>CM076184.1:19221121-20471121 GCA_038277355.1 Encarsia formosa
TTTTTTTTCTCTCGCGCTAGTCGTCACCTGTTTTCGCTCTCGTGCGTGTGTGTGCAAAGTAGCAGCGGTTTTTTTAGCAGCTACGTCCTTGGAGTGATACGCGCCGCGATAGCAGTGATGCTGGATTTTTAATGACTCTTAGGAGAAGGATTCTTCCCTCCTTTATTTTTTCACTTACTTTTCTTCCTCCTCCTTCGTTCCGTCGTAACACTTCTTCCTCCTTTGGGTGGATACCCGTCAGGTGATTTTTTTCATTTTATTTTATTTTTTTTTCTTTCAAAGTGTTGCCAAGTTCTTGGTGCAGTGGCAGTGGTGCGAAAAGTGCGATGATACAGTTATTTGAGAAAATAATAAACATGGTGTGGCCGAGATAGGTTACCACCGCGTGTCTGTTTTTAGCTCACGCGAATGCGACCATTTTTTCATTTTTTTTTTTGAATCTTCTTTTTTTTTTCCAGTAAATCTTTTTTATTTTAGCATAGATTGTAAAAAAAAGAAGTCAGAAATTTTAAGATTTAACTGTAGTATGCTAAACAAGTTGCAATTCAACTTTTTCAAAATAAGTGTTTCGAGTGACCGTGTGTAGAGTTCTTCGTTTTTTTATGAGTTTGTTGTGCCAAATACTAGGGCTTGTGATTCTACGGGATTTTTATCATTGTAAAATAATTTTTTATCTCAAAGTTTCGTTTACAAAGTGCCACTGAGTTTGCAAAATTCCATTAAATCACCAACACAGGTATCAGCTCAAAGGTTTATTTGCTGACTCATAAATTTACCAAAAGAATTTTACTGCAGTGCCTTAAGTTACTGAGAAATTCATGTGGTATGGTCTTTTTTTTTTTTCAAGCTGACTTAGAATGATGATATAGTTTAAAGAAAGTTTTTGTAAGTTTTTAAGTATTATATTATGTTCATTATTGATTATGAAACTGAAGCATGCATTTTTATTTAAATGAGTAATAAATTAAAATTTTTTTTTTTTTAATTTTTTTGAAACAAGAAATTAAAAAAACTGATTACCTGTAAAGTAAAGGATGATGGGTGTAGTTGTCAGCTACTTCACAATCATCAAGAAATTTATTCAATTTTCTGATTATTCATTATAAATTATTCGTAAGAAAAAAGTAATTTTTTAAAATAATTTTCAATAAACTATATCTCTTTTACAGTATATACTTGTACAGGGCAATAGTTTTATAAATAAATCCAGCATCTAATCCCCTTATTTTTTTTTTTTTTTTTCATGTTTCATTAATCTTATAATAATATAGAGAGAGAAATAAAAGAGCTATCACATTAGTGAAATAAAAAAAAAAATTTTTTTTGGGGGTCATGGAAACACAGCTAGTTTGGTTATAGGGTCGGGATTGGAGATAAACAAGATGGACCAGCAATATTGCCTCCGCTGGAACAATCATCCGGCCAACCTTACAGATGTCCTGAGTTCACTTTTAGCTCGAGAGGCTCTATGCGATGTTACCCTGGCCTGTGTAGGCGAGACTTTCAAGGCCCATCAAACTATACTGTCAGCATGCAGTCCTTACTTCGAGAATATCTTCCTGCAAAATACCCATCCACATCCTATAATCTTTCTAAAGGATGTCAACGAAACCGAGATGAGAGCCCTTTTACATTTTATGTACAAAGGCGAAGTCAATGTGAGCCAGCATCTGCTGCCCATGTTTTTAAAAACAGCAGAAGCTCTTCAAATCAGAGGTCTTACAGACAATAGTGTAAATAACAAGGGTGATGACAAGAGTCCGAGTCCTGAGCCTGAAGCACAGGCTGGAATCAGGCATTCAGACTCACCCAGTATACAAAGTCATCCAGAAAAGAGGAAACGAAAAGTCTCAGGCAATTACGATGTCTCACTTTCTGCGCCACCCAGTGAAAGATTCCTCTCTGACTCACAGGTATGTTTGATCAATGTTTATATTTTTTGATCAGATCAATGATGATGTTAGTAGTATATTTCATTTGATTAACTCGATTCAATTACTCATTGTGTCTTTATGTAGCAACAAAAACAAACACTTGTGGTTTTAGGTTAGAATGAACTTGCATGATGAACATATTAGATTTTCAGCTTCAACAAATAATAAAATCAATTTTTTATAAAATTATAATTTCCACTTAATTTCTTTTTTGAATACACTGTGTTTGTTTTCGACGAGCGTTAACGACATTTTAAAAATTACGACTGTAAAAAGTAATGCATGTTCATAGCAAAAATATTAAAATAATAGTTTATCAATATTTACGGTATGACAATTTCAATTGAAAAATTTTTCGAAGCTTGTAAATAAGAAAGTTTTTTTTACATTCTCTTTTGTATACATGTGTGTTTTGAATGTTGATTAAAAATAGAACATATGTGTAAATATTTACATGCTAAAATGAGTCACTGATCTTTTGTATTGTGTTACTTCAAAATATGTGCTTCAGATATTGTATTATTTTCTAACAAATTAGAGTATTTTGCTGATTAAATTACTTTTTTTTTGCAAAAAAATTTTTTAATGTTTATCACTAAAAAAAAGTTTCAAAATACTTTGTATTTTTTCTGTAGGGTCACACTTGTGAAATTTTTATTCTAAAGTAAAATAAAATTTCTATAAAAATTGTTAAAAAAAAAAAAAAAAAACTATACATAGCAAAGGTTTTATCTTGCAAATAAAGCAATGTACTATATTTAATTGCTACTAGTCCTAGAACTTTCAAAACTTTCACTCATAAGCTGTGTACATTTAATTTGACCTAATTTCTTAGCACATCTTCCTAAAGTGATTAGTGTGCATTTTTGAAGTGCCATCATCTGATTTCTGGCACACAGTGTTGCAAAATTTTTTGTTTGAAAATATTTTTACCACTTGAAATTAAAGTTTGAATCTTTTTTCAACTAATAATTTTTCAAAAATCATGGTATCATGATTCCTTTTTAAAAATTCTAAATTTTCAATCCATGATTTATATTTGTAATAAATTGTTGATTTGATTAAGTTTTATTTCTTATAACTAATTTTAGTGCGAATGAATTTTAAAATTTTTTTAAATAGAAGCATAAGTTTTATTGATCAATTGTAATTATAATTTTTCAAATATGTTAAAAACATTTTTGTGATTTTTTTTTTTTTCAGGCATCATCTCAATGTAGTTATAAGTCAAGTCCTACAGTTCCAAAGTCAAATAATGCACTGGGAGGTGACATAGAAGATGGAGGTCGATCAATTTCTCCTGCATCTCAATCACAAGGTCCAATAAAATCAGAATTAGATCATCACATGTCTGACTTTCACGAAAATATGTCACTCCCGGTAAGTAGTGTTCAATTGTTCAATGTAGTTTTTTTTTTTTTTTTTTCTTTTTAATGTTTAGTGCATGAGATTTATTTGATGTAGTATTTTAAAATATGGTAAATGAAATAACAAGATTTCACAAATTTTAATATTATTTTTAATGTAAAATAATTGTACTATTCAGTAATAAGTTATAAAATCCATAAATTCGGTTCCTTTAAATTTGATTTATAAAATCATTTTTTACCATTTTTAATTTACAATTAATTATTTCTCAAAATGATTATACTTTAATTTTTTTTTTTTTTTTTTTTTTTTAATTTGGATGTTTTTAACCACCCTGATAGATGTAAATATTTTTAAAAATTTCAATCAAAACTTAAAAAATAATAAAATAACATCAAATTTTTTATTTATTTATGAATTATTTTTTTCTACAATAGTAAATTTTGACTTTATTTTATTTTTAATCAAATGTTCTGTAATGTAAACTGTAAATCTGTAAATAATGGTGTACATATTTTGGTCATAAGATTGTAGTAAGTGTATGTGGTAGATAGATTTCATTGTTGATTTTGTGTTATATTTATTGAATGATATATACATATATGTAGATCTTTTGAGTGTCTTTAGTAAAAACTTTTCAAGTTTAATTCTGCAGAGTGGTTAATCATCTATGTCAACTAAATCAAATCAGAAAAAAATTCATTACAACTGGTCGGATTTCTAAAAATATAAGTTTATAAAATTTTCAATTTGATGAATCAAGAAAAAAAAAACATTACGTCGTGAATCTTTAACTGGATAAAATCTTCATGTTTCGTTATTCTTCCTGCTTTTTCTGAAATGAAAAAGTCGTTAAAGACAGGGGAAGGAAGGGATAAAAATGAAAAAAAAAAAAAAAAAATCGCATTTACTTCGAAGCTCAGTTATGATAAGAAAAAAAGGGTACCAAATGATTTGTCAACTAAGCAAATATCCTTTCCTTCTCTGTTAACAGACAAATTCAAAGTGGGAGTTTCAGAGTGGTGGGAAGAGTGACGAAACTAAGGACGATAGCCGAGCTCGCGAAAATCGACTCTATACCGTAATCCCAGTTCAGGAACCTGGCCGAGGTCAAACTTCTTCTTCCTCCTCTGCTTCTTCTACTTCTTCTTCTCAAGTAGCAAAAATTTCTCACTCTAAGCTGGAATTGTCCCTTCGTCGATCGCCGATTTCAAAGGCATCAGACGTTAATAGAACAGCTGTGGGGGTTAACGTACTAAGGCAGGGCATATCCGTGATACAATCGACGCTTTGCGGAGCGCTTCAGAGACCTCAACACTCACAGCCACGCAAGCTAGGTCGATTCAAGGCCAGTTGGCTGGAGATTTACTCCTGGCTTCAGTATGACGAGCAGGCGAATCTTATGTTTTGCAAGTACTGCCGCAAGTGGAGCGATACAATTCCCGAAATTCGTACTTCTTTTGCCGCTGGAAACGGTAATTTTAGGCTCGAGATTGTCAATCATCACGACAAGTGCAAGGCTCACAATTTGTGTCTCGCCAAGGAGGACGAAAACGTCACTCGTTTCTCTTGTACCGTGGAACCCCACTATAGATGATTTTTTCGATACATTGAAATTTTGTTTGTTTTTTTTTTTTTTTTTTTCTTGGGCATTAGGTTTAAAAAAAATTTTCATTTTTAAAGTAATTACTTATTATTTAATAATTTCGAAAGATTGTTAAAACGTATTTTAAAAAAAAATCATACTACATCAAAGTTAATTTAATTGTAAAATCTAAACTTAACAAAAGTACTATTGACTCGTGATAATTTATTGTTTATGATTTTGAATCCAGTGTTTCATAATAATATAATAATTTTAATTTTTGCGTGATCAGTTGAATGTGATTCTAAAATTAAGAAATTTATCATCTGTTAGATTGTCTTAAACTTTTATGTAACTTAAAAACAATAGCGATCATACAAAATATTTTCCAAATTTTGATTAAAATATAGATAATGTTTTTAATAAGAATAATGAATTTTAATAGTTTATTGAAAAGTTGAATAAACAGCAATAATAAATCTTATTGTAAAGAATAATTAATTGTTACCAGAACAAAAAATGCCAAAGTAGGCCTCAACTTAGTGATGTCAATCTGTGATGGATTTTTATAATTTTATGGAAATCACTTAAATGGCTTTAAACAGATTGATGAATGTTTTGTATGTGTGCGTGGAAAAAAAAAAAAAAAAAAAAAAATTACGAAGATATAAGTTATCTCGTATTGTGCCATATTTTCAAGTATGAAGTATGCTTAACAAAATTTACAGATTAAATGTAAACTGTTACATTCCTTTTTTTTAGTGCCTAGTTGTAATGAATTTTGATGATGATCAGATTTATACATAATAATTTTTGGTACATTTTGAGCTTTATGGAAAATTTTAAATATTAAGAATAATTCAAATTCATAATATAATTTGAAACATATCTTATGAACAAAGTTTATAATATATTTAAATATTGTTATGAAAAAAAAGAAAACAGATAAATAAAAGTTTTAAGATGTAAACTAGAGCATTTGAATGAATTTTTTCTAAAGGTTATTCTAAATTCCTACCTAATGATTTTTAGTAGTTATCATTTAATGTGCTTATTGTAGATCTCTAACAAGGTGTCATCTTAGTAAAAAGACAGTTCTTTGAAAACTTTGTTTGTTTATATCATAGGGTCATCCAGTCAGTTTACTAAGTGAAGATAGTGTTCCTCCGACGGGACCACTAAATGACACCGTACCAGGAATTGAATCGTCCGAACATCACAATCCACCGGAAATGCTCGACGGGCTTGATGGTAAGATTTTTTGATTTTCAACACCTTATATCTAGTTTGACCTAGAGTTTACGCTCTTTTCATTTTTATTGTTTTTTTTCTTTATTTTTTTTATTCATTAAATAAATATTCCTGGATTAAAATTGTTTTCAACTTCAAGATGCTTGAACAATAATATGAAGAGCGCGTGAAATCGTAGAAATCGAGGGACATTCCTAATTCCTATGCATGCACCTTTGTTTAAAAATCGTTACAGTGACAAATGAAATATTCATAAAAAAATAAAAGAGAAAAACAGAGTGTCGTATATAGATTTAAAAAGACGGGCATCCCTCAATTTCCAAGACTGGCAAGAGTAGTCGAGTGTAAAAAGTCTAAAGAGCAGATAAAATTTGATTTACCTATTTTAATTTACTTTTTTTTATTTTTGTTTATCCCATTATCTGTATATTGAACCACCATTTATAGTCCTAGATGTTTTTTTTTTTTTTTTTTTTAATTTATTTTTATTTATTATTATTTTTTCTATTCTTGGTGATGGTGTATCGTGCATTTGCTATGTCATTGTGTGGTAGTTTTAATTATGATCGTGAGTGTGTGTTATTTTATTTTAGTCCAATCTTGTTTATTTATAAAAAAATTTTTTCAATTCTTTATCATCTCTTATGCCAGAGAATTTCTTAACGGGCGTTTGGTATTTTCTTTTGTGAGTTGAATTTGTACAAAACAAATGGAGCTAAATAAAAGTATCACATTCTTATTAACGATTGTATGTACAATTGTATATATTCACGTAAAATTATTAGATTCATTGGGATATCGGTAGAAACTTTAGGAAGATTCGAAAAATTGCGATTAAATATATTAACCTACGAATGAGTGCAAGAAGGCGATTCGGCTCAAAAGTTAACTTTTGGGTAAAAATTTAATATGTCCACAAAACTTATACATTTTTTACTAGCAAAAAAGTGTTTTATTTGTGAAAATCACAAACCTTAACCGTAGTTTAATATGTCGTAGATACCTCATAAATTAATTTGCTTAGTAAAAACTTTAAACTTGTTTAGGACCAGTTCGTTAATGAAAATTTAATTAACGAAAAAAGTAACTTTGAAAAAATAATGAATTCAAAGCTTACTTTTACATTTATTTACAATTAAAAGTTTTTTAATGAACTCTGGACATAATTTTTATCAAACTTTGTCATGGGAAACTGAGTATCCAACTGAAATTGATTGTTGCATTTGCAGGTTTTACGTTTGTAATATTTTCGTAAAATAATAGTTTTTTTTTTTTTTATTGAAACTTTTCTTTCAATGATTAAACTTAAATGCCAACGTTAATTTTTTTTTTGGAAAATGTATCCGGGTGGAAACAAAAATAGTTGTAAGGACCAGAAACCTCGATAATTTGACGGTTTAAATATTTATACAATTGCAAACGTAGTTCACGTGCTCGTTGACTTCAAGAACGGAGAGCAGACACGATTATGTAAATATTTGCCATCTCTTCAATGTAGCAGTCACTAACGCGCCATTTCAGTTTCTTCTTTATCAAGAATTAAAAATTTTTAAATATTTTCTCATGAGAGTATTGAATGTGAAAATTGTCAAATTGGCACTTTTTCAAAATAAACGTGATACCTTTGAAACTCCCGATTGAAATTGGAAAAAAAAATACTCCTTGAAGTTTATAATAACTTTCACTCAGGTGTTTTGAAAATAAGTGCAGTTGCGTAAAATTTTGTTAGTGTATACGCTTATTAATTTGCGATTTTTTGCGAAAGCACGTATACAAATGTTAAAAACTTTCTTTGCTTTGTTTGTTTCGAAAAAAAAAACAAAAAAAAAAAAAACAATAACGATGCATTCCGAAGTAACGGAATAAAATAAAATAAATTTATCGTTTCAAAATTTTTGAATCAACCTTCAAAAATATTATCGTTAAAGTGGTTTTGAAAGCAGAATATTATATTTCAAATCGTTATTTTGACATTATTAATTAGAGTTTTAATGATTTATCATGTGATATAAGTATGAATAATTTTTGTAAATTATAGATAAATATCAATCTATAGTCCATATAAATGATAATTTTCATCCAAAATAATATTACTGATAAAACATATTTTTTTTACGAAAGTAGTAAATTTAACTTGTACGCGTACTATTGTTCATGCTTTATATTTACCGAGTAAACTTGAATTTTTTTTTCATAAACCTATAATCAAAGTATTTGCATATGTCCTTTTTGCCGACAGGCTGATGCATTTATTCATAAACGCTTACTTCAATGCTTTTGCACTTACAATAACATAGACAGGTATAAAATTTATGCAAAATGAGTAACAATACACTATATTATCGTCAAAGAATTTTATGATACATTTGCGATTAAAACTGGGTAGGGAGTTTTCCATGTTTTTGTTTAATTTTAAAAACGATTTATACATTACACAATAAAAAGGTACATACATTACACAAAGAAATAAAACTCACCCATCAAATTTTAATCATCTTCTTTGTTCCGCTTAGTTTACGGATGCCATTCTTAAAATACAAAAATTTTAATCTTTCTACCGGTAGACTTACATATTTTTTTAAAATCATAGTTTATTATCAAATGTATTATCAAAAAATATTTAATAATTAAAATTGATTTCTAATAGATCAATCTTAATCGATGTAATCAGAAAATATACATTAGACAAACAATTTTTTCACCATGACGACAAACTTGAAACAAATCTTAACTCTATAGTCGTTCTTACAACTTGATAGTCTCGATAAGATTCGATCAAAGTTATAAAATATCATAAAAGTTAGTATAGAAAATTTTTTTTTTCGTTTTGTGAAAATTTTTCTTTCTTATGCAATGCGGATGAGGCGTTTTTAGCATCAGCTGTTGGGTATCACGTAGCGTCGGTTTGGGCTTTCACCGTAACGGATATTCGGGACACGTGCGTTAGAAACTCCCTGCGACGAGCTTTTATTTACTTGTTATCCGGTCAATTTGATTCCCCAAAAAAGATTTAGATAAAAGACGTAAGAGAATCTCTAGCAGGGGGGAGAAAATTTAATTGTTTTATTTTATACTTCCTAATAAAGTGTGCTGAAAATTTCATTCTCAATGAAATCGTCTCGAGTGTCTTTCACACACTAAGTTCATAAAGATGCCGAATGATAATTTAATATCTATTCGATTATATTTAACCATGTACCATGATTTCTATTTAGAAAAAAGTTAAAAGTAGATGTGAGAGCTTGAATTTGCTTATACACGACGCTCATTACATAATGATGTTGAGTACGTATTCGTAAGAGTATTTATAATGAGTGTGATAATTTACATGCTATACTGATGTTGAGCTTTTTTTTACATTGATTAGACGAGTTCTATTCATGTATCTTATAAAAAGCCAAGTAATGTGCAACCTTCACAGACTTTTCTAAGTTTCTTTTCAATTTTTTTCGTAAAGTGTGCAATATTTGTTTAATTTTTTTTTTTTTTTTTTTTTTTTTTTTTTAATTTCTATTTTATACTCTCCAGTGTACACATTTATTATTTTATGAGTTTAAATTTGTTGTAATGAAAAATTTAGTTTGTTCACTATTATTTTTGAATTTCTTTCTTCTCTAATCGCAAGCATTGAGTAGAATTTGATTTTATATTTTTGTTTTTCGAGTTTATTTTTATATTTTGTTTTGTGCTGAAATTTTGTTTTTCTAGCAGTGGTTAGACGTTGTGCGTACATAAAAAAAGGTATCGAAGCGTCTTCTCACTTGTGAATTAATTTTATTTGTTTATTTTTTAATATTTTACACGCAGTTGCTTTTTAAATTTTTATTTTTATACAGAACAATTCAATCATAATCAATCATAATAACTAAAAAAGCACTTCGATATCTTAAAATAAAAATAGTTATTTGCATCCAGATAAAGTAGACTTTGAGAAAAATTTAAAAAATCAAAAAGAAACTTGATTTGACAAATTGCGGATACGCTTAAATTCCAGGAGGAACCACGATACGAGCGGTCATACAACAGTACAAAAAAGAATCAAAGGATAAAGACGGTATTAGTAAAGAGAATCTCTTTAAATTAGAGTCGAGTGGTGGCGCTGCAGGCGCTAATATCGGTGGTGGTGGTAGGGGTACAGGTCCAAACCAATCTACGATTACCAATGAGAGCTGCCATATTTGCGGCAAGAGTGTGGCCAACATAAAAAAACACTTGAAATCCCATAATCCCGATAAATATCAGTGCTCGATTTGCATGATTTCGCTTACAAGGTCAGATAATCTCAAACGGCACATTAAATTGAAGCATTTTGGAGGTTCATCTTCATCTTCGTCTTCATACATGAGACTTGATAACAAACATTTTCTCGCCAAATCTGAGCCTTATTTTACCTAAAATCTTAAAGTCTTTTAAATTCTAACTAGTAACAAGCCAAATTTATTTATTAAAAAAATTTTTATATCATTCCCTCGGTGCAAATGTTAATTTGCTTCACGTCTAGCAATAAGAAAAAAACGTCCCTATGCTGACATTTATTGACAGTCATCACAGCAGACGTTCGTTACAACGGACTTTTTTCTTCTTTAGACGTCGAACCAACTTGAATTTACGAGCATATGTTCAGGTATACTGTATTCTCAGATAATACAAGTAAAACGTGATTAAAATATTCATTAAAATATTAAAAAATTAAAAAAAAAAAAAAAAAAAAAAATTATAGCTGAATATTAACATATTTTTTAAATCACATTGGCTTGTTTTGTTATACAAATAAAAAGAAAAGATGTAAATTGTCAGGACTCGAAAGCGTCTTAAAACATTGATTATGACAAAAAAAAAGTATTATTTATTCTATTTATTTGTCTATTCGTTATTCTAACTATCTAGGTATGAATATACTTATATTTTATAAATTTTTTTTGGGAAGTTTCGTCCGGAAATAACTGATTATTAAGGAATCAACCGATGGCATTTGTAAGTTGTCGTTCCTACTTAAACAATACTTAGTTTGCGTGTCATATAGTTTATTCCTATACATCCTTTTATTATATTAAATATTAATAATTTGTGTGCAAATTATTTTTTAATTAGAACACTAAGATAGTATTTTAATCACTTATTTCTAAAAGTTTTGTATGTTTTTTTTTATTGATTAATGCTAATGTAGGTTTCTTTTTTACACTAAAAATTTAATTCTACCGTTTGATAAATGCGTGCAAAATTTTTAAAAGTTTTAGATATTTTATGAAATAATCGATTCAAATGAATTAAAATTTAAAACACTTAGATAATAAAAAAATTAGAAATGCATTGAAAAATATTGAATAATATTCAAGTAATTGTCTTACAAACTGCTGATCACCTGCATTCATCAATTTTTAACCAAAACTAAATTTAAAAATCCTAAATATAAAATTCATAATTTATTTTTACATTAAAAATGACCTGTTATGGAAACTTTTAGTTACAAAATACTACAATCAATCGTGTTGAACTTTACTAATGAAGCTTATTACATTGATTGCTATTTTTCTACTAACCTTACAAACATAAATGAGGCCTTTACATACAAATTCAGTGTCTTACACTTTTTAGATGCAGGATTTTCTCTTAATAAACTCGTAAAAAAAATAATTTTAAATGATATTTTTTACGAGATTCAATTGTGGTTGTATTTCATATCACTTTAAAGGTTGCATTTTAACAGTTTACTAATGAAAAAAAAGATAAAAATTTTAATTATTGCAAAAACTATTTAAATATCTATATATTCGTTTATCAATGTTGATAACAATTTATTTTATCTTTTCAAAAAAAAAAAGAAAAAAAAAAAAAAATTAATAAATTAAAAAAAAAAAAAAAAAAAAAATTTAATAAGGAATAAAATATTTATCGTGTCAAAGCCTCACTGGCACTAATTTTTATAAATATATTTACAATTTTATGAATAGAATATATAAAAGGAAAAAAAAGATTTTGAATTGAATAAAATAATAAAAAATAACTAAGAATCGTAAACTTAGAAAAGAAGCGGTAGAGTAATTAAATTTTAGCATGTGAAAGATAAAGATTTAAAATTTAAAAATCTTTTTCAAGTAAAATAACAATTAAAGCTAAAATTTAGTAATAAGTTTGAAAGTACAAGTAAAATAATATTAAAAATAAAATGTAATTTTTATAGATTCATTAATTTTTCGCTCAAAAAAATCGAAATACAGGCTTTTTATATTGTCGTCAATATAATGAGATACGGATAACAGTGGATAAACCGTACAGAAAATTTCTAGTTTAATGACAGTACGAGTATTATTTTTCTATTAAACGGTGCCAAAATTTTCGGCGTAAAAAAGTCCGTGTTTTAAAATGATTGGAGGAGAAAAATTGTTTAAATGAACTAATTTTTGGTAGCCTAGTCTTTGCTAAGTAAAAATTGTGGAAATCAAATATTTTTTCAAGTTTGGCATCAGTGTATTATTATTATACATTCCAAAAAAAAAAAAAATTAATAAACTACTTGAGTGTTTTATAATTAATTAATTTTAGTTTAATTTCGGTATAGTTACTTTAACTTATAAAGTTTGTTTTATCTTTTTTTTTTATATTTTGTTTTTGTTTGTTTTTTTGTTTTAGAGTTAGGTCATAAGTTTTTTATTTACCAATTTTTTTTTTTTTTCAAATAAAGTTCTTTGAGAATTTTATTTATTATTTCTTAAATATTGCGCTTTTTCTAATTGAATTTTTATTCTCTTAAATGGAACCTAGTTACCCATATTAGTCATTATGCAGTGCAAAAAGTAAAAATATAGGGCTGCATGTAAATTAAATCAAAGCTAGTAAGACAAAGCTTTACTAAAAAAAATGTGCCATCGACGCCTTTGGTGATTAAATCTCAACGGTCAATTTCCGAGTGAGATGCCAAGTTGTGAAAAAAAAAAATGAATTAATATTTCCACAATTTTTTCTTATATGTAACAAAAATTTTTAAAGTTCATAAGGCACAAAACTTCCAATATTAACTGACACATGTAAAATTACAATATAAAACGGTCTAATAGAGTCGAGATAACACTGGTAACTTTTTACCAGAAATACGTCCGACGTTCAATGAAATCTTCTAGATATCCGTCGATTAAAAACAATTTTCAAGGCTCAAACTATAAATCAGTATTAAGATTTAGCGTACCCGTGAAGGTTGTGAGTTCTCAAACTAAGAAAGTTAAATACATAAATTTTTTTTTTTTTAATAATAAATAAAAAAAAAAGTGTCGAAGACTGATTGTGAATTTCGGGTCGTTGAGCGTCGACTCGGGAGTTAGTCATACAAAACTAGTCCGAAAGCTCACTGGCAGAATCACATTGACTATAGCGGGTTTAGTGACATGAAAAAAAAAGGTTCTCTTTTTGGTGCCTTTTCGTTTTTAGCTAAAAGTACAAGATACTAAAACAGTTGATATCGGAGATATTAATTGAAGAGAAATAAGCAAGAATTAAAAAAATTAAGTTTAGTTTTGCAATAAAGCACTTCAAGATTTTTTAAATCCGTTTCAAATTAAATTTGGTAAAAATAATGTTTTGGAGTGTTTTATTTTTAACTTTAATTTTGTGTGCTTAAAGCTTAAAAAACTGAAATGATTTTTATTTTAATAATTATTAATAATCACAGCTATCAAAAAATTAATTAAAGTAATAATTAGTTGGTTAAAAAAAAAATTTTTTTTTTAATTTTTTGATGCAATAACTCAATACCGGTGAAAGAGTTTTAATTTTCGATTTATGATTCATAGAATATTCATCTCGGGTGATTTAACCTATAACATTTTTTGTTTTATTTAAAAGTTACCAAAATCACAGTGTCGGTCAGTTTTTTTCATAAAATACACAAATCCCAAATAAAAATATTAATAAAAATCAATAATCGCGCAAAACGCAGTTACATCAAAGTTTAATTATCTATCTATCCAATAAATTCACGTTCGGATCTATAAATAGATATTTAAATTCACAAGAGTAATCATTCTGCGATGACTTGTTTATAACTTTTCTTCATGTTACAGCTGCGCTAGAGATTAAATAGAACGAAGACATTATTAGGTTCATAACCCGAGTCGCTTGTCGATGCGACCCTCGTGTAAAAAAAAATTTTTAATTAAAAAATAAAAGTTAAAATAAAAACTAAAAGTAAAAAAAAAACTAAAAAAAAAAAAAAAACAGGTTAAACCACCTAAAGGTTTTACGTCGGGCATAAATAATTATAAGATGTATCATTATCGTCGATCTCGCGCAAAAGCGTAGAAATTAGAACTCGAGATTTTTTTTTTTTAATGCAATTTTCTATTTTTATACAATTTTACTGTGTACTTTTTGATGAAAATATTTTATACTATACTTTTATAAGACCAATAGATACATTTAAATTAAGATTTGTAAAAAAAAAAAAAAGTTTTTTGAAGTAGAATTAAGTTTGTCTTGCCGAGTTTGTAACTATTTGATTTGAAGGACAGAAAATAAAATTATATAATCTTACAGATACAAGAGTACAATTAAAAGTAAGATTTGCCTTCGAGATATTCCATTTACACGTATAGGTATTTTAAGAAAAATGATGTATAAAACTTGAAAATTTTTTTACCAATAAATATATTTTTAAAAGTACAAATAATTTACGTTTCATGTGTCATCCTTATTTATTTATTATTTAATCGATTGTTAGTACTAAGCTTATAATATAATTTTTCTTTCGAATTAAAAATACATAAAATTGCACTTCCGTTCCGATACCCAGGAGAAAAATCGTCCTCGGTTCATGAAAAATTCCCTCATTTAAAAAAAAAAAAAATCATTATCTCTTTCAGTCGTCTGCAATTTGTCACTATAAAAAAATATCCATCGTGCGTTTACCGATAAAGATCTCGGTTCGTTCAGCCAACCACCAAGAATTTCCTGTTCCGAACCCAGTCCCCTCCCCCTCCCAGGTATTTAAATCACCGGTGTTACATTAACAGATGTATCATTAACCGGCGATCGTCCTCATCTGCTTCCTCTCCCTTACAAAAGGTGAAAGACCGAGGGTTCCCTCCTCCCCCGACCCATTCGCGCGGCTCCCTTTCGGGGGAGTCCATTAATGGTTCTTCGTTTTTCTGGCACGCGACACGTACAGGCCACGCGCCACAATGGCCCGGTGGTCCGAATACCATCTCTCTCTCTCTTTTTTCTTCTTCTTCTCCATCCCTCAGCTTCTGATCGCGGCTAAAAGGGCAAACACAAAGCGAGCTGCAGGCACGCGCTCGTAAGCAGCGCGGGCTTTTCTTCTTGCTCCCCCCACCCCCTTTTATTTCCTCGGTTTTATGAGGTAGGAGGGAGGGATGATGATGCTGCTGCAACTGCCATCCCCCCCGACGCTTTTTACGTTTTGTTGTTTCTTCGGTTGTGAAAATGAGCCACGTTGAGTCTTTATGCTTACACTTTTGTTTGTTTTTCGCTCTGATTGAGCAGTTTGTCGCTATTTTTCGATGGATGATAAAAGGAAGAAAAAAAAAAGTCGGGTCTTCCTTTCGCAAAATTGCGAAATTACGTATTTTACGCCGAGGAGCGAGGAAGAAAATTTCAGCCCGAGTGCTGCTGCAGCTGTAAAACAGTTTCTGCTCGCTCAATTATGAAGTACTTTGTCTAACCTTTGTCACGGCCGGCTCGCAGCTTGCAGGGCTTTTCTTCCGCTTTTCGTCATCAATCACGCACAGCGTGCAAAGCTTACCCGCGTACCTTCAAAGATTTCCTCTCTCTTTTTTCCTCGAAAAATTAGGTGGATCCTTTTTTTTTATTTTGTCAATGAAGTTTTGTGGGTTAAAAAGGTTCCGCTAAGGACTTTACCCGAGACCTGAGCACTAAATAAACTGTTTCGTTACTGAGGGAATAAAAGAATTAGTCGCTCCTTCCGGCTCGGAGTAATCAATACTCTTGAATTTAAGTTACTCCTGGGAAATTTAGTGTCCGAGGAAGGGAAAAAAAGCACTCACTTTGTTTAAAAATATCACTTGAACTTGTGTAAATTTGCGTAATTCACTTAAACCTGCAGCAACTCTACCATCAGTTTTCATTTTCCGGGTGTAATGAGATTTAAAAAAATTCTCCGTCCTTCTCCAGACTCCTTCTGAGCGCATTGACTTTGTTCTTCTGGAAAAAGTTAAAAACAACACCGTTAATCCGGTAAATTTAATCATCACTGTAAAGGAAGAACCAGCAGTTCAAATTTAATTTATCCCTTGAAAAAATGATCATCAAAGGTCCTCCCAAATGAGTAAGAAATCATAAACGACCGGAGAATAATAAAAAGGAGTCTACTCCTTTTTTTTTACTCTCTAAGCTTCTTACCCGCTTATTACCGGGGAGGATCTTTTGAGTACCCGAACACCTTTTTGGTATCCCTGCGTCCAGACCTTTTTCCCTCAAGCTTTAAAAAAAAAAAAAAATTTGTTAAAAATAGAAGGTAAATTTCGCCGTTGAGGACAAAGAGAAATTGGATTCAAAGGGAAGCTGCAGCGGCGCGGCTCCGATCGATCATCATTTTCACTCCTTACTTGGGGTGGTGCAGGCCCGAGAGCCAAAGAGAAAGAGAGATAAAACATCCCCCGATGTTGTGGAACACCAGCGGCGCAGTTACATGCTTGGCGGCCTCTTTTGTCTCCCTTTTTTTTTGGTATCTACCCTGACCCGCCGTGACGTGGGGGTGTCAACAAGTTTAAAGAATAAAGATCTTGGCTTTAGAGTTTTGAGCCGTATTTGAATGCCCGCCAGAAAACAAGTGCGCCTTTTTGATCCGATCACCTGCGGACAAATTAAGCGGGTCTTCGATCAAATCCAAATTTTTTTTTGGAAAGCGGGGACCTTTGTTTAGAGGTGTTATTTTCTCAAGATTGATGGTTCTGGAGCGGGTTAGATAATGGAAAGCCGCTCGAACTTCGTAATCAGGACTTCTGTTGAACCAGCGCGCGCTCGTTGTAAGTTCGGCGCGAGTCAACAGGCCGGGGAATACGCCGATGACTTGCTTCTCGAAACTCCCTTCGAGATTTCGTCCTGCAACCGACGTGATTGTCGGACGAAAGAAGCCTTATCAACCACCACCAGGCTGCGGCTTTTTTTTATTTTCGCATATCCTTGATTTGCAAGGATCCACTTGTAAATTACGCCTGTTTTCAAACAAGCCACTCGAGAGCTTCGGCAGGGGTAGCAAACTATTTTCTATTAGCTCTCGGTTTATATTCTTCCTCGTCTTCTTGTTCTTGTTCTTCTTCACCCTTTGGAGCCAATAATCGATGATGCTCCAGCGGAGCTCGAAGGCGTCGCCCTAAAAGCATCACGCATTCACTTTGTCGGCGAATTTAACCCGCTTCTTTTGTGATAAAGACGCCGGGCTTTCACGATCGAGTGTTTTAATACACGCTCGAGTATGTGTAAAAGAAATCCCAGGACTTTTTTTTCCTCTCTTTTCTCTCCGCTTTCCTCCAGTACCGGGGACCACTTCAAGCCCTCTGTAACTCGGATTTCATCAACTTTTTGGTGAAAAATGAAAAAAAAAAAATTGGAATTTTTCTGCATAAATTTGAGTCGCTCCAGAAAGAGGAGGGTGCAAGTGGGCTTTTATTCTGAACCAGTAACTTTTGAGTGGCGCGGGAAATTAAATTTTTTCAAATGTACTACGCAGAAAAAGAGGGTTCGTAAAATATCTTGGCCCTACAATAATAATCCCCTCATCTTGAAATTCTCAACGGACGATTCGAGAAAAATCCGGAATTTCCCGCTACCAAGGCCCCTTCCCCCCCTTCCTAAAAAAAAGCGTTAATCTCAAAAATCGATACTCCCATCCGCACTCCCTGAAGAATAATCGTTGGGCCGAAGTTGGCGCGCTTACCCTCTAGGTAAGAACGCCGGCTCTCGCAACTGCAGCCACGCGTCTGCTCCTAGCTTCCCCAACTGCCGGTCGCGATAGTGAGGAGACAAAAGAGGGTGAAAGTACACCGAGGGTTGGCCGATCAAACGCATTATGCCACTCTTTGGCTGGCTGGCTGGCTGGCTGCCCCCCTTGCCCCTGAGGGGAGAAACTGCAGCGAGCGGCACACGTGTGCAGCACCAAGGGAGGTGATCGATGTGTGAAGGGGGGAGGAGGAAGAGAGAGAGAGAAAAAAAAAGTAGCGACCGGGGCGCGACACTATGTTAGCAGCTTTGGTAGTATAAGGCTCTCCTTTCTGCTTACACGAGACCGAGAAAATAATAAATTCTTTGTGAGACGAAATATTTTTGGTTCACGATTACGCTCAATATACTTCGATTCATTGGTAATCCAAGGTGCTCCATTGACTTACTTTTTGGAATCGGAGCTTCCCGTGCATACCTGACTCGTTCACCAGGTTAACTTCTGTTGTCAACGACATTTTACTAAAAAATAAAAACCTCCCTTGCAAAAAAAAGGGAGAGCTTACGATTTAAATACGTAAAACAAACTCCAGGCTAGCATGGATAAAAATCATCCCCGTAGTAATCAAAGGTAGATGCTGCATCGGTAGAGAAGAAAGATACATCGAGTCGTTGAACCGAAATGTTAAAGAGGAGCGGCAGGGGGGAGGGGGGGGAGAAAGACTCACCCTCCATTATCTCTCCCTCTCCCCTCCTGTAACGTACGAACAATGGAAGGAAGGAAAAAAAACGATAGAGCGAGAGAGAGAATATGAAAGCCTGCCTGCTGCTGCTGCACCGAGAGGGGGTTGTAGTTGCCACCGAGCCATTGTGACGAAGGTCAGGAGCCTCCCCCCGGCAGGCCGGTGCAGCTGCCATGTGTGCGCCGGCCTGGGCTGTGGACGATGACAACCGGGATTATCATTCGAGCTCCGAGGCTATCGGCCTGAACTCGGTCACCGAGAACCCCCTTCAACCCTTCTTCTTCCCTCGGATAAAATGACGCAATTCGGTCATTTTGAAAACTGCGCGCTCGCGATAAGGATTGTAAGCCGTTGTGACCATACTGGAAGGAAATAAACATCGTAGACTTACGACAGGATGGGATAAGGTTGCGCGAAATACCGCAATCGACGATGGAAATTGAACCAAGAATAAGCCGACAACGCCACCTAGGTCAATTTATCCCGCTCCTTAGCCCAGATGTCGCGAGCGCGTGGCCGTGCGTGTTTCTCACATGGCTCCCCTCGGCCTCCCCTAGGTACCTCAGACAAAGGGCTAAAGCTGCAGCGGCGCATACGGTGGAGGCCGTAAACACATTTCAAAGGAGGGAGGAGGAGCAACAAAAGCGCGTTTATCATCGAACCCGTATTGATTTTTTCTTAGTGGGGCCCGCTCAAAACCTGCTTCTTGCTTACTCTCTTCTGCAGCTTCTTGACCAATGATACGGTGAATTTGAAAACCTCGGATCGCGATTATTTTTCGAGGGACGCCTAGGGTAAAGAAGGATCCGGGGCAAACACATCGGCCCGGGTTTTCTGCAGGCTTCTTGTTGACTCAAGGTGCTCAAACACAAATGTTAATCGAATTTCGGGACGGCTTTGAATCGTCTCCTACCTCGATTCGTTTGAGATTGATATGGTTTTAAATTAAGGAAATGTTCTCTTCTCAGTTCTGGCTAATATGATTTTTTAATCATTAGAGACTTTTATTTGTTATCATTACTTTTTTTTCAGTTAGCGGTAACTGGAAATTACATTTACGTCTTTAACAAACTTTAACATTCCGCATAAAAAGATAAATTTTTTTTTCTGTTTGTGTAATTAATTGATCGTTTAAATTACATTAAAAAGGTGTTTCATGACAAAGTTTACAAGTTTGATGAATAAGCGAGGTTATCTCCTGTAGTTATAAGCATTAACTTAATGAGTAAGAGTGTCATTCCACTGGAAAATCGTCCAATATTAAGAATTTAATAATTACTCGTTGTAATTCTCTTAATGTGAAACTTCGCTCAAGCTCGAATAACAAAAAATTTCTCAATTTCTACTTAAAAAGAATCGTTAATTATCAAATCCAATGAAATTCAAAAATCCCAACGTCGTTAATTAACAACCGAACTGCTCGGGAGATAAAAAAAAAACTTATACCTAAGATCCCGCGCTCACCCTCGAACGGTAATTACAGCTCGGCTGAAAAAAATCCCCCCTCTTTTTAGAACCCCCAAGCAAACGGGATTGGCCGAATTTTTTCATCCCTCCGTGTAGTTTTTTCCGTCTCTCTTGTACCGGCGGTAAACGTCAGCAAGGCCGGACACGTCAAAAATCGGTCCGAAGAGACGCGAGTTATAATTGAAATACGTCAGGTACACGGGCCCTCCGGAAAATCCGATTTGTCATCAAGCCCGAGCCCATTGTTTTTCGGAAAAATATTTTACCCAAGCGCGATCATGAAAGTTTTTTAAGCGCAGGCCCGCGTCGAGATTAATTGTCCTATTCGCAATCAGACTCCGCCTTCATAATTCGAATAGCGCTGTTTCAATTTTCGGATTTTTACGTTTTGTTTTACATAACTCCGACCTGTGTGTAATCCTATCAGGGGGGGAGTCCAAAAAGAGGATTTATTCACGGTAGACTTTTTTTTTTTTTTTTTTTTTTTGGTGCCCCGTCGCCCGTGAATTTTGGCGAGTGTTTTTTGATCTGCTCGACGCAACCTACCGCCCAAACTTATATTTTTTAAAAGCTCTTTTTAGAAACACCGGAAAATCCTCTTTTATTTAACTGGATATAATATGAATTTTTTTGTTTTAAAAATAAATTTTAACGTTTTATGAATTTTACCTAAATATATGGGATACAGGGGTGGATTTAATTTTAAATTACTTTGTTTAATTAGAATTTTTGTGATTACCCTTGCTTTAAAGAAAAAAAAAATTATTAATTAGTATTTTCAGTAACTCGTGAAGCGAATCTGATTCGAAGTCAAAGAAAAATTGACTTCTGCGAAGTAATTTTTACTTTTCAATGAGTTTTCTCCTTCAATTTTTCAGAAATTAATTTCATACATCAAACACACCTTTTCAGGAAATAGAAATCGATTAATTAGTTGTTAGTTGAGAAATTAAAAGATATATACAAGCGTCAGATGTATTTAATTTGTGTATGTGATTGAATAAGAAAAAGTGTGACGAGTAATAATGTTTTCGGCGTGTGCTTGTGTGGTATGAAATTTGTTTGAATGCTTCTTTTTTAATTTTTTTTTTTTTTTTTTTTTAAATCTCTTAAATTACTTTTTATCCTGCATAAAGTCGGGGTAAAGGAAGCAATTTTTCAGAAAAAAAAAAAAAGTTAATTTGGGGTGAATTTAAGACCGGAATAGTAATATTTCTTGTATAATAAAAAAAAAAGAAAAAAAAAATACTCGATGCACAAAGTTGAGGCCGTCTCTCTTACATGCACAAGGATCGCGTGTTCATTGTTCTAAGTGGTGTTTATGTCTGTCTATCTATTTCTCTCTTTTTTTCTCTCTCTCTCTCTCACTCTCTTTTATCGACTTAATTTCTTTTCTTTTATTTTTCAATCATGATTTACAAGCTCACTGTTTATATTAGAAGTAATTATAATAATAAAAAAAATAAAAAAAATAATTCACAAAATAAGCAATTTAACGACACTTATAACTTCACCGCATCTTCTGTCTCTGTTGCTCTCTCGCTGTCTCACACTCGACTCACGTACTTATAAAACATAATGGTTGTAATTATTTATTGAGTATGACATGACGATGCAATCGATGGCTTTATGAAAAATGTACAAATCTAACAAAACCGATAAAACCTAACCGATACGATAAGTTCAACATTAATCTAACAATGTAATGGTATAGATTGTCGTTCACAGCCTGTGTAAATACGTAATTATTATATATAGTATACACCGCCATAAAATTTAAGACTAATTCTTCAAGTAGATGATACACATATATTTTTTCACTCATATTAATTGATCGTGTGTACATTTTTTTGTATATAAGATGGATAATAATAACATTACTCAAATTAACCGCTGATCACTCCATAAATTCAGTCGACCCAACAATTTTTAAAATATTTTTAAAAAGTATTTAAAACGAATTTGTCGTAAAATAAATTTCAAATACCAATATTTCAAACGTTTTTCAATTTATCAAGATGAAAGATGAAAGTATATATATATACATAAAGAAAAAAAAAAGAGGAAAAAAAAAATGGAGGAATAAGGTGCATCGCGCATAAATTCTCGCAGCAAAAGCATACCGAGGGATTTTGTTCTCTCGAGTGTAAATTTACCTCCCATCTCGTGTATTACACTCGCGCCTCCTCCTCCTCCCTTATATACAGAAATACTCGACTGAATGTTATTCGGGGTGATCATGCTCAAGGAAAATCGACACTTTACCGCCAGCTTTTGCGCTCTTCTCTCTAGCAGCAGCAGCACCGCCCGCCGTCACCAGCATCGTACCAGCGGCCGGGCCAAACCCACCCCACCCGTAAACCCTTTAACGCTCGAGCGGCTCGCCTTTTTACCCCCCGAGTCCGCCAGCCGTTCGCTCGCTCGCTCTCTGACTTGGTTGGATGTGTAGGATCCACAACCACCTCGACGTACTACTCTCGACACAGCTTGCGAACCCCGAGGGCTGCTGAAAACGTGCCTCTTTTTTTTTCATCCTGGCCCTTTTTTTTTTTTTTTTTTTTTTTTGAATTTATAATCATCCCTCTTTTTTATTCAAAAATTTTTTTATTGTTACTTTTTAAGTAAAGATTTACACTTTTATCACGTTTTTTAATCATTTTTCCTATAGTTTTTCATTGTATTGCGTTTAACTTTTTTTTTTCTTTTGATTATTTACTTATTTATTTTATAGCAACTTAGTCTTTAAGGACCATTCAGATTTTCTTTCGTTATTAAAAGCTTTGTTTGAATTTTTCTTCTACTATACTTACTTTTATCTTATTCAATTTTAGTAGTTTTGATTATTCAACAATGGTTTTGTCTTAAATGTTTACAATACTTGAAAAAAATAATAATTTTTTATTTAAAATTTTTATTTGACCTAATCCTTTAAAATGATTACTCTTATTATTATAGATTACCATTATTTGTTTTTAATTTATATTTTTAAACAATGTCCGTCTTTCTATTACCTCACTCTCTTTTCTCTGAAAATTTTTTGACAAATCGTGTCGCTAAAGAAAGAAAACGTCGCGTTGAAAAAATCCAAAAGACTCTGAAGTAAAAATCAGATACTCGCTGTAATAAACGGAAAATCTGGTCTTGACTTCATTGATTAAAGACATAACAATTAGTCTAAATTATTACACTAAAAATGAAGGTGCGTGGTTAATAAGAATTAGGAATAAAAGCAAAAAAAAAAAAAAAAAAAAAAAAACTTAAAAAAAAGCTGTTTGTGAGTTGACTTGTCTTGTGTTGATGTTGCAGGTTCTAAAGCCTGGCACATGCGGCTGACCTTTGACCGGGTGCCAGGTGGCTGCAACCTTCACAGGTGTAAGCTCTGTGGGAAAGTCGTGACGCACATCAGGAATCACTACCACGTCCATTTTCCGGGAAGGTTAAAAAAATTAAACAATAGTTAAAAAAAAATTTTCTTTCAAAGTTTTATTTATTTTTTTTTTAATTTATTGTTTATTATTACTAGGTTCGAATGCCCGCTGTGTCGTGCGACGTATACAAGATCTGATAACCTCCGCACGCATTTTAAGGTAGAAGTTTTCCGGTAAAATAGGAATGAGCTGAACTGTCGGTCGATAAATACAAAATCCACCCTATCGATCGCCGGTCCAGTTAATTCTTTTTTTAATTTTTTTGGAAAAAGATAAACTTTCAATCAAAGTATAAAAACGTACGCGCTTCTTTCAAAGCGTAGCTTCTATTCGCGAATACTTAGTTTACGACTCCCTACCTTACTTACACAATTCGCGTATACGGTAAGAGTGAGCTGACAGTCGGGTAAAATTAGGAATCGCTGTGTATTTTTTAAGTTAGGTCAGAGATGATCGCGGAAAATCCTTTGCAACACTTTACAAGATCCATCGTCACCGACGATACGCGGAATTTCAAAATTATACTGCGGGAATACTTAGATTGAATTACTCGGGATATGACTGTTATATGTTGAGCCTAGCTCGGATTCTGACAATTACTCTTGTCAGCATGACAGATCAAGGTGCTTAGAGTCCAGAAAATACGTAACCAACAACTTCTGCTGGAAGTTTCATCAAAATTCGGTTATTCGGAGGTACTACATCCATACTACATTCCAGCTAAGGGTTTGTCGAGAAAACTTAGACAACAACATCTCAGAAAAGTTTTTTAAAACTCAATTATCAAAGGACAAAAATGAATGTTTGTTCATATTGGTTCTGATCTGTCTGATCCAGTTGATTTATCATAAATAAATTTATAGATTAATTTACTTAAATACAACAAGTCATCAACGCGTTATTGAAAATGCAATTTTATTTAAGAAAAATCAATTTTAAATTTACAATGAAACTTCCTGAAGGAGTTTTTGTCATTACGTTTTCGTGACTTGAAGCACTCATATTTGACAGTTTGACAAAAATACGATTGTAAGTCCACAGAAAGACTTTAAATTTATTCATTCAACAAAATTATACTGTTTCGATTATTAAGTTCTTAAAAATCCAGATATAGTTAAATGATTTCAGTTTATTTAAAATTAAATGGTCGTTACGTTAAATTTAACCAGATTATACTTTTTCAATTTTTAATTAAATTTAAGTTTTATAAATTTAAAACTACCGTACGCTGAATGCTGTCAGGCTACGCTTCTGCCGGGCATCCCAGTTTCGGGTGCGCCTTTTTCTTTGAAAGTTTATCTTCTTCCTCTTGAGAAAAAAAAAAATAAAAAAAAAAAATCGAATATACCTACTTATCGTTATTTTAATTTAACAGTTTAAGCATCCCGAGTCAAGAAAGATCGATCTTAACGATTATATGACCGGCTCCCTGGCTCTAACGTCCGCGACGGCCAACGACACCATGAACACGCTCTCCTAAGGCCTAGGCCTGTGCCCAGTGATGTTGGGCACTTTGTCACGTTACCACCTCTCCGGTGCGTAAATTAAAAATACAAAAACCAACCAACCAACCAATCAATACAATCAACATCAAAAACAACAATCCCAAATCTAAGAAAGACGACGATGATGAGAAATAGTTCTTTAACCTGGTAGAGAGTTTGAGATATATTGAGAGAGACACAGAGAGTCTGCTGATGCTGACAATGACGATTATGCGATTTACAAAGAACTACCTTTCTTTTATTTATTTTAATTACACAACTTTTTTTATCCACACCACGTGACACACGCACACACGCAGCAATTTGGCATCCCGTTGACACAACTGACTAATATTTGGGACGCCAAGCGTTACAATGTGATACATACGTTATTATTAAACAAGGATGTGATGTTCATAAATAAGATGTTAAGAAAATTTTTTATCGTTGTACATTGCCGTCATTGTTAACGTCGTTACTTTTTGTCGTCACCGCCGTCCATTACACACTTCGTCTTCACATCTGATACTCTGCGTGATCGCGTTCAAGACTTTTAAAACCTACATACACAAGTCTACTGCAAGAAGGTGAGCGCAATCAACTGGTGACAGTTATACGCCATCCCTAACAGAAAGAGAGAAAGAGAGATAGAAAAAAAATTGCGTTTTATAGTTGTATTGTTTAAAAAAAGAAAACAACAACAACAAAACAAAACAACCCATGGTGAGAGAGTCAAAGAGAGATACATAACATTCACACAAGAATGCTAGTATTTTTATTTTTATTTAATTTTTTTTTTACTTTACTCCAACACCAAGTCTTGTTTGTATTTTAATGTTGTTAAAATCTGGAGTTAAATTTCATAATATGTGTGTTGAAATGAAATTTATATGTATTATTCAGTGGGATTATGACATTCAATGAAGATGTGAAAAAGATGGATGCAAGTGCAACATAATGTTATTTGTTATTTAAAAAATAATGATAATATAGGTGTCAAATGCAAATAAAATTTGTACTAGTTGACTTGTTGATGATTGGTTATATAGTAAAAATCGGTTATCATATAATGATTTAAATGCCGTGATTAAAAACTAATGACTCTAAAAAAGATTGATAACAGTCTTAGTTGTTTATTGTTTTTTACTTTTGATTTAACAAATTAATATTTTATGAAGTGAAGTAAAATAAACTGCGATGTGATCGCTCTTCTTTTTTTTTTTTTTTTTTTTTTTTCTTTAATTTTATAATCAGTTAACGATTGGAAGGCGATTTAAAAGAAAATGAGATTGTAGTGCGACGCGTTACATTTTTAAAACTTCGCATATTTAAAGAATAGAGTAAATATTAAAAAGGGAAAAGTTATTTAAAATATTTGAAATAAGTAAACGTGTTACAAATCTACTTGGAGAGAAGTTTTCGTTGAAAATTACTTGGAACTTACGGTCAAAAATTGCTGGAAAATTCAAAAATCTCGATACATTTTATTTGAGTGTTAATTACTATGCAA
The DNA here is from genome assembly GCA_038277355.1 of Encarsia formosa. Lineage (NCBI taxonomy): Eukaryota > Metazoa > Arthropoda > Insecta > Hymenoptera > Aphelinidae > Encarsia > Encarsia formosa. Next base: position 19,247,799 of record CM076184.1, read on the forward strand.
TAGATGAATTATGTCAACTTTTAGTCTCTTTTAATCTCACGATCAATCGTAATCATAATTTTTTTAATTACTGGACTTATAAAAAAAGTTTTAAAAACTTCTGGTTATAAAACAATTTTTGGTCTTCATTTATCATAATAATCTTAAAAGAAAAATACCTTTTTATATCTAAGAATGATTTGATCTATGTGATCTAGCTGACTATTCCATGTTGTACAGTAAGTTTTAATGAATTCTTTTCTCCAAATTCGTGTATAAAAAATGCGTTATGCCAATCTAACGCTCTATTACTGTAAAACATAATGTAAAAAAAAAAAAAAAAAAAAAAAAAAAGAATAAGAAACAAAAATTGGGAGCAAAAGTGGTGCCAATTTCTCCCGTAGTTACTGTTTTATATATGTAAATCAATTAAAACTGGGGATGAAAAAAATAAGAAGATACAATTAAAAGTTTATTAAATATTATTCAAAAAATAAAAAATAATAAAAAAAAATAATAATAATAATGAAAAAAAAAAAAAAAAAAAAAAATTAATAGTGATCTTCGGTAACCAAAAAACCGAAAATACTAATTAACTATGAATTAACATACGCGAAAATAATTTTTATTCGATACGCAGGGTGAGTCGAATATTTAGTTGCTAAAAGAGTTTATAGTTGGACTTCATATTAGATTACTGAAAAAGCCGTCGATATGATCTTCGTCTCAGCAATATATCGTGCATATAAAATGTTCTTATTAATATATACATATATTAAATTGAGATAGAACTCGCGACAATGTAAATATTTTAATATGCAAAAAAATGATAAATTTAATAATTAAATTATGCACTGAAAGAAAGAATGAAGGGGCGAGGGAGAATGAATGCTTGCGCAAAGAATGTTTATTAATAATGAACTTTTAGTCGATTAACAACGAAAAAATCTTTGTTTTGTTAGTTTATTCATTTTTGTTTGATATAATTTTTTTCTCCAATTTAAATTCATACATGCAGCTCTAATATGAATTTTGACTATAAAGTTACGGTACTTGTTATAAATAACAGCTGAACGGTATATTATTTTAACGATTGTAAACTGCTCATTGCAAATGCAGCAAAATAGTGGAAATCTTTAAGACATTCCACGATCGGGACTTAAGTAGGCAACAGATAATAAGAATTTATTATATTCGATGATTTTATAGTACTATATTTTATACTTTATACTATCTACCATTTTTAATAATTATATTTGATCGGAAATAGTTACGTTAAAAAATACAATTTTATCAAAGGGGTGGTTAAATGATAGTCACAAAACGTCGTTGCACGTTTATATCTTTTTTTTTCTCATACATTTGTTCAACTTCTATTGGTTGAGGTGCAATCCGTTGTTTTTGTTTACGCGTAGATTATTTATAAATATACGTATACTTTTTCTTAATATTAGTCACGCATACCAATTCTCACTTCTTCGGTTATCGTATATTGAAACTAGTGCAAAAAATTTGCAATTGTAAATTGCAACATACCAAAAGATAGTCAGATTAAGCCCATGTTTGAGTTGCAGTTTAAATTAAAAACCCTAATGAACACAAAACACGTACGTACAGTTGATTTTTTTAAAAGATCTCTTGTAATATATATTAAAAAAAAAAAAAAGTTATCAAGATACAAATTTAATTTATAGTTCTTTGATTTAAATGTGCAAGATTTTTTAATTTTACACCACTCAAATATGGTCTTGACAGTTAGTAAAATAAATCTCGTAGCTAAAGACCGAATCATATCGTAAAAATATTTGTTAAACCGTAACGGAAGAAGGAAGAAGTTAGAAGTCCAACAAATTCTGGGCTCATTTGCACAGTTACACACTTTACCCAAACAGCACATATATACCGAAATAATAATAATAAAAAAATAAAAATATTAAAAAAAAAAAAAACAAATAATATATTAACCAGATTTTATTTATATATTACGCAGATTCTTAATTGCTGAGGTATAATATATATTTATATTTATATACATATTGGATAATTTTATTTATTTTTGTTTTACCGTTTTAATGATTTTATATACACTGTTGTTACTGGTTGACGAAAAAAAATATATAAAGAGCAATTATAATAGTACATCGATCCCGCCTCTGTATGCACGGATTTATTTATTTTTACACATACTTCATGCATTATATATATTATGCGCATGTAAAAAACAGGGGATAGACAAAGAGACATTTAAAATATTAAAAACATAAAAATGCACTTGCATTATCGCTTATACTCATAGGGAGACTTAAATCGAGCAAAGACAAAAATGAGGTATAAAAGAATAAAACTTTGTACTAATCAAGTTATTGGCCTATTCATATTAGGTTTGAAAATATGAAAAGTGTGTATGTGTGTGTGTGTGAGTTTATAAACTGATACAATATGCACTCGTACGTACACATGTATTTAAAAAAAAAAATTAATTTTTGATTGTTTATTTTTAATTCCGTTAGTTAAATAAATAATTTTTTTTGGTTTTTTTATATAAATTGACCATTAGAAAAATATTTTCGGTTGCACATTGAAGGCATTATTGTAGACGCTCATCTCTTTGTCAGCTTACCAAATATGTGTAGTATGCCGAGTGTTTAATTTTTTTTTCACTAGTTCTTGACAGTTCGTTGTACTGCAGCCCTTACGATTTGAAAACTTATATTTTAATGTATGTATTTCATAGTTTATATTTTTAATTTATAATTCAATAATATATATATATTTTTTATTATTATTATTGACTAATCTATGAAATAATGGTGAATCGCTGAGCGATTCTGCTTTTGCTAAAATAAGCGTACACATTCGCATAAATCTTTAAGTTTTGTTTATTTACTTAAAAAAATAAAATAAAATTATTGTGATCAAACACCTAAGTAGGATGTTGAAGCGAAGAGTAAAAGTTTGAATGCTTATTTATCTATAATAATTTATGTTTGTAAGGGCAGCAGTACTTGCACACGTACGTTTCCACCGAGTGGTTGCTTTATTATTACAATTTTATTTATAAGTATCATGTATGTATTAGTCTGCTTTATGGCAATTATTGTAAATGTGATCCGAGCCAACGCTGACCTCGATCACAGATCATCTTGACATTTCGGCACAAGTTAAAAAGATTTAAAAAAAAGGGTGTCAGCGAGCAAAAGCATTGATACATAATATTGCGAGGCATCTTTAACGTCATAATTTGTATGTTTGTTTAAGAGATGATACTATGCAACATCGATGTTAATACTATATTTTTAATTATATTATCAAAATTTTATTTTTCTTTCGCATGCGACAGAATGTAGATGTTTATAAAGAAAATATGTTGATATACTAGCAGTATATTAACTTCTATTCTTTTTTAAAAAATTTATCAATAGTGTAAATTTTAGTTTTATTTTAATTATGTAAAGAGCGCTTGGTTGTTGTGAAATTATTTTGTGTAATTTACTGTTTTTTTCTTAATATTTTATAAATTATTGTTTTAAAGGAGAATAAACTCTTTTTTTTTCTTTTATTATTTACAATGTTTAGTTCGTAGAATAGCGCATTGAATGCGTAATATGGTGGAAACGTACAGAACGAATTCTTATTTTATTTTTTCTTTAATTTTTCTATGTTTATGAATTGTTTGCGATGCGTCTAAAGTCATTAGATGTGACAAGAATATTGATATACTATCAAAGAATATTTAAAATGTTTCATCCACTTGGGGATTAGCCTCTGCTTGCCAAATGATAAGTTGTAACAATTTAAAATTTTCAAATAAATCGGTCTCGTTATAGAATATTTTTTTGGATACCAATAAAACTTTAACATCTATTAATGTTAAAACTTAACTAAAAAAACTAATCGTTATAAATATAATAAACTAACTAAACTTTAACCTGCTCTAGCGTTAAAATAAATCTGTTTTCAACTCACTCAAAGTTCTTCCAATCATTCATAAACTTAATTCTATACCAAATTTGCTACTTAGAAACCTTAAAACGTATTGAAACTGACATTTTCAAATCTATTAAATTATTAGAGGTTTTCTGCAAGCTGGAAAAATGGTGTTTTTATAAAAAGCAAAAATACAATAATTAAATAAACAAGACTTTTTCAACTTTGAAACTTTGATCAAGTATTGATTTTTCATAGCTAAAATTAAATGAATTAAATAATAATTTTTAAATTAATTATGTTAAATCTAGTGGCTTTGGACGCGAATGAGAGATCCGTCCTTGACCCCGTGGAGAGATAGGAAAAAAAAAAAAAAAAAAAAAAAAAAAATTAAAAAGATGACTGCTAGGCTGTATACATGAAAAAGAGTAAATTTGGCAGAATGTTAGAATATGAATGAGTTGGTGTATATGAAAGCGAGTAAGAGTGAAAAAATCGGCACAAAAATTTTTCACAATACCCAAGGTAGAAAAAATGAAAACAAAAAATTTCAAACTTACATAATTCTCGGGTCGGCAGGCTGTTACACCGAAACTTTTTTATTAATAAAGAAATATTTAAAAAAAATCTATAATTGCTACCACTATGATGTAATTACTATTATTATTACACCGTTATTATTACTAAACATAAAAATTAAAAAAAAAAAAAAAAGAAAATTAATAAACTACTGCTACTACTATTACTTATAGGTATTTATATATTTACAATTGCGTGGTGTGGAGTGAAACATTGTGATATGATAGATTGGTGCTAACACCTTTATTAAATCCAAGATAAAAAACCTAAAAAAAAAAAAAAAAAAAAAAAAACTAATCAATAAATCGTGCAATACTGCGATAGTAAGAAAACGAAAGAGGCAAGGCGTTATCACCCAAGAGGAAAGAAACAAAAATAATAACATTGGGATGCTAATAAAAAGGAAAAGAAAAAATAAAAAAGATAATAAATATATAGAAATATACATGAATATAAATAAACAAAAAAAAAATATAAATATATATATATAAATAAATAATATATTTTTTCCCTTTTTATTATTTGGTAATTGTCTTTTATTGAACGTGATATGGTTGTCTTTATTCTGTCGTCGATAAAATGCAATTATACACGCTGTGACTGCAATGCCAAACTTTATAGAAAGAAAGCGAAAAAGATAGAATGAGTTGTTGGGTTGCTAGGCAGAACAGAGTGAATGGTAGAGAAAAAAAGATGATGAGAGTGCGAGTGTGTGTCTAGCGAGCGAGAATGATTTATTAATAATTATGGAGTAGGTACGGATTTAATATTTTATAATAAATTGATACTGTATTTTACTGTTAATTAACCTGCAAAATGTTTTTTCTTGCAAAATAAAATTTATATTGAAAATTTTTTTCTTTTTCTTCATTCGGATCCTTCAACTTTAGTTCTGCATTGATAATATGGTTTCGAAAAGATCAATCAAGACGCCAAAACCCTTAGATTAAGAATCACAAATAAAGATGAAAAGATTTAAAATATTTCATTGAATTAAGTACTTATTAGCACCAAGTATTTTTAGTTTTATTTTATTTGCACATGAAAATTTTAATGAATTATGTTTTTTATTAGGTTATTATGTAAGATTAATCTGAAAAAAGACTTTTTCACTCGAAAACGAAAAGTGGTTTACTAAATTTTTTAAGTTCTTGTTTATTTTATTTATGACCCTCACTGCATGGTTGTATCGATATTTGCAGTAGATATTATGATGTATAAAATATATATTTCCAAACATAAATTAACATATAAATCTGTTTATTAATAGCTGTTAATCGATAAAGCTTAAATTTGTAGAAATTTTCTTATTCAAATTTTGATATTTACATTTTTTTCAGTAAACAATTTTTTGCAGTCTTTTACTTAAAAAAAAAAAAAAAAGTTATGAAATTCGCACACTTATATTCACGTATACCATTAATTTAACGCGACTTGAGTTTTCTCTGCGTGGTGGAAATTGTGAGGAGGTTTAATTTGATTATCGACTGAGTAAAGTTTTAAGTAGCAAGAGCTTCGATATTAACTAAACCGACTGAATGAACATCATTTTTTGTTGAGATCGTCTTTACGCAGTAGAGTACATTTTAGTAAACTCCGAATCAAATTTACTCAGTTGATAAAATTTTGAGCACTTTCCCTGTATTAGATGTTGATGTTGTTTGTTAAATTTTAATGATTTTATTACTAACAACTGATTTTCAATTTACATGAAATCAGAGGAGATATTCACCAATGAAGATTTAATCAAACGCGTACATATGTAAGATTAGCTTTAAATCAACCCAGATTTCACTGAACTAAATAAACGCGCAAAGATAAAAGATGCTGTTTTGCTGCATTGGGTGGTCAAACTACGGATGAATTAAGAGTGCTGGGCCTAAAAAATTACTCAATTCTATTTTAAATCAAAAGTAATTTTAATATTTGATACGAAAGTATTTAAATTTAAAATTCTACTTAGAGTTATTAGCTATAAAATTTATCTAGCGTTTTACAAAAATTTATTTGAAATTCCTCGAAAGATAACTTAATTTAACCAATGATATAAAGGATACGATGCGAATGAAAATTACTTTCTTTCTCATCAGTGCAAACGTGAAACCGCAATAACGATTAACAAAGACAAACCACCGAGAAAAAAAAAAAAAAAAATCTTTTTCTAGGGTTTGCGACGCGAGAAAAATAAGGGCAACTGGTCTTAATTAACGAGAAGCCTCGGCGAAAAAAAAGGGTGCAAGAGAGCGTGAAAGAGTGCGCGCTTCCACCGCGAAAAAAGGGAGGTAAAAGAGAGAGAGAGAGAGAGAAAACGGCGTGGTTTGCCATCTCTTTTCCACTTGTTCTTCTTTCCCTTCGATAAATTGCGCTCGGTAACCTTTGTCCCAGAGAAAAGTGCACACGCGTGTACGGAACGAGGCCTATTCCCCCTCTCCTCCCTTTTTTCTCTTTTGTTCTTCATCTCTGGAAAAAATAAGCTACAAAAAAAAAAAAACGCTCCTGTAGTTTTTATTATTTTGCTTGCGCGTCTTAGGCGTTCAATCGCGAGGGATGAGAGCTTGAGAGAAATCGTCAATTTCTTATTGCGCGGAAGCTTGGGTTTCAAAAGTTCAACGATTCGAGTTTCAATGGTTCTAGCTCTAATCGAATTTTTTGAAAATAATTCGGGTAAAATTTTAACGTGGTGGAATTATCGAGGGTGAGAAAATTTCCGGCTTAACTTTTCAAAATTGAATTCATTATTTCTTCTCGAGCCGGGGTTGATTGGTATAATCATTCAAATGGAAAAAATCCCGCGACCGACGAATCAATTAATTGGTCTAAATTGTTGTGAATATATAACGACCGTCTAGCCGATAGCGACTGAATTTTTCATCCTCGGGTCAGTTTGATTAAAAGCTTTTCAAATGCCACATTTAGAACTATTCGCGCGGTTAATAAAGTGTGTTTTATCATCAGCGTGATTGGCAGATTTTTTAATTACGAATGTCGGCAAACTATTTTAGCTTAAAAAATTGATTTAATTTTTTTTTTATGAGAAGAATTATGCTTTCAAGAACAAATATTTACGAGTAACTTAATAAAACTTTCGATAAAAATTCAAAATTTGTCGAATACTGATTACATTGGTGCTATACTTGATCTAACTAAAAGTTATCTATAGAAATTTTTTGCACAATATCTGCTGCGACTTCTGAAGATCCCTCAACACTCGAAGATTTTCAAACTTGCAGCCAACTAGGCGTTTTCTGAATCGTCACACATTGTAAATAAGAGATATTCGTTGCAGAAAAAAAAAAAAAACTGTAGAAATGATTGTGTACCCTATGTATGTTTCATACCAATATTTTTCAATTAAACATAAACAAAAAAATTATTTGATCAACCTGTTTTTTAATTCGTTGACCTCTTTTAAGTTTGATTCTATTTTATTTTAAGTTTTATTAGAAAAATGTACTTGAAAAAAACTGCAGCGTTTAGAAAAAATTAAACTGTTTGGCTTCTAAACGCAGCAGCACTTTAAAAAAACAAACTCTCTCAGCGCAAGGGAGCGAACGAGGGCAAGCAAAAATACCTGCAAATCAAAATTCATCCCTCGCCCGCAAAGCCGGAATGTGGGGTAAAGGGAACAAGCTCGTTTGTTGGCTCGCAATCAGCGTCGCGAATAAAAAATGGCCACGAGCTTTGCGAACGTCCGCTCAACAAGTGGTTCCATGATCCCCGTCGGCGTGCGCGCCGCGTCCTTTATGCTCCTCCTCCCCCGCCCCCGCACATCCGCTACCTCGTCTATGTATATATATGCGTATGTATGTACGTATATAGTTCCGGAAAAGGGGCGAGGATCGATAATACCGCCTGTTCGAGACGCTATTAGCTTGGCACGCGCGATAAACGGCCCCTCAAATGTGCATTTTGTTCAAGTGTCGACCCACCCCGCGGTGATTTATGCAGGCTGATGAGCTTTTTTATCGCTTTATTAATACGCTCAACATGTTGTTACCGGTCTCGCTTACCTTATTTATTCATATTAATATTAAATTCACATTTGGTTGTCGCTTTCGGGGATCTTGCGTGCCTTGTCAATGATCAAGTCGTGAGATATCGTAGATTTCAAGTACAATTCATTTTCTCATGGTAGAAACTGCTGCTTAAATTTTAAAGAGAATATAACTATTTGGCTCTCTGATGCAAAAATCTTTTTTCAATGTAAAATGATTATTTTTAGCATTAAATTTTACAAAAAAAAAAAAAAAAAAAAAAAAAAAAAAACACTGAAAGTAAGAGCAATATTTACATTTCTTACACACTCAAAAAAAGAAATGCACCATAATCCTTACCTTGAACTTAAAAAGAAGGCAGGAGAAAGACAGTATTATCTCTCTTTAAGAAATCCAGTGGCATCGACCGAGTGGCGCACTTTGGTCCGTTCCTCAAAAGCGGAGCTTTTAGCACAAAACTTTGTACGCGATCTTATTATTCAGTCGGATCCTGCGAAATCCACTCGTAAAACCTACTTTTCGGTCTTTTATCTCCTTCGCTCCCTTTTTTTTTTTTTTTTTTTTTTTTTTACCCGCAACAGTACGAAACAGTGCTTATTTTTCGAAACTCCCGGGCGACCGGGGATTCGTTTTTCGCTTGTCTGATTGAAAAACTTCCGCTTGCGCGGATTACGAACTGGAGAGAGGGAATAAAGAAAAAAGCTTTCAAAAATCTCCCCCTCCCTTTTATTTTTGTTTTGTCGAACACGCGCTAGTCGATAATTTCGCGTTACAATTGGAAGGGTTGTAAAAAGCGATTTCGCCGGGGAGTCCGGAAAATACTGTTGGGGCTGACCCTATTCATCGGGGCTCTTGTTTTTGCTGGCTCAAAATTACGGTCCGACGTTGAGTAGACGGGGAAAAACAAGACCGAGAGCACCGGTACGCTCTGAAGGATAAACCGACTTGGGACTTTTTGCTGCTTCACTTATCGTATACTGATCAGTTTGAATGTTTTTCGATCGTTGGCTGAATGATGTGCGCGTAATTTCAAGTGATGTTAACTTAAATACAAGTATTGTCATCTTTTTCAATATTACTTAACTGACAATTCTTATCAATACAAACAATCATGGTTCAATTTTTTTCGGAAAAACGTTCAATTACATCATTACGATGAAGAAAACAATCCACAATTGATTATTTTCTCAGAAGCATAACATCAATGAAATGAAAAAAAAAAAAAAGCAATCAAAGTAAGTTTATATAATCCGTCGGAAATACAAACTAGTTAAGTCCCGCCACCTCGGCAGTCCAAACACAGTCGAGTTCTTCATCGGTGCGGGGCTTTGTACCACTGGTGCTGGGTGGTGGTGGGCGCGAGCCAGCCAAAGCGTCGTTTGATTGTCCCTTGGACCGCCGGTAGCAGCACTTTGGACGAGTAACTCGGTTATCTGGCTCGCTTTGACCAGACCTTCCCAGAGCCGCTAGTTTCGACGACGAATCACTGTTATTTGTGACGTACATTCGAGGGGGGGGGGGGGGCAAGGGGACGATTTCCAAGAAAATTCGTTGTACCCCCTTTTTATGACCTTAGCTTATCATTGCAATTTAGTGTTTATATCAAATTTCGATGGCGCACCCGATTAACGATTTACGGTTACCAGTAAGTAGATTTAGTCCGGGTACAGTCAGACGAGTAGCTGACACACGCTCGATCATTTATTCAACGAGCGGGTTTTCACGAGTTAATTTTTTAGTTGAATCCCTCTCGAACCTTTTAGTGGAGTAATAAAAATAACAGGTGATAATTCGATTATCGGGCTTTTCATTAATTTAAAAAATTACCCTTCCCCCAGAATCAAATAATAATAATAATGGACCAAAAATAGTTAAAAATTGATCAAGCATGCAGATACGATGCAGTGACCCTTCGGAAGAAGAGCAAGGCCCGAGCTGGCGCACCAGCGGTGATCCTTCAACCCTTAATCGACAGCCCCTTTAGCCCCTCCCTATGGCCTAATGAAACGAAGATTGAAACTGCGCATCTGGGGAGGGCCGGGGCGAGGTGAGAGGGGAGTTGAAATTCCATGCGTTATTCGCGAGGAATTCCGAGTAATAAACCCAGTGGCTGGTGCAGCATCCTCCTATGCGTTTATCCCCATATACGTTTACCCTCTGCTCTCTCTCTCTCTCTCTTTATCCCCCGTTGGCCGCCCTGGGCCGCTCCAGCGCATTTTATCGGTAATGCATTCGTCGAGGAACGAGGAATGCCCGGAACGTTTATGCGGATACGCTATCGGACCGAGTGTTTTTCTTTTTCTCCCGGTCTATCTGCTGCTGCTACTGCTGCTGCTGCTTCTTTTTTTTTTCTTTCTTTCCTTTTTTTTCTGCCCTACCTACCATATATCATCCTTTGATTTCTTTGTTTTCGAACCCGCGGAGAATAACACTGGGAAGGGGGTAGTATATAGTCTTTGATTGGAAAATACTCGTGGTCACCTCCTGAATTTCGATACAATGCTGGATTGTTTTTGTATTGAGAATGCTGTTTTTAATTAATTATTCGACGGATAATTTAGTGGATACTGGTTAGGAGATTTTTTTTTTATGCTTTGGGGTTTTTCTGTAGTCCGCAGAAAACGTACTTTCGGAGGTTTCAAAGGTACGAATTGAAATTGTTTTAAAGCTCATCATCATTTTCTATAAAAGCCATAGTGATTTTTTTGGTTGAAATTTTCTGCAAATGTTGTGCTTTTTTCATTTGTTACTCCGCTTATTGTTAAAAAAAAATAGTAATAATAAAATCTTCTCTAATTTATCCATGGTCAAAATGTGATATTCATTTCATCAATCATGCGACATCTGCAAATCAATAATCAAAATGAACATTTAAACACAAAAGTAAGTTATTCCTATAAGTAAATCATCGTTTTCATAGGTAAAAACAGGTAAAAATTTTTACACTGCGATAACCTTGAGCCAGCTCGAAAAAAAAAAAATATGAAAAAAAATTAATTGAAAAAAAAAAAAATTAAGTCAAAGTGGGATAAGATTGCTGACTGAGTTATTTTACGTTTCTGTTGTTCCAGACCTGAAAAATTGGCGGATATCACAAATATTTGAGAGACAGAGTAACACGGACGAGAGGAGACGGTGTTCGTTGTGCGGTAAGGTCGTGACCAATGTCCGCAATCACTATTACGTGCACTTTCCGGGAAAATATACCTGCTCACTGTGCCCAGCCGTTTACACACGCTCCGACACTCTGCTCACTCACATGCGCATGAAGCACGCGAATACGAGCCTTCAGTATCAGTATCATTGATGAAATTTAACTTTTTTTTTTTTTTTTTTTTTTTTTTTTTTTTCAATCAGACGAAAAACAAAAAAAAAATATACTTTTAAAGAGCGTGTGTGTTGCTACGACATTTTGTTATTTCAATTTTTAAAAGAGGTGACAGAGAGCGTGCCATTTCAAACTACGGCTGGGTGCACGTTTTAACATTTTTTATTTTATTTTTTAAATTTTTAGGCTGGTCGTTATTGAGTTTGCTTGATGCGTCAAATTCAATTTTAAATTTAAAGATTATTAAATATCATTGAGTTTCGATTATTGTTATTATCTATTTATTGCTCATATTACTTTATTTTATTGTTTATTTATAATTTTATTTTTTTTTGTCAAAGAATATGAAATTAATTTTCACTGTTTTCTTCATTATTATGATATTTTTCTGAAAAATCATTACTTATTTATCATTTTTTTTCATTCATACCGTTGTTTTTTCAACTACTTGGAGGCATAATAGAGTAAATTAGTATCATATTCTTTTTTTTTTTTGAAAATGTAAAAAATTCAACACGGACAAAATTCTATAGTTTCTGTTATCTAGTTAGCAGTCTAATTTTTCTTTAATTTTATTAATTAATTTCAGTTATCTTAATTTGTTTTGGTTTCTTAGAAATCATGTGATAATGTCAATTATCTATGTTAATTTTTTTTAGATTATTTTATTTTATCAGTTTTTTATAGCTAGATTTAAAAATAAAATTAAAAATGTCTAAATTAAACGAACCTAAAATTTGTTATATGCATTTGATGAAATAGTTTTATTTGGCGCATGTTTCAAGTTAGTACCGTACTTTATTCAACGGTATTTTAAATATTATTATTATTTTTTAAGTTATTATATTTTCTTTAAAAACATTAAGTAAATTTGTAACGACTAGCTAGTTACGTTCGAAAAATAAAAGAATCAAAATTATTTTCACTTTTAAAAGTAATTAAAAAATTTGAATCATGAGTTTGATATACGAAAAAAATGCGATGGACAACTTTAATAAATTCAGAACTTCGGACACCGTCTGCTTCGATCTTTTGTATATATACAACACTCACTTGTTTTATGTGTTCAATTATAAAAATAATGTGTTACATGCATAATGAAATTTTTCAGTTGATCAAAGTACATAAGGACTGAAAGTACAAACTTTATATTGTAAACTAATATTGCCAACAAATTCAATCAATAACTATCCTCTATTATATTATTAAATTCGTAATAATGCTATATATTATCATTTGATTATCTTCGTTGAGTTAATTTAAAAAAAAAAAATCTTCAAACTCTAATAATATAATTTGTAGTCAAAATTCTGGATGCTTGAAACTGAAGATTATTTAACGACTCGTCTACAGTAATACTTTTTATATTAGCTTATTTAATCATTTTATTTTTTAATTGTCAATCAAAATCAATTTACAAAGATTTATCTAAATAAATTAACATTCGGAAGCACTTTTGCGTATGAGTTTCAGTTAACGGCTGTATTTTATTTTACATAACAATGATAATAAAACGCCAAAGAATGTCGTTTTTAGTCAACAAGATCTCACATCAGCAATATTTTTTATAAAAACTGCTGTTCTGTTTCAGATCTATAAGTTGTTTTTGCAATAGTGAATGATCGACTATTGGAAATTGCATAAAAGTGTAACAATTAAATTTTTGCACAAAAATATTAACTTTTTATTAACGGTAAAAGTCTAAAATTCAAATATTTTTCTTGCTAAAAAATACCTACAAAGTAAATCGTGCATTTAAAACGTACATTTTTAATAAATGGTGAAATTCGAGATGTATCATAAAAGAAAAAATAGTATCTATCAATGAATTTTTGCGTAAATTTTTAATATATATTCGATCAACTATGAATACTAAACTTCTTTTTAGAAGTATTGTTATGTTATTAAAAAATTTCTTGCTTTGAAAATTTTATAACTATTATAATTATAATTTTTGCTATTATTAGAAAAAAAATTTGTTTTTGTGTCAGTAAAAAAAAAATTTAGTTTAATTTTTTGTTTCTTATAATATAAATGTATTAAAGAAAAAATATAATTTTTTTTTAATTTATTGTTGAATTTTCTTAATCGAGATTTTATTTTACTTAAAGTTGTTTAATTATCTAAGTTGATTCTAAATTTAAAATCTTATGAAAATACAAAATTGATCGTTTCCAAAAATTAGTAACTTATTGATAAAATTTCGAAAAAGTAGGATCAATCGACATTCCAACATCATCTCCAAGTATCTCTCTTTACACTGTAGAAAAAATCTACGAAAGCTCATTAAGAACTTGAATTTAAAAACAGTAAATTTTTATATTTGTGCTTTCAATTTTATTTTGTAGTAAAAAAAAAGTATAAAATGTGAAAATAAAATCTTGCCAATTATTTGTGTTTACACATTTTTAAGAATAAGCAATCAATATAATATAATAAAGCGGTTATAGGTTTAATAGAAAGGTAAAAACTTAATGGTTAAATACTTGATTCAATACTTTTTCGTAATAATTACGAAATCTTTGAAACATTCTGCGAATGATTTCTCAGAATATAAGACTAGATATATATAATTAAAAAGCGTTATTGAAGTCATAAGTTTTTTCTTATCATAATTTATCTTACGCAACGAATTTTTATCTTATTTTTTCCAATACTTAATTATGTAAAAATTGTCATAAATAGTTTTATGGCATAAAACTTGTGATGATATAGAAGGTAATCATTTACCTTCTGAAGCGTGTACATTACCTTTTACATATGTAAAATAATAATAAAAATATTAGAATTTATAAACAATATGATGTTTCTATGTTTTTAAACAATGACCTTCCATTTAAACAGCTGCATGTTTTTAGACATCTGGTTTATCTTGTACTTCGCATATATTTTAAGTATGAAATGTAGTGCTTTACTTCCATAGTTATACACTGCTTGGCCGTATAAGCTACTTGGGCTGCTTAGTTAAATGAATTTCCTCGGAAACTCGGCAATATCATTATTATATTTCTTGGAGTCAACTATTATATCATCCTGATTGAAAACAGCTGATTAAGGGATTTTCAATGACACATAAAATACTGTGATACGTCCAACTTCCGAATAGAGCTGCCGCTTTCATTGCGCAGCCCTTCGCTGAGTGGGAGAGTGAGTTTGTGAAACTTGGTCGAAACATCATAGTGAATATTGGGTTAAATTATAATTTGTGGGAAGTTTAGCAATAGTTATGAAATAAAAATAACAAGTATAACTCAAACCTTCTACCGCAGATTTGGTAAGACTCGATGGTATATTGATTCATTGGAACAAAATTTTCAAATGTTGGGTAATTATTAATTCTCTCCACTGTATGCTGTGAGAAAAAATAATTTGAGTTTTATCAAAAATGAAATCGATTATTTACTTGTATTACATTTTATTTGATATTAATATTCCACATTAGATCAGCATCTGCAGTGCACACTAATAGAAGGGGTTTTTAAGTTCTTATTAAAAATTCGGTATAAAAAGTAACATTGGTAGTTTAACGTAAAGTAATTAATATTCTTTAAATATTTTTTCTAGATTGCGCCACGGCGATTCTTTTGACGAAAAATATTCAGTCAATCGAAAGAATGGTCGTCAATCTGTCTGCATTCACTTTGACTTAAAGTCTAAAATTAGATAAACTTCTCTCCACGCTAGCTAGCGTCTCTACTTGAACAATTCGTATGTAACTCGAAAAACGTAACGTGAATTTGTATAATGAAGACGTGCGCGGTGTTATTCGGCTCGAGGTTCAGCGATCAAAACCACACACGTGTGCAAGATCCTCCCTTAGCCTGGACTTGAAATCCCGCGTAACGTCCAGCATGCGGCGGGCTATATTCGGAATGCCAGCAGGCTGGCCTGCCTCCGGCCGGACGTCTATGGTATGCCTACCATCGCGCGCGTGCATGCCAAGCCCAGATATGTGTATATAATCGGACCGCCGGGCATTTTGACTCGATGATTATACTCCGTACTTTGAGAAAAACTTCTTCTCCCCCGTGCGACCGTCTGGGGAGAGTGTCACTGAGTTTTGATAGTTACATTGAAGGAAATGCTATCTGCTGGACTACAAAAAAGGGTATTTCGTGATTATTACGTTACAACTTTGGTTAAAATGATACTAAAAAATTAAGAAGCTTGATGACTCAAAGCCCTCTAAAATTATTGCTGACAAACAAAAACCAGTTTTTTTGATAAAGGATAAGAAAAAAATTTAGAACTGATGTGTTTGCGTGATGTCACCTCTCGACGTCGATAAACGTCTCTCTCTCTCTCTCTCTCTCTCTCGCTTAACGCAACCTACCGAGCTCTCAATCAAGGAGAGAGAGTGAGGGAGGGAGAAAGAGAGAGCAACCCTTTCATTGTGACGCGTTGGGGGTATCGACTATCGACAGGCTGTCACGTCGCGCGAGCTCATATATGCGCGCGTAACAGAGCCGACGCCCCAGTTGCAACCCGGGCCCGCGTGCTGATGATGCTTGTTGCGGGATTATTCTTCCGTACGATACCATTAGCTTTTTTATTGCTAGATCTTTGCTAGATCTTTGCTTTACCGAAAAGTTAATCCTCTCATAATCTGAAATCTGGGTTGAATGTAATGAAAAGTATTTCTTACAGCTTCTGGGTACATTGAGACTATTGCGTAAATAAACTATCGCTATTACTAAAAACTATGATCTTGACATTGGTGAATATAGTTAAATCAGCTAAGGAATAATTAACCACTGCTCCTTTTTTTAGTGCTTTAAAATTTTTTGTATTCTTAAATTCTGCTTCGTGGATAATGTGAATCAAGCAAATAAATCTCAATTAAAACTCTTCTTCTTTAATTGTGTGGATAAACATTAATTGATATTTCTTAAGCCAATACAATTTTTCTCGACCGACCCTGTTGAAAAACCAATCGCGTTCTAAAAATCAATTTGAAATTTACAATCAACTCTGGCTGTCACACTCATAAAAACTAAAAAACAAAAATTCCCCAGTACAAGCTATAAACTTGTCTACACCAAACATTTATACCTCAAAAGCCAACCTATCGATTCCATCAACGTGTTCCTCTCTAAGAGTTCCACTTAACCAGTCTGTCAATAAATCCCAATTATCCTGTCTCGCTGCTAAATAACTCATTCACTCTCTCTCGCTTTTTTTCTTTTTTTTTTCTCTCTTTCTCTCTGGTCGTGAATCGTGCTATTTGGTGGTTTGAACATGCAGATGTTCATACAAAAACGCAGATGCAGAATATCTCAATTGCATTCTTGCTTATTTGATTTTCAAATAGAAAAAAAAAAACGCGAGAAATTCTCGTGCCCCGTTAGGAATGTCACACTGCATGATGTATACAACCACGCCAACCACTGTCACCACCATCGACACTCCGAACAAACTTGAAATATAGAACTTGGAGATATGCGTTTTTTTGTTTTTTATGTGTTTGCAGGTACAATGCCAAGCGTTCCCGTGGGCCTGTCCTATCACGAGATGTTCGCCGTGTCGCTAGGCAGTCCGGCTCTATGGAGGTGTCGGGCATGTGGCAAGCAAGTCACCAACAGATGGCACCACTTCCACATACACACGGCACAGAGGTCGCTGTGCCCCTACTGTCCCGCCACCTACAGTCGCATTGATACATTGAGGTTGCATATTCGTTTGATACATTAAATAAACATAAGTTGCATCTATTATTCATTCATTATTTTAACTTTTTTTTTTTAGGTCGCATATACGTTCGAAGCATCGAGAGTTACTCTTTGCCAAAGGCTCTTTATAGACTTTGGGGTTTCCGGGGAGAAGGCGACGACGTCTACAGCTCGCCATCTAAATCATTGATCTAGCTAACAACTTTTTCTATAATTTTAATTTATTCTTTATTTTATACCTTCTCCCTTGGCACGAACATTAGCAGGTATGAAACCACAGATCAAGTTTCGTCAGATGATCAAAATGTTGGTTGAGCTTTAATAGTTGAAGTATTCGAGAGAGTAAGTTTTTTAGAAGCAATTGTCACGTAACTGTAAGTGCGTAGACCTGTTGAGAATTATTGTGACTTCAGTTTTGATTTGAGAATTAATGACTTTATTTAGAGATATTAGCGACTTCTGAGGAGTGCTAAGTAGGTTTAAAACCTACTAGATTGTTTGAACGTTTTTTTTCCCTGTAAGTGATGAAAGTGAACGCAAAGTCTTAGTCAAAGAATAGTACAACGAAAGATTATACTTAAGAAGGAAATTTGATTTGTAAAAAATGTTGAATGGATTGTCTGAAGAGTAAAACTCATTATTCAATAAGATTTTAACAAAAATTAACAGTATCTTCCGGTTGATTATATTAGAATACTTGCGAGAACTATCCTGTAAGATTAATGTGTTGTCAGATGTATCTTTTAGATTAATTTATTACGAAATACCTTCAAAGGGCATTTTTTTAATTTTAATACATGTACATAGTATCAGACGTTAAATATTATTCGTAAAAAGAAATTAAAATTTTCTGGCACGAATGAGAAAGTGATTGAGGGGTTATCGGAGACTTAAATTAAATATTAATTTTTTTTTTTTTTTTTTTTTTTTTTTTTTTAATGCCAAAGACTTTAACGTAGATTTTTTTAAGATCCTTTAGAACGTTTTTTTTGAAAATTATTATTTCACGATTAATCGTTTACATAAAAATAACGTGAAAAAATTATCAAAATTGCAATGGAGATACATCAATTATTTAATACTATCTAAGAATATCTTTTACTTTGCCAAGGTGGATGTGCATTCTTTTGAAGTTCTGCATATTGTCAGTGATTTCGACATAATTTTGGAACTTTGGTGCTCACTATCTTGCAGCATTGAAATATTTTCTGTATCATTGGTGCCGTTTTGAGAATTACCAAGGTACCGGCAGTTTTTGACGCAATATTAAAGTTCGTGTATTTTGAAAAAAAAATATATTTTCTTATGATTCAAAAGTAATTGGGTCATAGATGTGTTTAATCGTGAAAAATGGTAAATAAGATTATTTAAAATTTTGAATAAAAAGTTCTGCAAACTAAAATCAAATTTAAAAAAAAAATGTTTTTAGAGATTTTATAATTTTTTAATTCATATATCTTGTAAGATATAGTCTTCGATACAAAGTTGTGAAACGAGGTTCACAAGAAGTCTATTAAATCTAAATCTGGCTCTAAGTCATTGTGGCTCTTAAGTAAAATAGGATATTCATGTTTTTCCAAATCGATATGAAATTTTTAAAAATAATATGCTAATAATATTTAAAAAATCCTTACAGTGTAACGTAGCTGCATGACAGGGTCTTGTTTGTCCATATAAAAAAGGAGTAATTGAATATTAAGTTTCTTAATTTTTTGGGAATATTTTTCGAAAGTAAAATTTTTTGTAAAACCTAGCATAGCTTGGATAAATTTAATAAATGTAATGATGGAGGCTGATTCCCCCGAACAAAAAAATTTAATAAGAGAGATGTTTGTGTATGTACTGTTTTTTTTTTCTTCTTTTTGATATTAACAGTAGTAGTATCAAAAGATCGTGTAACTCTTGTATGATAGTTTTAAAAGACAAAAGTGTTGAAAATAAATCAAAGCACGATCGTAAAAATAGTCTAAAAATAAAAGGCCCTCGTCCATAGGCCAAAGTATCATAGATATAGTGTAACTTTAGGTGTCCGTGTACCGTACCGATTATTTTCTTTTTTCCCAATTATATAGATAGTGTGAAATTATAAAATCGAGATAACTTGATTTAATAATCAAACAAAAGGCTATTAAGCGCATATTACTCAAATTGTGATTGCGTACGCGCATAGAATGCTAGTATTTAACTTTTTTTAATATTGTCTAGTTTTTATAGGAATGTATCGAAGACTATTGCATAAAAAAGTGTTGAACCATGGAATATATGGTTTATAGTTTTATGCCGAAATTTAACAGCACGACAAAAAATCAATGAACTAAGTTAATACTATAATATTTATTGTACTGCTATTCTTTGCTAAGGTTTTATTCAATAAAGTTCATGGTTTATTTATTTTAAATTATACGTATTGCATAAAAAACTGCCGGTGTCTGTAAATTCAGTAAAAAAATCCGTTTGATTAAATTTTATTTTCTTGGATTTTAACTGTATATACAATACATGTAGAAAGGATGTTTAAATATAATATAGAGTGAATGGTTAAAAAACAAAAAAAAAAAAAAACAAAAAAATAAAATTAGAATCGTGAAGCTTTGGTCGCTCTTAGTGGTCTAAAACAATTTAAACTGATATAGACTGATATCGAGCGCTGTGATTTTCGGAACACCGAAATTAGATGATACTTCAGCCAAAAATTGTAACACGATATATAACTAAGCTAAGTATCATCTCTTTCGTCGTGCCATACTAATATTATGTTATAATCTCGAATTGTTGCTGAACAGATGAAAAAATTTTCGAAAAAGATAAATTATTAATTTTTCTACTACCTTCGTTTTTATTTTTGTTTTATTACATTGATAAATCGAGCCTTTTTAACGAACAGTTCAAGAACATATCAATTTCTTTAAACTTTCATGAGCTATCGACAGTCGAGATGTCTCTTCTACCCTCTTAAACTTTCAACTCGAAAAACTTTTCACGATGTAATGTACACATTGCAAGAGAGTTTAAAAAAAAAAAAAAAAAGAAAAAAAAATTTAGTCTACTCCCAAACCAAATTATAGTTTAATCCTCATTTACGTGAAAGCTTTCAATGTCCAATTAAGACTCGGGTTTTAACAAGATCCGCTTATAGCAAGTAAAACCACGTGAAAGGAAGCGCAACGCGCGCGCGCGCGCTCAGGACAAATTGATCGGGCGACAGCATCCCTGTACCAGCAAGCAAGATTTGTTTTTTTATTTAGTTTTTTTTTTTTTTTTTTTTTTTTCAAACTTGGCTCGTTTATCCCAAGTGCAAGTCCAGATGATCGTGTTTACCCTTCTCCTCAAAGTTATTGCAGAGTTTCTCGGGATTTTCAGTGGAAAACGAGGAGTCGATACAGCTCACGGCTAGAGTCAATGTTTGTAATGGGTGCATTGTTGTTGTTTTTTTTTTTTTTTTTTTTTTTTTTCCATCAACTAACGAGCTTTCCAGTCTTGATCGATTTGGAATAGATGTGTAAAGTTTCGAGTTCAGAGACTTGGAACTTTGAGGCAAACTAATAGATGAATTGACTCTTATCAGGTGGGTGGTAGGGTATATTACACTATGAACTTGCACGTAAATAAGTACCAAAGACACTCGTTACTATCAAGTTTGTTACAGTTTCGTTCGATAATAATGCGCACTTGTGAATACTATAAAATTATAAATTTTTAAATAATTTTTTTAATAGTGTACGGATCTTTTTTCAAAGGAGTTTGTGAAATAATTCAGATTTGACATACTTGGACGGTCGAAAATAGCTTTCTCATAACTTGAGTGATAGACTTTTTTCTCTATTATTTTTGATAATTTTGTAAATAATAAGCAATGGATTGAAAACTTTTATTAAAAAGGGTGTGCTTGAATACTATTTATCAATAGTATATAAAATTTACAAATGTTTAAATAAATAAATAAATTGTGTACTTAGAAAAATAACTTGTACAAAAAGTTTTAAATTATACAGTGTTTTTGTACTTGGACCAATAAAATAAATCATTTTTGCTAGTGATGAATAAAGTAAAAAAAAGTCAAAAAAATATTTTGAAATTGAATGAATATCAGAGTTCTTTACGAACTTCAATTTCCCTCATGAGGGGTTCCTAAGACAAAAAAAATTTAATCTTATTCGAAAATAAACTTAAACGGGACTTACGTGTTATATCCCATCTTCGTTAACTTTACACTGTTATTAACTACGAATTTACGTATTTTTATTGAAGTAAAAAGTTTTTCTTCATTATAAAAATTATTTAAAATATAAATTTCGCTAGTTAACTTTTTTATATATTAGTTTTATCTAAAATGTTTTGTTTGGTTCTCCAATATCACCTCGTCAAATTGAGATGACTGATTTGATTTTTGGACTATTAAAATTTTTTTTAAAACCAAGCGTGCATGAATGGAATGTATTATAAAAATTTAAATTACCGAATATTTTTATTATAAAATTATTTAATTATCAATTGGTTTAAAAATTTTTTTTAATAAGATCAATTGAAAAAGTATGTACATCAAATTTTTCTATCCATTCATTCAGTTTTATTACGTTTGGCGTAAGTTGCTTTTATTACTCTTGGTCAAAGTGCTCGCAATGAATTTCAAATTACACAAAGTCCTTTGTACATTTTTAATGAACGAGAAAAAAATCCTTGCGTTCGCGGGCAAAGTGCAGGACTAATCGAATCAACATAGAATTAATAACTTTTTAATGTAAAAAAGCGCGGCAAAGTGCTGAGGTGCAAGCTTAAAATCGATATATTTGGTGACGCAGCTTCAAGCATTTATCGCGGCTTTAAAATTTGAATATAGAAACTATTTTTGTTTTAGCGTTTTTATTCTTTTTTAAAATAGTATTCTAGATTTCCTTTTTTAACATGGTTAAAAAACCGGTGCGATTCGATCTAAATAAAAAATATATTAATAAATAACATATAAGTAAAAAATAAACATGAAGAAAAAAGAATTTTTACTTTACTAAAGTACTTTCTAAATTAGTACTACGACGCAGAATCCTTTTTTTTTTTTTTTTTTTTAACTTAACTTTGAGATTAAACGGTTTATTCAAAAATAGTATTATAAAAAATCATCATTAAATACATTAATGTTCAGTTTTTATCTCTATTTTTTAATTTTCGAAATTTTTTAAAATCAATTTTGTAAAATATATATGTTTTTTTATGATTGTTTAATGCGATTTTTTAATTTGTAAAAAAAATGTTTATTCAGAACCATTTACACTTTCTAGTCACTAATTTTTATTAACTCGTTTGATGCCGAAATTTTATTTCAACAACTGTTTGAATCGTTACTTCCCCATTTATTCTTCCATAGTTTTAATTGAATTTTTTTACGTAAGGTTTATTTTTAACAATGTCTCATCAATCAATACGCACAACAATCAAGTTTTATTGAATAAAAAATTACTCTAAGTGCAAATAAAGCTTTATAATCGTCCTTTAATCATTAAAGAGTACGATTGCACATGTTACTTATTCTGTGAATTGATTCTGAAAAGATTTTAAGTGTTTGTTATAAAAAAACGTATTGCATTGTTTATTGTTTTAGTTTATTAAATTTGTAATACATAATATGTAATATATTAATAAAAATAATGATTATTTTTCAATCTGCGCTCGACAAAATTATTGCTGTTTTACAAAAATTTGTATCAATTGATAAATATTAAACATGGATGTGTCAACATAAATTTTCGTTTCATAATTCAAAATGTCATGAAATTAAGGATCGAAACTTATGAGCAAAAATAAAAATTGGACAGTATAGTTTTTTAATAGTGTAAAAGATTCAGTTTGTATGTGTAGTTATTTCAATATTTTTCAATATTGGAAGGTTTTTAATCGTTAGCGTTAACATTGACGAGAAAATAGTCTAAAATCGAATTATAAAATGAGGACCGATACATTGTACTCAATTGATACACGATTATCGAAGGAAAAAAACACAAACTTTAAATACTATTGTACGAATAGTTCAATGAAAATAACACATATTTCAGTCTGTCTAATTTGCCAAAAGTGTGAATGATTCAATGGAACTGAGAGGTAGTGGTAATTTATTTTTTATTATACAATAAAAATCGCATTGCTATCTGCATCGAAATTATTAAGCGGCGGTTATTTATGTTTTTTGTATTTTTTGAAAGTTATATGAAAAA
The DNA here is from genome assembly GCA_038277355.1 of Encarsia formosa. Taxonomy (NCBI): domain Eukaryota; kingdom Metazoa; phylum Arthropoda; class Insecta; order Hymenoptera; family Aphelinidae; genus Encarsia; species Encarsia formosa. The sequence continues at coordinate 19,271,479 of CM076184.1, forward strand.
ATCTATGGTTTTTAGCGAAATAAATCAATAGAACCGGTGCCATCCTTATCGACGTACCGTAATAATTGTAAATAAGCATTTTGTTGACTGTAAAAGAAAGAAAGAAAATGTTTTCACATTTTAAATCATAGAAGAAATACATAATAAATAATCTGTAAATACTTATGATAACTTATTACTAAATATGCAACTATTATAGTTATTTAAAACAATAAAGAAGTAATATAAAAATAAATATGTAATGGCGAATAAAAAGCGTTGTGTTGTTAAAATATCATTGCTACTTTTATATTTTTAGTATTTGAAATTAAAAATTTTCAAATAATACTCGCAATACGATTCCAAAAAGTTGAAAAAATTATTCTCAAAATTTTTAAATAAAAGTCTTATAATAAGACTATAACTTATGGGAAAGACTGATAAGATAGTACGAGATCTCTAAATTCAATATTATGCGGAAAATTCGTGAACCTTAAGTGGTTTAAAATTTTGTTAACAATATAAAAATTAATAAAAAGAAATGGGGTTCACGAATCGTATTACAAGTTTATTATGAGTAGTATGTAAAAGATAAAATGAAATAAGAAAAATAAAATTAAAAACTAAGCTAAAGCTACTTCTGCGTTTGCACGAAAATCTACCGAATTAAATGTTTAAAAAATAATAATATATATGACAAATGTAATTATTTATGAAACAATGCAAAAGTACTCATAAGATAAAAAAACGCGAAAAGTATTTCATAATAACTGTTCTTCGCACATTTGATGTAACCATACAGAAAAAAGTATAACTAAACAAAATATTAATATGAAGATTTGTCAATCTCGTGTCTATTGATTGTACTTAAACACCTGTTGCACTTTAAAAAAAGAAAACAAAAAAAATTAAAAAAAAAATATATGTGAACATATAAAACAGGGGCGCCTATGTATAAAATAACTGACAGTCTCATGAGCCCGGGGCGAAATAGACGAATTCTAAATAGTACAATTTACCTGCACTTTTCAAAAAAACATTTTTTTACTTCAATTATTATTTTTTAATTTATATTTTCTTTGAATTTTTTTCATACTTAGTACATATGTTAAGCGATTGCTATACTAAAAAATATTTTTCATTATTTTCTGTCTCTTTTGATATAAAAATTAAATTGTGTTTACAAAAGTTTAATTCATTTTAAAATAAAATAATCAATAGAAAAGTGTATAATGTATCTTACAGGGTCAAGATTAAGAAATAAATTGATGAAAGTGATTTCGAATTATGTAATAAAAAGAGCTTACAATAACAATACAAATTTTTCGTTATTTGTTTTTATTTTTTATGATTCAGATGAAATTTGATCAAAATTTCAATGTTTTTAAACTTGTTTGCAAAAGGATAAATTTTTTCTTTTTTTTTACATTATTAAAGTCTAATCGATTTTTAAAATCAAAGAATCTATTTTTTTATATAAATTTGACTTTATTGTAAAGTTAAAATGACTTGTTTTTTTTTTCGGTATTCATTAGAGAATTTGATTTCAATTTTGTATCTGCCTAAGATAAAAACAAATAACGAAAAAAAATTAGCTAGAATAAAAAATATGTATCGAGAGTATATGAAAATCTTAAATAATTTCTGAAAGCTCAAGTTTGTAAATATTAAACGTGAGAAAAATCGAATAACCGATAATTCAGATAATTACATTAATTAACTGAAAATAAATACATAGCGGGAGACGATCGTGACTATATTGACCAACGAAAAAATCGTATATTTTTTCAATCTTTAAATCGAAGAGAAAAAAAAATTGCTGAATCACGCAAGAATAGAAGAGAAAATGTAATAAGCGCGCACGAAAGTAGAAATTGCTAAACGATAACTACAAATAGGTAAGTGATCTGGTATACGATGTTACCAGACTTACCACTGCAAATCGCCCCGGCCTCCGGCTCTTTAAGTAAAATGTTAAATTTTCTTCTTTATTTTGACTGTCATTTTTTTATCCTTAACTCATATTGTTTTTGCTGAAAATAATGGATGAAAAACCAAATTTTTACCTGTAGCGAAGATTTAAGAAAGCGTATATGAGAGAAAATGTGAAAATAATTAAAAATGCAATAGTCGTTGTAAACAAATTTTAAATCTAGCGTAGCAAACGTCATTTCTAATAATTTTTAACTGTTTGCGCTGGTTTAATAAATTGTTAATTTTTTTTTTTTTCTTACAATAAATGCTGCATGACTATTTGTTTATATACGATGTATTTTTGTGAGCAGTATTGAATTTTAAAAAATAGTATAAATGAATGAAGAAAAAGAATGCTAATGTTGTACAGTTATAACGGTATAAATTTACTATTATGTACCTATATTGTACATAGATATATTTAATTAAAGTGATTATGAATTTGTGTAACTATATTGTATATTATTACAAAACCTGACCCACTAGCATCTTTTGTTTTTTACATTATTTAATATCTGTTATTATTTTTTAGTTTTATTTTATCGATATCTAATATGAATATAAATCTATCTTTAAAAGAAAAACTTTTAAGAGCTTCTTCAAAAGTATTTTTAACGAATTTTTTAAATTACTTTCTTTGAATTAAAAATTCTCAATGCTTTTTGTTTTAAAACTAAAATAGAATCTAAGTAAGTAATATTTAGAATAAAAAAGGCTTGTTTCTGAAATACGCCAAACTCAAAAATTCATCAAAAAAGAAAGCAGAGAGGTGAACCTCATTTTGCGAGTGTAAGGAATATAACGCTCCGGAGTAATTAGTCGATTTATCCTTCACATGAGCAGCCCCCAAGAGGACGACAACGGTAACACTCGCGTCTGCCGTCATGATTTATAAATCCAGCCTCGCGAAGTCAATCATTCGCGGTATGCCATGGCACAGGTAAGTAACGCGACTCCCAGCAGGCATCTCGTAATAATATGCGAGTACAAGCTCTCGGATTTTCATTATCATTAAGTACTTCTCGGTACTCCATGTCATTCTCGTGATTATTTTTAACACTGTACTTTATAAAGTCATCATTAACTTACACATGATACTTGATATGAAATAGTACATTTGATTTTGTTTGTGTAAATATTCGTATTTCACCTGAAGTAGTTAAAAAAATTTTTTAATCTAATAATAATATTTTTACTGAAAATTCGAAAAAGAAAAGAAAGTGCGAGTTCACAAAATCATTAAATATTTTTATTAAGAAAAAAAAAATTTTTAATGTTTAGAAAATTCAAGCTAAAAGGTAAAGTCAACTGTCGGTTTCGTTTTTATAACATGGATTCAGTTTTGAATATTGAAACCGAGAAAGTATATAGTCTAATAACTTCATAAAATTTAGGCTTGAATTTTTTACATTAAAGAACGTAATAAATTAAATTATTGAAAAATTTTTTCATAATACTTTTTAAATCTGTATTTCAAATTCATGAACCTACACTCCCTATACCAAACCTGAACACTGATTCACCTGCACCATCTATAACAACATCAGAAGTACTTAATGCTATCAAGGATCTTAAACCTAACCTAGATACAGGACTTGATGGAATACCTGCCGACCTTTTGAAAAACTGTCCTTCTCTTATATACCCTTTAACTACACTATTCAACCAATCTTTAACATCAGGTATTTTCCCAGACTGTTGGAAACAATCTATTGTCGTACCAATTCACAAACAGGGGCCAAAAAATTTGATAGAAAACTACAGACCTATCACTCTTATATCACCAATTTCTAAAATATTCGACAACATAATGTCACAAAAACTTACCATACTAACTACCCATTTAATTGGAAAAGAGCAACATGGCTTTATGCCCAATAGATCTGTTCTATCAAATCTTACTATTTTCAACAATTTCACTGCTAACATTCTTAATCAAAGTTAATCTGCTCAAGTTGACACAGCATATATTGATTTTGCTAAAGCTTTCGATAGAGTAGACCATTCCATCTTAATCAACAAATTAAAAAACTTACAATTAGATAGCACATTAATTAACTGGATCTCATCATATATTAGTAATAGGAAATACACAGTACGCATAAAAAATCACCTATCCAAACCTTACACCTCAACTTCTGGTGTACCTCAAGGGAGTCATCTTGGACCCATTCTTTTTATCATTTTTATTAACGACATAATCAAAGTTGTAAAACATTGCTCTATACTATTATTTGCAGATGATTTAAAAATATTTAAATCAATAAACAATTTCACTGACTGCACACTTTTACAAGCTGACTTAAATGCCCTACATACCTGGTCAATAGACAACCACCTACCTTTCAATTTATCAAAATTTAATTTAATCTCATTCAACCTATCTAAACAATATATACACTACGATTACACTATCGCTCACAGTATCATCGAAAGAAAATTAGTTGTAAGAGATCTAGGCATTATCTACAATAATAAATTTACATTTGATGATCATCTTGACTACATCATCGCAAAAGCAAGCAAAAAACTTGGATTTGTCAAATTCGCGACAAAATCGTTCAAGAACGTCAATAACATTATTCACCTATATAAAACGCTTGTCGTACCATTACTTCTTTTCGGTTCTGTTATTTGGTCACCAACATATTCATATAAAGTTCAAAGACTCGAAAAGGTACAGCATAAATTCCTGAGATACTTAGCTTTTAAATCCAATACACCACTTCACCCCTTTTCACATGATTATTCGGAAATTGCAACTAAATATGTTCTACCTACCATCAAAAGTCTACACAACTATCAGGATATACTTTTTGTACACAACAGCATCCATAACAACACCTTAAACTTTACTGAAACACCAATATTTACAATAAAACCAAGCAACTATACCTTAAGGTCTAATAACTTGTTAGAAAACCCTACCACTAAATCAAACACCATACAACACAGTACAACTTATAGACTGAGAGATAAATGGAACCACCTATATGATAACCTTAGACTGCAACAGGATACCAGCAAATTTATAAAAGATACTAAACAAATATATTACACTATTTATAAGTAAATCACAGAATTATTATATATTAAGCTAATTTCCACTGTTAAATCTTCGCTACTACTTATTTATTGTTTAAATCATGTATTATAATATATTATATTATATGTTAACTATTTGTATTTAAATTCTCTTATAGAGAAACCTTGTAATGGGTAATACCCGTATATTTAAATAAAATAAAATAAAAATAAAATAATAAAAAATTCAAGTTTAAAATTTTCATACAGTAATAAAATTATTTTTATTTTTTTTAAACTGCATACTTGTACGAGTTTTGTGTTTCGAGTTAGGATTTGCGTGTATCAGGAGAAAACTCTTGTATCAACAAATTTTTTGTATTACGCGCTTTAGGGCTTTTGTCGCATGCGCTTTCCGCTTTCCGCCTCTCCAGTCTCCCTCCTCCTACTTCTCATCGCCGCTAAAATTGCAGACGACAACACTTCTGGTAAAATGATAAACTCCAATTTTTATCTTCAATTAGGTAAGCCATTTTAGGTGCGGTCGTACGAATTTAAATCCGCATCGAAAGCTTCAGAGATACATACCAAAAGAACAAAATAAAGGGTTCTTTTGCTGATTATTAAAAATGACTTTGCAGGCAATAAAATGGGAAAATGGCACCCTGGAGATTCTAGATCAGCTTTTGCTCCCGGCTTTGTCCAGGTACATCAAGGTCACTGGCATCAAGGATGGCTGGAATGTTATTTACAAAATGCAGGTTTGTAATTTTAAAATCATAAATTTGTGTAAGTATGTATAGGTTACGTTCAAAATGATGCAAAATGAATTTCATTTTTGTTCAATTCAGATTTATTTCTCTTTTCTATAGTTATTATTATTAAATTTTTTTGATACAATCTTCTTTATAAAACTTTTTTAATCTAGTCAGTTTGGTCAGTACAACTTCACTAACGTACAAAGATGTTAATACATGTTTGTTAAACAACACACATTGTTGAAAATTAAAAAGTATTCATTGATTTAATCTATTCAAAATCCTAAATTTTTTTTAGTAAATGTTTTTAATTTGCTGTTATAAATAAAAGCATTCTTCTCGAGTAATTGAATAAGAGTTTTAATGACTCATTCATCCATGAACCAAGTTTAAAAAGTTGTGTTGTAAAATTTAATTCTAAAAGTTACAAGTAGTAATCACATTTGAGTTTCTATTTTTTAGTTAAAGTTAAAAATTATTCAACTTTAAGAAAAAAAATTTCTCAATTTTTTAATACTTTTTTGATTAGTTACTTTTAAATAATTAATTTAAATGCTACTTGTTATAGGTTCGAGGTGCTCCAGCTATAGCAATAGTAGGTTGTTTAAGTTTGGCAGTCGAAATTCAACACAAATCATATGATGATAAAGAAACTTTGTTGAAAGAAATAAAAGAAAATTTGGAATATCTTATCACTGCAAGACCAACAGCAGTCAACATCAAACTTGCTGCAGATGATCTCATCCAATTGGCAAATAAATTGGCTCTTGAAGATATTTCTCCAGCTGAAATAAAACAAAGGTAGCAGTATGAAATTTTATGTATCAATCAAACAATCATTAAAAAATCAAAAATATATTATAAAATGTTTTCAACTTTAAAGATAAAAGCATGAAATCTTATCAACAGATTTTTAAATTTATAGTTTCTGTAGAAGTTTCGAAGTTAACAATAATATGACACAAAATTTTTGGAATAAACAAATCTAGTATTTTAGTTTAACTTAAAATATGTTAATCAGATAAAAAATGACTTAATTTTACTTTTTTAACTAGAATCATTACGGAAATCACATCCATGTTGGAAAAAGATGTTGCAGATAACAAAGCAATTGGAGATCATGGTGCAACAGAAATTTTAAAAAAAAGCTCTAATGAAAAACAAGTTAGAATTATCACACATTGCAATACTGGAAGCCTTGCAACCGCTGGTTATGGCACAGCTCTGGGTGTGATTCGATCTTTGCACAGTAATGGGAAACTAGGTAAATATTTTTTGTCATCAAAAGTCCAAGTCATAGGTTTCTTTTTAACTTATGTGAAAAAATTCAGTGAAATTAAAATTGTTTTGATTGAATTTGTTTATGGGCAAAAGTTTAAAAGTCAGCCACTTTTGTGTCGCATCATGTCATGTAATTCCACAGAAAAAAAGGTACTTATAAATGAGATACCATTTTGAAAATTTAACAGTTTCTACTGTTCACCAAATCCTAGAAGCTGTTAATTTTTTAGAATCATATCTCTTTTTTAAATACCTTTTTTTCCCCGGAATTACATGACATGACACAACGAAATAGTGGCCGACTTTTTGACTTTTGCCCTTATATAGTTTTTTAAGAATGTAAGAGTTGATTTAAAAATTTGAAAACTTGAAATTTTTAAAAATTAAATTACAAATGTGCTGTAAAAAAACTTATAACTGCAGAAAATACTTGAAAACATTTTGAAATTTCTACTTTTTCAATGGATCAATTGTTTTAGAACAAGTTTATTGCACGGAAACCAGACCATACAATCAAGGAGCAAGGTTGACTGCTTATGAACTTGTCCATGATAAAATCCCAAGCACTTTAATTTGTGATGACATGGTTGCATCACTAATGAAAAGCAAAAATATATCAGCTGTTGTTGTGGGAGCTGACAGAGTCGTCGCTAATGGAGATACAGCTAATAAAATTGGAACTTACCAGGTAAATTTTTTAATTTGTGACCAGTTTTTTATTTATCATTTAATTAATAAAAAACTTTTCAATAATTTAATTATATTGATGAGATTTTTATTAGTCGTAGATATGAAAATAATAGATATTTTGATTTTTACAGATAGCAGTTTTAGCTAAATATCATAATGTTCCATTTTATATTGCTGCTCCATTTACCACAATTGACTTTTCAATAGCTGATGGAAGTGGAATCAAAATCGAAGAAAGGCCACAAAATGAGCTCACATTTATTAATGGAATAAGAATTGCTGCAGAAGGTATTAGCTGTTGGAATCCAGCTTTTGATGTTACGCCTGCTGATTTAATCACAGGAATCATAACAGAAAAAGGTGTTTATACACCAAATGAGCTCTTGGCATTAAAAAAATAAAATTCAGTGACACTTCAAAAGTATTATATTGAAAAAATTAATATTTTTACTAAAATAATATTTTTTAAAGAATTTTATAGTCTCAATAAAACAAATTTCAAACAATATTTTTACATATATTTTATTAGTGTAAAGGTGATAACAATTTTTCAATTAAAGAGTTAAAATATGTTTAACTTGTTAATTTTTTGATAATTTACATCTGAGTTCTCATTTCTTCAATTTTCAAAAATAAAAAAATTTATAATTCAAAAATTACTATTAAAAATTAAGATTGTCATGAATGATAACCGCTAGAAATTCTTTTAAAAACTTTAATTTCAATACAAAAGATATATCTTTATTTGTTATTAAGAGTACTATATAAATTCTATGTATGATTTGATTAAAACTGATGTTGATGATGTTTTTTTTTTTCTAAATTATCATTGAATTTTAGAATGAATCAGAAAAATCTTGCGGTCTCCTTTTTTATTTTCACAGTCAAAATAATGTAAGTATCCATCCACACTAAACCAAACTTCAGTTGAAAACAGTTTCTTAGCTGTAAAGTTTCTTGTATAGCTTAAAAAATGTTAAGACACTTATCTTAAATGTTTTTAATATTTCATACAAGTCGTCTAGTTTAAGGGGACCCCCCGGTGAGATTTCAGCCTAGGGATAAAAAAATTGTATGGGGCTGAAATTTAGGGAATATACTCCTAAAATACAAGCGTTTTAAAGGGTGTACTCGAAAAATTTTGAAATAGTATATTACTTAACTAGGCAGTATGAATGGGAAACGTCTCAGATCGCATGAAATTGTCATCCGAGGCGTAGCCGAGTGTGACAAACATGTGATCTGAGGCCTTCCCATTCAGGTGCCTAGTTGAGTATGCTATTTTTCCGCACGACGGCGCCGGGAAGCGCTACTGACTGTAGCGGCAGCGGCAGGGAAGTAGCGCTTCCCGGCCGGAGTGCGGAAAAATTTTTTTAAAGCTGTTAGGATTTTTATTTTTTATTCTAATAAATATTTTGCAAAACCCATGCGAGAAGTTGTTTAAAATATTGTTTTAAAACCGTAAAAAAATTTTCAGAAAAAAAAATTAAAATTTGCGTCAGTTATAAACTTTTTAAGATTTAGAAATATCAAAAAATCGTGATTTTCAAAAAATAAATTCTGCCATTAAATTTTTCGACAAAAAATAAGAAAAAAATGTTCTATGAGTTTTTTTGATCCGGTGCTTGGTTTTTTTGCAGCGACGGTTTGAAGTTGATTTTAAACGGTTTTGAGCGATTTTCATGGTAAATTTTGACATGATCGATAAATAAGAAAGTGTCTAGGTACCATCGCCGTGTACCGTATTCGGTGCACGGTACACGGTACACGGTACCAAATGAGAGTTACTTTAGAGACTCTGTGAATTTAATTGGATTATTTAAGATGGTCAATTGAATTTAAAGTAGAAATTAGTAGTTTTTTAAACTTAAGTGGGTTATTTGGGATAAATTATAGGATCTAAAGTAAAAAGCTACCGTGTACCGTGTACCGTGTACGGTTCACGGCGATGGTACCTAGACACAACCGATAAATAACCTCTTGTTTTTTCGTAATTTATTCGGTTTTTCATAAAAATTGAATTTACAAATTGGTTTTGCATAGAAAAATTTAATTAAACTGTATTATTATGTTTAGTCTGATCTAGAACTTGATTCTTTATGGTGGTGATGTCAAGTTCGAATCATGATATGATTTGCTAACACTAAAATACAATGAAAAAAGGTTAAGTTTCCAAATGACCATAACTTTCTTGATGTATATCTCTTTATAAAACTTATGGTTCATTTATTTACTTTATACTTATAAGCATGTTTATTACAATATAATTTATTACCAACTCGCCGAACGAATAATTTATCAATCGAGAAATAATTATTGTAAATACGAATTATGGTTTTTGTTGCTAAGGAAAATAATTGAAACATTTGAATGTAATATTTCATAACCAGTAATAAAGAAAGTGTTTGTAAAAAGTGAAAAAGATTTATAAATCAAGTTTTCAACTGACTTTTGAGTGTAATTTTTATCCAAAAATATGGTTCGTAATAAACGATCGAAACATTTTAAAAATTTATCTAATAAAAGATAGCACGGAACTCAAAATGAGCCTACCAATAGTTTTCCTAATAATGATTCCGGTGATAATTTCGATGATGCCCCTGAAATACCGACAAACGCGCGAATTACAAAAAAGGTTGACTTGCTGAAGAATAAATTAGATACGACTGCTTGCTCGGGCGAATACGTTTTTTTAGATTTTTCGCAGTGTTTTTATCAGGCTACAGTAGCAAACAACAAAACACCAGGTTCTCATCTAGAAAATGTCAAAACCCCACTAAATAAAGTTTGTTTCGAGAAAATAAAACCACTTTACGAAAGGCTTTCTGATGAGGCTTTGCTGGTCAGATGTTTACGTTGCCTCACGCAAAATGCCAACGAAAGTTTACACAGCATCATTTGGAGTAAGTGTCCAAAAGAAGTTTTTGTCTCTAAAACAAAAGTTCGATCAGCAGCCTGCATAGCTGTTTGTGAGTACAATTTGGGTACAAAACGTACTGTAGTAGAAATCCTTCAAAACTTGGGACTCTTAGTTGGACAAATAACTCTCGCTCTTGCTGATAAAATCGATGAAAGAAGACTGAATCAAGGTAGATAAAAGGCAACGACAAAATTCAAAGAGGCTCGTCGTATAATTGCAGCAGCTCAAAGTCAAAGAGAAAGATTAATTCTTGAAGCAGTAGATCCTGCATATGGTCCAGGAATGTTTTAAGCATTTTGATTCTAAGAGATGTTTTTTTTTTTTATAATTGATGATATTTTTAAATTTTTGTAAAATTATGTTACATTGTAGTCACATTATATACGTACATCCAAAATCTTTAAATTATGTAAATAAGGTATTTTCAACTATGACGGCACGAGCGAAAGATGGTGAACGCCGGAGCAAAAACAAACTTATATATAGATATACTTGTAGGTTAAATCAAAAGTAAACAGCAACTGGTGTGTGATAGTGATGTTGTTGTAGATATAAATAAATAAATAAGTGATTAAATTAAAATGAGTGATTATTTTAAATCGTTAGTTGGTGATGTGAGACTAAGATACATTGAAAAATGTCGTATCATCGACAATATAGATCCTTACATTTTAAAAGTTACTGATTTTAATAGAAGTTTGGAAACTGTACCAGGAATACATTGGACTGACATTTATGACTACTTTGTTTTAACCATGCATCTCAGTAGTATCTACAGATTTTCTTTTTAGATTTTGAGTGGGTACCCAATCAACGTTATCATACTCCTCCAGCTTGGAACTTTTTCCTAGTTTAAATAAAATTACCAAAAAATTCTTAAAAACTTATAATATTATTAAATACTTTTTACCAGATAAAAAATGTTAAAAACAAATTCTTTCATTTTCAATTTGTTTCTTAGTTAAGGGTCCTTTGTTAACCACTTTAATCCACGCTTTTTGTCGTTTTTTGGATAATTTAATGAAGTACTGTAAATCTTTGCCAAAGCCATTGTAGTTTTTATTCGTTTTTGAGATAATTTTTGTAATTCGACTAAAATATATCTGACCCTTAATCCCGTTTCTTTTGCAACCATCAATAAAGCAATAAACCATTTTTTATAATAATTTACACTTCACATGAACATTAACTCAATTAATTAAAAATAACCTCTCATTTGCACTAAAAACACTACGAACACATTTGTTGATTGTGTTGATACGGCTAACCATACATGTATATAAGTTTGTTTTTGCTCCGGCGTTCGCCATCTTTCGCTCGTGACGTCATAGTTGAAAATACCTTATAAATTAACCACAAGTTTTATGGTCATTTGGAAACTTAACCTTTTTTCATTGTATTTTGGTGTTAGCAAATCATATCATGATTCGAACTTGACATCACCACCATAAAGAATCAAGTTCTAGATCAGACTAAACATAATAATACAGTTTAATTAAATTTTTCTATGCAAAACCAATTTGTAAATTCAATTTTTATGAAAAACCGAATAAATTACGAAAAAACAAGAGGTTATTTACCGATTATGTCAAAATTTACCATGAAAATCGCTCAAAACCGTTTAAAATCAACTTCAAACCGTCGCTGCAAAAAAACCAAGCACCGGATCAAAAAAACTCATAGAACATTTTTTTCTTATTTTTTGCCGAAAAATTTAATGGCAGAATTTATTTTTTGAAAATCACGATTTTTTGATATTTCTAAATCTTAAAAAGTTTATAACTGACGCAAATTTTAATTTTTTTTTCTGAAAATTTTTTTACGGTTTTAAAACAATATTTCAAACAACTTCTCGCATGGGTTTTGCAAAATATTTATTAGAACAAAAAATAAAAATCCTAACAGCTTTAAAAAAACTGCAGGGCGTTTTCTCGCCTGAAGACGCAAAATTAATATCGTACAACTGATTATATACCGTGTTTCTCCTATAATAAGACCGCTCCAAAAATAAGGCCGCTCAAAATTTTCCAAGAGCCCATTAAAATAAGGCCTCCCCCAAAAATAAGGCCGCCCCAAAAATAAGCCCTCTTTTGAAAATTCAAACTGTAAAGGCGTTGGTTGTCAAGCGTCAGTTGTGAACGAACGTTGATACCTAAGACTTGCATAGTTTGAAATAAAGATTGAAATGAGATTGATCAAAAATGAGTACAAGAAAGTCGTACACGATTGATTACAAAATCAAAGTTGTAGAAGAAGCGCGTGGCAAGAAACTCTCATCTTTTTGCAAAGAAAAAGGTCTCACTGAAAGGCAGTTTCGAAAATGGAGATGTGAGTATAATAAACATCGTATACTTCAAGAGTACAAACTTGGCAAAAAGCGAAGTTGTGGATCCGGTCGAGTTCCAGAAAACCCTGAGCTTGAAAATTTATTGTTTGACTGGATTGTTGATCGAAGATTAGAAAACTTAGTTGTGCGAAGAGTCGATGTTCACAACATGGCGCTTTTTTTAGCTGCAGAGCTGGAAATTCCTTCAGAGAAATTCAAAGCATCTCAGCGCTGGGTAGATCTTTTTTTAAGTCGCCACCACTTATCTTTGCGGAGATCAACAACATTGTTTAAGCTAGAGGATGACCAAATTGTTTTGCGTGCTCTGTCTTATAAATCGTTTATTGATAGTATTGACTTTTCACAGTACAATCTTTCAAATATGGTCGCCATGGATGAAACAGCAGTCTACTTCGGGGAAAAGTCTCAAACGACTATAGCAAGCACGGGATCAACTTCAATTTATGTGCCCTCAACGGGATACGAAAGTTATCGTGTTACCTGCATTTTGGCGGTTCGTTTTGATAAAACGAAAGTTGTACCTTTGCTTATCAATAAAGGCAAAAAAGAAAAAATTGAACTGATTTCTGGTGTGCATGTTATAGAAAGTTCAAAAGCTTGGGCTACACAAAGTGTTATTCGAAAATGGATTGCTAGTACACTGCCACGCCTTTTTCGAGGAAGAGCTAGAGGTCTTCTTGTTTGGGATTCGCCAAGCACACATCGTGCTTTACAAATGAAACAGTTTCTTGCTCAACAAAGAATAGATCAAGTAATGATTCCTGCTGGGACCACAGGTTATTTACAGTCACTCGATATAGCTGTAAACAAACCTTTTAAAGATTACTTAAGGGAAGAGATTAATGACTACATCGAACATCGAATGCAAAGAAACGCTCGAGGCAACGTCATCAAACCCTGCATTCAAGAAGTTGTGAGTTGGGTGAAAAACGCATGGGATAAAATTTCAGAGGAGACTGTGGCAAATGCATTACGAGCAAGCTATTTGGATAAAAAATTTGGTTTTGAAGAATCGTGTATTGCCAAACATGAGCGGTTGGGCCCTCTTATCTTAGAAAAGTTACAATCTGGAGATATAAATAATAATAATAATTTGAATATCTATGAGGATGTTATGGAAGAGGACGAGATTGCTGTATCCGAGTAAAACTTAAATTAAATTTGTGTTCGATTACTTTATTAATAAATTTTTGTGCTTTCAACTGAATGATTTTATTTTTTTTCTACAACTTTACCTAAAAAAAATAAGGCCTCCCCCGAAAATAAGGCCTCCCCCAAAAATAAGGCCTTTTTCGAGAAAAAAAAGAAAATAAGACCGGTCTTATTATAGGAGAAATACGGTAACAACTTACACTTGTGAAATTTGCATCCTTATGACATAAAATATCGTTTATATTGCTCTTGGGCGTTCGGTTTCTAGCCTTTCTTTGTTCTCACGTGGGTAAGAAAACCCATATCGCGCTTTAGGTAAAAAATAGATATATTTTGATTTTCAGTCAATGCAATACTGGCCATGTGGAATCCATTGTATGGAATCCATACCGAAGAGGCCAGCTTCTGTTAAACTCTGGCAGGACAAGAGAGTGGTTGATAGATAGTTCACCTCGAGGTTCAAGTGGAGCTAGATTATTTATAAGGGTGCCATCGAGGAGCTTTGGACTGCCTCACCTCGAGTGGCGAGCCTTATCATATTCAAAAATCCTTCGCTCAAAACTTAAAAAGCACTCTAATCTTTTGTCATAGTTCAGCTCTGGTATGAAAGAGAATTTCATGTTGCCTGTTTAATCTACTTCTTTACACTTGGGTTGATGTCAATACTCTGCTTTTAATACGTAATTACTTAGCTTATTTATATTTATGTTTCTGAAACTCAACTAATACTTTGATTTTAATAAGCAATTACTTAGTTTATTTATATTTATGTTCCTAAAACTCAACTCTTTTTGTGAACACCCTGTATGTTTCCTGATCATATTTGTAATATTTGTAATTTCTTTTGAAATCATAATAATCCTTAAGGATCATTATGCTTTCATATGCAGTAATAAAAAAAAATAATAAAAATGAAAATATTTCGAAATGATGCGCTTTGTGTTTATTTCTAACTTAATTAACAAATTTTTCGATATTCATTATATATTCCATTTTACTCACTTCCTGTCTTTATATTTTGAAAATTTTTGATTTTTTTTGATTTGCAAAGTATATTGCGAGCTCACTAATCTGTAACTTCATGTTTTCCTTTATAATTGATTCAAAACAATTTTTTAAGGTCTCTGATCTTCCTGGTTTCAGGAGTCAAGCGTATAACAGAAGCAGACTAAATTGAAAAAAAAGAAGGCTGAAAATATTTGGGTGATAATTAAATGATTCGGAGCAAAAGAGAGAGTAAGAGGGATTCAGTGTATCACAACGAGTGAAACAAACGAATACAGGGATAAGATGAAAGAGACAAGGACGGCCGAGGAAGGGGCAAAAAGCTCTCTCCCGCGGCTCTGTTGTAGAGCTTGTGTTCGGCTATTTTCGTAAAATTGCCTTAGCGTGGGAGCGAGACCAGAAGCAACCGATCTCTCTCGCTTGCACACATGCCCGCTCTTCGTCTTTACGGATTTTCCCCCTCGTGATCCCCGGCCAGAAAGCAGCAGCCGCTTCTTCCCCGAGACCGAGAAATACCAAGTCGAGACTTTGGCGGCCTTGCCAGTCAGTTTCAGGCCGGTGTGCGAGCGCGGCGCGCCTTTGCAAATCTGCGCGCACTTTTACTGTAACTTTACTTTCAAACGATATTGTTTTTCCAACGTAATCATCAGTTAATCGTTAAAACGACCGGCAGAATATAATTTATCAAAACCTTTTTCGCGAAGTCTGGTGTGTGTTCGCTGCGTGCGCTGTGATAAGTGCCGTTTTCATTTTCTTCGCGAGTTTGAATTTCGCGCGCTTTTGAATAGAGCACGCGCGCGAGTTTTCACGGGGTGCAGATAATAGTTTATTGTTTATTGTTCAAATCCAATTAATATCAAGTTCTTTGATTTGATTCTGTAATTGTTGATCTTGGTGAATTGTTGTAAGCAATTTTGAGGTTATGGAGGTGATGGATGCGGTGGTTCCGGAAAAAAGCTCAGACGGGATGCAGGACAATGGTATCGACCTCGAGGATCCCTCGGTCCAGGTCATTTATGACGAGCCTACGGTTGAGGTGACCTATGATGACCCCGTTATTGAAGAAACCGAGGACGACATTATCATGACGACCACCAGGCGCAAAACCACGCGCACCAAGTACAGGATCCAAGAGGTTAGCAATTCTTTTTTTACTTTCCTTTTCGCTGCATTAGTCAGAATGGAAAAAATATTTTTATATATTTTTTAAGTCAAATAAAAAAAAAAAAAAAAAAAAAGGTAACACTGTTTTTCGAACGGAAGGTACGCCACCTACGCGAGAAAAACATTAGTTAACTTTATACTATAGTATTTTTATATCTTCAAAAACACAAGTGCCAAGATTTTATATTTTCGGACTTGAGAAAGATTCTTCAGACTATTGATGCTTGCGTTCTTCAGAATGGTATTTTTCTGGGAAATTGAAAGAGAAGGCTAAGTTGTTACTCGTAAAGAGTACTTTATCCTGTAGTTTGAAACCTTAAAAACTTCAAAATTGTAGTCTTTTGAGAGGTGCAGTCAGTGCTAATAAAAATTTAAATCTAAACAAGGTTCTCCAGCATCCAGCTGAACTACGATCAACATTGAAATCAAAAGATAAAATTTGATTCCATGGATAAATAAATATTTGTTCAATCTCAATGTTGCATAATAATCATTTAAAATTTTTAAAATCAGATGATTTAAAGACCCATTCTAAAAAGATTCGAGCTGTTTTTGATCCCACAAACATGAGTCTAATTTTAAAAAATATTTGATCCGAAGATGTTACGTTTATATTTATACTTTGTGTTATAATATCTGTCTCTACGTCAAAACCGTGAAAAGCATAATGTTAATAAAACATCATAAGGTTAAAAATATTTACTTTAAATTAAAAAGTAGATGTATGAAAGTTTTTTTTTTCTATTGAAACTGGTCGGGTCTAAATGATTTGGCGAAAAATGATGATTTATCGAAAGCAGAAAGTTTCAGAATCTATTGTTTATTTTTGAGCAGAGGCGCTAAATTTAACCCCAGTCAACGTAAAATATCCACCCACAGTGAGTTTCGTTCTTTTCTTTTTGCTTTTTAAATTCGAGCTGTAGCAGCTGGGGAATGACATCCGTTCATCCTTCTTAAATGTCAAGCTGGTGCAGTTCGCCGGTATAACACGTGGGCTCCACGTTTTCACACCAGCTTCTTTTCTCGTTAAGTCCTTCAACCTTCGTCAGCTGCACTTTTGATTTTGATGACAGATTTTATGAGAATTTTTTATTTTATTCTGTCTTTAAACATACACCGTTGGCATGTATGTACATCCGGACTTTATTCAATGATGAATAAACTATGTCCATGCGACTGAATCACATTATTTTTAATCAATTGATTTCTAAATTTGAATCGACTAGGTTGTTCTAGCTATAGTACAAATAGCTTTGTGCGGTAGAAAAATACTTTTTATTTCAACTTCATATCGGCGTTAACCGAGGCAAATTTTTATTTTTAAGCTTTGCGAATATGACATCTCAATCTTTCGTTACTGTCAATTGCTAAAAGAACGTATTTCAGCTGGTACTCGTGGAAATATTGTTTTTATTTATTCTTTGTGAATCTTGGTTTTGGTAGAAAATTTTAAGATGAATGAATTTCTAATTTACTGTGGCGAGCTACTTATTTGAAAAAAAAAGAAAATAAAAACTTTCGACTTCTTTTTATTTTTTTTATTTATTCATTAACTTGCCTAGGAATAAAGACCCATTACATATTGTTGAGCCTTGTTCGCTCAACTAATTCATGAATCAACACTTTCACATAATATTAATTCAAAAAAGTAGACAAATCACGTGCATCGGAGTAAAGAAAACAAACTTTTGACTTAAAAATGGTCTAACAACAAAGTTTGATATAATTTACCAAGAATATTTTTAACTGAATTATGATTTGCAGAGGAACGATTATTATTTTTGTGGGGTAGAGAAAAGATTACGGCGTGTTCAAATTTATTATATTGCATTAACTGTGATACATTAAAATTATTAATTAAATATTACCTCTTTTGTACTAATTGTTTAAAATCTGCAAAATGAACACAAATAAAATCTTTGTTGAACTTCAAGCACTAAGCTTGTAGCAAAAATAAGTTTCTTGAAAGTATTTTAAAAACAAAGGAAGAAAGACTTCAGCAAACTAAGTACAAAGATAAAAAGTTCTTTTTAAGTAGCTGCAAAAAGCTCGGCAAAATGAGAAGAATTTATTGTTTTTAAAAGTGATTCATTAAATATTTTCTTGCGCTTTGTTTGCCGGATTCATGATCACATTGTCATTCAGTTTTTGTGTAACACAAATATCATCTTTGTAATAATCCTGACAAAAATTAAATTTTCATTATAACAGGCAGAGACTTCGGTCATATTTTAGTAAAAACTTTTTATTTCAAATCAAGCAATGTTAAATAACTTGTTTATTTAAGTTTGTTGACAAGGTGATTTAATTTTTTTTTTATTAAAAATTAAAAAAAGTTTTACAAATGTTAAAACCAGTTTTTATCGTTTGGAAAATTAAATTTTATCAGCAAACATAGAAAGATTTGAAAAATAATAGGCATGCTCTAACGAATTGATTTACATGATATATAAAGTACCCTCTTCCAGCTAAAACATTGCAGGTGGGTGGCGAATCTTCAAAGTTGAATCTCTCTTATTTTATTCACAGTCGGGTAGCAAAAAAAAAAAAAAAAATCCATTAAGCTCAGTTCACAAGATGATTACTCTGACGCAGCTGTTGCTGGTCAGGAAAAAAACAGAAAAAAAAAAAGAAGATCCGAGAGAGAGAAATCTTCGTAGCCGAGAATTTGCGTCACTGTCACCGACGATTTTAGAATTTAGCGGTCGCTCGAAGCTCTTGACACGTGCAATTTTACCTCTCCCGAGTCTGCTCCGAGTTCACTTCAATTAGCCCGAGCGTTCCATCCAAAACTCCGGTCCGATAATTGATGTTCCTTCACGCTTTTCATATTTACTTTTTACAACCGTCTCGCTTGAGTTCAATTTTGATCGAGCGGTTGGAAAAAACCACAATTTTCGTTTTTAGTGAAAAAATGTTAGATTCTTGAGTCAACGACACATTTATACAGTCGCTTTCTTGCTAAAAGATTGAAATTGAATAAGGTCTGACGTTTAAAAATTAGTTTGCACGATTTTTATCGCGCTTCTTACAACAATAATTACTCAAACTTTTCAAAATATTTATTTACGAACTTATGAATAGCTCTCAAAATGCTCTACTTTATCAAATATAAACTACAGATCACCCAGAAGTGTGCCAAACTAACTCTTTTTATGTAATACCATATAATACAAGAGTGTCTCTGTGTTTTATTTATTTCAAGCGCCATGACAATTTTTGATTATATAAGTTTGTAATTTCTTTATTAGCTCAGAATATTTTATATTTTTGTTTAGTTCAGCAATAATTATTGCTTTTTGATTTTGTTCAAAACTACTCATTTGTATGAATACGTAATATATTTTATAAGCACTTATAGTTGAGTCTGTATCGCTAAATAAAAAACCATTTTTTATGAGGATTTGGTACAAAGATTTAATGATTTTTAAAATTGAAAAAAAATATTTTGCATTTTTTTTTTACACTAAGCACAGTATTTTTATACATTAAATTTTGCGTGAATTAATTTTGTACGACTACCTCGTAAGCTGTACTCCATTTTTAAATTCTAACATCTGTTTAAAAAATATTAATACAACTGTTTTAAAGAATTTTTAATCAGAGAGTTGACAATAAACTTTTTTTAAATCTTTTTTAGCAAAAAATTTTTTACAAAATTAATTTAAAAAAACTAAATTTTAATAAACAAATTTATCTGACGTATACGTCAATTTATTAAAAATACTCTTTTGTTTAAGGGTGTTGCATAAAATTGAAATAAAAAAAGTTAAAATTGATATTTTTTTCACCGAAATCGTATACTTGGCTTTGAGATTACGAGGAATCAGTCGCTGCGTTGTCGTGAAGTATCCTCACAGAGTAACATTTTTTAAAGCAGCTTCAGCGGAAGGTTATAAATACCCGCGATTAAGAGTTCATAATTTTAAAGAGAGAAAGAGAGGTAGTAACCGTGGGGTCAAAAACAAATGGAAATTGCTCGACGACTATCATCGCCAGCGTAAACTCTTACGGCGCGTTGAGCATCGAGAGTAAGAAATAGCTAGGAAAATAGCAGCGATGAGAGATACAACACTGCCTCCAGCTTTTAGGCTTGAGCAAATTCTGTTTCATCTGCCACGTGATTTATTTATCTGCTGTTGAATCGTCACCGTCGCCGTCGTAACTGCGGTTTTTGATTTTCCGTAGACTATCATGTCCCTGCGATATTCTTTTAACTAAAACAAAAAAGCTTCATCATTTTTTTTTTACTTCACATTCATAAAACATCTTTGGTTTGTTTCGGTTTTAAACTATCATAAGAGTAGATAGAATGATTTACAACCGTATATGAAGACAAAACTGTTAAAAAAAATCTATTTTATTTACCAAACTTATTCAAACATTAAGGCAGACGCGAAGATATAGAAACAGCATTGATGGTTACAATAATTATCATGAATTTGACTCGATCTACCTATAAGCTTTGTTTTTAATTTCATTAAAAAAATTTTTTCCCCTGTATTCTAAAAGTAAACTATCCATTAGGTAGTTAAATGAAATCAGTACATGAACTTGTTTTTTTGTTTTTTTTTTTTTTTTGTTTATATTAATCTATTAACATAAGTATTATACGAGGGGCTATGCACTCCAGAATCACTGATGATTCTTTTTGATTTTTCGTGATTATTTTGTGATATTTTTGGAAAGTTCAAAGTGTTTTTTTTTTCACTCGAAATGAAGTTGATATTTGATGGATCATATTGATTTCTATGAATGATTCTTTTGATGATTCTGAAGTGCATAGCCCCTAGGTATTACAATAGTTATAAGATATTGATAATGTCATCAATATTAGTAAATATATAAGAGTAGAGAAGTAATCTTAAAAAATAAGAAGTCATTTAATTTTTTTTACTGAAAAACAGTTATGTTATTTTAAACTACAAGCTTTATACCAGTTGGAGCTTTGATAATTTTAAACGCTTTTTTTTTAACTTTGTAAAGTTGGTTTTGAAAGAACGTAAAAAAATAAACAGTCGTTCAAAAGCAAGAAATATTGTTTATTAATACATTGAAACATCGAACGTCAATTTGAGTTAAAAAAAATGGAAATTATTTTTTTATCCAATTATATTATACGGTTCAACCAAGAATTGAATTATATAAACATAAATTCGCTCCCAGAGTATCTATAAGATCGATTTATCCGGTAGCTTTTGCTTTTGAACAAGCTTCAGGGGCTTTTTCTAGCGCGGTGTACAATAAATAATAGATGAAAATATAAAATATCGGGTAGCTGCACGGTCGAAAATACCCTCGCGCATCTGCAGTACCAGCAGCGTCTCGCGCCCGCAGCCGATGAATTTATGGGAGCGGACCGATCGAACCGGAGAAAGCTTAGGAGAGCGGGGTAAACTTTTAAAATAGCATTTGGGTCGGAGGGAAGAAAACCACGACGCCGCTGCTCTGGCCATGCCGTTTGCACATTAGACTAACGCCGCGCCTCCCGCCCGCCTGCTTCTTTCGACCGTAATCCCTTGTGCGCGACACGTCGAACTTGACTTGGCTTATTATTCAAAATGATCATGCTGCAGTTCAGGCTCTGACGTCATCTTAAATTGAGGAAGTGAAAATCGGTACTCGCGATGACGCGACACTAGACGGTACATTAATTCTTGATGGCTTAAGTCTTACTTAACCGGTTTATTTTTTCTAACCTGTGTCATCGTTTCGAGGCCCTTACAATTTATTATGCTGTCATGGTGTTTACGGCAACAACGGATTAAAGTTGTTTTGATAGACCCATATGGGTTTTAATCAATACCCCCTTAATCGTCTACGATAACTAGAGATTTAAAGAAATTTCGACAGTTGATTCTGTAATAGAAGATATTTGTAAATCAGTACTTTCATTTAAATTGCCTCTTCTGTGTCTGTATTATTAAAGTCGCTAAGCGACGAAATACGTTCAGGCTGAAATTAAACTCGATCCAATTAAATGAATTTTGTGTTTATACGTAAATATGCTGGTAGAGTAAGTTGAGCTTGTCTAAAAGTGCCGATACAAAATACCCTTAATTTAGAAAATGCTCAGCTGTTTCGAGACATTAAGATCGTGTGATCTGCAATTAGATTGAACAACAGGAAAGCCCGGAATCTGGCATTGATTAATACCCCTGTAACCTGTTGAACTATTTTGTCTGTCACAACTATTTGCGCTCAATAAAGCTCATTAGATGATTTTTGCTTGTACTTTTTATAAGTTTGAGCTAACCAACCATCCGCTGGAGCACACCAAGGTAAAAAAAACATTGTTTATTCAGATGAAAGCAACCAACATCAAACGTGAATAACAAGTAGTATTTTTTACTTCCTCAAAACGCTCAAATAATTCACGAATACGGTGCCTAGCAGAAAGAGAAGCCACGAGGTAAACAAAAATAATTCCAAACATCATAGACCGAGATGATAAATAATGAAGAAGCGAGGATATGAGATGTCCGGCTTAGCATTGGCCTCAAAATTTCTCTCTCAAAGTCGCATCAAAGGTCACATGTGCAGGTGGCATACGCTCTGCGAGCGAGCAGTGGCATCTGTTTTCTCCCCCGCAGCAGAGGCGGGTCAACTGCGTGCACAAGTAGGAAAAAGAGTTGCGAAAGTCTTGGCCGAGACGCGCGAACAACACGCTGCACCACGCGTTTATTTGCTCTTTGCCCTTCTGCAAATAAGGCGAGGATGATAAATTCGTCGCGATTATTCGTAGGCGGATTCTTACCGCGAAGGTCTTTCTGACAAACGTTTGATTTATCCGAAGATCTTTTTTTCTTTTTTTTTTCTACAGAATGGGACCTGCGTCAATAGGAATGACATTGGGTCAATGATTTTTTTAGAGCTTTAGTTTATGAGTTTAATATAATGGCTTTACTATATAATACTGGTTCATTAAATCATTTTTTATTGGTTTTTCTAATTATTAAAAATTTGTTCCTCTGGTTTTCGAAAAATATTTTTCAGCATTTTTATAAGGTAGGTGTGCTTAATATGGCCACCCCTCATATTTGAATGTGTAAGTTCTGTGGCCACTCTACAATTACAATAGTTGGCCCCATAGCAAAAAAGTTGTTTTTAACACCTCTGTTTTTACTTTTATCGGTGACAATCAATACGTTAAATGCTTTATCAATAAAACAGGAAGCACCTGATCGAAATAATAATTTATAGGCTCTAAAGAATTAAATATATACTATCAAGTGAACTACTTTAATGCTTCTTAAAAAAGTTCTGCTATTTTAATAAAAATATTTTTGAAGTTATAAAATGCGCAAAATGGTTATTTTTTTATCATAATAAGATATTATAGTATATAATTAGACAATCTTATTTACGAATAGCGCGCGGTACTCTCGTAAAACAACTTTTAGTTTAGTAAATTCCATGATACTACGGCCCAACTGATTGAAAGCTCTTAAATCAAGCTTATGAGACCTTAAACGTTAAAAAATATTAATTTGGTGAGCCACAGTAACCATTATCGCTTAGCATGGACATATTAAGCACATCTACCTTATTATAAATAATCAAATTTTTAACGAGTTACAATATATTATCTTTCGGCGCAGGGGGAAAAAGAAACTTTTTATAGTACCAATATTGAGACACATTGAAAGAATGATCGCTTCTTTTTTTTTTTTTTTTAAATCTTACTCTTGGGAGATAAAAAAGGGATTGTATAATTTAATTGATATTTGGAAAGCGTAAACCTACATTTGAATTGTTTATTGTGATTCGTCGACGCGTCTTTTTTAAATCCGACAAGTCCGTTACGACTCGTTCACAAATGCCAAAAATATTGCAACTGCGCGGAGTAAACTCAACGGCGGCAAATGAGAGTTCCATTTACTGCGGATTATTGATAGTACATTAAACTTCTGATTGATTCATGTAATCCAACATTAAAACAAATTTAGATCAATTCTGTTATATAATTATTAAGGAATGGTGTTGATGTCAAATACTGATAGTTGTTAACGTTAATGAATTTCTCAATAAAAAAATTTTTAAAGAAATAAAATTATTTCTTTTAACGTAATACTTGATAAAAATTTTTTTATAAAGAAAATGAGAATTAAAAGTAAAAAATAAGAAGTGACATTGAAATGAACTAATTTTAGATCTTTGTTACCCGAACAATGAAATAACTTCCTTTTTATCATTAGATGCCTCAAAACAATGGTATTCTGTGTTTTTGAAAACCATAAATTTTTGTTTTCTTGTTTTTTATTTTATGCTAATATTAAATGAACTAAACTGAGTAACTCGAAAGTGATTTTTATCAACTTTTAAAACTAAGGAAACGGTTTCAACTTTTAAATTCAAGATTTTTTTATTGATTCTATTGGTTAAATATAACGCCATATATGTAATTCTTCATCGTTATCTTGGTTTTTAATCAAGAATAAATTTTGGAGGTTGTATACTTTTGTCAAATTTTACGGCAGGTTTATGCGACCCCTAGTTATTTAATATTTATCAATGATATAAATACTAAATTAAATATTCGCTATAATTTCATATAGTTTCTTCTTTTAAAATTTTGTTTTTTTGTTTATAAAACACAAATAAAAATTCACGAAACGTGTTACGTTAAAATTTTTATTGTTGTTTACGTCAATCGTCTGATTATTCTTGCATCAACTACTTTTTGTTTATTTTTTGAGCATTAAATTGCTTTAATCTATTTATAAAATCACGATTTGCTTCGTCTGAAATTGCTGATGCTTGCAGTCAAATAAATTTTTAATACTTATTGGCATGTCAGCAAGGAAATTTTGATGGTTCAAAATATATATCATCCGATAAAAAAGTTCATTTTTTACTGAATTAAGATTAATTATAAATTTTTATATTTTAAAAACTGCAATTATTATTGTCTGGGCAAAAATTTTGTCTTTTTTTTTTTGTTACTACGTAGCTTTTTGATAATAAATTTTAATGATAAACCTAAGCGTATTTAAAATCAAGTTCAAAAATTTTATAATTTCTTTTTATTCCCAAAAAAAAATTTTTAAATAAATTACATATAAATTATCGTCTAACTTTCTTAAATTGTTATTATTATAATTTTAACCAGTTGGAGCTTTACAGCTCAGACCTCTGTGAGCTTTTTTTATGATTTTCGCAGAGAAATAACGCATATATGGATTTACAAACTAAAACACGACTAAAAATTAGTTCGATTTACTTTTCTCTTAATATATTTGACTCGCCCAATCCAAAAATACGTCGGCCCGGTCTGTCTCGCTCGGCAGAACCCATGCAGATTTACGAACGACAGTATCTAAGTCATACGGGTAAAATCAAGAACGTCGGAAGCGAGTAAAAGTTCATTGCGTCACCATTTATTATGTTTCCGGTTTTTAAATTTACTGCTTCTGCAGTTGGCCAAATTATGAGCTTTCAATAGTTTAAAGGTATATGTTGCTCTGATCTTTTTCGGATTTCCACAAGTTTATATTGATTATTTCGAGGCTGCAAGAATTCAATCTGTATAATATTAGTTCTTTAAAAATCAAATTTCATAAATAATATTCTTAATTTTTTTTCGTACAGATTGATGTAACTAATTTTTACATGATAATGCATTACGTTTTCCAGTTTTATAATCCATATTTCCGTCACCGAAAAATAAAACAACTCATAAAGTATCAATCTCGCAAGGGAGCGGTGAAAAATAAAAACAAAAATACTCTCGAGAGGCATTTGTGTGTGTTTGCCTTTCAAAAAAGCTCTCTGCCCCCGGTGCGAGTTATAATATTCCATCAGCAAAATTTCAACGAATCGAATCGCGCTCGAGCTAATTGGGTCATCGACCCGCGGAAGTCAGACAACGAACGCACTGTTCTTCTTGCAGCGACGTCGCGCTCGTTCGGGATCGTTAATCGAAAACTGGGCGATTTTCCCCAACTTTTCTCGCAAATTTTCTGGGATCTCGCTTGTAGTACACTAATGACCCGTCGGAGAGATTTCGTGACGCAGATCGATTGATTATTTTCGGGTTGTTTAGCCTGACTTTTTTACCCGGGGTGGTTGCTTAAGGTTGGGAAAGATTTCGTATTTCTAGACTTTTCTCTCGATATTTTTGTATTTTTTCGAGTTACCAACTTTCAGAGTAATTATCATGAATTATTTTTTTGTGATTATAAAAAAATGCGAATTTAGATGTCTCTTTTTTTATACAGTTCAATTGGTTCTGTTCTGATCGTAAAACACCCAACACTCATGACTGTTTCTTTTAGATTTGTAACAATAAAACCTCGAATAAAACTAAAAGAAACTCCATTTTCTCATACTAAAAAAAAAACTTTTTATGATACACTGGTACATTCATGTTAAATCAGTTTTATTTTTAATTAAAAGCAGTCCAATAAATATCTTACAAAAAAAGATTGACTCAAGAGTTAAGCGGAAGAGGCTTTCTTAGCCGGAGCTTTCAATAATCGTAGATCAATCGAGGGGTTCTTTAAACTTCTGGCCAGTCTTTCCCTCTTCTTCTCGTACGATTCTTCATTTAATTTTACATTCGCTACAAATGCTCAGTCGTTGTCTCAATTAGAGGCGCTCTCCGTAAATAGCATCGGCAATTCAATTCTGTACAATTAAAACCTCAAACATTACGATCGTAACGTTCCATGTACTTTACAAAAAAAAAAAATTGAGCAGAAGTACCATTAAAAACAGGCACAGTCAAAACTCATTAGGTTTACAGTAATAGACTCGCGTTTGTTAACCTGTGAATTAAACTTCTCGCAACCATATACATATTTAATCGAATGTAAAATTAAATTTAGTCACCGATCTAAAAATACCGCCGAGCCGCGGTAATATCCACGGTTGCAGTATAATTAGCGGGCTACAATGTTTTGTTTGAAGCTAAAAATAAGTAAAAAAATCTCGTTATCAAGTTGATCGGTATGGATACGGAACCGTTTGTTTCGAGTTTTCTCGGAAATAAGGAGGATTGACGTAAGGTGCGCGCCGGGTAAAATTACTCTCCGGCGAAGCGAACGGCTTCATTCAAATAACACGCGTTATTTATAAAACGAACACACGCGGTAGTCGGTGCCGGCTGCACGAGGAAGGGGGGGGGGGGTTTAGCCGATTATTATCATCATTATTGTAACGCCGGTGTCGAGTAGTTGAGGCTTTTAAGCTCGGGCGCGAGTATGCACTTTAAACCAATCTTCGCGCGCGACTTGTTTCAGCCGACCCGTTCCTGCGCTGACAAACGGATGGATTGGCGCAAGATGGTCAAAAGTTTAGGTGTACGGCGGCTGTTCCCTCAAGTCACCCGTTTCGATTACATGTTTGCACTACATCATCCCGAAGTTTATATTCTCGACTGATTGTTTATTTTTTAAGACTTATTTGGGGAATGGTTTGACCGAAAATTTGTCGCTGTAGAGATTTATGAGAAAAATTATCCTCGAGTAAATAGCTTGAGGAATTTTTTTTGTTTGGTAAGATCTACGAAAAACTGAGCTCCAACTGGGTTTATAATATTATCCAACTATAAACTATAATCAAGTTTATAATAAACTTGTAAAAGTTAACTTGTCATCGTAGATTTCGAACAATCAAATTAATGCAACTTACGAATCAATTTACTGTTGATCCTTGACCATGCATAGAAAATACAAAAAATAATCTTGAAATTTTGCATAATTTTTGATTTTGCAACAAATGTATGAAGTCGCGTAATATTTTTTCAATTTTTTTTTGCATCAATTGTAATTACTGAATACCATTACTGGCGAAAATGCTCCGGAGCTGACTACCTTACCGATCCACTCCTGGCAGAGCTTGTTTTTTCCACTAAGTTTTCCTCTGCAAGTGAAAAAACCATTAAAAAAAAAAAAAATGAATAAATAAAGCAACGATGCAGCTTTGAAGGCAATAAATAACATGTTAAAATAAACAAGCTTTGACAGCCGAGTATCAATCTTATAGGCTTAGGTACGCCTAAGTATGGTCAATAAATTAATGAAGAAAGTTTAGCTAGGAGAAGTAAATATTTTATAATAGTAAAATAAAAAAATAGTTTCTAGAAATTCAAATTTAGATGTATTGAAATTGAAATTCAATGGTTTCATAAAGGTTTTTTTCTCAAATCGTATGGTTGATCTTAAAATACACTATACACTATATTTTATGGTATAAATATCTCGATAAATATGGTAGTATTTATCTTAATTTTAAAGTATACATCAAAAATAATCTCTATTTGTACTAAAGAAATGTAAAAAATCTCATGTTGTATCATCCTTTATTATGGGATAGGAAATGTTCGTAAAATGCTTGACATTCCAATGTTAAATCCATCCCATAAAATAACAATTTTCAATAAAAAATAAACTAAATTTAACAATCCTTAAAAAATAAAGTCTCAATGTAATCTGAAGCACGTCAGTTCGTACCGGTAATGTACGAGCGAAACAGCTGACGGAGTCGGTTACGCGTATCTTTGGTACCAGCGCGACGCTAACTAGCGCTTTGCCGTCGAATTAATTTTCGTCTGGTGGTAGCCGGTAGGTTAAAACATCCTTGTTGCAATTATTTTTTTCTCTTACTTTCGACGTGTACCGGAGCAGATGACCAGAGGTGTTGAGAGCGGTGGATTGATTTTACTCAAGACAAAGATCGAATGCCAGGAAAAGAGAATCACCTAAACTCTAATGTCACTGATGCAAAACCCAAATCGAATCACAGCTTTCGTTTCAGCTAAATTAAAATTAGCTAAATTGATACTTTTGAAGTGGAATTGAAAATTAAGATGCTTTTTCATAGAAAATATGAATTTTATTTTTACCAATTAAACAGGATGCACCCGATCGAAACGATAATTTATAGGCCGTGGCCATATTAGGCACACCCACCTTATAATTAGCAAAATTATAAATTATGCAGCTTTTTCAATAGTCTGTTGAGTAAAAAAAAGTTGTATCAAGTTATTACATTAATATTTTAGAGAAAATTTTAATTTACACGTAGCTTTTAGTTTTGTAGTAAATTAATTGAAATATGTAATCGAAATTTGATAGAACTATAATTTTCAATTTTTATTTTTTATTTTTGACGATCATCATTGATTGGTTTGGAAAAGAATTGGTTTACGTATAAAGTATGTTTCATGGTTAAAACTAGCTTTTGAGTTGTACCAAACTTGATCTGACAATAAACGTATACTACTACTGGTAAAAGTTCGTTCGGTACAACAACAAAGAACCGTAACAAAGGAAATCTTCTACATAAAGAAAAAAATTAATTTGGACCCCAAAATTTTCCGGAAAGATATTCTCATAAAAGTAAAAAAAAAAAAAAATGCTAAAGCAGGTGTCAAAGGGATTTTGCGCAGCAAACCTTGCTTTGTTGATCTCCCGCTCGTATTTTGAAAGTACAGCAACCACTCCCACCACCACCGAAATGCAGCACGTGGGAGGTCCGCCCAAAAAAGGCAATATCCGCGTGCGGCTCTCTGGTAAAAAGAAGCGGCGCGCAGCGGCTGTTTACCCACGAAAATTTTCCGCGATCGGAAGACTTCTGACGATGGCACGGGTCTGCGCCAAGAGACGAATTTAGCGACTTCAGTTACGTGTGTGAGGGAAGCTGACGGCGTCATTCATTTTGCGGGGCCGTTCAACTGATTTTTCCATTGTTTCTTTCAATTTTCGACTTTATTGTAACAATTCTTTGTTGCGGTAACTTTTTTTATAAAAATATCTGGCTTCGGGAATTACGTTTTTGAACGGTATATACCAGAAAGAGTTTATGAGTTAAACGACTTTTGTTTTTAAAACAAAGATTTCAGATAATTTAGAGCATCGTTGAGCCAAATTTTCAGGGCGCGAGGAATGTATTGGTTGCTTCAGTATGAGATGAATCTGCATAGTTATTGGCTATATTTATGAAATGTTTCGTTGATCCCGTAGATTCATTAATTTCTTTTACAACTTAACTTAACGTAAAAAAACTTGATGCATTTTTTTTACAGTTACCATAAATTGATCCAATAAAAATTCTATAATTAAAAAAACATGGTGCTATTCAAATAACAATTTTTCGTAATAAATTTTCGAAACATGAGTTCTCACATCTAACTAGAATTTAAATTCGGCGAAATTTAACGCCAAAGCAATGATTATATTTAATCTTGGAAAACACTTTGGGAGGCATTTATAGCGGGGGCATTTTCTTAGGCCAAGGCTGAATCGCGAGCGCACACTTCCCTTTGCATATATATAGAGGCCGCTTGAATTAAGATTTTTACCGTCTAACAAAATTTAATTTAATTAAATGTCTGCTTCCTTTTACTTGATTTATTGTTTGTCTGACTGACGTCTAACGGAGGTTGAAAAACGCGAGGAAAAACGCTCATAATTTCAAGGACCAAATTGTTTTTGTTTAAGTTGAATTTTGGTAGAGATTTATTTAACAATGACGATTATTACCACTATTGTATTAAATTTTATAAATTGAGTTAAAAGAATTTTTAGCAATAAATCAATATGGTGATGAAAAATAATTACTTTTGCACCGCCAATCAAAAATCAATAATTTCAGTCGCCATTCAAAAATTTATTTACTTTTTTTATGTGATTTGAAAGTTAAAACTAGAGTGTCAGAACGCAATTCCATACCTTGATTCTATGAGCCCAATGTAGCAGCAATTGAAAACATAAATAAAAATTGAAATCCCCACACGTCAAATAGTTTGTTCGTTTGGTCACAGCATTCATTCTCGCTTAGGGTAGCCATCTTTTGATACAATAAGGTTGGCAACTTTTTGAAATTTATAATATTTTTTTGCTTATTTAGTTAAAATATCAAAAAATAATCGAGACGAATTTTTTCTTAAAAAAAAAAAAAAACTTAAATTAAAGGAACTACAAGCGTTTAAATTTTTTAAAATTTCAATATATATAGATATACTTCTAATGGGATTTCGGGTCAATGACGTCATTAACCCGTAGTTTCAAAAACTTTTCTTAATTTTTTTCTAGCTCAATTTTGATTTAATAATTCTAAAAAAATGTTAAAATTCATTAAAAATCAAGTACTTTTAAAAAAATATATTTTTAAAGTACTGGTTGCCAACCCTATTACTTAATTTTGATTTTCTGTATTTATGTTTAGATAGTTGCAATTTATTGTCAATCGTTTTAATTATTTCATCAATTGATAGTAAGTTCCCCACAAAATGTAATACATTACAATTTAAAAATTAACGCATTGTTCAAGTATTCTGTGAATCAACATTAATAAAAGGTAATTGGAAAAACTTGAAGCTAATATAAAATAAGTTGGTCAAAAATATCAAGAAGTAACACAACTTTTCTACTATTACTACAATATAATAATCCTGGAATATTCCGAGCCTTGCGTAATAAATTGAAACAATGGTATAAATTTATCACTCAAATTACTTAGAAATGTTTTAAGCTTCTATTAAAAAACTAATTTTATTAAAATGTAGAAAAGTTGAATGAAAAATAATTCGAGGTTTTTGCTTGGTTTAGCATGAAAAGCACAAAGTTGGCTAAAAAATAAAGATCCTTCAAAAACTTTTTTGATTTTTTAATTTAAATTTTTTAAAGCATCATTAATTAATTGATATGTTTCATTATCTAAGGAATAAAATTAATTATATTGATTACAATACAACTTTTCTTCCTCAATTAAGATTCTTG
Organism: Encarsia formosa; assembly: GCA_038277355.1. Lineage (NCBI taxonomy): Eukaryota > Metazoa > Arthropoda > Insecta > Hymenoptera > Aphelinidae > Encarsia > Encarsia formosa. Next base: position 19,303,498 of record CM076184.1, read on the forward strand.
TTCTTCAAAACTTTTGGAATTGCGACGATCAGTTTTAAGCCAAAGTGGATGGACCAAAATAAAAAATGGCGTTGGGCTTTTACTTGTTCTGCAATTGATATTTCATATAACATTTTTTTGATTGTTTTGTTAATTGTGATGAATACGATTGGTATTAACTACATGATTAAAACTGATTATTTAGGAAGATTTAAACAAGATAAATTTACGATTGCCTCTTTTGATACTTTAATAGCATTTAGTGTGATATTTATCCTTACCATATATTGTGTCCGGCAAAAAAAAATTTTTTTGATTTTAAATAAAATTAGTTTTCTTCGAGAATTGTCCATGAGTATGATAAACAACTCAATCAACTATAGAAATATACAGTTTCGAAAGATATCAATTTTAAGTGTAGGACAAATCATCATAACAATTATTACATTACCTATGTTGGCAAGAAAAGAAATCCATCTGGCTACATACACAGCTAGTTTTAATTTTTGTATTTTCATCATTAACATAGTGTTAATTCAGTATAGTGTCATTTTAAAGTTGATTAAAAATTTTTTTGAAATTATTAATGAAAAATTACAGTACGTTACAAAGGTACCTCTATGGTCAGCTGATGTTCGATCGATTTCTATCACTAAATTAGAAACGAAATTGGATCATTTAATACAGATGCATTGTTTAGTCAGCGAATTATCTCAAGAAATTTCAGATTTTTATTCTTTACCAATGTTACTTTGTACGTTTAATATATTTATAGATTTGTTGGTTTGTTGTTACACTGTGGTAAAAGAGATAGTATTTTCAAATAGTTTGCTTATAATGAATAATATACTCAACATTGCCCATATTTATTTTAATATTATCTCACTTTCCACATTAACGATCAACGTTACCGAAACTATTACAGAGGTAAAATTTTTTTGTAAAAAACATTTTAATCCTCTTGACCAATCAAACATTTTTGTGTTCTGAAACAGAGTAAAAAAACTGAAAAAATTGCAAATAAAGGATTTAATAATTTTAAAAATCAAGAAATCAAAGAAAAGGTATTGAGAAAATTAGTTTTTATTCTTTTTACTTTTATGCTTGTAATTGTTTGATTAAAAAAAAAAAAAAACTTTATAATTACATTTCAGCTACAACAGTTACTAAATAATTTATACTACGAAAAAATACAGTTTACTGTTTACAGTTTTTTTGCATTAGATGAATCCTTTTTGATGTCGGTATGTATTTGTGCATAAATTTGCCTAAACTATTTCAAATATCTTTAAGTAAACAAGAGAAATCTTGTAAATTTTTTTTTAATTATCAAATTTTATTGCTCAATAATATCGTGCATGTATAAAATCTCTATAAATTTTAATTTGAGAATAATAAAAAGTCTCATACATAGTTTATTTTTATATAAATGACAATTAGAAAAAACTATGTGTGTGTTTAATTTGGACAAAATTTGTGGCCTAGATCCATTTGGTAGGGAACCTCTTTAAAATTTTATAAATTAAAATATCATTTAATATAAACTTTTTGAGACCTTCAAACGTCAATCAGTTTTTGTTTCATTCTTTTTTAGTTTATCGGATCACTTGGGACATATATTGTAATTTTATTACAATTTCATGGATTTCAATCACAAGTTTTTAAAATAGATAATAATTTTAAACATAAATAATTATTAGTTATAAGTTTCAATCTACACATATTATCAGAATAGCTTTAAAATATATTATTAAATGTATAAAGTCAATGGATGTTACCTTTAATAATTGCTTAATGAAAAAGGAAAAATTCATGTATGTATTCCATTATAGTTATAAGTTTTTATAATGATATTTTTTAAGTGACTACCATCATTAATGACTGTGTTTTTATTTTATTAACAGTACAAATATTATCATTCAATGTCAAACATTAATAACATTAAAAAATATATAAACTTCAGGCAAAAGCTTTTATCAAAATTGGATTAGTTTTTTTTTTATTTTACTAATAGGGAATGCGTGGAGAAATAAAGTTTTTTATGCTCTGTCGCTAATAAGTGACAAAAACTATTATTTAATAAATTTATTTATTAATTTAGAATAATCGACTGATTTCCGGCTAGTGTTTTTCTTCGCACGGGCCATCGTGATAATTTATCGAAGTCGAAAAATTTTACCGGAAGTGTTTTAAGATAATTGAATTATGAGATGTTTCCGTAATATAAAACTCCATGAAAATAGTGTTTGTGACCGGGTTTAAGAAAATATTAAAAAAATTTTATCGAAGGTTTTCAGCCAAAATAAAAATGTCATCATATTCAGTAATTAACGTTCTCAAATCGAACTTTCAGGATGAACTTATAATTAAGAGTTTGTTTTATTTTTATAAAACATTGGGACTTGCAACTGTGAACCTCCAGCTAAAAAATTCAGCAGAAAACTGCCGTTTGTGGATTTTTTGCTACTCAAAATTAGGTTTAGCTTACAATTTTATACTTCTTCTCTTACTCATTGCAATAAATATTTTTGGTATTTTATCAATGTTTGAAAACAATTACTGTGGACGATTTAATCGTGACAAATTGACAGTTGTAATATTTGATACTACAGTTGTATTTAGTTCATTGTTTCTTCCTATGGTATTTTGTGTCAGTCAGAAAAAAATTATTTCTATAGCTGATAAAATGAGCGTTGTTAAAAAACTTCTTTTAACCATGAATAAAAAAGATGTTACAAAACTTCACCTTTTAAACAAATTAAGCTTTATATTTATAAAAATATTACTAGCTGGCATAATATTGATAACATGGGCGTTAAAACAAGAATTTCACGTTAGAATTTATGGCTTTGCTTTTACTTTAGACGTCTTGATTGTTAACTCATTATTTTTTCAGTATATTGTAATTTTAAAGTTCATAAACTGTTCATTCAAAAGTATCAATCGAAACTTAAATGATATGAAGAGTAAGTTCATGTTTTTATATAAAATTCAACCGAATTCCGAGACAAATTTTCAGATCGAAGTAGATATCTTGAAACAAACGTATCATCAAATTTGTGAATTATCTGGAGAAGTATCAGAATTTTATTCGTTTCCAATGCTTTCGTCAATTTTAAATATTTTCATCAACACTTTGGTTTGTTCGTATATTGTAATTAAGCAAATCATATTTATAAATAACACGAACTTATCTTTTCTTATTCCAAACTCTATTTTTATTTACCTCAACACCGTATCATTTACTTTATTGACAATGGACGTGTCTCACGCAGTAAAAGAAGTAAGATGTAAGGAAGTTAGTGAAAAAAATTAATTTTTTAAATCTTATTGAAATTTTTTATTTTTTTGTCTAGAGCAAAAGAACTGGGAAAATCATAAATGAATGTATCGATCATTCAAAAAACCAGAAAATGATACAAAAGGTTAATCAAATAAATTTACAATATTAAAGAAAAATTAATCTTTGCGTTTGATATTTTTCCAGTTACATAGATTTTTAAGCAAATTATCATATGAAAAAGTTGAGTTCACGGTATTTAATCTTTTTTCATTGGATCAATCTTTTTACATGTCAGTAAGTATTGAAAAAAAAAAATTAAACTGTACTTCAATTTATCATTTTAAATATTAGTTTACAGGTACGCTTATTACATACTTAATAATTTTGTTACAATTTCACGACTTTAGGTCTGAAGTTTTAAGCTTACACGACGATGCAAGTAGATCTTGAATCAAAGAAAAAATGACTGATGGATCAAGAATCCTCCTCAATTTGATTTGTCGAAATAAAAATTCCTATAGAAATTTCATCGTATAAACATTGTTTTTTTTTTTTTTTTTTTTTTTTTTTTTTTATTCGTATTTAAAGAGTGACTGCAACAATCTTTTAGCTAGTTTGCTAGAATCGTGAATTTCAATGAATTTTCATGAAAAAACCGTGAAATGAATAAAAAAACGCCATATTTTCTTTTTAGAATTTCACTCAGAAAACGATAGTATTTTTTGTTTTCTAAAAATTAGACTTTTTAAAATAGCCTCCTTAAACGTCTGCTTAAAAATACTACTTTGACATGCTGTATCTTGTAAATAAAAGTTTCTTTTCTTGAAACTTTACGGGATGTCTTAGACCAAAAACTGTCGTTTGCACCAAAAATTGACTTAAATTTCGTTGACTCTCAAATAGTCTATTTTTACGGTCACTCTTTGAATGGTAGAAGTGCACAATCTTAAAAGACTTTTTCATCTTTTAAATTAAAATAGATGTATCATCAAGTAAATACGGCGCTCAGATTGAGGTTTACATCGATGATTCGAAAAAATTCGCGCTATTTTATACGTAACAGTTCCATAGATCAGTTTATTGTCTGGGTAAGATATAGCCTCGAATAAATTAAAAAAAAAAGTATCAGCACTAATTAGATAATTTTCACTAGTGATCACTATTTTATAATAAAGTAATTTTAAAATTTCACTTTTGAAAATTTAAATTTAAAAGATTCGTTGTGCTGCGGTGCTGCCGCGCCAAGAAAATTAAAGTAAGCTTTGTCGGTAAGCCAAAACACCTGCTGGTAATGAAGAAATACATTGCCGAGTATAAAGACTTGAAAATCATGCAACGAATTTTAAAATCGTTTTTCATTAAAAATAAAGTTGTGTATCAAATGAAAAAAATTATTTATTATAATTTAAACAACTTCTGCTTAGTCTTAAGTGCTTGTTTTTCAGTAACAAAATTGTTGTCTGATAAACTTTCAGATTATAATTTGAAAAATAAATTTTCTTTTAATAATTTTTTGTTTTTGCTTTAAAGGTATCTATTTTAATTTAGAAAACGAAAAACTTTAATCTTCAAAGTTTGAATATTACTCTTTCGTCGAATCACAATTGTTTTCAATTGGACGATTTTTTTCATGAATTTTTTTAGCAGAGGCTTATAATTTTATTTATCAAACTGATCATCGTAAACAAAAAATAAAATAATTTTTATTTCTTTCTTCTACCTCTTTTTCAACTCAAGATTATCTGTTTTCGACAAATGTCAACCCATGAAATTCTCTATTATTTCTAGACTTAATTACTGTAGTAAGGAATTACAATAATGAAACTTTCGAGGGAACTTTACTAATATTTTTGTGTAAATATTTTTATACAAGTAAGAAGAAATATTGAACAGTTGTACAGAAACATATAGAAAAATAATAAAGTCTACGACATTTTTTTCATAAAAGTTTTATATTATTTTTATTTCACTCATTTTTTTATTTAGACCGATTCTATTTTAAATCACCCAGGACTCATTTATCTCTAATCGTATCAGAGTGTCATTCTACTCATGATGTGTTGTTCTACACAATAAATAAAATGACATGTATTTTTTGTTATAACGCACAGAGCTGTATCTTCTAGAAATTTATATTTTTGAAGAATATATTATGTACTTTAGGGGTTTACCTCGGGGTTTACCATGAAACAATAAATGTGCATATATAATACTATATTTATACATAACTCCTAATTTCATTATTGAATTTTACCGCTGAAAGTTATATAGCGTTCAAAAGATAATGTAATTGTTTATTTGTTTTTTCGTTTGTTTAATTTATATTACTAGTCTCTCTCGCGCTGTTGGAATTGCGAATATTAAAAATGGCTCTGAAACTAGAAAAAGGTTAGTTAAAATATTCAATAACTGAGTCTAAGAAAAAAGGTAATAATTGCCAATTTTCTCCTATTTTTAATATAGTAAAGCGATAGGTTATGTTTATTCAATTAAAAATACCCAAAAAATAGCTATCAAAAATTATTTTATTTTACGGTCGATTTCAATCAATGAATCGCCCGTTTAAAATGGGTGAAAAATTTTTTATAACCTTCAAAACAGCGTATTGCGCGTGGTGATTCTCATTGCATATAATTTGATGGTAATTTTGGAAATGTCATAATTCTATGAAATACCTATTTTTTATGAGGTTATGATAAATATTTTTTTAAATAAATTTCGCTGTTAAAAGCAAATGATTAGTATTTAAAAATATGCATTAATTTTGAATCTAGTAAATGGCTATTTACATAAAAAAATCGTTTCATACAATCTAAAAATTAGCTATTAATATTACCTTGTTTCTAGTCTGAAGACATTTTAAATAGCCATTAAATGTCTATTTCCTAATTAGCATTTCTTACAAGGTCAGCGCGCAATTGTATCAAATTGTTAATTGTATTACATTATCTAAAAGTAAAACAAATTTTGTCGAAGCTTCATCTAAACTAACCTACAATAAATTATATATACCCTTTGCTGGTACGTTCAGACTTCAGAGTTCATTTAAACTTTCGTGGTTATAAATTCATTGGTTTTGTTTATATATACTAATAATTATTATTTTCATGATTTTAATCGGATAATTTCGAACACTTGATTAAATAATTATTTTTTATCAAATCTATTCTCGAAATGTTTTGATTGAATTGTAATATAAAAATTTAAAAAAAAAAAATTCAAATTTTAAATTTTGTTCTTCAACCAATCACATCACGAATAAAATGCTGACATTTTTTTTGAGTTCTCTCTTTTATCTTAGGATTAGGATTAATGTGTTTAAGGTAGGACCTCAGTTACCAGAGCGAATTGCCCGAAAAATGTATAATTCGAGTAAACTAAAGGTAAATACCAAAAACTAATGCTGCTAAATTTTCAAGACCTTGGGTGACCTATTATCTTAATATTATGAATTTTGTGTCGACTATTTAACCCGCACTCTTTTGCGAAATACTCATTTTTTAAGAAATTTTTATGTAACGAAATGTCTCCGCATGGTGTAAATTTTTTCTCGAATTTTTTCATAATAATAAAATTATTTAAAAAACGTGTAATCGCAAATTATTTGTACATTCATGATCCCTAAGCATGAATTAAAAATTATTTATGAATAAAGTGGTTAAAAAAGCGTCTTCTCTCTATGCATTTCTATATCTGTATCTGCGTGAAACTAGTCAAATGTGAGGTTCAAATCGGAACTTGACTAGCTGTGTATCTGAGGTCCTACCTTAAAATTATTATTTTTCACTGTAAATAATTCCTCAAATGAACATTTTAAAAGCTTCTGTTTTATTTTTCTTTATATGAATAAACGTATTTTAAGTTAAAAGAGGTATTCGAGTGAAAATTGACTTCCTAGATAAAATAACTTCAGTCACTGTCAGAAAATTTTTAATTTTAGTTTGGTTCCTTTACACCTGAATTATTCCAACGGATAACATTCGTCTTTGAATTACAGATGTCGTATTTTTTTCAAATTCCTTAGCGTCATCCAACTTGGCACTCTTGAATTTTGTGTACTGAAAAACGCTTTCATCGCCTTTAACAAAGTTATAGTGAACAAAATATTATTCATATACTTTTTCAAAGCGCCAAAAGTTTCAATTTAAATTTATGAATTCTTATATTTTGTTTTGTGAGACAATTAAATCAATTAAAAATATGACAAATTGATATGTATAAATCAGTTTTTAAATTTCTCTACACAACAGCGTACAAAAAACGAATTTACTCGAAAACTTATTCATCGAATATTTTTTCAATAAAGATTCTTTAAATTATAGGCCTGCTCGGGCCTGTTTCAGTACCGTAAAAATGTTCAACATTTTTAAGCACTTAGCAATAATTTAATGATTTTCGCCGTTTTAAAATCAATTGAAAATGTAATATACCAGATGATATTTAACGAAAGTTGGTAGGGGGTATTTGTGAATTATAAATAGCCAATATGATTGAAAATTTTTTATTTATTTGACATTTTATTCGACGAATATATTTTCGAATACTTACTTTGTTTTTCTATACCACAGAGTTCAAAAGTCAAAACCGTATTCATCGTTTACACGAAAAGGTAATTTTTTAAAAAAATTATTCAAAATTTAAGCTTCGAATCAGGCCCATCTTTCTAAACAGTGGCTTCCAATCTTCAAAAAGAGTCACATTCAAAAGGGTGATGAAAGTAACATCCCAAGTAACTATAGGATGACAAAATTTCACGAAAAATTTCAAGTTTATACCGTTGATTTTAAACCGGATTACAAGCCGTTTTACCCCTGATACATGCAACTTTTCGGCGGGTAGAGAAGTCTTACGTAAATCGCGTGAAAAAGAGATGGCCGGTAAAGCGTGCCAAATATTATTTCTGCCCTGTCGCGCTCGCCTCGACAAGAGGCAGGCGAAAACAAATGTTGCAGAGTTTACAATCCCCCCTCCAATTGTATTAGCTATATTATTGAGATCATTAGAAAGTTTTTCGAGCTTGCATGTCCTATGAATTTAATGATTCAACCTTTAATAACTTGTAGAAAATCGCGGTTTACTGGGAACAATTGCGTACTTATTGGTCCCATATCATTAAACGGAGTATTAGTTAATATATTAAAATATAAGACAATTTTTTTTATTTATTTATTTCTTTTTAATTAAATCAATTAGGATACATGTAAAAAATTGACATTTGCAATTTTATTTATTTTCTCTAATGTATTGAGCACGTAAACTAATTTTATCGTATTTTTGAACAGATAATTTTATTACAAATTATTTATTTGTAAGATTCAAAATCAATAAATATATTTATTACGAGTAAAGTTTAACGATCTGTGCATGGTATGAAAAAATAGTATATTATGCAACGGGTTGCAGTATCGTCGCCAGGGCGGTATTAAAGGTACCGAGTGCGAAGCGAAGCGTAGCACGAGTAACTTTAAGAAGCCCTGGTGACGTGCTGCACCCGTTGCATATACTATTTTATACCACTGGTGCGTAGGGCGAGTTTTTAAATTTCTAAGCGTGCGTAAAATCGAGTACCTACGCACTAGTGGTATAAAGTATGTTATAACACAATTTACATACGAAATACAAAATGTTGCCAACATTGTATGTATGTATGTATGAGCTTTTCGAATGATGTAAATATGAGCTTTTAAACGGTTTGATTTGTATTTATTTCCTGTTCATACAGAACAGCAATTGAAACAAAAACAAAAAAAAAAAGATTATTTATAAACTCGGAAATTAAAATTATTTACCTTACCACATCTTTCTTCAGCACAGTTTGTTGAAGTTAAAATAAACCCCCCGTTGTATCTTCACAATTTTTCTTGCGGGTAAAGTCTCGGGTAAAGTTTTTCAAAACACGTCTATTGTTTATTTCGAGAAGATTGAAGTTTTCCGTTGATGAAAAGTTTTAAAATAGTACTTAGATATTCGTGCGCAAAATATATTTTTGGATCAATAAATATAGTTATGTACTCGGTTATTACAAAAAATATCTTGTTAAATTGAAAAAAGTCTAAAAATTAAATTTTACCGTCACTTAATATTTTATTTAATTAATTTTTACTCCAGAATGATGCGTTAAATACTAGGAAAAAAAAACTTAAATGCCTTCGTAAAAGATTGAGACTTTAAACTCTATAGTATGTACATTAAGTCTGATTCAGGAATTGGGCTTTTGTTTTGATCTGCATCTTAGTTCAATGATCATCAGAAAAAAATTTTAATTTAAAATCTTTTGCTTTTTTCATTAATATTATTTTATTTTGAAACAAATCGAAGAAAAATCGGAGGGTGAAATAAATACTGATCGACACTCGAAACTTCCTAAACTTAATTAATTGCAAAAACTCAAAGCAAAGTTCGAATGACTTTACCTTATCATCTGTATCTTCATAATCTTTGATGTAAGCCGTCACGCCAATTACCCGTGGATGCGCAAAATTTCGACTGGATATTTATAATTTTGCGCTAAATCACCAATTACCTGACAGACAGACGTTTGAGTTTTCTAAGGAACATTATTCATAAATTTTTATAATTCAAAAATAATTTTTTTTTTTTTCTATTTAGAGACAATTTAAATTTCTAAAAAGTTTTTAAAAAACATTAACACTTATACATTTTTATTTGTTTTTATTCGAGGTTTTATTTTTCATAATCATGGTTCGACTTAAATTATAAAATTTAGAGATCAAGGTTACTTGTAATTACAAATCTGTAAGCAATAAACAATTAAAAAAATTTTATATTTACAAGAGGTTACAGCTTCTGCTCAAAAAAACACAAGTGTTCGAGTTTTAATGGTCAAGATCAGTAATATTTTTACGATTGTAGTTTCAATTTCGTCACACTGCAACTATAATAGGATTTTAATTTGATTGACGTAAAAAATATCTTCTTAAAATTAAATAGAGAACAGTATTATTTGTAGGATTGAAAAAAAAAACACTATACCTTTAGATAGCTGAGACAAAAAATTTAGCAAACATAAGGATTTTTCATTTTTTCTTTATCCAATTTCTCATTTTCGCATTTCCTCCTTGATCGTTGACTATGTTTCAATATCAACTGCTATTTCCACGCTATACAAACCAGGAATGAGTGTCGTGAATAGATTTTATACAACACCTTTATCCAAAATATATTCTCGAGTAGTTTTCGAAATCATTTTCTCGAATTTCGATTTAAGAGATTTTAGTATCATGTTTTTGCTATAAAGGGTGATAACTATGATGGTTATTTGAATAGAGTCAAAGCCTGTTGATGCGACTTTTTACGAGCCATTAAATTTATGTACGGCTTTTTTGATTGACTTATTTGGTAATTTATAAGAAACTCATGTCGTAAAAAAAAAATAAAAAATTTATAAATTATCGTTGACGGTTTTTTAAAGCTATCATTAGAGTTATTTTTAGATATTTCAGTAGCGTTAGTTTGATCTTTTTAAAAGAAAATATTTTTTTCTTATCGTACCTCATCTCTCGATAAAATCCATGCAGACTTATGTATCATAATAGAATTTTATATCGGATTTAAAAAGAGTTTGAGTTTTTCATTAATTTCATACAAAACTAAAAAAAAAAAATAAAAAATAAAAAGTTGCAAGTTTTTATAAGATTAAGCGCCGAATTCATATCATATTATGCAGACACTTTGCCCACTTCTTCCCGATCCGGATACCTATAGGATATTGTTTTAAATCTAAAATAAGGGGACATGTTTTTTATTTTTTCCCAAATTTGCATACTGCATTAAATTGGTATAAGAATTGATTTGGTATAAGAAATTTTTTAAATTCATTGTGTGTTCCGGGATATTAATTTGTTATTGTGTTCTGGCATTTAATTTTTGTTCACTTTTATTTTTAGTCAAAATACATGAATTGAAATTCTAATACAGAATACTAAAAAGAACTTTCAAAAATCTTAATTTTCTTCAAACAATCATTAATAATGGGTTCTAAAAAAATTTTTCCTGTCAATTCTTTAAAAAAATTTACAATGTTCCAAGTTTTATAATTAAGTGGAGGTAATAAATTTCATGAAAAAAAATTGTTCAAAAATTCCATACGTACTGCATGGCTTAATATAGGAGGTTTAGCTCAATATTTTATGCAAGTTTTCATTTGACTTAAAAGGTGGATGAACTTTTTTTATAAGCTTTTTTTTTAATTTCTTTTTTTCCATCGTAGTGATCGATACTTAATAGGAATTCTCTATTATGTATACTAAAAGATTAATAAATAAAGCTTTTTCAAAACTGTTTGAAAAAGCTGACATGCATACAACGGTTAAAAGTATTTTTTGAGGGGATTTTGAATTTTTTATAAAAAAAAAAACAAAAAAACAAGTTTTTTACCCTGATAAAAAAGTTTGTAATATTTTACAATTAGAAATTAATAAATTATATGTATGACCGATACTTATTGAAACAGAAATTTTCTAACATCAAAATTTAATATTTTAAATTAAATTTGTTAACTTTTAATTAAAAAATTTTGATTATTCTTACACTATAATGTAATTTGGTAAACAAAAACACAGTAAACAAAAATTTTATTTTGTTTGTTTCAGGTAATTACCCACTTCTGTCACACGCTTGGTAAAATACGATGTAAGGTCATGCCAACTTCAAAAACGTACGAAAGTATTGAAATTTAAGTAGTATTGAAATTCGGGGTAAATAACTCTGACCAAAAAGAAAACCCGATTGAAAAGTGCCCGAGAGCTGGCTTGAAGTCGGCGCGAGTCAACGACCCGCGCGCTACACGGACACTTCCACGTATATACCGCACGCGTCTCGACGCATGCAAAATTTTGCGGTGGTGTACTTCTCCTCCCTCCTAGAGAGTCCTAATATTACACACTACGCGACGCGCCCGTGTTTCTCTTTACTCTCCTCTATCCGTATTTCGGGAAATTGGACCGGTGAGTGCCGAGCCGGAGCTCAGTCGCTCGCGCGCGCGACCCCAACCGTCCGTTTGCGGGCAGCGCTCAAATGCAGTTTGCGAATATTTTTTCAAAGTAATACGCTGTGTGTCTCCTCCTACCCGAGGGAGTTTTTTTTCATCCAAGTGTATGTGATCTATCGAGAAAAAAAATTTGAGTAGATTTGTCAATGGAGTTTGTAGCGCGTTGGTAAAGTGACTGACTACGTTCAATTTTTATCGTTTTTAGAATTTTTTTTTATTGTAAAAGTTTAAATTAACGGTTTTAAAAAAATTTATCTTTAATTTTTAATTGAACTTCGACTCTTTGGCAGCCTATTGTTCGATCAACACCGAGCTCGTTTCATAATAAATAATGATGTCGATTAAATTTTTTACCATTATTAAGAATAGTAAATAAAAACTAACTTTAAAGATCCAACAAAACACTGGAAAAAAATATCAAGCGGATTTGTCAAACTTTTGAACCAGTTCATCATTGAAATTTGACGGAAAAATAATTTTATATCGTCTGTTTATTCTAATATTTTATCAACACTTTACAGTTTATTGATTTTATTTTCAAGTTTTTATATAATACTTTATAAGTTGTTTATAAAACTGTCAAAAATTTATTTTTAAGACTCTTGCAGTCTTGAATACGAGTTTAAAATAGTTTTACCACAAAAACATATTCGGATTGCTTTCCAAGTAATGCGCAATTAAAATAACTTTCATCATTTTTAACATCTGTGCATGTGATTTCAAATAAAAATTATTAATGCTAGCAGACGAAATGTTTTCAACTATGAATGAAATTGTTTTAATTCTAAACACAAGAAAATCCCAGTTTCAAAAATATCTCCACTCTTCACATACATTTCGTCGGGTTTCTTTAAAAACGCTGACGCAAGAAATATTTTTGCATTAAAAAAATAGACAAGTTTCGAAGAGAACAAAAAATAAGTAACATCAATGAATTTTAATCAATTCTTTATATACATAAAATAAATATTACCATAAATTTTAAAAATGCAGGCTGAATTTTAATAGTTAGCACATGAAATGAATTTTAGTTTCTCACAGTTGGTACATCATAAAAAATTCTGCTAAAGTTCTACAAAAAAAAAAAAAAAAAAAAATTTCTTGCAGTTTTTCCGCAAATGAATACTCCTGGCAAAAGTAAATCAAACTCGAACCCATTGATAATCTACTCAAATTAAAAAAAGTGTATCGGTCAATAATCCTAAATTGTGTTGAATATTTAGAAAAGCTGGACCGAAGGTATAAATAGAGAAAGAAAGAAGATCCGCGAGGGGGTGGGAATAAACGTACGACTCCAACGACAGAACCGAATGCGCTTGGTTTTCAATAGCGCATAAAGAAGAGCAGCCAGCAGCACAGTGGGATAGACTAGCGTGAATAATATGCCGCCGCCGGCGGTGCTGATGCTGCTGCTTCTGCATGTGCAGCCGGGTTTCGTTGCTGCAGCGTTCTCTAGACGAGATGGACGGTGACGACGCGGGCTGACGCGAAAAGGAAAATCGTTTTAATTTCGCCCCGGCACGAATAAGCGCCTTGGATCTGCATCAACTATGCTCCTATGAACACTGTGATATTCTCGTGTTTTAAAAATATCAAATATTAATTTTATCCGGTTTAGATATAAGACAATCAAAAATTGCCCAAGTGTGAACTTGACAATAAGATAGGTTAAGTGCGCGAACTAAATTCAAGATGGCGACCACCGAAGTCTTCCAGGACTGGGATTCGCCCCACGACTCCATTACCTCGATATCCCGAAAGACTACCAGGAAAACGACTAAAACTACGACCAGGCGAAATGTATACCCAGACGACAACGACGATCAGGTAAATGCATCAATGACGAGCAATAAAATGATTAATTTGACGATACTGTGGATTAATTATCAGCTTTTAGGTTATGTTCGTTTCGATATGATACCGGGTCTGACCATTTTATTGTATGATTTGGGAACAGTAGCTAGGGTAGTTTACCGCTTCAATGAGTCGGCAAATCTGCAGTCGTGACTTATCTCAAATTCTATTCATTTTTGGTGCTGCAGACTTTCTGTAGTAGCAAGATATTTAAAAACGAACACCCCTACGTTAATTATGCAAATACCAGATTTGAAGGGGGCATGCAGTGTCGAAACGGCTTATTTTGCTTGAATGCTTTGAATCAATGAGTCTGAACTTTTTATGCCATTTATTTTAAGATCACAAATTATGATTCTGATTTGCTAATAAATGAGTAGAAGAAGTTTAAACACCATAATGTATAACAATATATGATTTGTATTAAATACTGGAGGAACTTAGAGTTAGTTCTTTGTCTATAAGGTCAAAAGTCAAAAAGTCAACCGCGTTTCTAAAGTCATGTCCTGTAATTCCGCACGGAAAAAAGGTACTTAAAAATGAGATATCATTACAAAAATTTGACAGCATCTATTTTTCAATGTGATCAGAAAGGTATCAAATTTTTGTAATGATATCTCATTTTTAAGTACCTTTTTTTTGTGCGGAATTACAGAACATGACCTTACAAACGTGGCCGACTTTTTGATTTTTGACCATAAACACTTTTTATACTGTTTCAATTTTGTTAGTTCAGCCAGACTTGTCCATTCTTATTAAGAAATTTTTTTAAATTTTATTAGAATTTGATTTTGTAATTCATTTACTTCTACATGAAGTTATTAAAATGTTTTCAATTTTTCAATAAAATATTTTTTTGGGCAATTGACAAAAAAGATAGCCTTTCCATTTGATAACTATCACGCTCAAGTAAAGGAGTTTTGATAATATTAATTGAAAATAGGAAAAGAATTTGAAATTGCTCAAACTAATAATAAATGGTTATATTTTATTGTTTACTGACATAAAAACACGAGTTTCTATAATTAAATGCTTCGCACTTATACTTCGGTCTCATCATTTTTCTATCTTATAAATCCTATATTCTTTAAGTTTAAAACCTTATAAAATCAGGGGTTTTTGCAGAAATTTAGCCTCTTAAAAATTTTTGAACCAAGCTCTAATCAAACCTATTATTTGTACTGAGTAAATTATAACATCATAAAACAAATAAAACAAAAAATTTTTTGGCTCATATGAAGCCAATCAAACGAATAAAAAGAATTATTTATCTTTTTGATACCAGTATTATTCAGCATAAAAAATTCATCGTGCAACGAGCAACTATGAAGTCACGTTGGATAAACGCGAACGCGGTACAAAGAGATTTTGACACAACAGCACTTAAACAAGCTCTCGGAAGCTTTTAACTCAGCAAGTGTATCAAATCCAAAAAAGTCGTATCTCACATTAACAATCTTTTATTCTGCCAACCATCGTCAAGGTCACAGACTTCAGTTAAGTATTTTGTTCCTCGCGAATTACTCCCGATGAGCCAAGAGACGCACGCGGAGGAGGAGCTTTTGTCGTCACGTTTTGTAGGATATCTAACTGACGAGAGGTGGTTTCTTGGAATTCAATCCGACTCTTGTAATTTGTTTCGAGTAGAACATTAATATGAGTAACTTGTGTTTTCGTTACACTTTATTTCATTAATCAAGACGTTGATCGCGATTTTATAACTTGGATAGATCGGTGAGAAATGGAGTTGTTAAGCTTTCCTCGCGAATGCACACGGCAACCACGCGAAAAAAAAAATTTTAACAACTGAAAATTTTTAGGATTCCAAGAAAAATATTGACGCCCGAAGAGAAAAATAGCTCTATTCTTTCGGAATATTTTTAAGGCACACGGCACGGTTCTTACTACGGTGTGCGAAAATGAAATTCTCTCATAAATCTTTGAAAAAGATTAAAACTTCTTGTTAATTTTCCTTATTGATAAAAAAATTGGATGATCCGTAAGTTTGGGACAATCTTTTGCTACTAATAATAAAAAATCTAACATTCATGAAATTTACTTTTTTAATTTTTAAATAAAAACATAATATACTAAGTGAATTTAAATCGCTGTCCAGAACCCAATTATTTATTAACTTCTCCTTCGAAAATACGAAAAAAGACCAGGAAGATATAAAAAGTTTTTTTTGGTAATCCGTTGGAAAGAAATTATTTTTAGAAAACATTAACTGAAATTACCACCGTTTGCTAGACGATAAATGATTTAGAATTATGTTAATTGGTATTATAATTAAGTTTTGAGTGTGTGTGAACATTTTAATACTTTTATCAATTTTCTTAAAATTTAATTAGATTCTTTAAGAAATAAAAATAGTTTTTATCTTGTCAATGCAGAACTGGTTGTTAGAAAAATATTCAATGTTTAGAAGATACAGAAAATGTTTTAGAATTTCCTTTTTCAAAAGTAATTGAAAACCTTACTTATTTCAAAAGATTGCTCATTTATTAAACACACAATCTAAAATTATTTTCAAATAAATCTATAGAATCTTAAAATAAACTTTTTCCCGATCTTTATACTGACCATCAAACTGTAACATGAGTTTTTGAGTTCTATATTTAGATTGTTCTCTCTTGTCTTGAATCGTCTTTAATTTTTTCTTTGTTTCAAAATTTTAATTTCAATAAATTCCATAATAAACCTTAAAGTAAAAAAAAAAAAATTATTTTGCTGTAAATCAGTTTAAATTTATAGCGATTTATTTTTTCAAATACTGAAAATAAAAACTTTAAAAACTTTTTCTTCTTTAATTTAAAATGTAACAAAATATTAAGTAAAATAATATTGTATGTCAAAAAAAAAAAAGTTAAATTATGTTTAATCGGTAAATGCATACAACAAATGTGCATTTTTTTTAAATTTTACTATCACAACTCTACTATATTCATAAATGTACAATAAAGAAATATACAAGAATGATTGTTCTCAATATCCCAAAAAATTTACAGCTGTTGATCTGTCACGTGTTAACCTTGACAATCGGAAGAATTTTTCGTGTATTTTAAAAATTCTTATTCTCTTTTTTTTTCATGCGTCAGTGGCTCTGAACGTGTAGTGTTTCCTTTGACAACTTCTGATTAATATTTTACTGTAAATTAATCGCTCGGATTTTAAATTTATTTTTCGAGGTTTATCAAAAATAGTAAAGAAAGAAATTTTTTTTTCATCAATCTGAAATATTTTTAAAATAATCTTTGGCTCGAGACTCGACAAATTGGATGTTTCTCTATCAGATGTAGATCGGTAGATAAGTTCTAGGGACTAGCCAGACTAATTGCGCACGGTTATAAGAAGCAAGTTTCAAAGAACTCTCCATGTCGTAAAACTACGTGTGACACAATCAAAAAATTTTTTAATTAACGTTTTTTTTATGTTAGCCTTGAAGTCTTTTTACCATTTATCTTTTTTAAAAACTACTTTACATTATTGTTACACCAGGGTCTTCATTCCATCGTATGACAGTAAAAACTTCCGGAAGGCATCGTAATATCTGTTTTTAGAAGCTCGATGCAGCACAAGTGCACGATTCTTCGAAAAACTAAAGTGAAATCATTGAACCCCAGGTGGTGTACGAGGAAAATCTCGATAGTCTACTAAAGTGTTGGTGTTATAAAGGGGGTCACTGACTCAACACACGCGCGAAATAATGTGGGTCGGTCATAAACAAAAATCCCCTCCTTGCACACGTGTCAATGTGGATGCGGTCTGAGTTTATGATCGTTCGCGTCTGTTAAGTAACGTTATTCGATCATCTCTTTAAGTTAAAACTGTAACTTTTGAACATAAAACAGTCATATCGGTAAGAGTGCGCTTTTTTTTTTATAATCCAGCGATATTTTTTACTCTTCCGGACCTATACGGCATTTGAGATTTTTTTAGAAACTAATAACACATCGAGCCTAGTCATTCAATTCAAATGAGATCGCCATTGTTGCATACTCACGCGACAGCTGCAACGCGGTTCAAATTTTTTGTTTGGTTTTTTTTTTTTTCGATTCTTATGAATCATATTGGCGAGCCTTAAATTGCCAGGCCGGGTAACTTTCTAATGCAACAAGATGTTGGTCTTACTGAAGTCTCCGCGGCGCGCAGCCCGGTTTATTTACGGTTTCGCTATAATCTAATTAGATCCGACTTACTCCGGTGTAACATCGAGCTTGGGTTTTTTATTCCATTTCTTTTTACACTTACGGTTGAACTTGTTACTGTTACACCCATCAACCTGCTTTGATTTTCATTAGTTAAGGAAATATCAAATTTTGTGATAACTTTTATTTCATATGATAAATCGACGGCCCTTGCAAAAAAAAAACCTTAGCCGAAAATCTGCCGATTGAAAATTATCTATAAAGGACTTTAAAAAATTAAAAAATTAGAAAAAATCAAGAATCTTAATAACTTGGTACCTAATAAATCGAATTTTTTTATTAAAACCGATTTTTTAATTCATTTTAGCCTCTTGCGGGTAATTTTAAATCAACTTATTTTTGGCTAAGGTTTTTCTTTGCACAGGCTGTCGAAATACGCTTTGAGACAGTCAATGTGAATTGACACTGAAACTTAGGTAAAATCATGACGGATATTGTTTTTATCGTTTCCTCAATCACTCTTTAGTCGGTCTTGGGTCCCCAAAAAGAAGAAAAATTCTCAGGCCAATTTCACCGATGGCGGGTACCAGACGCTCTCTCCTCGTAAAAAGATCACGTTTTCTCGAGCGTACGCGCGCATCCGCGACAATGCAAGCCGTGAGAAGGGAAAAAAACCCTAGCTGGAACAATCGGTCCAAGTGGGCGTTGTATGACTTTCGCCGGTGCTTTTAAGTGTAAAAAAGCTCGATTCGTGAACAATGCCGAATCGATCATGGCTATACCTACTTATCTGATCTAAACTAGATGTCTAACGCTTTTCCCGCTTACCGGGTTTTTAAAAATAACTAATTATCGGCCTTGCATTCCAAAGTACGTTCATAATTTACCTTATCTTAAAGTGTTGCTCTTACTGAGAAAACTTTTAATTTATAAAAAATATTGATTTTTATTATAAATACTTTTTTAATCCTTTGCATCAGCTCTTTGTGTAGTAGCACTGAGCTTGCTCTGGTGGATACCATTGCCTGTACTTTTTTAATCAAAGTCAAAGTAAAAAAAGACCGCGTTATAAAATGTATCGATATTCTTTCGGAAGTTCAATAAATTGGATCTTACAAAAAAATTAAGTCCTTCGATCGAAAGAGGAAGAAGAAGAAGAAGAAGAAAAAAAAGGGTAAGCGGTCGTCGTCACTTATCGCTTCGTGTACTTTCCCACTGCATTCGTGACTTTCGCCGGGGAACGACTAATTATAGCGAGCGAAAAACCGAGCACGTGCTATCCGCCACCGCACTTCGGTACTTCGCAGGGTCTTCTCTTCGCGGATCTCTTGTTTCAGAGATCCCGTAATTTTGAAAATTTACTGTTTGTAAATAAGCATACTTTATCAATAACTACACTCAAAAAGAGTGTAACCATCAAATTGTTAATTAATAATCCTAATTTTACAAGAGCACAAAATAATTTATAAGTTAACCTCTCAAATTATGCAAAAGTTTCACAAAATAAGTATCGTTTTACCATTATAAATTTTTTAATTAATTTTTACCCACAATTTAAAGAGTTATTCTACTGAACGTAGCCGATCGCTTGAAAAAAAGATAGTTTACCTCCAAAGGTTTTCTAAACTCCTGAATTGCCAAAGAAACGTGTGGGTACAGCTCTCCGTGCAAAGATAAAAAAAAAAAAAAAAAAAAACGAGGCACGTTGGTTCGCTCGTTGGCCTTGTAGCGGGCGAATCTAATCGCGGTTCGCATGGAACTCGTGCCGCGGGTCCCTCGGTACACTCGCCGCTTTGGTTTATTTACTCGGAAATGGGAATTTTCTAGATCTCGATACTTTTTTACACTACCATAAGGAGTCGACTTTTAAAAAAGTCCTTTTGTTCATATTTTGAAAAAATCTCGATGAATTATATCCTAGGCTAACATTTTTCAGATAAAAATCATATTCCTTTGTTCCAACTGTATTTGAGAATAATACAGTGTATTTTTAAGAATGAGTGTAATTTAGAATTTTTTCAAATAAATTTTTCTCTACACGCTTATATGGTGCTAAACAAACATTACAATAATGTTTCTGTATTTTAAAGCCGCTTCTTCAATCATTCATTGTTTTCATTTCGTCGTGAGAATAACACTCGTTTTCACCTGCTTTTTTTGTTAAAAAAAAAAAACGGGGAAAGTTAAATTATTTCAGATCTTCAGACCTACTTGTTTACCATTGTACCGCAAGAAACAACCTTTCTCATGATTAAAATTTTCAAGCACATAAAATTATTAATTAAACGTACTCTCCTTATTCATTACAATCCATGACAGTTTACTTTGTTTTCTTTTGGAATTATAAACGTCCCAACGTATAAGTAACTCGAGTAAAAGGCCCGCAGTTGTGGGTTTAATTTTATTTATAAAACCGATCAATCAGTGTGCCTTAGGCTCTAAAACGCTTTGCGCAACGTTCAAAATCAACTTAGAATTCCGAATCAATTGTAGTCCCAGAGGCCGATGAAATCGACGCATCCAACCTTCGGGAGAATAATCCAGGTTACCATGAATGCTTCTTTCAGAAATGTCGGGGCTCTAAAATAACCAGGATTTCGCTATAAAATACAACTTTTTATTCTTTATCGATGAAAAACAACTTCCAAAAGTTTCATCGGTACCATCATCGTCGGGTGACGTAATGTCCCCTGTAAACTCGAGAGCCGCGTCAGTGTGTGACTTAACTGATTCTTTGCGAAGGTCGCGTCTTCCATTATGGTCGATTGGGCTCGTTTCGTTTGGTCGACGAAAAATAAAGAGCTCGGAAAAAAATAAAGAAGATAGCTATAGTCGTTGCTGCTCGACCGACGAATTATCTAGTGCCGTCCCTCGATAATAGCTTTTAATCAACAGGTGATAACTATGGCCGCACCCTTGCTTTGATCGGAACGGATTAGTTGATGAAGTTAAAGTTTTTTTTGGTAAACTTAATGTTTATTTATAAGTTAAATATACGCTCCAGACAGGCCGTACTGAAAGAGCCTGTTTGTCTCTCTAAATTAAGGCGGTTTTATAATGTTGCGTCAAGTGCCGTTAATTAACTTCAACTAGACCAGTAAAACGTTCTACATATTCACGTGCTAAGTGGTACATTTTTCGAGATAACAATTAACAAATTTATGGTAGTTTATTAATGAGATCATTTAAGCCTCTCTCTCAAAAAAGTCAACTTTAATATCCTCGGATTAGGGTAGTTCTACAATGCACAGAGAATCAAACTCGACATGAACAATCCTGGAGATTTAAAATTTAAAAACCAAGCCCTCGCAATGCTCAAATTTAGCAATCGAAGATTCAACTCCGCGATAGCGAACAAATGAATTTTCATTTGACTTTTGAGGAGAAAAAACAAAGGGACGCAGGAAAGAACTATCGGCAGCATCAATCTCCCCCAATTTCTCAACCGCGGTAGAAAAGAAAAAAAGGTTCCTGACAAAGGCACAAGGAGTACCTCCTCTCCGCACACGTGCAGCGGCCGAAGCGGCGAGTGAAAGTACACGAGGTTTACCCGCTTACCGCCGATGCACGTAGGCTCAGTCACTCGCCTGCGCTCGTCACGGCTGCGAGCTGCTCATATTTTCATTCCTTTAGTTGTTGTTTTTGTTGTGAGCTTTGTTTTTCGAGGGTTGTGTTCTAGAGGATTTTTACCCGAGCTGTGAGTACCGAACCTTTTTTATCATAAATGCAAAAATTAGTAACTCAAACCTGGATTTATGGTCGTGGTTGTTTAAATGATCATAAGCGATTAAAAAAATTAATTTTTTTTTTTTTTCACAATATAAAACTTTAGTTTAGTAGGACAGATAATTATGCGCATCTAATTACAGATGAATAGTAATTTTTTTTTAGGGATGATAATTTTCATAATTTATGGAATGTATGAAATTTTTGAAATCATGATTGAATGTGTATAAATGTATTAGTTAAAACTGAAACCATAAATTCAACTTAGATTGACTAATAAATCACATTAATTTTTTATGAATAAAAAAGCACTTTAAACAATTTGATAAACCGCTAGTAGTGATTCCCATAATTGTATAGAATTTGTCGATGCGATGTCGAAAAGTTTTGTTTTCAATTTATCGCCTCGAAGCCGTAAGCTAAGTGTGCATTCAAACCGTTTTCGGTGTGAAATCAGCGAGTCTGCAGCCTCGAGGCGTTCATCCGCAAATTGCTGGGTTAAGGCCAAACGAGGCTAACACTTTCTTGCTTATTTAATTTAAATACTTCAAATAAATTTATATTTCGGTCATCCGGGGCTCAATTAAATTTGAGTTATTAATTGATTGACTGCGCAGTTTGATTGATTACGGGAGCATTGATAAATACGTGTTTTTAAAAACATTTATAAGATCCGATAAAGACGCATTTCTTACTCCCTTAAATGAATCACTGATAGAAAACGAGTTCTTATCGACTTTTTTTTTTAGATAAAATCTTCGTAATCGATCATGTTTTAAAAATCTTTTATCGCAGTGAAATATTTCTTTAATACCTCATTGTCTTTTTCAATTTATCATTTATTACAGCACTAGATAAATATTGTATTTATAATTACGAGGCTTTTGATAATTTTATTTTATTTATTTATTAAAGTACATTAATTGCACAGAGTACAATTACCCAAAATAGGTATGATCTCAATAGATTACAAAAAATACAATTTTGAGCATAGTTTTAGATAGTAGAAACACACAATTCAAGATTGATATAAGAGACCATACTTGTGCATGGGTGTACACCAGCCGGACACCATATCGTTCCGAGGTTTGAATTGCCGCTCGAAATATGACCGTCAGCCTAAAATTTTTTTAGTACCAACCTCGCATCACGAATGCACTAAAAAAATTATCTTGCTCAAAATGAGGTTAGAGAGCCAATATAAATGATAGACATTAATCTCTATTTTTATTTCTCAAGCTAAAATATAAAAAAAATTAATTATTATTGATTGATTGAGTTTGAGATTCCTTGATCCAAACATTTAAAGTAAAATTAAAAGAAAAATAAAAAGCGTAAATTTTTTTAATTTTAATTTTGATACGAGTCAATAAAATTAAACAAATAAAAAAACTAACTAGAATAGCTCAATATTTTTTAACCAAAGTCGTTGCTATTATACTTTATGTGAATATTCTAGTTAGTTTTTTTCAATAATTTATCTTGAGAAGTAAAAAATAGAAATCAATGTCTATCATTTACATTGGCTCTCTAACCTCATATTGAGCAAGATAATTTTTTCAGTGCATTGATGCGAGGTTGGTACTAAAAAAATTTTGGGATGACGGTCATATTTCGAGTGGCAGTTCAAACCTCGGAACGATATGGTGTACACATAAAATATAATATAAAAGATAGTAAAATTATAAAACATAAAAAATAGATCATAAATAAGTTAATAAATTGCAAAAGTAAAAAATTACACCATTAGTAATATTCAACGTGGCTTTACATGAAAGAAAGCAGATCTGAAAAAACCGGTTTGCAATTATTTTACCAAAATTTATGTAATAATCTTTTCACTTTAGAGTATTTTACTTAACTTGAAATATTAAAAATTGTTTTTCATCAGTTTTTTTCGATTACGGCATGGTTATTAAATTTTTTGTTTACCCTTAACGGTACGTTTTAATTTTTCATATAAAAAAGAAAACGTGTTCGTCTTATCATTCACAATTTTTTTTTTAAATTAAAACCTGCTCGGTAGTGTGAACTTGTAATAACTGTAATTAAATCTCAACCAAGTACACCGAAAAGAACAATACTCTTTCATTAATAAGAAAAGTCTCTTTAATTTTCCCTTGTTTAAAAAATATTAAAAATGGTTCGCTCTAGGAACAATGCTCCATTATTTTAAATACCATCCGTTTCCGCTGAAAAAACCGTCTTCAAAAACAACTCATCTAATCAAATTTTCAGCATCTCGTTATTAAACCTCCCCGGCTTCGGGGTCATCGACTGCATCATCGGGTTTTTTTTTTTTTTTTTTTTTTTTTTTTAATTTCCGCAACGACTTCCGGTCGGTCAGTCGCGTGCCGATGGCGGGAGGCTCGAGCGATTGAATCTCGCATCTTGTCTTCGGAGAATTGAATCGCGGTGATAGCAGTAGTTACGAAATAGTAGAAATTTTGAGTACTTTGACGTAATTTTTTTCCAGTTTCTTTTTACAGTAGTACCAATTACAGAGGTATAAATTCACGTAATACATTTTATACCTTTGAAAGTACTGTTGCGTAATAGGCGTGAATTTTATTGTTCCATCAATATTCATTCATCTCCTCGTAGCTCAAAGTCCTCTCGTCTATTTTTCAAACTAGAATGACCAATCAGCCGGATCCGTTATTAATAATCAGGGAGTTTTGAAAAAGGAGGCCGATAGATAAATCCATGGAACTTCACGCTCCAGTTGGACGTGGCGTCGTGCACCAGGGCGTCGTGATCATCATCATCCTCGCGGGAAGCAGGAGCAGCTGCACCGTTATACGATTGTGTCTCGGCCGTCACGCTGACCCGCCCGGAAGGAGTTTCATAGTCGCGCTTGGCTTACTTCCCCGCTGCGTCCATACAAGATATTCTGCATGAGTCTTTCTCGGTTCACGGGCTCCCTTAATTAGCAATGAAAGTCTCACTTGAGTTCAAATCAAAATCTGCATCTTAAGTGCGTTTACTAAGTGGGGTTTCGTCAGTTCAAGTTGCCAGCCATTGAGGAACATGATTTTTTTTTCTTAATTAGTAGAGACAAATTAAAGCTTCAGAGAGGACAGTTTTTGCTTATTACGAGTACACGCAATAAAGATTTGAATCTCGTCTCGTTTCTTTCTTGCTCCACTCTTCAAAAAACAATTTGCAATTACTAAAGCGATTTTAAAAATGATAAAGGATCCCTCTTTTTTCACGGAATTAGAATCGCGATTGCTGCAATGATTGGAAAGAAAAACGTATACTTGCGAGCTGCACTCAGAGAAAGATTTGATTGGGTCAATCAAATATACATTATTCTCTCAATATTTTAAATATTGTACTATAGGTATGGTAAGGATGAAAATACGTATCAGTTCGACTATCTAACCTAACCCCCCCCCCCCTTGTTTTTCAATATTTTAATTGAAGTTATTATTACATAAATATTGTGATTTTTCTAATGAATTAAATATTTTTCATCATTAAAACTATTTATTAAATATACTAATAATGCCAAAATCACAAAAAAAAAGTTTTTCAAAATAAGTTTTGCTATACCGGTGCAATTAGAAGCATGTTAGACTTTAGTATGCTTTTAGTCAGCGTTACCATAATATTGTAACTGCTACAATAGACTTATTCTAATCAACTTTGGATCAGGGACCGAATCCAAAGTTGAATCGAATAAGTCTAATATGCCTCATTGTCTATAAATCAGCAATGGCATCTTAGATGTCACAATATATTGTTGACCCAATCAAACCTTTCTCTGAGTGTGGGAGTAGTTTCATTGAACTTTGGTAAATATGATCACCGATGTATACCTTGGAAAAAATAACAGATAAAATTACAACTTTGTTTTGTATCGGGTATATTCATGCTCTTTCAACAGTTTCCGGTAATTTTGCGGTGGAAATAATATTATTTCAGCACCTCCATTGAGCACGAAATTTCACCTTCATTTTTTAATTTGGTCTCGCAAGCTGCAATTTTTTCCGCGGGCGCAAGAAAAAAAAAAAAAAAAGCAAAAGTTTGATGAAAGTTCTAGTTCGAAAGTGCGGTATAATTTATCGAAAATTAAAACAATAAGAATATCGAAGCATTATTCATCACATCGGACGTGCAATAACTTTTCATCCGATGGAAAAAAGATCAAAATAGAGAGGGAGAGAGAGAGCTGATTTCTTAATCTCGTTTTTTTTTTTTTTTTTTTTTTTTTTTTGGGTTACTCACGCACGAGATGATTTTCACGTAACGCATCCACCGCGCCGGAATAAATAATACCTTTGGTTTCAATCTCAGAACCCGAACGTAATCGATTTGCACTTAAAAAAATTATCCTTGCTGTAATTTTCTCACCGATTCATTCTTCTTTTACAGGCCAAAATAAACGAAATCAAGTTTGACGATTATTTGAAAAAAATATTTAATTCCTAAATTTAATGAATCGGATAAAATTTCAAATTCTCCAAGCGCGAGAATCTGAAACCTCTGTGAATGTACGGCTGGCGTCGAGTTGCGAAGAGCAGATCCATCGAATATAAATCAGTCAGGTCAAACGAATCTCATGCAACAAAAGCTCTTGGATGCACGATGCCGTTTACCTGAACTCTCTCTTGCGCAATTTCGCCCGGCTATTGTTACAACCCGAGACTTTGCTTCGTGGATTGATTGTCTTTCCTTTGGTTTTTACCCCTCTTTGTCTCCTTGGATTTAATTTATTGTGGAGTTGACTTAAGAGATATTTAAAAAACCGAACGCCTGTGCTAATTTTGAGGCTTTTTTGTAAAAAAAAAATTAATGATTAACGATAAAAAAATTAATATTTTGTTTTTGCGCACAGAGTACATTTCATTGTGAATAATTTTTTTGAACTGTTATTGTTGGCTCTCACCATGGCCCTCACTTCAAATTCTCCGAACGATCAACGCAACTTAATTCTTTTCTGTAAAACTATTAGCCTCAATTGAGTAATAATCGTTAATTTAAAACTAAATACTTCGAAGGTAGGATGGTTAAATCTCTCCCAAATTTTACGGAGAACGATCAAAGGTTGTGAGAAAAAAAAAAAAAGTCGTAAGCAAGTCATTGTTAGCGCATTCTCGTTAAGAGCCGGCCGTTTCGAGTCCGGATTTACGACGCGGTGCTCTTTGAGCGCCGCGCATGAGAATTTCGCCCTCTCGCATCCCGTATCCACCTAGAAAAGCCGTCGTCGTCTTCGCCGCTGGTTTATCGGTAATTCGATCCGCGCGGAAAGTGTGCGTAAGCCGTTTGTACCGTAGGTGTCTTGGATTTTTATTTCACTTTTTCGTACCCGACCGCCATGGGAAAAATCTCGGGAAAAGTGGGATTTGGTGTCGGTGAAAAAGGAATATTTGGGGTGCAGAATGATAATTGGGTAGATCAAGTTGATGACTTTTAATAAATTGTCGAGGAGGCCTCAATTGGAATTACGGGTTGGTTTAATCTTTCTTATGAGGAGCGCTATTTACTGAACGCTTGAAAAAAGTGTGTTTTAAGGTAGAAATTTTCGTTTAAACTTTCACGTCTCAGTCGTTGATTATTAATTAATTTTTGTTTTTCACCAAGAAAATAAGTTAACAAATTTTGAGTAAACTTTCAGATTTCACAAATTGTCTGTTGTATTAATTGAAAATTTCAATACCTATTATCTTTAGTTATCCGGCTCGAAGGACCAACAAATAGTCAAATATTGATAATAGTACGTATAATTGGTATTGTTTATTGCATGTTGTGAATAGAAAATTTGAAAGAATGCATAAACATAGATAACAACAATTAATTAAATTAATATTTAAAAATTGGTACCTAATCATAAAAGTAACAACAATATTTTATAAAAATATTCACCTTATTTTTTTCGTTATTTTCAGTCCAAAAGTAGGAAATTCTCACAAAAAAATAAATGCTAGAAAATAAATACACAAAATAAACCTCAAAAATACACTTCGGTCAGTTATAAATTTCGCAAAACATTTCAAGTGCGCGGTACATTTGAATTAAAGTAAATTAAATTCGCCTTGAAGGTGCGGTGCGGCGGGTGTTAAAAAGATTTTTCCGGCTGCATCGTTCGGAGCTCTTCCGACGGTTCAACAAACAAATAAACAACTACACCGACCCAACGGCTCTATTTTAGCCCCGAAATCGCTTCCTGCTCTCGACGACGACATCTCCCAGACCAAATAAAGTTCCATGATGTGTGTGCGTGTCGGTTTTCACGAGTTTTTGAGTGATTTTTGACGCGCAGACCATCTACAAGATTACGCAATCTCCCAAGCATTGGTTTTTTCGGAAAAGTGCGTCCGAGCTCTTGTTTGAAAATCAATGTCGTTTTCATTCACACGGAAAAATTCGCCGTGTACCGGGTAGTTTGCGGCGCGATTTACGAGGCTGGGATATTTATTGTCCGGCGATAACGATTCGCGATGGCTTACGTGTCTTTTGTATACCTTTCGAGTGGGACTGTATATAGCTTTGAAACTTTGTATGAATCACAAAGGCTTGTTAAGCTTTACGAGAGGTTTGGATTTTTATTTTACCTTCGCGCTTATTGTTGAACATTGAAGTTTTCTGGGTTTTTCGAAATCAATTGATGTTTGAGTCATACAGCTTTAGAACACACATTTTTATTAGAAATTTCCTTTTTGTCTGTAGTTGAATCTTGAAAGTAGAAACAGGCGAGATTGACTAAATGGTGAAAAGACAGTTATTACAATCAAGTCAACAACCAAGGATCATTTGAATCTCTAATCTCGCTTGAAAACTCTGCAATTACAGCTTTCCATGAAAAATTATCCTCTCTCGGCGGCTTTCCATTAAAAAAAAAAGCATCTCATTAATCCAGACTCCAGAGCGACTTTCATCGCCCACTAATAAATTGCCACATTCTTCTCTCAAGAAACTCATTTGACGAAAAACCTTTACAACGCCTCGCGCTTATGTGGCGCAATAAATCGCTAAACAATGACCCCCCGCGCCCGACAAAGAGCTGCCTATGTATAGGCCGTCGTTCTCTCTTCGACGGATCGGGCATTAAACTTATGCGAGATTTAACAACGCTATACACACCTTTTTGGGCAAACGCCACCTCCTGGAGATTTATTTATCGTCGGAGAGGCACGTTATTTGATCGGCAAGATTAAAGTAGAGCCTCTCGCGAATAATTGTCCTCCGCGGCGCGGTAGTTATTTAGCTGATTGCGAGCTGCGCGCCTGCGACGGTAGTTTAACATGTGACGCATTTTACTCTTAATTGCGGGCACGAGGGGGGCCTTAGCGCTTAGTTACAGGGCGTCATTGCGAAACAATGCTCGTGTGCGATGCAATTATACTGTTATAAAGTTGGGAAATATTTGCTTTCGTTTTAAAATTTAATTTTTTTTGTGTACCTTGGTAGATAGTAAATCATTTTTTTAATGGCGTTGTGAAAACGATTTTTGAACTAAACGTGTCTTGTTTTCTTAAAAAAGTATATAATTTTTGTATTGAGCCCTTAAAATTTATGAAACAGCTTGGTTAAATTCAACTTTTTCTACTCAAATTTTTTTTTATAAACCAAGAAAAGTCTGGTTGTTTTTATTTAATTTTACAAGAGTAGAACCAAGTGACTAACGTCTCTTCATAGTTTCAAATTTTCCCAAATTAATAATTGTGATTCGTAGAAATAGTTTTAATCCGATCCGATTTTTCTGCAATACCGATAACCCATGGTTGAACCAAGTCGCTCGTTTCGAGATTTACCGGTCTCTCACGAGACGCAAGAAGTAAAAAAGGAGGCAAAACAAAAAGTCATTTAAATAAAAGCAAATGAATGAGAAGCTGCATCGGCGACGACGTCGTGATATTTCTATAAATAAATCCTCGCACCGGAGCGACGAGCTTTCGCCTCTGTACCCCTGTCGTCGCTGAGAAAGTTCGGAGTTCGTTGGCCCTGCAGCGTGCGGTAATTATAAAACGTCACCCGCTCCCGGGACCGACTTTGTCCGTAAAAACACCGAGATGAAAAATTTTTTTTCTCCGCAAGGGTCGAGGATTACGCGGGCTCGAAGGCGGGCCAGGGTCAAGGTCGTCTCGCTTTCTTTGTGGTTCGTTGACCCTCGTCCGATCATCCGTCTCCGTTTCGCGAGAATCTTATACTCAAAACACTCTTTTGATTTTTCTGGAACTTCAATGTTTTTTAAGGACTCGGAAAACTGTGCTTCCTTCCAATGGTGGACCAAGCTTGAGAATAATTTTCAAGTTATTAGAGTGCCGATCTCAACTTAGAATTATCTAAAAAATTTTTAAAATATGTATATAGATCTAAATACAATCATAAATCTCAAACTAAATTATTGTCAAACTGTTCCAAGTGACGCTCAGTATTCAAAAGTTTTCACTTCTAATTAATCAATATATAATTTTCTAATAACAAAAACAACAATAATTTTTGATGAAATAATTCTTAAAAAAAAAAAAAGTCTACATTAAATTCTAAATAGACAAGACGTAAAGATGAAATAATTCTTAAAAAAAAAAAAAGTCTACATTAAATTCTAAATAGACAAGACGTAAAAAAAATCGTAGTTGTACCAATTGAAGAACAGTGTTGAAAAACGATTTTTGAGCTCGATGTTCTCATTAGTTGCAGCCACCTTAGTATCATAAAATAAAATGAAATTCGACGTGTATATAATAAAACAGCGCTAATTGATGCTTTTGCGAAAAGAGGACAGTCTCAGACTAAACAATTTTTAGCACAAATTGAATAAAAGGAATATCTCACCGAGGAAGAGAAAGATAATTTGCCTACGAGAAGTTTGTCTTGTAAATTTATGTGCGGTCATTAACGGTATCACTTTACACACTTTTCATACTTTGACCAACTATTTTTTCCTTCTTCTTTTTTGAATTTTTTACGACTGAAATAGTCATGTCTTTGCACAGTTAAAGGTTAATTAAATTCAAGAACCACTATTAGCAGTTTTTCTTTAAGATGATAAGAATATTCTATAAGATTAAAAAAAAAAAAAAAAACTGTATGTACATTGACATAGTTCATCTTTTTGTCTGAGACATCATATGTTTGTTCTCCTTGACATTTTCTTTCACATCGCTCATTTCAGTTTTACGAGCGTTGAAATGAAAAAAGTCGCAACTTGATGTCGCAAAAGTTTAACTACCTAAGTTACAAATTTAAACTAAAGCATCCAGAGGAAACCACATCCAAACTAACGATTGCTAATCATCTTCAGGTAATTAACTTCATTCATAAGTGCAAAGTGACTTGACGGAAGAAGAAATCGGTCTGGTAAATTTTCACAGACGAGTTTGATTTTTGTCTGCCAAAGTATTTCTGACACGCGGCGAACAATGCATTGGAAAAGTTTCAAAAAACCTTCGCGCTTTTTTTCTCTCCGTCCCTCTTGCTTCTTTTCTTTTAAAGTCCAAAACAAAGAAAGTCAATTTTAAAAGGGAAGAAAGAGCCTTTATTTACTCAAAAACCCATCACCCTTTGTTAATTCCCTACGTGACCACTGTCGCTGTACGTGCATGCGAGATAATAGTTTCCTTACGTCGGCCTGTCTTCTAATTTACCTCCACAGCCGTCCGCTGCCTTTTTTTGTCTTGGGCATCCGGATGTTATTTTTTGATTCTGTGTTACAGGCGTTAAATAGTAATGCTGCGATTCATGAGATAATCGTATAAAGTCTTATTATTGCTTTAGAGCCATAAAATCTCGAATAGGGTGCATTCTCTAATAAACAAATTCTGTACAACAGCTGAGAAATATGTTACCGGCAATGTTGGAAGTTTTATGAAATTCAGAAGTCCCCCTTTCAGTATAAAAAGTTTCCTCCGCAAAACCGCAAATACCACCGTAAATAACAAGAAAAAATCCAGCGGTCTTGTAGTAGAAAAATACCCTCTCATCTGTGTGGGAATGTTCTTGTTACCCACTTACGGAACAATAAATATCAGCTTACTTGGTCAACAATTTCATCCACTAATGTACTAAAACCGGTTTGTACCATAATTTTCAGGAAGTGATCAAA
Source organism: Encarsia formosa (assembly GCA_038277355.1). Classification (NCBI taxonomy): domain Eukaryota; kingdom Metazoa; phylum Arthropoda; class Insecta; order Hymenoptera; family Aphelinidae; genus Encarsia; species Encarsia formosa. Next base: position 19,335,552 of record CM076184.1, read on the forward strand.
TTAATATAATTTTTTGCATCTTCTTGTTTTACACCGGCCTTTTTACTGGAATATAATTTGTAATAAATAGACAAAATGCTTTATTCTCATAACCTCTTAACTTGAGTCTCCAATGGTTTTTTCATTTTTTAAACAAAGAGATAAACAACATTATATAACTTAACATTCATTCAAAAATTGTTGCATCTTGTTTTCGACTTGAAAACATTGTTCTTAAGCAAAAATCTCAAGTATTTACTTGAAAATAAATTAAGAAGGAGAGTTTTGGCAGTTGTCGCTCAATGGATTGCAAGAAACGAGAAATAGACTTTAATGAGAAGAAACATGTAAATGAGTGTCAAGCAGTATAGAAATATTCTATTTTAAAGAATAGCAAGTGCATTTATCATAATTAATTTGATGCTCAGAGGACGTGTTTTCAGAAAAACGTTTCCTTCTTCAAGTAAAAATGTATTAAATCTTGATGCAAAGTATGCGATCAGATTACCAATGAAACCTTACGTAAAACCAACGGTAGCAATCTTCCAAACGCGTTGTATCGCGCCTTTTTTCTTCCAACGCCTATCATAAAGTAAACTCATTTTTGATTTCATGCTACAGATTTGATTCGATTAACTTCTGTACCCAACAGTTAAATCGTTTCAAAAAATCGTGAGAGTGAAAAACTTCCCTAACCGGTTGATGTAAGTGGCCAGGTCAAGTAGACGTGCGACTTTGCGTGATGATGCGGGTGGGCGCTGCTCTCGGCGGTGGCATCCATATTATTAATACGGGCCTAGGTCACGGGCGGCGGGCATATTCGCGCAAGCGCCACCGGTCCGGCTCGGTAGTAGAACCTACAAGTGCTCTTTTGCAGTCTCCTGGGGGCGGGAGAAGGAAGGCCAGTGCCCGCGTCTCGCTCTCTTTTCTCTCTTTCTCCCCATCCTCCTTCCACTGGGTCCAAAAATAACCCCGGCACCAAGATGTCCAAGTATAGACTGTTGGACCGGTGCCAGGAGGAGGCAGCTCCTCGCGACGCTATTTCGGTTATGCAAAGTCGCAGGGGAGGGGGTACCTACCGTCGACCGATCTACGTCAGCGCCCCCTCCATCCTACGATTAAAACCGCATATCCGACTGCAAGCACAAAGATCCTAAGGATCACGGAAGTTTTGGTGGCCACACTGGGTAACATCTTTATGACAGGTGATGTCACAATTGGTCAACGTGTGATCTTCTTCGTTTGCGTACATTCACGAGAACGAAGTCAACCTCCTTTATGTTGGCCACACTGGGTAACGTCGTCGTGACAGAAGTGTCACGCGAAGCAAGGTGACGGTACAATGTAGCTAACGTTTAATCTCATTCGTTTAGTGGAACGCTTAAGAATGAAGTCCAACTGAAGTGACCTAAAAAAGGTTAATTTAAAAGCAAAAGTTCAGAAATTAACTACTGCCATGTAATTGAAAATTTTGTTGGCTACATTGTGTAATGTTGTTCAAAAGAGAAAGAGTCACTACAAGATTTACCAGCTAGTCAGCTTATCCTCAGTGATTTCATTTGTTGCAAAATCTATTTTAAATCAATATCTTCGTATATTATTTCTACAGGACTACATCTATCCTCGACGATATTTTGTACATAGGAAGATTATTAACTATTCAAAATTTAGATGAATAATTCAAGAATCTTACCCTGTATCTGGTGGCTGTATTTATAAAGAGCAATCTTTAGATAGTCAGAAAAGTAACGCCATGAGTTAGTATAGACTTCTTGTTACAGGAAAATTTAAGTAAAATTCAACAGAGGACATTACAAAATACAACAGCTAATATACTAGCCCTAAATTGTAAAATGAAAGCTGCAATATACTGCAAGCAGCTGTAATGATTGAAAATTATATCGGAGTAGAAATTACCGTTCCGCTATCCATTTTAGTCTAGATTCTTTTCATTGATTGAACTGCATCATAAAACTCGAATCCAACATTGGTTCTTGTAAGGTATTTTAGATTGCATTATTTTGATCGAATGGTTGGACAATTTAAGGAAATACTATTTTTTACTACACAGCAATTCCATTCGTTACGTACGTTTCATTTTGACTCTTATAAGATGTTATATCTCAAAGACCGAAATCCAAAATTTTTATTTTTTTAATTAGAGATGAAGTTTATCGTGCATTTATTTACCACCTAAAATTTAAAAACAATCGGACAAGTTGTAGAAAAATTAGAATTGAAAAAGTGGCCGTTACGTACGTTTCAAAATTCGGAACACATTTTTAAGGGCCCTTAAAGAGCCTTATTCTGTCAAAGTTTTTAGGAAAACTAGTTGTCTCTAATTATCAGAACTTAGCAGGTTCATTTTTGAAATGCGAAACTATATCTATATTGAATTCTGCATAAAAATAATCTATCAATTGTGAATTATTGCAAATTATCTTGCGTTACGTACGTTTTACGCTTTTGTTACGTACGTTTCACATCAACTTCAAGTTGAAAAATTTTAATGAAAATATGAAATATTTTTTTGAAAAATGTCTTTTCTTACAACTTTCAAATATGCTCTATAACTTGTGATAGCAAAAGTTATTAAAAAATTAAATTTTAAAATATTAATTAATAGAAGAAAAAATGGCCTTTTTTAAACGTTTTTCCAAAATTTTTCTGGCAAATAAAGTTTTTTTGAGGAAAAAATTTTCTTTCACCAATGAAAATTGAATTAGCTGTTGTCTAAGTGTTTTAACTTTATAAATCATATTTACTTTTATTTAAATGATTTATTTTTAGAAGTTGTTATCAAAAAAACTGATTTTACGAGAATTCCTCTTTAACGTGGAATTGCTCTACAATTCTCATTAAAAAATTATTGAAATTTGCAAGTTTATTATGTTATGTTATAGATTATCAATGACTAATTTTTTCACTTTTCATTCAATGCTTTCTCTTATACATCTATACACAGAATATATAGATACAGAGTTTAATTAATTGAAATTGACTGGTCTTCTGTATGTTAACATTATTAACTTTGTAGAGTTATTGCATTCACTTGGTGAAAATCCATTGTCAATTTGATAATAATAAAAAACAAAATGTTTTCGATTTTCACAATTTATTCATTAACATTAGTTAATACATTAGCCTCATGACAGCCGTTTCGACATACAATGTCATCTTCAGATGAGTATACACAATACTAATGTTAATAAATAAATTGTGAAAATCGAAAACATTTTGTTTTTTATTATTATCAAATTATTAACTTTGAATTTTAATTGTCCATTTTTAGAAGTTGGAGATACAAGCGATTAATTTTGTTCAATAAATTTAACATTGATGAGGATTCCCGCGTTATTTTTGTATCCCAGAAACGTCTTGTGTTTATTTCTTTTCCAGCACGTGTTTGCAGCTTCTATAAATACCATTTCATGATTAATCGCCAAAAGCTTTAAAAATACGTGTCGAAAATTTGATTCACTTTTTTTTACCTGAATGTATACAGCCAGTTTCGAATTTTGTGATTTGAAATTCATATCTAGTTTTTTCTTAAATAGATTTCTAAAATGAACTTTGCTCTATCAATAATCTTACAATTAACGGTTTTGCGATAAAAAATACCAAAATTTTTCAACTTAAATAGATTGGAAGATTTTTTTTATGAACAATCAACAATCAATAAATTTTTTGCGTCAAATTTTCAAACAAGAAGAAAATTCACGGTGCGTAATACGAATTACGTATCAAGACATATTTTGTTTAGAAAGATACTTATACACTTTGGCATAAAACTACCTCGTTCAAAGTAACTTTAGCATTAATTAAAACCAACTCCAACGTCACTCCAATTAATTCAAAAATACCGCTCACCATCACAACATGAATGGATTCATTCACGCGGATCTCGTGGGTTGAAAATTCAAAAATTTGAATAATTTCTTGATTGCGGTAATACTGTGCCTGAAATTCTTCGCTTTTGAATCATCACTTTCTTCGGGGTGATCAACAATAGCTGCATGTTATGTCTCGTATACATCAACTTTTTTTTATTACATCTTAAAATAATGCAATGTTCAAATCCTGGTCCTGGAGTTGAACATTTTTTTCTTTCTCAATTTTTGTTTTTAAAAATTCATCTTTCGTTATAAGATAATAATATTTTGAGAAAAAATCTTTTTTCTGCTTCCTTTCAAATTAAAAGGCAGTTAAAAGTATTTACTTGTGTTCTCCACATCCAAGTTACGACCTTTGTAATAATTAAAATAATGCACTTCCTACAAAATTCAAAAAAGGTTCTCAGATAAGACAGTTTTTGCCTTCGAATACGTAATGGTTTTTTAAAAGCAAGGCAAAATCACAACCAGCGTAGAGCGAATTTAGCATTGGGGTTTGAACATCCTGCGGGTGTGTGTACGGCAGATAAATTTGCACGTGCGATGAAAAGTCTCTGATGTGTTTACTTTTATCATTTAACGATTACTCACCCAGCCCGATGCGTTAAAGAAGCAGAAGAAGTGGAAGAAGAAAAAGAAGAATCGGTCGATCTATTATTAGAAACTCCGACGATTCTATACGGCCGTCCTTGGCGTATATCAGCCTCGATACGCGGATAAACGTGGGCAGACGGCATTCCAAATTGCATGGCTCAGAAGAAGCTCGTGGGATGCAACTGCTCAGATCGTTTTGAAGCTTATGCTTTTTCTTTCTGGGATTTGAAGATTAAGAGTACCGAGGATAAAGATTTAGTTCCTTAATGAAATTTATGACTCTCTAGAAAATCTGCTCAAATGATACTAATGTTCTAACAATCGATTTGATATGGTGGTTTTTACCAAAAATGTTTAAACGCAATTTTTATAACTACATTAATATGTTTGATTTTCTGAAAAATTATTTTGAATCTGTGTAATCGTTGAAAACTTTTTAAATATTTTTTAGCTGTTAACACTTATCGGTAAATAAAAAAGTAACTTTTTAAATAAATAAATAAGTATGTTTTGTGGCAATTAAAATTAAAACAGCTGACCTTTTCATAATTTGATAATTTAAACAAGTTCCGACTTCCATAAATTGTAGGTGTCACGAATTTTAATTATAAACTTTTCTATGGAGGACAAGTTCAAGATTTATTTTCAAAGCTCAAGAATGATAGTGTAAATTTAATGAGCTGTTTTCAAGAACGAAAATTGAACATACCTAACGTATTTGCTTTTAATAAATTTTTAATGATTTATGAACTCCATAACTATTTAATAATGATTAATTACTCCAAAAGCTTTTGAATAAAAAGATTCACTTATTACAGAATTACTTAAGTATTACAAATTATTTCAAAATTAATTTTTTTTTTTTTTTTTTAATTTGTTTACTTTAAGGCAACAAATCAAGTATTAGAAAAAAAAAAACATAAAATTAATTTTAGATTTTTATTTTATTAAAATGTAAATTTTTTTCTTTTTCGAGTGAATTTGACAATTTAGTTCAGAAAGTATCATCAACAACGAAATATGATAAACAAAAGATTAAAAATTTAACTAATATCAAGTTTGTCTTTCTAGTTTAAAATGAACTTTTCAGATTATGCAAAAATACTTGTAGTCTAAAATATATCAAATTTTCAAGCATCTAACAAAATTTTGCAAGCAACTGTAAAAAAAAGTTTGAAAAATTCACTAACTGAAGTGCCAAATATTTTTAAACGCCTATGTATGAGTATACGTGGTTACAGACATCGATTTATTCGCGTGACGTGGTGGTCAGCGACGATTGATTTCGCTGGCGCCGTCGATGCGATTCCTCGAAATTCAGTGTAAATTTATGTCGATTTTGTTCAACGCCTACTGCTTATATGCTTAGTTTTATGTCATTAGGACAAATTGCATAACATAGATCGACACTTTTCTTTCAAATGGTAATCGATGACTAGCAAAAAGTGAGCTTTGCTTGCTCATCATAACGACTCTTTTTTTTTGTTAAGACTTTCGATCTAAAACAAAAATAATCCAGAGGCCAAATTTGAAAATCGAGTTTAGTATTGGTTTAGTACTTATTATATTATTAGGTTGATAGTTCAAAGTTTAGTTTATTTCAAAAACTGATACTTACTGAGTTTGACTTAATTTGTATTCATTTTAATTTTATGATCAACAAGTCAAAATATTTTTTTTTTTTGAATTTTGTTGTTAAATATTTAGCAGCTTTAAATATATATATTTTTTAAGTAATATATTGTTCTTTTCTCAAGGTTGAAATATTTTTTACGTTATTTTCATTTTTTTTATGTAGAAATTTTTTTTTAATTTTACATAACATGCAATTTATTTTTACTTTTTGTAAAATTGAATTTTTCCAATAACCTCTAAAAATTATGCTCGTTTTAAAGTTTGAAAAATGTTTACTCTTTTTTTTTTCAAGCGAAATTTTTAAAGTAACGCTATTACCTAAAAATTATTTATATTTTTTCTTAAAATAGAATTTTGGTTTATTCATTCATAAAAAAAAAATGCAGTTCGTGCAAAGTTCAATTACAAAAATAGAATTGAGTATTGTTTAACTCATTTATAAAACTATATTACTTTCAGTTTGGTATTTTTGAAAAATGATACATTTTCATATAAAATTTATTAGTTATTCATCAGACCATAAAAAACATATCAAATAACACGATGCTGTAACTTTTCTAGATAATTTTTAGGGTTTAAGCTAGTAAAATTACATATTTTTAACCGGTAACAACCAGTATTTTTAAAATTCAATTTTTAATACAAATCGTAACAGATTTTATTACAAATTTGCTCTTGTAACGTTATTCGCGGGTAACCTTTGCGTCACACTAGATTAACCGAGCAACCAGACGCATGTCATCGACGATTTCCGCGACAATAAATAGGTGAAGGTCAATGCACTGCCGCGTCTCATTTGATAACTCTATTTGTTTTTATTTACGATACGTGTGATGGACGCAACCAGTAAATATAGTTATCAGAACCTAGTGATTTATTCAATGTTTTTTATATTTATATAATTCTTTTTTCATTTCATAAAGGCTTTCGTAGCGAAAATTAAGTTTGTTTTGCTCACTCTGTTATGCCGCACCGTTCAATGCTAAAGTAATGATTGCGTTCACCTACATTATAAAATGGTCTTAATTAACAAAACTAGTTTAGATGGAATGCGTGATAGCATCATTCAAATTATGGAATAAACTGATAAAATCTAGCGGTTTTCTACTACTCATTATTATTATCTTCATTTCATTGAACTAAAAAGTGGAAAGACGAAAAAAAATTTCTATTGAAAGATCGTGTAAATTTTTACAAATTAAAGAACATATAATATACATTATTAAGAAATATTTACTCCTATATGCACCTTAAGCATTTCTCATAAATTTAGAGTAATAATAAACATAACAAAGATTCATTAATTTAATGCACATGTATTTTCTGTTTTATTCACGATATTGGATAGAGTGTTGATCGTATTGATCAACTTATTAAGATTATAAAGTGAAATGGACTCATAAAATGGCCATGGCCACAGAAAGCAATTTTACAAAGTTTTAAGTTAAATATTTACCAAGTAATTAATTGTTTTTTCCAGACTGTTAATAACTTACCATACTAAGATTTTAATTTTTTCTCATCTATAATTAGCATTTGAAATTCGTTTTAAAGTTCTCAGAGCACGTGAATTTGAATTTTAAATATGATGAATCAACGACCCTTGACACGTTTGTTTTCGTCGACTCACGCGAAATTGGTGCGGAACCCATTAAAAGTTACGGGTCTGGGGAGACCACATCGTAGGAAGTTTGTTTTCTGAATGCTTCTGATTGTTTTTCGAGTATAAATAATTATCTCAAAGTTTTCATTTTGACATTTGAAAGTAGATCATTGTAAACCTACTTATCAATAGCCTCAGGAGTTTAAATATAAAAATTGATTAATTTTAAAAATAACTACAAAAAAAAAAAATAACCAATGAAATTACTCTTATAAATTTTTAATTGAAAAAACCAATAAATTTCATGTAAATTGTAAAGCCATAAATAATCCATTTATCCAGACATGCAAGTCTAATACACGCACTGGACTTATCAGTCTATAAATTAATGTGACGTTAGTTTTAGCATTTCCGCAATGCGCGAATCACATAAATTTCCTCGTAAATTTCTCATCGGACTCGTAGCGAATAATAATTGATCTTGCTTATTCGACGTTGCTTTCGCACGCGTTTCTTAATTGGAGCCAGTCAGTTGCGAAGAAGCCGGTTATACGCACGCCGCACGGAAAAGAAAACTGTAATTTCGTTATGTAATTGTACTTAAAGTGCTTCACCCAGCTAAATTACCGAGACCACAAAAATTTTTTTTTCAAAATTCAAAGTATGTTCTAAATTTAAAAATAAAAATTACATTTTCAATGGGTGGTTAATAATTAATTAAGCCAACTGTGGTACCAAAGGAATAAATTATTTTTGTTTTAATTTTGAAATATGTACCATACTTTGATTAAAATAGAAAAAAAAAGATTAACAATGCACCGTTAGTGCAAAAATTCAGTCATAATTTTTTGTGCGTAATCACATTAATTAAAAATCAATTATGAAAAAAATAAAAAGTCAAAATATAAGAAAATAATTTTCTTAGAAAATTACGCGGCCGATCTGAGTGTGGGCAGGTGACTGTCATTGCTCGGAGTTACCGACCGGTCTCGCGTTAACGGCCCTTAACCTCACTCTTCATCCTAAACACTGGGGTTGTTTGCTTACGCCCATAGAAAGTTTTTTGCAGTCTGTTATGACAGTTTCGGTGGTGGAAAAAAACCGCATAAAGGGCGACAACCGTCTGGTTCGATAATCCATTGTTCGTCCAGTCATAAAAGTCCGGTGTTTAATATTGAGTTGCGCGTGCGTGGGCGGCGTCAGCAGCAGCGGCATAACCCCGCTGCCTAGCTGCGGTAGACAAATATCCCCTTGTGTGTGAGAGTGTGCGTAAAGCAGCGTCGCGCAAAGTGGGTGAGGTTTCCTTCATCGCCGATAAGGAGCGTCTTCTTCGAGTAAGCCGCTGCACCAGAGGGTAAGAAAATCACCTCCCTCTTTTCGTAAGGAACTAATGCCAAATTGGCAACCGGGTTGTACGTAAACTCGTCGGTCAATGAGAGCGAATCGATGGGTATTGGTGTTTAGTTTGATGTATAATCCGGGCCAAAGGGCATCGCTCGACTTGGATGATCGCCCGAGGCATCCGAGATAGCTCGTGCTCGTCACCGGTGACCATCAGTCCTTTCGCACTCCCTGACACCTCGTCCCCTGTGTGCGTGACTGGGTAGTTTAGAAAAAAAAAAAAAAGTAACAGTTGGTTGTTGGTCTTTTTAGAGCAGAGGTCTCGCAGCTCCCGAGGGAGTCGGTCAATTAATTTAATGATTGATCATTGAGTTTTAATTTTTGTTTTGTTTTTTTTTTCTTAAGATAAAGTTTGTGTCTTGGTGAAATTAAATTTATTGTGTTGTTATTTTTTTTTTTAATTTTTTTTAATTTATTTTTTTTGTGAGATTTTTTGAGTGTGAGATAAAATGGAGGAAGATATTGATTTGAAGGTATAAGTGGTTCCATTTATGTTTCAAGTCTTGATTTTTTATTTGAATAGTATCAAATACAATTGTTTCTTTCTAAGTTAAAAATAAAATAAAAAGTATTTGCTTCTATTTTCAAACCATCAAATTTGGTTTATTTTTCCTGATGTTCTGGAATAATGAACATTTATTTTTATTTCATTTTTATTTTATTAACTGAACTTTTTAAGCACTCAAATATATATTCAAACTATTTTTACTCAAAATAATTAAGTTTATGAATGAGATTTAAGGAAATGTATCTTTTTAACCACTTACAAATTCAAATCTTATTTTTCTGCTACTTTTCATTTTTCATCTTTGGGATTCATTTTTTTCATCAATATGGTATCTGAATGTAAGTTTGCAAAATTTCATAATTTTTTTGAAAATTATTATAAATTTTATTTTATTTATGATTGTTTATTCTTGATTTATTTTTAAAATAGCTTTAATAATGAATTATATAAATAGATTCAGATTTTGTAAATTGTTTTGATTCTTTTATTTATATATATTTCTAAAAATATATTGGAAAAAAGTAATAACAATTTGTAATTTATTTTAAATTATTATGAATAAAAATATCACTATGACACAAGCAATTGTGTTAGGTATTTCATTAAGATCATTCTAATGCCAAGATTAGATAATCGATTATTACATTGTCTTTATCCCTTCCTAATTAGGTTACACAATTTATCATTATTATATTTTAATTTATTGAATATTTAAATTATTTTGATCAAGGAATAGGAATTAATTGTGATTATTATTTTGTATGAATGTGATGTTTTGAAGTTGGTATGAACTTGAAAATTTTTTGTAAAAATCAAATTTTAACCAAAATTTTATCAAAATAAAGATTTGGTACTGCAAAAATTATTTGAAATTGTTTACTGTAATTAATAAAAGAAGTTCTTAAGATAACGTTTTTAATAATCTTTTTAATTTTTACAGACTTCTGCTTCCACAAAGACAACAACCATGACAACAGCAGCAAAGCTTTATGGAAAAGATTTGAGCGAGTATGATGACGTGGATGTTGATGAGCTCCTAGCACAACTAACTCCAGAAGAAATCAACATTCTTGCAAAAGAAGTTGATCCTGATGTAAGTTGAGCATGATTTGAAGTAAATTAACTTTGTGCTATAAAAAAAACTAAAATTGATAATTTATAGCACTATTTGGCATGAAACGTGTTTTAAGTATGAAAATTTATTTTACAGGACAGTTTTATGCCTCCTTCTCAACGTTGCAGCTATGAGTGCTCAAAAACTCCTACTGGTCCTTTGAATCGCAAGAAGCTCATTGAGCACATCAATAAACAGGCTCTTGAAACACCTGATGTACCTGAACTAAAACCATATGTACCTGGTACTGTTCGAGGAAAAAAAGTAAGCACTTATATTAAATTTAATAAGATTTTTATTTTTCACATATTTAAGAATAATTAAACTAAATAGAATTACTAAATTTGAAAAAAAATTTCTTTTTTTTTATAATTCTACATAAATAATACAATTTAATAGAAAGGGCATCTCTGATGAACTTAAAAAGTTTCTAGTCCATTATCTTCTGACTTTTAATGTAAATCAATTATTACAACAAAAATTTATTTAAGAAAAAAAAACATTTGTAATTTGTTCAAACTTGTTATTTACTTGGAACTTAAAAAATTTTTTACAAAACAAAATAATCATTAAATATTTTAAAATATATGAAGTTCTGTTACACTATGATAAATTATAAATTAAAAACAATATTTTAGTTGAATTTCATTTGATTTGATTAGTTTATTCATTTTTAATAGCTAATATTTCATTATTGTTATATTTCATTAATTAATTTATCATATCAATATTAGTCTAACACTAGAAAATTTGTTTTAGTGGGTGCCTCCAGCAAGAGAAAACCTAAAAGAAAAAGAAGCTGATGAACAAATAGCTATTGACCTTGGAGATGAGTATGAACAAGCTTTATCAGCTGCTACTGAAGATGAAATCATTGATTTAGCTGGTAATGTATATATTTTTATACTTATGTTTAGTATACAAAAGTTTTTAAACAATCAGCTCCAGTCGAATAACATATCTTGTTTAAAATTTTTTTGAATTTAGTTAATCATTTGAAAAAGAAGAGATTTTTTAATTTACATTTTCTAATAGTTAATAATTTTTCGCAGCTATTCTTGGTTTCCATTCAATGATGAATCAAGACCAATATCATGCATCATTATTAAACTCTGGACAACCTCTTGGACTTGGATGGGATGGTGTGACAAAGGCTAGCCAGCCAAAAGTTTATCCTATGGATCCACCCAATGACACGGATGTTGATGAAACCATTAAACGAACTCGTGAAGACGATCACACATTAGTTGACTTGAATTGGAATAATATTAAGGTATTATTTATGAAATAAATAAAACTTCATACCTCTTGAATCATAGTTACCTGTTTCTTTTTTTTTTTTTATAGAATATTTCGGACGAAAAGTTTTGTCAATTATTTGAAGCTCTGGAAAGTAACACACACCTTGAGACCCTCAGTTTAACAAATGTGGGTCTTACAGATAAGACTGCGCAAAGATTGGCTGAAGCCATGGAAAAGAATTCTACTCTAAGAGTATTGAAGTAAGTATCATAAAAAATTAAAACAGAAAATTAATGTCTTTTATGGAGTAAATAATTAAGTTCCACTCAGTTTTTCTATGTAAATACACAATATTAAAATACAGTGCTACCTCAATTATCAAAACTAAGTTGGACCAACCTCTGCTTGATAACGAAATTTTCGGTTAATCTTACAAATGCATAAAATTAAAAATTTCTGCATTAATTTTTATAATTTTAGTATGCAATTAAAAAGTAATCAAAATGAATGATTATCATTTTTATTATATTATGATTATAATTTTTATTGTATTAATGAATGATTATCACAAACATTTTAAGTCAGGTGTAGACAAAAACTCGGAATTCCTTAGAGCAGAGTTAAATCTGACACTCTGAAAACTGTTGGTCTGGAGAATCTTGAACTTTGAGTCCCGAACTCGAGTCTGATATATCAAATCTTTCGACTTGAGCTATTGGATTCAGAACTTAGAACTCTCTAGTCCGGAAGATTTGAGTTAGACATGAAGTTTGTAAGCTTGCTAAAATCGAATTTGTAGATTTAAAAAAAATGTATTTAAAAATTTCTCAACTTTTAACAGTTAAGAGAAAATTTACACACTACTATTGACAACTTGCAAACTACTTGTTGAACTCGGGTCTGCTGCATTCGGGAGTACAAAGGACCGAGTCGGACATCGCGTCCTCAAACTCGAGAGTTTTAAAACTTGGGTTTTATTGTTCGCACTTTTATTCTCTTGACTACAAGAGGTTCGGTCCGCAGATTCAATATTCAAGACTCCCGAGTCCACAAAACTTGAGTCGTAGCCCGGAGAGTCTAAATTTTAACTTTGACTCTAAACACGTTCTTTTCTCCAGCCTTATTTTAAGTAATAATATTATTTTTATTTTTTAATCTTGTAATTTTTATTTTCGTTACAGCGTTGAAACAAATTTTATTAGCCCACCTGTGATAGTAAAACTCGTCAGAGCTCTTCTGAAAACGAAGTCTATTGAAGAATTCAGATGTTCAAACCAGGTTAAAAGCTAATTTATTTAATTCTTAAAATAAAAATACTATTCATTAATTTTAATAACTATTATTTGATTAAATATTCAATTTCACTTTGCATCATTGATTGAATTGGTTTCGATACGGATGAAAACTCAATAGTTATGACTCGCTATTTTCATTTTATAAATTAACGTAATTATTATTATTATTTCAGACATAACTGTGTCTTCTTTGGTCGAATTCTATTAGTTTTATACTGAACTTACTTACAAAAATAAACTGTTACAAAAATTTTTATTTAATTTCAAATTTTTCAATACGCAAATTTGATATACTTTATTGTTAAAAATCAGTTTCCGCGTGTTTTTTTTTTTTTTTAATTTAAAAATTTGTAAAGAATATGAAAATTTTGTCTGCAAAACCCTTATTTTTTAATTGTATTTGTAGAGGTCACAAGTGCTGGGTAACAAAATCGAAATGGAAATCACACATTTGGTTGAGCAAAATCCAACGTTACTTCGACTTGGCTTACACCTCGAATTTAATGATGCAAGACATCGAGTGGCAGCGCACCTTCAGCGAAACATTGATAGGAGTAAGTGCCATACTTTTTTAAATTACCTGTTATTAATTCAAAAAATTTATACACAAATTGATATGTTAATTGACAAATAAAATTATTTATACTTCATGATAATCACAATTCTATTCATGCTAATATTTAGGGTTGCTGAAGAAGTGCAAGGATCATCTTTAAACTTAACATTAATCGCATTTGTTTTCAGGAAAATTTTTATTAACTATACAGCAGTTACTGTTTTCAGATTCTTTTTTAACACTGCTCAGAGTCTGCTTTAAAAAAAAAAAGTCACTAACAACAAAATAATTATTGCTTTTTTATTTTACTTATTTTATCACGCACTTCAATCAATCAACACAATTGTTTTTTCCTCTAGATGGAAGCAATTGTATGGCAGAAAACGAAGATCACGCAACCAAATGCTTCTAAGCGTATTCTATTTTAACTTGCTTCGTAGTATCACCTAGAGCTTTACTTATCAAACTCTCATCATTCATCCAAAAAACCATACCGCATACTATTATTTGCTTATATATTATCTCGTTAGCGGTATTAAGGTAATTATCTTACCCTGCAACTATCATTCCTCAAAACTATTAATCTAAGAAGCAGTAAATTTTATTTGTGTTGTCCATTTTGATAGAATAAACGTTAGTTAATTCAATATTGTTTTCAAACTAAACAAATCACTAACATTTATAATTATTTTGAAAGACTTTTTGTAGAATATTTTTTAATAGAAGCTTAAAATAAATTTGATAGCAGAACGTATGTTCCCTAAATATTTATATTTAACAGTTGGTTTTTGAGTATTACACTCTTAACTGGATAAAAATTATACTCAACAAATGGAAATATTTTTGTAGTGTACAAAAATTTTGATTTAACAATATTCTCAAATTTTCAACAGTAATTATTTCTAATTAAAAATTCCCTATTCTATGAAACTACGAAAAAAAAAAAAAATAATAATAATGTCTGCATTTTTTCTATTATAGACTTTAATAAGCTATGCGTTTTTTTTCTTTTTTCAGTAAAACGAAAAAATAATCGAGAGTTTAGCGTTAGTTATACTGGTACGAATCTAAGATTTTTTTTTGGAAGCAATCAATTTTTTCTTTTTTGGCTTACAGGCTTATTTAATCTTCCAACGTTTTCGTACCTAATTTTTATTCGTGATACTCTTCCAATGAAATTTTTTTGACTTAGAACTGCTTATTGCTTTTGTTGATGCTTCAGGTTTAAAAAAAATGCAATACTTACTATTTCAGTAGTAATGATGGTAATTTTACAAATAAATTACATTTAAAACGATAAATTTTTTATCATTCATTATCGTTACTTATCGAAAATTTATTACTAGACATATAATATTTTCATTTTCAATGTTTTTCAATTTAATGTTGATCAATATGAAATCCGTGATGTTGTCCTGAAAGATAACAAATTGATGTTTGAAATCCTTAAACATTTTCATTAATCACTTTTAGTTTTCAAAACCTACACAAAAAGAATGACACATTATACTATTTTTATGGCATCATCAACTCAAAAACAAATTATTAGCAGGATGATTTTATTTGTGTTTAGGTGCCGATAAAAAAAATTATCATCATTTCTTTACTATCTTTTCATCAATACTTATATAATTTTTTATTTTTATTTAAATTTTATTTCTAATTGGTAAAAAAATTCAAGGTTTTAAAAGGTTACGTTACTAACGCGAGATTATGATTGTAATAGTTTCTTTTATTTTCATTTTTATTAGTTTGCCGAATAGTAAGAAGGAAATTAGGATTGTCAAAAGAATCTCCGTCGATGGGAGCAAATGTTGGCGCCTTTCTAGGCTCGACTTCCCTTCGTGCTCCTTAAATTAGTATTTCTTATAACGTTGAGCACCAGTGTAGTGAGTACATAGTTATCACTTAACGTCGTAAACGTGTTTATTTATTTTAATTTTTTGATTATTACTATCATTTTTTTATAATCAAATTTTTTGATATTTTTTTTTACTATGCATCAACATTTTCTCATTGAATTTTTATGAAGAAAAAAAAATTTACAGAAAAATTAATGAAGTTAATTGTTGACTTTCAATCATTAGGTATTGTTTTGAATACTTATTTATTTATGTCGTAAAAATGTCCGAATACATTCATTGTTTTTGAATTTTTGTAAATCAATGTTTTATTGTTATTTTTAGTGACATTTTGTTTTTATAATTTGTTTTTTTATTATATCAGTTTTTGAAAATTTCTTTATTACTTGATATAAAAACTAATTGATATTAGTTCAACATTTTTTTCAGTGTATTTTTTTGTACAAGAAAACGTGATAAGAAATATTTCTTAGAATTGATTTCAGTACCATTTCTGACACAATTTAAATACATTTTTTATTTTTTATTTTTCAAAAAAATTTTTTTACACTTTTTTACAACACATCATCTCATATCCATCTTTGAACTCTCAATTTACAAGCTTGATTAGTAAATTTATTGATACTTAGGCTTTCTTTTTCTCTGCCTAAAAATGAATCTCATATTCTCAATGTAACAATTACTTCTATTATAGTCTAACTAGCCTTCTGAGGCGCGCTGCAAGCGCGAGAATATGCACTTTTCAAAAATTTTAAAAACTTTTCCACCAATCAGCTCTAGAATAAAAATCTTTCACTTACGCAAGATGGCGATAGCTCTTTTTTTTTTATAAAGGGAAGGAAAATATGGGATTATGTTCGCGCTGGAGCTTCGAGCTCTCTTTTATCAAGGGAAAAGTCCCAATTTACTCTATTAACAAAATAGTCTAGGTACACTTATATTAAATATAAGCTTACGGTAAATTTCTTGTTCAGTGTGCTGCAAATTTCTCTGTTTTGGCTTAGCTAAAATAATAATATTTTCTATGTTACTTCTTGCACTTCTATTTCTCTTTTCAAAATTGAAAAATAGCTAGTCGTTATAATTATGAAGTCTATTTCAGACCAAGAATTGGATGATGATCTATGAAAGCAGAGTATTATTTAGATAAAGAATTAATTTTAATTTTAATTTCATAATTTAAGATACTTTATAAGAACTTCAAAATTAGAAGTTATTTTTTCTAATACTTCTGTACTTTCTGTACTCCATAAAGATTATTTTATAAAAACACGAAGCGTTAAATTTTTTTCTCTTCTAATTTTGAAGTTCTTAGATCGATACAAATAATGACGGTTCACAAAAACAATTCAAAGTAAAACATTCTCCGTAATGTCCCCGAAGAACACCCCCCCCCCCCCCGATAAAAGAAGAAATATTGCAACATTTTTCCCATGTTCGTTTTATGTTTGTTTCACCTCTCGATATCTCCCTTGTTTTTCCCCCGGAACCAAAAATCCACTGGCAATTCGACTCACGACACCTTTTTGTCATTCTTTCCCAACAGTACGGAAAGATCTAACGTTGCGACTGCAGTTCCGATTCTTTAACATGAACCACAGGAAATCCACCCTAATTAAGTGAAGGTATACCATTGGCATCTTTCGTGCAGGCTTTATTTCGTTCTCTTTGAACTTTATTTTAATTAAACATTGAGACCTTGATTTTATTTTGCAATTTTCTTCGAAAATTCAAAGAGAACGTTGCGGTGTGTCTAAAACTTTGTTCTAAAAATATGCATTGCTGTAATTTGCTCCTCGATTTTTTGTAAAGTTTTCTAGTTCGCTTTTAGAGTTTGTCTTTCATATGGAATTTGTTATGCGCATTTGTATCGCTTTTCAAATTTTTTCGCTTCCGCTTATTTTTATACACATGCTTAATAAGAATTAACACAATACTTTAGGTTACACGTAATTTATTTATTTTTTATTTTTATTTTTTCAAAGTTTATAAGAACAGCTTTATTTTCTGAAAGAATATATGTATTTTTGATTATTCATCGTGTTTTTTTCATTTTTTTTGTAACAATTACATGCAAAAGAAGGGTAAAATAAATTTTGAGATAAAAAACTTGCACACACAGTATATTTAAAATCAGTCTATCTTCTTCGATAAAGCGCGCGCTCGCTTCAAGCGTAATCGCACGCGAATCCGGCTTATTAACGAACTTGGTAACTGACGCGTTAATTTCAACCCTTGCGTGACGTAGACTTTTCTTTTCTCGCGCTTACCCCAAACGCCTTATTATCTTGTTGCCTTAAAAGCAGGGTGGAAAATTTGACTTCCAAGCCTGTTGTTCGTTGTTACCCCCGTTTTCATGGCTTCAGAATAAATTAACTTTGATTTAAACCACCGAACGAATTTTCTTCGCGGTCAAAAAGACATTTTTTTTCTACGTAAAATGTAACGAGCAATAAGTGCATACATACTAGTAGTAGAAAATTTTATCGTGAGGTGAAAATGAATTTTTTTTACTGATTTTTAAATGTTTTAATTTTTAGTTTGAACTTTTAGTGTAACTGTTACTGATATTTGGTTCAGTTTAATTTTTTATTTTATTCATTAGTTTATTGAAATATTTATAAATTTTTTTACCAAATTCTTGCAAGTTTATAAACAAATGTAGCTTTTCAATTTTGCCAGCTGCCATAATCCTAAGAAGAAAAACGCAGTTGAATTCACTCATCTGCATGAGGATTCATTCCAGAAACTCTAAACATTTTTTACTAAAAATAAATTTACTAACTTGTATGTTGCTTTTCAGATGCAGTTTTCTAATACCTGTTACTAAAACTACCTGCGTTTACAGAAAACGTTTTTACCTAAACTTTGCATTTTAACCCAACTTTTACCTCTAATAACATAAAAATAGCCAATCGAAACCCTCTGCTGAACTACGTACAAAAAAAGTAAAAGAAACGATTCATAAAACAAATGATAGTTTTCGATTGGCCATTCATTGAAAAAGCGTCGTATTGTTGCGACGAATTTACGAATCCCATTCGTTCTGAAACTCCGTGATCGTAATGTTACTAGCTAGAACTTTTTTTCCGCCCTTTCTTTTTCACAAACGTCCATTTTTCGTACACAGAAAAGAACAAATAAATAAAGAAGAGAAAAAAAATAATAAATAAATTTCGTGGCTAGTCGCGTAACGCGTTGGTTTCGTCGATTTTCCAGGAAAATTTAACGCCACCCGGGTCTGATAAAAGATAGATACCACGTGCGAAGTCGTAAACGTCAAAACCCTCGTAGCTGTCGATTTACGAGTGATTTTTTCGAGGAGTTTCAGCCCCGCTTGCGCAAAAATCGTAAAAATCGAAAAAATCCTCGGGTGGTGATAAAAATGCGGCCAAGACGATAAAGGAACCGAGTTACGCTCGAAACAATTTTACGGTCTCTTAGATAATAAACGGTTAATATCTAGCTTTTTTAATGAAGTACGGTGGATTAAAATATAAAACAATGGGCGAGGAATTTTGTATAAAAAAAGTCTTTTAGCAGCATGTAACGTCACGATCAAAAATAATTGATAATAATTAATTAATGCTTGCTTTTTTCAATGCTAATTTATTAATTTTAACAGCTATGGAGTGACCATATCCAGACTAACCTTGAAACTAATTGATTGATTTTTGAGTTTTTCAGCTAACAGCAACGAATGTCATGTTTTACATATATATTTTTTCTCATACCCAATTTTTGATCGTAGTATTATGTTTTGACCCTATAAAAAAAAAAAAAAATTTTCCCTCCCAAGCATGCAAACAAGACGCTCATGTGCTTTTTAAAGTTTTTAAAAATTTTAAATCTTATTTGGAATTATTTTTTCTCGATTTTTTTTCAGTAATTAATTTGAAATTTAAAATTGTTTTGTTAATAACTTTCAAAGGGCAGATGAGTGTTATTTGTGAGTGAAGTATTTTCAAAGGGGTTTTCAAGCTTTTTTATGAAAAATGCCTATCAGAAGATAAATAAAAATTACAATTATTATTATACAAGGTGAAAATTATTTGAAAAATACATTTAAAAGATCATCTAAATTGCCTCTGTATAGAATGTTTTTTACACTTGATTTATGTTATTTTATGAAAGATTAAAAATTTTAAAAATGAGTACAGAAATTTTACAACCATAAAGCTCGTAATTTTTTATACTTGTGGCTACAAAATTGAATAAATTGTCAAGGAAAGTTTGAAATTAAAGTTAAAAGTATTAGAAAAAAGCTTGGAACTCCTTTAAAATTAATGTAATAATAGAAAAATTGACTTAAAGCTATATGCAAAATTTAAATTAACATGTGTCTCGGGTGGTCTGTTGCAGTACGGCAGTCCCGGCTCGGGGTGGCGACATCCTAATGCAATTTTATTGTGGCCTGTCTCGCCTTAGGTATATTTATAATGTGCGAATATACTTTTTACTTTAGACACTCCTGCACCGCTGTATATATCTATACTCAAGTTTAGCACACATTTAAAAGAAAAAAAAAGAAAAAAGGAAAGAAAAAATTTAAAATAAGAAAAAAATGAAAAAAAGTGAAAATAAACACGAGTTAGTAATATAGCTGATTATATATAAATATATAACCACAATTACGAGAGCATCGATCGATCGAAAACAATGGTGTTATACTTTTACGAACGCGTCAAAGCTGGGACGAAAAGGAACTATCGCCGATCAACGTTTATGAGAATTATGGAATAATGTTACGCTTGATTAAAAACCGGTGTCTGTGTGCGTGTGTGTTGTTCAAGTTTAACTGTGCTTAAGTGTATACACCGCAACGATCCTACGTGCTATGTTATTTAAAAATTCATTGTAAATTTTATGAAATTTTTACGCTTCGCTAATTATGTACGTCTGTTTTAATTTATGTTCTCGGTGAAATGCGATTTATTTTACGGTCCACTGTGGATCGGTTTATTTTTCGCATTTTTGCAGTGAACTAAAATTTATTGGATTCAAGTGATTTATACCGACTGATTATTATTAATGCTTAAGTTCGTTCGAGTCGTTGTCAAGTATGATAAATTTTTATAATAGTTTTTAGTAAAAATCAAACTTTATTTTATAAACCTGATGTGTTTCGATATACTATATCGTAATTTATACAACTTTCTATTTTTAATTGTTGTGAATATTTATAAATTTTTATCAAACTGAAAAAATTGCCGGTGATTTTTAAAAAAATGTTCACTTTAATCCGATAAATTTTTGTCTCTGCATATACATAAGCAAGTTATGCTGAAAAACGGCTGACGAAAGCTTTGTCAAAAAAGTTGTTTTCTAAATTATATATAAATAATAAAAAGAAAACAAATTATGCCACAATGTTGGTAGTAACAAGATTTTAACTGGTGAGTGGTGATAATGTAGGATTATAATATAAGTTTTATTGAAATCATATAAATGTGCTCGTATAGACAAAAGAATTTTATTTAAGATTTTTACAAAATTCTTTATTATAATTTTAATTTTATCATCAGTTAGGTACTTGCTCACGGTTTTTGTTTTAAATTAAATTAGTTATTGGAAATCTTTATTAAAATTGTAAAAAGAAAATAACTCTTATCTGTAAGTATTATCTTTTAAATTTGAATTTGATTTTTATTAAAAATTTTTTTTAATAAGTTCTTGGTTGTAATTATTTCTAATGCAACCATTTAAATCAAATGAGTTAAATTTTATCATAGAACAACTTTTTTTTTGATTAAAATCATTTAATTGATGAAATTATTTTTAAGTGTAAGATTAATCAAAATTTTGAACAAGTTTTATTATTCTCAATTGTAAAAATTGTTTTCAATTGTAAATTATGTAAAACCCAGCTTTGACAAAAAAAATTTATGACAAAACGCACAAATTTTTAACAAGGGAAGAATGTTTTACGTTGACAGTATTTTTGCTATATGGAACTTAATCGAATCAAAATTGGACTAGTCTCAAAACAGAAAAGAGAAACTCTTTGTTTTTGTGTAGAAGAAGCTTTTATGTAAGTTGCGAATTTGTGCACGTCTGAAAATAGTACTGTACGAACTGCCAAAGATGTGTCGAGTTTAAAATTTGAAAACAGCTATAATGTTCCGTCCTTTTCTAAACATTTTGTTTTTTTAAATTATTATTTTCTGTTTTAACGTTTACTTCATGTTGTTTTTTCATTGTGTGCGTCTTGTCAATATCGTCGATCGTTGTTGCGTATAGTAACGAAAGAAAATATAAATAATAAAAAAATCGTGCATCGACACGTGTGTCACAAGCTCTTGCTAAAAATTATTTTTTATTTTTTATCATAATCTATTGTCTGTACATTTTGCACGTGTTTGAAATTTTACATTCAGAAAAATGTTCAACAGTAGTTTAAAAAAGAATATTATTTGAAATATTTATATCGGTTCCTCACATGCTATTAAGCTCATATTACAATTATGCTATGCACAAAAATGAAAAAAGAAATTTTGCAATTTATAAAATAATTTTGGCGTTCTTTTCTGAATGTAAAGCTGGGGGTAAAAAATTATTGTAAAAAACGCCATTACTAATATTAGTTTATACATTTAATTTTAATCTCGTATATATACCATAAGTGCATGCTTGCAACTTGCGTTTCTTGATTTTATATAAGTCAGAGTACTGTACTATGTTATTATTATTTTTATTATAATTATAATAATTACAATTACGATTATGACCTTAAATATTACATTTCGCGCGGAAGAATCGACTACATCTTTTCCAATGCGTAATATCATAATATTATCAGAGAAAAATCCAGTTTTATAAATCTTTTATCGCAAAATAAACGAATTCGTTGTTCATGTCAAGTAGATTATTTATTATTATTTTTTTCCATAAGCAAACCATTTTTTTCACGAGCACAAATAAAATATGGCCTATTCATACGATAACCTACAGAAATTACTAGAACTAACCAAAGCTATTATGTAAAATATTAAGTTTTACTGTATGTATGATTTCGTCGAACACAAATATATTCAAAAAAATTAAATAAATTATTTTAACTCTGCTTTCGCTTTCCTTTTTTTTTTTTATTTGGTACTTCCTCTCTTTTAAAACTTTTATTACATAGCTGAATTTAAGTCTTCTACCTGACAACCATCGAAAATCATACAGTAAGTCAAAGGGATTTATTCATTTTAAAAGTTGTCATAAAGCAAATTAAAATTATGCTAATATTATTTTTTCTTATCATTCTAACTATCTCAAACATATAAATGAGTGCAAGGTACATCTTCTGAACTTTTTTAACACGTCGTGATTTTGAGAAAATCAATAGAGTAAGAAAGTACTCCGAAAAAATTTATATATTTTGATGGATACACAGCAGTTAACTTTAAAATTATTAATTTCAATATTTTATATTTTTTTCATCTTATGCTAATTTTTTTTAAATACCTGATGTTACTTTCACAAAATTTCTTATGAAAGTTTTCATCCTTGGGTAAGGCATAGTAATAAAAATATTAAAACTGCTACAAAAAGTTAGTAAGACTATGAAATTTTAAACTAATTTTCAGCACTCTTAATTATTTCAACTGGGTGGTGTAAACGTTAAGTGAAAAAAAGGTATTAAAAGTTTGTTTTATCAAGAAGTTACTTATCTGTAAAATCTTGCATGGCTCGCGAAACAGTTTAATTGAACCCCTCAGTTTTATCGCACGCAAGTTATTTTGGTGGATACTGATAGCGTGATTTTTTGGTAATTGGTACTACGAGCTTCTCATATACATTTTAAATCAATTCCAGAGCATAAAAATAAATTTTAAAACTCCAGTTCGGCCGTCGCCGTCAAAGGAGACGGACGTGTTTATTTTCGCTCCGCGTCAACACGTGTACCGTTTACTTCAGTAGGACAGTGTTTCGTTCAGGCCTCTTGGCCGCTTAAATAAGTGATTTAGATTAATTTTTACAGTCTGCGCTTGTAAGAGCGTCGACTGTTTTTTTTTTTTCTTTTTGAATCCCCTGCCTGGGTCCGTCGTTAGCCGGCCCTTCGGAATTCAACATGGCTTCACAAGCTGTTAACTCTGTCAATCTTTCTCTCTACAACGATCCTAACGAATATCTTCCCAAAGACGATCAAGTGATAACTCTGCAAATCAACAAAGAGATACCAAATATAGTGTACATAGAGAAATTAAATGAGCACATTAAAAACGAAGACTCCTTCTTGTTTGTTTCGCGTGTATCCGGAGACCGTCTATGCGTTGTCCTTGAAACAGCTGAGCAAGCTAGACTGCTGGTAGAAGAAGTGGGCAGTATAAACATAAACAATAACAACATTCCGATCAAATTTCTCATAGCCAAATCGGTGAAGGTATTTATTTCCAACGTCGGTCACAACATTTCAAATTCGGCTCTGAAAAAATATTTAACCAAGGATCGTAAAATTAGAACTTCTTCAAGCGTATCTTTTTTAAAAGCTAATCTAGACCCGGAGGGCAAAACATTTAAAAATTCGAAGTGCTTTCGAAGAGTAGTCTGGATTCATCCCGATGATGTAGAAAAACTTCCAAAAGGACCGGTCAAGTTCTTTACGGACACCATTGGCTTCAACGTCTTTTTTGAGGTTGATAGTCCTAAATGTTTTTTGTGCGGTAATACGGATCATTTTAAAAATTCCTGTCCTCAAGCGCAAGATTCTGCTAAAACGAAGGAAAAGAATTTAGAAGAGCCAACAAAAGATGTAAACAAAGAAAATAATGTCAACATATCGCAAGCCGATGAGAATAGTCAAAACATAAACAAAGTTTTGGATAATAACTCTGTTCTCCCCGTGCAAGAGAATTCTTTGGACGAAAAAATGGATTTTACACCAAAAAGTTACACGGACGCTCTCAAGGACAACAATACTAGATTTAAAAGAGCCTTCTCCAGCTCATCAAGTGCAACTTCTCAAGTCTCCAACGAGGCAGATCAGGACGAAACGAGCGCATTCAAAACACCGGATATATCTCTTAGACCGCAACGAGTAAACAAAAAAGATCCTAAGGAATCTAATTCTAAAAAACTAAAAACTGAAAGCAAAACCAAGAATCAAAGAAGCAAGGAAGAGAGAAAATTCTCGTACAGTTCCGCGCTCGAAACAGCTAGGTCCGCCATCGAAGTGACTGAAATCAAACATAAACTCAGTTTTGATAAAACAGTTGATTTATTGGTTAGTTCTGCCTTGTCCAAGCCTTGTGAGAGAAGACCACTAACTTTAACTTACACCCATAATCTCTCTGAACTTGCCGAAATGTTGAACAATATTAAAAGTATAGTTCCAGGTAAAGGAGTCAAAACTCAAATCAAGAGACTTATAAATGCCATAGAGAACGACATCAGGAAAGAATCAGACTCCGAAAGTTCACAAACTTCGGAGTCTGATTTCATGAGTGCCTAATTAAACGAAGAGCTGTGAGCGGGAAGGTCTTTCACCTCCCCTTTACAAATTTTAAATAGTTACTAAAATCAAATTAATCTCGTTAAAATTAAAATTGAGTGAAACCGTTACTTTGTTACTTACATTAAAAATGACCAAAGATAAGCAGGCTAACTCACAGCCAACAAGCAATCAAGCATTTAATCAACATAATGCAAGTGAAGTTATAACAAGTGACCTAAAAATAGTTTTTTGGAACAGTCAGAGTGTGGTAAAAAAAAAAGAAGAAGTAAGCCTTCTACTAAAGGACACGGACGTTTTCATATGTGTCGAATCTTGGCTGAAGGAAAAAGACAGTTTCCACTTTCCGGGCTTCAAAACCTTCAGGAAAGATAGAGAAGAAGGAAGAGGCGGCGGAATCCTCCTTTTATTAAGGAACTACTTAGCCTTTCAGGAAATTTCGAGCATCAATCTACCGGCTGACACAGTGGAATCAGCTGCAATCAAGATAACGAACATCTCACCTCAGGTTGATATTTTATGCTTCTACAGGGTACCGGGTCATAATCTGTCACAGTTGCAATGGGATGGTTTCTTTGAGAATGTGAATGTTAACAGCCACACCTTGTTAGTGGGTGATTTTAATGCGCACCATCCAAATTGGAACTGTGACAGATCCGACATCAATGGGGAACGGCTTCTTTGCTCGATGGACAAGTTCAATCTGTTTCTACATAATTGTGAGACTAAAACACGTTTAAATACCAGTAACTTTAAAGAGTCAAATATTGACCTAATTTTTTCGTCCCAGAATCTAGCGGGCCTCATTGATGTAAAGGTCATGGACGAAATCCATGACTCTGACCACTACCCTATTCATATCGATCTCGCGGTGTCAAAATTTATATATAGAAAGAAATCCTTTAACCTTAGATC
Organism: Encarsia formosa; assembly: GCA_038277355.1. Classification (NCBI taxonomy): domain Eukaryota; kingdom Metazoa; phylum Arthropoda; class Insecta; order Hymenoptera; family Aphelinidae; genus Encarsia; species Encarsia formosa. Next base: position 19,361,588 of record CM076184.1, read on the forward strand.
GAAGCGTACTGATTGGTCGAAATTTGATGTAGAATTAGAGCGTGATTATGCAAAACTTTTAGGACAGGAATTTTCAGAAGCCACACCCTGTGGCAAATACATCTTTTTTATTTCTTTAATATTGAGCGCTTTGCGGGCGAGTACCCCGGTAAGGAAAATCTTTGGCCCCGGGAGGCACAGAAACCCGGCCCCATGGTGGGACTCAGACTGTGAGAGGGCTAAACGTCTGAAAAAAGCCGCCTATAAAAAATTTAAATATCGTAGATCGTTATCCAATTTTATTGAATTTAAAAAGCAGTCAGCTTTGGCTAAGAAAGTCTACCGAAAGAAAAAGAGGGAAAATTTTAGAAAATTCGCGAGTACTATTTCATTTGATAAAGGCGCTAAGTATGTATGGAACACGTGTAAGATCCTTAAGAACAGGTGGGTCAATGCAAAGCCCTCTCACTCATCTGAGAATCATCAAAATGATAAAAAAATTCAGGAAGCTCTTGATAAATTATGTCCACCGTTTGTAGAGCCAAGGGTAGACCCGGAGTCGCTGCCCCTTAGCCGTGAGGATGAATTCTTGAGTTCAGCCTTCAGTTTTTTGGAATTCAACGTAGCACTGGAGAGCAAAAACGATGGGTCTGCCTGCGGTATAGATGGGATAGATTACAGTGTAGTGAAAAGACTGCCAATCAAATACAAATTGATTCTTGTGGACATATTCAATGAATTATACAGTACCGGCTGCTACCCTGACGATTGGGACAAGTCTTATATCCACTTTATCGGTAAGTCGGATGGAGTTGGGGTAAGACCTATAAGCCTTATCAGTTGCATTTGCAAGATTTTTGAGACAATTTTGAAGAATAGATTGCAGTGGTGGGTAGAACATAACAAGTTGCTACCGAACTTCCAGACTGGGTTTAGAAAAGGCAATTCGACAACTGACAGTCTTATGGGTCTTACTATAAACATCGAGGAGGCGTTCAGTGACGGAAAGGGTCTACTGGGGGCCTTCCTCGACGTGGATAATGCTTTTCCAAGCGTCGAGCCCGTGAAACTTATTCACCGTCTTGCCGAACTGGGCATTCCGGGTAGTATACTTAAATATGTCAAGTTTTCTACCTTCAAAAGAAGGATTTACAATGAGACTCTTGGGGACGACTTTAGATTCTTATACAAGGGGGTGCCTCAGGGAGGAGTACTTAGTACAATTTTTTTCATTTTATTCGTCATCGGTATCAGGAAACGGCTTCCCAGGGGTGTGATTATCTCACAATTCGCGGATGACATTGCTGTCTACACGAGACGCGGTTCTTTGGAAAATTGCAGGAGACTCTTAAGTCAAGCTATTAGTATCATCTACGAGAATTTGATCGAGATAGGAATGCAGCTTAATCCGTCTAAGACGGTGATAGTTTACTTTAACCGACTGGGTATACGACCGGGAGAAATCTCGGTAGATGTCTTTGGCAAGATGATCCCGAACAGTGAGGTGGTCAAGTTCCTGGGGATTTTCTTCGACTATAGACTTAATTTTGACACTCACGTAAAGAAAATACAAGCAAGATGTTCGAAAGCTTTGAATATAATTAAATTTGTAAGAGGTACCTGGTGGGGTGCAGATCCGAAAACCTTAATTATTTTATATAAGAGCCTAGTTAGGTCTATTATTGATTACGGTTCAGTAGTCTATTATCCAGTTAGGAAGAAAGATCAGAGAATTTTGGAATCAATTCAGAACGCAGCCATCAGAATGGCCTTAGGCTTTCGGATTAGCACCCCATTAAACCTCCTCCTTGCCGAATCAAAGCTGGAAAAACTGTCTGAGAGAGTCGTGTTCTTAGGCAACAAATACATGGTGAAAATTATGTCCAACTCTAATTTATTTATATTTGGAATTGTTGATAGAGTGAGAAAGAAAATGAGGCTGAGAGAGTACAGAAACAAATTTAATAGGAGAATCTTGTTTACCTGCCTACGAGAGGCAGCGGCCGCCATGGAGGGGGTCATAGTGTCCGATAATTTTGGTCCTTTCTTATTGGACTACAAAGCTCTTTTTTTTGAAGTCTCTGTTGACACTGAGCTGGGCGTTGAGCTCCAGAGCTCTCCGGACCCAAACGGCTTACTTGAAGACAAACTTCTCCAGGGCGATCGCTGCGTCTGGTTTACAGATGGAAGTAAGTCTGACAATCACGGGGTTGGGTGTGCGTGTCACTCCCCAGGCCTAGATATTGAAATTTCTAGAAGTCTAGACTACAGAGCGTCCATTTTCACGGCGGAAAGCATTGCCTTGTTAGACGCTGTCGAAATGGGTACTCGAATTCGGGATAGAGACTTGATCATTTGCTCCGATTCTCAAAGTGCGCTGCTAGCCCTTAAATCTAGAGACTTTGGGATTAGAATGAATTATTATATTTTGGAAATTAAACGGTTAGCTTTTAAATTCTTTTTAGAGACGGGTCATTGCGTTAGATTTTACTGGGTCCCAGCGCACAAAGGAATTGTAGGAAATGAGAAAGCAGATAGTTTGGCAAATGAGGCTGCTAAGAGGGAGTCAGATAAGTCGAGGCTGATCCCATTTACTGATTTATACGCGTCGGGCAAATCAAATGCCTTTTTTAACACACTTAGTCATATAATTTGTGAGGGAGAGAACAAGGGGATTCACTATGTTGAGACTTATCTGAACGCCAGCAGAAAGCCATGGTTTGAAAATTTGAATCTTGACAGGAAAACTATAACAACTATTTCTAGAGCTAGGGTAGGGCACCACAACTTGGCGGCCTCATTGGTCAAAATCAAAGTTATAGAGGATCCGAATTGTCAGTGCGGACTTGGAGAGCAGGACTTGAACCACATTCTGTGGCAGTGTCCTCTCTTTGATGAACAGAGATGTAATTTAGTGAAAAAATTGAAGGAGATTCGAATATTTCCTCCCTTTATAGACACCATTTTCTTATTTGAACCGACTTCAATAAAATGCGAAATCTTTGTTAAATTTTTGAAAGAATGTAATCTGGAATTATAATTGTCATAATCTTTGTAAAGATGTATAAATTGTTCGATATATACATCTATCATTATATATATATATATATTTTTTTTAATTTTTTTTTTGTTATTAAATTTATTGTAGCATAATATCCTGAAAGGATAAATAAATGCTTTATATAAAAAAAAAAAAAAATTTTAAAACTCAACTGCGGATTTCCTTTTTATTAATTCTCACTTTGATAATCCTCCGAATAAAGCTTTAAATTTTACAGTTTTTCAAAAGAAATAAATGGCTCAGAATTTTTTATCTCAAATAAGAGAGATAGAATATCACGTACAAAGATTTTCGGCGCAAGTACTTTTTTGAAATTAAAATCGAGAATTCAGCGGTAAAAATAGTGTTCCGAAGCAAAAGAAAAACCAATAAAATGTTAATTGAATCGTGAAAAAACCTACATTTACAGGGCAATCGAAGATAGAAAATTTAATTTTTCGGCTCCAATTCATTTTATGTTTCATAAAAAATGAATCGAGAATTTTATCAAATTGCCAAATCTTGTTATGTAGTAAAAAAAAAATGTTATTATACTTCGGTTTTTTATGAACAACAACGCAGAAATAATTGAGTATTTATTGTACCATGGTTTGTTAAGTTGTATCTTCTTATAAATACAACTTTAGAAAGACGAAACAAAAGCAGAATCAGAGTTAATGAAAAAAAACCCGTTAGGTCGAGAAATATCATGAAATTAAAAAGAATATATATAGCTCTACCTCATAGTCCAACGACTGAATTCAAAACTTCTAACTCTGCAAGTCAACGGTCTCCGGCATTGCAGTGAAACACACAAGCTCAGCTGTTTGGCTCGGGTGGTAAAGGTTTACGACGAGTAAGTGTATAAGCAAAGCAAATCAGTTTACGCGAAACGCGTGACGAGCTTTTGGGATAGATGCAATCAAGCGGTGAATCATTATCGCACGGGTCACGCGCCGCAGCTATTGCAGGGATCAGGGGCCTGGTATTAGCCGAAACGAGTCTTCAGCGATTAAGCTTTAATAACGAGCGAAGCGTCAAAGGATTTTCCATCCGGGCTTACGACCTTCTTTGCGATACCGATTATTTTAGCTTTAGTAATGCAATCACAATTATTATCACCGAGTTTTTTGTAAATCTAGTATGATTTTGATAAATTTTTTATTATTGAAGATGTCCAACATACTTTACCGTGGAACGATGTATAATTAATAAATTTGCTGTTGTTCTGAAGGATCAATCCCGAGTAAACATTATAATGCGGCTGCCGAAGCCGCGAATTCGGGCCGAGTTCGGCAGCCGAGCTCGGCCCGAGGTCGGTTGGGGGCGCGGTAGTGATCTCGGTCCGAACTCGGCCGATGGATTACTGTAGGTATTTAAAGGTTATGTTATTATAAAGTATGCACATTATGTTGCTTCTGCTATTTAAAATAAATAAACAATTTTGTTAGTGAGTGTAAATATAATCCATAGAATTGGCTGAAACTTGAGATGTAAATATTTTACAAAAAAAGTTTTAGCTATCTGTAACACAAAATGTTTTCTACAGAAAAGAGAAGATTAAATTTAAAAAAAGTAAATCAAAATAAACGTTTAAAAAAGGAGTCTGATAGCAGTTATTTAGATGAGCAGGAACCTAGAAGTGTTGAAAGTTTTTGTGAATTAAGTCAACCAAGTGAAACTGTGGTAATTGATGAACAAGTTGATCCTACTGAAAATGCTGAAAAAAAATATGAAAAAGTTTTTTTTCGGTGGCATCTAAGTAAAATTTAATAAACAAATTTAGTATTGCAATGAATTAAAAACTTCATTTTTTTATTCAGTTATAAACAAACTACTAGAAAATTTGGTCTAATAAATGTAGTAGATAATTTTTTATCAAACTTTATCAATGAATTAAATCTTTGTTATCAATTTGTGGAATTAAAAAAAAAACTTTTTAGAATAAAAGTGAGTTGTTATTTATAATAAACCAACTGTATAAATAAAAATTTATTATGATTGTAGTTGAAGGTGTGAAAAGAAAATTGATAATGTAGTTGCATTCAGAATTAATCAAAAAAAAAAAATGTAAAACAAAAGTCAGATATTTATGACAATAAAAGTTTTATATTGGCTTGTCAAGGAGCAGTCAGATTTAGCCACCCAAATCTTTCTAACATTGGATCAAATTTACTCATTTGGGTGCTTTATAGAGCAAGAGAATAAATTTTAAACTATATAATGAGCAAAAAATATACCATATTTAACTCAAGATAGTATTCATAGGTACTCGATACCACAACTTAAAGTATTTTATAAAGAAAATATGAAAAATGTATGCTATTTCAAAGTGAATAAGCCCTCAAAACTATTTTAGGTGAATTTATTGTGTCAATTTTAGCTTTTTTTGCTTAAATTAGTCTGTACCACCCAACATCATGTAACTGAAACTTATCAAATTTTTTGCATTTTTTTATTTTTTCCAAACAGACACTTCAATGCTTTCAACTGATTCTTTTTAGTTAATATATATAAAAGTTACTTGATTCTTGTTTTTCACACAGGATACAGTAAAATTGATGTTTCAAAAGATACTTAATTTATATCTAATAGGTTTTAGTCAATAATTTTAAATGATTTTATTTTTTGTTTACACTTACCTAAATAATTGAAAACTGTTGGTATAGAAAAAAATAATTATCATTTTGAGCATGTTTCATAAAATATTTTTATTAACTTTATTGTATCTTAAGTGAAATACATAAAACAACTTGGGTAAGTCATAGTTTCAATATAGTGGAAGGTGCAGACTAAGTACGGCTTAAGCAAAAAAGCTAAAACTGACAAAATAAATATAACACAGGTGGTAAAATGATCCTAATAGATTTTCAGTTTTGAAACAGCATGAATCCTTCATTTTTTATTTATAAACTACTTTAGATTGTGGTATGAAACCTGTGGATACTATCCGGTGTGAAATGTGCTCCACTGCAGTGTATTTAAAATCAATTCTCTTTCTCTGTAGAGAATCTGGCCCATTCTAAAAATATCAAATGTTTTTAGGAATAAAAAGCTAAATTTTCAGCGTATTTAAAAAAATTTTGATACCAGTGAGCCAAATATAACCTCAAAAAAATATTGCATTTAGTGTAGTAGAACTAACTTTTGTAATATTTTAGGAATAGCTTCTAAATAATTACTTCTCTCAGGGCTCTAGAAGTAATTATTTATATAAAAATTCAGTTTTTGTATAAGAATATCAATGTATAAATGCACATCGATAAAGTTTATCGTCAGCTAGCTGAGCAGCTTTGCACTGTTTTGTTTTCGGCCGAGTTCGGGCCGAAAGCGTCGCCGCGCCCCCCACCGAACTATGGCCGAATTCGGCAGCACTTCGGCTAGTTCGGATACGAATTCGGGCCGAAGTCACGCCGAATCATAATGTTTACTCGGGATGGTACGAGGAGTCTTTGTTCCTTCGGGATATTCCCGGGAGCTGCATGTAAAATGATAAAGAATACAATGGGTGTATCATTCTGAAAGTTTCCGCACCAAAGATAGTAAAGTCCAAGACTAAATAAAAATTATTGAGCCAAATTATCAATAATAGTTTTAAAAATTTATTTTTTAACTTTTTATGAATTTTGAAATTCTTTTTGATTTTTTCAATGATATTGCATTAACTTCAAACCTCAAGCTCCGCGGTGGGGTAGTGGAAACCTGGCGTTTCACGCTGGAGACCCAGGTTCGATTCTCCGCGCTGGCACCTCTGTAGTTATTTACATGTGCTTTATACTGCGGGGCTGTTGGGTGGCAACGGCTCAGTCGGTAAAACCAGTCTGAAACGTTGTCCCCCGAGAGGCTTATGACTTTATAGTGCTCTCTTGGACACCGCGCTAGCAGCTGCAAGGATGCAAGTGGCGATGGAGTAGCTTAAAAAGAAAGGCCTTGGTTTGGTCATCCTCGGTTCAGGTTTTTCGTCCCTACGATGTGGGTTTTTCCTGAACCCAAGCAGTGCTAAGCGCCAAGGCAAATGCGAGGAGACTGGGAACCTCAAGGGGGGAGGGGGTCCAGCCCCGGGATAAAAGAGACTAGCCCTGGACTAGACCACCTACCAGGTGGATAGGGGTACAAAGGCATTCGCTAAGTGCCCCTGAGCCTAACAAGCACCTCGGTCTCAAATCAAATCTAATGTACGATTACAAAAACACAGTGTAAAATAGTTAATGAAATCATTTTGGTTAACAATCATTAAGTTAATAATTTTTATGTGTACGAATGTCTAAACTTCAAACCTCGAGAATTGTTCAATCGTATTTTTGAATCAGTTCAGCTTATTTATAAAATTCAGAGAGTTTTTTTACGCGATACTCTAGTTTATACTTTCGGAGATAATGATTCAATTTTTGAATTATAGAAGATCGAAAGAACATATAATTAGTAATTTTTATCTTCCTGTTTCAAAATGATTTGAGCTTTCATAGTTTTTTTTTTAATTTATTCTATATTTTTTGCGACCTTGCGTACAGTCAAATAGATACCTAAGTTAGAATTGACTCAGCTCGTCGTGATTCAGAATTTTTTAACAATACTGGGAAAAATTATTTTACTTGGGGTGAATCAGTGCCATCATACAATAAACGATACTCCAGTGCAAAAATATATTTAGTGATTCTTTAGCAAATCTCTTTTGAATTCAGTACATTTAGTTGAGTGTGTGTGTGTGTGTGTGTGTGTATATTACAGATGAAAAATATAAATATCAAAAATTATTAGTGCTATAATAATGAACTCTGAATTAATAGAAATCATATGCGGTTGTACTGTAATTTTATTTTGTTTGGTCTTTATCGTCTACAAATACGAGGAAATGGTTCATTATGCCATCAAAAAACCACCACTTTATGAATAAAGCTGACTCAAGGAAATCTTCTTTCAATAGTATATTGCAGACCTAGGCCAGGAAACGTCTCAGATCACAAGTAATTGATAAACAAGTGGACAGAAAAATACTGTACGACAATATTGACAGAAGCATTACTCTTGTAAGCTATTCCTAGCAACGCAATCATTGAAATTTGTTTAAAATAATAGTGGGTAAGGGTGATTTACCGAGCAATGTAATAAATTTTATTTTTCAAAGATATACAAATGTAAAATTGAATAAATGAATAAAAATTATTATCAGCTTATTCTTTTGTATTACAGATTATAAAATTTATTCATAAGTCTATTCCAATAGCTACATGTAGTCAAAGATAAAAATTGCCTCATATTTATTTGTTGACCATGCTCTCATCTAAAATAGTGTATGAATAAAAGAAAAAAAAATTTTCAATACATTTTTTTCGAAGTTTCGCCAAAAATTAAGCAATATAACTTCTTTTAACAGAAAAAGAATTTTTTTAAAAAGATAATAAAGCCACTTAACTTTAGATTAAGGACTTAACCGTTCTGAACAATTTGAAATTCATGAAATGAAATTGATTAAAGGCCTTTGATCAATTGAATGCGTTGATCAGGTCTAAAAAGTATAATTGTATTCCAAGTAATTTGTGTCCATCAAAATCAGTGTAAGCCGAGTGCAGCCACAAATTCGGTCAAGCAATAACGAGCCCCCCCCGAAAGCCGATAATAACCATACGCGTGTCTCGCATCTAGACGCATATTCATCGGCGTTTTACGCTTCGGCAAGGCCGGATCTGCTTAACGATCTGGCTGGTCTGGTGTCGATGATGCTCCAGCACGTCGCTGATTAGAGGAAGCTTGTTTTCATCACTGATTCGCGCGATTTTGTTTACCTGATCCGGAAAATTGGAAGGATTGACTTGATCGATTTCATCGTCAGATTCTGTTTGGGAAGAGGCTTTAGATTTAGAAAACGAATTTTCAAAGATGTTGGGGGATAATGTAAACAAACAAATCGCAGAAAATACTTTTTACACAGATAAATAATAAAATACACTATAGTTAGCATTATGACCACTAAAGATTCTTTGTTGAAGGTTTCTTACAATAATTACAGTCGTTGAAATTTTATTCAGAAGTTGAAAAATAAGAGCAACATTTCTCTTTGGTAAAAAAAAAAAAAAAAAAAAAAGACAAAACGAAGAAGCACCGAAGCCAGAGACTTTCCGAGATCTTCGCCTTCTTCCGTAATTTTTTATGCTCCTTCCCAGAGGATCTCACACCCCAGGTCTCGTAAAGTACACTTCCTCGAACAACTTTTTTAAAGAGCTTTCAGGGATACGGCCGATGTCGATGTGTACTAAGTTGGTTTGCGACCGTCCACGCGAGCCGTGTCTTTTTAGTATACAACTTCATATTAACTTTTGAAAAAATTCAAAAGTTCGAGTACTAACGAGAAAATATATTTTTTTCGGTATTTTCTTATAGAATTAGTCAAATTAATAAAGCCAGAACATAACATCAATAATAAGTAGAAAATAAAAAATTTGGTTGAATGAATCTCATTTATTTATAATAAAAGAAATTTTAAATGAATTTTTTAAAAAATTGCCAAATTTTCAAAATTGCAAATAAATTTTTCGAGGTTTTCAAATAATCTTATTGTATAAGTTTTGGTCACATGAAGCTGTACGTAATTGTATGAATTATGAATTCGTGCTGCACGATAATATTAATTTTCGTCACTAATTTTGTGAGTTAACATGGCTCTAAGTTTTTAGTGATAATTAATTTCTAAGAGTGCAGTTATATTGTTGAAAATTAAAAAAAATTTCTAGTTTAAAAAATCTAAAATTTTTGCAGTATTGATATTTCCGATAAAACTGAAAAAAGACAAACTTGCTGAATATATTTTTCAATTGTAAATATTTTAAATTTAAATTAGAACAACTTCAAACTGGAATAAATGTAAGGGGTCAATCGTACTCATTGTATATGTTAAATTACTACTATTTATAAGAAATACATGCGCAGTTCCAGTTTACAAGCAAAAATAATGATGAACAAAATTGGGCTTACAATTCTACTTATGTCTGTAGTAATCGAAGGTAATTACAAATTTTAGTATTGAGATCTTTAGAAAAACTGAAACTTATTCAAAAATTTCTTTTTAAATTGAATAAACTAAAACTTATAAAATTTGTAAAATATGATACATATAGATTTTGAACTCTTTCTCTATAAAATAAAAAAAAAATTTACAAATTAAGTCTATAAGATTTATAAGAGTTTAGTATCACTTTCAAATAGTCAAATTTCAATATCTTCAATCAAATAGGGCAGATCTCACAGTGTTAATTTTTAATTTTAAAAGATCACTAATTAAAAATTCTCTATTCCTGTCATTCTCTATGAAGAGAAGTAGCTGCATTGTAGTGATTTACTTTTAGTCTGTTAATAGCGACTATTTCTAAAAATCAGAATTACTGAATTAAGGCTTTAATGGTCATATAATTTCTGTAGTTTCGATATTTTTTTATAAATTTGCTATATTTTCTTATTTCAGCATACTTATAATTGTCCTCGTAAAGATTATGTACACAAGTATACTTTGAAAATAATTAAATAAATAAAATCAAACTCAATATATAGAGTCGAAAAATCTTCACTTTATTAAAAATTATATGTTACGGCCGTTTCGAGAACACTGTGTCTTCTTCAGACGGCGGTCGTTTCAAGACAGTCTTGATTAATCTTAATCTTAAGTCTTATTAATCTTCATCAAGTAGATGCCACTACAATAGAAAAAAAAAAAAAAAAAAAAAAATACACAAGTATATGCTTGATTAAAAAAATTAATTTTTTTTTTTCATATTAGACTCTCTTATTAAGAAAACTGTAGGAGTGCACATTTTCATTATAGCTAGTCCAATCGTCGGTGGTATCAAAGTTTCTAGAAAAAAGAACTGGAATTTTATGGTTTCATTACAAAAATTCAACAAACATTTTTGCGGAGGTGCAATAATCGGTAAAAGATGGATATTAACTGCTGCTCATTGCTTTAAAATGTAATTACCAAACGTATTTGTTGATTCTAAAATTGCATACAAAATTACACTGTACAACTTTTTGGAAAAAATGTCATCGCAGTCCTTACAAGTGGCTTAATAATAGTAAATCTAATATTATACTGTGTGGGAATGAATAAACTTGGCACGAAAATGGCTAAACGAAAAGGAAATCACTTTATAATAATGTTCTTGTATAACAATATACTACATTTTAATAGTATATAAACAATATTCAAGTCAAGTCTTGCTATATAAGCGATTATAAACTTTAAATTAAAAAGTTCACTCCACAACATTCTTCTTATTTATAGAGAGAAACGTAAAATCAGAGTGGTAGTTGGCACTAAACTACGAAAAAACATACCGATACCCGAAGATGAATTTGTTTACAGCGTACAATCGATGCACAAACATAATGAGTTTGTAACTTATCGTGGAAATGACATTGGTCTAATTTATACTGATAGAGATATTAAACTTAATTCAAAAGTAGAGATTATTTCACTGCCCGATAAAAATTTTTCTGAACAAAAAATTTTTGAATTTGCTGGATGGGGAGATTTGAAGGTAAGTTTTGTTTTTTATTTGTGAATGAAACATGTTTAATTTTCTAAAAATTTACATAACATTTTTTAATATTTTGATTTGTAATTGAGTTAATTTTTTCTCCAAAAATAGCAAGATGGTTCTTCGCCTAATAGGCTACGGCAAATAATAATGCATCATTTTGATAAAGAAAGGTGCGTTAATAAATACAAAGTTCGAGATGATAATCTTTGCGTTGCCGCTGAGGGAAGAGGAAACGGCATTTGCCATGTAAGTGAATTAACAATTAAATTCACTGAAATAATCTAAAAAAGTCTTTGATTTGATTATCTTTTTTGGTTTTTGACAAATTTTCTTACTTTAGGGCGATTCTGGTGGACCTTTGGTCACTTTTGAAGATAAACCCTTAATTATAGGTGTTGCCTCATGGTCTCATAATCCCTGTGGGAAACGTACTGCCGATTTTTTTGCAGACGTTTATCATCATAGAGACTGGATCAAACGTACTCAAGAATGTGTTGAAACTACAGAGATTAATGAAAAAATGCAAAAATTTCAACTGTTGAAAAAAATTTTTGGTTAATACAAATAAATTTTTTTCTATCAAATTTTTTTTTTTCTCAATTTTTAACTGTCTCTGTATAAGTCTGCATAAATATTTTAAAATATTATAATTTTGTTTTCATAACTGATACGTTCTTGTAAAAATAAAGAAAATTCTTTAAAAGTTTTGAAAATAAAAATTTTTTAAATTTATTTCAACATAATGAACCCACGGTCTTACTATAATTATTATTTTTTTCTTTACTAACTATTCATGATCTATGATAATTTTTTATGAGGCGAGGTATGATATTATCTTATAGTAACAATTAAAATTTAATATTTAAAAAATTCATTGAGAAAAAAACTGTGATTCTGCAGTGAAGATGTATCTTGCACTAGTTAAAATATTTGTATATTTAAAATCACTAACAATACAAATGTTTTTTATTCTCTTCAACTTTATTGCAGGTCGACTACGCAGAATAGGAAGAGCCCCACGAAACTATACAATTGGATGGATGGTACACCAATTTTCGAATAGTTAAAGCTAATGAAAAAAGATTAAAAACTCAACTATAAACTATCATATTAGTAAAAACTACGAGAATTAAATAATTTTTTTATCTTGGGTTACTTGAGCTTTTAAGAGCGACTTGAAGCCTTTCAAGATTAAAAATTAAGAATATTTTATTTTAAAGTTATTTTGGAACGTCAAAGTAACTTCAGTATTCGAAATATAGATTTAGAAGCTTGCTGCTAGAAACTCTTGATAGAGAGATTTAAAAATTTTATTTTTCTATTTTTACTCAATGTTTGTATGTTAAAGCTTTCAAAAATTACCAACCTAGATACTTAAAATCAATAAAAAAAATTACTTATTTTCAATTATATTTTTAGATGCGGTAGTTTTTCATCAAATATGTGCAAAAAAATTACGGGTTTGACTTTTTGGTCCGTGCAAAAACCAGATGCACGAAAAAATAATTGAAAGAGAAAATGGTTTCATTTCCCGCCATTAAAATGTTTTTTTATGATCACTCTTGCAAAATTAAGCCATTTAAATTCAGCCCTAGCAAAAGTATAGCAAATTAATTATGGAAATGACGGCATAGGCATAAAGTAGCATGTAATTATATAATATTATTAAAAATTATTATTTTTTAGACATTTTATTTAGATTAATAACAAATCAGACAAAAAAATTTCTTCTCTGGAAACATGGCCTATTCATAAAGTATTGAAGGGAATGTGTCATTTATTTTATTTTTAAATTTTTTGATAAACAAAATTGGTTATTATTATTTAAATTAATAAAATTGGAGATACTGATATTATAGACGGCTTTGTTTAGTTTTTAACAAAAATAAATATTTCATAAGGATAATTTATATGTAATTTTTGGCAATTCTAAATGGGTATTTAGCCCCTCGCATTGACTAATAATAATATTTGAAAAACTTTTCTTACTCTAAAAAATTTTATTGTAAACAAAATGATATTTGTACATAAAAAAATAAAAAGATACCAAAAAAAAGTTACCGTTGACTCAAAATATATTAAACCCATCAACATCTCAAGTTAAATCGAGCAAAATTAAGGTGAGTTTAACCGAACCGTTACTTTGTGTCATCTTTAATCATATTTGTTTCTCTACTCTAAAAAATAACAAAAAATCATCACAATCAATCAAAGCGTATCCTTCCAAAAGATTCATCAACGCGTTGCGTCAGCGCGACTCTCTGCAGCAGCCCGGGGCAATAATTCACCAGTCTCGAAAAAAAAAGAAACTTCCTCGTCCCGCAGGCGGCAATCGCGCACTGTAGTACAAAGCTTTTTGTTCCGCTCAATAATCCAGGAATTTTGGCAAAAAAAAAAGAGAGAGAGAGAACCGCACGATTAAAAAAATTTTCAACAACAAAGACGATGATTTCCGATTATCAGATCGGGAGGTCTCCTAGATCAACCTACCGATTATTCACGATCACCCACGAAGAAACAAAGTTTTGTTAAATCCAAATCGGAGCCACCAAAGCCGATAAGAGGGTTATTACTTCGCGTCCACCGTACACGTAATCCTATTACCCGAGGGGTTAAATCCTGCGGTGGACCCGCGGAGAATGCAAAAACCTCCGAAATTTTTAAATAAATTACTATACCCTGCGACCTGCACAGAAGAACGACGTTTCAATCCCTCCATTTCTAAAAAAATTGTAAATGATTTTAAAATTTATCATTCGATCGTGCCTGGTACAGCCTCGGTTATAAAATAATTTCTTTTTCAATAATTTTTAAGTAGCATCATGTGATTTTTCTCAAAATATTGTGTCGAAATTTTCTTAATAAAATTTAGGATTAAAAAGTTTATACTCGCATTGAAATATTTAACTAAAAAAATATTTTAACGGTTCGATGCAGTAAGTCAATCCCAACCGGGCAGTACAATAATATACACTCTTGAAAAGCGCATTCAATAAGAAACCTACGTCATTGAGCTATTAATTTGATGTTGCTTTGAGTGTTCTGTATCTAAAGATCACTTTTTTGTTAGTAACTGTTTTATCTTACTTATAAACTTTTTTTTTATATTGACTCTCTAACACGATTTTGGTGTATTTAAATCGTGGCAGGACAGACTTGTGAATTTTTATCCAAGCCAAAAGTAGTGAAATACGTTAGTTGAACAGTTCTCTCTTCATACCACTGAGTTCCATGACTTATGATTCATTTTTTTCATCACACTATCCAATCCCGCTTCATTTCTGAATCAACTTCTCGCGGTGTTGGTTTAACTTGCAGCAGTTGTTTCTTTTACATTTTGAATTGACATTCAGATAATTTTTGATATTGTTAACTTTTCTTTATTTATGAGTAAGTTTGAGGTGTTTGTGTTCTAAATTATTGACTGTATAATAATTTGATAAATTGTTAATAATTATTTATTGTGATTTTGTTCAATAAAGCTCCTCCTGAAGAGGTTGGCAAACCCTGGCCAATGAAACGTTGAGGAAATATTTAGATGATTTGATTTTTTTGAAAAAAAATTTTTTAACACAATACCTCTACCTTCAAGTGGTCCATACATTAATAATATATTTATGAAAAATAGTTTTTATAACCTGTGACTCAAACAAGTAAGATACTACTTTTTTTCGTACTCAAGCAGTGCAGATTTATTTGTCAGGGCAAAAGTAGCGGAGACAATGAACTCTTTAAATTATTACACAATAGCAGTATATTCCTCTATTTTATTTGAAATAAACTATTATTAAAAATAATCCCAAGCAACAAAAAAAAAGAAGAAGAAAATAAGGGAATAGCGCACGTTTCTTTTTAGTGACAATCTCAAGCTCTCGGAGGAAATAGCGCGGAGCGTAAATTCGAATCGCGTAATTCTTCCTCTCCTCGCTGGGGGATGCCTGCATGCGCCGCGCGCGCCGATGGGACATTTGTCGCAGAAGCACCAGCAGCTCCTTGGCACGTAACACGTTTCGCGAACAAAACGGAAGCCCGACTCTTGCCCCGGGTGTGAATTCTCCGGAGTGAAGGATTTTACTTCCTCCCAATTACACTATTTTCCGAGAGCGATGATTCAAAGTCTCGGCTACTTATCTTATTTCTAAGCTAACTGTTTAAACAGACCAGTTCACGCAGATTATTTTTTGTTTGTTATACGAGTGCTTCAATATTGAGAATTTATGCGTGAAATAATTTTTTGTGGTAAATAATTAGGCTTATTTATAAAAAAAAAAAACGTTAATTTTTCTTGAAGCTATACATTTATAAACTTATTCTTTGACATTATGATACACATGATGTTTGATGATTAATAATGCAGTCACTAGTATTTTTTTTTCATTTATTGTTGAACATAGATTAAAATCATGATGAACATATCTTTTTATATAATGTAAAGCACAACAATCACCATTCTTAAAACGAACAGCGAACTTTTCTAGCATCATCACAAATTTGTTTGCCAGGGTTAAATAGCTTGCCAGGTGAGCAGCTGAATGGAATGGGCAAGCCTTGAGCGCAGAAACAAAACTTACTGCAATCCTCATGTGGAAGCAAAACGAAATGTCGATGCTCAAGGGAAGGACAGAAACCGATGCACTTGTCGCGATTCAAGGTCGGGCGTTTCGTAGACCATAATGGATTCTTCGAAATTTTGGTCATCTGCTGAGGTCTCGAGGTGGTCTGAGGCGCAGAAGTACTTCTTGGCATGAAAGTGCTGGTCAAAGGTGCAACTACGCTGAATCCTTTTTTGTAATAGCTGGGTTGCAGTTGTTCGTCTTCGTCCTCCTCTAGCTCGGTTATGTTAAAAACCAAGTCTGGTTTATTGGTTGGCTTGAAAGATTTTTTCTCATTTAAGTATACCACGTTCTTAGACGCGAACGGATTTTGGTCAATTTCATTGAAGCCGATACCACAAACCACGTGAATTAAAACAAGCAAATAAATGGCTTTTATTACTTGTGAAGAAGAAAATAAAGAGATTATTTTTTCATTCAGCAAAAACTGCGATTCATACAATATGTATATAACATATTTTAAAAATATAATTCCTATATAAATGAGTACTTACTTTTCATGTTAAACACTATTAAACTTTTTTTACTTTAAAGTTTTTTGAAGAAAACCAATAAATTATTATTTTTATGTATACTTTCAATACTCGTTCGCTACAATTATTTTTTACCGATAAATTTGATTTGAAATTTCATCAACGTCTTGAACATCTTCAAAAAATTAAAGTGAAATGAATTTTATTAAAATGAAACGGTCTCAAAATTATTATTATTTCAAATAATTTTCTTATCTTTATTTTCTTTGCATATTAATCATGCTTTCTTTTTAAACATTCAAAATCATGTACACAAAAATGTGTCTTCCGGTATGATAAAAACTGTGAGAAGTAAACAATTTATCAGTGACGAAAATAATCGATAAACCTTTATTACCTGGAAAAATACTACTGTAAATTTTGAATTCTCATTTCAATAGAAATATTTAACATTTACGCTTTTAAAAATCGTATTTAACTTTTGAGATAGATTGAAGTTTAAATTATCTATTTACATATAACACATGTGTTAGGTACTACTTGTCAAAAAATAAAAATTGTTGGTATTTTGATTGAAAGAGTATTAAAAACTTGTATCACGAATAGGCAATTATTTTATAAAAGTTTTACTTGTAAGATCTTGCAAAAATTTTAAAACTGAATGAATCAATAATTTTCTAAGGCATTACGTAGTTTGTTGAGGAAAAAATATTTAATCTGTTAAGATTGGTAACTTAAGGACTTTTAGAGAGGTGTGAACAACTCTCAGAATAAAAATGATAAAAGTATACTTGCATCAGCTAAGTCAAATGGTCCGTCGTCTGCTAGGATCTTGACTGCCGTGAGAGTCTGCGTCTACCCGTCAAGTACATAAAAGATTTATTTTCATTTTTGGGAAAATCTATGGAAAAAGGAGATAGTCGTGAACAGAATATTTTGATATTATTTAGTATTTACATATCGATGTAGTTTGTGTAAGAAATACGTCTAGTTGATACAACACTGGTGGGCATTCACGTCGAATTGTCCCAAAGATAGTTAGCATATTTTTCATATATATAGTAAATTGCCAGCCTAATCGTGATGGGTTTGTTTTAAAGCTTTGCTGACCAAGTTTGGTAATTTATTTTTCCGCCCAAGAACCGAAAACAAAGAGGCGAAGGCCGAAGGTCCGATTTTGAGGTTAGAGGATGGAAAATTTTTTTTCGTTCAAACGTAAGATTAACTGCCTGGTTATTTTCATTTGAAGTAAGCTTTTTTTTTTTTAAAGTTGTCACAATTAATATTATTAATTCTATTTTTATTCTTGCAGCAGTAGATCAACAAATAAGTGAGCAACAGGTATGTATCGGGATATCAAAGTTTGTAATGTTTACTGGGCTGGTATGTGATTTGATTATCAAAATAATTTTACTAAAAACACTCAGAAGATTTCAATACGAAAACAATGGCATATAAATTAAAAACAATTTTGTTATTTAACTTGTTATTTTGAGAGCTAAAATACTCAACAAATTAAATAAAATTCATTCATATAGATACAAACTTTAGAACTTCTATTAGAAATTGAATTTAATCATTTATTCTAATCAGTAAGATCGTGTATCACAAAAAAAATTTCGTCAATATTAATCTTAGTAATTAGAATTAATTTTAATTAAAATATATTTTATAAATTATAAACTTCTACAAGGGTAGTAACTACTTCCAGGTCTCTTGAATTTGGATTACAAAAGGCTTTAAGTACTGTAAAGGAGGTGTTGCAAATTCAAGGAATTTTCGATTCAAAAAGTGGTCATCACCCTGCAGAGGACGTCATTTACAGATGTAGATTTAGGTATCACAACTTCACTCAAAGTTCATTCTCCGTCCAAGACGCTCGTCTGCTCTTTCATCTAACCAAGGTTGCGTGGGTGCAAAAAAACGTTTAAAAAAATGAGGTTTGGCTTACTCACGACCAACAAGGAGATTACGCCACTGACTGGAGATCTCAGAGATCAATTCACCAAGTTAACTAAAGTTTGTATTTATATAAATGAATTTTATTTAATTTGTTGAGTATTTTAGCTTTCAAAATAATAAGGTAAATAACAAAATTTTTTTTTAAATATTCATATAGGTCAGAAAAAACGGTAAATACAAGCACATACGTCCGTCGTCGCAGTGTTCGGAGATCACTTTCGTGCCTAATCATCTCGTTAAGTCGCAAATCGACACGCCCACGGGTTTAAATGCAGATCCGGCATGGCAGTTGAATTTGAACCTGAACTTGAACTTGGACGTTAGCGTCGTACAGGGGCCCAAAAACAATAACAAAAGCTTCATCTTCATTTGTTTGATATTAGCAGTGTTTATGATCTGCTTTGGAATTGTTTTAAAAGACTTTACTGAGCATTCTGATAATGATCATTCTGATTTTATTGTTAATGACTAATGTATGAGTTGCCCAAACAAATACTCATATGTTAGACTTTATAGTAATAGATTATACAATAGGACAATTAATTATAAAAATATAAAAATATATTATGCAAAACTGAGACAGGCCATGACGCATTGTATTTTTTTTTTGTGAAAAATAATCGTTTTAAAATAACGGTTTTGAAAAATACACCATAATGTTTTAAAGTAAACAGCGACTTTTTTGTTTGTTCATTTAATATTCTTTCACCAAAATTCGAAAGTGCCCCTGCATTTGTCGTTTAATAATATATAATTTCAATATCCCTTTTCATGCATTCAAAAGATTTTTCATAAAAAATAAATTTAATATTACTAACGTTAATAAATATTTGTTTCAATTTTTCTTTTATGATTTTAAATACAATTCATTGAGTATAACCATTGATATAATATTGTAAATACTTAATATGATTTTATCAAATTTTCGATCCCTTTTTTGATTAAACAAAGAAGATTATCAATATTTTAGAACATAATTTTTCCTCGCTTATTAATTATGACGGTTCCAGGTGTATTTCAAACTTAAAATTATCATTCATGATATTTATGAAATTCTGAAAAGCTCGGTCGAACGGTTCGACTAAAGCGCGGTTGCGATTTACCGCTCGAAATAATCAATCGGCAACGTTTTGAGAGTTTGTCGAGCATTTCAAACCGATGATAATCCTCGTGCCCAAACAAACGGCATCTGTGTCGCCCCCGCCGCCGCCGCCGTGCAAATAAATAAACGCCGGAGAGTCGGAATAATGCATTATGCCCACGCAGTGGCTAGGCGTAATTAATTTTGCCGTGTGCGAATGAAATTTGTCATAATGTCAAATAGTCATCTCTGTGACCGGTAAAACTTTTATCTTCGGCTGAGCGGAGAAAATTTCTCACTGGTATTTGAGTAGTCAAAAATAAATATTTAATTTTAGCTCAATTAATTCAATCAATATTTCAAATTAAGAGATCACTGCCAAATAAATAGGATAAATTATTGAAAAAATTTATAAATTTGTTGAAATGTAATTTTTTTTTAGTTACTCTCCTGCTCATATGACCAAATTATAAAAATCATATTTGTTTTGATTTTAATTTTTGTAACTTATAAGTATACGGTAAGAAACCCAATCTTTATGGTTTTGGAAGTAAGGTTATAGTAAAACGTTTAATAACTCTTTTAAGTAAAATAAAAGTAAATTAAAGTGGATGCATTTATTAACAATAGTTTGATTTTTAAATAATTAATAAGCTTTAGACCAAACAATGCACTGTTTCATACAAATGTTTATAACTCTATTATTTAGTTCGAAAGAATTTTAAAAATAAATTTTATCAAGTAATAATACTCAATAAAATTTCAATGTTTAAATTAAAGTTTTTTAGATCTAATTTTTCACAGATAAATTATTTAAAAAAAAAAAAGACTTTAATCTCCAGATTAAAAAAAAATTCCGTTAAAATCCTTACCGCAGCAATCAAAAGTTAACAGAAATTAAATTAGACCGCTCAATCCTTACCACCAAATTAATTCATCCCAAAGCTAAACGTAGTAATTTCCCAGCACTCCTCAAAATTCAACAGCGTATATCCGAAAAGCCGGCCGAGTAGAATTGGTAAACCGAAACACTCGTAATCGCGATTAAGCCGGTCGAGATGCTCGATACACATCCGGGGGTGAGAGAGTTTGAGCAGCCTCGGAGGGGATCGGAACAAGACGCCCGCGAGCCGCAAATGTGTTAACACGCTCGATTGAAATTGACTGGACTTTGCAGCACCTCGCTTTTGGGATTCAAATGAGACGAGAGACGGCGCCATGCCGCTGATTTTGAGAAATTTTACCTTTATACAATACTAGCGATTCGGATTACTATACATCGAGATACTTTTTTTTTATTTTTACAAAATATTTTTACTAGTTTCGCAAGGTCATTAATCCTAACCGGACTAAAGTTAATTAATGTTAAAAATCAATTTTTTTACTTTTATGTACCCCAAATAATTACAGTAAAATAATTTTATAAATTTTTTTCCTTAATTTTGAAATCATTTAAAATGAATTTCAGTGACCTTTAAAAATGGTCCCACTTATTCAAATTTCGTATTTGTAATTATATTCCTTTGGATTATCAGTTTAAAATCGAGTGTTAAGTAAACTAGGATTATGTCAGTACGAGGAAAAAAAGAAGCCTTGTAGCCGACAGTTCAACAAACAAAGAAAACTTTTTCAAACGCCTGGCTGACGAAATATTAAAAGCAACCTAAGTCAAACATTAGTCCTTTAACTGGCTCGAAAAATAATGAAACTTTCGTTACGACGAACCGCGGCTTCGTTGCCCAATTTGTGTAACGCATTTTGATTCTCATCCGGGTTTAACGTTGACCTTTGAAGGATATGTTCTGAAATGAGACATGAAAATATGTTAATTATTCAATAATACACAGCTGAGGTGGTTTTAATTTCTTATTGATTTTATCTTTAACCTTACACTTATCTAGATCAGCAGTTCCGAGATTTATCAAAGTTTGGAAATGCTCATGAATATTACCAATTACCATTATGAAGGTCAAAAATGTTCTTCAAATGTTAGAAGTGTTAGGACAGCAATGTTTTTAATAGAATAAAATTTGTTAAAAATTACATTTATAAAAAATGATCAGGTGTTCATAACAACATATTTCAACTTCAGAATTAATTTGAGTTGTGCACTGAGGCGGAACTACTACAAAATAAATTCTCTGGAAATTTTGCATACTCTGAATTTCTGTAGAAATACTATAATAAATAATTTAAATAAACGATATAAAATATTTAAATAAAAATAATCATCTTTATTCTAATCAAGAACTGTCATATTAAATATTGACTATAAGTTTGTCCCTTAAAAAATAGTAACAATTTATTAAATATTAACAAGTTAATAAATGAATCTTTGATGAAGAGGACGGTTAAAATTTGCATTCTCCTTCTTAATTCATAATTCAAATACAAACTTTCAAAGCAATTGTTAAAGGACCTTTAAAACTCCACTTATGCATAAAATTTTTTTTGAATAAATATACTTCAATTAACTTCAGAGAACAGAAAGTAGCGCCATAAAATTTACCGAGATCCTATTGGCAAAAAATAATCGGACACATGAAACCGTAATTACACTTGCTTTGGGTACATTACTCAATAAGAGTTTCTTTTAAACCGCCAATTACGACCAATGTCACTTCAAAATGATTGTCTTTCAAAAATCAAGCGGCTGCGAGCCGAACAGAAAAAAAAAAAAAAAAAATTAATCGTACCGATTTCAAAACACCGAATTCATGTAAGCCTAAAAAAAGAGATACGAGATCGAGTTCCGTGATGTGCACGCCGAGAAGAAAGGGCATGGGTAGGAAGCACAAGATACATTCAAGGTGTTCCACTCTCTCGGCTCTTCTTTTACGCGCACCATCATGCACGATTATTATTCCTTTTTTTTTTTTTTTTTTTTTTTAAAGATCACATGCGTTAATCGTTTTGAAGTCATTTTCAGGAATTATTGTACCGGTAGGCTAGGGCCTTGTTTTTTTTTTTAATATGATCGATGAATATTAGTTATGATCCCGGATCTTCAGAGGGAGGGCAGTTTCGATTATTTCTCGTTCTGTTATTATCGGTACCTGGAGTTTTAAGCCTATTTTTTGTCATGATTCGTTGTGAAATCATAACTGGACTTTGAAGCAGTGTATGAAATTTTATGATGATACATTATTGGTTTACGGAACAAAACTGGAGAATTTGAAGTAGAAAATATTAAAAATAATAAATTAAAATTAAACATTAAAAATAATTAATTTTATGATTTTGTTTGGTCAATAATTAATTAATTTAAAATAATTTATATAGTTTGTATTTTAAAATAATGACTTCTCTGTCCGGCTTTTTAATTGGCTCCAATGCGCCCATGTAAAACATAAACTTGATTTTTATCTTGACAACGCCCCTTAAGTGGTGAATCAACAAACTCAAAAATTGCAGCTATTTTTGAAATTGTTTCACAATTATGAATAATTTATTTTGATTATTCGTGATAAAATGTATATTTACTACTTTTAGTTTCGTGAACTATTTAAATTCATCAACTTTAAGTATAATCTCATTGATGAAATCTTTTATCCTGGGTAGATAATTTTCCTCTAACGAATGTCAGTTATTCATTAGACTTTTAAAGCCCATAATTTACTCTATCTGTAGATTTTTTTTGATGAAAATAAATAGAAAATTTCATTAAAAAGAAAAAACAATTATTTTTTTTATCATCAATTATTTAATTACTTGTGAGAAAATGTTAAATTGAAAAAAAAAAATTTTCAAGTAACTGTAGGAGCTTCAAAAAATTTATTTTATAATTGAAAATATATTTTATAATTGAAAATAATTAAAAAAATTAAAAACATCAAGTATTAGAAGATGTAAATGATTTAGTTACTAAACATTTAAAGGCGCGTAGATTTAAACAAAATTGATAAACCAGAACTTTATTTTTATTGAAAAAAAATTTTTTTAAAATAAAATTTGATTGTGATAAAATAGTTTATTTATTGTCTAAATTTTTTGGTCAAAAATTATTTAAACTTATTTCAAATCAATTAAATATGAGATGAAACAAGGGGTTACCCACTTAGTCCTGTTAAAAAGTCCTGAATAGTCCTGGCCAGCCTATTTTGAACGGGACAGGACTACGAGAGCTTGATATAATATTTTTATCTGATAGTCCCGTGAATAGTCCTGGCATAGTCCTGTTCAAACAGGATCAAGTGCGCAACCCCTTGAGATGAAATTTATTTAGAATACGTACTGCAATTTACCGTCTTGGATAAGAAAAGTACAGATCCTCATTGAAAATATACACTGAAGCTTGCATAATTTTTCTTCGTCACTTCTGAAAAACCAAGTTCTAAGTTACGTGTATTTGAAACAGTTCAGAGCAATATTTGAGTTTTATTTAAATATCGGTGTTATTTAGAGAAAATTCCAAATTGCTATTCGATGTTCTCAATCCAAGGCCAAACTCTGTTTATACACTTTGTGATCACAGTATTTGAACACAACTCAAATCACTAAACTTGATTGACATTAAAAAAAATCCTAGAAATGTCCACTAAAAAAACAAATCTCGAGGTACCCGGAAGTTACCGTATCGAAAATAAATTCACAAGTGACCATATTCGATGCGTTCTTTGTAGATCGCATCGAGACAATGTGGGATCTCGAAAAACCGTAAATAATTCTCGTTCGAGCTGGAAGGGAGAGAAATATATGGTGAAATTACCCGTTCGTACAATGCGGTGCTGGCTGCATGCAGAGCCTAAAAAAAAAGATAAGCTCGATCGAAAGTCGGAGGGGCGTCGACGTCACGGAAGTCTCCACCGAAGGTCGCGTAGCGTCCGCATAGGGAATACGCTTCTATATAAACGTCCGTTCGTACCTCCAGAACTAACATTCAGTCTTTAGCTTCTCATCTCGCACCTTCTCAAAAAAAAAACCCAAAACCCATCACCATGTTCAAGCTGGTAAGTTCAAGTGAAGACTTGTGATTTTGTGAATTTAGTGTGCTGCATTGTCTAAATTTTCTTTTCTAACTTTTTTTCAAACAAAAAAAGATTTTTGATGGGGACTGATGGCCACTGACAATCGCATCAAATCGATTATTTGATTTTTAATTGGACCTGATAGGTCGTAATCGATAGTTATCCTAATTACCATTATTCCTGGACGTAAATAATTTTAATTTTAATTTTCTAACTTCGAATACTTAGTGATTTTTTTTTTTTTTTTTTTAATTTCTGACGAGAATATTTGATTATTAATTTATTTAATCACTATTTTTGAAGATATTTCATTGGTTTTTATTTTATATAATTTTTATTTTTATTTGAAACGAAAAACTGTCCTAAAAATGTAATAGATATAAAAAAAATTATTATCAACTTGGGTATCAGTTTGAAAAAGAGTTGAGGATTTAAAAATTTATCTTTAAAATTTATTTATCATTATTATTTTACAATTAGAACTCAATTTGTAGAATTTTCAATACTAGACAAAAAGAATTTGATCTAAATTAAGCTAAAATTTTTTCAAAAACATTTATTAAGTACAAAAAGAAATTTAATATCGGCTGTAAGCTTGAAAAATTAAGCGCTTTTCGTAATCTTTTTATTCTATCGTATAAATTAAAAATAAAATAAAATAAAGATTAGCGAATTTTCGTTCAAATTATAACAAAAAAAAATATATATATGTTTTATAATAATTTGTAACTTTTCATATTATCCAACTAAAAGAAGTTGTCTGTCCGATCTTAATTTCTAGACAAAAATATTTGAATCCTCTTTGTAAATAAAATTTTTTTAATTTCCAGGTAGCTCTCCTCGCTTTGGTAGCCGTAGTTTCGGCCAAGCCCGGTTTCCTCCCCGCCGCGGTGGTACCTGCAGCCATCGAGACCCGCACGTCGGTGATCGGCACCCAGACCGTCGAGTCCCACGGCAACTCTGTCGTCCACTCCGCCGCCCCTGTGGTCACCAGCTACGCTGCTCCCGTAGTCGCTGCCCCAGCCGCCATCCCCGCCCCAGTCGCCGCCGTAGCCGCCGCTCCTCTGGCCGCGTCGGTCCACACCGCCGCAGTCATCCCCCACTCGACCATCGAGACCCACGGAAACGCCGTCGTCCACTCGGCTCCAGTCATCACCAGCTACGCCGCCTCGGCTCCCCTCGTCTACTCGGGCATCCCAACCTACCTTTACTAAATTGTTTATTCTCTATTTTTTGTTAAACAATGTGTGTGCAAGGACGAGTGATTGTTAAAACCTTATGTTTCCGCGAGGCAAGAAGTCAATTTTCATGTGATCTCTCTTATTGACCACCGCCTCTTTCTGTTAAACTGGACCACTTTTTTGTCAAATTGTTTTTTCTGACCGTTGTCATGATACATATCTTCTTTTTTGTGCGACTAGCATGCGTGCAATAGCTTAAAACTGACTGAAAAATCTATGAAAAATAAATAAAATAGTTCCACTGATTCATTGAACATTGATTTTTATTTTTACCTTATCTATACTTTTTAAACTGCATAAAATTAATTCATACATTAAATCAAGTGTAATGTGTTAATTTCTTTGGGTACATTATTTATTAAAAATTTATCTCAGTAAAATAGACTTGAGACCTTTTTAAAATCAGAGGGATTCTTATAATAAAATATTAATTAATTTTTTTTTATTATTAATTTAAATCTCTACAGAGATAATTACATAATAAATACAAAATAAATAATAATAACTACGAATAATACAAATCTACATGATATAAAGTAAGTTACATTGGTCAGAGTCAAAACAGAAAACAGAGTCTTTAAACTTTTAAGTTGCACGCTTTGAAGAACTTCACTATTATTTTACAGACGGGTACGTTGGACCCGACCATAAAGTCTTCAATAACTATTGGCATTTGAAGTTTAAAAATTTTAAAAGAAGAATATCGTGAAAAATTTGTTCACATCTATAATAGAACATTTTAATTAAAAAAACTTTTTGTCGCATTTCTACTTCGAGTTTCATAAAATTCCATTATCATGTGACTAAAACAATTCTAATTTGAAGATTTTTTTTAAAACACAACAAGGACCGTTATCACGTGTCTTAGTCTATAAGGATCGGTTTTATTTTTCAAATTTTTTTTTATAAAAGTTCGGGTGTTGTGAAAATTTTGAAAAATATTTAAATCTTGAGTTTTTATTACTGCTTTACGTTTTATTAATTATATGTATATTTTTTCTTTATTTTGAAAAAACTTATCAATTATTTTGCAAAAAAATTAGTTATAATTGATGTATCAATTTTTTAAATATATAAATCCAGCGAAAACTTTTAAGAATTACTGTACAAACAACATTAAGATTCAAAATTAGTATTGACAAAAAAAACTTTTTACATCCTTCCAGTCAGTATTTTAGTTTTTAAACAGCCCAAGACAAAACATAAGATGTAAAATTGTTTTTTAAGGATGTTCGATGGCTTCAGGAAAAACGTGCATCAAAACGAACATCATTTTGACAACTTTGATGGGATCATTTGTATAAAAATTATAATTGGATTTTTTTCTTCTATTTATCACGTTATCAACACTTTTATTCAAAAAGTTTTAAATAAATAATGATTATTTAATAACTAACCTTATTGGATTAGATCATTTTTTGATTTTTGAAAGCTGTCTTTTTAAAAAAACACGGAAATTGGTGAAATACTAAATATTACAATTAATAAAATTTTGAAAAAAATTGTTTTTTTTTCTAAATTTTTATTTACTTTTAAAATAGTCCGTAAAATATTTAATTTTCTTAAGATTTTGTGTTAAATAATCATTGTTTATTTAAAACTTAAAAAAAATGTTTCAGTTATTAACAAAGGAAAATCCAACGATTATATTTTTATGAATTATTAGAAGATCTGATCAAAATTAACGAAATGCCCGCCTTCTTTCTGAAAAAATCAAACATCCTTAACTATGAACAATAATTTGTAGAAATTTAATTTAAATGAAGACATTCATTAAAATATAAAGCATCATACTTTTCGGTTAAAAATTTTGGGAAATCCACGTACGCGTGAAAAGCTTGTTGATGCTCTTTCGTCCATCATTTAAACTTTCTTTCCCCGAGTTAAATGCGCAAGCACCGGTGTACAGCGTGTTAACATTATACACGGGGCCCAGAGGAAAGTTTGCTCGTAAAAAGCTACCGCGCGGATACGTGCCGAAGGGGATAAATCACTTGGACCGGGGGATGTTCCTCGTCAATCTTGCCAATCGTAACTTCAACTCGTCTTCATCACTCTCTACCGTAAACAAAAAAAAAACTGCTCTTTGTTATTTGAAAGAAAAAAAAAGGAAGAAGAAAAAAGTTGGTCATTTAATGTCGCGGTGCTGATTGAAGGTAACTGAAAAAGTCCAATCAGAGTTATGCCCTGGAGAAAGAGAGGGTCACGTTAAACAAATAATTTCGTCGAGCCTTTTGTTCGGCCCTTTTGGACGATAACAGGCTGGAGGGGTCCGTCTCTCGCTGAAAGGGTAAAAACGATTCGACGTTACTACCATGGACGATAAAGATTAGTTATCTTTTACGGTTACGGCCATTGTCGCGTTTCTCTATCGTTCGCTCGCTTTCTGCAATCGTTATGGATTCAACCGAGCGAGATTTTTATACCCAAAGCTCTGCACCTTGCGCGCTTTGACCCTGCACTACTACGACCAAAATCACTTGCAATGTAATTCACTCGTTCCTTTCGAGATCGTTCAATTTATCACTCGGGTGCTTATTTCGAGAAAAAACTCTGTTGAATTCGACTTTTTTATTTTCAAAGTTCTTCTACGGGGTAAAACAATATCGATTAAAGTTCAAGTTTTTACCTATTTTTTTTTACAGCTTTGGATACTGTAAACCTGTATAAAAATTTTTTTGTGATAAATTCAATCAGTAGATGTTGAAAATAAGCAGTATGATGTTAATGAAAAATTTCCAGTCATTTTTTAAAAAATGGTTACAATTGAATGTATTTAATACAAATAGCTAGTTTTAACTTTACTAATAACATTCATTTATTGTTTAAACTTACTTGTTTTTACAATGTTTATATATTTTGTCGTGTTTAATTTTTACGTTTTTTATTAATCAAATTTTCGCAGTACCAAATTTTTCTTAATTTTTATAGATACTTTATTTAGTCTTTTCCATAACTCAAGAGTAATATGTTTCACTATTGAATAATTTTTTAGAACATACATACTTACTTTTTATTACATTGATTATTTTTCAGAGCTAACCCGATGACTGTAGTTCTGGTTCATTGGCAGTAACGTTACCTGTAGTAAACTTTGAGTTTGTTCATCAAGATTTTGTAGCAAGTTTTGTCCTCCAGCTGGGTCTTTCAGTAGATTTTTTATCTTTTATAAAAGGGATATGGCATTAGGGAGATCTTATTTAACTTGTTTCAACAGCAATAAATTAATTTTACAGAGGAAATTCATCTACTTGCCGTTTTAGGACAAATTAGAAGCTTTTCAATATCATCCCAGCTGGTATAAGTTTTATAGGCAATCAGTAACATAAAATGCTAATTTTCAAAATGTACTGACTTAATAGGATCTAGTACATTTTGAAGATCATCACTCTTCTCTTCGAAACAACAATATATAGTCGTGTAATTTTTCAGTAACAATATCAGGTAAGTACTTTAAAGTTTCGCCATAATTGTAGGTTGGATGAAGGTAGTAAGACGTAAGATCAGCCATGTCAAAAAAGTCATCAGAAATTAATCCATAACAACTCTCAAAGCTTTCTTTTGTCAATGTGCTTAGCTCTAATCAATGATGTAGAGCTTCTGCTACATACATGAAAGAATTTTCGAAAAATTTTGTTTATTGCTTTGTACAAACTCAAACACTTCTCAAGCTCCACTTGAAAAGTTTTATCTATTACTTTATACTTTATATTAACAGATATTAACAGATATATTATCACAATCTACAGCCATAGTTTTTAAACATAAATGGCGTTCTTGACTGTCAAGAATGTCATTTAGGACTTCAAGTTTCTGACGTACCCACCCGAACAGAAATTTTATGGGGGCACTAGTAAGGTCCTCTTTAGATGCCGTGAGAATCTACTGGGGCCCTGTTTAGGGGATTCGCTTAGATCATCTAAGTTAGATGGCATGTAGCGTGTAAGGGGGGGGGGGTTAGTTAGGACCTAATTAGGTTCCGAAAATAGACATTTTGACATTTTGAAATAGACATTTTTGAAGAATATTCTATTTTGATTTGATATAATTATTAACATTATTCAGTCCATTAAAAATGTTGTCATCTCGTTTTTTTCTACTTTTTCTGCATAAAATTATCCGAAAAGGAGTCGCTTCCGAACCTTTCGGATTACCAAGTAGACCAACTATAAAAAAAAAAAAAAATTATTTAATATTTAAAATTATGCAATAGTTCTACTTTTGACAAAGAACAATTATTCTGTTAATTATATTTATAAATAAGACTTTCTTATAATTTGTAATAATTTGCATAACAAGTTTTTAATAAATCTTTAATTATCGAAAACAATTTTTTTTGATGCACTTGTGCAAATAGTTACACTTTTCATAAAATGAAATTTAAAAAAACCAAAAGCATATTAGTTGATAAAGCTTAGTCTAAAGAGATTGGCCATTTTCATAAACGATCTTCAAAATTTAGTCAAACATAAGTAAGTACAGTTGTTTACAGAGATTGTATTAGCTTACTATACAATGATACATACAATACTATACATTTATTTTTAATTTTTTTTATGTAGTTTCTCTTTGCCCAAAGTTTCTGATCATTCACGAATCACGTTATTTAAAATATAATACTTTTTTTTTTTCTCTTCAACTTACAGGAAAAAGATTATATTTATTATAAAATTTTTTTTATAACAAAAAAGATACTTCAAAGTACCAACCATTATTTATAAAAAAATTTTTCAAAAGCAAAAAATACTTTATAAGCATTATATTGAAAAAAAGGATAATAATAATAGTAGTAATAATAAGACATGAAACGTGAGTACCTGTATCAAAATTGAACATTTGACCCATTTTAAGAACTGATCAAAAAAATGTATCACCTTCTTTTTTCATTACGCAACAGAAGTCATCTGCATTCTGGTATCGATTCATATTGTCATCGGCGATAACTTCGACGCAGTAGACCGAAACCCCTACTCATCTAAAAAAATCATGAACTTAAATGACAAAAGTTTCATGGAGCCGACCAATAAGCCGGACTTAGTTCTCAACATACCCGAACCAGAACCTGATTCAGCCTTGAATATAAATGCAGAAAAAAATTGTCCTGACTGCCACAAGGAAGGCTTTAGTGTAGCACCTCCGATTAGCAATTCTGAATCAAAAACTACTTCTAGATTGAACACCGGAAAGCCAACGAAGCAAACGACTGTCATTTCAAGTTTTTCATTAAGGCCTTCAACAGTTCGTCCAATCTCAAACGTTGGGCGTGGATGTATTGGAGTATGTCCAACCCCTGATTATCCGTATTTTATTTATCTTTCACATGAAAACTGTAATAAGTATTGTTTTTGCGGCCTGAATGGACCAATCGTTTTAAACTGTTCACCCAATTTGGTCTTTGATTTTCATAATCAAATCTGTGGGGATCCAAAAAAGACTTCTTGTGCAAAGTATCATAGAGGAAGTGTAAGATCCAGCTAAACGAAATGCTGTACCTCTCTATTTTTTAATTTTGGTGCATCTTGTTTGGTACCTGCATGTATTCAATTAAAGATTTTTTTTCGTATATTAAAGATTAATATAATTCTGGAAGATTTTTTTTGGGTTATTGGGTACTCAAAGTACAGTAACTGTTTTTTAACTTGATTTATTTATGTAATGAAAATTATAAATTGATCTTTTTATTTATGGAACGCATTTACAGCCAAATGGTATTTTAAAAAATCTCATTTGCAATTCACTCAGTTGAAACAATTCTTTCCCAAAAGGTACTGACAGAAATTGATGAAGCTTAAAATCTTGCTGACATGATCCTTTGGAGCACGGTTGATCTGACCTAAAAGTATTAACTTCTATTTTAAGATCATTTACAATTTTACAAATAATTTTAATAAAATGTACTAAACATACAAGCACTCGATAAATGTCGCATTTTGTTCAAATCCCGGAATGTTTATGATAGAATATGTATTATTATCTTCTGATATTCTTACGTCTTCTTTTGATTGGATTACGTCACGTTGCTGATAATGATACATTCATATAAGGGTTTTATGGTAAAAATCAGAAAAAAATTGAAAAATTATTTATTATTTTTGGTACTTACTCGAGATTTACATTCAGCAGCCAAAACATTTATTTCCTTCAAACAAGAAGATACATTAATTTTATGAAAATATCATCAACCAAGGAAAAATTTTAAAAACATCATTTTGTGCAACAAAAGTGAGAGTCATTTTCTTAATAGCTCTTTTAAAAAAAGAAATATTTAATAACTTTCATTTGTCAAAGATGAATATGATGGTTTGTATGAAACTTAAAAAAAAAAAAAGATTTGTGACTAAAATAATCTTGAAACGTTTATGCTTTTATTTCAGAACTCTTAATTTTCATGTTGCATGCATCCATTTTTCCAAAACAAAATTAGTTTAATATTTGATTAAAATATTTTTTGATCAATAAAAAAGCACATTCAAATACTCACAAAAACATTAACTGTGATTACTAAAAGAAAAAATACTCGTAGAATGAAATTCATTCTAAGTTTTTTAAAAACTTTTCTTCTCTCCTGAAGATAGAAGCTGATTTTCCTCAAGACTCACTCTGACTGATGGTTTTTGAAACTTAACTCAATTACTCAATTGCATACATTAATTTTTTTTTGTTTTCTCTCATTTGAAATGCATACGATTATAACAGTCATTCTAGACTAATCGATTACATGATGTCTCATTCATATTCAAAAGCTGATCTACTTTCGATGAAAAAGTATCAAACAACTTTGTACAAATTAAATGCTTGATCTAAGAACTGAAATGAATATATTTAGCTAATAATCAGTATCGAAACGAATATTTAAAAAAAAAAAAGCTCTCAATATAATTAAGTGAAATATTCATAAGATTTTTTAAGCAATTAATTAATAATACAAATGTACTCTGTTCATCTTCAAATAGATTTTTCTGTTCACTTCTAAAAAATTTCTGAAAGATGTCTTCACGTACATTCCCTGTTGGATAGCCACACGTGTCACACATAAAGTTTAAATGATGATTTTTTTCTAAACTGTATATTTTTATTAATAAATAAATAAATAAGTTAATAAACAAATTATAAAAAAATTACACCCGCGTGCACCCATTCAACTTCTCCTGGAGGTTTTCCTCATAACTGGTACTCGGGACCTAGACTAAGGTATCGGTTACGAGGAAAAATTCCAAGAGAAGTCGACCTGGTGTACGAGGAATGAACCCGAGGCACACAATACCTTATTCCAAGTTCTATAATAAAAGAAAACACCACCCTTTGACTTTGATATTTTGATTATTATTATTATTATTATTTATTTAGGCGTACTCAAAGCTCTAAGGTTTACACGGCCATGTTATAATTATTAGCTGAACCAAAGTTTATTATAGACCTTACGTCGACAACTTCAGAGAAAATTCAGTAAAAAAATTAGCTGAACCAAAGCTGAACTCATTACAGACATTGTCTCAGCCAGTTCAGTGAAAATTCAGTGAAGAAATTAGCTGAATGTTAGTAACCCAAATTGAAGAATTCACTAAGACTCTTAGAGGCGTAGGAAAACGATTTTTTTTTGGTTGCCAAACAGCTAACTACAGATAAAGGGCGTAGGAAAACGATATTTTAAAGGATTCCAAACAGATAACTACTGATTAGGGGCGTAGGAAAACGATTTTTTTGGGATTCCAAACCACTTACTCGAGAATAAGGGCGTAGGGAAACGATTTGTGGGGTTTCCAAACAGATAACTTGAGATTAAGGGCGTAGGAAAACAATTTTTATTTGGTTTTCAAACAGCCAACTCGAGACTAAGGGCGTAGGAAAACGATTTTTTTGGTTTTCCAATCAGCTAACTCGAGTTTAAGGGCGTAGGAAAACGATTTTTTGGGGTTTCCAAACCACTAACTCGAGATTAAGGGCGTAGGGAAACGATTTTTCGGGGTTTCCAAACCACTAACTCCAGACTATGGGCGTAGGAAAACATTTTTTTTTTGGTTTTCCAAACAGCTAACTCGAGATTAAGGGCGTAGGGAAACGATTTTTCGGGGTTTACAAACCGCTCACTCTAGACTAAGGGCGACGGAAAACGATACTTTTTGGTTTTCCAAACAGCTAACTTGAGATTAAGAGCGTAGGGAAACTATTCATCAGGGTTTTCAAACAGCTAACTCGAGGTTACGGGCGTCGGAAAACGATTTTATTTGGTTTTCCAAACAGCTAACTCGAGATTAAGGGCGTAGGAAAACAATTTTTCGGGGTTTCCAACCCGCTAACTCGAGATTAAGGGCGTAGGAAAACGATTTTTTTTGGTGTTCCAAACATCTAACCCGAGATTAAGGGCGTAGGGAAACTATTTTTCGGGGTTTCCAAACCGCTAACTCTAGACTAAGAGCGTAGGAAAACGATTTTTCGGGGTTTTCATACCGCTAACTCCAGACTTAGGGGGACGGAAAATGATTTTTTTTGGTTTTCCAAACAGCTAACTTGAGGTTAAGGGCGTAGGAAAACGATTTTATTTGGTTTTCCAAACAGATAACTCGAGATTAAGGGCGTAGGAAAACGATTTTGCGGGGTTTCCAACCCGCTAACTCGAGATTTAGGGCGTAGGAAAACGATTTTTTTTGGTGTTCCAAACATCTAACTCGAGATTATGGGCGTAGGAATGGTATTTTGTTTCACTAGTGAGGCTCTGTGGTACTTTGCCCGAGCGAGCCGCATAATACAAACTATTATTCGGCGAGCCGGGCAATGATCCACAGAGCCGAAAGAGTGAAACACAATATTTTATTTCACGATTGACGTGCAATCTACACTTTCGCCCTCTATACAAAATCAACTTCGATTCAATTATAATGATTTATAAAATCCACTTCACTTCCTACTATAAATGTGAAACGAGCGAGCAATCTGCACTTTGCTCGACTGTTTCGAAAACAGACGAGCAAAGTGCGGATTGCTCGCGCGTTTCAACAGTCGGGCAAAGCAGTACTTTATTTGACTGAAAACGGACGGGCAAAGTGAGGATTGCACGTCGGAGTGAAATAAATGATTTTTTTTTGGTTTTCCAAACAGCTAACTTGAGGTTAAGGGCGTAGGAAAACGATTTTATTTGGTTTTCCAAACAGCTAACTCGAGATTAAGGGCGTAGGAAAACGATTTTGCGGGGTTTCCAAACAGCTTACTACAGATTAGGGGCGTAGGAAAACAATTTTTTAGGATTTCCAAACAGCTAACTACAGATTAGGCGACTAGGAAAACGATTTTTTTGGCGTTTCCAAGCAGCTAACTAGAGATTAGGGGCGTAGGAAAACGATTTTTTGGGGTTCCCAAACAGCTAACTACAGATTAGGGGCGTAGGAAAACAATTTTTTAGGATTTCCAAACAGCTTAGTACAGATTAGGGCGTAGCAAAACGATTTTTTTCTGGTTGCCAAACAGCTAACTACAGATTAGGGGCGTAGGAAAACGATTTTTTTGGAGTTTCCCAACAGCTAACTACAGATTACCCGATCAGAAATGTGGAGGTTTGTGTAAGCCTGGGCCAAGCATTTTGTAACCTTTACCAATGTTGGCACAGGCCTGGCAAAGCATAATTATAAACGGCTGGCGGTGACGCGTTGCACAGCTGGGCTAGGATTAGTAAATTCAATAAATTGAAATATAACCTTTTCAGATAAAAATTAATATATATTTATCATTTTTCAGAAAAAGTAAATAGAAAAGTTTATAGAGTAATTCCCCTGCTGTATAGCCTCACGTGTGCCACACGTACAATGGACTTGAGTAAACTGTTATTCTTTTGCCAAATATTATTACATTATGAAGTTAGGCTGGACATCTGGTTCACCTGGTGATGATAACGCCTGGTAGATGATTTCCCCAGGAAGATTTGACTCCAGAGGGGTCAGGACGGACACCTGGTGTACCTGTTGGTAATAAGGCCTTGTAGATGATTCTCCCAGGAAGGTTTGATCCCAGAGGGGTCAGGACGGACACCTTGTGCACCTGGTGGTAATAACGCCTTGTAGATGATTTTTCCAGGAAGGTTTGATCCCAGAGGGGTCAGGAGGGACACCTGGTGCACCTGGTGGTAATAACTCCTCGGAGATGATTTCCCCAGGAAGTTTTAACTCCAGAGGGGTCAGGACGGACACCAGGTGCACCAGGTGTCCATCCTGACCCTCCTGGGATCCAAACTTTCGGTGAAAACCATCTCTGTGGCGTTATTATCACCAGGTGCACTAGGTGTCCGTCCTGACCCCTCTAGGATCAAAACTTCCTGGGGAAATCATCTACAAGGCGTTATTATGACCAGGTGCACCAGGTATCCGTTCTTACCCCTCTGGGATCAAACCTTCCTGGGAAAATCATCTACAAGGCGTTATTACCACCAGGTGCACCAGGTGTCCATCCTGACCCCTCTGGGATCAAACCTTCCTGGGAAAATCATCTGCAAGGCGTTATTACCAACAGGTGCACCAGGTGTCCACCCTGACTTCATATTGTTATAATATTTAGCAAAAGAATAAAAGTTTGCTCAAGTCCATTTTACGTGTGCCACACGTAATATTCATCTCTTCCCAACGTTGGCCCAAGCCAGCGCTGCGTCACCGCCAGTATATTGGCCCAGGCCTGGTTATTCTGCCTGGCCCAGGCTTACAAGACTGGCCGCCAATCTTAATTTCTGATCGGGTAGTGGAATGAATAAAATTGAAGCAAGAATCATTCTCACTCAATAGCAACGCACTCACCCGATGAATGCTCGAGGTACCTTGTGCTTCAAAGCCGCAGATCGAAATCCGGGGCTTGGGAATCAATGTATCGGTCAAAGCTTTTGCCTGGTTTTGAATAATAAACGCAGAGAGTTCAATGGGAAGATTGTTTGGGAAATCTGTACTAGCATTTGTTTTTTTTATTCGTTTGAAATACTACAAATAACAGAGTAATAATGAGTTCTTATTTCAGTAAAATACTAAAAATTTTAGAAATATTCAAATATCATTTAAAACTTTTTACTTTTGTAAAAAAAATTTACACTGCTAAAATTTTACTTAAAATTATATGGAATAACTATAGAAATAGAGCTACTGATTCTTTATGTGTCTTGAACAATAGCAATTTCTCATCATTGAATTCTGTTTAAAAGTTTTGTGTTGAATTTTTTTTTAATATTAAATAGTAATTGTTGTAGGATAAAATAAATTGAGTGAAAATTGTGTAATTAAAATAGATTGACTTATTTTGTTGTTCTTAAAAATAAAAACTTGGTTTTAAGTGTCATGTAACAAGTGATTAATAGTTTGTAATTATAATTACTGTACAAATTCATTATAAACGCTGAACACATTGTAAAACATTCAAACATTCGTATAATATTAAAAGTCTTCGAAACTTAGAACTAAATTATTGATTAAAGTTTACAGGAATACTGAGTTTGTGTTTGATTCACATTCATTCATTTTTGAAATTCTTTTTGCCGTGGATAATTTAATAGGTGCATCATAAGCGTACGTATGATTATATAATAATGTTCTAATTTATGAGGAGTGAAATTTATGATATATAATTATCCTAAAAGTGTCTTTGCAAATTAAATAATATTTTTAATGAAGTTTTGCATTTTTTCGGACACTTGTTTAAACTGATAATGGCAATCATCGAAGTAAGTTTTCGTTCACGTTGAAAATAAATATGAAAAATATAATTAAATAAATGAATTTTTTCAGAGGTGTTTAAATTGTACGTTTTTACTCGACCTATCGATTATTTCTAAAATTCTATTTTGCAGTAATTGTTTTAGATTTTTTGCCCAAACAAAATCTAAATGGTTAAAATTGTTGTGAGGAACAATTTCGACTCGAGCGTGTTTTATAAGACTTTTCAGTTCCATCGAGTCCTGCGTAAAATAAAAAAAGAAAAAATTAATTTAAAAGACAACAAATTTTATTGCAATATATAAATTTTAATATTATCTAACCTCAGGAGGAGCTACAGCGTCGCCTTTTCCAACGAACATGTACACTGGTGTGTCAATGTTTTTAAGATTGTATGCAGGTGGTTTGATTTGTCTGTAAGTGGCAAAGTTTCGGATGTATCCATAATCGAACATTTGCAGTTTACCTGAAAATTGAGATTATTTTATTCAATTCTTTCAACTACTTTTGAAAATTTTAAGTTCATTATTATGACCTTTGATTAAATTGAAAAAGTTTCAAAACTCTTTGGATTTTATAATTAGATTTTGAAGGAAAATTTTTTAATAAGTTTTTTAACGGTTTGTTAAAATCGTATTTTCTATGTTACGTTGGTCATACAGTAAATTTTTTTTGCAGTATAACAGGTGAGTTTCAAAGATTCTAAAAATATTTTATTTTTTGATACGCATAGAACACCACTCATTTATCAATTATAAATTAAAAAATTTAGTTTGTTAATAGCTTGCTTTAAAACTCACTTGAAGAGTTGACCTGTTTTGTACTTATTACCGCATGTGGATAAGTACGTAAGGTCTGTTTTACTGAAATTACTTTTAGTTTCTGTATAGAATATAAATTTTTTTTTATAATCAGCCACTTGATCAGAAGCATTCGACAATTATCATGCTTTTTTAGACTTAATTAATTAATTTGCGAAGAGTTTTTTTTTTTTTTTTTTTTTAATTGAATTAGCCTTAACAAAGATACTGTGCACACACATGAGAGTACGTAGTGTTGCAGTATGCAGGCATATAAATTACGAAAAATACTTCGAATAGAGTCCCACATTTTTTTAAATTACCTACTGTACATCTCGAGGTATATCTAAAAATTTTAATATTACCTGCGATAATGTTCTGATAAAAGTGTCTTAGGGTTTGCGTAGATGTTCCTGCTGGATAATATAACAATCCAAATGTGAGCAATTTCTGAGAATGAAAATTTTTTTGCACATACGTAAGTATAACCAAGAATTTTTTGAAAAAATTTTGATTTATAAAGAAACTACTCACGTTATCCATCAATTCAGGATCGTATCCGCTGACAAAGTGAATCATTCTCGAACAAATCTGTTGTAAAAAGCTGCCATCGTGACAAGTGTTATTCAAAATTTGTCCACCACCCAATGTTTGCGGTAATACTTCACCAATTCTGGCAGTAGTTAATATTTTCTGAAAATTTAAATTGACAGATGATCAGTGATTCGTGAAATTAAAAAAAAAGTAGAGTGCAGAAAAAGCTCTTCAACCGATTCCAATTGTATTTTTTTAAAAGTTTCATTAAATTTTTATTAAATTTGAAGGATACGTGAAAACTTTTATCTTCACTTTGTAAAATTAGAAGATAATTAAGATATTTTCAGGTCTTTTTTCTTTGTAAAGTTACAGCTCATTTATGATTTTTCAATTATTTGAAAACTGCAAAAAATAGTTTGGTGTAATTTATGGTGTAAAAAAAAAACATGGGAAAAATATTTTGTAAAAGAAATTATGAAAGAAACAAATTGAGTATTTATTATATTAAACGGCACATTTTTTAATGTGTAACCTAACTGCAAATGTCCAAAAACATGTGATTAACGAAGATAATGAATTTTCGTTATTATAAGTCTGATTTTATAAATTTTATAATTACTGTATCTAGATATAAACTTTTAAATATATGTTATGATTCTATCACTTTGTATCAATTGATAAACATTTTAAACTGATCACCGGTCTACACGAGTCAAATTTGGTTATTTTACTAAAGTACCTAATAATTCCAGTAAAACTTTGCTAGCGAAAGGACGTGGATATAGATTACTAGAATAGTAATAGAATAGTAATCTATTACTAGAATAGTACTAGAATAGTAATCTATATAATGTAAATATAATTTAAACTTCTACTTCTCCTTCATGCATTACATTTTATTTTTTATAATTTAATATGTTATTATCTTAATTTTAAATAATGTTTTAATTTATCTCACACGTTTGAATAATTATAATCACACTAGAAAATTGTCTCAACTACACTGACCTTTATTAGTTTTAGTTATCTCCAAGTGTGTTTTTATGAAAAAATTTATGATGGCATTTAGTTATTTGAATTTATAGATTGCTTTACCTCAACAATATGTCCGTAGTGGTAAAAAACTTTCATGAGGTTACGAGGCTTCTTCCAGTTTCCAATAGTAGCCAGGTTAATCACCAAATTAATTTTTTTATTGTACTCAGGCTTAGTCGACAGCAGCACCAAACCTATGGTTGTACCCATCGAGTGAGCAACGTAGATAAGAGATTCTTGATTTGTCTCGTGGAGTATGAAGTCAATCATTGTGCTAACGTCGTAAAGTGCTATCTCGTGGAAACTAGAATCATAAAATAAGTTAAAATTTTGTCATTTTTATGATTTTCTTCTGGTTGAGCTTCATTTTACGACTGACTAGTTTTGTCTAAGAACCAAAAAAATTTGTAAATTCAATTAAAATTTGATGTTTATGCTAATTTAACTCTCAAACGTTTCTAAGAATCTTTTTTTTTTTCTTTTTTTTGTGTATATAAAAAAACTTCAATATAAGTAGCTATCAAATGAAAGTGAATTGAAACATCTTAGTAATTTGAATACTAACGAAATCCTAGATTACCTAATGATCAATAAAAGATCGGCAAGCCTCAAAACTGATTATGCATTTGTAAATTTTTTTGCCCAATAAAATTTTTCTTCTTCTTTTTTTTCTTTCTTTTTTTGTAGAGTTACTCAGAAAAAAGGGGAAAAATAATCATTTCAAACAGTGTAAAAAATTTAAACGGAAAACCGGATTTTTACGAGAAGTATCGTTGTTTAATGATTGAACTATAGTTGTAATACTTTCACGAATCAATGAAAAAGTAAAAATCACTCGAGTCAACGATATTTTACCGGATACTGTAAGAAAGGGATCCAGGAACATCGTAGGTGCTAATTTCAATGTCAAACTCTCGATACTCACTTTCGGTCAATGAACCGGGAGTTACAAGATTGGAAGTGTCCAGAAGGATTGTATGATAAAACAAGTTTTTGGCAATTATTTATGCAATTCCTTAACTCAAAATTTATGAGATTGGTTTGCGATCCCCTGCGCCAAAAGATA
The DNA here is from genome assembly GCA_038277355.1 of Encarsia formosa. NCBI lineage: Eukaryota > Metazoa > Arthropoda > Insecta > Hymenoptera > Aphelinidae > Encarsia > Encarsia formosa. The sequence continues at coordinate 19,402,591 of CM076184.1, forward strand.
TTCAACGATCTTGTAAACAACGAATGCATTATCATTTTTTGTTATATTAATGATTTCTTATTTCAGTTATGTAGTTGTTTATAAATAGATCCCAGGAAAAGGAAGAGTGGAAATCTCCATAGGTCATATGGTTTTTTATTTTTTAGGATTTGAGTAAAAAAAAGTAGAAAAGTTTCAAGGTATTATGAAATAAGAAAAAACTCTTCGAAAGTTATGAATAAATGTGATTATAACAAATAATTTGAAATGTCAATTATGTACAATATAAGCATACATTAAAACCATTTTGAAATATTCATTTCGTGCATTAGTCATGAAATTTTAGTGAAGAAATTTTTTACAATAGTCAAGAAAAATTTACGACTTTTTACCGGACGCTGTCAAAGTATGAAAAGATAAAAAATTAGATTCACGGATAATTTTTGAAAATGGGGAATTTTTATTGATAAAAACGAAGGATTTAGATAAAAAAAGAGGAAATTTTACTACTATGTAATGTAATGAAGTGGGATCAGCGGAGATCATTATTTTTTTTAAATTTGTTATGATACATCTAATATTGAAATCAGCAACTACAATAAGATTATTATTATATTTTTTAGATGAAACCAAGAAAATTTGCTTGTGTAATTAAATAATTACAATATATAGATTTTCATCTTTGGAATAAAGTTTTCATTAAAGTTAAAAGTAGCTTTTTCCTATTCATAACATAGATTTTAAGATTAATTAGTTTTAAATAAATTTTTTAAATAATTTCTTTTTAATTATCAATAATGTAAAAAACCTTACCTAAATTTCCAGAAATCTGGATCATGAGGGGATATTTGAGCATGCGATCTGGAATAAGAATTCCCTCGTGCGTTTCCCAGCCAAACGTCATATCCAGCATCCGCCAACATGTAGGCTGTTGTTTAAATAATAATAAATTTATAATTAAAAAATTTCTATTTGTAGTTGAAAAATTATTTTGAATTTTTAATAAGTAAAAAAAAAAAAAAAAAAAAAAAAAAGAAAAAAAAATGAAGAAGTTCAGACCATTATAACTGTTGCGATCAAAAGTTATGAAATCATCGAGCAATTCATACCGAGATCGTGGTCAGGTCCACCGATGACAAACATGTCGGAGGAGGCGAGTACTCCATGCTGGATGTAAACAACCGGTTTCCCCGGTGATTTAGGATTAGCTGGACTTCCGGGTATTCGATGCAACCGGACCAGGTAACCGTCGGGAGTTTGAACTTTGTACTCCTCCGCTGGATACCCGAAACGTTGTACTATACCAATCTGAATAGATTTAATATTCATCATCGTATTATCATTTTTTGCGTTTTTATAATGAGATAATCTTCAAATTTTTTTTTTTTTTTTTTTTTCTATCTTTGCAGCATGATATATGTTTAAAGATTATTTTGTTTGCGTATCCATGCTGACAAGAGATAAAATTTACTTGTCTGGTTGAAAAAAAAATTTATTTTAAAAGTTTTCTGGATGTTCTGCAACTTTAATCTTGAATGTACTCAATTGTTTATTTCAAAAAATCTAACAGTTTATAAGTAAAAAATCACGTTAACAAATTGATTAACATTCGATCATGACTGTTGTACGATACCTTACTTAAATAAATTGAAAAATTGTAAATAATTCTTTGATTTTCATTCATGTGCAATTAGAACAACAATTAAGATAAAAATTAAGTAAATGCTCAACGACTCTGTTAGCATGTAAAAAAATATGTGGGAAGATTCTAGTTTGTGATCCTAGTGTAAAATAATGAAAAGCATTGATGTTAATAAAACTTTATCATGACTTTATTTACAATACTAATCATAATGAAAATCTCAGTTTTCATAAAAAGTTTAAAGTACATATAATAAATCATTCCACAGAAAAATGCATATAATTTTATAGAATATAGAATAATATTGATTTTTAATTTATAAAAAATTATAGAGCCGCAGTGGCTCCGAGCTAGAGCGCGCGCCTTCCAATCTTGGAGTCGTGGGTTCGAGCCCGGGTCTCGGCGATTTTTTCGAGTGTTTTTTCACGCGTTAAAATTGTCGGGATTAAGTCCACTGTAGCTTAGGTCAGGTAAGGATGCCCTACATCACTTGTTCCAACTCGGACATCCTAATGGCTGACTAAATTCTCTCCGAAAACATTGACCAGCCGCGAGTCCGAATCGGAGGAATAAAGTCGACCGATGCCCGACCGGAAAAAGTGTGTAGGGCTGACTACTTAACCGGGTTGAGCTTGAGTATCCCGATGCGCTTGCGGCTAGTAGGGTCGACTGAGTCCCCGAAAACCAAAATGCAAGCATCGCTCGAGAGATTCGCTCAATCGGGGTTTCTTAAGGGGGTTATTAGAGTAGGGACACAAAAACGAGAATTGGGCAGAAACCACGTTAAAAAGCATGAGAAAGGCAAAACAGAGACAACTGTATAAAACAACTTAGAGAAGGTGCCGTGGGTCCCTCACACATATGTGGTTGATACCCCCCTTGTAATGGGTCTTTACCCACAAGCGAGGTTGCCAGGAATACAAACAAACAAACAAACAATTATAAAAAATTATAATTGAGATATCCGAGGAAAATTAATACCAACAAAAATAATAGAATCGTAATTGATCCATTCATTAATATTCAATTATAATCCTTTTTAAAAAAAATAGATTATACCATTAGGATAAAAGCTCAAGCACTACAAATAGACACAGCATGTAATTGGTCTTGAGAACATTAATTAATCACAATTGCTACTAATAATAATTTTAATAATCTTACAGAATAAAAATAATTTTAATTTAGACAAACTAATGTGGTTATAAATAGCATTAATTAAATGTAATGACGGAGGAACTGCTGGAGTAACTATATGATACTGAATTTAAAATTCATATTTAAGAGATTAACTAAAGATAAAATAAAAAATTATCGATGAATGCACAGCGTTATGATTTGTTTCCGGCAACAAAAACGCACTTTCATTCTCATTTTTAAATTTTGTTTTTGCAAATTAGCTCTAGAATTTTCATTACACAGAATTTATCTAATAAATTTAAAGAATTTCATTTTTGATTCTTAAAAATTTTTTCTCGGTTGGTTTTTTATACTTTTGTGAAAAGTAAAAAACAAACGGTCTTGGTTAATGTTTTTATGAGGTGTAAATTAAAGTGTAAAGAAAAATTTCAACTATTAAGTTTAAGTAATTTTACAAAATGAAAACTAACTTCTGGTTATCATGATACCTGAACAAAATAGAAAGAGAATTTACTTGAAGATGTTAAAAATTTGGAATTTTTATTCCACTTGTATCACGACTAAGAAAAGTTGTTATTAAAGCTTATGTTTGACACGAGGGGCTATGCATTCCAGAGTCACAAAAAATTAGTCGCATGACATCCTTTTGATCGTTCAAAAACTTCACAAACCTCTTTTAAGATAAATTTTAAGGTACTGTCTCCATAATATTAAAAAAAAATTAAAATAATTTTTGTCGATTATCGAGTGCATAGCCCCTTGGTTCGTAAAAACAATAGTATTTTTTAAATAATGAGTTAAAACATAAATAGACATTCTCACAAAATCAGGAACAGCATATATCCTGTTTCCATGTTCTCTGTTAGATTCTTTCTCTCGTCTAACACTGATTGGTCGAAAATCCAAAAATCCGGATGCGTTTCCGATGTAAAGTAACGAGATCGTGACGATAACACAACTCACTTGAAGCATTTTCAAAATTTAAATAATTTTTTTCAAACCTCTTGCAATTTTTTCTAAAAACTTATTAAACTAAACGAATGATAAAAAAAAGTTTCAAACACCGGTCGCCGTTAGAAGTCAAAGAATTCGTACAAATACAAATTTAAGGCGAGTCGGCCGACCGGTAATGACCAACGAGGGAATCGCGATCAAACTGACGGCTTTTTATAAGTTCTCGAGCTTTAGAAGAAATGTGATGACCAGGTGGTCAGTCAGCTCCTCAAACTTGACCTTGACTCTTTGCACGCTTGTGAGATGGACTTTTTGGTCGGAACGATAAGTTTATTTTCTCAAGCGTACAATGCTTAGAAAAATCAATGCAAATGCACGATATTGAGTAAACTGTACTAAATTTAAGGCTGGAAGATAGTGAGACTGTATTACGTAACTTGCATAATAATGCTAGTGTTAAAGGTTTCTTGACACTGAGCACGTTCGATTAAAACGATCTCCAATCATGTTCATAATTGCGGGTTCATACATGGAGGAGTGAAAGGAAGGTTGTCTTAAATTTATATTGAGAGGTACGATGCAAATTTGTATTCAAGTGCGTAAAAATAGACTTTTTTTATGGGGTCAGGAACTTAATGGGAGCAAAGAAGTTCACACGTTTCTTTTGTTTTGTTTTCTTTTTTTGTGTTTGTTTTAAATTCACCTAAGAGTAATTCGAAAAATTAAAAATGTTCTCCAATTAAATTTACATTATTAATAGATGCTACCACTAGAAAAAACGTTTCTGGAAGTAAAGTATAAGCTGACTTGCAAGTAATTATTATTTAATTAATAGAAGTAAAAAAAAGTTGATCATTAGTTTTTTTTTTTTTTTTTTTCAATGGCATATATATGCATGATTTTGCGGAGAAACGATTTGACCGAGGTTATGAAGTCGTTTTGAAGTTCAAGGTTGACTTCACTGAGGCTGATTCGATGTGGTCCAAGGTACTTTTATGTGGCCTCCCTTACGAAAAGTGATTGAAAAAAAGTAAGATAACTTTACCCAATTTGGACTTGCATGCAGTATGCACTCCATATTATTTTGAATGTATAAGTTAATTCATGGCTACTTTACAGGAAGAAATGGTAAAAACAGTTCGTAAATAATGAAGTTTAGCGCTGTTTCTATAGATAATTTTCACAATTTATTTATTAACATTAGTTAATACATTAGCCTCATGACAGCCGTTTCGACATACAATGTCATCTTCAGATGAGTATATACAATACTAAACTTAATCACAAACATCTATTCACTTAAAGAGTTATCCTTATTTATAAAGTATACAAATTTCATTGTTATATTCATCGATTATTGAATGTTCCTTTGTCAGAGAATAATTTTAATAAAGAACTCAATATTATTAGACAGATAGCTTATAATAATAATTTTAATGTTGGATTGATCGATAAAATATTGAATAAAAAGTTGAAAGTGAAATTAATGAATCAAATATATCCAAGTATAGTAAATAAAACAAATAATAATTATTTCACATTTACATATAACGGTGAACAAAGCAGAAAAGTTTTAGATAATTTTAATATTTTGAATGATAATTTTAATTGTAAAATAAAATTTGCATATAAAACAAATAATACGATAGCAAAAAATATCAAAAATAATAAAAGTAAAACAAATAAAGTACTCAAGTCAGGAGTTTACAAATTAAATTGTTTAGACTGTGATAAAGTCTATGTTGGACAGACAGGAAGAACTTTTGATAAAAGAATCAAAGAACACATTAGCCATTACAATAATAAAAATGTAGAAAAATCTAATTACGCTAAACATTTGATAGAAGAAAACCATAAATTTGATGAGAATTTTGAAATTTTACACTTTATGAATAAGTCAGGAAAATTAAATTTGTTAGAATCTCTAGAGATTAACCGATATAGAAACACGAATAGATTACTAAACGATCAGGTAGACATAAATAACTCCCCACTTTTAAATTTGTATACTTTGTAAATAAGGATAACTCTTTAAGTGAATAGATGTTTGTAGTTAAGTTTAGTATTGTATAATAATATACTCGTCTGAAGATGACATTGTATGTCGAAACGGCTGTCATGAGGCTAATGTATTAACTAATGTTAATAAATAAATTGTGAAAATCGAAAACATTTTGTTTTTTATTATTCTCGAATTGATAATGGATTTTCACCAAGTGAATGCAATAACTCTACAAAGAATCCAATATTTTTTAACTATTATTTTAGTTGGTACTTTAATAATTCTCAAAAAGAAGAATAATTTTCTATTTGAATGTATTGTGTTATAAAAATAATAATTTTATTCTTATATTATAATTGTTTCATTTAGCTAACATTTACATTTTATTTCCTGGTTTATTAAAATTTAGTTGTGTCGTTGATAATTGAAATATAAATCAAAGAAAGTCATCTTTTATTCATTCTTCCGAGTCTATTCTCGAGTCTATTTAAAAAAATGTGAATTAAGTTTTTTCGCGTAGCAAAGTTGGAACGTTATGTTGGAGTTTTTTCAAGAAGGTACTCTTAAATCGCCGATGATAGACTAGGACTTTGATGAACTCTCTCGAATTCACTTTAAATTTAAAAGTCCAGCTTAGTCATTTTTTTATTTAGATATTCCTCGTATTTTATAAAAATTCCGTAAATCAGAAAAGCTTATCAGCATTGTGCCAAAAAAATTTATTTTTTTATTAATGCATAATTATTTGAAAAGTTTTATTCGTATTCGTTTGTTATAATTTTATTTATTTGTCTCTAGTAAAAACTACACAATTTTTGAAAAAACAGAAAATACTCATTATTCTTGGTATTTTAAAGTCTTGACACACTCCATTTTTGCTGTACAAATAGCCGTTACAATAGTTGTATCAGTTATAGAAAATATACTTACATATAAAAGAGTTATAAATAATGTGATTATAAAAATTTTGGACGGTACCCAGAAAAATGATTTTTCAAAAAGTTTATTTCTTCTCAATTAAGTGTTTTATTAAAATCCTACAAAATTAGTTCAGAATTTTTCTTAATGATGGGATAAAAATACTGCAGACAGGTATTTCTTATCAAAAATTTCAGATAATGATTTTTCCAAGAATAAAATGACATCACAATCATACACCAATTATACAAATCGATAAATCATGCATGTATTGAATGTCAATATATTTATCAATAAACACGTGCTTGAATACTGCTATTTTTATATAAATACTTGAGTTATTTTGGAGTTGCTCAGGTACATCAACTGCTGTTGCATCAAAATGTTTACCAAAACTCTTTTATTCGCTCTTCTGGGCTCCGCTCTTATTCTGGTCAGTATTATTTTATTAAAAATGAGAATGATCATAGTAACAAAAATATTGAGATTGAGATCTGAATTTTAAATATTGGTAATTTTAATATTAATAATCAAAGAAAAAAAAAAGTTGAAGCTATTGAATTTCAGCTCAGAAATATAAAATTTTAATTGTATTTTTTATTGCAAGTCAGTAGATATCATTGGTAAATTAATAATTTCTTTACAATGACTTTAAATAATTTATACCAAATTCATAAAGATAACTTCATAAAGTATAATAGAGTAAGAGAATATTTCATACGTGACAAAAATTAATTTATTTTAAAAATTTATAAATTACCTCACAGTAGTCATGAACTAAATTTAATGGTAAAATTGATTTATAATCGTTTTTTCAGACTCAGCCAACTACAGCAGAGAAAAAAGTAAGTTCTTATTACCCATCAAATAATGAAATTTATCGGAATAAGATTAAAATTAATTATGTTTTTTTTTTTTTTTTTTCAATTATAGAGCTTAATTAATTTTTTTAAATAACAATTTGTGAAAACTTATTAAACTTCATTTACCACATAGATCTTACATTTTTAACAGCTTAGTTCGATGTAACAATTTTGAATAATTCTATTTTTTAAATCAATTTAAAACTAAATTTTTTGATCTATGTTTTTTACAATTATTATTTTCGCTGTATTCACTTCAGCGTGTTATGATTATTAAAAATGAATAATTGTCAATTTTAATTCAAAAGGAACAAGTTGCTCTAAAATCTGGTTCTACCGATGGATTGGGTAGTATTCTTGAAAAAATTCGTCAAAAAGCCAAAGAACTGATCGAGAAGGGAAAGAAAGAATTAGAAGTCCTTAAAGAAATCCTAGAGGAATACAAACAAGATTTTGACGAGGAGCTTGAACAACTTAAAAAAAAACTAAACGAAAAACTTGAAAAAATCAAACGGGAAAGCAAGCAAAAGTACGAGGAATATAAGAAAAAGTTCCAAGAAATTTACGAACAAAAGCGTAAGGAACTGCAAGAGAAACTTGATGAGCTCAAAGAAAAAATTAAGGAAATCATCGACGAAATTTTAAGCCGCAAACTTATTGAAAATTAATGTAACTTTGGATTATAATTTTTTTAATTTACATGTTTAAAGTAAAACGTAATTTTTCTGTTTTTCTTTATTATATACAAATGTCAATTAATTACCTGTTTTTGGGAACTGCTTTATAATAAAGAAAAAACGTAACTAAAAATTTTTGTTTGTTTTTGTTTAAAAATCCTGAAAAGTCATTTATTTTCTGTTTTCATATTTTTCTGTTGATTAACATGTGTATAAAAAAAAGTTTAGAATTTCAATTATCATATGTGTTAATCAACATATGTGTTAATTTTGTTCTATATCGGGTTCTATCATCGAATCGTTCCAACGTAGCTACCTTTGAAAAGAAATATTATTTTCAATGTTTCTTCATTTCATAGATTTGTTTAAACTACATTAATAATAGCTTGCTATTAAAATTTTGATAAGTAGATAAATCAAGTAAATCCGAAGTTTCAGGTATGGTAAAAATCTAAAACGAATGGAAAATTATCGTTAAAGATAAATGATCGAACCAAATTTCTACCATTTTTAGTAATTACATGATTTAAATTATAAAGTTATTTCTTAATGAGTTCATTCAACTCAAAATTTTTAGTTTATAATCCCAAGAGTGCTGGTCTTTAATCATTAAAGGTTCAATCCTGCTTTTGGAATGTTCATCAAGATCATTACTTTTGGCCTTTTAGGCTTTACTTTTATTACGGTATGATTTTTTATTATTAATTTTTAAAAACAAAATTAATTTTTTCTTATTGATTCAAGTTGATTAAAATACGAGATGATAATTTAGTTACTATTTTAGTAAAAGACAATAAATGTATTTAATAATAAATTAATTTTTTTACACAGGCTAGTTTTTTTCATCATGAAAATGAAGATAAGGTTATATTATTTATAGATTTTTCATCTTACTTATTGTTTTATGATCATTGATCTTTTTAATAATCATAATAATTTTACAGGAATCGTTTAGGATAATAGAACTTGAGGTAAAATTTTAAGAATCAAATATTATTAGTTTATATATTTATACAATTAAATTGTATATTTCAAAAATAATTTATCTGCAGATAAATAATAGTATATTTTTAAATTTTTTGTAGGTGGATACAGATAATCCCATAGATCAGGTAAACTGGATACAATCATTTACTTTCAAAAAAAGATTGAAATAAAAAATAAAATAATATTTAAAAAAACACTTCTCTACCCCAAAATAAATCAGCAAAATCCGCTCTCAAAACTGAGTAAGCGATTTCGACGTATACATTTATATTAGATTCTTCCAAACTTTCTATTTTTTGTTTTTATCAAAATAAATTCATTAAAATTTTGTTAAAAAGTAAAACACTGGAGGAGTTGAAAGTTTAGAAAAATATCTAAGCTGAAAATAAATGAGAGTTTTAAATTTTTCTTTTATTTTTAGTTTTAATTTTTTTTTTTTTTTTTTGTAAATTACTCTTTAAATAAATATCCAATTTACAGAGTGAAGAGCCTTACATATTAAATTATCCCTATGCATCGGTGGTCAAAGTAGATAATGCAGAGGCTAAGAAATTAGTTGAAAGAAGTAAACAAAAACTGTTTGAGCTAAAAGAAATTATAAATGAGTTAGACAAAGAAGAAAATCTTCAACACAAAAAACAAAACGAGGTTTTCTATTCTGCAGAAGCAAAACTCAAAAAAGAAAATTTGGCTATTTACAATGAACATGTTGAAACATATGAATCATTGCATAATATAGATCTCGAAAAATCTCGAAAAAAGTACAAAGACATTCATAAAAAAATTGACGATCTTCATGAAGAAATTGGTCGACTTAACATCGAATCTTATATCATAAAAAATGATAGTTAACCAAAAATGTTTACTTCTTTTAATCAAATATTATTTTAACAGGAATATAATAAATAAAACTAAAAAATTTAAAATCATTCTCCGGTGTATTTTTTAAATGCAGAATATTTTACACAGCTATATGTAGTTCTATTTTTAAAAAAGAAGAAAAGAAGTGGAACTTTCAAAAATTTGAAGATATTTTGAAATAAAAAATGCTAATTCAATTAAATACATTACTGATATTAGATTGAGATTCGTCAAATTTGCTTTTCTCAACTACATTGATCTTTTAAAATAAAATAGTTTTTTTTATAAATTTAAGCGTACCCAGCCCTTAAATTTTTGACTATTGCAATTGAATTTGATCTAATTAAATTCTTCAAATGGATAAAAATATTTTCCTGCTAGTTGATTAAATTTTACATGTCCACGTGTTCGCTTGAATCTAAACTTTTTTATCAAAGCGTCCAATTTTAAAAAGTTAAATAATTTTACCGTCTTTCTGTTGATCGAAGCTTTGATGGATTTTTTTGATAACAATCATTGATTGATTATTATGTCCAAAGTACAAAGTAAAAAATTCATAATTGTTATGAAAAGTGAAATATTATAAGTAATGCGGACAAGTTTATCGCGATTATAGGGACTGCGCGACTTTCAACTGCTGTCACAGAAGGCTTCGTGCACTTCGTATTATAAAGTATCTCTGTGTACTCCTAGTAAGGTGCCGAAAGAGCAATCAAAACAACAGTAAAAATATAATCAAAAAATTATTCAAAGATGATTTTATGTAAATTATTATTCGATTCTTTGAATTAAGAATCTTTCCATTTATCAGTTAATTTACTTATTAATTATCGCTTCAGTCTTAATAGTTCAGTTTTAGTTGAATAGCTTGATATTGCGGTTTGTCAACGCTTATTAGAGAGACACAATAAATGGCGTTGTTAAAAAATTAATGTTATAAAATTTGGAGTCATAAAGAAATGAAATTTATTCAAATTAATTTTTGACCTAAAAAATTCTGCAGATAAAGACTTACAGACGCATTAATTATAAAAAATTTAAAAATAAGCTTAAATGATATTTGACTTTCTGAAAAATTTGTAATAATTAAGAAAGACTCATAAATATTTAGTTCTCTTATTTAGTTTATTTTTGTTTAATTATATATTTTTGAGTACAGATAATGCTCTATAATCCATGTAATTGCAAATGCCTACTAAAACAAATAATAAACACTATTTTGAATAATAAATAATTATTTTTATTTATGTTCCCTAATATTTATCAAGAGGCTTTAAAAGTATAAAAAAGATTTATGATTATTAAAAAATAAAAATATTCAACGTTGTCAAACATTCTCAGGACATCTACATTATAAATACGTACTAGACATTAACATAAGCATGTATTTTTTAATTGAAACATGTTATCAAGCTGAAAAATTTTATCGAAGCACGTTATTACTTAAATTTGTACTCGCTTAAAAAAGGTAGATTTGGTGTGCATTTTTCTATATTGTAAAAATTAATTTTTTAACGGAGAAAGTCGTTTAAGATTTTGGACGCAATTAATAAAAAAATAAGTTAAAAAAAATTAGTGTTATTGGAGACCATATTATATTATAAACCTATCATAAAAATAAACTAAAAAAATTGAAATATAAATCGATTAGTAATGATTTATGTGCTACATGGTAACATCAATTATTTTATCAATTTTTTTGTTAGCGTATTAAAATTTTTTAGTTTAAATACGCGAAGTGATTGCAAGCTCAATAGAATGTAGTTTTCTTGATCATCATGATAAAAAAGATCTTGGTTTTTACTTTTGTCAGCTGCGCAGTTTGCTCGGTAAATATACATTTTATAACGTATTTTTCTTTGCTGAAAATTTTCATTTCAATTTCTTTCCAAACTTATTTTAAGAGCAATACTATTTTAACCTGCTTTAAAATAATATATGTAAATGTGTATGAAAGAATTAAGAAAATTTTTAAAAACTTTAATGAAATTACTTTAAAAAATTTATGTTTACACAGGCTGCTATTCTTCCTCTTGAAGAAGAATCTCAGGTAATTTTATCGAATAGTTGTTTTTCAAAATTATTTAAATTTGTAATACGTCGATATTAATAAAAAATAAAAAAACTTTTTGCAGACTGTGAATCCTGCATTCGAAATTGAGGTAAAGTATGATTATAATCAGTCAAAAAATTGTATTTTAATGTACTTAGAAATTATATATTCTAATTTTTAGACTGTGCATCCAGATTTAAGCGATAAATCTATTGGTATAATTAAAGCCATTGAGGATCACACTGCAAGCTTGATAGAAAAATGTAAAAACAGATTGAGCGCATTGAACGCAGTTGTTGTTGATTATAAGAAAAACCTTAAAACGGATTTACAAAAACTAAAAAATGAACTCGATTCTGAATTAGAAGAGATTCAAAATCACAATGAAAAACTCTACCAAGACAGTAAAAATAATCTAGAAAAATACTTCAATGATGGGCACAATGATCTCCAACAAAAACTATGGTCTATTGTGAACAACATGAAAAAAATTAACGAAGGAGTCTTTGAGCTAGATTTAATTTTTCAATCTAATTTATCTTTAAAGAGTTCAAGAAATGTAAATTAATAATCAATGGAAGATCATTATGTAAATTACAATTCATGATTTTCTACCAAATTATTAAAAATTAAATTAAATTAAAACTCAACAAAACTTTTATTTTGTCATTCAAATACTTTTATCTGGTTTTCGTTAACAAAAAACTCCGTATTGATGAGTTCCTCACTGTAATTCACCTAACTCGTTTATTTCAATTAACAGAGCAGATCTGCTCGACAAAACACTGCCTCCAAAAAAAAAAAAAAAGCCAAACGAAACCAGTTAATCCCAAAGCTCTGGAAGGATATCAGCTCCCCCCTCCCCTCCCCTCAGAAATCTACCCCTTTGACGCTCTCAAAAGACCAGTCAAGCTGCATCTCCATCAAACCCTCCCCTCAAAGCTCTCCTCGTCTTCTCGCGTCCTGGGTGTTAATAAAACCGGACGTTACCCTTAAAAAAAAGTAACATGGAATTTCTTCGCCACCCGGAGAGGCTTTGATGACGCTGATAAAAAAAAAAAAAAAAAAAAAAAAATGTAGAGCACGAGTATTACGTCGAAACGAAATCGGAAAAAACGTGGAGTTGGTAATCCTGGGGAGTACGCAGCCAAAGGGGAATAAAAAGCGGTGTGCTTTGGCTCGAGGAAAGCCGCTAAATTTTTTTGTCCACGAGCTTTTGTGCATATGCGAATGGAGTTTCAAAGCACGATAAGATTAAAAAGATCGGCAAAAAAGTCAATTACTAGGTATTTACAGTGTAGAGAGATTAGTTTTATAATTTGAGAATTACTCTTTAAGTGAAATTTATAACTCCATATCCATAATTTTTACTTATTAAAGAAGTCGGTGATAAAATGACTTTGTTTTTTTGTACTCTACTGAATAAATTTTATTAAACTTATACTATTGAACAAAAACCAATAGTTTGGAGTCCAGTGCTTCAATAGACAATTCAAAGAGTCACATAAACCCCCAAGACAATAATTTATTTCCTTTGGATTTATCTTGTAAGCCAGTAGCATCAAAGCAATAATTCGATTACAGCTATTTGCATGGAGCCTCGCCATTTGATCTCTTGTCCGGTAAGTGCGTTGGCCGACTGAGAGGGAATCACGGATCTCCAAACAAGGCAAACGATTCAATTAGCTCGGCCAAAGGACATCTATTAGCCTACACCGTAGAGGCGCAGTTCGTGCTTCAGCTTGATCTCGCTGCGTACCGATGTTCCGCTAAATTGTGGGTCATTGGTTTTAGTGAATATAGAGCTTCGCGATGCGTTTCAATTTATCTTAGTCCAGGAGGCTTGTTTAATTCAATCAAAGGAAAAAATTCAAGAATGTTTTATCTAATTTTTCAAAAATAATAAAGCAATTCAGAAAACTGTAAGCGCTAATTTATGTTTCATTAGATGAATAGGATTGCTTGAAAAGAAAGTCGAATACATTGAAGCAATTCTCAATGTTTGTACGACAACTTGACGCGTTACTTGTGCAAAGTGTAAACACGTATGTGGCGGAAGTCGAACTTAATTGGCACGACAATTTTCTCCGCAGATGAACATCTGCTGCTCCTTTGCAAAATCACGCGGTGTTTCATCCTCGCGTGCGGCAGAACTTACTTGAAAACAGTGTGATTCGGGATTAGGCGTGCATCAGATCCAGCAAACTATGTTGAAAAGCATTCGTTTGGAAAGACATCCGTGGTAATGTTACCAAACTGAGATTGTAGAAAACTATTAAGTTTTTAATGGGCTATTCTAGATAAATCGTCAAATAAGATACAAAAATTTTATAGAGTATTTTTTTATGAATAAATTCATTTTTTGTAAATATCATCCAAACTTAAAATTACTGTTTACGACAAATAATCGTTTGAAACTAATATAAAAAAAAGTTTGCAGGGTTTTATATGTATACATGTTAAACATTAAGATTTCTAGCTTTTATTCAAGCTTTAGAGAAATCAAATAAGCTAATTATAAGAAAAATTTAAAAAATAGTTTACAAAAAATACAAAGATACAGTAATATATCTTACAGATATATTACTGTATTTTCCTCAATCTGTAACTAATAATTGGTTGAGCTAACAATACAATCTCAAATTTTCATAGCACTCTTTAGATAAAAAGCTTAAAAGCCATTAATAGTTTTTTTAAAAAGACAAGAATTTACAGAGTGATTGATAAAACACAATTATCGAGACAATGATGTAGGCTACTAAAATAAAAAAAACTCGCAATTCCCATAAATTTGTTAAAGGCGTTAACTCCTCATCAATCAAGTAGGGTCGCTGGCTGGCGTCAAAGAAATCGGAGTCTCGAAAAGCACACGAAAGCTTTCTCGAGAAGCTCGAGGGCCGAGCCTGCTGTACACTGGGAGCGACCGGCGATTAATCCGCTCGGAGGAGAGTTCATTGTTCAGCCGAGTTCATACCCTGGATAATGGATTATCGGCCGGGTGAAATTAGTAACTGGCTTTGTCGTAATTACGGGGGCTGGGGAGAGAGACCGGAATGAGCCAAAGGTCGGGAAGCTTCTTCCAATTAGGCAGCCCTTTGATTCGACCGTTTCAGGAATATTATCAAAACCTAAATTAATCGATCAACACTATTCCTTTTCAAATTATCAGATCTAATTTATTTTTGTGTACCCACTAAAACTTTGTCCTAAAGGACGCAACTTTAACTTTTTCCAAGTTACTTTTTTTTATGTTTCTATGTTTAAACTTGTCAAAAGTATCTGAGAAAGTTGCGGAATTATAAACATTATGACATTTTGAAGTCATTTTCATAAAAAAATAAACAAAAATTAAATGAACTATATTAATGGTTTCATAATGAAGTTGATCAAAAAATATAAGTATGCGCGTACCCATTTTATAAAAAAAATATGACTTACTGCACATTTTTTGAATAACTATCAGAAATTATAATAATGCTTACAATTGCTTCTGTAATTTAATGATAAACGTAAAAAAAAGAGACCCTGAATTCAGAAGTTTTTATAAGTCGTTATTAAATATGCGATTGCACCAAATAGTATTAGACCACAGACGATCTGTTTTTTAACGAACAATTTTAATAAAAAATAATTTTTTACACAGCAAAAATATGAATCCTTCGTTCGTCCATTGGTCATCTCCACCTAGAAAGGAGGATTTTGAGAATGAAAAACAAAAAGTTTTTCATATAGTTTGCAATATGGAAAGTATAAAATAAAACAGCTCACTCTAACCGGTATAATGGTGCGAAATAACGACGCAGCTTATACTATAGTGGCTATTTTTCAAGTAATCACTCGGCGCTCTCTTTCCCCATATATTTCTCGTTGAATTCGCAACTTTAAAGCGCCAACGCGAGAAAAGAATCTTGGAGTCATGAATCTTGCAAGATAAATCTGCAGCGAGTAAATTGTATCGAGTGAAATCTAGGCGCAGGCGATGGCTAATCAATCAAAGTCCAAATTTTCAGCACCTTTTTTTTCATTTCTGGATCCTTGAAGTTATTACCAACACAATGAGAACTTATTAATTATGAATCAACGAACCAAGTCCCTTGCAACGTAGCAAATCACAAAGACGTAAATCTCTATTTTTGCACATGTGACTAATGAGTGGATTACGGTAACGAACACTAAATTTGAACTAAATAATATTTTAATTCTTTTTTTCAGAGCCAAATGCATCTATAAGAATTAAGTATGTATATTACCCGTGATTCCGATTTTTGCAAAAGTTGAGCTTTTAAATTGAGAGCGCAACGATCCACGACGTAAGCTCGATAAATTTTGCGACCGGATCAATAGAAAGCTGCAACACCGTCGGTGGCGTAAGGTTTAGGTACAGTGTAACTTTAACAGCCTCGTTCAGCTGCAGAGTTATCTCGGCACTCAAAGAAATCATGGCAATATTTTTTCACTGCATGTCAATGATAAAAATCTCGTTTTTCAATTTGAGTTTAATGTATAGTTTTTTTATTTGACTGGAAATATCATTTATTTTTTATCAACATTAAATTAATTTATCAGCACTACGTATTTTTGTGCGAGTACCTAATATTTGAAACCATTCTGTTTTCTCCCGATCGTACTTTTCGCATTGTATATTGTAGAAAATTAGAGTTCTTGAAGATTATTGGAGCATTTCAAACTTAAACTGTCTATTTTATTTACTGGGAATATTAATGAATCTTAATGAATCAGATTTATGAGCGTAAAAAAATGAAAAACATTTTCATTAAAAATCTATCAAATTGACTTTAACTTTATTGAAATCTACAGTTAGTTTACAATTTAAAATGAATGTAAAAAATATTAAAGTGACTTGAGATAGTACGTCTTTCATTTGGTAATTTATTCTCTAAATCTTAATTGTAATACGATCAAAGCTGAAGATGTATATTCAATCGACATTATGTAATGACGTGCGCATGACGAGGAAGACAAAATGATTGACTTCCGGCACGCAGACAGTTTCGCGGTTCGATTTCCCGAGTCCGGAAACGAAAATCGCCTCGGGTGTCAGGCATGGTTCTCGAGATGTTGTAAGATCGCCTCGAGCAAAGTTAGCACACTTGTAAAGAATGAGATGGAGCGAGCGAGTCAAAATCTTAAGTGTTTGCTGATGAGTTTTTCGCTCAGCGTGGCAATAAGGAAATTCGATCCCGAGTTATTTTGGTGGTTTTCATTATGGCGAAAATCGGGTTTGCTTAATTTTCATTCTGTACCCATTTGGGTTTAAATGAGGTTAAAATCTTAAAAGTATGTACCTGTTTTCTAATGAATATTAGGCTTTATTCATTTTTACCGCTTTTCGTGTTTAAAGAAATATTTCTTCAAATGCAAACCGATACTTGAAACCGAGCTTGAAACCTAGTCATAAAATTAATTTTTTTTGCTGAGTCAAATTTATTGCCCCGCGGTGATAATCGATTGATTTACTTAGATTTTTTGATAAACTAAACTTTTTTTTTTATTTTTCTCAAATTGATAATTTAAATCAGACTTAAAGATGCTTTTAGAATACCCAAAAATATAATACGTATCAAGATCTAAAAACATTTATTTTGACCTGGTATGAAAATACGTAAAAATCATTTAAATGGCCGTGAAAAAATTTATTTAAGATTATATTTAATAGTAAAGAGAAGAGCCCTCAAGAGTCTTACAAATCAAATGCGAAAATAAAGTAACACTGACCACCGCTGCTAAACGTCTTGTGATAAAAAACTTAGACAGCATTAACATGATAAATAAATTTCTTCATTTACGATATCAACAATTTTTAAGTATATATAGCTATTTTTTTCTAAAGGTAAAAAATTTTTATCATTATTTAAAATCAATTAACAATTAATATAGTATTTATTTGGACATGTTTGATTATGGGGCTCATATACGGGCGTGTGTTTCTAGGCAATGCCGCATGCTGGGATGGCGCGCGCGTAGCGCGGACTGCAAAACCGACCACAGATCGGAAAACAGACCAAATAACGGAAAATATTTGATCTGAAAAACAGACCATTTATACACCTGTTATTTGGTCAGAAAACAGCACGAATAAAGCACCGATAATTGGTTGGTGACCGAATAAACATATTAAATGGTGTTTAAAAAAAAGTTTTGAGATAATTGATTAGTTTACCAGGTCTTTACGTTTATGAATACATTGAAGTACTTGATGCAAAATTTCAAGATCTTTTTTTACTGAAAAAAGTTATTGATTACAAAAACTGATAGTAGTGCGTATTATAATAATATTAGCATATTTTAAATCTGTCCACATTTAAGTAAATTACATCGAAAAATTCAAAGCACCGTTGAAAGCAATTTCTCATTTACTCTAAAGTTATAACGTTTTATTTTCACTTCAAACTCCAGGACTTTCGTAACTCATTGTTTTACACTCATTACACGAGTCAAACAACCTTTTTTCAGGAATAAGGGGTGAAAAAAAAAAAATTAATTACAAGCTCGGGGGTATTTCTCCCTAGCAAATAATCAGGCCACCTCCTCGGCACAGGAGCTGAACAGATTCGATTCACCGGCGGAAGCATTTCTCTTCCTTACAAAAGCTCGCCGGCGAGAACGCGTGCGAGCATTAACTTTCCACCGATACAAAGCCGACAAGGTTTTCTCTGGCTTTTGGTACCCCGGAAATCTCCTTTCCCGTGGCTTCCTCCTCTCTCCGCCCTTACACGCGCGATTTCTCCTGCGCAGGAGTGCTAACGATATCGCGCCGAGATACGAGACCGCTGCGGAAATGAAATCGTTTCGCGGCAGATGCAGAGTCCGCGTTTACCCCAGACAGAAATAAGATATCGAACTTGGAGAAAAATACGTGCGCTCGAGCAAGCTTTTAATCGTTTCGATGGTGCTGATGAGTTTTGTATCTTCCATTTCAATTCAATCAATTGTTTTAATCCATTTTTTTTATTTTAAATTTTATGAAAACTCGAGTTTTTATTTTTAATGAAATTTCATTGCCAATCTGATTATTAGGTATAGGTTACATTTGACAAGACCTTTTTAGAATGCTCAAATTAAATTTTTGTAGTCTTTTTTTATGTGATGGTAAGATTGATAAGATTTTTTATTTTTATAAATATACATTTATTAAATTTACTTTCAACGTGGGAAAAAAGTTACTTAAAGAGAAAAGTTACTTCGAGAGAATAGCCCATGCTTTCGTTTATTTTTCAAAACATTATATGCGACCTTGGCTGTCCTACTAACTATGGGCGTAATGATTTCCCCAAGTCTCCAAGGGCGATCTCGTCTCACAGTTGTATAAATTTTAGATTCCTTTTTAGGTACTTGATTATTGCCTTGATACCAATTGCTGTTTTGCAAATTCGGATTTGAATTGGTGTTTAATTGTATATTTTGGTCTGAAAAGAAATAAAATTTAAACCATTCAAAATTTGATGATTGTTGATGAATTTCAATGAATTTTTACCTTTATTCTGAATCAGTTGATTCTGCTGGTGCTGTTGATAATCAGTACTTTGATCTTGTAAGTTTGATTGGGCTGACTGCTGATTCAGTTGATCCGAATTTGTTGGGACTGCCAGTTGTTTTTGATTTAAACTTGTTTGTTCTAAATTTTGTTGAGGTGTAAAACTTGATTGTACCGAATTCAGATCTTGAATTTGTTGCCCTATATAAACAAAATTAACTACGTAACAAAATTATCTGAGGGAAAAATTGTAAAAAGAACTGGCTTCATACTTTGAGAAGATAAGGAATCACTTTGAGTCACTGGTAAATTGGGTTTTTGATTTGAAACTGACACCTGATTTTCACCTAAAAGTTTATTTTCGTGCACTTATAATATAAACGACTGTTTAAAAAAAAAAAAAAAAAATTTACCTGCAGTTTGTGAAATTAAAGATCCATCCCCAGTCTGATTTACTTGTGAACTTAAGTCTTGATTATTTTGAATTCCTTAAAAGTTGAAAAATACTTTTGTTAAATTTATATCCTTCTCGTTTGGTGAAACAATTTTTTCGGATTTTTTTGCCATTTTTTTGTTCTTTCACGACATTTCCGACCGTAATTAAAGAGTATAGCCGGTTAAGGTGGGCGGGAGGAGGGTTACAATGCTTCCACAGCCAACCCCTACCATATATATAAATCATTCGAAATAGCTTGAAAAAAAAAATTTTTGGCGCAAACAAAAAATTTTTTTTCCTATACTGAGCATGCGCACATCAAAATAGTAATTTTTCAACTTTAATACATATCTCAAAACCTTGAGGGCTAGAGAAACGCACTAGGCGGCAAAATTTTGATCATAAAAATGTAGTTCACGTATGTATACATTTTAACATTTTGACCCAATATACGTTCGCTAGGTGTCGATTTATCAAACAAAAATTAAAAACTGGTCTAAAAAGTGCCCTTCAACCCCTTGAAAAGTTTATTTGTATACAAAATAATTTGTGCACAAAATTTACGTAAAAATAAATTAAAAAACTTTTTCAGAGCAGCATCTAAATCAAATTTTTTTATCCCATTGTTACATTTAAAAAGTTCGAAAAATGGCCTGGAACAAAATTTTTTTTTTTCAAGCCCTTTTAAAAAATATATATAAATATTGCAGGGGTTGGTCGTTGGGGCACTTTGACCCCCCTCTCCCTGCTATACCTTTTCAAAAACTAGACTGATGAGTGACTTATATTTTGTTTTAAAACAATTCATTGATTTAATCACGGTATAATCTTAGTCAAAATAAATATAACTTTAAAAAAATATTTTGTTAAGAGCTTCGGAGAAAGGAGAAATTATTTAAATATTAGTTAACTTAACCACCTTGAACATAATGGGTCAGTCTTAGATTTGTGTCATCTGTGTCATCTGACCCAAAAGATTCATAATTATTAACCAAAAGTTCGTCCGTTGGATTCACATACTTTCCACTACTATTGCTTTGAAATATGTTGCTATCATCCACAACTGCAAAAATTCAAATTGATTTTAGGTTGGAATTTTAGGTGGTAATATACTTTACTCAATAGGTGATGAGTTTTCTTTTATTGAGCTACATTTTACATAGATTGGGACTTACTAAAAGTTCCTCCATTGTTAATCGTTGAACTTTGAGAGGTATCGTGTGAGATAAAATTGTCACTTGGTAATCCAGTAACAGAATTGGCAACAGTATTTGGATTTTTCACAATTATTAAACCACCGGTTTCAGTACCAGAATCGGAACTAGTACCAGAATTGATTTCACCATTTTGTTCTTGCTGACTTATCGAACCACCAGTTTGACCTGATACAGATCCGGAATGTACAAATGGTGCTGAACTAGAGAAATGTGCTGTATTCATTCCTAGTCACCATTATTTAACAATGGAAGAAATTGTTTAAAACGTCGAAGAATATGAAGTATTTGTTTTAAAGATATTAAAAAAACTAAAATAAAATAAAGTGACTAAGAAGATTTTTACGTACCATTATTATTTAAATATGGTTTATGAATGCCTACGCCTTGTCCAGTACTTTCAGCATGTGGTTCACTTGGGTAGACTTGCTGAGTAGGTACCAATCCGTTATTTTGTCCACCAGTGTGTACGGTATTTTGGAAATTATCATACTTGGCAGACATGCCACCAGAGGAACTAGTACCATAATTGGTTTCACCATTTTGCCCTTGCTGACTTATCGAACCACCAGTTTGACCTGATACAGATCCGGAATGTACAAATGATGCTGTACCAGCGAAACCTGCTATATTCATTCCTAGTCACCATTATTTAACAATGGAAGAAATTGTTTAATACGTGGATAACCGTGAAGTATTTGTTTTTAAGATAATAAAAAAACAAAAATAAAATAAAGTTACTTAGAAGACTTTTACTTACCATTATTATTCGAATATAGTTTATGAATGCCTACGCCTTCTCCAGTACTTTCAGCTTGTGGTTCACTCGGGTAAACTGGCTGTGGGTTATTCCTAATACCAGCAGTATCGGCATCTTGTACAAATCCTGAATTTTGTTTAACAGTGTGTGCGGTATTTTGGGAGTTATCATACTTGACCGACATGCTACCAGAGGAACTTGTACCAGTTTGAGCTGATGCAGATCCGGAATTTACAAGTAAGGCTGAACCAGCTAAATCTACTGTATTCATTCCTAGTCACCATTATTTAATGGGAAAAATTGTTCAAAACGTAGAAGAACATGAAGTATTTGTTTTTAAGATATTAAAAAAAATAAAGTGACTTAGAAGATTTTTACTTACCATTATTATTTGAATATAGTTTGTGAATGCCTACGCCTTCTCCAGTATTTTCAGCCTGGGGTTCACTTGGGTAGACTTGCTTAATGGGTACCAATCCGTTATGTTGTCCAACAGTGTGTGTGGTATTTTGGGAGTTGTCATAGTTGACAGACATGCTACCAGAGGAACTTGTACCAGTTTGAGCTGATGCAGATGCGGAATTCACAAGTGAGGCTGAACCAGCTAAATCTACTGTATTCATTCCTAGTCACCATTATTTAATAATGGAAAAAATTGTTTAAAACATGGAAGAACATTAAGTATTTGTTTTTAAGATATTAAAAAAAATAAAGTGACTTAGAAGATTTTTACTTACCATTATTATTTGAATATAGCTTATGAATGCCTACGCCTACTCCAGTACTTTCAGCTTGTGATTCACTCGGGTAGACTGGCTGTGGGTTGTTCTTATGATCAATAGTATCAGCATTTTGTACGAATCCTAAATTTTGTTTAACAGTGTGTGCGGTATTTTTGGAGTCACCATACTTGACAGACACACCACCAGAGAATCTAGTACCAGAATTGGTTTCACCATTTTGTCCTTGCTGACTCATTGAACCACCAGGGGGAGCTAATACAAATGTGGAATGTACAAATGATGCAGAACCAGCAAAATCTGCTGTATTCATTCCTAGTCACTATTATTAATTATTGGAAGAAATTGTGCAAAACGTGGAGGAACATGAGGTATTTGTTTTCAAAGTATAAAAAAAAAAATAATAATAAATAAAATAAAACTAATCACTATAGATCGCGCTTATGCTAAATATCCACTCCATATCGCTCCATCCACTCCACGTCATTGTTTCTTTATCTACCTTTTAAGACAGCAAATTTTTTTTAATTTTTACGCAGTTTTAACTTGAAGTTTTTTGTTTTAATTCACGTTTTTAAATCGAGTGCGACTATCTCTACTCTGTTGAATTTTTTACTTGAACTCTGCTTACTTGCAAACTCATCACATGAACTGTACTGCTTCAGATTGTCATAAGCCGTCTAATAGATTTGTTAAGTGCAAGTTTTGTTTACTCGATTAGCATAGCTCTTGTGCCACCAAAGCTCAATCTGGCGTAATTTACTTGCCTAACGGCGAGCTGGAAATCATCAAAGGCTCTTCTTACAATAGTGCTATTTCAGTTAATGATTGCTCTCTCAATTCATCCATGACGGATATGGGCGATGCTCCTCACTCCGATGCTTCTGACTCGGTGGCCCTGGATAAACTTGATCCTAATGATCCTATTTCTGTTAGCTCTTATGTTGATACTAAACTTTCATCTGTTATCAACCATAGAGTCAATTTGACTGAATAGAGAGATGCCAAGTTCTATGACAAACAGACCGATACCATCATCCAAAAATTCACTGCAACATTAAATTTGGAATTTCTCAAACTCACACAGGGGGTTTTTATCTTCAAGGAAAAACTTAAGTCTTGTTCATCCAATGTACTTAACCTCAATAAGAGAGTCACTATATTTAAGTCCCAGTTATCCAATACTGCATATCTTATTAATTGCAATTCCACTTTGGTTGGCTCTATTCGTGCTGAGATCCGCAAGATTGACTCCAGAACCAATAACGTTCTCTTCTTTGGAATAAGGGAACCAGATCAATCTACACCCAGTGATACCTCCATTCTTCAAGATAAATCAGTACTCATGCAACTCCTTGCCAGTATCAAAGGCATAAATCTCACCAATATAACATTTAAACGCCGTGGTAAATTCACTCCCACCAAATCCAGGATTCTATGTGTCACTGTCCTTAACAGAGATGACGTTTTTACAGTAATTAAGCATGAAGAGTCTTTTCCCCCAGGCATCCAGGTTACCACTGACTCAACTAAACAGCTGCGTGATACTAGGAATTAACTTCTCACTTATAAAAATCAGCATAATACCCTGCATCCTAATGGTTCGTTGTCTCTGAAATTTCACAATGAAATCCCATGTCTGGTTGATAACAATGTTTCTCAGATCTCTCCAAAAAACTAATCGTTTGCTCTTCAATACAACCAAATACTAGTATTTACTCTCAAGGCAGTTCTATTGACAAAGTTATGTACTACCAAAATGCTCACTCCTTAGCTGGTAAATTATCTTTTCTTCAAAACAATCTTTTTACCTTTACTCATCCACCCAAAGTGCTCACTATCAATGAAACTTGGCTTCAAATTCAGATTCTTAATTCTTGTAGCTGTTAGCAAATATATTAATACTCAGGAATTACATTACTCGTGGGAACAGGCGTTCCAGATGTTGGATGAGGTTGGAGAACGTCTGCAGTTGCAACATGAGGCGGAACGAGAGGCGGTCAAACGCTATGAGGAGTTCCGACAAGGCAAGGGTCCACGGCCAAAGGCCAAAATTTACGACGAATGGATCGCGGACCGGCGCGCCGAAATAGAGCTCCTCAAGGATTACCGGGCCAAAAGGACAGCGGCTAAAGCAGCGAGGGAACTGGCCGAAGCCGAATTGGAACGGGCAAGAGCGGCCTTGGAACAGGCCAAGTGGAAGTTGGGCTGTGTAAGGCGAGCCAAAATCATAGACCCGATGATGGCTGCCAGGAAAAAGGCCAAAGAAGAATACCAAGCATGGTATGAACGTTCTTGTCGTATCTGTGGCCATGCACAGGTGAAGGACGACAAGAACTGTCCTAATCGTGAAGAACACGAAGACTACGTTAAGTATTCATCGAGAAAACGGTAGCTGGAAGATAAGAAGGTTGGTGGTCAAGGTCAAGCCACCCCTTGCCATTGTACAAAAGCAAGGAAAATAAAAATTGGTCTTGAAAATGTGTCTTTTCCTCTTTTCCTTCACTTTACCCTTATTCCTCTGCTATCCTCATCTTATAGGTTGCGTCGGAAATTATTTGAGTCAGCGATACGAGATACGCCGAGTCTGGGGGGGAGCTGTAATGGTGATTGAAGGAAATTTTATTTTGAAATGATTTGCGCGCGAATTAGTACCGTACCGACCAGACGGTCGATACAGTAGGCGCGAAAGATCGAGCACACGAACTTTGACATTCGATTCGTCGTGTTCGTAACCACCAGACATGGATTTTTAGAGCACTCGCCGATTATTGTTTATCCATCGATATACGCGATAAATAATTGTTATAAACCGCGATCAGTGCATGATACAGTTTTGCGGTTTGATTGTGGTGAATGGTACGCTGTGTTAGTGCTGAATTTTGGCAGGATCCAGCCAGGAAACTCCAGCAAGTGCAACCGGCACCCAGGCCATTGTCTACGGCCAGATAGCGGCCGCGGCGGCGAGCGGAAAAAAGAAGTTCACAGCGTCGTTGCTAATTTATGTATTAGTTTTAAGTTGTTTTCTGTTATTAAATATTGAAAATCAACTTTGTTAGTTTTTATTCAAACTACCGTGTTCTTTCGTTTGCTTTTTCCATTAGTAAAACCCCGCCCACTACCGACATAAACGGGTTAGTGGAATCGCGGGAATTAAAGGTTTTTAGTTCGGGTTCATGATACTCCCAAGCATGTCTTGAATTATTATTTTCAGTTATAGAAGATAATAGGCAAGTATACAGGCTAGTATACTTTCATTGTTTACAACTGACCGAAAAACTGCGAGGGTTTTCACGCACATGTTGAACGTGATCCCGGTTGTTTAAATTTATTCGGCTACTGTAACACATTTTAAATTTAACCCTACTTCTAAAAAATTATAAATCGGTTTAAACACAATTTCGCGAGCTGTCACTCTACAGGTTCATCTCAAGAAGAATCTGTAAATGAAATTTCGATGAAAATCGAGGCTTGTTTGAACGAGTTTGCAAAGTTTGAAAATAATCGTTATTTTTTTCTATTTTGCTAATTACTAGAGTAGTTTTCAGGGTGGGTAGTTTGAGTTAGTGATGTAAGATGAGTTAGTGTCGAGAGTGAAAACAGTGAGTAAAGTAAGTTGGTAGAGTAAGTGAGAGAAGTGCGGGGTATAAAGTACGGTATCTGAAGTAAATGAAATTAGTAAGTTAAGTAATGCGGCTAAAATTAAAAAAGGTCAGATAGTTAAGGATAAAAAATTAAGTAAGGTAAGTTGGCTTCTCAAAATGGGTCAGATAGTTAAGGTAATTAGGTAAGTGATGGTCATGGGCTGGCAGATGTGATGAAGTTTGTAATGTCGATATAACATGAATTTATCTAATTTGCCCACCATGAGCAAAAGGAGCGCAAAAAAATATTTGTATGTGTATAAGATCTAATAAATTGGTTTGAAATGCCAGTTGATTAACTGAATTATTTTTTATGAGTCACGAATAATTATGTATGTACCTAATACGAACACTTTTTATTTTGAAATTGATTTATATCTTTGTTTGTCCAAATTGGATCTATTTTACCCTAGAAAATTTTTTATTGTAAATGATTATAAAAAAAGAAATAAAATTCTATCTTAAAGACTACCTCATGAGTTTTACTAACGAATTGAAAATTTTTTTTCAGTAACTTAGTCTTTTGATTATTCATGAACCACACGTAGAGCTTACTTATTACAATTTAGATCTTGTGATTCAAATGTTTACTAAAGACTATTTTTTTTATCATTAAATGATATTGTAGTCAATAAAAATTAGAAGGTTAACGAGCAGAGCGAGCAGACGAGAACGCCCATCCCCCCTTCTATCATATATTGTCATTTTTAAGTTATATCAGTGTTAAATCTTATTGAGAACCATAAAATGTAATTATATCTTGTAAGGAGTATATGGCCCATATATATTTAAAAATAAAAAAATAAAAAATAAAAAACTAAGTAGATTTTTACTCACCATTACTATTTAGATATAGTTTAAAGAGAACGCCTCCTTATACTATGGATTGTTATTTTAGTTGCTTATTTTTGAGTGATATCACTGTTATATCTTAATAAGAACCATATATTGTAATAACATCTTGTGAAAAGCATATGGCCCGCATATTTTTAAAAATTAAAAAATTAAAAATAAAGCACTAAGAAAAATTATACTAACCATTATTATTTAAATGTAGTTTATGGATGCCTACGACTTCTCCAGTACTTTCGGTTTGTGGTTCACTTGGGTAGACTTGCTGATTGAGTACCAATCCGATATTTTGTTCAACAATCTGGGCGGTATCTTGGGATTTATCATACTTGGCAGACACGCCACCAGAAGAACTAGTGACAAAATCAGATTCATCATTTTGTCCTTGCTGACTTATGGAACCACCAGTTTGAGCTGATACAGATCCAGAATTAGCAGATAATTCTGAACCAGCAAAATCAGCTGTTTTCATATTTAGACACCATTATTTGACATTGCAAGAAATTGTTCGTAATGCGAAAGAACATGAAGTATTTCTTTTTAAGATATTAAAAGAAATAGAATGAATAAGAAAACTTTTAAGTACCATTATTATTTGAATATAGTTTACGGATGCCTACGCCTTCTCCAGTACTTTCGGCCTGTGGTTCAGTTAGGTAAACTTGCTTATTGGGTACCAATCCGTTGTTTTGTCCAACAATTTGTGCGGTATTTTGAGAGTTATCATACTTGGAAGACACGCCACCAGAGGAACTAGTACCAAAATTAGTTTCATCATTTTGTCCTTGCTGACTTATGGAACCACCAGTTTGAGCTGATACAGATCCAGAATTAGCAGATAATTCTGAACCAGCAAAATCAGCTGTTTTCATTTTTAGACACCATTATTTAACATTGCAAGAAATTGTTCGTAATGCGAGAGAACATGAAGTATTTGTTTTCAAGATATTAAAAAAAATAGAAAGACTAAGAAAACTTTTACGTACCATTATTATTTGAATATAGTTTATGGATGCCTACGCCTTCTCCAGTACTTTCAGCTTGTGGTTCACTTAGGTAAACTTGCTTATTGGGTACCAATCCGTTGTTTTGTTTAACAATTTGAGCGGTATTTTGGAAGTTATCATACTTGACAGGCACGCTACTAGAGGAACTAGTACCAGAATGGGTGGTGACAATTTGTCTTTGCTCATTTATTGAACCGCCAGTTTGAGCTGGTACATCTCCGGAATGTGCAGACGATTCCGGTTCAATTGGGTGGACTTGCTTGTTGGGTACCAATCCGTTATTTTGTTCAACAATTTGTACGGTATTTAGGGAATTATCATGCTTGGCAGGTACGCTACTAGAGGAACTAGTACCAGAATGGGTGGTGACAATTTGTCCATGCTCATTTTTTGAACCACCTGTTTGAGCTGATACAGTACCTGAATGTGCAGATAATTCCGGTTCAATTGGGTGGACTTGCTTATTGGGTACCGATCCGTTATTTTGTTCGACAATTTGTGCGGTATCTTGGGAGTTATCATACTTGACAGACAAGCCACCAGAGGAACTAGTACCAAAATTAGTTTCATCATTTTGTCCTTGTTGACTTATGGAACCACCAGTTTGAGCTGATACAGATCCAGAATTAGCAGATAATTCTGAACCAGAAAAATCAGCCGTTTTCATTTTTAGATACCATTATTTGACATTGCAAGAAATTGTTCATTATGCGAAAAAACATGTAGTATTTGTTTGAAGATATTAAAAAGAATAAAATGACTAATAAAATTTTAACGTACCATTATTATTTGAATATAGTTTATGGATGCCTCCGCCATCTCCAGAACTTTTGGCTTGTGGTTCACTTAGGTTAACTTGCTTATTGGGTACCAATCCGTTGTTTTGTTCAACAATTTGCTCGGTATTTTGGAAGTTATCATACTTGGCTGGCACGCTACTGGAGGAACTAGTACCAGAATGGGTGGTGACAATTTGTCCTTGCTCATTTATTGAACCACCTGTTTGAGCTGGGAGAGCACCAGAATGTGCAGCTAATTCTGAACCAGCAAAATCAGCTGTTTTTGTTTTTAGACACCATTATTTGACATTGAAAAAAATTGTTTAAAACGTGGACGAACATGAGGTATTTGCTTTAAAGGCATTAAAACCAATTGAATAAAAAAAGATCTAAGAAGAATTTTACGTACCATTATTATTCGAATATAGTTTATGGATGCCTACGCCTTCTCCAATACTTTCAGCTTGTAGTTCTGTTAAATAGACATGCTTATTGGGTACCAATCCGTTATTGTGTCCAACAGTTTGAGCGGTATTTTGGGAGTTATCATACTTGACAGGCACGCTACTAGAGAAACTAGTACCAGAATGGGTGGCGACAATTTGTCCTTGCTCACTTATTGAACTACCAGTTTGAGCTGATACAGCTCCGGAATGTGCAGATAATTCCGGTTCACTTAGGTAGACTTGCTGATTGGGTACCAATCCATTTTTTTGTTCAACAATTTGTGCGGTATTTTGGGAGTTATCATACTTGGCAGACACGCCACCAGAGGAACTAGTACCAAAATTAATTTCATCATTTTGTCCTAGCTGACTTATGGAACCACCAGTTTGAGCTGATACAGATCCAGAATTAGCAGATAATTCTGAACCAGAAAAATCAGCTGTTTTCGTTTTTAGACACCATTATTTGACATTGCAAGAAATTGTTCGTTATGCGAAAGAACATGAAGTATTTGTTTGAAGACAAAAAATAAAATAAAATGACTACGAAAATTTTAACGTACCATTATTATTTGAATATAGTTTATGAATGCCTACGCCTTCTCCAGTACTTTCGGCTTGTGGTTCACTCGGGTAGACTTGCTGATTGGGTACCAATCCGTTATTGTGTCCAACAGTTTGGGCGGTATTTTGGGAGTTATTATACTTGACAGGCACGCTACTAGAGAAACTTGTACTAGAATGGGTGGCACCATTTTGTCCTTGCTGACTTATTGAATCACCACTTTGAGCTGATACAGATCCGGAACTTGCAGATAATTCTGAACCAGCTAAATCTGTTGTAATCATTTCTAGTAACCATTTTTTAACATTGAAGGAAATTTTTCAAATCGTGGAAGAACATGAGGTATTTGTTTTTGGAATATTGAAAGATAAAAAAATATAATAAAGTGTCTCAGATGATTTCTATTCACCATTTCTATTTAAATGTAGGTTATGATAGCCTACGCCTTCTCCAGTAGTTTCACCTTGTGGTTGCCTTGGGTAGTGACTTGGGTAGACTTGGTTATTGTGTACCAATCCATTATTTTGTCCAACAGTGTGCGGGGTATTTTGAGAACTCTCATACTTGTCATACACGCCAGTAGTAGAACTAGTACCAGAATTGGCGGTACCATATTCTCCTTGTTTATTTATTGAACCACTAGTTTGAGCAGATACTGATCCGGAATGAATGGCTGCTTCTGATCCAGCAAAACCTGCTTCATTTATTTCTAATCACCAATGTTTAAAAAAAATAAAGAGAAAAAGGTAAAGTAATTTAATGAATTTGAATAAGAAAAAAAAAAAAAAAATCATAATAACTAAAAAGATTTTTACGTACCATTATTATTTGAATATAGTTTATGGATGCTATTATGAGAGTTATCATACTTGACGGACACGCCACCAGAGGAACTAATACCAGATATGGTGACACTATTTTGTCCTTGCTGATTCATGAAAGCACTATTTTTAGCCGATTCAGATCCGGGAGGTATAGATGATGCTGAAACAGCAAAATCTGCTGTATTGATTTTCAATTACCATTATTTAACTTTAGAAGAGTTTAATCATCAGTCGAAAGAACGTGATGCGTTTATATTTAAGACTTTGAAAAGAAATTGAACCAAAAGTCACCTAGAAGATTCGTTCGTACCATTGTTATTTGTGAATACTTTATTGATGCCTACGCCTTGTTCAGTATTTTCAGTTTGTGATTTACTTGGATAGACTGGCTGTGGTTTGTGACTTATCTCAACAGTATCAGCATTTTCTACGGACTCTGAATTTTGTCCAAGAGTGTGGGTGGTATTCCGAGAATTATCATACATGACAGCATTGCCACCAGTAGAACTAGCATCAAAATTGGTGGCACCATTATGTCCTTGCTGATTTATTGAACCACTGGTTTGAGCTAATACAAATCCGGTATTTATGGTTGATGCTGACCCAGCCAAACCTGCTTTATTCATTTAATATCGTCATTTTTCAACAAACCAAACAATAGTTCATGAGGTAAAAGAATATAAAGTTTTTTATTTGTTCGATAATTTATAATGATTAAAGTAACCAAGAAGATTTTTACGTACCATTATTATTTGAGGACAGTTTATGGATGCCTTCGCCTTCTTCAGTATTTTGAGCTTGTGTTTCACTTGGGTATACTGGCTGTTGGTTCTTAGTAATCTCAACAGTACCAGCATTTTGAACGGATCCGTAATTTTGTTCAACAGTGTGCGGGGTATTTTGAGAGCTATCATACTTGTCATACATGCCACCAGAGGAACTATTATCAGAATTAGTGGCGCCATTATGTCCTTGCTGATTTATTGAACTACTTGTTTGAGCTGGTACAGATCCGATATGTATGGTTGATGATGATTCAGCAAAACTTGCTTCATTCATTTCTATTCACCATTGTTTAAAAAAAAAAAAAAAAAGTGAGAAAGGTGAAGTAACTTAAGGTAGTTCCCAAAAAAATTGAGTTTCTTAAAAAATCTCTAGAATTTTGCACAGAGGTAGATTTTTGAGTCCTGTACACGCTGGTATTTTTCTTAAACCCCCAGGCCATACTTAATTTTGAGATATTGGGCTCAGAAGTTTCAATTTTATACATGGGATTCCTATGCTGAGCGCGTGAATTCATATTTATTTTGAAGTTTATTCTCTCATTGCAAACTCAATTTTCTTAAAATATTTTTTAAAAATAGGTTTTCTTGTAGGGCAAGATCTTAGAAATCGTATCGTACAAAGATAAACATAGCAAGCGATATTAACTTATGAGATATACAATCAAAAAAGAATGAAAAATGCATGATTTTAGCATGATTTCGAGCAGCGGTGGCGACGGCGGCGCGTGGCGTCAGAGTGGGGGCAACGAGCGTCTATAACTATATTTTAGGTTAGCTATATATACGCTTCGGAACTACCTTAACGAATTTAATTTAAAAAAAAAAAAAAAAAAGAAAAACTAAAAAGATTTTTATGTACCATTATTATTTGAAGATAGTTTATGGTTTCCTACGCCTTTTCCAGTACTTTCACCTTGTGGTTGTCTTGGGTAAACTTGCTGTAGGTTGTTACTAATCTCGAAATTATTAGCATTTTGAACGGATGCGAACTTTTGTCCAACAGTGTGTGCGCTATTTTGAGAATCATCATACATAACAGACACGCCACCAGAGGAACTGGTATCAGTAGTAGTGGCTACATTTTGTCTTTGCTCATTTACTAAACCACTATATTGAGCTGATTCAGATCCGGGAGGTGTAGATGATGCTGAAGCAGCAAAATCTGCCGCATTGATTTATTCTTATCATTATTTAACTTTAGAAGAATTTGATCATAAGTCAAAAGAACGTGATGCATTAATATTTAAGACATTGAAAAGAAATTGAATTAAAAGTAACCTAGAAGATTCTTTCGTACCATTATTATTTGTTGATAGTTTATTGATGCCTACTTCTTGTTCAGTATTTTCAGGTTGTGATTTACGTGGATAAACTGGCTGCGGTTTGTGACTTATCTCAACAGTATCAGCATTTTGAGCGGATCCAGAGCTTTGTTCAACAGTCTGGGCGGTATTTTGAAAATTATCATACATGACAGCATTGCCACCAGTAGAACTAGCATCAAAATTGGTGGCGCCATTATGTCCTTGCTGATTTATTGACCCACTGGTTTCAGCTGATACAGATGCGGTATTTATGGTTGATGCTGACCCAGCAAAACCTACTTTATTTATTTAATATCGTCATTTTTTAAGAAACTAAACAATAGTTCATGAGGTAAAGGAATATGATGTATTTTAATTTTGATGATAATTTATAATGGTTAAAGTAACCAAGAATATTTTTACGTACCATTATTATTTGAGGACAGTTTACGGATGCCTTCGCCTACTCCAGTATTTTGAGCTTGTGTTTCACTTGGGTATACTGGCTGTAGGTTATTATTAGTCTCAACAGTATCAGCATTTTGAGCGGATCCAGAGCTTTGTTCAACAGTCTGGGCGGTATTTTGAAAATTATCATACATGACAGCATTGCCACCTGTAGAACTAGCATCAAAATTGGTGGCACCATTATGTCCTTGCTGATTTATTGAACCACTGGTTTGAGCTAATACAAATCCGGTATTTATGGTTGATGCTGACCCAGCCAAACCTGCTTTATTCATTTAATATCGTCATTTTTCAACAAACCAAACAATAGTTCATGAGGTAAAAGAATATAAAGTTTTTTATTTGTTCGATAATTTATAATGATTAAAGTAACCAAGAAGATTTTTACGTACCATTATTATTTGAGGACAGTTTATGGATGCCTTCGCCTTCTTCAGTATTTTGAGCTTGTGTTTCACTTGGGTATACTGGCTGTTGGTTCTTAGTAATCTCAACAGTACCAGCATTTTGAACGGATCCGTAATTTTGTTCAACAGTGTGCGGGGTATTTTGAGAGCTATCATACTTGTCATACATGCCACCAGAGGAACTATTATCAGAATTAGTGGCGCCATTATGTCCTTGCTGATTTATTGAACTACTTGTTTGAGCTGGTACAGATCCGATATGTATGGTTGATGATGATTCAGCAAAACTTGCTTCATTCATTTCTATTCACCATTGTTTAAAAAAAAAAAAAAAAAGTGAGAAAGGTGAAGTAACTTAAGGTAGTTCCCAAAAAAATTGAGTTTCTTAAAAAATCTCTAGAATTTTGCACAGAGGTAGATTTTTGAGTCCTGTACACGCTGGTATTTTTCTTAAACCCCCAGGCCATACTTAATTTTGAGATATTGGGCTCAGAAGTTTCAATTTTTTACATGGGATTCCTATGCTGAGCGCGTGAATTCATATTTATTTTGAAGTTTATTCTCTCATTGCAAACTCAATTTTCTTAAAATATTTTTTAAAAATAGGTTTTCTTGTAGGGCAAGATCTTAGAAATCGTATCAGTAGTAGAGCTAAGAGAGTTCTGGCTCATGAGCCAGAACTCTCCGAGAGTTCTGGCTCATGAGCTAGAACTCTCGTGACTTTTTGAGCCACAACTCTCATACCTTTTTCGGCGCGAGACTCTCATACTTTTTTGAGGTGGCGCAGAACTCTCGTACCTTTTTCGGCGCAGAACTCTCGTGACTTTTTGAGCCACAACTCTCGTACCTTTTTCGGCGCAGAACTCTCGTACTTTTTTTGGTCCCGCTCTCTCGTACTTTTTTGGGCCCGCTCTCTCGTACTTTTTTGATCCCGCTCTCTCGTACCTTTTTCGGCGCAGAACTCTCGTACTTTTTGAGGGTGAGGGCTGGGGTCGTGCTAGGGGCTAGCCGCTGCTGGCTAGCCGGTAGCTCTACTCATTTTAATAATATTTTAATTATATTTTAATTTTAATAATATTTTAATTACTTTTACAATTCATTGATGATATTTGAAAATTATTTTTAATAAAATTTTTAAAGAAAAAAAAATCGGTTCAACCGGGATTCGAACCGACGATCCCAGGCACGACAGGCAGACACTCTACCACCTGAGCCATTGAGCTAGTATGCACAATGACTTTAATTAAACTACTTTTCCAACTGTTTTATATTATTTTCATATTACTTTAAATAATTTAATATTATTATGTTTATTTAATTGTTTATTGATATTTTTATTCTTAATTAGTATCATATATTAATAATATTATTTTTTAAATTAAATTATCAAAGAAAAAATTTTTATTGAAGTGGGATTCGAACCCACGATCCCAGGCATGCCAGGCTGACACTCTACCACCTGAGCCATTGAGCTAACATGCGTCAGGACTTTAGTTAAAGTACTTTTCCAACCATTTTAATTATTAGAATTCAATTAAATTTTTTTTTTTTTTCTTTAATTTTTTCATATTTAATCTTTTATTTCATTTTTCTTTTCGTAAGTTTTTGTTCTTCTTGAAGCTTTTGAAAACTTTTATATTGCTCATCTTGACGCTTTTTTTCCTCAGAATAACTTTTAAAACCTGTAGATACTTTTACTTCAAAAGTTCAAACTTTAAACCTATAAGTTTGAACTTAATGTTGAAAAGTTTAAACTTTTAATGTGAAAACTTATACTTTTACTACAAAAGTTCAAACTTTAGACCTATAAGTTTAAACTTCAAATGTAAAACCTTATACTTTTACTACAAAAGTTCAAACTTTAGACCTATAAGTTTGAACTTTACGTTCAAAAGTTTAAACTTTCAAAAGTTCAAACTTTAAACTTATAAGTTTGAACTTAATGTTTAAAAGTTTAAACTTTTAATGTGAAACCTTATACTTTTACTTCAAAAGTTCAAACTTTAAACCTATAAGTTTGAACTTAATGTTTAAAAGTTTAAACTTTTAATGTGAAACCTTATACTTTTACTACAAAAGTTCAAACTTTAGACCTATAAGTTTGAACTTTACGTTCAAAAGTTTAAACTTTCAAAAGTTCAAACTTTAAACCTATAAGTTTGAACTTAATGTTTAAAAGTTTAAACTTTTAATGTGAAACCTTATACTTTTACTACAAAAGTTCAAGCTTTAGACCTATAAGTTTGAACTTTATGTTTAAAAAGTTTAAACTTTAAATGTAAAACCTTATACTTTTACTACAAAAGTTCAAACTTTAGACCTATAAGTTTGAACTTTACGTTCAAAAGTTTAAACTTTCAAAAGTTCAAACTTTAAACCTATAAGTTTGAACTTAATGTTTAAAAGTTTAAACTTTTAATGTGAAACCTTATACTTTTACTACAAAAGTTCAAACTTTAGACCTATAAGTTTGAACTTCACGTTTAAAAAGTTTAAACTTTAAATGTAAAACCTTATACTTTTACTACAAAAGTTCAAACTTTAGACCTATAAGTTTGAACTTTACGTTCAAAAGTTTAAACTTTTAATGTGAAACCCTATACTTTTATTACAAAAGTTTAAACTTTAAGTTTAAGTGTTCAAACTTTCAATATAATAATCTATACTTTTAGTTAAAATGTTTAAACTTTTACTAAGATACTTTATACTTTTACTTCAAAATTCAAACTTCAGACCTATGAGTTTGAACTTTACGTTTAAAAGTTTAAACTTTTACTCTAAATGTTTAAACTTTCAAGATGACTTTTTATGCTTTTACTTGAAAAATTCAAACTTACTTTTAGAGACCCGTTTTCTTAAAACACTAGTTCCTCTCAGCGCTACCTTTTACCTTTGCCGCTACGTTCAGAGTTCATTTGAACTTTCATGGTTATAAATTCATTGGTTTTGTTTAGATACTAATAATTATTATTTTCATGATTATAATCGGATAATTTCGAAAACTTGATGAAATAATTATTTTTTATCAAATCTATTCTATTTCTAAATGTTTTAATTTAATTGTAATATAAAAATAAAAAATAAAAATTCAAATTTTAAATTTTGTTCTTCAACCAATCACATCACGAATAAAATGCTGACATTCTTTTTGGATTCTCTCTTTTATCTTAGGATAATTATTTGTCAACAGGGTTTATTATGTTGTATCCAAGACATTTTAAAAAATTTTGGTTTTGTCGTTTTAGTGGTTTGGAATGCTTCGACTTTGAAACCAATAGTTTATTTTTTATGATAGTTGAATCATTGTTCTGTCGCCTTACTTCTTTTAGCCTTAGTTGTTTGTATGGTTTAAAGATTAAACCTTGACCTTGTATATCAGGTTTTTTACCATGGGCTATGGCTTCTATCGCATTATTACTTCTTTTGATTTCATCAATTTTTTCTCGAACAATTTTTGTATCTTTAATAGCCTTGTAAACTCCAGAAGCACCACTTACCAATGCACTTGCTGCACTTAACCCAGCTAACAAAGGTGTAAGTGGTAAAGCTCCACCAGTTTTCGAAGGTACACTTGATTTAATACCCATTCCTAGTTTCGATTTCAGGTTCGTTGAAGAAATTTTTTCAATAGAACTTGAGTGTTTTGGAAGTGTCCGAGCATGGCTTTTTCTGGTGGAATGTAAGCTCCCGTACATTTCAGCTGGTCTCATAAAGTAATTGTTGTCTGACAAGTTTAGTTCGAAGGGGAGTTTGTTGATGATAGTATCCATCAATCTGGAACTCCCCTTCTTCTTTTTATTGTAAATGATCATTTCTCTATGAAGGTTAATTTATAACTGAAATCAATAGTAATAAATGTACTGTATTTATAGTAATTTGAAGCTTAAATACAAAAATTAAATGTTGGATATAGTTAATATCATCATCATAGACTACCGGGAAAAATTTAAATACATCTATTTTAGTATTAAGGATCATTATAAAAGAGGGAAATGAAGTTAGGTACAAGTGGACTCTTAACTTTTAGTTCTTAGAGAAAGAATGAAGTAAGGTACGAGTGGATTCTACACATTTTGCTATAAATATGAGAACGAAAGAAAAAGTGTTCAGTCTTAATTTAGACATCGAAGAGCCAATATGGATAATTTTATCTGGCAGAAAAAAATCCTTGAAGAGCTAGTTAAAGCTCAAAAAGCAGCAAAACGCAAGTATAATGTTATGCGTTCTCGAAGAGATGATACTGAGCGAATTTTACATCAAACATTTAAGCCCATTGTCGATCCTATTCAAAAGTTAGTTGATCTAAGTGCTTACAAACGAAGAAAATTTAATAGTATAGATGAGCAATATAGTAATCAAAATTTTAATGAAGAAAATAGTCATTTGAAAAAACAATTAAAAACAAAAGGAGTGCACCCAGTTAAAACTGATAACGATCTTGAAGTATCATTTTCTGAAACATTGATAGACAATAATGAAAGACCATTAATGACTGTCAAAGAATCATCTGACTCAGAAGATAAAGAATTATTCCAAGATGAAACTATCGCAGAACCAGAAGAAACTTTTGAAAATAACAGTAATCAGAATGAAAGCCCTACTCCAAGTGAAAAGTTTTGTCTTGATGAAAGCGATAATTCAGTTACAAGTACTGATTATGAAACTGCAGCTGAAGATGATAAAGATGAAGATGTGTATCAATTATTCAATACATTTCAAAATCAAGGAAGCTTAGATAAAATTTATGGAGTTAAAATGGACAAAGGAAAACTCTTACTTGGAAAAACTCCAATAAGTTTTTTAAATAGTCTTATAAAAGTAAACCATAAAACTTACCAAAAAACTCCTGGGTTGCTTGAATTATTGTTTGAAATAGATCCAGTTCATTATAATAAAAATGATAAAGAAAATTATAGGCAGATCATGGAAACTACTCATGCTCATAAAGTTCGTTGTCAACCTAATGAAAAAATACGAACATCGAAAAGTAAAAAATTTATCAAAATTATCGCTCCCATGTTTTTAAATGCAGAAGAAAAGACTGGAGAAGGATTGTTAAATAGTAAAGATGATCTATCCTGGGTCGATCCGAATGAACTTGTTACAAATGAAGAAGAAGTTAGTGAGGATGATCCCAATGAACTTGTTGAACGTCTTAAATTACTGGTCTCTAAAAAACTTACTGGAAGTATGTCTCACGATTTTGAAATTTATAACATCATCGAAGAGCTAGCAGAGGGTGGTTACATATATTAGATATCATCAAAACTTAGAATATACTTTTCGAACTTTAACTTGGAAGTCTTAAAGTAAAAATTTTCACATTAAGAGTTTAAAACTGAATTCGTTTATCTTCAATTATCTTTTGAAGTACTCTACACTTACATCAGCACCATCATTCAGCAACTATTACTATTTATAAAATTGTTTGAATTTTTCAAGTAAAAGCATAAAAAGTCATCTTGAAAGTTTAAACATTTAGAGTAAAAGTTTAAACTTTTAAACGTAAAGTTCAAACTCATAGGTCTGAAGTTTGAATTTTGAAGTAAAAGTATAAAGTATCTTAGTAAAAGTTTAAACATTTTAACTAAAAGTATAGATTATTATATTGAAAGTTTGAACACTTAAACTTAAAGTTTAAACTTTTGTAATAAAAGTATAGGGTTTCACATTAAAAGTTTAAACTTTTGAACGTAAAGTTCAAACTTATAGGTCTAAAGTTTGAACTTTTGTAGTAAAAGTTTAAACTCATAGGTCTGAAGTTTGAATTTTGAAGTAAAAGTATAAAGTATCTTAGTAAAAGTTTAAACATTTTAACTAAAAGTATAGATTATTATATTGAAAGTTTGAACACTTAAACTTAAAGTTTAAACTTTTGTAATAAAAGTATAGGGTTTCACATTAAAAGTTTAAACTTTTGAACGTAAAGTTCAAACTTATAGGTCTAAAGTTTGAACTTTTGTAGTAAAAGTTTAAACTCATAGGTCTGAAGTTTGAATTTTGAAGTAAAAGTATAAAGTATCTTAGTAAAAGTTTAAACATTTTAACTAAAAGTATAGATTATTATATTGAAAGTTTGAACACTTAAACTTAAAGTTTAAACTTTTGTAATAAAAGTATAGGGTTTCACATTAAAAGTTTAAACTTTTGAACGTAAAGTTCAAACTTATAGGTCTAAAGTTTGAACTTTTGTAGTAAAAGTATAAGGTTTTACATTTAAAGTTTAAACTTTTTAAACGTGAAGTTCAAACTTATAGGTCTAAAGTTTGAACTTTTGTAGTAAAAGTATAAGGTTTCACATTAAAAGTTTAAACTTTTAAACATTAAGTTCAAACTTATAGGTTTAAAGTTTGAACTTTTGAAAGTTTAAACTTTTGAACGTAAAGTTCAAACTTATAGGTCTAAAGTTTGAACTTTTGTAGTAAAAGTATAAGGTTTTACATTTAAAGTTTAAACTTTTTAAACATAAAGTTCAAACTTATAGGTCTAAAGCTTGAACTTTTGTAGTAAAAGTATAAGGTTTCACATTAAAAGTTTAAACTTTTAAACATTAAGTTCAAACTTATAGGTTTAAAGTTTGAACTTTTGAAAGTTTAAACTTTTGAACGTAAAGTTCAAACTTATAGGTCTAAAGTTTGAACTTTTGTAGTAAAAGTATAAGGTTTCACATTAAAAGTTTAAACTTTTAAACATTAAGTTCAAACTTATAGGTTTAAAGTTTGAACTTTTGAAGTAAAAGTATAAGGTTTCACATTAAAAGTTTAAACTTTTAAACATTAAGTTCAAACTTATAAGTTTAAAGTTTGAACTTTTGAAAGTTTAAACTTTTGAACGTAAAGTTCAAACTTATAGGTCTAAAGTTTGAACTTTTGTAGTAAAAGTATAAGGTTTTACATTTGAAGTTTAAACTTATAGGTCTAAAGTTTGAACTTTTGTAGTAAAAGTATAAGTTTTCACATTAAAAGTTGAAACTTTTCAACATTAAGTTCAAACTTATAGGTTTAAAGTTTGAACTTTTGAAGTAAAAGTATCTACAGGTTTTAAAAGTTATTCTGAGGAAAAAAAGCGTCAAGATGAGCAATATAAAAGTTTTCAAAAGCTTCAAGAAGAACAAAAACTTACGAAAAGAAAAATGAAATAAAAGATTAAATATGAAAAAATTAAAGAAAAAAAAAAAAAATTTAATTGAATTCTAATAATTAAAATGGTTGGAAAAGTACTTTAACTAAAGTCCTGACGCATGTTAGCTCAATGGCTCAGGTGGTAGAGTGTCAGCCTGGCATGCCTGGGATCGTGGGTTCGAATCCCACTTCAATAAAAATTTTTTCTTTGATAATTTAATTTAAAAAATAATATTATTAATATATGATACTAATTAAGAATAAAAATATCAATAAACAATTAAATAAACATAATAATATTAAATTATTTAAAGTAATATGAAAATAATATAAAACAGTTGGAAAAGTAGTTTAATTAAAGTCATTGTGCATACTAGCTCAATGGCTCAGGTGGTAGAGTGTCTGCCTGTCGTGCCTGGGATCGTCGGTTCGAATCCCGGTTGAACCGATTTTTTT
This sequence comes from Encarsia formosa, assembly GCA_038277355.1. NCBI lineage: Eukaryota > Metazoa > Arthropoda > Insecta > Hymenoptera > Aphelinidae > Encarsia > Encarsia formosa. Next base: position 19,443,970 of record CM076184.1, read on the forward strand.
TTCTTTAAAAATTTTATTAAAAATAATTTTCAAATATCATCAATGAATTGTAAAAGTAATTAAAATATTATTAAAATTAAAATATAATTAAAATATTATTAAAATGAGTAGAGCTACCGGCTAGCCAGCAGCGGCTAGCCCCTAGCACGACCCCAGCCCTCACCCTCAAAAAGTACGAGAGTTCTGCGCCGAAAAAGGTACGAGAGTTCTGCGCCACCTCAAAAAAGTATGAGAGTCTCGCGCCGAAAAAGGTATGAGAGTTGTGGCTCAAAAAGTCACGAGAGTTCTAGCTCATGAGCCAGAACTCTCGGAGAGTTCTGGCTCATGAGCCAGAACTCTCTTAGCTCTACTACTCGTATCGTACAAAGATAAACATAGCAAGCGATATTAACTTATGAGATATACAATCAAAAAAGAATGAAAAATGCATGATTTTAGCATGATTTCGAGCAGCGGTGGCGACGGCGGCGCGTGGCGTCAGAGTGGGGGCAACGAGCGTCTATAACTATATTTTAGGTTAGCTATATATACGCTTCGGAACTACCTTAACGAATTTAATTTAAAAAAAAAAAAAAAAAAAGAAAAACTAAAAAGATTTTTATGTACCATTATTATTTGAAGATAGTTTATGGTTTCCTACGCCTTTTCCAGTACTTTCACCTTGTGGTTGTCTTGGGTAAACTTGCTGTAGGTTGTTACTAATCTCGAAATTATTAGCATTTTGAACGGATGCGAACTTTTGTCCAACAGTGTGTGCGCTATTTTGAGAATCATCATACATAACAGACACGCCACCAGAGGAACTGGTATCAGTAGTAGTGGCTACATTTTGTCTTTGCTCATTTACTAAACCACTATATTGAGCTGATTCAGATCCGGGAGGTGTAGATGATGCTGAAGCAGCAAAATCTGCCGCATTGATTTATTCTTATCATTATTTAACTTTAGAAGAATTTGATCATAAGTCAAAAGAACGTGATGCATTAATATTTAAGACATTGAAAAGAAATTGAATTAAAAGTAACCTAGAAGATTCTTTCGTACCAATATTATTTGTTGATAGTTTATTGATGCCTACTTCTTGTTCAGTATTTTCAGGTTGTGATTTACGTGGATAAACTGGCTGCGGTTTGTGACTTATCTCAACAGTATCAGCATTTTGAGCGGATCCAGAGCTTTGTTCAACAGTCTGGGCGGTATTTTGAAAATTATCATACATGACAGCATTGCCACCAGTAGAACTAGCATCAAAATTGGTGGCGCCATTATGTCCTTGCTGATTTATTGACCCACTGGTTTCAGCTGATACAGATGCGGTATTTATGGTTGATGCTGACCCAGCAAAACCTACTTTATTTATTTAATATCGTCATTTTTTAAGAAACTAAACAATAGTTCATGAGGTAAAGGAATATGATGTATTTTAATTTTGATGATAATTTATAATGGTTAAAGTAACCAAGAATATTTTTACGTACCATTATTATTTGAGGACAGTTTACGGATGCCTTCGCCTTCTCCAGTATTTTGAGCTTGTGTTTCACTTGGGTATACTGGCTGTAGGTTATTATTAGTCTCAACAGTATCAGCATTTTGAACAGATCCAGAATTTTGTTCAACAGTGTGGGCGGTATTTTGAAAATTATCATACATGACAGCATTGCCACCAGTAGAACTAGCACCAAAATTGTTGGCACCATTATGTCCTTGCTGATTTATTGACCCACTGGTTTGAACTAATACAGATTTAGTATTAATGGTTGATGCTGACCCAGAAAAACCTACTTTATTCATTTAATATCGTCATTGTTCAACAAACCAAACAATAGTTCATAAGGTAAAAGAATATGAAGTATTTTAATTTTGATGGTAATTTATAATGATTAAAGTTACCAAGAAGATTTTTACGTACCATTATTATTTGAGGACAGTTTATGGATGCCTTTGCCTTCTCCAGTATTTTGAGCTTGTGCTTCACTTGGGTATACTGGCTGTAACTTGTTATTAGTCTCAACAGTATCAGCATTTTGAACGGATCTGGAATTTTGTTCAACAGCGTGTGCGCTATTTTGAGAGCTATCATACTTGACAGACATACCATCAGAGGATTTAGCACCAAAATTGGTGGCACCATTATGTTTTTGCTGATTCATGAAACCACTGTATTGAGCTGATTCAGATCCGGAATATATGGCTGATGCATACCCAGGAAAACCTGCTTTTTATTTCTAATCATCATTATTTAACATTGGAAGAAATTGAAAAAGATGCATTTGATGTATAGTAAAACTAATTTCTTGAAATATGTGAAACCAATACAATTTGAGCAATACAATTTTTCACTGATATAATTTGTAAAAAAAAAAAAATTGTAAGTAACATTATAGACATTATGAACTATGAAAAAAAAAGTTTCTAACTGCTCGATTTTTTCAATAGAAAAGGCTTAATCTATTTATGTATCAAAGCAAATTCTTGAAAATACACTTACCTAATTTAAACTTTTACTTGGAATTTGAAGGTCTTATTTAAGGTTTCTTTAGGAAAAGGAAAATTACTTAAATCTAAAAATTAAATTTATAAGTTACCCTGAATTTCTTTTTGTCCTAGTAAAAAATACTCCGGCAGTACTATATAAACTATTTTTGGACCATCATTTGTTTGTGTTTGACAGGCACAGTTCATTTTTTTAGTCTCTTCTTGATCTACAAAACATTTATATTTAAAAATATAATGTAAAAATGTAAATTTAAATTGTAATTTAGATTTATGAAGGATACTGAATTATCAATTATCTTGACTTAATGATATTTATTGTGATAAAATAACTTGCATTACAGCTGGTTATATCTAAAATTTTCTGTGGAGTTGAAAATAAAAATGTTTTCTTTTCCTATATCGTAATTTTGTTTTTTTAGATCTTCAAAATCAAGTACCTTACGAAAAAATCAAGTACTCAAAGCCTTTTACGTTTTACAAATGATAGCTCTTTAACTTTAAATTTTATGAAATTTTGGTAATTCTACGTTGTAAAAGAAATTACCCTATTTACGAGTAAGGGCTAAGGTCAATTACAATAGAAGCAATCTTTTCCTTCGATTAATATTCACAGTTACAATATTTGTCTTGGTCTTGAAAATAATAAATTAATAATTTGATAGTATTAAATATTGATAAAATCAATTCATAAGCAACGATTTTTCGAATCAAATGTTACTACCTCGTAAATCAATAAGAAATAACTCAGTGAAATGTTATTGGATTAAATTACAGTTTTGACTTCTAATTCTCTACCACGAGATTGCAAAAATTACTCAAGAATATGTACTATAATATTTTTCAGAAAAAAAAAAAATTCTTTTAAAATACTATCACTTGTTAAAGTGCAGAATCAAAAATAAAATAAAAAATATTTTCAGGAATTTTTTTGAAAAACCACCGTCAAGATTTTACCTTGATGGTTGCCGCTAAGTACAGACTGTACTCGAGCACCTTCAGAGCTTGGTGAGTGAACTGTAATTGTTTTGGTGTGAAGGATTTTTGTTAAGATCATCATTTACATTGCTTAAAATACTGTAAGGTTTTTTAAGTTGACTCAAAATTTTATTTTTTATGATAATTTTAGTATTTAATTATTTGGATACAGATCCATGTATGATAACAAACAATTTTCGTTGAATATCGATCTTTCGATACATACATTTGTATTTTGAATTTCTTAAAATTACCTATTGAAGATTCTAATAATTTTTAAGATATTTTTTAATCAAAAAAAATTAATAAACACTTTTGAAAAAATAAAAGTAAAATCTTACATAAAAAGTAACTTTTTAATTACGGTTAAGTAAAAAAATATTTTCATTTAAAGATCCGTTAATTATTATATATTTTTTATATTAACCTTTTGATTCATAAAACAATATCATGACACAAAAATGAAAAAATTATTATTGAATTCCATGTGTCCCATTTGAGGGGCTATGCACTCCAGAGTCACTAAAAAGTTAGTTGAATGAATTATTTAAAATCGTTTAAAGACTTCAAATATCAGTTATTTCAAATCCTTTTAATTTAAGATAATTTTCAAGGTATCGGTAATGTTTAAAAGAGTAAAAAAAATCTCAGAAAAAATCACATAATAATAATAAACCTCTGATTTTGAATCTGGAGTATACAGCTCGAGCCCATCAAATAAATTTTCAATAGTTTTTTTGTTTTTTCTTACTTTTGTCTGCGTTGAAACCATAATGGCCTTTTTCAAAGTGGTGATGAAATCTTTTGACATGTTCAAAAGCTGATTCCAGAAAAGGATTCGGTCCTAGTTTATTAGTTATTCTTTTGATTTTCTCCTCTCTTTCACCTATTTATTAAATTTTTTTCCTTGATCACACTTCTTGTAAAGTTCATATCGTTGAAAAAAGTAAGTCTGTATTTTCATACCTTTATGTTTTTCTCTAAATCGATGAGCACGGACAAAGTAGTGCAGAGATAGTATTACAACTACGAAAACTATCTCAATCCTCATTATTTTTTATTATGATAGCAAAATTTTAAATGCTTGAGGAATCGAAGCAGAAAAAAGTAAACTAATGCAGCTTTAAGTTGTACACTTTATATAGAAAACTTTGTCGTGATACATACGTCAATTTGAAAATCGTAAATTCATATACTTAAAAGCGTATTTTTCAAATTTACGTATTAAAAAAAGTACATGCCGCACTAGAATGTTCTATGATCCATACATATATTAATAAATAAATCATCGTATCCTGTAAAACATTAATAAAGCTCGAAAATAATTTTTTATCAGTAAGATATTCAAATACCTATTGATTTTATATACTTAAATATCGAAATTAGGTGGTGGACCCCATTTGGGATCATTCATGGATTTGTATAACTATATATACTTGCATCTCCCGTGCAGTTTGTACTGAGTGATCCCAAATGGGGTCCACCACCTTACTTAAAAAAAAATTTGTCAGCTTTATTCAATAAATAAACCTGCTGAAATAAAATTTTTTTTAGAAACCATTTTTAATTAACTAATGAATGAATAAGTTTTTTTTTAATTTCACCATTTTAGGTTTATAAAAAACAACAACATTTTGTGGATCTTAGTTAATTTTACGTGATTAAAATTTTTTTTTCAATTCGAACTTCCTATAATAAATCGACTTTTCGATGATTTTAAAAAACTTTTTCTGTAACATGTTTTTTTTTTTTTATTTCAATGGTACATTAAAAAAAAAAAAAAAAAAAAAAAAAAAAAAAAAACTCATTTATGAAGAATTGTTCATGCACAGGAAAAATATGACGATTCTCAGTTATGAACTTTTTAACGGTTTTACGCACTGGTAAAGAAGTTGTGTTGATTTTTTGAATCACGACAAAGAAGTTAAAAACTGATTCTCTAATAGTGCGTCACCAAATCAAAGCAAAAATTTTTTTAGGAATAAAAAAGTTTCAAAATCGCAGTTATTTTGAGATTGATGTTTACTTACTTCCAGGTATGTATTTATTTTAACAAAAGTCTCCTGCAGTCTGATGTAACATCTTGCTTTTCTCGAATCGTTGCACCGTTGAATTTTGGTATTCTCGACTAGCATTATATCGTTCCCCATTTCAATCCATCGATTCCGTCAGACAATACAGAAGCGGAACATAAAACACTTCCGGCGCGTGTAGCGAGCGAAAGAATCTCCAGGTCGACTCGGGATGCCTCATCCCGAATTCCGTCGGCGCTACGAGGTGCGTTAGTTCCCCGTACGTATATACCTATATTCCGCGAACCCTACGCTGCGCGAATTTTTTGCGACAACGAGTGAAGATTCATTTTCGTCGCGTAACAATCGTTTCCGCTGATTTTTTTTTTTTCTTCCCTTTCTTGCTACAATGGGCACGCAAAAAATTTGATTTAATCTTTTTTGTTTTTCTGACTTTTACTGTGTTTGACATACATTTGCAGGAGTTATAAAAAATGTTCATTCATTTGTTGTTTACATTTTTCAATCAACTGATAAATTAATAAAAAGCTTAGTTCACAATTTTTACAGCTTCAGTAAATGTACGTTTTTACATTGATGTATGACGGGTAGCATTGATCAAGGTTCAAATTCACGGCGTTTAGCCTAAATTCTAAATGAATGCCGATTGCTGGCTAATTTGAATTCTATTCTACTAATAGTAGAATCGAAAAACGATAGGAAAAGAAAATGCGCTGAGATCTGCTCTTTCGGTTGGGTGTAATAAGGTACGCGTGAAATTCAGCCGCAAGTGCTGGGAGGTAACGAGTACCCAAGAGTCTCTTCCTACTCTCGTGTTTACGCTCATCGGTTTTCGCGTACATGCGATCACGCGTACAAGCCATTTGCGGAGCGCGTGGTACTTAAGCATCGGTGCATTATACCCACGGCTTATCTAATAGTTATTCACGATTTTTAGTCATTACCTTGGGAAAATTTGTGTTTCTTTTTAATTCGTCTCCATGCAATTTTGTACTTACAGGTATAATTTATTTGTTCTACGGACTAATATAAGATTGTTGTTTTTTCATTTGATAAGGTAGAAACATAGTGGTAGTGAAAATAAAACTGACAACAATTATAATACACATCGGTTAATTGGTAAAAAACTACGAAATTTCTAACAAGACCTTGAAACCGGCGAAAGAGTTTTCTTTTTCAAAGATAGAGGAAAAACTACTCGAGGATCAATCCCCAAGCCCTTTAACCAAAAACCCTGGGTATCCAAGTAGCAGGTGCGGAGCCTTTTTTTCTTCCCACCCACGTGAGTGACATAATCAGCTCAACAAGTTTTCCAAACAGCTTTGAAGGAGGATGAGGTACCTAAAGGAAAATGATTTTGGCAAAGTTTCCAAACAGCTTTGAAGGAGGATGAGGTCCAAGGAAAATGATTTCGGCAAGTTTTCCAAACAGCTTTAAAGGAGGATGAGATCCAAGGAGAATGATTTCGGCAAGGTTTCCAAACAGCTTTGAAGAAGGATGAGGTCCAAGGAAAGCTGTTTGGAAAACTTGCCAAAATCATTCTCCTTGGACCTCATCCTCTTTTAGAGCTGTTTGGAAAACTTGCCGAAATCATTTTCCTTGGACCTCATCCTCCTTTAAAGCTGTTTGGAAAACTTGCCAAAATACCATTGTAAATTACTTGTAAGTCAAATTTGGATATCTTATTTGATACCTAGTAATGTACGAAAAATTTTAAGCATTGCAGGATCAACAAAAAATTGTTATGCATAATCTATGGCTCGATCTACGGGCTATGCACCCCGGAATCTTATCAGTGATTTTTGTATTCCTTTGAATATTATCAGGAACGTAGCTCGCTTTGATTGAAAGATACTACAAAAAATTGCTTTATTGTTCAGTTTTTAAACCAACATAAATATTTTATGTGGCTAATTTTTTTGCTGGGTGTATGGCCGCCACTCAATAAACTAATAAGCAAAAAATGATACGTAAAATTATAGAAAATCTCAAATTAGCATGTAAATGAGTTCATTCATCAGCAAAGATCTTATTGTCAAAGGATTTTTACAGATGAACGCTTAAGGTTAAAATATTGACTAACAATAAATAAATCGATGAATCCATTAATTATACACAATTTATTTTCTCTTCAAACAAACTGCTTAGAGTCCTCAAAAAATTTCTTTCGAATGAATATCTTTGACAGTTCAGACTGACAGTTATCACAAAAGAAAAAGGAAGCACAATAAGGTAAAGATGCCAATTATGATCACAAAAATCGCTACTTTTCAGCATTTTGAATTTTAACTTAAATAAATTTTTTTTATGTGAAAATTGTATTTATTTATTGAATAATTAATGTTTAAAGACAAGACTTTTTGACCCCAGTTTATTAGACAACTTCAGCTTTGGCCCCAGTTTATGAAACACTTTTACACGAAAAATTCCGTCTGTGACTTAGGGCGATGGCACGAGCTCGCGGGATGCGGGAAATCCTGCGTCCCGTGTCCCGCGTTTTGCTTTCATACCAAAGACGCAAGACGCGGGACGCAGGATTTTCCGCATCCCGCGAGTTCGTGCCATCGCCTTTACATACCCCAGTTGATGGAACGGTTTATCTAATTTTCATGTTAGATTTTTGATTTGTTTGTGTTTGGGAGTGATGAAACCCTCGAATTTTGACGATTCCGTTCCATCAACTGGGGCACTTAAGTCACAGACGGGATTTCACGTGTAAAAGTGTTCCATAAACTGGGGCCAAAGCTGAAGTTGTCTAATAAACTGGGGTCTTGACTTTAAACGGAGGCATAAAAGGTCTTGACTTTAAACATTAATTATTCAATAAATAAATACAATTATTATATAAAAAAAATTTATTTAAGTTCCTAAGAACCTAAAATTTAAGTATGTACAAAAAGATTTAGTCTAATATGCTTTGTTTTTTCAATAAAATTCAAAATGCTGAAAAGTAGCGATTTTTGTCATCATAATTGGCATCTTTACCTTACAGAAACCAAAGTAAAAATTCAAAGTTTGAGAATTTCCTCAATAATAATATAGTTTGGAGCATAAACAGTGCAGTTTATAGCAGTGGGCAAGTAAACAATGTCTTTACACGCACGAAAGCGTCGTAGAAATATGACAAATCGAGTAGGTGCATTCTCGAGGTAAAAAGCAAAACAGCGGCGACGGCAGCAGTGTAAGAGGGGAACGGGGACTTAAATTCCATATGCGCGCGCGAGTTGCAAACTTGGCCCATGCTTTCTGCTTCTGCAACAGCAGCCAGCAGCACCACACGTATGCCGAAGAAACATTAATATTAATGTTCGGGGATTTACTGCCGACATGACTTTCTTACCTTGTTACGTTGCGCCTTTGCAAACACACGTGTGTACGCTGCAGGAGCTAACTGAGAAAAAGCAGAACAACCTTTAGAACCGTCGGATAATAATTTTATTACGACGCCTACGTGGAAGATCTCATTTTTGCTTGAATACAGGAATGTGAAACGTCTTTCTGACCCTGATAGAGCTTTCTAAAATGTATCCAGTATGTGCCAAGGTATAGGACCAGGAGTAGCCGAATATAGGATTTTTTGAAAAATCAACACGCTCAGTGCGGGCTAGTGCATAAAAATTGGATGTTTGCACATATGTGAAACAAAATTTTTGTATTAGTTTTTCAAAAAGTTCTGTTTTTGGCTACCTCAAATAGGCTTTGGAACTAAATATTTCTAAAAACTTTTTTTTTAGTTGAAAAAAAATTCACTAGTAGTATTTGATTAATAGCATGTGTATATAAAAAAGGTAAATATTTATTAAAGATATTTTAAATGTTTATTAAATTAATTTTTTTACAAAACTGAAGTTAAAAATTATTTTTCTAAAAATTAAAAAACTATTTAGATGAATATGTGATGAACTTTTCTACGAATTCGTAAAATTTGATTTTTCTTTTTTTTGATTAATTAATTTTTTGCTATTGAATAAAAAGGTATACTTTTTATCACGTACTCAATCGACAATTAACTTGTTGTTCCAAATTCCGTTTCAAGTATGTACCGATTCTAAAAAAATTAGGTATTTTATATTTATCAAACTGGTTTTTTATAAAATTAAAAAAACTTTAACAAAAAGAAATTGCTTCAATCAACATCAACTAAAAATTATTTTTACCGTAAGAGTTTCTTTATCTTTTGACTATCTTGAATTAGGCTAAGATAATTGAACTCTTTAGTCATTCAATATTTTCATTTGTCAAAAAAAAAAAAAAAAACTTTCTTTCATTTTTATTTTCCGCAGAGCTTTAATTTAAAAACAAAATCAAAAGAACTTAGTGTAAATATCCGAATTTTTTGTAGGTATCGTGCACAAAAGTCGACCAAAAAAAAATGACAGTCTTGAAAGATTCCAGGCGCAGGGTATTCCGAAACCGTTCCGAAAACCAGGAACAATAAATCTGAAAATTATCCCTCCCTAATTCGTCCAAAGACGGACGTGAAAATTTTGAATGACGGATTCGTAATACGGATGTCTCCGTTTTCTTTATCCATCCGAATTTCTTTGTGAAACATCGCGAGAGAGAGAGAGGAAATTTGAAAAAGATTCGACTGATCAAACACAGACTAGTGGCGCAGCTGAGCCCGAGCGACGAATAATCGGGTCGTTCTCCATTCACCTACTTATACGAAAATGCTCCCGACGACAGATTTTGAAAATAGGAAGAGACACCCTTAGAAAAGGTACCTAGGGTATAAAAAAAAAAAAAAAAAGAATCAAATGAAAAGAAGAAGACTCGCGGTGCAGCGAGCGCCGGTGGCGGGCGCTTGCGCGACGTATCATCGAAGTTAGCGGTGGTGGGGGGTCTGCCGGCAGGCATGGTGAAGGCCGCAGTACCGCGCCATCCTTCGAGCCGAGTACACGACGCCCGAGTCGCGTTCCAACGACCTGTTCCTGTTTTATTCATCCTTTTGACTCGCAGGTACAACTTTTAAATTCGATCCTCGGGAGTGTGTGTCAGTGACCCCCTGGGTGTTCCGAATTGACCCTTGGTTCTTTTTTTTTTCTTTTTTTTTTTAGTGCTGTGCCGGTTGTTTATCGTCTCGAAGCCTTTTTTATTACTCTGCCTACTACCGCTGCTGACCTACTGCCAGTGTGTTGTTTTATCAGTGATTTGTGATTATTCCAGGTTAATTTTTTTTTTTTTTTAATTTACGCCTGTTTTGCAACGAGAAGATGATGCTGCTGCTGTTCGCCCTGGCGATCCTCGGGACCGGCCACGCCAAACCCTCCGTCAACACCAAGATCAGCCAGGACTCCGACTTGTCTCAGGTACCCGCTCCTTCTTTTCGTTTCTCTGAAATAAAACTCGAGACGAATTTTAATTAATACCGCGGCTGCAACCGTAACCGTTTTTCTCCGAATGCCGAGTTGAATTTTTAAATGTTTCGACGGATTCGCGGAAATTAATTCGCCCGGTTATTTTTAATCGAAATTTGGTGAAAGTTTTTCGCACGGGCTTGCAGAGTGCCTTCTTGGAATCAACGAAGAAGAAAGATTTAAAATCATAAGAAATTAATTATTCGATCGGCCGAGTGTCTTCTTGGTAGAGTGCATTTGTTTCAAAGAACCTTAAGGCTCATTTTCATGATCAAAAAATAAGCAAGGTTTTACATTGTACACATCGCTCGATTCATTAAAAAATTTTGATAGTTTAAAAAAAAAAAAAAAAAAAGCTCGTCCCCAAGTAAAGCTCGGCCAACAGGATCGGGAAATATTCAAAGCGGGGCGGGAAAAAGGCCCGCCGGGAGATGAATTTTCGCTGAAACTTGCCGATAAACTAAACGGGCGGGCTCGCGAGACCCCAAGAGCGTCGCTAAACTGCCGCATGATAACACCACAGCGCGCGAGCACGTTGAATGGACTCGAGTTTACCTCGTAGTTTGACACTGCCTCTCCCTCCTCTTTCGCACACGTTAATCATCCTTACGAGCTTTGATTTTAATCATAGTGTTTCTTGGAAGTTTTTATCGTGAGAGTTTTTTTTTTATTAAGTTTCATCATTTTTGGATTTATAGCATGACGGGAGGTGAATTGGGGGCGCTATTGCACTTCAAGAGCCGTAAAAACAGTCTACAAAAATTTGGTGGCGACTTCTTGAACTAAAATTTTTACAAGGGATTTCGCATGCAAGATTTTCTCCTCCTGCGAGATGCCAATATAGAGAATAGTTTTTTCGAAAATTTTATTAAAATTTTATTGAGGATAGACAGCAGTCAGCTCAGACTATTTCTGGATCCACATTTTTTAACACTAATGACATTTTTTTTAATTATCGAACGAATTAATTAATTTTATTGGATGAGCTCAATTGAAATATCGCGAGAATGAAATTGTGATATTCCTGGACTTTTCTCAACCCTTAATTTGTAGAATTTCATTTCCACGGAAAATTCACAAATTTATTAAGAATAGTTATTGTCGGTCGAGTCACGTCCTCGGTGTGCAATTAAAATTTTCTGTGCGTTTATTTTGAATTCAAAGTTGAAATAAATTTAGTGACTTTATGTTGTCAGTTCACCTTTTTATTTGAATAAATTAAACCAATGGCTAAGCGTGTAAAGGAGGTAATATAATAAAGTCCTCTACTTGAAAGTGATTTAATTATTGTGATTAATTGATAATATTCTGTCAGAGCAATTTAATTAATTAGAAAAAATTTAATAATTTTAAAATTGAAATCATAAATTTTTGATATTCACGACAAACGATTCGAAATAATCTAAATCAAATCTCTCTCCTCCCCATTTCCTGCCAAGGACGAGTCCTTAGAACTTAAAAATGACACACACTTGGAGATTATTCTCCACCTCCACCTTTTTTTTCTGAAAAAAGGAATATATCGAGGATGAATCAGAAGTTGGAAAAAAAGGAAAAAAAAGAAATATACACATCCCCGTCGATCAGGCGGTTAATGCGCTATTGAAAGTTTCGGCTTTCCCTCACATAAATCGATTAGAAGAAGGCTGAATGGCCGGCTCCGACAAAGAGTCCGCGATGCCATTTTTCATCCTGGCGCGATAAGAAGAAGAAGAAGACGACGACGAGGAACCCCGTCTGATATTGAATAAAGGGGAGGTATAATCGCCGCGAGGGCTTATGATAGTATAATACTTAATGCCTTTAATATATCTGTTATTTTTTTTCTCTCCTTCTTTTATTTGTAAAAGAATACGGGATCGACGTCCCCGCATTTTTTTTTCTTCATTTTTTTTATGAAGTTGATTGGACGCTGGAGGAATATGATATTTGGTTCGTTTATTTTTGGGAAAGAGACGAGAAAAACTATCGAAAATTCAATTTTTTCCCACTCTCGCGCCACCGTTGCTTTTGTGTTTCATAAATGGTTTTAAATTTCAATTTGTCGGATCAAAATTATTTTTCATATTTATTTGCTAAACTGAACGAGTCCGACATGAACATTTTTTACATTTGCTGTAAAAGTGGTAAATATTGTTGTTTAAAAACATGCCCAATCGTTAATGGACGGAAGGATTTATTTTGGCGAGATTTAAAACATTGATTTGAGGATTAAAAATTTTATTTATGGTTTTACGCGTATTTTTAAAATTATTTATTATATGAATTCATAAATAGTTCTGTGAGTATTGCCATAAATTAAGAAATTTGTATATACTGAAAAAAATCATTTTATTATTTTAAGTAGGTAAATTTAAACTACTCAATTAAACTTGAGACATTACATTTTCTCTCGCATTTTCTACTGGTAACAAACTCTAAACCTTTATACTGACAAAATTTTTTTTTCAATTGAACATTTACGAATTTTAATTTAAAAAATTTTATTAGAAGATTACTTGTGACACATTAATTACACGAACGTTGATTTTTACGTTCATTTTAGACGTCAAATTCGTTCCAAGTGGAGAGAGCAAGTTTGCGCTAACGCGATTTTAAATTTCCAAGTGGCCGCTCGTGACAAATACCTTTTTAATGGCGTGGTCATTTTCAGCTTCGCATTATTAATCTTTGGACACATTTTTTCAGTCACGAGACGTGAAAAGGTAAACAAAATTAATTCGCCTGAGAGAGAGAGACTTTTTTTATGCTGCGCGTAACTTTTATTGCGAGTATGAGAGAAGTATTAAAATTGTTATTAAACGGGATGAAAGTGGGTTTTACAGTTCCAATTCATCCTCGTAGATTTTTTTTTTTTTCCAATTTTACATGGAAATTTTAATTTGTTCATGTTTACACGTAAATCCGAATAACTCTAGCTGCGAGTTTACGTAGGAAAATTGTAATTCCACATTAAAACAAATCTGAACAAATGTTTTTGGGGTGTAAAATTTTTGTTATTTTTTGTTTCAAAGTTTAGTTTTTGAAAATCATATTTTTTGACGGGCTGTGAATTATTAAAGTGGTTTAAAAATTAAATTTACCTTGGTCAATCTGCCGGAGCTTGGGATCTAAAAGGTCCTAATCCAATTCGAGTTGCTTTTAGGAAACAAAGTTTACTATTCAAAACTTTTCAATCTCAACTTTTTGATTACTTTTTCAAAAGCTATATTTCACAAACCTGATTAATATTCAACCTTTAAACTTAAAAAACAAAAAAAAATCAAATTTTCATTTTGCTCCACAGAATTCATTTTCTTCATTTTATCTACTTTAATATCATTTCTATTTAAAACAAACTTCGTTTTCACCCTAAAAATTTACATAAAGTTTTGAAGCCATGAAATTAAAAATTCTCTCGCGTGGTTTTTTTAAATATGACTTTTACATTATACATCGTACTGTACAAAGTTACAAAAAAAATGTAACAGTTTTTTAACCGAACCATCAAGTTTCCTCTCACACAAGAAAACAGTTTTTTTTTAACTGGAACTATGGTCGAGATGAAATCAATCATTTGTAAACACAAGAATTTTTTTTGAAACAATTTGCACGAGAGCAAAAAAACCTGATCAAATACAAACAGTCGGGTGAATTTTTCGAGGAATTTTTAACTCTATTTTTAAATTGCTAGAAATTCTTTTTGCACTTGCAACTCTGATACACCCAGAATATTGACTAAAAATTAGCATGTAAAAAAATGTTACTCCCGTGTAAGATTTGAATTTTTAATGTTTTGATGAAAGTATAATTTTTTTTTTGGAAAAAAAGTGAGTGTCTCTCTGAAAAAACAAGTTTTGTAAATATTGCTTGGAGATGCAAATAGTGTATTTTATTTATAAAGCTACCTGGTATCATACATCCTCGCATATTTCATTTTTGCCTTATAAAAGACCACTGAATTCATGTCTGAAACTTCATTGGCAAATGAACTCTGTGTGGAGTGCACAAAACTTCAATAAGCTCAAAACTCGATTATAATTAGCGCTTGTTTACCGGTGGCAAGGTTGCCGGTCAGGATGAAGATCTTCTGCTCTTCTTCGACGATTGTTTACGCGCACATAAAGCCAAGGATTTGGCGTAGCCTGCTTTGGATGTATTTTCGCCCTGGCTTTGTTTACGTTCCATCGTCCGGGCGATCCCATTGTTGGATCGGGGACCGATATTCCTCTGTGAGGGTAAGTGTGCACATATGTATATGTGTACGCCGTGTTCTGAACCAGAATCGAATCTCCTTTCTTTGCTCTCTCTCTCTCGAGCTTGAGCTTCGGCAGCGGCTTTACTTTCTGTTTGTTTTCGAATATTTCTGGCGCGCCGTGGCTTTCTGGTATTGCTCGCCCTCGTAATATCGATTATTTGCGGGAATAATAATTGATGATGTGGTCCGAGGCCCGTCCACCATGATTGTTTATCATCTGTCGAGTGCAAGAAAGAATTTTTTTAATTTTAATTAACGGTGATTCGTTGAAAATTTTTTTTAATGTTATTTATTGTTAATATAGTGGTTGAATAGAAAGGCAAAACAACAATGAAAGATAATTTTAGGATGCAGCAGGTTGTGTGGCTTTTTTTTTCGTACACTTGCGGATGTAAATTGCGGTTTTCTTGGCCTCATTGAAGCCGTACAAGTTCGTGCACTTAACCGCAACTATCGACTGGGGCGAAAAAAATTTCGAGTTAAAATCTTGTGGAAGTGATAAAATTTCCAATTAAAATCACTTTTAAACGAGCTTTTAAATTAAAAATCATAATGAATGATAATAGAATAATTAAAAAAAAAATGAACTGTTGATAAAAAATTATTCATGAAAACTATTTGTCCCTCAAATCAGTCAGATTTTTAGATCCCGAATGGGTAGGGGAGGCCTTATAAGTTAACCAGAACAAAAAATGTAACATTACCGGAAATCGAATAATCGGGTCACAAAACAACTTTAGGACATATTCCGAGGTCGATCTGATGTTAAGAGGCCATAGAGCGCGCTAGTTTGATTCTATTTTGCACAATAGAATTGTTATTTTTCACATTATTTTACGATGAATTGAATCGAGGACTCTGCCAAACTTGTTGCCCGAGAAAACATAAAAGTACCTACTCGGTGGCTTTGGAGAACTTGGACGTAGCTGCACGTTTTGAATTTCTCCGAACGAATCTGTCGACTATCAAAGTGTCAGACAACTTCTGTATTTAGTGCCGAGAAGAAGTTCTTGCGCTCAGCGTCCGAGAGTAAAGTTGTTTATGATTTGTTTGATATTTGGTCTTCACGCAGTTTCAGGTCAAGTTTGAGGAAAAATTAAACAGTCGTTGTTTGTTTACCGAGCCATGAATAAATTTTTACCTTCGAAAATTGAATTTTCCTCCGTTTTTTCGCTTGCGTGGTTTATAAAGTCAAAAAAAAAAAAAAAAATTATTAAATTATTTCGTAGCGTAAATGAACTGTCGGTAATTTTCATGCAAATCAAGGGATGAATATACATGAGCCATGAGGGAAAAAACAATAAAGGTCATTTAAAATTCAATAAAAATAAATTTATCCGACTTTGAATATGAAGTATTTACAGGGTTTAAATTTTATCACACAGATAATTAAAAAAAAAATGTTTATTTACTCTCTTGGCACCCAAGATTTTTCATGATTAGGTTTAAGATGCAATAAACGAAAGCACCGCCACGGTGAAAAACGGCTCTCAGGGCAACAACCCACTCCTAAAGTGGAAATAACAATGAAAAATGGTGGCTGTAAAGTGCACGTGCGCGTCGCCAAATGTCAAAGACTCGTGGTCATTTTATTGGTGGGTGCACCGTTGACCTCATCCCATAAATCAAATTCAAAGGTGCATGGCAATAAACGATTCCGATGCGTCCTTTTGTCAATGACGAATGTCCTTTTTTTCGCGCTTTCGAAAAAAAAAATAACCTATACGTGGGCAAATCCTTTTTTAAACAAAGTTGGCTGGAGCATCATCTGCAATCGGGATGAATTTTTGAAAATATGTGCTCCTAATTTATGCCGCGGAGTCCAAAAGGCTGTTGAAAATTCAAGCTGCAGCGTCAGACAAACACCTAATTTGTGAAAAAAGTCCTAGCTTTTTTTTTTTTTTTCGTTCGAGTTTGAGAGTTTTGAAAACCAGGTCAAACTAACTCGTCTCCTCTTGATTTTGAAATTTCATAAAATTTTCAGGCGCGCGCGGACTAATGGTAAAAAAAGCAGTCGAACCGAACGAGAATTGATTCCCGTTGAAAGAATTCTTAATTCGAAGATAAATCGATTTTTCATGAACCGAGCTGAAATTTTTTCGCGACAAACTACGACTTCAAACCCATCCATAAAAAAAATCTTTGAAAAAATCCACATCTGTTTTTTCTACCGTTCGTAACTGAACTCGTTACGTATGAAAAGTTAATTTTTTAAATTCAAGCCGTGTATTATTACCAACGGAAAATCCACAACGTTGCGATACCAACTTCCCCCATTGTCTCTCGCGCAATTTGCATTATTTCGCCGGTGAGTTCGCGTGCGGGTCCGCGCAGTCCACGTCACCATCATCATTGCACTCGACGAGCCGGCAAAAAGTTTACGGGCGTGGTCGCCGTTGTCCCGGACTCCAGTGCAAGGACATCATTGTTTCTGAATCAGGGGACACGTGTAACTCTGTCTGCCTTTTTCGAGGGTTGTAAAATGATCGCGACAAAAATTCTGTAAAAGTTTTTGAAAAAATAAACTTTTTAAAGCTGCGTAAACCGTTCATTAGCTGTTTTCTACCGCATTACACTAATCCTTATCTAAGTGGCTCAAGCTGGATTAGTAAGCTCTCGCACTAAACGCTCGTACCGCGAATACATACGGTAATTAATAGGTCTTGGGTACTCGATCAAACCGATATCAAAAGAAACAAACACTTCGGAAAAATTGGAACGCTCGAAAAGTTTGAAAGAGCTTGATTTCAGACGTTTACAAGTATCCTTGATTTGGCGGGAATCGTTTGTCCCACATACGTATGCTGAAATAGACGCATAAAACGCGTTACAGCAGCCGGGCGCTGCATAAAATACCCCGGACGCACTCGATGAGCTTCCGCTGGTGCAGCTCTCGGCGTCTCCGACTGTTCTTTTATTGCGATCCACCCGCGCCTTTCCTCTTGATTCTCTTTCTATGTTTCGATATTTGTTGAGGTCTTGAACGTTTTTCAGTACGTTTGTTTATTTAGAATGGGGCTTCGATTGACAAGATACTTTCAGTTTTCAATGACGAACTAATGTGGTTTCAAAAGATGAGAAATTTTATTACGAGACTATCGGGACAAAAATTTAAAAAGGATAATTTTATGTAGCTCACTTCAGCAAATACTTTTGTACTGTACAATGATTATAAAGTATTCTCTCATGTTCAATACATGATTTAAAAAAAAAAAAACCCGAATGCAATAAAGCTATTATATACACTGTAATATCTGTATTTTACTTTTTACGACGAGACACTGAAATTTCATTGTTAAAAATTCAAAGAGTAAGTTTTTAGTGCGAAGTTAGTGCCTTTTTTTTGCTGCATAACTTTTTTTTTTTTTTTTACTCAGAAAATACGCACCATAAACCCAAACGTATAAACGGCTCAACTGCACCAGCTCGTTTCGAATGAAATCAGTCGAGTGTGACTCACTTTAGGAGTTAAATTATGCTTAAGCTTTTTAAAATTAAGCTGTCTACTCGATGATTCAAAATTCAATTGTTTTTTATTTCCTCCCCCCCCTTTCTTTATCTTTTGTCGCTGAATACCTGACATTTTATTGACGAATCAATGATTCACAGGTTGCTTATGAATAATTATTAACCGTAACTTATTTGGTGATAATTTTTTCAATTCTTTACTTTAAAAAAGAATTTTTGAAAGTAAATAATTTTTTTTTCTGGTTCCGTTGAACAGCGGCCTATATGTGTTATATACTATTCTTAAAATTTATCTACCAAAAGTATGATAAAACATTATAAACAAATTTTTGAAAATACTGTTGTCCTTGAGCAAAAAATTCTCTTATTAATCTGTCAATTTTTCAAACCATTGTTTCCGATTAAATTTTAACCATCTTTTAAAGAAAAACCGCATTTCGAAACAGCAAAGGAAACGAGCACCAAGGAAAAAACCAGCCTAATGAAGATTTTTTCTTTCCGAGAACGCGAAAATCCTTCACCGGAGGAGCTCGAGTAAGACATCATCGACACGAGATAAAGCATCTTTACGAGCTGCCAGCATGCACATTACGACGCGGGGCGTAGTCGCAGGTTGAAAACGAGGCTGCTGCGGGCTACTCACGCGTAATTGAATCCGCGCCGGCCGGCTATCGCCGGATGTAGGCTGCGACGCGACCTTCAGCGTAGGAAAAATTGCGAGCCTTTCTTTATTTTTTCCTACCTGCGACTGTGAGATTTTCACATGTTGGCTCTTGAAGTTTCCATTCAAATTTGATCAAATTATTACTCGCCGATGAAGGGGATATACGCACGTATCTTTGGTTTTGGCTTGGTTTTATTCGGTGGGAGGAGTGCTTTTTATAGGCACGTTGTTGATACTTGAATTTGAAATTATGGGTTTGTGGAAATAATTACGAGCGTCGTTGCAAAATTGACCTGGTTCATTGAGAATAGGCTGAGAAGTAAAATCAAGCACAGAGTACTTGGAATGCATACTTCGTTTTCTCGGGATAATTTTTGTTAACAAATTTTTAATTACATGAAATAAATCTCGAAATAAATAAGAGAAAAAACTAAGCTCAATTCTTAGAATTTGTGTCTTATTTTCTTAGAATTTCACGCTTAGTTTTTACCGAGGTTTTTATGTAAAAATTTTGTTTGAGTCAATGAATTTTTTTTTTTTTTTTTCAACATTTGAAACAAGAAAATTTTAATTTAAAAGCTTGTACTTTTGTTAAAAAAGTGAAAAGATACTTTTGGTTTAAAAAAAATAGCAGAAAACGAGACAGAAGAAATTTATTGATCGCAAGATGCTTTAAAGAATGACACGTGTCATACAGTGCTGGCAAAGGGAAACTTTCTCCATTATTATTTTACTTATTCATGATGATTTGATACTTGCGAATTATTAAAGAGTCTGGAAATAGATTCCATATAATTTTACATTCAGAATCAATACTATGAAGCTGACTGTACTTTTGTCTTGAGCAGGGAAATCACAACTTGCGTCAAGCTCAAGCCTATACGCGTACTTTGAATTCTACAATTAAATAATTTGAGATTATAAGTTTTACCCGCAGACTACTTTATTAAACATTAATTAATAAAGGCAACTTATTTTTATTTTATATAAAATATTAAGTACTTTGTTTGGTGTTACCAATAATATCGATTTTCAATACTTATTTATGAAATTTAAATGTTATTAATATTTCATAAAGTTCATTTCAGTTTTACAATTTACCTTGGAATTTCTTAAAAAATTCAAGCAGCACTTATTGTTTTACTTCCCAGACTATATACCTGACGAATTAATTAAGAGAAGTTTCATTAAATTTTTCGATGCATTATTTTCCACCAATACTTTGGCTAATTACTTTCATAAACTCATAATAGTTCAATAATATTAATCATCGCGGAATAAATATCGAACGACCATTACCGGAAGCATCTCTCGCTCATAAATCTCGCGCTCTTATCGTCACCAAAAAAGAAAAAAAGGTCCAAATCAAATTTACAGGACACTGGGAATCAATTTAAGCTTTCCCTCAGCCTCCGAGTTTTACGAATCTTACGATAGGGAATTCCCCGCAGTGTGGGTTACGCGTTAGACATCGTCGGTTCTCCAGAGAGAAGCGCGGATGTTTATTGGCAGGACGCGTAAATCACCACGCGAGAGATGTACCGACTTAACGACTCCGGGGGAGGAGGAGGATGAGTTTACGTTGGCACTGCGTTTGGCGTCGGAGATTGAAACCTCGCGATCCGCACTGACAAGCGCACGAGGGGGGATGAGGTTTATCATACCGCTTTAAATTCTTCTTTGACTTTCTTACTCTCCAGCGACTGCCGCTCCTTCTTATTCCTTTTTTCCTCCTTTGTTGCAAGCTCTCGAGCAGGAGGGGGAAGAGTCATTGTTACGGATCCGGAGCGGTGAATGGACGCGACGATGCAAGGAAAACCCTGTGAATGAATTCGACCCCCGAACAGACTACCCGAGATTGTATTAAAATTCGGCTCCTCAGAAGTTTAAAAACAATGAGGGGGAGTGGAAGAGTGGGCTTTTACAGGGTGGATGCTGGAGTGAAAGGACAATGACATTTGTACACTATTTTTCCGATAATGGAAAATTTATAGCGCTTTTATGGTAAAAGCTAGATTTTGAGACTTTAAATTTTTAAATTGGTTTACCAAAAAACCAGCTTGCAGTCTTTCACACGTTAGTTACAACTCGTAAACTTGCACAGTTTTTATTTGTTTATCAAATTCTTAATCTTATAAATGAAATGAAACAATACAAGATATTTATATCGGTCATGTGATTATTTGTTGTAGGACAGTCAATGTAAAGATTTATTTAAAATGAAACAACATATTTTCATAGATTCTTCATTTTATTTCCATTGACTTCTTTGTAAATAATTTTTTTAACTGAGCGAAGTACATTTTTTTATATTAGTATCAATTATATTCTTGAACTAAACTCTTTATTATGTTCAATTGTAATTTAGAAAAATAAACTTGGAAATTCAAATTAAATATTTTTTTCTTCGACTGCTTACTTATAAGTTATAATACGAAGTAATTGATAACGTTCTCTCTTTTATCTTGAAGAATTTTTTTTATTATTGAAGAGACTAGCTAATGTCCGTCAAATATGAAAATTTTTACATCCACAAAATATTATTATAAATTTTTAATTTTAAGTATTATTTCAAGGATTAAGTGCACAAGATTATTTTAAATATAAAATAAGATTTTCCAACTCTCAAGGTTTCACATAACCGTCAAAATCACCTCGAAAATCACTTCATTTTTAAGTAAAAAAAGGGTGTTTTGAAAAGCCTCATGTGACTGACGATAAATCGCAACCAAGTTTTCCCGATCCCGGGCAATCAACGTCGGAGATGGTGTTTGGTCGACGGGATGGCGCGGTGGGGTTAGGTTAACGCGCAACATCTCTTTACGACCGACACTCAGAATGTAGATTGCTCCGGGGATACACACACCGTACGCACAACCCATCGAGCTCTGCCCTGATCGAGTTCAGCGGACTTGATTTTTATTGAGAGGAATTGGCCGTTACACGCGCATAAGGATACTTCAAATCTCGCGCCTGATTGTTCGTTCGCGGCTCATCGAGCCCCGAAATCGTAAGCATCATCGAAAAATATGTTTTTCTGGCGTCTGCATCCGCCCCCTCCCCAGACTGCTCAAACGCGTCCCTTTAGGCAATCAGTTCGTACCCATCGCGATACAATCAGACCGAAATCCCAGCGGAGCTGCGCCTCGCGCGGTGACATTTCGTTGCTGAATATTCACGCGCTTACCGAAACTTCTTCCCTCCAGCTGTTCGGCATACACGCGTCAAACGTCGGGGTATTACCATCGAGCGCGATTGTCACGCCGCCGAGCCAAACAATCCAATGGACTTTGATAATTGGCCTACTACTCCCCCGCATGCGTGCCCCACGCTTATGACGTTTTAAGCTCCCGAGGGAGGGATGGGGTACGAATCGAGCCTTTGGGATGCGTTTTCGGGGGGGAAGTGACCGACGAGTAAGACTGTATCGCTGGTGTCAGAGCTTTTACTGAGAAAACAATGTTTTTGGGAATGGGGCAAGGGGGGCGTTGCTTTGTTCGGCCTTTGACTGCGGATTTAGTGGAATCGATATTCTATTATATCAAAGAAGAATGAAGGTTTTGTTGGCGATCAAACTATGTTTGACTAGTGGGTAATTAAATTTTTCTGTTTTGAAGCTTTGACAGTAATTTCTGTAAACGACATTTTCAGTTATCTTTGTTATTACTGGATTCAGCCCTTAAAAAAGGCTGGGTAAGAGGTAAAATAATAAAGCGTCAGCTCATTCAAAACAAAACGAAGCCTCAGGAACGTCAGAGGTAGGTGCGGTGTGTAGTTTGCGCCGCTTACTTTGGTTGCGCAACCCAACCTAGGATTGACTGCACAATACCCCGAGCCTTTGCGCCTGCACAATAACGGCATCGCGCGGGCGGTGTACGAGCTTCCGCGCTTCACGAGCTTCGGGTGCGAGTTATTCAACGTCTAAAGATGCCTCGTTGATTTATGAGCTGAACCCTATTAAATTGATTTCTCACGCGGAACGGATGACACGCTCTTATTTTTAATCTTTTAAATTTTCAACCTTGCAGTTACTAGCGCGCTCAATTTTAAATTCTTGAAAGTAAATGAGCGATAATTTTTACTTTCATTTTCAAAAAAACGAAGTTAAAAAAAATTTTTAACTCATAATTCATCACATATCGTTTGCAACCTGCAACTAACTTCAGTTCGATATTTTTGTGGTTATAGCTTTAAAAAGTTGTTTTTAAAATTATAAATATTCTCATTTTATTTTATAGAATTCCACAAAGAAAATTAGTCCATTTATTAAAACTAAGTATTCAATTATTCAAAAAATTATTGAAAAAAATTCTTATTAACAAAGTGTTCAATACTTCAACTTAAACGCAATTCAAATTTTGAATTTAACGTTCTTAACCAATCAAATCAATTATAATTCGAATATGCTTCATCATTATAAAGAGGGATTTATGCGAATTTATGAAGCCTCTGAATTTTCTATGATGTATGTTTTGTAAAATTAATTTGTTTTCTGTTTCAGGTAAGAAAGCGTTGTCTCATCCAGCACGTAAGTACTCTAGCGTGTTCTCCAAAAAGATGGAGAGAACCGAAATTAAACAAAGCCGAAATCAGTGTCAGTGAGCAGTCGATTGTCGGGCAATTAGTCCGTCCGGCTCTTCGAGTTCCTCGTGTCCCGCTGCACCAGCCTCGGGCGAATCCGTCTCCAATAAGCTTCTCTTCCGGGAAGTCCGGGGGTTGGGACCGAAATACCCGGGGTGGTTTCTGTAAGCGACGAGCTACCAGAGATTTGTGGCAGGGAGTGGAACTTTACGATGTTCGGGAGCGGGAGGGATGACCACGATGAATTTCCGGAAGTTAAGTTAGTTTCCCCGGCTACCCGGCCGCTGTCGCTGACAAACAGCCGTCATTGTTTTTTAAGCCGTCGTTAAAGCCCCGCGAGCTTTTGTCGGGGTCGCCTGCCACTGACGTAGTACCAAAGACCTGATTTTTTACCGAATAGTTTATGGCGCTCGGAATCTTTTTTTTTTTTCATCGATTTAATTGAACTAATTTTTGAAAACTATTACAATTGCCGATTTCGAAAGAGGAAAGTTGAAACAATTGGAGGCACTCGAGTTTCAACGCCGTAAAATTTCAAGTTCGCTGACCCATTAATCGCAATTCCTTCAATTACCGACCGCAATAACGATCAAAGTTAACCCAGGCTTTGGTTTGCATCGCCCTG
Organism: Encarsia formosa; assembly: GCA_038277355.1. Lineage (NCBI taxonomy): Eukaryota > Metazoa > Arthropoda > Insecta > Hymenoptera > Aphelinidae > Encarsia > Encarsia formosa. Next base: position 19,468,412 of record CM076184.1, read on the forward strand.
GAGTTCCAATTGTACCAATATGACGATTAAAAAAAAAAAAAAAAAATCATATTGATACTGGATTTAACAAGTTGCAGTTAACTCGAACGTCCGTCGAGCGCGTTTGAGTTTTATGAATATTTCTGTGAATACTATTAAAGCCGCGTGTCGTCAAATGAACGTTTACACAAACCATAAATTACAGTTTACAAAATAATGCAGTGTGTCGAGCAGTGTGTGTTTAGCAACCAAAGCTACCGAGTAAATTAATTTTCACAAACTCAAAATAACGAGCAAAATAACGAAAGAAACTGCGGGGACGTCTAGCAATTGCCCTTACACAGAGCTCGCGGTGACGTCGAGATTTTGGTATGAGCGGTTGGTAAATTCCTTAAGTGTTAAAATTACTCGGAAGTTCCCTGCGGGCGTGCTTGTCTGCTCGTATTGTGTGTGAACTCGTCTGAAGTACAAGAGATGTAAGAAAAATAATAAATAAAAGAGAAAAATATAACTGTATTAAATTTAATCCCCCTTTCGTTCGTGGATATAAATTTTTTTCGTCAACCGAAAGGTTTGACAAGACGAGACGGATCAGGAGGAAAAAATTTGACAGTTGAGACATTGAGCCATTGAGCGCGTAAATTCAATTGCAAAATTACAGCAACCATAAATACTAATTCTCGCAATTGGCAAACGTCACTCGTGGTCCCTTGTGCTTTTCTAAACGTTCTTGAAATTGGACATCGGAAGTGTCCATGCGAATATTTATCAAATTCAAATTAATTGTAATCCTCTTTCTTATCAAATTTATCATACACTTTGTCGGAGCGGACCCGCAGCTAGTTGAATGAAACACAGTGTAGGAAGAAGATTAAACGGCCATCAACTCGTCTAATTAACTGCACTTACCCACGACGCGTCTGCCTTTCCTCAGCGCGCTTACTCGAGATAGTGCAGAGCGATGTTAAACGATGATGCAACATTTGTAGAACGCCTTTGATCGAACCCTCTCTGTGGCTTTATTAAAACTGATACGTTTCAAACGTCTTTTTAAAAACATATAAAAATCAATTGCACCGCCATGCTTTGCTTAGAAGATTGCGAGTGTAATTGAAAGAATCTCGTGCATTCTCACAGAACTTTAAGCTTCTCAGAGTTTAATCAGTCGTAATACCCCTAGTGCTTCAAAATTGTCGATAATTTTCCGACTGTGTTTTGTTGCACAGCAACGAGGGGGGCAAGTTTGGCAGGTTAAAAATCACGAGCGCGAAGCGCGAGTGATTTTTTGTCAAACTTGCCCCGCGAGTTGCTGTGCAAAAAAACTGGAGGAAAATTATATAAAATTTTGAAGCACGAGGGGTATTCGGCTGGATTATTTTCCCAGCTGAATTTTAACCCATAGAAATGCTGTATTTTACATTTTTGTGGTTATAGTTCTATTACTATTTGTTTACTATGAATATACCTATGAATACTCATGTATAGGTATACACCGCAGTCACTCGGGTCTAACCCAAAAGCTGAATCGAGTAAGTCTAACAATTCGAGTTGCTATGCGACTCGAAACGTTCGAATTGGAAATAACCGAAAAATTATCGAAATAATTTTACCCACACCCCTCCGCCAAATGTCAAATGCGGCGTTCCTATTGGTTGAAATTCAGCTCGGGAAAATAATCATTGTTATCATCGATGTTTGGTACTTATACGAAAAAATGCAGCGATTTGACAATTTGAATCGAATTTTCTAATAATTTGTATCAAAATAAACGTTGGGTTGGATTTTTCTCATATTTTTCTACGTTTTAGTTTTAAAAAAAAATCAAAGTATTTGTTTATCAAAGAGGCGGTCTAACAGAAATTAGGCATTTTTTTTCTTTATTAATTGTAACCTCGATTGTAACTATCTCAAAAATGCAGGGATCGTTGAAAAAACTGTGAGTTAGTTTAGGCGAAACTTCAAGAAAATTTTAATATTTTTTAAAGTTTGAATTTAACAATTATTTTATTAAATAAAAAAAAATGCTTGATTTTTAGAAAGATTGATTGGTCAATTATTTAAACAACTATTTAAATTTTTGAAAAACTAAAACGGAGAAAAATAGAAGAATCCAACGTTTATTTTGATATAAATTATTAAAAGATTCGATAAAAATTGACAAAATGGCTGCATTTTTTTCGTATCTACCAAACATCCTTAAAGCCGAGAGTCATAGACTTTACGTCTAATTAATACTTACATCACAGCCGATTGTGTTTCATCTCAGCCGGGTTAATTCGCACCTGACGGCCAATCTGAATAATTCAGAGGGCCGTAGTCGCCGGAGTATTAGGCCCCTTCGCCCCCGCCCACCCCCGGATTACCCTTCTCAATTACCATTCAATGTTCTCCGGCCGGCAAGCTTCTCATTGTCGCATAATTCATAAAGTTGGACCTCGAGATTTTGCAGAGAGAATTTTCCATGAGATTCTTGCACCCGCCCGCCCGGGCGCGATAAAACAATAAAGGTTGCTGCTCTGCAAGGCGCAAAGAGATTTTTTTTAAAGCACTGTTTAAGGTCGTTACGATCCCGAGGATTTGCATATTTTTTCCAACGCCTGCGCCAGAGAAAGCCGGGAATATTGTTTTTAACGATTCTCATGCAGTGATTTCGTTTTAAGGTTATTATACCTCCGCCCCCCTTCCCTATCCCTTCTTTTTTTATCTCTTTAATCGAGCCTGCGGGTTAATGAAAACGAATTGGGTCTATTTTTTTCACGAGAAAAAGGGTTCGTACATCGCTGTCTTAGTTTAAAGAGGAAATCGGTACGCGCTAGGAAGATGTAATAATAAAGTTTTTTTATCGGGGATGTATATTTTTTTATTGTTTGTCTGGTCAATGTACCAGCAGAACATTAGCACTGAGGCATGAATTGTATATATTTTTTTTACGAGAGCCCGCGAGAGTTACATTAAAATTCCATTTGAAAATAGGAAACGACTCGTGCGCTCACAATAATTCTCAGCCGCGGGGATTATGAAAAATGAGTCTTTGATTATGGTCCCTCCAATTCTCCAATTCTCTTTACAAAATTAAATCAACTTAATTTTTGAATGTCACCGTTACATTTTTCAAATTGATGGCGGAGGAAAAAATAAACACGATGTTGTATTGGGTAAAAAAAGGTATCTATGCAAACAGCTTTCGCGAATGATATGCTCGCGCCCCAGGCCGGGTCCGCAGTTGCGTGACCGTGTTTATGATCGCCTGTACGTATGCCTTTATGAGCGCCAAATGAATCGATTTAACAATCCCAGAGCGAGTCGGTGCTCGCGGTGTGTACTTTTTCAAATGTCGATTTAACTCGAGCTGATGTAAAACGTGCTTATTTTTTCATAAATACTGTGCCTTTGTTTCACACCGGTAATTGCGCGCTTTTAATAAATTATCGATTTAATTATGAATCCTTTTACACATCGAAATAGTTTGGTCATTTATAATCGATTTTAATGTTGATAATATAATAATAGATTAAAATTCGTCTGGATTTGATAACAATTACAAAATATTATTAAGTAATTTTGAATGAAAATAATGTAGCAACGCTTTTTATTAAAAATGTTAAAAGTGTTTCCGTCGAAAAAAAGGTTGCTTTCTGCATAAAAGCTTTTCAAACAAAAACTTCATCGTTCATCAAAATTAATCTTTACAGTCGTCATAAAGTACTCGCGGGAGCGCAGGATTTTCGAAAAAAAAAAAAAAAAATCATCCACGCGGAAATCTCGAAAAACGAGGTAGCATACATTTTTCACTCCTTCCCTCTCAAAAAAAAAAAGATAAATAAATAAATAAACATCGGCGTTAAAAGTCCATCTGTCCGTCGAGTGAAAGCTCGGCTGGCAGCGGCTTTTTTTTCGAGTTTTTTTTCATTCGCGCGAGAAAAATTAACTGACGCAGCTGCGGCATTGGTGAGTCAGTTTTTTCTGTCCTTGGCTTCCAATGTTTACGCGGGTGAAAATTCGTGCTAATTTTTATCCTGTTGGATAATTTTAATAGGAACAATGTTTGATGATAAGCAACTATCGAATCATTACTTAAAAATTTCTATTGTCGAACTATCAGTTGTTTTTAAAGTGAATGAATCACTACTTTCAGATAAAATTTAAGACTGTGACTAACCGCGAGCATGACATTTTGAGAATAATTAATAGATGGAATTCCATGAGTTTTTTTTTATCGAATCAATGTTTTCTAGTTCAATCAAACTTTGACGAATCAATCTAATTTATTATTGAGCGAAGAAATAACCAAACAAATTACTCTAAAAATTGGCATGAGACCAGAATTAAGTCTCCTAAAAATCGATCAGAAAAGTCAAAAAAGAAGTGGAAGCCGAGGTTGAAGCTGTATTTTCACACCAGCATTGATTAAGGTTAGGCGGCTTTTTTTCCCGATCTGGGTCATTTGTCGGGTGAGCTTTTTTTTTTTTTTCTTATTCTTCTTCTTTTATCACGTCGGGAATCGTCGATGCGTCTCGTTCGAGGAGGTGCGGATCAATTCAGGCGCTCCGGCTTCTATTTTTTCGCTTCAATTGTATTCCGCGATCGATTTTTGAGACTTAATGATCAATTATCGGGCGACGAAAAGTTTCTTTAAACATGTAAATTTATTCATGCCCTTTACAAGACAGCGCTGCGTCGACTCGTTCATTGTGATCAAATTGAGAGGTTCAATTTTATTTCCAATAAATTTTACCTCAATTATTATTGTTGGAGTTTTACGATCTTATAAATTCATTAGACAATCCGTTTGGGAAAATTTAATTCGTTTCAAGAACTATTAAATAAATTATGTTAAAATAATGAAACCAAAAATATTAGCCTCAAATTAATACCTCCCAGAACCCAGTTTAAATATTTACTGAAAAGAACCACCGGTCGAAGCCACAATTCAATTTAAAAAAATCCGCAAACCTGGAGCAGAGAGACCAGAACAAATAAACAAAAGACAGCCCGAGGAGTCGTCAGCACTCGGTGGGGTTGCCAATTGGTCACCCGCGGGGGGGTACGAGCATGGTGAATCGATTCGCGCCAGGTGTGTGGGTGTGGGTGCCGGCCACCTGCGACTTTCCTTGGCTTCCACGTGCGAGAAGCCCGAAGCTTAAATAAAATTTGCAACCGAGAGTCCCGCCTTTTGACTTGACTCTCTTTTCTTCGGCCGGCCGAGGTCAGCCTACAAGATAAACCCATTTGCTGAATTTACATGTACTTGAATTTCATGCGGAATTTTAATCCCTCCTCCGGCTAGTTTTTAAGCACTACGAGTGTTAATTTTCTTTAAAAACGAGGTTTTCAAGTTTAATACTTTTTCAAGTTTGGTACTCCTAAGATCGATGCTGTTGAAAAATTTGTACAATTCCGAGTACAATTCTATTTTTTTAAGGTATTGCCTTTGGGATATAAATTGGATCCCAAAATTTAATTATTATCGGTGCTCCGCAAGCTGTGGTTTCCTTTAGTTACAGGGTTTTGTAACTTTACGATTTATTTGATTATACTTCGGATTGTTTTGAAATTTGTCCTTAAAATTGTAGGAAATAGACGTCTATCAAACTTATGAATAATTATTAGGTGGACTCTATTTTAGACCTAAATTTTTCTAGACCTTTTAATTATTTTTCTTCTTCTTTGAGCTTCAAATGATAATTCGAATCCAAAGTTTTGAGAGAGTGATTTTTTAAACTTTGAAGTCTTATAATTACTTTAAGGATTAATCAAATAATTATTTAATTAATTAACTCCACCAATATTTTTTCTGCATTGTACAACTAACTAATTCTGATTTCAATAATATTTTTTACAAAATTCACAGAAGAAATAGTTTAACAGTTTTTTTTTTTTTTTGGTGCAAGAAAGAGTCTAAATTAACAACTAGACAATCAAGAACTGTTTCAACAGCAGTTTTTTCTGCACAAATGTACCGCAAATAGTCAACTAACTTTAATAAGACACCTTATTCTATATAATAGCTGAAAAATTTAATAAAGCCGTGGCATGATTAATCGAGCTCTCAGGCGATTAAGTCGGTGCAACTTTGTCGCGGGTGGCTGTAAATTGTATTTTATTCAATAAAACGCTCCTTGCGTTTGGTCTCGCAAGCCGCACACCCGTGCCCCGTAATCCCAGGGTCTCTTTGGCGCAAAAGCGTTCGGCCGATTTAGCATTACTATTGCAGGGTATACCGATACCGCGAGTACCACCCGCAACGTGATTTCGTCCCCGTAACTGCCGAGGAGGAGCGAAATCGTATTTTCGGAGCTTGGGTGCTGGGGTTTTAGGCCAAATTCGTGCGCGCAACCCGCTACTGGCTTTTATTGGCTGGGCCAAAGCTGGATTCTCGTACTTAGTTTTGTGTGTGCTTGGCTGCCCGGCGAGGGAGGGAGGGGGTTATGAAAGGAAACCAAAACACACGTACCGAGGCGGGACTTTTGAAATTATTTCCTTTTTGGTGGGTGCGTTTTCAGAGGATTCAAAAGTTTGGAGGATCGAGCCTTGTAATTAGTACACATTACGCCATTGAGAAAGTTTAGGCTGGTGTAATGTACTCGTTACACTGATTGAACGCAGTGAAAAAAGAGATCTTTTTTGCAAAATGAAATTTTTGACTGATGAATGCGATAATGGCTTAGCTCTAAAAAAAGTTTCGATCTTAAACTTCCTGGTTAAATTTTGTCTGAATTTTAGCAGTCTACAACGATAAAAAGGAAGATCTTAATCAAATTCAATAATTAAAATTTATATTGAGAGCAAGAAAAATATACCGCCTAGAAAAAGAGACTCAAAATTAAAAGCTTTTTCGTTTCCTTAAACTGGCAATTTCTTTGAATTTACTTGTAAAACTTTTTTGTTAAAAAAAAAAAAAAAAAAAAAAATGAAAAATTCTGGACTAATTATTGGATGTCCTATTTAAAAAAAATGGAAAACTAAACGGTAAGATCATTGTTTTATTAACTCATCAGTTGTTATTCACGTACTGTACACGAAAATTTAAAAAATCAATACTTTAAATTATTTTCAATCTGAAACCTATTTCCATTTCACACAAATTTTAAAGGAAAAACGAGAGGAAAAAAGTATCTCAGATACCTACTTTACTATAATTATAATATAATTATAAAATACCATCAGTATTTAAAAAAACTTTAATTCCCCCAACCTCGAATTACAATTTCCATAATGAAGCTGCTTACCCGACAGATCAATAAAGTATCGATCTCGAACCAGCCGTAATGCAAAACCCAGAGGGGGGATAGTCGCAAGCTTCGCCGTGGAAAGCTATCTAAATGACGCGGAAAGCGTGTAATCCTGAAGTTACATCCTCGTCTGTCCTGCAGATGGAGGCTAAGCCCTCCTGCTCCCGCGATAACGCACTCGTCCCCCCAAATACGAGAGGTACTAATCCAGACGAACCCGGGGATTTATTATGCGCCAAGCCGCCCGGATGCAAGACCCTGACCGGAAGTTTCAATTCCGATTTTTTTTTCAGTCGTTCGGAGCCTTTGTTCTTTACGGTGTCTAGTTTTGTAGAATTTAGTTCCAATAATGCCGGGTCGTCAAATTAATTTCAAAATTAGAGCTGCTTCGGTATTTAATTAGCGCCGTCGGGTAATAATACGTATTTATACACTTCACTCGTGCTCGGAAATTTTGTAATAAAGTAACAATTAAAGCCACCGAAGGGTGGTAGTATGAAATTTTCTTGAAAATTAAAACGTCAACACAAAAGCTCCAACGATCGGGCTTTCAAACTACAAACAAGTGTAATTTAATTAACATATTCATAAACCGTTGGAGGTGAAGCGAGGGTAAAAAAAAAGGGAAGGAAAAGGGAGAGAATATGAAAAAAAAAAAAAAAAAAACTACGCGCGGCTAGACTAAACATTTCGAGACACAATAAAACCCGGGAGGAGCCGAGGAATTAACGACCACTTGAGCCGAATAAAATTCACTCGATGATGATCGCGCACTCGAAGCCCCCGCAAACATCGAACGTAACGCGTCATCTGGAAGAAAAAAAAAAAAACAAAAACAAAGAAACAAAACGAAACAGAAAAAAAAAAAATTGTATTTTGCAGTGCGTCAATTAGAGAAACGGAAGCCATCTCACGCGTGATTAACCACGAGCGCGCATGCATGCGTTCCGTGACTTTTTTTTAATTCATTTTGACCGAGACCAAATAGCAATCGAGTCGGGAGTAATGATTATCGCCGCTGGAAATTATTCCGATTGGTAGATGATGTTTTCACGTGATAGACGTAGAAAGTGAATGAAAAAAATTCGCTCGACCGAAAGAATGCGATGAGTTGATTGGGAATTTCAGTGTAAAACTCGGTAAAAGTTAAAAAAAAAATAATGCCGTTGTTGTAGTTCCATAGTAGAAATATCTCCAATCTCTGCCAATTTTAAAAATGTTACGAAATATTGATACAACTAATACCTTCGAGTGGTCCCTAAACCCGAAAGAGTTCAATAATGACTGTACATTATCCATACAGAAAATCTACATAAAATACATTTATCAAAATATAACAGAGTATGATTTCATTAAAAAAAAAAAAAAAAAAATTGATCAATTAACCACGTTGTATCATCTGATTAAAGTACATAAATATTTTTAATATTAGATTAGGAATTATGCATAAACTAATAGTGATATTTTTTTATTTTAATTGACTATTTCGTAACTTTAAAATTGATTGGTTAGAAAGATTAAATAATAAAATTCGTCGGCGCATTATCGATTGATCCATCTAATGTATTATTTCGAAGCTTCCTAAATAACTTTTTTATATTTTCTCGTTCGAAAAACTAGTTTCGGCATGTGCACCTTTGGATCAAATTTATGATCTTGTAAATAATTCTCCCTCAAACTCGTTTATCAAAGTTCCCGCGAAAAACATTTTTTTTAAATTCAGGCATCGAAGAATCCTTGCTCACAGAAGCACGAAAGATACTCCATTAGAAGCCTAAACCGTCCAATAAAGCCCCGGCCTTCGAAGAAAAAGGCCCTCGAGCCTCCCTCCCGCATCTCGCTTATAATTGAACGAGGACTCCCGGGGCGCGCCCAATTTTCTATCTCCGCATTGACCGAGCCTAATGGACAATTGAAAGGTTAAATTAAGACCTTCCTCTCCAAACCGATTTTTTGTCGCCTTTGTTTATCCAAGACGATGGCTTTTTAAAAGGGGAAAAATCAAACTCGCGGAAGAAGAAAAAATAAATCGTCCTCTTACGTAACGCCGCGCCAGGAGGATCGATCCAGACCTTCCTTCGAAGACGGCTTGAAAGCTGACCCTGAAACTCTGACGGCTGGAACTAATAGCTGTGAGACTGTGCTCGATATTACTACAAAAATATCCCTTTTCGCTATAAGCTCGATTATATCGTATTTTTGAAATAGCTCGCGACTGTCATCATTACAGTAATTTACATTGTAACTCGGACCGGGAATTTGAATATTTGGCGAGTAGGCTGCTTTGCATTATCATAATCATCTGAGCCCTCGAATAATTGAAATTTTGGTTTGTTTTGCGGTCCCAAACATACAGAACGCTCGCTCATTACTATTAACGGTGGCGCATTATAAACTCGGATTTCTGTATGTGGAATAATAAAACTGGTACCCGCAACGAGACGTGAATGTCTAATCCGTAAATTTTTATCGGGGGCTTAGCCAAAAACTACTCGACCGGTTGCGACCCCAAGGCCACCGGGATTGGACCCTCGGCTGGCTTCTGACTCACGCTGCGCGCTGTTTTTGCGTGCGGCTCGCGTGCTAAACTCGGCAGGTAAAAAAAAAGAAAAAAAAAAAAAGCTAAACCTGCGGAGGAGTAGGAGGGTCGGGCGGTGTAAACGCAGTAGGGTGGAAGATTTGCACGACGATTAGTTTTGCCAGGTTGTCACGCCTGACTGCCGCCGCTGTTTCGCCTCGAAACGAATTATTGAATTTGAGATTAATTGTATTTCGAAGAGAATTTTTTTTTTATTCGATACGTATTTTGTTTACTTTTAAGAATATGGATGAGTAACTAAAACTGATAAATATGAATGATAGATTTATTCAAAATAAAAGTTTACAAAAATGTAAAGGTCGCAAAAATAATTTTAAATTTTTTATTCTGTGCGTAGGAATACCAACAAAAAAGTCCGAACCAAGCAAAGCTTTGTTCATATTTACAATACTGTACGAGTATTTAAGTGTCGTTCTAAATCCGTACTGTTTCATAATTTTTTTTTTTTCCGCAAAACTTTTTTAAATTGTATGATGCAACTTGGCAAAGTTCAACATGTAATAAGTTTGTCCGAGTTTTTAACAAAACTTCGCTTCCGCTATAACTAACTCATGCAAATATTTTTACCTGAACAAAATAATCTACATTTGCAGAAAAAATTTCTAAACCAGGTGAGACTACTTTCTAAAAATATTTTCTATAACTATTTTTAAAAATTATTATGTGAACTTATTTGCTTTAGTTTTATTTTACTACACGATTGCCCACTTATTTTTCGACAATAAAGAAAACTTACTTCTAGCAAACCGTGATTATTTTTTATATGTCTTTAAACTGTATAAAACTTAAAAGAAAAAAATTAATTTCTTAAAAAGCGCGCTTAAAAAAGGCCAATCCTGTAGAATATTCAATTAGCATCTACATGCAGGAAGCAGTTTCTTCCAAAGCCAAACCAGAGATAAGCGTCATATTCTTCACCGAGGGCTCAAACATTTCCAAAACATCTGTATTCTCCGTGCCCTAATCAATGATCGATACCCCCCTTGAAAAAAAAACCTATTTGTGGATGCAGCCGAGGCGTGATGCGACGAAAAGTTGTTAAGAAAAGGGCCCTCGAAGATTGATTGTTGTCGAGATACAGGGATGGATATAATACCAGGGCGTCGAATTCCCCGGAGGAGGGCGGCTCCGAACACGTGTGTGTATAGCCACCGTTTAATTAACATGATTGATGAGCTCCGCCGGCGGGCGCGTGGCCCGCGGTGGTTAAATAAGAACCGAACCGCCGGTGTTATTATGGGTACTTAGTCCGAACACCGCGAGGAGGAGGAGGACGGTAACACATGTCCGAGATCCATCATCATCGGGTACCGCTGCATCATCCCGACGTCCTTTGTGGACCGCTTTTTGAATGAATTTTGAATGCGCGCTGATGGATTCGCTTTATCTTTTTCTTTATTTGGCTGAGGAGTCGACTTTTGTTGAGACTTGCGATGATATTTTATGAAGAGTATAGTGTTAAAAAATACCGCTTACTCAAATTTATCATTTATTTATTTATTTTTATTTACGGGCATGAGCCCTTTAATACATAGTTAGGTATGAGCATATTGCTAGGTTTATCACATTTTTATTAGATTTATAAGTGACTTAGTACTTCGCCAGTCTTACAACTAAGTAAAAAGTTAATATAATTAACAAGCTTCATAGAAAAATATCTTAAAATAAATATAATAACGAATTGTAGAGATCCATATTATTATTATTATTATTATTATTATTATTATTATTATTATTATTATTGTTTTTTTCTTTTAATTAATTAATGTTTTCATTAATGTAATTTAATAATTTGTATCTAATAACCTTAATGATAATAAAGATTAATAATAATAAAAAAAATACCCAAGGTACACTGGCCGGACACCATATCGTTCCGAGGTTTGAACTGGCGCTCGAAATCTGACCGTCAGTCTAAAATTTTTCTAGTGCCAACCTTCGCGTCACGAACGAACTAAAAATATTATCTTTCCTAAAGTGAGGTTAGAGAGCCGATGTAAATGATCGAAATTAATCTCTACTTTTGACTTTTCACTATCAACGAATCAAAAACTCAATCAATGAATGATTATTAGGTTTTTTAATACAAAAGCTTGAAAAGTGAAAAGTAGAGATTAATTTCGATCATTTACATCGGCTCTCTAACCTCACTTTCGGAAAGATAATATTTTTAGTGCATTCGTGACGCGAAGGTTGGCAATAGAAAAATTTTAGATTGACGGTCAGGTTTCGAGCGCCAGTTTAAACCTCGGAACGATACGGTGTCCGGCCAGTGTACCTCTTCGTACTGTTGTTATATTTTGTAAAATTTTATGAGAGAACAAATTTATTTATAATCAAGTATTATATTTTCATAAGCCAAGCCTGAAATTGTAATCTTTAAATATAATAACTCTGTAGAAACTTTGTACTGAATAAATTATTATTATACCGCTGCTGAGATGATGGTTGAAAAAACTTTGCTATGAATGATTTAATCTTTGTTTTCTGATTTAAATTCTTGTGTACCTAATATAATTTATACTATTTGCAACTATTACCGAGTAATTATTTACAAATTATTTCAACAACCGTTGGATAAATAATTACAATTAGCGAGTCCAAAAGCCGCAAAGGGCATAACTTGTAACAAAAAGCCATTATACTATCAGGTTGTTAAATCTGTACGTGTTTCGAGTACGTCCCAAGGCACTCAAGGTCGGAAATTCGAGCTAAAAAAACTCAAAATTTCGTGGAACTATTTCGGAACCATGATCATTCTCGTCACGTTCGAAGTATCACGTTTATCAGTCCACCAAAACTTTTCTAGAATAGATTTTTTTCACTTCTCCCGCGTCACTATTTTCCCGGCTATCTCGAAAAAAACAAACTAAATCTCCCCCTCCCCAAACGTAAAAAAAGTCAAAATAATTCTCGATAATATTCTCTCCGGGCTCGATAAATCTACGGGTGAAAAAATAAACGAAAAATCATCTCTCTGTCCCGCGAGTCAATCACTCCCGGTTAAAAAAGAAAAAAAAAAAAAAAAGTCATTCGTAAAATCGGTAAATAAATATCTCGCGAGTCGCGTCGCGTCGCGGCAATCAAACTCATTCAGAGAAAAACAAACCGTACGTCGCGCTCGTTCAATATAAATATTTACAGGCCGCGAGCGCGCTGCAGCCGTAAAGCAGTAGCGTTTATTAGTGTCAACGCCACGTGCGACAAATATGCGTGTGTACTTGAGCCCTCGCTGTGTTTGCTCCGTCGCGCCCTACGTATGACTTATTCGACAAACGCCGGGGCGCGGGGCTTGGATATTTTTTATTTGGAAAATTTTTACCTCCGATTTTCAGTGTTCAAGCGAAAGAGCGAGCGCGGATTTATTTTTATTTATAGGTTTTAGATAAACAAAGGATGTAAATTGATGACTCTTCTAAAATTAAAAAGTTGTATCTTGAAAAGAATTTAATATTAAAAATGTCCGGTTAGAGGTAATCCAACACAAAAGATATTTTCGTTTGAATGTTATTTTACTACTAATCATAAAGTATTTTTATCTGTCTTTGTCTGGTTAGACTGTAAGATAGATATAATTATAATCAGTATCTTATAATTATTTATGTCAATATAAAGATTTATCTATTTTAATTTACTGCTGTTTTCTGTAAGATCATAATAAATTTATTTAGACCGGTAAGTTGATAAATTTTAATAAAATTTCGCATAAAAATATACAAAGTTCAGGGCGAGGGGCTACGCACTCCAGAATCACAAAAATAATCAGATATAAAAATCAATATAATCAATGAAATATCGATTTCATTTCAAGTACAAATTTTCAAAAAATAATATTTTTAACAAAATATTAATTGAAAATGGATCCAAGGCTCTAAACTCTTTAAATTTGCCAAAAGAATCGCGAAAGAATCAAAAAGAATCAAAAGAATCATCAGTGATTCTAGAGTGCGTAGCCCCTCGGTTCAGGGACAGCGATATTATAAATTTTTTTTTTCAATTATCTTGAATTAATAATTTGCTGTAAAAATTATTTTTATTTATTTATTTCTGTGTTATGAAAATTCGGTGAGGACGATTAAATTAAAGAAATAGTCCTTTTAATCTGTGATTATAATGAAAAATTTTTTAGATGAACTTTTCACCCCCCGTGTCAATGAAAACTTTTTATTTTACAAATGCAGTGGGTTCCAGCTCTTTTGATTTCACTATATCTCTCGTTTCCGCGTCGCACAAAAGAATTTTCCATCCATCCAAGGTCGATATAAATCAAGCGTTCAAACTTTTTGCATAACAAAAAATTTTTTTTTTTTTTTCCAAAGGTTCATTCAAAAACTATTTTTTGCGATTTTTGAGAAAAATTACGGTGGTAAAATACCAACTCTTCAAAAAACGATATTTCAAATAAATAAAAAAATTCCACATTTCATGTATTCGCGCTGACTCAGTCATTAAAAACCAAAAAATGCGTCACAACAATAATGTGGCAATTACCCGTTCACAACTTCATTCCGGGCTCCGAATTTTCACGCGAGCGCATAAAATCACGCTTTAAAAAGGCGCCGGTGCCACCCTCGAAAGAGCAATAAATGTTTACGAGGGACGATAAAGATCTAAAAAAGCGGTGGGGTGGGCTGGAGGGTTTTCCACAAACAACATATGTTCGAGCATCAGATTAACGAGTGCAGGGGTGGGGGGGGGGGTCAAGCAAGCTCTCGACCCCCCTTAATTGTTTCGGGCTCGAGATGATGCTCTTTTGCTCCAGGTGGGGCATAATGGGTGATGAATTGGTGGAAAATTGTGATTGATTATCGGGGATCACGGATGTTTGGGTGCCCGAATAAACTGTGAGAAGATAGCGGGGCACGCAGGGCATGTAAAGTTTGCGGGTGGGTGGCCGCCGCGGGGAGAGAGTACACGAGAGAGTTTAATGTTTTATCCTACACGGCTGGCGGGAGCAAGGGTAACATCGGCGCTGACCCGGTATGTCGGGTGGATACTTGTCGTCCCCTCGTCCGTAAAACCAAAACAATGCGCCCCCGTCGGAAACACACAATGGCCCCGCATGACTGCCCGACTACCTCTTTCGCTCGGCCCCGACCGCTAGGCCACCGGACTGACATCTTTCACGAGTGAATCATCATCGCCGCGCTGAAACCGAGATTCTTCACCAAAAACGCCCTGTTAACCCCCTTTTTTGTCCCCTTTGCTTTGATTTGCTTTGCTTTGTGTACGATTATTACAACGCAGGTTCAAAATAGAATGATGATTATTGCAAGTATCATTATAGGCCGGTACCACGACTGACAGAGCGTTGGACTTGTAATCTTAGCGTTGAAAATTTGAGTGCTACTCGGAGTAAGTTGCTGATAAAGCTGTCTGTTGAACCTATTATTACTGATACTGAGCTATACAGATTTTAAGGGTTTGGGCAGGCTCAAAAAGAAATAGTACTTGTAACAATAATCAAGCATCAATTGTAAATTAAATAAATTAAGTCACTTTTTTTATTCATCAATCGTACAGAAAACAAATTGAAAGTTTATTTTTTGTACTTAACGATTTGTTCAGAACAAATTTCATTTCCCTGTTAATTGCATTCAATTTTTATCAATAAAATCTTCATTTTTAAGTAATTTTTTAGTGTTCTACGATATAAGAGTACCAACCAAATTTTAGATTTTATTATTTAATATTTAGGTACTATAGCTTCACATTTTCACCGAACAAAATTTTTACTAATTTAAAATTTTCACCTTAGTCAATGATAACTACATAGACTGTACAAGTTAACATCTGCGTTCTTAAAAGTTCTTTTAGCAAAAAAAATGAAGAAATCTTCAGTAATTGTCTAAAACTTACTTTAGAAAGTTATAAAAAAAAAATCCAGAAATTTATTTTACAGTTGTTTAGCTAATATACACGATTCGAACAATCTTAGTTCCACGAAAAAAGGGTTTCAAAGAAAAAAGCTGAAAAGAAGCCACTTTTGTTGATTTTACAGTTAGCGGGGGGCACTTGGAGTATCGCTACTCGATCTCAATCCTCGAAGCAGACTCAAAGGAAACAAAAAGGCGCCTAGGAATTGCATATTTTTCTGGTCTCCCGTGGCAGCAGCCGCAGACGAACGCGAGCCCGTCGATTGGTCTCATCAGCTTTCATCCAGGGCCATCAAGGCCGGGGGGGAAGGAGGTTTTTGTCGTCGTCCGCAGCCGGCGTACGACGCGCGATGAATGGATCATACGAAAAAAGAGAAAGAAAGCGCGCGGGAGGAGCTCCGGAGGAGGAGGGAAAAAAATAACAACGAGCGAGTGACCCCGAGCGAGGTTCAATGCGCTCGCTCGAGTTAAACGAGTGAATCGATGCACACGAGCTGGGGACTATTATATTTTCGTCCAAACTCGAACTTTCTTTCTTTCTTTCTTTCTTGCTTTGGTGTGAAGAGAGAGAGATTTTTTTTTCGTGAAATTTTTTCACCCGCTAATTAGCCTTTTGTAGTTTTACGTAATTATGCCGCGAGCGGTTTTTAACGAAAAATCAAGCAAAGTAAACACTTGCGGGACTTTTTTTTACCAACACCCACCCGAGCGCTCGTAAAACTTTTATTTCGCGCAAACCAAGATCTTAATTTGAAAAACTAATACACCATGCCTTTCGACGCTTATTCCTTTTACGAGCGCCTCGATAAACCATGCGGCGCGTTGGTGGCATCCTTTTTTATCCTTATTAAATGACGCGTTGCGAACGAACTCACTCCGAGCGTTTTTACGGCGAGCGAAACAGAAATGAAAAAAAAAAGGCTGCGACATTCATTGTTCCGCAGGTTGCAGAATGAAATTTTCTTCCAAGCGATGTAACACGACCGAATCAGCTGAAAGTGCACGTGTACACGCGTGTACAGTCGGGGAGTTTGGAAAAAAATATAAAGAAACAGAATAAGACGCACTTTTTTCCCAAAAGTGAACAAATTGATTGCAACCATAAATTGTTCGATCACTCAATTATCTTTTACTCATTCAATTGTTCTTGAATCAATACCAATTTTGGAGTTTTTAATTTATCAAATGATGAATGAGTAGGGCCAGGAGTTTATTAAACGCCATAATGTTCAAAAAAAAATTTTTTTATTAGTATTGAAACTAGTATCTATTAAGAAAAAAAGGAATCACAAGTAAAACCGTTTTAAATTTAAAAAATTCATTTGGTCAGTCGAAAATTTCATTTTCAGCAGAAAACATTAAAGTATTGAATCAATTATAAAGATCTGTAGGTCAAACAATACTTCTTTGATGGAACCAATTCAACTAACTGTGTTAGAAAGAATCAAAATTTTCTTTCAGAAATTTCTCACGCCCTTCCCACAATGTAAATCTCTCAGCACGTTCTTTTAACATTGTTATTCATTCTCCCTCTTCCTCTTTTTGCCTTTCTTATTCTCGTCCTAGTCTCGTAAAGCATTCCCCCATATTGCTAGAACCACACGAGTCACGTCCGCAAAGGCGAACGCGACAAATCGCCGGCACACGTATAGAGGCGCAGGTAGTTGGGCTGCCTCGGGCTTTCTTCCGGTTGCGGTGCACAAGGCGTTACTAATAATTAATTATCGATGTGCCCTTACAAACGCCACTTACTCTTTTTGTTTACAAATTCTCAAATTGTTTCTTTTAACGTCTTACTTTGTTTTTTAAGGTCTTAATTAACTTTTGTAACAAATTCATCACTGTATTTCTAGGACTTACAAAATAAAAGAATAAATACGTGATCAAATCTTTATTTATTTATTTATTGTATTATCATCAACGGATCTAGGTCCTTTCCAAAGTATAAAATATATAATTATGGATAAGCATTTTTAAAGTTCAAAATAAAATAACTTGCGATAGAATTTGATTCAGTGTTTCAAATATTAGACTGTCAACAATATCTAACAAAATTTTTAAATAAATTAGTCTTAAACAAATTCTGATTTATAGAATTTACAATTTCATCAGGTAAAGAATTATAAGTTCTTCTTAGTCTATTAATCGGTGAATAAAAATCATAGTTAAACCTAGAGTTATTCTCCACTAAGAGTCTGATTTTTCTAACCTGATAATTAATCAAACTAGTTGAAAAGAGTTTTTTAAATTCAAGAAAGTCAAATGTTTATAATCTATTTTCATGACAAAAATAAGAGAGTTCAAAACAACTTTAAGAGTGTAGTACTAGTATAAGGCTTTTTCATAGCAGACTACATCTAGCAGAACATGGAATAACCAAAACGTTATTAGCCAGTTTTATTTAATTTCATGACCTTTATAATTTTTTGTATTTGTTATTTTCCAATCTTATCATGATTTTCTATGATTTTGACAACTTCATTGAAAAAAGATCTATGCTCTTTTCACTTTACAGTTGATTGAAGGTCTTCGCCGATCCCGAGCATTTGACCAAAAATGCTCGGGGTCGGCGAAGATTTTCAATCGACGAAAAAGTAAAAACAGCATAGATCTTTTTTCAATGAAGTTGTCGAAATCATAGAAAATCATGATAAGATTAGAAAATAACAAATACGAAAAATTAAAAAGTTCATGAAATTAAATAAAACTGACTTATATCGTTTTGATTATTCTATGTTCTGCTAGATGTAGTATGCTATGAAAAAGCCTTATATATTAAAAATTCATTCAAAATTGATTTTTTAGCAATCCACTCAATATTAATTTTAATTTTTGATCCCAGCTTAATGTATTAGATGATTTTGCAGTTTTAAAAGTAATCAAATGGATAGATGATCAAAAAATTACGAACAATCATTATTCATAATGCTTCTATTCGATGATTATCTCGCTCTTTTAGTGGATGCTTGGATATTCGATAATAATCGAATTTTCGAAGCGTCGATAAAAAAAAACCGTGAAATGTGTAGAGCCAAAACGAAACGAACTTCTGTTCGATGACATGTGCAGCTTTTAGTTCAAGCCGGAAATAGATCATTTGGACATTGTTTTCGGATTCGTTGGAGCGTACAAAAGAGCTTTAATGATCGGAAGATGATTTAAAAAAAAAAAACTCCTAAGTGGAACTTGGGGGTGCGTGCAGTTTTCGGTGTATTCATGACACCAGACTGTTATAATAGTTTATAATTAATAACATCCTGTCACAGCTAACTCATTCTCTTCCAGATCAAACATTCACAATGATGAACTGAAAAATACAGCAGCTTCTATTGCTATTGGGGACTTTCCGAAGTTTCGATTTAATTAAAGTTTGCTTAGTGTAATCAAGCTTCAGTTTGAGGACGTCATGGAAATGGCGCAATTACTTTGGTTACATTTGTTCCCAGCGTCGAGAAAATTTACGCGCGCTGAGCATCCCAGGCAATACCATCGAAGCTTTGATCTTGTTCTGTCCTTAATTTCCGGTATGCGAGAAACGAATCGACGATTTTCATTTTATTTGCATCTTGATGAAAGTGCGCTGACGTTAGGTGACCTAGTTTATCAGCCGAGCGATTTTCAGAATTTCTTCTTCCCTTTTTTTTTTTTTTTTTTCTCTTTCGCAAAATAAATGAGAGTTTTTTCAACAGGGCAAAGTTTTATTAGGCGTTGCCGGGCACAAGTGAGATGATAAAAATGCAAATTCAGCGTACGTGGATAAATTGGGTAATTTACGGATTAGAATAAAGCAAATGGGCTGCATTTTTTTATTCGACTTATTCTTGATCCACATTATTAGCAAAGAGTAAATTGATTAGACGAGTTGACTTTTATGTTAAAATTATAGGTATTATAGCTTACGGGTAATTGTACGTCTAGCTCGGGTACAAGAGGGAAATACAAAAAATAATGTTACAAGGGCAATCAAGTGTTAATAACATTTAATTCGATGAAATTACCTTCGATCACGCAATATTTATCGATCGCATCGGTGGTAAAATATCTGGGAAAAGTACATGAATTATGTAACTAATGGGCGCATCAAAAGTTTTAAAATTGGCATTGCCTTACCTTACCGCACTTCTTCTCTTTTTTTTTACCGAAACAATTCAACAGTGAGTTCCTTAGTTGTGTATAAAGTTGCATAAGTAGTTTGAAAACAATGAGAGTAGAAGGAGGCGGAGGAGTAGAAGAAGAAGAAGCGAACCGCCTGCACGTAGATAGATCAATGACATCGTGCATGAATTATAATGCGAATGGGAAAACTTTATTACCGAGCGAAAGTAGAACACTTTTGTTAAGTGCATAAGGTGGCCAGCAGGCCGTGCCATCGTAATGGATACAAAACTACCGTCTGACAGTCATTTTTCATTGTGCAAACTTCTTTCTTTTTTTTTTTTTATTATTCCGACAATTATTACGTCATTGTCTAATTGGGACTTTAATTTTTCACGTTGCTCGTTTTGGGGGGAGAGAATTTATCTTTATTTGGTTACATTTATACCTTTTTTTAAAGTGAATATTCAATTTTTATTACTCTTTGCAAACGTGGTTTTTTTAAAAGTTCGTATGTGATTATAAAAAAGGCAAATACACATGTATTAGCTAGGTTTTTCAAGTTATTAAAGTTCACTGCGGGTCATTAATTAATTATTCATTTCATTCTTGGAGAGTAGGTTAAAGCACTCTTCAAAACAGTTCATTCCTCATCATTTATTCAAAAAGGTATCGTTGGAAAAGTCAACTCTTTGAAGACTGGTAAATATTTGAATGTGTAACACATTATTTATAGATCCACCTTTTTCATTCTTCCGTATTGTAAGAAATAGATTGTTTGGCCAAAAAGTGAGGTTAACAGCATCTTATTCCAGTAAAGCATTCGTCTCTTTGAATATTCAACCAACAAGGAACTGAAAAAAGTTTCGATCGATCCGCAATAAATTTTACAGCGAAACATTCGAAAAAGTCTCGGATTCATTGCAAGTGGTTAACATACATGCACCGAAAGAACTTACCATGTCACAATAAAAAGCGTTTGTTCTCAATTTTTTCAACCCAAGATCGAGCCTCGGTCAGTCCTGGGTGGTACCTAAACCTTTATTTATTTACCCTCGTTCGATCATTTTACAAGCTCGAACAAATGCGACTCCTACACAATGGGATAAAAATAAGAACGCAATAGTTTATCGATCCCTCGGCCTGGTTTTGGCAAGCAGCCTACTGTTCAAAGATTCCATGCCAGTGTAATCAAGCCACTATCTCGGCCTCGCTAAAATAGGTACACGCTCGGAATTGTCGATTCCAACGCACGATGCCGGGAGGATCGAGGCGCCTCCTCCCCTGCAATCGCATTTGCATTGGTGAAGTTGTAGTAAATCGAGCACCAGCCTCCAGCCCCGCAGTATTTTCAAATAGTAATAATCAAAGTAGCACTATCATGCAGATTTATGGCGCGGTACGGCTACCGGAATAAGCTTTCAACGCTAATGAATTTCCCTGGTACCGGGGGATGCTAAAATCCCCGCGCCCCGAATAATATCCACAACGGTGTACGAAAATATGTTTCGATATCCCATGCGCCCGAAGTTTATGGAATCAAAGATCTCGCGCGAGCTCCCGAAGAAAATTGATTCGGTTTTAAATCGAACCCGCCAAAATTTATTCCCTCCTGCGGGGAGCTTGCTTTGTGAAATCATAAATATCAACGAATACGCAATATTCCTTACCCCTGCTGGCTGGCCAGAGTTGAAGTTTTGTTTCTTGCCCCGCGCTGCAGCTGTACTATCTTTGAGCTCTTTATCATTTTCTTTGTTCTTCTTCATTTGTTCCACCCCTCCATTCTTCATGGCTCCCGCGGGCTTTTCTCATTATCATTCGCGACATGAAATATTCATACCTCAAGATGTCTCATATTGATAGACGATCGGGTTCGTAACTCAAATTATACGTGACGCCACGGGCCGCTTTATCCTAGTTATTTAATTACAGAGGATCCCTCGATCTATTAAGATCTCCTACTCTTTTGTAATTCAAATTTTGTAAAACTAATCATTCCGGGTTGTTAAAAAAAAAAAAAGTTGTATTCTGATGTATCGGTATCTTGATACTCGATAGACAAACCATCTCTTTGGCATTGTAAATCGCGCGGGATGAAAGTCAAATTCAAAAGTATAAATCACCGTATAAAATTGTACCGGATGATATTTTTACAGAATACATATGCTCTACAACCGACATTTTTATCGCCCCTCGATAAAAATAAACACTCACTGCCAAACAATAAAAAAAAAAGCTTTACAAGACCCATTCACACACACACACTTTAAAAGCAATTAGCTTGAAATCGATGACTTTAAAGAAACCGCAGAGTTCCCCCCCCCCCCCCCCAAGTTCGGATAACAATCTCGCTTACTTGCTTCTTCTTCTTCTCCGCAGACTCATCCTCTTAAAAAGTCTCCCCCCTGGTAACGCAACACTCCCAGCATTAAGGACGAAATATCGCGGTAGTCCACGAAAAAAGCGCATTAATCCAGGGTGTCACGTAACACACCTACTTTTACACCCAGCCCCCTGCCTGGTAGGGACAAAAACTTCCGAGCTCGCACGCGGTATTGGTTACATGAGTGATGATGGGGCGCGAGAGAAAATTCGGCAGCTGCTGGGGGCGGGCGTGATGCGGAAAAATAAATTGAGAAAACAGACGCGAATTTTTGGGGATGATCCATGGATAAATTATTGTCTTTAGTCTGGTCGCCTTTTTAAATGGGACGATCTTCTAATTATTTACGCTCTGAGGAGAGCTTAGATGATCAAAATTCGTAGATAAAATGAATTTGAATTTTTTTTTGGGACCGGTAAATTGTTCAAAAAATTTATCGTTTGGGATAGTAGCTCAAAATGATGTTAAATGTATAATTTACTAGTTCAAGTCTGTCGCGAAAAAGTCTAGTTAGTGAGGGATCCTTGATTATTCAAAGTTAAAAATTTATTCATCTTCGAATTTGAATATTCAAACTAAAAATAACTTTTATTTTCAAGTACAGAAGCAGAAGGTAGAACTTCTTGTCTTTCTCTCTGATCAATACTCTAGGAAAGTCATTGCGACATACGTAACCGCGAATTACATAATTTCAAGACTGCCGACGATAAAAGCCGATATTATAGCATTGTTTTAGATACATACGTATGTACACTATTTGTTTTTTCTCAACAAATTCGATATTTGTTTTGATTTTAATCTAATCAAAAATAATTAACGGCTTAGTTGATTGTTGATTGATCTAACCGATAGTTGTTGTAAAATGTACAAAATCTGATTTCTAGTATGCAATATACAAATTATTTAAAATAAAATATTAATCACAAAATTCTGAAAAAAGTCTCATTTTATTCTTTAGAAATAGATTTAAATATTTTTTTATTTTTCGCACGGTAACATTACAAGCGAGATTACAAGCCTCTTGGGTTGAACAAAATAAAAATTAGTTTTTCTTACATTTTTTCGGTCCCTGAATACCTCAACGATTACGCAAAATAAGTACTGCTTTCATTAAAGCAAAAAAAAAAAAAAAAAAAACGAAAAAAAAAGAAAAATTTCTCTGGCCAACCTTTAAGCGGAAGCGTCTCAGAGGGTTCTTACTTAAGCTTATGCCCACTTTACTCGACAAAAGAGTAGCTTTAAAGAATTTTCGAGTCGCCCCTCGTCCTTTCTTTTTCTGTTTAACGTAGAAGTCTCTAACTCAAGATCATTAATTTAAATTTCTCTTTCTCGTCTTGCTACGAAATCTTCCGGTGTGTTTTCAGCAAACTGGTAAATTGAATTCTTGAGTTATTCTAAATAACGCCAGTAAGAACGATAAAATAAAAATAAATTTCCTCTCCTATAATAAACTAAAATTTATCCATTTTTTTTTAAATTTAAAAGATTTACTCAAGTAAGTAAATTTTTTAAGTGTTAAGAAAATTTACTAAAGTTACTAAACTCTAATAACTAATGATCGATTGAATTTCCCAAAGTCGCGCCCGGAAGCTTCCTCCACGGACCGAGAATTCCATAGCCTCCTTCGCGGACGACGAAAACCACCGCTGGCGCTCGAAATAGGTCCAAGGTCACTCGGTCGGGGCATCGATTTGAGGAAGTGGGGGAGGTGGAGGAGGAGGGAAGAGGACGAAGGGTTCACGAGGTCGGGTTAAACGCGCTTACGTCACCTCTGCCGCTGGCGCCGCGCCGCACTGCAGTTGCTCGCGCCCGGGCCGAGCTGATGTAAGAAGTTCATGCTGGTGGGGGTCGAGGCGATTTTTCAAGAGTGGGTTGCTTCCGAAAATTCCTCCCGGTTTTATCTTCAAACGTCCAGATGATGAATAACTCTTCGTTTTTTTTTATTTATTTATGGAAGGATTGGAGATTTTTTGGATCAAGGAAATTGTATTTTGGGACTGTTGCCTTGTACATGAAAAATTGGTGTGATAAAAGAGGGCAAAAATCATTTATTTGGGGTACTAATTTTTTTAGTTACAACACGTATTTTAAGTATAAAACATCCTCGCATTCTTTACGTCTACTACTGTCTTTGCAGACAGAGAGAAGCGTATTTAAATTTGCATCGTCCCTGTGCAAATTTTCAGGTGAACTGTCGTTTACCTGCTCTTTGGGATAGATTCGCATCAAAAAAAGCTCGTTTCTTTCAGCCTCGCACGGCGTTTCTTTCAATACTTCTGTATTTCTTGGCTGTAAAAATAGTCACTTTGAACAAATTGAATTTATATAAATGCTTTGAAGAAGGTCACCTTTAAATCACAAGTTTGCTCGGGAAAAAAATTTTTTATGGCCGTAGCATAGAGTGAAGAAGCTTGATTTCCGCGGTCATCTCGGCCATTGAGTAGATTACATAAAGTAGCTCCAAAGAGATATTCCAAATTGTGTCTTTTAGTTGCGTAAAAATAAACCTATAAAATATAAAATAATTTTTTTCAATTATACATAGTTTGAAAAAAATTGTTTTACAATGTCTACTTGCATCAAAATCTTTTGCGGAAAAAGGTTTTAAAATTTCCATTCTGGCTACCACTGTAGTATTTAATTGATCATTGTCGAAATTCGTTTCCCTCTTTTCCTCACCTTTTATCCACTCATTTTCGTTGGAAGAAATATTCATTAGTGTGATCACGCCTTTCTGTTATATTTTTTTATTAAAATAAAAAAAAAATCAGTCCTAAATTGATGTTCTTGCAATTGTAAAAGAAAGAAAGCTATCTGTGCATTATGCACAGATAGCTTTCTAATTCTCTCTCTTTCTCAATTTAATGAGTACGCTTTGACTTTGTTGTCATGATTCGTAATTTTTTAAAAGGTGCACTTATTATTAAAATAAGGAGTTGAATAAGAAATTATCATTTGAAAGAAAAAAATACTACCATCTAATTTATTTTATCTATATTGAAATTGTTTGGACGATTTATTTGTCACTGTCATTAATTACATGTCATAGTTTTAAATACTTTTTTTTTACTTACTGCGTTTGAAGATAAAGACCAAGAAAATGTCAAAAAAATTAAAATAAAAACTTTCCCTCTCATCGTGTTTCTGTTAGTTTTCCGTTTTGAAGTAAGCAAAATTAAAACTAAATAAAGTGTTTATCAAATTAATGTTGAGGAAACTATTTTTGCCGTTACATAATTGTGGTTAAATACAGGATATAAAAACTGTTTAACAATCAGCAGTCGTCATTATTTTAAAACTTTTTATTAAAATTATTTTACAATACTTGATCATGAAATCTATCTATTATTAAACGTAGAATTAAACCCTGAAATTCAAAATTTGCAAGCTCAACCATGAGATGGTGAGAAATAAAAAAAAAAAATCTTAAAAACTATAAAACAAATAATTTTAACAATTATTGAATTAAAATGAATTTTCATGCTAAAAAAGAGAGATTAAAAGTTAAAGTGCTTGAAAAACATTGAAATAAATTTAATTATTTTTAACAATTAAATTGACACAGATTTTTACTCCTGGCTCTCACAATAAATTTCAATTTACTTAATTACAACAAAGCAAAGCAATTCATCCCTCAGTAATAATCGATACCCGATAAAATCAAACAAAATGTCATCATTCTTGTTTTTCCAATAAATTAATACCCGCTGATGCATGAGCGCTGCACAAAACAATTCATTACGGCTTCACACCGAACAAAATTGACAATTTATCTCGTTGACAGAGAAAAAAAAGGAAGGGAGGAAAAAAAATTAATTTGCCGCAAGTTCCGAAAGTAGACTCTAATTTTCCGTCCGTTTGCATAAAATTATCCAAAGAGCGAGGCTAGAAATTAAGGGTGAATTCGTGCGCAGCAGGTTTTACAATTGGCTCTATAAAAAAAGGTACGGCACGTGAGTTAAAGGTGTAGGCAGACACATGCGACTGTGGTAGTTTAATTACTTCGTTTTTTCTTTTATGCAATTGCCGGTGACGACGACTACGACGACGACGACGTCGCTTTATCGCTCTCAATTAAAGCTACGAACGCACGCGCTTAATTTGGATTTACGCTGTTTTAGCCCTACTACATATTTGAGTTTAGAGTTTTCGCTAGGATGCTAATTTTCGAATTTGAAAAGCCCACTTCGTATGGTGTACTTTTTCCTAGTCGGTAATACTTACATTATTTCAAGTAAGTTTATTTTATTTTTTTCACAAAAAGCTTAATTTTATTGAAAAAAAAATTCAATAGAATAAAAAATTACTCATACAGATATTTACTGTAAAAGTCTTTTTTGACTATTCAGAACAAAAAAGCATTTTTTCGAAAGAGTCGGAAAATTCATTGATATCGGAAAATTATTGTCTTAATTTTTTCCTAAATTTTTTGGATTTGCATTTTAATGAATTTTGTTCATATCATATCATCTTATGTACATAACATCAAAAATATGCACGTTTTCTGTACGCAAAGCACATCTACAAGTATAAATTAAAAATAAAATAAAATTTAAGACGAATTGAAGTAAACTAAAAAAAATTATAAGTCTATCTATAGCTAATCAAGCTTCAATATCCCGTAAAAGCCCCATTATTGCCTTTGCTATCCCATTATTTCTGAATCGAAAGCGTAAATATTTGGCGTGAAAAGTAACGAAACTTGAATTACCATTCTCTCGGCTCTCTAGTGGGTGCTAAACAAAGCTTTGTACGTAAACACGTTGCGCGAAAGAATTAAAAGCCGTCTAAAGTGAAGAGAAGAGAAAAAAAACGCGAATGAAATGAAGCGCAAGAAAAGCTTAGCCTACTTTGAAATTAGATCGCGCTCGAGTGTCAGCTCGCGTTCCTTCGTTAGCGGCGACCACCTGACAAGCGAACTCCACGGTTGCACACCTATTTTATTTCCTCTGTGCCGCGCTTACAATTGCGAATTGTGCGAGGAAATGCGAATTAGATTTTGAATTAGGGTCTGGTTGATCAAATGGTTTTTTTTTTATTGAAACCTTTAGGGTTCACAAAATTATCAAATATTTTCACTTATTTTAGATAATTCCTTCAAATTTATAATTTTAACGAATATAAAAATTAATAATAATATTCATTTTTTTTATTGCAGGTAAGCTCACAAGCTATCCAGTAAATTCATGGCATGGTGTTGAAGATGTTTTACCGAGTGTTTTACTATAATTGTGAGTTCTCGATTTTCGTTCTATCTGAAATTTTTTTAGTTTGTAAATCTTAATGTTTTTTTTATGCTCAGAAAATAATAATAATAAGTCCTTGAAAAAATCTGTACAAAGAAAAAAGGGAGGAAGTGGTGGGGACCCTCATAAATTACAACGAATTTCCTCATCATTATCCTGCGAAGTGCAATTTTCTTACAAACCGGATCGCCCGGCGTTAAAAAAGATGCTTCAATCACTTTTTCCAACTTTCTGTCCAGTTAAAACTAACCCATAATCTTTACCCCCCCCCCGCTCCCACCTTTTTTTCATTCCTGTGCAATCACATTTTCCTGAAGTGTCTTCTGGGAGCAGTTCGAAAGATGAACTCTCGCGATTCCTCCTTGAAACGAAGAAAAATAAAGTCCCAAGTTTTTATACGCTAAAGAGCAGAAGAGAAAAAAAGGGGGAGAGGTGTAAAAAAGTGTTACCCTAGTTTTTACCAACTTTTTTCCCCGTGTGATTCTTGATTTGCATGGAATTTTTTATGATAACTTGAGAGTAAAATTAATGAGTCAATGGACGAAAAGTTTGAACCTCGTAAATTTCTCTGGTTAACTTTGAGTTTTAACCGAGGTTTTAACATTTTTTTTTCGTAATCTTACAAAAGTTCCATCCCATAAGAGTAGATTGAGCAATCTAAGACAATTTTTTTCGGTAAATATGAATTATTTCAAACATTCACCTCTTATTAACCAATAATACTTATGGTAGTCATAGTTGACATCAGGAGAGAAGGACAAAATCAGTAATATCCAACCTGGCCTATGGTACGGGTGGAGTCTACAAGATAACCCCTGAATGGATATTTAGAGATGGCTAACTGGTACCAAACCAAAGTGGGATATATATTCCACTGATCAACTACACCTTGATCAATTCCAAGTAGCTTCCCGCCCAAACTGTCGGGTGCGCGGGTTTACGATCGACAGATATTGGCACTGCTTATACGGTGTATGCAGGCGTTGACCACAATATCCAATCAGCCTATGCGGTTCGTACAACTAATGAGACTAATTACTTATAACGTTTACTTGTCAATCCGATATTTTTCTCTGTTTCACAGTTTTGTGTGATAAAACTGCGAAACAGAGTGGAAGTGGTTTTAGTTGGAGTTTTTTCTTAAGAACAGAGTTACGTATAACCATAAATCGGTACAGTCTTTATTATATTTTTATTTTTCGACTTTAAAGAAAATAATTCAGATCAGCTTTAAGCTATTGCACAAGTTTCAAAATTTTATTCAAATTAAACCACTTTAAAAGAATAACAAAATAATTACCAGACTAATTCATTGTCTAAAATTATTCCAAGTCAATATGATAAAGGAGTTTACTTAAAATTTTTGATCTGATAAACTACTTTTATTCTTAAAAATTTATAATTCTTTCTGTTTTCAAAAGAATATCAACGTTTGTTCAACTGAGCCCAATAAATTTTCCTTCATACTTCATAATTGTCTCAAACGTTTCAAGCTATTTTGAATTCACTGTTTTATAATATAGATAAAGATCCTAAAACTTCTTTTTTTTTGCATTTCTACTTTCTGAAAAATGAACGTAGTAGCGTTTGGTTTTTTAATTTTCCTTTCCTTTGTGACAAGAAAATGTATTGGAAATTTTGGAGTAAATGAAGGAGCTTCCACGTCCTGGGACGCTAGTTTTGAGCAAGTGAGCGAAGAAGAGGATTGTGATCTCAATTTTTACATAGAATGTCTTTTTGATGTGGCTCAAAGTACCGCCGAAGACCCAACTAGAATTGAATTGGGTGATATCATGTCAAATCCCGAATACGTTATAAATGTAATAAGAAAAACTAGATACGGTCATGATGGCGAAAACTGCGTTCATTCTTCATTACTACCTAATCATCAAGCGAGAATGAATCGCTTGATGCTTAGGGTAAGCGAAAGACTCGCTGAAATGATGATCAACAGATGTTCGGAAAACTTTTCTCATCAACTGCAGCTAATTAACGATAGAGTGAGAAATACTTTTTTACTCCAAGAATCAAGCACTGACCCTGCTCTTTGCTTGAGTAATAATTTCGTTGCCAGTATCAGGACACGTAATGTTTCTGATAAGTATATTTTGGAGGAAGAAAAAAGAAAAACTTACGTATTGTATCATGATGTACAACGTGGAAAAAACCGAACCAAAGCATTTTACAATGTTGTAAGAGACACTGGTGGTATGAGAACAACACAGTATAACATTATTCCATTGGCTCTAATTCAAAAGTTTTTAGAAATTTTTATAAGTACTAGCGTCGAAGCTGGATATTTTACTTCATCTGATTGCTCAAGTATGACTGTTTTGAGGAATATTTTCAAAACTTTCGTGGGATTTGATTTGCCAGAACTGGATACATTGCCCCATGATGTCGACTCCCAATCAAGATTGAATCATATTCGTACTCAGTTGATACAAATTTTGCTAGCTTGGTCACCAGGTGGTAATGTCTTCGAAGGTCCTACCCAACGAAGCAGAGGTCCGTTGTTTCCATCATTTCACAGACATGGCGAAGAGACCCTGTTTGCGTTTGAACGTAGCGTAGAACCGATCATTGGTGAAGAACATTTCAGAGATTTGGTATTGCTTTACCTTCGTTTAGTGAATTACATCAATACTGATTCACTACAAACAACTCCTGCAAGAAGATATTTAGCTGGATCTACCTTACTCATTTCCATGATTGCAACCATGATGGGTCGGAGGGTAACGCCCATGAATATCAATCAATGGGAGAAGCGATTACTGACTGATGAAGAACTTAAAAAAAAAGTAGGAAAAAATCTAAGGGCACTGTACAGTAATCAAGAGTTTTGGGCAGTGAAAAATTCGACGGAGCAAAAGGATAATGATGATCATAATAATAGTGAGAGATCCAAAAGATCTCTTGATGAGAAAGAAACAAATGATAAATACATGAAATGTTTCTCAAGATATGGATGGAGCCAGTTTGTCATTGATATCATGACTTCGTACATGGAAAATCATGATTCTGGCAACTCAGTTCCATGGTCTTGCAACTTTGTTTACTTGTATTCTGAGTTCCGCTTTCAAAGATTACATGACAATGGGAGTGGGCTCTGCATTAATCGAAATTTTGATAACTTTTTGTATTCTCAACTGACTCAAATCCCAAAATTTTACGATTGTGTGAGTTTTAGTAAGCTTCAAAAATCAGATTATTGGTGTATAGCTTTGGAACAGGTCACTATGCGCCCTTCGAATTTTGGTGGCTCTCAAAAAAGAAAGAAGTACATTGAGGCTACAGAAACTATTTTGCAATCTTTGGTAGACAATTTTGCAGTTTCTCAAGCTAAGTCAGACAATGAAGAACATGATCATACCATCGTTGAATCAACTCTCACTAAATATACCGTAAACAATTGTCTTGACAATTATTATGGTTACATAACAAGTGAAAGCGAGTTCAACCAGGAGATTTTGAGTACTACAAATATTTATAAATTTTATGAACACCTTACAATCCAGCGATTAACTTGAGTGTGAAAAAAAATATTATTTATGATTTTCTTTACTGTCCTCAATTCTTAAAAAACTTTTTTATTTAACTGAATAAAATTATGTAATTTTACGCATGACTTTTCATTTGAAACCCATCTAACTATAAATTTGTTTAATTTGATCATCTCAAAAAAATTTATTTTGTTACAAAATTAATAACAAATTTTTTTACCATGAATCATTTTAAGATTTCACAGTTTTATTAAAAATTAAAATTTCAAGAAATAAATGTAATTTACTGGTTCTACTTTTAAACCTTTGAAATAAACTTAAGATGAGTATTTTTTATTTTTTAGTTTTTAGATTTATTCTAAAAGAAAAAAAATTTTTTAGTTTGAACACGAATAAATTTGTTAGTCGTTTTAAGTAATTTAAATGGACACACCGTTTGCCACATGAGTAAGTAATGAATTTTTTATTTTTAAATTATTTATCACAAAGCCAACAAAAATTATTTATCAATTCCATCGAATCAAAAAGTTAGACGAACAAAAAACCTTATCAATTGAAAGTCTTAATGGATTGGTTTGGGGTCGTTGATGCAAGAATTTCTTCAACAATACAGTTATTTTTTGAGCAAACTACTCTCATACGGCGAAGAAGAAAAAAATTACCGCACGTATCCATTTCGCTTATAAATTCATAGTATTTGTCAATGGTGCGATCGCGCAGTAGCTCGATTATTTTTCCGCTCTCGTTCCTTCCTTCCGCTTTTTTTTGTCCACCCAACCCGTTTGTCGGGTTTTACGTAAACTGTCGATTGCATCCGCCGGAAAAACTCTGGACGCCCATGTGTATCTTTGCGTTACTTTTTTTTGCGATCGACCTCGTTCGTTCATCTCATCAGCCGTGGGTGGAATTCATTTTTCCGCTGCTGGTGCGCCATCACCCTCTCGTCCTAGTCATTTTCCAGGAAGGTTTTCGCGTTTCGTTCAATGAAACTTCTATTTTTTGCTCCCTTCGTATTTTTTGTAATGCGATGTAGTATGATATTTGACGTGCGGGCTCAACTTAAATTAAAAAGGTTTTTGATGGATGAAATATTTTTTATTAAATATTTATTAGAACTGTAACTTAAATCTTCGTAGTATTGATGAGTAAATCTTCTCTACAATCCAATTTTTTTTCTTTATGAAGTACCCAGTATCATTGAGATTTAAAGATTTTAAAATGTACGTGAAAAAATTTTTCAATAAAATTAAATTTTTGTCTCGTCTGCTGTAGAAAAAAGACAGGAAGCTTTGGGCGGTGGAAATGAAAAAGTAAAAGTTTGACACCGTCGTCTTACGTCCTTCGTCGCGTTGGTATCACTAATGGCCGACTAATTATCGGAACAGGACTCCGCCCAAAGAGCGCCGAGCGTCTTCGAGACGAGCAAGGTCCTCGGCCGGGGCGCTAACGAACGCTTCGAAAAATTTAATTAAACGGCCTGGCGACGCGTGCGCGCGACAAAATGACGACGATATAATTGGATAGTCACGCTGACGGAGGAGGAAAGGGCAATTACGAGGATGAAAAATAAAGAAAAATAAAATAAGGAAAAAAATAAGAATAAAACACGCATTGTCTCTGATGAAACGCATTGGAAGGGCTCGTAAATTTTTCCCTTTTTATTGCGGCTTTAATGGAACGAGAGGATGGAGTCGATGTTTGAGAAGACAAAAATTAAAACTACGAAGCTTGCGTAATTTTAGAGCTTTGGGACCTTGTTACGAGGTGGTTTTAATTCCGACAGTTTTCATTATGTTTTCATTAGTGAGTAAATGAGATACTTTGTCGAAAAAATCAATGTTGTCAGCTTTCAAATCAGCTTAAGTCTGAAAAAAATTTTACGACGAGAATTTTCTGATTTACCGTAGCGACGCACACATTGGCTCGTATTTTGCATCCAGTAATACCTCGTAATACCTCGCGAGTTAAATTAGGCTGCTTAGAATTCACGGTACATGCATACACATCGACAGCATTACTTGCGCGAAGTTTACGAGCGCTGCATTTTTTTCTCCTTTTACAGTCTCATCCCCCATTTTAACATTTTTTTTTAACTTTAGTTTCTCGTTTCGAATTTATGGAGCGTTTAGGCTAATCTCGCGCGAAAAAAAAAGATCCTGATTTTATGTGTGTATCCCGTGGGGCGGTAGCGACGAGTAATCGTCCTCGTAAAAAGAAAGGTTCGATCCTATCACATACTAAATTTGAATTTGAAATTTTTTTCCTCAGCTTAGAATTTTTTAAAAGCTTAATCTCCTAGCTGAATATGCTTATTTAAAGTAAAAATAAAAGTGGACTTCTTGATTTTTCAAAGCAGTAAGGGTGTCAATAACCGCATAATTCGAGGCATAACTTTCCTGAAACCAGTGCTCTACTGAACTATAAATAAGTGTACTACATCATTTCTTCTTAGTCCTTTGAGAGGCACATTTTTCTGTTTGGCAAGTTAACAATGTACGCAAAAGTTCTCTTAGAAATTCCAAGACTAGTTATGATTTGTTCAAAGTTTGACTTACAATTCATTGTAAGTTAAACACAAGTACACAAAAAACTATAGATAAACTCAATATTAACCACTCATACTCTGGAGTAAAAATCAAACTGGGCTCTAGATCATCCAAGGCTAGGCATTGTTTCATATATGTAACAAATCCGTTTGCAAAGCATCAATCGAGACGCGCTTTTTGTCTGAGACTAAAGCATCACTCTCGTTGGGAGAAAGTTTATCATTCTCCTTGGCAGTAGTCGGTCCTCCATTACCGTTGCATAAACGTCCTCTTGTGTACTCTCAAGGTGCAAACACAGCCCCACGGTCTTGTTTGCCCGGCAGATGGCGTCAACGTCGTCGTCGTCGTTTGATACACCCGAGTGTTTATAAGAGAACCTTTGTTTACCTCGACGAGACGACCCCGTGGATTATAACAAGGTCCCGACTGGACTCAAGATAAGATCCCAGGAGTCTTTAGAGAGATGAGTGTCGGATTTCTTATAAAAAGTTTGGTTATTGTTCGGCACAATACTTTTGTCATCTTGTTCTAAATTTAAATAGTTGATTGAAATTTACCAGATATAAAACATGTATGGTAGTAATATAAAGAAAACAGTGGATAGCGATGGTCCATAATTCTTTTCTCCTACTTCAGTCCTGGCATCTTAAAGTACGACCTTCTTATGCAATATTATTCTATGAAGCAACTTATTTACTCAACGCAAAACGCGAAATTAGTCAGAGCATTAATTTACCTCTTAGTCCTCACTCTTTCTCCGAACAAAGGGAGACGACATCCGCGGCAGTAAACAACCGTACCCAGAAAGATCGTCATCCGCGTCGTGCGCGGGGTTGGTTACAGTTGTAAATCAAGGTCCCCACAAAGTTGTATTAACGGCACTTCGTGCGCCAGCCCTGTTACGCCCTGTTTCTCCGCCCGTATAAGCGGAGTTTCCCCGGCATTTCTTACCCGCGAGCGGGTGACATTGACGCCCCCAGCTTTACTACCGTACGCAGATTAAGAATCCAAACTTTGGTGCTAATTTTTTTGTCAAGAAGCAAGGGTACCAACTCCCCTTAATCTCTCCTTCCCTTTAAGATCTGGGATCTTCAGTAGCCGCGCTGACATTTAAGCTGCACTCGGTGCATATTGCCTTTTCACCTGCGGGCTTTTTCTTCTGCTTTTTTTTTTCTCATTCTCTTACCCTCGCAGCGCTGTCATCATTTTGCGCTTGCCCCTTTTTTCCAGCGTGAATACACGCGTTTAAAGTCCGGGGACTAATAACCAAGCTCTGTTCTCGTGTTTTGAGTTATTAACTCTTAGAAATTTTTATATAATTGAAATGGAGATTTTTATTTTTTATAAAAATCTGGATTTAGTTATCGTCTTTTTTTCGAAAGGGCTCGACTAACCATGTTTGCTATTCAAGGATTAAACAAACACCAAAATTCATATCGAATCCTTTGCCCATGTAAATTTGGCCTACATCGGGTCGGGATGGTGCTAAGCCGTGCAGCGTTGAACATAACTCAGTCGGGTGTCCAGCCGTGAAAATAAGAAAAGCCCGCGGGGCAGCCAAGGAGAGATGACAAATTGCCAGGGATTAGGTACCTCCCTGCAGCACCGTGTTCTTCATCTTTAAATTTCTTCATTTCTTCGTATTGCTGGAAAAAAAGGACAGTACCCTGCTAGAAGTTTCAACAGAACGTCTGGGGTGCCCGCCAGATAGTGGGCAGAAAATTCTGTCAAGCTTATTATTTTGTGTATATGTCTATATATATATACATATATGTATATGTACCTAGATGCGTTGATGAGAGGTTAGTTTACAAATCGGAGCAGCAGCATGCAGCTCCGATGTTACAAAATTGATAAAAAATAATCAAATAATTTTATAGAAATATAATTTTAATCGATGAATCATGCTTGCTGTTTGAAAATCCTAACCTCTCCCTGCTGTATAGCCACACGTACAATGGACTTTGAACAAATTTTTTTTCTTTTGCTAAATATTATGGAGTCAGGGCAGTGACCTAGCGCATAGGATAGCGATTACAACCTGGAGATGATTTCCCCAGGAAGTTTTGATTCCGGAGAGGCCAGGGTGGATACCTGGTGCACCTGGTGATACTTACACCTTGGAGATGATTTCCTCAGGAAGTTTGGACCTCGGAGGGGCCAGGGCGGATACCTAGTGCACCTGGTTATACTGAGGCCTTGGAGATGATTTCCCCAGGAAGTTTGGACTCCGGAGGGGTCAGGCTGAACACCTGGTGCACCTGGTGATACTTACACCTTGGAGATGATTTCCCTTAGAACTTTTGACTCCGGAGGGGCCAGGGCGGATACCTGGTGCACCTGGTAATACTTACGCCTTGGAGATAATTTCCCCAGGAAGTTTTGACTCCAGAGAGGCCAGGGCGGATGCATGGTGCACCTGGTTATACTGAGGCCTTGGAGATGATTTCCCTAGAAAGTTTTGACTCCGGAGGGGCCAGGGCGGACACCTGGTGCACCTGGTGATACTTACACCTTGGAGATGATTTCCCTTAGAACTTTTGACTCCGGAGGGGCCAGGGCGGATACCTGGTGCACCTGGTAATACTTACGCCTTGGAGATAATTTCCCCAGGAAGTTTTGACTCCAGAGAGGCCAGGGCGGATGCATGGTGCACCTGGTTATACTGAGGCCTTGGAGATGATTTCCCTAGAAAGTTTTGACTCCGGAGGGGCCAGGGCGGACACCTGGTGCACCTGGTGATACTTACGCCTTGGAGATGATTTTATCAAGAAATTTTGACCCTGGATGGGCCAGGGAAAATACTTGGTGTACCCAGTAATAACCACTCTGAAGATGCTATCCTAATAGTAAACTTGATGATGCGAACCCACTGGGATCAAAACTTTCTGACAAAATCATCTCCAAGGCGTAAGTATCACCGGGTGCACCAGGTGTCCGCCCTGACCTCCTCGG
Source organism: Encarsia formosa (assembly GCA_038277355.1). NCBI lineage: Eukaryota > Metazoa > Arthropoda > Insecta > Hymenoptera > Aphelinidae > Encarsia > Encarsia formosa. The sequence goes on from CM076184.1 coordinate 19,504,826, forward strand.
AGTCCTTACTTCCTGGGGAAATCATCTCCAAGGCGTAATTAATACCAGGTGCACCGGGTGTACGCCCTAACCCCTCCGGAGTCCAAACTTCCTGAGGAAATCATCTCCAAGGCGTAAGTATCACCGGGTGCACCAGGTGTCCGCCCTGACCTCCTCGGAGTCCTTACTTCCTGGGGAAATCATCTCCAAGGCGTAAGTATTACCAGGTGCACCAGGTATCCACCCTGACCCCTCCGGAGTCCAAACTTCCTGAGGAAATCATCTCCAAGGCGTAAGTATCACCAGGTGCACCAGGTGTTCAGCCTGACCCCTCCGGAGTCCAAACTTCCTGGGGAAATCATCTCCAAGGCCTCAGTATAACCAGGTGCACCAGGTATCCGCCCTGGCCCCTCCGGAGTCCAAACTTCCTGAGGAAATCATCTCCAAGGTGTAAGTATCACCAGGTGCACCAGGTGTTCAGCCTGACCCCTCCGGAGTCCAAACTTCCTGGGGAAATCATCTCCAAGGCATCAGTATCACCCCTCCGGAGTCCAAACTTCCTGGGGAAATCATCTCCAGGTTGTAATCGCTATCCTATGCACTAGGTCTCCGCCCTGACTCCATAGGTGTTAAAATATTTAGTAAAAGAAAAAAAATTTGTTCAAGTCCATTGTACGTGTGGCACACGTATGCCACACGTGTGGCTATACAGCAGCGCTGGTATTGCGTGAATAATATTTTAAAATTACATCAAAATGGATGAGAAAAAGGTTCAACATAAGGAAAAAAAAAAAGAAAAATTTCAGAGTCAAGTTATGATACTGAACATATTTTTGTTAGTAATAAATGTTACAATTTAAAATAAAAAGGTTTACGTTATAGCTCGCCAGAATCCCTATGCGTAAAGCATTGGCCTTCTGTCAAGAATCTGGCGATTAACCCTACTAAATTTCTGCCCAATTTCGCTAAATCTGCCCACTGTCTGGCAATATTCTGGCGGAAATTTCTCGCAGGGTATTGATCGGTCGATCTTTTTTTAAAAAATTGCGGTTTGTTGGTTTTAAAGTTTCTAAGTTGTTGATAAAAAATCTTGATGAAAGTAAACCAATGGTTCCAAGTTTGAATCAGTTCGCAGAGGTATGATGTAATCTCAAGGGCTATTATAGAACTCAATTCAAGCTATCGATACCTGTCGATTTTCTAGATGGGATAATGCATTTACAATTAGAACTTGCGAAGTCGAGAGTGCTTGTGAACTTTGAAATTATTGGTTGCCTCAAGATCATAAGGGGACTGATTCACCTTATGTTTTATGGATTTGTAACTGTAGTAGGTTACAAAAGTTTTTAATTTTTTTTTTTGTTAACTCAGTTTGGTTTCCATGGTAAACTTCCGATTTAACGGATTTTTATTAACGCTTCAAAACTTGTTGACTTCAACAGCAATGTAACAACTGTGGGCAGTCATGGCTTCAATTTATTTGATTTTCATAGCTTGAATATTTGAAGCGCAGTTTTTATTTAAATCGGAAGAACAAATACAAAAATATTCCCATTTCTCATTACTTTGTCTGCACAAAGCGTTCTGTAACTACTTAAATGTAATAGTTCCAATTCAAATTAATACATACATTTATTTGTGATTAAATAGCTTTTAAAATTAATTTCTGTTATGGGTCATTTGACTTTATTTTGAACTAATCAATCCTAGAGAGGGAACGCTATATTAAACGTGTAATTAAATGTACATTGGATTAACGCATGTAAATGTGTAATCCAGTATGCTGTCTGGCTCGAGGTCTTGCTATACCCACAGTGTGATCTATTATTTTTATCATGAGGCTAAATTAAACGGCTTATGAAATGTTAATTCTGTTTGGTGTAACAAATTCATTTTTGAAAATAACCTAAATTTAGACTAAATTTATCAGACAAAATACAATTTTAATTATTCAAGCTGTCTTGTATAGTTATTCATGCCCCTTATTGCTTTGCTTCTTGAGTTGGCTGAGCAAAACGTTCTGCAACTTCTTAAAATACAACGGTGCCAACCAAACTCTGACATAAAAAAGAAAAGAAAAACCCATTAAACATAATAAAAGTAACTCGATATAAAAAAGTGACATTCAATAAATCTTGGGTAACGCGCATCGCGCGCAACATCAGATATCCAATCAGATCGACAATCCACTTACAGTTTCCATGTCGCGCCACTTTTTCGCCCCTCATGGGGTAAGGCAGGGAAAGAAAAACGATCGATTAATCCGATATTACACCGTCGGCCATAATCTTTAGTCGCACGGGGAAATAAAGCCCGCACGGCCATGAATTACTTCCCCTCTCGTATTTTTAATATTTCGCCGGGATCCACTCTAACGCCATTTTCAATGACCGTCTTTTACGAGAACTCGCGCATCTTTTACGAGGGATAATCGCGAGGTATAAAAGATTCGGGCGTACACTGAGCCGACTTTTCTATTTATTTATTCGGGAATTCTTTTTTTTCATTTAATGGATGAATTATTTGAGAATTAAAGTGAAAAATTTTCTTCTGTTGTCGCCATGGGCATTAAGTATGAATGAGATCCAAAATAAAATCTATCAATATTTTAGTTGACGGAAAGGTAATGAACCCTGATGAATATTTAAGTGCACACCGAGTTAAATTTTGTGTTTGAAAACTCAATAATTTTCGTAGAATTAAAATGAGAACATGTGATGGGTCCTCGGACCAAAATTTTCAGATTATATACATTTTAACAAATTCTGAAGTCTTGCTCAATTTCTATTTACAATACACAAAAATACAGTTGAATCAAATTTTTCGCTCAATACTATAGTAAAAATCATTCAAGCTGCCAAATTTTCCCATCGAAATGTAGAAAAATCCAACCCCCAAGAGATTTTTCATCCGACGGTTGGATGGTTGTCGATCCCGGTTGAAAATCAGATTTAAGCCCGTAATAAAAACATCTATACGAGGAGAGGAAAAATTAAGCTTCAGCTTTCGAAAGGATTTATCACTACAGGACAATGCAGGCTTCCTTCGCGCGCGCATCTTTCTTATCGGTCAGCGTCGTATTTTCGCGAGTTTTCGCCCCGCGGAAGTCCGGGATAATATTTTTCAGGCGCGATCGATGATTTACGAGTTTAGCTGCGGGTGATGAATTGCGCTGGGGGAAGAGAGACGAGGAGAAAAAGAACAGCCGGGCGCCTGTTTATTGGACGTACGTGACCGGCCGACAATTTTTTGACGGATTCACGTCTTCATTATTTACTTGATGGTATTGATCCACGGTAAATTTTTAATCTACGCAGACGTAAAATTTTTTTCGTTGTTTCATTTGAAGTTTTAAGAATAAGTATTACTAAGAGGTTTGAGGATTTTTTGATATTTTCTTTGGTATTCGACCCAACTAGTATTTATTGTTGCGCCCTTCGAGATGAACCATTCCCGCAAAATAAATGTCGAAAAATTTTACTTATATTATAGTCACTGTAAAGCTGGGTAAAATCAACTTAATAAGAGGCGCCTGGGCCAATCCATTCCCATCTTCTTAGTTGTATGAACTGAAGTTTTATACAGCTTTTATACTCGCAAGAATTATTTTTTGATAAAATTTTGTGAATGTAAGTAATAAATATGGAATAAACACTTATAGAAAAGAATACTTGAAACGAGCACTCCAAGGGATGCGCATATACTTGGAAATAAATAATTGATCAAGGCTAACTTGAATTAGGCAAAAATGAACTTTTTTAACCTCCTAAACGTGGTAGTACTTACAAATATTCATATTTTTGTTGCGACAGCTTTTTATTTAATAAAATTTTGCACTCGTAATTTTCATTTACTTGGAACACACTTAGCACAAGTCAGTCAAGTTTTATTAAATTTGACCCACGTTGTTTTGGTATGTAGGTTTATCTATCAACGTTAAAAAAAAACTTATACGGAAATTTTTACATGAAATAACATAATTTTTACTAATTATTATAAAGCTAATGTTGAGTATAATCAGCAGTTCATTTTATTTTTTAAAAATTAAATTCTTGTGGCTGATGATGATTTTTATTGTGGGTGTCAATAAATTTTCCTGTCGTCATTTCTTTTGAGTCTTGATAATTTTTTTTTTAGTTTTACATTCAAGTTAAAATTTACAAGAATCTATCGTTGAAAAATATTTTATCACACTAGAATGTTCATTAAAAAAAATTGCATTAAACACGAATTAGATCGCGTAAACAATGCTCGCGTCGTCCTAGTTGCAGACGCTCCCTTAATCAACTTCCTAGAATGAAAAAAGTACACAGAGTGACCGCGCAACGTCGTCGTATGGCGACTACATAGAGTTTGCAGGGGGTACACACTATATTTATATGTTTGCCCTCGTAATGAAGATGTCGCCTCGTCGCGACTCGACGCGCTAATCGAGCGTGACTCATCATCATGATCATCATCATCATCATCCGCAGACCGGACGTTGATCCGCGAGCCCAGTGATGCGTGCGTTTGCTGTTTATTTACGCGGCTTAAATTACTCCCAACCCTTCTTTTTTTTTTTTTTTTCTTTTTACTTTTACTCGCTGTCTTCGTATACCAACAAGTTTTATGTCGTGTAAACTCGTACCTATTTTTAAAATTTTTAACATTCGAAGGGTCTTTGACACCAGGAATTTAAGACATAAATTTTGATGTATCTGTTTGAACACAATTTCTCAAGATTAAAAATTTAATAAAAAAGTTCCTAATTTTGATAATAAATCTTCTTCACCATCTTTTTGGAAAATTTCATTTTTAGTAATAATAATATTCCTGTTTTATCTATGAGGAACGCAATGCAAATAGTAAACTTAATGTAAATAAATTGACTGTTAATTGACTCTGGAAAAAACGTCGTTGTTTTTGAAAAATTATTTTCTTAAACTATAAAATTTAATTTTAACTTACTTTCAATATTTTTAATTCAGGGTTAGAAAATAGATAGTAAAGTGATAAAAAAATCAGGTAAGACCATGGAAATTTCGGATATATTCCTAGAGTAATAATCATCCCTCTTTGATTCCAACTAACATTTGACAGATTCGTGGTTAAATATTTCGGTAGAATAATGTTTTAGCATGAATCAACTTAATCGTTATGTAAAATATGAAATAATTAATTAATTGAGAAATTATAAGATTAAGAAGAAAAATAGACTTCTTCTTTTAACCAATAAATTTTTAAGATCTTAAGCACAAACACCTTAATTTAAAATATAAGACTCGTATTAGTCGCTTATCTTTTCGATTACTCGTTCGCTTTCGAGTAAAATTTTCTGGCAAACTTAAAAAAAAATATAATAATGAGTTTAAAAAATTTCTCAGCATGCATTTACGTAACCAAGTTTGGATACTTCTGCTCTCTGTCGGATGAGCAATGCAAAATTTTGTGCATGAAAAAAAATACGTTGGCTCTTTCGATGAAAAAAACGATATATATGGCTTTTTTTTAGAGATCAGCATGAATTGGTAGTCAAAAAAGCTTTACCCCCAGAGAAAACTATAACAAGTATTTTTATCAAGCATATATTTTAATCAAATCTAAAATAATGAATAAGTTAAAATTTGTGGTGTAATATCTTTATTTATTATTTTTATATTTTATCCGCTACATATTTTAATTATTTACATTACTCGTATCATTTTTGCATGATAATTTAGAAACAAAACAAAGTAGGCATTCAACTATGAGCTTAATTTACACGGAGAAGGAGATACACTATGAAACACAATGTGTGCACGGTGTTTTGTAGTGTACGCATTTGACGCATGCTTTTTTCTCGGTTACTCAAGTTCTGCTGAATCTCTAACCTCGAAACTTTAAAATCGTATAAATGTAAATATCAAATTCGAAATCATAATTGAAGTTTATAAATTTGTTAGGAAAGACAGCAAGAACATTTCAAAGTAAGAATCGTACACAATTTTTAGTGTAAAACTTTAAAAAACTGGTAACGTGGGTGTTCCGAGCGCCGTCGTCTGCTCTATCGAAACTGTCTCTCTAAAAATTTTGCACTGGAAAACACGGTGCGTACACTTGAAAATACGACTGTGACTTGGAATCACGCTGCACCACGCATCATGTAAAACGATATCGCTGTACACCAAGTTTCATGATGTACCTCTTTCTCCGTGTACGACACTTTTTGTTTCCGAAATGATGAATACACCAATAAATTACAGAAAGGCAATATTTATAATTACATCAAGAATCAAATGTTTCTTTCCTAACCTCGATTAGAATTATTTATTGAATTGCTTTTCAACAGCCGCGTGGGAATCAATCAACAATAATCATCTCATTCAAGCCCACATTTACATCACTCGTACAATGAGTTTAAAAACCCCGAAAATTCACACGCCATTTGCGCTCGAACTCCATCCGCGATTTAAATAATTCATTCTCCAAACAAAAAAAAAGCCCAAACAAACAAAAACCAGCAAAAGGCAACATCGTATCTAAAACAAACCGCGATAAACCCATGAATCCGCGTCGCGTCGCATTGGCTGGTGGAAAAAAAATGCTTCCAGCAGCAGTGCGAAACGGTGAAAACAAGCGTGAAACGGTGGCTTGTCAAAGGGAGGCCACGACAACGGTAAAACCGTAGTACTGCAGGCCCCCCCGAAAAGCCACAGCGGGAGCTTCGTTCGGTAAAATCTCTCCTGCCGTGCGGGACGATGTCAGCGGTGATAAGCGTTCAAATTGCCAGAGTTCGATCGATCTACGCTTTGCTTGATTTATGTTTATTTATACTAGTGGGTTTTAATTTTTTTTTCTGGGAATCAGTTTGACTCTTTAAACGTGTCGATTGCAGTCAAGTGCTCGTTTATCCAACCGTGAGCCCCGGAGAGGCTGACGATCACTTGGTAAGGTATTTGCTGGTTGTTGTCTAGGGGTGAGAATACCAAACCGGCGAGCTTGTACTGGAGTCTGTTGTTGTTGGATACACGACAGTAAAGCGGACTGCTCTGGGTAACCTGATAAATAGGAATGACATTTTTTATTTATCGAGTCATTGGTTGTGATAGTTTGCATAATTACCTCGTAGTTGTATCTGAAGTAGTTGTAAGGGTATAATTCGGAATAAGTACACATTATATTGCTGTTGTCCTGACTCTCATGGCATATTGAATTCACTACTTTGATACTATCCATGACTTGACGATAATCTGAAAAGAGGAACTGTCAAATTTTTACCATAAAATACATGATTGGATATCTTACCGTCTACAGGATAATATTTTTCCGTTATGCATCTATGAAGATGACCAAGGGTATCATTTTCATTGGGGAGACAGACTTGTGGTAGTTGGGTACTGTTAATGAAATCAAAAGGTTTGTCGAGGTAAAGCAGAGCCAAATTATTTGATGGACTTGAGAATTTATATTCAGGATGAAAGTTTACTTTGGTAACTTTATGCGGTTCAAATGTGCTCGAGTCCGGTAAGCTCCATTTTTGAAGACTAATCTTCAGATTTTGTAGATCTTGTCTAAAGAGGTTAAAAAAATTTAGATTAGCGAAACAACAAAGTCAAACTAGTATGTAAGATTTTATTACCCGTGCACGCAGTCACCAATCGCCAAAACAATTTTGTCGTCGATTAAAACTCCTTCGCAAAGTTTTGATGAAGATGCATTTCCTATGTGAACGGACCAATTGTTACGTGCGAATGCATTTAAAGTCTTGAAATATTTTTCATAATACGTGTCATTCGAAAAACACAAATTACTGCATTTTTTTGTCATCATATCATGTGTGTTGTACCATATCACGTCTTTTGAAACCACATGGTCGACATCAGATTTGAGATGCGAATTACTGGGTGGGATTCGTCTGGTCCTTGTTGTAACTTCATTGGTTCTTACAAAAGTACCAGATAGCAGCAAAATAAAAGTAAATATTTGCAACATTGTGTAAATTGTTTAAGCTGTAAAAATTAATTGATTGTTTATTCAGAATTCTTCCGAAATAATTTGAAATAATATCATTCACAATAAATAATTATCCTTGAAAAACCGATTCAGAATTTACAAAAAATTGTATTTAAAAAAATTGGATTATACAATTAGAGAGCAAAAGCAATTTTGGAATAAAATTAAAAAAAAAAAAATTTCAATAGCGTTTACCAAGCGTTTACTCTCGCGTTTACTCAAGTGTGATAGTTTCGTTGATGATTAGCATATAAAAATCTAGTGGAATCTTGGTCAAATTTACAAAAAAATGCTTTGATTTTAAACTAATATCTTCTATGTAGATGTAAAATTACCTGTTACATTCAAAAGAAACTCAAGAAAACTGTTTAAATTTCATTCACTTGAAAATTTTTGAAGAATTGACCGAGCATACCAGCTTATCTTGAGGAAAAAATTTATGTCATGTCAAAATTTTCACGTACGCCAGAGATGTTATCGATTATTTGATCTAAGAAAACTAAAATATACTTCATTTTTTTATTTGAAAAAACAGCGAAAAAACCCAGCTATTTTATTCATAGACTATTGTATACCTAGTTTCCACTTTAGTAAAAAGAATTTTTAAAATGAAATAAACTTGAGTATTTTAACCAAATACATAACTAATGCGCAATAACAATTTTTTTGGATAATTTTTTTTTTTTTTTTTTTTTAAATTAACAATGAAGTGCATGAATTATTTTTTATAGAAAACTTGGGATTTCCTGCTCGTGCATTTAAAGACGTGTATGACCTTCCGTCCAGACGGAGATAAGAACGGTTGGAAAAATTTCAATGGAAATCTCTTGTACAAATTCTTTTTCCGTGAGCTTCCGTATTTACATTTTTCGTCCTCTAAAGGGGCATCTCAAAATCATAACGATGATTTTGCTTTATAGTTCGGAAAAACGAACCTCTTTTTTTTCCGTCCGAATTCACAAATTATTTTGACTAAGGTTTAAACATCCATCATTTTTTTCAATCCTTATAAAAACGGACAAAGTCATCATAATTATTATAAATGAAGAATTTCCCAATGTATTTTACAGTTCTTAAGGGGAACCAGCGGCAAATTTTCAGCCTATAGAAATAATGGACCTAGAAGGCTGAAAATTTTTTTCAACATGCATTTTTACGTATCTCCATTGATGGTGCATCGAGTTTTTGGTAAAAATCATTTTTGACCTTTTTTAGGTACTTTTTTGAATTATTGTACCCAAAAATTTATAGTTTTTCCTAGATAAAGAGCGTAAAAATTGCGTTAAGGTCAAACCCATGCGAGAGAATTTAGCTATTGCTCTTACGAACAATTTAAAAAAAAAAAAATCTCAAATCGGTTCAGAAACAAAAAAGTAGATACAGTTTGAAGATGAGATGTTTTTAAAATAATTTGCTCTGGCCACCAAGAACATATTAGGCTGGTTTATTTTTTCAAATATCCATGAATAAATGTTTGATATCGATGGAACTTTGTAGATAGGATTTTCTGCGAGCGCTGAACTCGAATTTGACGTTAGTTTTTTAATTGGACCTATGTTAAGGGCAGCACTTATCTAAGGGAGGATGAAAAATTAAAAATTTTGTTTAATTATTGATAAAAATTGAGTAAGGGGGGTTTTGCTCGCGCTAAACACGAATTTGATGTCCATTTTTCAGTTTGACTTAAACTAAGGGTAGCACTTACCTAAGGACTGGTATTTTTTTTTTCACTTTTCGATAAAATTTGGTAGCGGGGGTTTTTGCGTGCGCTAAACACGAATTTGACTAGCGTTTTTCAGTTTGACCTAAACTAAGGATAGCACTATTAGCTTAGGACGGATAATTTTTTTTTCACTTTTCGATAACTTGTTATCTAGTTCGATAACCTAGATAATAAAAAATTGGTCCCAACTTTATTCACAGTCCAAGTGGCCTGTATTGTACTAAAAGAAATAAAACGCAAAAAACTCCCGCTTACCAATTTTTATCTAGAACTAAACAAATAAAAAATATTACCTTCCATTAGATAAGTGCTACCCCTAGTATAGGTCAAACTGAAAAGCGTAGTCAAATTAGTGTTTAGCGCACGCAAAAACCCCCTCGTACCAAATTTTATCGAAAAGTGAAAAAAAATGATCTGTCCTAAGCTAACAGTGCTATCCTTAGTTTAGGTCAAACTGAAAAACGCTAGTCAAATTCGTGTTTAGCACACGCAAAAGCCCCTGCGTACCAAAATTTTATCGAAAAGTGAAAAAAAAATACCAGTCCTTAGGTAAGTGCTACCCTTAGTTTAGGTCAAACTGAAAAATGGACATCAAATTCATGTTTAGCGCGAGCAAAACCCCCCTTACTCAATTTTTATCAATAATTAAACAAAATTTTTAATTTTTCATCCTCCCTTAGATAAGTGCTGCCCTTAAGGTGGTTTTCTACCAGAACTAGTCAAGTTCAAGACTAAAAAAAAATTATTGCACCAAATTATTAACAATTGGTTATTAAAATTTATTTTTTAACTTTTTATGGCTTCTGAAATTATTTTCTACCAAAAAAACATTGACAATCACAACAAAACATTTTTTTAAACTTTTAACCTCACTTTTGAATACCGCAGTTTTTGAGGTTATTCACGTGAAAATTATTTTTGTAAAATCACTGTAAAATTTGTAAAAGGTCAATTTTTTGCAGTTTCAAGAAATGAATTCTTCGATAGTGAAACTATACGTATGTGGTTTTTCTAAAGGATCTCTATTGTAACAAGACAAATATCAATAATTTAGTACACTTTTTCAGCGTAGCGCCCATACGCGTAATGAAAAAAATTCAATCTTTAACTTGCTGTAACTTTTAAACTGTATGGTCAATTTTGATCAGACTTCGTAGAAATGTTTATTAATATCTAATAAACACCTCCAGAAAATTTGAGCTCATTCTCTATTGTCATGCATTTGGTAGAAAACCACCTTAACATAGGTCCAATTAAAAAACTAACGTCAAATTCGAGTTCAGCGCTCGCAGAAAATCCTATCTACAAAGTTCCATCGATATCAAACATTTATTCATGGATATTTGAAAAAATAAACCAGCCTAATATGTTCTTGGTGGCCAGAGCAAATTATTTTAAAAACATCTCATCTTCAAACTGTATCTACTTTTTTGTTTCTGAACCGATTTGAGATTTTTTTTTTTTTAAATTGTTCGTAAGAGCAATAGCTAAATTCTCTCGCATGGGTTTGACCTTAACGCAATTTTTACGCTCTTTATCTAGGAAAAACTATAAATTTTTGGGTACAGTAATTCAAAAAAGTACCTAAAAAAGGTCAAAAATGATTTTTACCAAAAACTCGATGCACCATCAATGGAGATACGTAAAAATGCATGTTGAAAAAAATTTTCAGCCTTCTAGGTCCATTATTTCTATAGGCTGAAAATTTGCCACTGGTTCCCCTTAAATTATCATCGATTGCTCGTTCTTGAACAATTTTTTTTTATTACATAAATTTTTTGTACATTTGACATTGGATTTACAAAATTCATTACACCGCTTTATTTTCACCATAATTTTCGTACGATTTTATTTTTCATCCAAATTATTTGGTATAATTTTTCCACATGATACTAATGTTTCAAGTAGAAAAATTTGCAACAGTTGACCTAATCAACCGAAAGCAAATTCAAAATTGAAATACACGAAGCCGTAAACTCCTGGGTGTCGACAATGATTGTCTGTTAGCAGGTGGTTATCCGGAAGTTTCCGGTGTCAGTAGCGCCGTTTGATTTTAATTGATATGGCTAATGAAAACTTTCGGCTATAACCATACACCTGCAAGTTGGCGCACGGGGTAAGGAGATGGGATGCGCGTGCTCGACTCGCGCGGCAAAATTAAGACGATCTCCGTTTCACTTTGTTTGACTGATTATTTCGAGCAAACGAGGAAAGTATGGGGAAAACAAGTGGGGAAGTGCAGTTTATCCCCCGCGGGGCACTGCTTCAACTTTGTTGAGTAATCAATTCCGAGTCGCCCGGGTAAAAAGAGACTCTGAATAATGAGATAATTTGGCGACGATGGGAACCTTATTTTCAACTTCGTGCCGTAGAATAACTTAATTTTCTTTGTTATTTAACCAATAATAAACCTAATTTTTGTATGTTTTTTATTGTTTCAGGTAAGCCGTACCAGGGAGATCGAGCGGGTAAGGTTAAATTGTGCACTTGATGCGGTGTTTGAATTGCTAAATTTCTGTTTGCCAGAAGATCAGTCGCATTAATTACGATCAAAAGCAGCTTTGAATTTACACCGGCGTTGCGTTGTAACGACCGCAAGCCGCGAATGATCGCTCGTCCGAGCACCGTCACGGGGTTGATTCCATTGTGACGCCGCGCCGCGAAAATGATACATGGACGGCGCTGCTTTAAATCAACTTGGATTCGTAAATTTATTGTCGTATTGTTTGAAAAAGTAAATCGTTTATTTACACACAAAATAATTTATTAAGAGTTGTCGTTGCTCCGAAAATTCTTCAAGTTTCCCCACGACAATTTATATTTCTAGCTTCTGTTGAAGATCTTTTCTTTTTAAACGTTCGTTAAATTCTTTCTCCAAGAGGCTGGGCCTCTGTAAACTTTGGCCAACCGCCAGTTATGCCTGTTGGACTTGCGAGCAGAATTGAAGCTAATTTACATTTAGTAAAAAACTTATAGCAATTGTTCCATTTTTTTTCAATTGTATATTTTTAGTTTGCTATTTTTGAAAGCTGGTTTAATTTTTTAACACTAAAATACTAGCATTGATTTTTGCTGTTAAAATAATCATCCGTCAAACTTTGTTCAGAGTAAGCAAAATACAATGAAATTAGCTAACATTTGATGACTTACTGTTTATTTTTTATGAAAATTATGGATTTTTCATCTCATCATGTTTACCTTTCGAAGAATAAATTTTTCATTAAGAAAAGAAAAAATCCATCATTTGTAAAAGCAAATTTTTTCCTGTAATAAATCATAAATTTTGCTCCACATCCATCCATCATTCACAAAATTTTTTCAAACATCTTAATTCGTTCGTTTTTTAAGGCAATTTTTTTTTTTTTCAAAAAAAGATATTTATTTCACTGTACGAAAATAATTGAAAATTATGTTATTAATTATAGTTTATATAAAGTATAATAAAAATCTGAAGCATCAAATTAACAATTTATCTCGGGATTTCTCTTGATAAAAGAAAAATAGAAATTTTTAATATCCAAGGTACAATAACTTATGAGATGTTGGTGCTCCCTCAAGCGGTAAGAAGCATTATTTAGCTCAAGTATTTTTCAATTAAACTCACCACCACGTCTCGGATTCTTTCGATATTAAGACCGCAGTTAAAGTAGAAAAATCCTCTTTAATGGCTTGAGACCGATTTTCAACTTTTTTTTTTTTTTATAAACGGTGATGGATTCTCGGCCCTTAACTCGAGCGTTATTAAATTTTTTGCTCTTCATTATCGTGGTCTGATCTTCAATCAAGTCTTGCTTATACTTTTGATATAATTATTATTCAAGAAGCCTGATATCAGCTTTCAATGAGTTTTTAATGAACAATCTTTTTTATCAAACATTATCTCATAATTCTTAAGTAAGAGTACTCAGATCGTTTGGCAATTATAAAGTTAATGAAGTGTATACTGTACCTATTATTATTAAAACTTTTTTTGTTACAAGAGGTGAATAATTACGTCAGAATCGAGATCAGAATTTCCAAACACTGATTCTGTTTTTCTGATTGTATCACTTTGAAACTTAACCAAAGAACCATTTTATGCCAAAGATAAATTAGTTATACATCGATAGTTAGCATGCAATCGTCTAGAATTAATTTTTAATCACAGTCTGTAAAGACAAATTTTTTAAACTTCAAGTCGAATAAAATTGTCAACAGTCAACATTTTCTATCATAAATTTGTAATTCAAATAAACCTTATGATTCGGTTAGTCCAAATCTAAGTTTCTGTTTTGCAATAAAGGTGTCTATCGAGCAAACAATTCTGGTTTTGGAGCCAGAGAGATTGTAAACATTTTGTTTCCGTCAAGCCATGCCTCGATAGTTTTATTTATTTGTTTGTTTATTTTTTTTATTTGCTGGGGGCATCTACAAAGAGTGTCCTGTGTATTTTTTAGTTGCGGATTCGTTTTGTCAGTAGTATGCGGGTACGTTGAGGTCGATGCAGAGTAAATTCCAGAATCGATTAATTTAAAATTCGTTTAGTCTCATAACCTAATAAAATCCTGAATTAAAAAAAAAAAAGGCTGTTTTGTAGGTCTAAAATTAATGTTTCCATCTTGGCGTGTCGGAAGCTACTTTCAAATAAAAGTTAAACCGGGCTTTAAAAAACCGGGCAAGTATTTTCAACTCTGTAATCGAGTCCTCGACGAGAATGGATTTTTTCCTCGCCCAAAAGCGCCCTCGGATTGAATATCCTCGGTTCTTCCAAAACTTTATAAATTTCTCATCAAAGTTTGGCCCCTCGGAAAAAAAAAAATTCATAAGTTTGTTGCCGGTGTTGAATTTTTCTCTCCTCCGGGCTGGGCCTTCTTAAATTAAAAGATACTTTAAACGATCCCCCGTTCTCGTCGAACGGTAGCGTGCGTGTCACAGTTTAATGGGAGAAGAAAAGTCCTTCGGTTCGGGTTCGGGGGAGGAGGAGGAGGTTAACGGGGCGGATTTTACGATTTCCACCCTCGCCCGACGGCTTCTTTGCTTGGTTCATTTTCCATACGTAAATTACGGCCTTGTACCTCGTAAATCTAAGGGCTGCTCGTTGCAAGTGAGACTTTCGCTGAGTTATGGCCGACGCTTTGTGATCGCGAGCTTGCCTGTCTGACGAAGGTCAAGAGTTTATTTTATTTTTATATTCCCGACCAAGTTCGTAAAAAGCTGGTTAATCTCTGCACCTTTCTTTACTATTTAAATTACAGATTATGTTTGTGGGATCGTTATTGTAAATCAACTTTATTTAGTACCTCCTCGTGATTAGAATTCATTAGTTTTTATGCGCCGCTTAATAATTATTTTTGAATTCATATCTAATGATAAAGAATAATAAATTATTTTTGAGTGATAAATACCGAGGAGAACTGCAATAGAATTCAGAGTTAAAAAGTTTTATTTATAACGTGGAACTTAGTTTTCTCGAACCCCTGGGTAATTATGTTAAATAAACATTTTGAAGCTTAGCAAGTCCTAAAGAAAATTTTAGAATATATATGTAAATCGTAGCAATCTCTGTTTTCTCAGTCGTCAGTTGGCAGTTTCTGTAGTCGAGTCGATAACGATGACCGTTGGCTTTGATAAAGTAGTAACAGTCAGGAAACGGTCAGCCGAGTGTCCACCCAACTTCTTCTTATCGCTATTACAAAATATTGATTTTTTACCATCTTGTTGTTTGTAACAACCTCAGTAAATTCAAATAAAAAACAACTTCAACTTCGGCAAAACGAATGAACAAACCAAAGTTTGACCTTCCCCGGAGTAAACGCTCAGAGGGACGATAACGGTTCGACCCGAGCAAACATCGAGCGGTGGAGCAATTTTCCGCAGGACGTCGCGTGCGCCAGCCGCGTTTAAAAGTCTCGACGCTTGGCCGTGGGAGGTTGGAGGCGCTGGGACGAGCTGCTCCCGCGGAGTTTGGTAATATAGTGATTCCGAAACTGTGCTGAGACTCGACCTCGACTCCTATTTTCATTTTTCTAGGTCAATCGGTCTGCCTCCGTCGGAAGAACGACTTTCCTTGAATTTTGATACGCAATTTTTTCGGACGGACGATCTTTAGTTTACGAGGGTTTGGAAGCGTTTGACGTCCAATTAATTATTTTTAGTTGACGCTTGACGAGATTTTAATTTTCGTTTTATCAAGGCCTGCTTGACCCGAGTTAGAAAAAAAAATGTGAAGGTTTCTATAAATAATTTTAATGATGTTCAAAATATGTCGTGATTTAATTGAAGTAGACGAATAAATTCGAGTTGAAGTGAAAATCTTCTTTAGCTTCAATGTTACTTTTTTTTTACACGGTCGAGCGAAGCTTCAAAACTCTGAATTTTTAACAGTGTTAATCTGTTTTTTTTTTTTTTTTTTTTAATTTTTTTTTCTTTTTTAACCGTAATAAAGTGCAGCTTGAACTCCATTAAATCCTTATAACGACTATAGTGCGACGATTGAACAAAAATATACTTTTGATTCTAACTAGTTTTTTTTAATAAAAAAAAATGACTACAAATAACTAAAATTTAAAAAGTTTGTATATTATTACTTACATTGTTTAGTTTTAGAGCTAATTTAAATTTTTCTCGAATTTTTTCTTGAATTATTTTTATAACAAATAACTCAAGTTGTACTTTGTTTTTTGTGTATTTATTGAAAAAAAATCCTTTTTAGCGAGCTTTTTAGGCTAAACTTTGAGAAAACCCAATCATAGAATCACGGGGTTAAAAGAGAAAAAGAAAGAGATAAGAACCCTAGCCCTAAAACCCAATTTCCACCCAATCATTTCCATCTTCCTGTTTCCATTTCCTCGCGCTCAATTATTTCTTTCTAAATCCAGGCCTCCTACTCTGGGTCCAATCCTCACGAGAAGGAGAGAAGCAATCAGGAAAGATTTCGGGAGGAAGTAAGGGAGTTTAAGCGTTTTAGGTTTCGCGAATGATAAATCCCCCGTGGGAGATGTAAGAGAAGAAATCGAGATGCAGAAACGTAGGATTTCAATCCCACTCTCTTCTGCGGCACCTGTCCGTCTTGTTCCAAAGTGTTCCACCAACGCGCGAGGTTTTCAAAAATTCAAAAACTTGGTTATCCTTATTTCCTGCTCGTAAATGCTCATCCTCTTGTTACCACGGTCTTTAATTATTAATCTCTCTGCAGGATTTTAAAAGTCGGCATTGAATTGATTAAAAAATTTTCTTATTTATACCTTATCAACTTCGCTTTTAATGAACAGAGTTTACAAAAGCGCATCAGAATAACTTATTGGGTTTTCCATTTTAATTTACCGTAATTTGCAGTACCGGAAATCCATTCAGCATGAGCTTTTTTTATTTTGAAAGTGAAAAAGTAAAAAGCCTCGTATTTTTTGATCTATAAATTGAGTTAGTTAATTATCATCTTAATAAAATAAAAAGTATGAATAAACCATTTTTTATTCAATTAATTATGATGAAAGCAAATATTTTTAGGCAATTTTTTAATATTTACTGATATTTAATATTTATTGATATTTTCTGAAAGACTCAAGTGAACATACTTTGAAATTATTCATAACTCTCTGGCATGCTGACTCTAATGCATTGGTTTATTTTATTTTTTCTCTTCATCAATTTTTTTTTTTTTTTTTTTTTTTTATTGAACTTCTTCAATCGTTCTCATGACTCTTGAGTTTTTAGCTTCTAGAATCTGAACAAAATTTTGAAACCCTAGAAGTACAGTATCTCAAAACTGAAAAAACTTTTAATCAAGCTTCAAGCAAAGTATAAACCGTTTACGATTAGGAAAAAAAAGAAAAGGGAACGGGTCGTTTTAGTTCATAAAAGGGCACTCAGATGTCGTAAAAACTGCCCCACACATACACGCAGGCGCGAGGCGGCTCTTCATAATCTTTCCCGTTTACGAGCCTCTAACGAGTGGGTGTGCACTGGCCGGCATCGAAATTGTCGGTCGTACAGATTTTATACGTCCCTAATAAGCTTGCTCTTCGACCTCGGGCGACCTTACCTCCTTTTTCCGGTCATGGCGACGCGTCTTAAACTTAACGACCTACGATAATGCAGGGGACAGCTGCGATATGGACGCTGTTACGCACGCCTTGATGCGGCCTTTATTCATTTATATGCTCTTAAGTAGACAAGGTTAGTATTTACAGTATTAAATATTGTTTTTTTTTTTCATTTTCTTCACATGGAGATCATAAATAAAATTATATAATTGAATAATGAAACTTTATTGTAATTTACTAAAAATTATAGCTTTGTGATAAAAATCATAAAGTTGTTCTCATACTTCTATCGAGATTATTCGTTGGTAAATAAGACGCAAAAATTTCTTACTATGTCGAAGAAAGACTTAATAAATAATTAGGCTTTTTAGGCTTGACCAGACTTGATTTTTCAAGTTTATTTTTGCCACAAAATTGAATAATCATTAACGCAACATTATTACCAACAAATTCTGACAATTTGATATAAAATTGATCAGACTTACCAATTCTTTCAGTTTAAAACAAAGAACGTTTCTCAATCCACTCTGTAAAATCCGTAAAAATGTTTTTCTGTAAAACCCCGCATGGAACCGTAAAAGGATTAAATAATTTAAAATGGATAGACTTAATATTTTTGAAGCGCACGAAAAGCGTCTTGAAAGTTTAAAAAAAAATACCCTAGCGATACAAAAAAGTACTCCGAGTCTCTGTAAATCATGCGGATAAAAGCTCTTAAAATATCAAAACAAGCACTCGGCCAAACAAGTACGTCCCACTTAACCCACCGACCTCCATTCGAAGTAAATTAAATTCGGCACGAAAGATCGCGTAAAATTTTCAATTTAGCGCTAAAACTCGTCGGTTTGGGATCCTCCAATCACGTTACCGGATTTATCGTTCCCTCTCGCTCAGCTGATAAATTTACCTCTGGCTTTTACAAAGCCATGGAAAATGGAATCGTCAACTGGAGTGGATTGAGAACCGGTGGCTTGTCGTCACGAAGGCAGCAGCGAAAAAAAAGAGAGAGAGAGAGTAAGAGAGACGGATAAAAAGACGACGGGAGTATTTTTCCCTCTTCACGAATTGTTTGCGGAAGCTGATGAGTAATCGTGCGATGAAATTTGAAAGCTTTTTTACGGCCGAGTTCAGACGCGGGCCTGATTGATTTGACACGCTTTGTCGTGATGAAACGCGTTGGAATAGTTGGCGAATTTCTTTTTTTTTTACGTTCGTCTCGTGCGCGCGATTATCGTAGATGACCGAAAATAGATCCTCGTCACGTGCCGCGGTTTAACCGAGTTAAATTGCCATGGTGGACAAATCGAGGCGATAATGTCGGTGCGTGTGCCAACCTCGGAACTCGCTCGTCCTTGCCGTCGCGAAGCTACTTTTGCACTTGCGCTTTACTAGATTAGATCTTTTATATCCAGCGAAGTTAGTGAAGATTTATTACTTTTGATGGTCTCTCGGTCGACTGTACTAGATCTTTGATGAAGCTATCATTCAGTATCTTTTACGGCTTCTTCAGACTCATTGATAAAAGCGTGATTATTATAAAATGAAAATAAAAGTTTTTAAAATTCATTTAAAATTAATAAGCTAGCTTTACTTGATCACAATTATTTTTTTAAATACTCGTTCGTTCTTCTAGAAAAAAATAAGTTTTTTTTAACCGAATTCTATTTAGGCTACAATCGTTTTAATAATGAAAAAAAGCTAAAAATAAATAAATAATAAAAATAATAATAATAATAAATAAATAATAAAAAAGTAATAATAATAAATAATGATAATAAATAACAAAAAATAATAAATCTAAAATAATAAATCTCTTGCATTTTACTGGTCCTTTAGAGATGAGATCTAGAATAAAATAAATTAATTTTTGAAAATTTTTATTTAAATATATTATAAAAATAAATAAAAAAGTAGATAAAATTTTATAGATCAGACCGAGGAAAAAAATCGCTGCTTCACATCGAGTTTCATCGGGCGAGCCAAGCGATTATTCCACGCGTTCGACTCCGCGATAGTTCCCGGGTGTAAAATCCATCGGACTTTTTTTCGATTGTAACTTATTTTTCTCAAGAAAGTTTAAGCGCTGAGGTTGCAAGTTTTTTTTTTTAAAAAAGATCGATGATTGGTGGCGTTGTTCGGTGTTACTTTTTCTACCATCTTGACTTGCAACGTTTACTTACTTTTCCCGATTAATTTGATTTATTAATATTTTCAAGGAATAGACGACCGCTCTTGAATAAAAAAAAATTTTCAATTTCACTCCAAACCTTTGATTTGATCTTGGTTGACGATAAAGTACTTTATGAAACGATAGATTTTTAATTTACCTTTTTCTCATGGGAGCAGAAAGTATAAAGTAGTCAAAGAAAAAAAAAATTTTAACCGATATTTCTTTAAAATTGATATGGTCTTGAAATCCGGCTTGGAGCGATCACAATATCAGTTTCAATTTTCTGTTTGAAAAATCAAAGTGTTCTTTTCTATAAGTACAATAGATCAAATTGCAATAGATCAAATTACAAGAAATACATTTTTTGCTTTTATTTGATTACAACTCTGTTATTAACTGTATTTTTATTTTTTAATTCATATTTTTTCATAATCTTTTGAGATAAATTTTTTACAGCTAAATAAGTGCCACATTTGCTTGTTACAAAAATACGTTTCGTGTCTATTTTTTATTGCTCCTTCTTCATAATTCATATTCTTCAAGAGAACCAATTTACTCGAAAAAAAAAAAAGAAAAAAAAAAAGGTTACTTTATAATAAAAAGACACTCAAATTCTCCCTCTACAGAGTCCACGTCCAACCACGTAATCCGCAAAACGCTGTTTTCCACAAGCCGGACACTCGAGGCTTGAGTCGAAGCTTTTTTCCCGGTAAATGTGAATCCGAGTGGACACCGGACGGCCTGCTTTAAAAGCTTGGCGCAGAATAAAAAGACACCGCGGAACACATTTGACAGCTCAAATTCAATGTTCTTTCTCAAAACACTAACTACCGGAAACAACAACCGGACTCTAATTTATTTCTTTCTGATATTAGTTTGAATTGAGACGTTCAATTGTACCCGCCTACCAACTTGGAGTATTGTCGAAAGCCATTTTTCCTCGCGATTTTGACCTGGCTACCCCAGGGACCGTAAAAAGAATTGAAATTCCTGGCAGGATCTCTTCGAGCCCCAAGTTGCACTCTAGCCGCGTAGAAAAGACGCACTCGCTTAATTTCCATAAAAAAAGAGTTTTAATATCATCCCCCCGGACGTACTCACCCCTTGCTCATATACGAGCCGTCAATCACCCACGAATTTACCGCAGGGCTCGCCCCCCCCCCCCCTCGAGTATTTATACTCGTCACCTGGGGGACCGACTCCATCGCAAAAACTCGTCCTCCCCGCGTCGGTGCGAAGGGTCAATATTAGTCCAGCCACCGGATACTCGATTCCGCCATCTGGTCCGATTTGGCTTTTATGCGGCCATGTGGGTGTGGGTGGACTGGGGGCGTTTTTTTCGCGCCGCCTCGAGCCTGGGGATACTTACTCTTGGGGAGAGGGAGAGAAAATTTTGTGGCGCGAGGAGAGAGAGAGCAATCATGATGGCGTTTAGCGTTTGAAATTAATCGATGAGCGCCGGGCTTTTATTGCTTGGTCGTATCGTTTAAGAAAATTACTTTATTTTTCGTTTTCATTTTGAAGTGGGGAATCAAGAACTGTTTTAGGTTTAGATGCATGAAATTCATTTACGATAATTATTATTTAAATATTACTTTAACCCTTAAAGTACACACGGGGTGTAAAACTGTCAGTGTGGCAGTTCTGGATTTGGGTGTGTAGTTTAAGGGTTGAAATGATGAACTATTATTAACTATTATTGATAATTCTTTACTAATCTTCTAATGTCGAAAGCGTTCAAATTTTTTTGAAATATTAACAAAAATAAAAATATTTATTACTTATTGTTGATGAATTAGTTCAGCAAAATTTCTACAGTGTAATTGTTATTAAATACAAAGTTGATCGGGCTTATGATCACTTTACATAGATAATTTTGTAACGTTGTGGCGCATGTTAATTGTTTACTCAAATAACACACTCAAATGATGCTTCATGATTAGGCGTGGGCTTTATTACTTTCCCGTGCTAGTGGATGTCCGACACATCAAAGTGTAGAGGATGGTATAATAAATACCGAATGCCCCTAATGAACGTACTACAAATTACTACAGAGGCTACGTTTATAGATCGAGTTTCTAACAATAGAATTACAGAGTTTTCAACACTCTAGATTGTTGGCTTGAATAATTAATTAATAATTGCATGGTTTCTCCAACTAATGTAGATTTTTAAGTTAAAAAAAGATCATTTAATTTATAATCCTTCCTACCCTGCTAGAAGTTTCAACAGAACGTCTGGGGTGCTCGCCAGATAGTGGGCAGAAAATTCTGTCAAGCTTATTATTTTATGTATATGTCTATATATATACATATATGTATATGTACCTAGATGCGTTGATGAGAGGTTAGTTTACAAATCGGAGCAGCAGCATGCAGCTCCGATGTTACAAAATTGATAAAAAACAATCAAATAATTTTATAGAAATATAATTTTAATTTTTAATCGATGAATTATGCTTGCTGTTTGAAAATCCTAACCTCTCCCTGCTGTATAGCCACACGTACAATGGACTTGAACAAATTTTTTTTCTTTTGCTAAATATTTTAACATCTATGGAGTCAGGGCAGTGACCAAGCGCATAGGATAGCGATTACAACCTGGAGATGATTTCCCCAGGAAGTTTTGACTCCGGAGAGGCCAGGGCGTATACCTGGTGCACCTGGTGATACTTACGCCAGGGAGATGATTTCCTCAGGAAGTTTGGACCTCGGAGGGGCCAGAGCAGATACCTGGTGCACCTGGTTATACTGAAACCTTGGAGATGATTTCCCCAGGAAGTTTGGACTCCGGAGGGGTCAGGCTGAACACCTGGTGCACCTGGTGATATTTACGCCTTGGAGATGATTTTCCCAGGAAGTTTCGACTCCGGAGGGGTCAGGGCGGACACCTGGTGCACCTGGTGATACTTACGCCTTGGAGATGATTTCCCTTAGAAGTTTTGACTCCGGAGGGGCCAGGGCGGATACCTGGTGCACCTGGTAATACTTACGCCTTGGAGATAATTTCCCCAGAAGGCCAGGGCGGATACCTGGTGCACCTGGTGATACTTACGCCTTGGAGATGATTTCCTCAGGAAGTCTGGACCCCGGAGGGGCCAGGGCGGACACCTGGTGCCCCTGGTGATACTTACGCCTTGGAGATGATTTTATCAAGAAATTTTGACCCTGGATGGGCCAGGGAAAATACTTGGTGTACCCGGTAATAAACCAACTCTGAAGATGCTATCCTAATAGTAAACTTGATGATGTGAACCCACTGGGATCAAAACTTTCTGGGAAAATCATCTCCAAGGCGTAAGTATCACCAGGTGCACCGGGTGTACGCCCTAACCCCTCCGGAGTCCAAACTTCCTGAGGAAATCATCTCCGAGGCGTAAGTATCACCAGGTGTACCAGGTGTTCAGCCTGACCTCTCCGGAGTCCAAACTTCCTGGGGAAATTATCTCCAAGGCGTAAGTATTACCAGGTGCACCAGGTATCCGCCCTGGCCCCTCCGGAGTCCAAACTTCCTGAGGAAATCATCTCCAAGGCGTAAGTATCATCAGGTGCACCAAGTGTCCGCCCTGACCCCCCCGGAGTCCTAACTTCCTGGGGAAATCATCTCCAAGGCGTAATTAATACCAGGTGCACCAGGTGTTCAGCCTGACCCCTCCGGAGTGCAAACTTCCTGGGGAAATCATCTCCAAGGCCTCAGTATAACCAGGTGCACCAGGTATTCGCCCTGGCCCCTCCGGAGTCCAAACTTCCTGAGGAAATCATCTCCAAGGCGTAAGTATCACCAGGTACACCAGGTGTTCAGCCTGACCCCTCCGGAGTCCAAACTTCCTGGGGAAATCATCTCCAAGGCGTCAATATCACCAGGTGCACCAGGTATCCGCCCTGGCCCCTCCGGAGTCAAAACTTCCTGGGGAAATCATGTCCAGGTTGTAATCGCTATCCTATGCACTAGGTCTCCGCCCTGACTCCATAGGTGTTAAAATATTTAGAAAAAGAAAAAAAATTTGTTCAAGTCCATTGTACGTGTGGCACACGTATGCCACACGTGTGGCTATACAGCAGGGCTGGTATTGTGTGAATATTATTTTAAAATTACATCAAAATGGATGAGAAAAATGTTCAACATAAGGAAAAAAAAAAAAGAAAAATTTCAAGTTATGATACTGAACATATTTTTGTTAGTAATAAATGTTACAATTTAAAATAAAAAGGTTTACGTTATAGCTCGCCAGAATCCCTATGCGTAAAGCATTGGCCTTCTGTCAAGAATCTGGCGATTAACCCTACTAAATTTCTGCCCAATTTCGCTAAATCTGCCCACTGTCTGGCAATATTCTGGCGGAAATTTCTCGCAGGGTATTTGTGGATAGTTAAGTTCCGATTTCCGATTAAGTCGAATTCACTCAAATCGAAAATTAATTTAAATTAAAACTTTCCAGTCTTTCAGAAAGATATGCAATCTCCAATAACAAACGCGCAGCCGCCTCCCCCCCCCCCCTTTTTTTTGCTCATTCCCAATTCAACGTTTTCCACGGATCTCCTCGAGCGAAAAGTGATTTTCCCCCCTCGGAAGCTTTAATCGAAACTCCATCTAGTCGGCGGGGGCGGTCGGTACATCCCTTTTATCCCTTCTAAATACGCACTTCGATACTCATTATACACCCAAAGTCCGTAAAGAAGATGTGACTCCACCTCGTCTCCCTGAAATCCATCCGATTCATGAAAACCGTAGAACGCAAATCCTCCAAAAAAAATAAATAAATAAAAGAAAAGTTACTCCTTATCCGAGGCGGATAAGTGCTCCGAGGATTTGTAGGATGCCGTATCTCTTTTTTACGCTTTTTTTTTTCTTCTTCCGTTGCTCTAATTCCCCGGAGAGGAAGGATACCGCCGCGGCACTTTTGCCGATGGAACCGAAAGAATGCGGCTTATCCGCGAAGGAACAGCTGTTTTGAATCGACTCCGGACTAGATTTTTCGGGCAAGTGCATCGGGAATAATAATTAAGTTGATATTAGAAAACTGGGCTGGAATTCGTATTCATAAAGTTACGGCGAGAGTTCGTGTATCATCCATAAATGCCATCATGTATCAGAAAACTTGCACCGATAAGCCGCGGCGCAGGGGGCTAATGTAATCCTCGGGTTGTAAAAAATTCCGGGAAGGTCTCATTATCCCTCGGAAAATAAAGGCGAAACTTTGCAATACGAAAAAAGGGGCATCAACACCGCAAACTTTGATTACAATCTACCAAAAGCACGCGATGTTATTTTCCAGGGAGTCGGCCACCAAGAACTCGTGTATACCAGCCCGGGAAAAGAACTCGAGTAAATCCGTACGAAAAAAAAAGAATTAAAAAAGAAACGAAAGAAGTACAGAAGCCACCGGGTAAAGTTGAAAAGACAAGGAGGGAACAATGCAACACGATGCAGAAGACCGGCTTGCTGCTCTCAATGACGCGAAAGTTAACTTCGGTTTGCTTTGCGTGTGGCTTTACTGAACTTTTGCTTCTTTTTATTTTATTTTTTTGCCCCACCTCTCTAACTTTTTTTATGTTTTAACTGTTGGAACTTTGATAGTTGTTTCATGCGCAGTTTTGTCGGGTATTGGTTCGTTAATTTTCGAACCAGCCGTTTCGTTTTTATAAGTGTCTTTTTTTCTATTGAAAATTTTCAATACATTCGTCTTACAGAACAGTGATATTTATTGTATTAAGGATTTTGAATTATTTATTCTCTTTTGTATACATCATAAAAATGTAAAACTTTTGATAATTGTGATTACTTAAAAAAATTTTAATAATTTAATTGGGCGTACTGAAAAAAAAATTTCGGTCAATATTATTAACATCTTTATTAAAATTCCGATAGTTTTTATAAAAATTGATAAAAATTTAATTCAAAGGTTAGTTATTGTGTTAATTTTTGTTCGTATGATATTAAATAAATAAAACAATGTTTTCTTGGTCAAACGAACGATATTTTATTAATAATTATTAGGATAAGTCCTGACGTTTCGTCATCATTTTTAGGATGACCTCTTCATAGGCTACAAAAAATAACAATTTTATTTATTTAATTTAAAGGTTTTTCTTTTAATAAACTTTTCCAATGCCTTTTTTTAAACTTTACTTTTTAATAAATCTTTAATTTAAAAAATGAAATTTAAACAGTCTTAATTTTAATCTTGTTGAATTTAATTTTGTTTCAGGTGAGTTATCAGAAAAACCTACCAATGCAAAATACTACGTGAGTACTACCGTCTTTCCGTCAAATAAAAAAAAAAATCTATAAAAAGAAGACGACCGTATCCCCAACAGTTCCAAAAGACAAGTCTCATCCCTGCAGCTTGAACCCCTGTAACTTTATAAATATAGTTATTACCGCCTCATGAAAGAGACGTCAAACCTCGCGGTTGTTTGCCAGCGCCACGTGAAGTGAGCCTCGAAACCCTCAATTAAAGTAACAGATGTCGTCGGGGTGGCAAATTGCCCTTACGAATATTCTGCGTACGCGTAGGGCTGCTGGAGTAGCTAGTGTCTGCGGTTAATGCTTCTCTTTTTTAAACTCCCGCCCTGACTCAGACTTGCAGGGCTCGAGTTTTTTTTCGTGGAAAAGGGAAAAGTGGTGCCTTTTTTGTTTGCATGTGATTAACGTCTGATTAATATGCATGAATTTTTCAACGGTTTGTTTGTTTTGTTTTTTTTTTTTTCTTTTCTACCCTGAAAATTCAGCATTAGAATTGCAAGGAATAATTTTTTCGAGAAAAGCATACGAAAATTCTGGACAAAAATAAATTAAATCAAACTGAATCAAAATTTAGATTACCAGTATCCTTTTCTGTACCCTTAATCTTTTCATCAAATCAACACCCGTTTGATCTGACAAAGGAAAAACCCCAGAAAATCCAGAAATGATCACGAGTATAATAGACCCCGGATACTAATACGACCGATGGGGACAATTATTAAATTCGTGGAAAATCTCACCACAAAAGTATATCGAGTTAAACGAAATAAAGCCGGCCGTCAACCGATGACTGACAGGTCTCGTCATCCGGATCCGAAAAAATCCGCGCTTGTTTTCCAGCTGCAGCAACCCTTCTTCTTTCAGCGTCCATAAAAGCCCGTAGATCCGCATTTTCCCTGGCAGGCGCTGATGAAAGGGTCATCTCCCACGCCTTTGTGCGCTAGGAACCGCACGCGTACTCTTTTTTTCTCGCATCTTCGCGAGCGCACTCTTTTTTTGGAGGGCAGATTTTTTTTTGGTTTCGCTAATGGAGAGAGGTACTCATATTGGATGTGCAGGTAGGGATGTTTATGCAGGGGTGCAAAAAAAACGAACCAGGGATGGAGATTTTTGAGTCTGGTTAATTTTTTTTCTTTTAGCTTATAAATACTTCTAAAATAATGATTTTTATCATAATTTATAACGAAAATTCCAAATTAAATTTATAACGAAAATTCAAAACTAAATTTCAAAGATTACCAAAAAATGGATCCATAGTTTAGTTTTTTTTTGTCTCACAAGGAGATGATTTTTTCATTCTTGAATTTTTGCTTAAATTTATTCTACAGAGTTCTAAAACCTTGCAATTTTTTTTTTTTTTTTTCAATGTATTTTTAAAACAAGATATGTTGAGATCCAAATTCCAAAATTTTGTCATTGTAACATTAAAATTTATAAAACAAAAGAAATATCAGTCGATACATAGAGTCAAACTTTCAAAAATTATAAATAAAAATATTTTTCTTTAAGAAATCATAAAAAGTTCTTTTAGTTTTAATGAACATAATTTATTTTTTAGCTATCGCAACTAAAAAAAGTAATGAAATAGATAGTAATCAGCATATGAACACTATATTTTTTCTATGTGATAGTCTTTGAAGATTCTGTAACTAGTAAAAATTATCCTCGCACTAGTGGTGATAGGAATTTAATTCTTTTCTTAGTCGAAAAAGTTATAAAACTAATAATTTTTTTCATCTTTATCGAGCTCGGAACATAACAAAAGCGATCAAAACCCTTTAAAATCAGGCAGAACGAAGGCTATATCGTCGCAGACGCCGAGCGTAACGACTGCGCGCCGCTACCGCTGCAACTGTTCCGACTTTGCTCGGTGGCGGCACGACGGAATCGATAACCTAATAGAATAATCCGGGAAGCCAAGCAAATGATCCTCCTTCTCCCTCCTCCCTCCTCCTACTCCACCAGAGAGAAACAGTATCGAACTCTCTTTCTCTCCAAGCTTCTGGCTTCCTCGGTCGCATGCGCGTATGATAATTTTTCACGGAAATAAGAGAAGTTCGAGGAAATAAGTACAATTAATTATTTAAAATTCGATTACTGCTCAATTTAAAAGATAAAAAAAGAGCTGTAAGAAACATAATCATCTTTCCATCTCAATTTGAATGGGAGGTTTTATATTTTTAGAAAAGTGCGGTACTAAACTAAATTAAAATAAATGTTAATAATTATTTTTAATATTCATAGTTAAGTTAAATTACAAAGTTGAAGCGATACATTTTTTACTTGGTAAATTATACAGCGCTCAGTTTTTCAAATATTTTAAGCGATTGTCGATTGACCCTCTTGATTCCGTGGTCGTACTATAAACAATTTCGGTTCAAGCTGTTGAAACGATAATAGCTTTCAGAGGAAAAAACTGTTTGATTGTCGAAATAATCTTGTTTAATTTTTAAACTTTGAACGCTGAATACACAATGAAAAAAATTCAATTAAAAAGAGTGCAATTCTAAGTATAAACGTTTTACATTTTTTCTTTGTTCATACAATAAAAAGCTCGCAAGTTTGGATTATTATACTTAATTATTTTCACATCGTATATGTGATGCCCCGTCTACACTGGCGGTTTAACCGCGTCATCTTAAGTTTGTTTAAAGAATTTTGCAATGTTCCCGCATGGTTAAAGGATTAATTTGTACTTTAAAAATAGGAAATAATTTATAAGATTAAGATGGTTACATCTTGAACTTCGATTCCAATGGCAACATTGCAAAATTCTTTCAACAAAGTTAAGCCGAGACGCGGTTTAACCGCCACTGTAGACGAGGCATTAGTTAATATGTTAACCTAATATTTCGTTTGAAAATAGTAACAATATTCAAAATAAGTACATAAATTTTCAGCGTAAATCTTCACAACGAGGTGTATCGTATTTTGGAGACCCTTCTACGAGCCCTTCTACACACGTAGAGCTCATTCCTTTTTTCCATAATTTTTTCAAGAAATTCAAGAATGATTCTGTTGTGCTTGAGTCTGTAATAATTTTTATTGGAACAATTGTATAAAGTTCGGCTTCATCTTTTTTGCAAGAATTTGAAACTTTATATCTCCACGTACTATTAAAATATTCACTTCTTGACGAAAAATTAATTAATTCTTGATCTGAATTTTGATAATTTGTACCATATCTCAAAACGTCCATGGTTTAACTTAGAAATACATAGTATTTTCCTCGGTATTTTCTCAAAATATACTCCTTAAATTTCTTTTCATTTGAAGACCCAAATGATCTGCGTTCCAACTTTAATAACTGCAAGATATTACTCACATAAACATCGATCTCTTACTTTTCACTATTACTCAAGTGCTGTTGATGAAAATTAACAGTTCCCTTTACTCTTTCAGTTAATGCAAAATAAATTAACACTGAAAGAATAAGGGTAACAAAATTCATTCTTTAAAATTTATGAATAAACTATTTTGTAACACCTTATTTAAAGAAATAATGACTGATTATGAAAAAAAAATTTTGTTATAAAATTTTAAACACGCTTTCTTCAAAAGTACTAACATATTTAAGAAATGAGTCTTCAAAAATTTAGCTTGAAAAATTGTGCAGTATTCTTACTCATTTCAAAAATTTTAAACTTTAAAGGCATATGAGTAAGCTTTAGTAACTTTCATTCATATTAAGACGTCAATTAAAAGAAAAACACTTGCGTAAATTGAGGAAAAATTTACGTTGATAGCTGCTTAAAACGTCAAAAACATTTTATCTCAGTATAGTATTTTTCGTATCTAGAGCGTAAAATGCTACTTTACGCTCGAGTGTGATCGTAGTGCCCGAGGGTCGCCGATCACACGAGACGTTACGCTAGCGATACGAACATTATTTTTTTTTATAGTTTGCGAACAGTCATCTTTTACGTAACGATTTTAGTGTGTTGAATGATCGCTTGACGAACACTGAGGAAAAATTAAAAAATATAAAAAATAGTAGTTTTAAAGCTGATTGGGCTGCTGAAAGTGTGCGTAAAGTGATCATTTACGCACTAAAATCGTTACGTAAACAAAGACTTTACGCATACTATGAAAAAAAATACTCTTACATTAAACGATCAGTTCTAAAAC
Organism: Encarsia formosa; assembly: GCA_038277355.1. Classification (NCBI taxonomy): domain Eukaryota; kingdom Metazoa; phylum Arthropoda; class Insecta; order Hymenoptera; family Aphelinidae; genus Encarsia; species Encarsia formosa. Next base: position 19,535,067 of record CM076184.1, read on the forward strand.
ATTTCATTGCGAATAAATATAACGATATTTGATATTTGAAAATTACAGTAACTTTTCAGAATGAAATTATTATAAATTATCGAAAGTCTTCGCAGCGAGATGAATCGTCATCAGGTAAACCCTGATTACAAATGGCCAAATGTTTTACGCCATTTATAATACCTGATTCCGTAGTGGTTGTAGTCGTTACAATAGTCGTAGCATTAGTATCAGAACGTTGTGAGGATATCAAATCTTGACAAACATTAGAAATTTTTCTTCTCCAATTTAAATTAAAAAACTCTCTTCTTGATTCATAATTTGATAATTCTTGAGGACGCCCTCTATCAAGTGTAAGATTTATACCGTATCTGATGTAGTTCATAATTCGTTGTAGAAGTTCAAAATGGATGTCGAAAATATATTCCGTAAACTCCTCCACATTCGTAAAGCCATGAGATTGTCGTTCAGACAATAATAGATTCAAAATATTATCCGTGTAAGCGTCTATTTCGAGCATTTCTGCTTCTATTATTAATGATCTTTGTTCATCAGAAGCAATTGACGCAGAAGCCCCGTCATTGATTGTTTCATTCATTGCTTCAATCGAGCCAAAAAAAACTGTGATAGAAAGTATGCGCACAATATAATTTATCATTTTTCAAGAATAGCTTTCGGAGATCCTGAAATGAATGTTTCATTTTTTAAGTTTTTTTTTTTTCGTACAAAAAGCCACATATTTATAAATTTTGTAGAAAACTTACGTCAGTTGATTAATTTCTCATCATGCTTCGTAATCCCACGTGTTGTTTCAAAATTTCTGCTTTAAAAAAAAGTTATTTGATCAAAAAATTTAATAATTCATCAGGAGCTGTTGAAGTAAAACATTAACGTTAGTTAATTTTTTATAATTGTAGTCGTTACAGTTGAACACACTTTGCCAAATAAATTTTTCTAAAGCTTCACGTGATATTTAACTCTTGTATAAACAGTAATACTTTTTTAAACACCATAAATCATGTGAAATTTGAGTTATTATAACTTTGTATGTTCTGTTAAATACTCATGAATTAGCTTATTTTATACATAGATTACTTTAAAAAAAAAAAAAAAAAAAATCGATTGAAATAATAATGATTTATAAAAACTGATCAGCCCGAGGGAAATCTGCTTTATTGTCTTAGAAGAAAAAATTTGCTGTAAACTAAATCCAATTCACGAAGTATAAACTAAATATCAAATTGCTTAGAATTAATTATGAGAACTGAAAAAGTTACTTTCAAACCAATAAAGAACTTTCGAAAATTTACTTTTGGTGACTGAAATTTTACGATCTTTTAGTTTATAATTTACTAAAGTCAATCCTACTTTGTGATGGATCTGCCATAATCTAGAGGCCAGCATGTCGTAACGTCCTCCAGACCTCATAAATTTCTAATTAGCGTCACCCGTATCAACTCTAACCCTCGCAACGGCATACTCTGTGTGAAAACGACCCTTGGCCCGGCTATAAATCTCAAACGCTAATACGGGGCATTGAATTGGGGTAAATCGACGTGATTAAGATACATAGTTGCTCCGTCGGTAAAGAAGTTACGATACTGCTTAATTTTTCTACTGAATATTTAATTTTTAATTTTCAAATTAAACTATCATATTTTGCAACTTGTAGTGAAGCTGCAAAAGATTAGCCAAAGATATAACTTTCCTCCTACTCGTCTACCCTAACTTCAAACTCTCAAGTTTTGTAAAATTGTACCCAATATTAGTGATTAAAGGTCGATCCGCACTGATCCGAAAATGTATGAACGTATCGTGGTTGGCTGAATCATCCGACTGTGGTTAATTTTCATCAAAACACAGAGGGCGCTTGAATTCGCGCTAAAATTATCCCTTCTCTCAACTTACCGGGAGTAAGAAACTTTGTGCTGAGTTAATTACACTCAATTAGGTCGGCTGCTCCGGTTTCTTTGAATCGGAGAACTTGCCAAGAGCTGCGATATTAGTCGCGAGAAATGTTAGGACTACGACTAAAATAAAAAAAGAGTGGGGAGGATGGCTGGTTTGAACCGAAACGAAGTTTAAGTTAGAATTAAATTGGTCTCTTTTTTCACAGTTGTGAAAATTCATACTTCAAGCTCGACTGTCCTTCTGTTATTCAAATTAATTTTATTTTCTTGAATGAAGTAGTAGTCTTTTTTTTTTTATAATAGCAACTAACAGAATTTAAGTTTTTAGTTAAGAAATATTTAGAAAGTAAATTTCTTCAAAAAGATAACTCCAATTCACATAGAAAGTACCTGGATTATTTGACTATAGAATTGCGATAATTAAATTTCTTTTCAAAAAGAATCTCATCTCGAAAGTCAGTTCGAAATTTCTGATCCAACCGACGACGCGTAACCCCCAAAGAAATCGTTTCCCTCTCTCGCGCTCTCTTGGCGGCGTATCGACGTCGTTACACGCACGACAATAACACCTTCTCTCGTACCCTTCGCCCGTGAGTAAAAATCCGACTTTATACTTCTCGAATAGCTACGAAATGGAATCGTGCATTGGGTAAAGCAAAATGAAAAGAAAAAAAAGTTGAATTTAATCCTCTTGGCGCGTAGCTAGCCACGAAACTCGAGGCGGAAGTAATTGATCGACTTAGCCGTCGCTCCTAGCCGAGGTTATTGGCGCTGAATGGGCTTTAAGGTGCTTGAGTTTCGAGGCACGAATGAGAAATTTTTTATCAAAAGCTGCAGATATGTGAAGCTTGATGGGGTTTTTAATATTTGATAATTGATGAGTTAAATTGAATTTCATGTGAATAATTTGGATATTTTTTCGATACAACGATTTAACCATAAATAATTTTAAATGAAGATTTTAATTCAAGTTTTATTATTATTTTAACAATTTTCAGTTTTTTTGGCGAAACATAAAAACTTTTTACGTTATTTGAATAAATAGATGTTTTTAATAAAATGACTTATCTAAGTTTCTATCTTGAATTTCAGTAAAAATTATTTTTCGTAACCAATAAGGTGCCTTCACAGTGGAGGGTATTAGCTATGTAACTATGGAAATGTAAAAAATTTCTAGAAAAAACAAAAAATAATAACTAGGAAGTCACTAGGGAAAAAAAAAATTAATTTGACAAACTAACTAGGCATTTTTCAGAAATAACATTTTCATCTGACTAGGTAGTCACATAGATAAAAATTTATTAAACTCTATGGTAGACCTACGAGTAAGTAGTGATTTTTTGCAATTATTTGGATAGTAGTTTCGAAACTAAGGTGACAAGAGGGACGTTTCCCGATTAAATATTAAAAGTGACGTCGTTCAAGCGGTAGAAACAAGAGTAGGTTCAGAGGTAAAAACAAATGCAAAAACGAGGGTTCAAAAGTAGGTAAAAGGATAGGAAAAGGAATGGGCACGAGATGAGACACAAGAGTAAGCATAAGGATAGAAATGAGGGTAGGCAAAGGAGTAGCCCTAAGGGTGGGCACAAGGACAGGCATCATATAAAATACGAGGGTGAGCATAAGGACAGACACGATATAAAATACGAGGGTGGGCACAAAGATAGGAACAAAGGTAAGCACAAGGGTAGAAATGAGAGTAGGCACGACGGAAGACATAGGAATAGGTACAACGGTAGAAACAGGGATAGCTACAAGGATAGGTTTAAGAAAAGGAACAAGAATAGGTACAAGGTAGTACCAGGGGTAGGTAACAGGCTAGGAACAGGGGTAGAAACAAGGGTAGGTACGAGGGTAGAAAGAGGGGTAGGCATGAGGGTACAAACAAGGGTAGTTACGAGGGTAGAAACAGGGGTAGGAACATTTTATATTTACACACATTTATTAATTAATTCATGTGTTTTTAATTAACAGGCATGTGCTGGCACGCAATAATCTAAGCTATTTTCGTGTCAAGATCATAATTGGAAAAAAGTAGTTTTTTCAGATTTTTTTAAAATTGTTTAATCAGCGTTAAAAAAGTTACATGATTAGTGTTACATGAATAAGGAAGTTATATGAATTTATTCATCTTGTATTATTTTCATCCTTTCTGATCAAAAACTAAAACAAGGCGTTTAGAATTCAGCGAAAAAATTCATACTGTTTCAAAAACATCAATAAGTTATTTTTGTACCTATCCCTGTTTCTACCCTCGTGCTTACCCCTGTTTCTACCCTCGTACCTACCCCTGTTTCTACCCTTATACCTACCCTCGTATCTACCCCTGTACCTACCCTTGTTTCTACCCCTGTTCCTAGCCTTGTACCTACTCCTGTTCCTACCCTTGTACCTATTCTTGTTCCTATCTCTAAACCTATCCTTGTAGCTATCCCTGTTTCTACCGTTGTACCTATTTCTATGTCTTCCATCGTGCCTACTCTCATTTCTACTCTTGTGCTTGCCGTTGTTCCTATCTTTGTGCCCACCCTCGTATTTTATAGCGTGTCTGTCCTTATGCTCACCCTCGTATTTTATATCGTGCCTGTCCTTGTGCCCACCCTCGTATCTTATATAATGCCTGTCCTCGCACCTACCCTTAGGGCTACTCCTTTGCCTACCATCATTTCTATCCTTTATGCTTACTCTTGTGTATCATCTCGAGCCCATTCCTTTTCCTATCCTTTTACCTACTTTTGAACCTACTATAGTACATTTGTACCTACTCTTATCTCAACCCTGGTGCCTACCTTTGTTCCTCTGCTTGTGCCTACTCTCATGTTCACCCGTTTCCTTAGGCTTGTTCCTATCCTTGTGCCTAACCCTTTTTCTACCTAGATTTCCACCCATGTACCTACTCTCATTACTACACCTATTTTACTTCCGCGCCTACTCTAGTTTCTACCCTTGTTACTACACTTTTTCACTCAGGTTTCTAACCCTGAACCTATGCTTGTTTCCGAGCTTGTTTCTACACTTCTGCCTACCTAGATTTCTACTTTTCTTCCTACATTTGCTCCTACACTCGCTTCTACCCGATTTTCTACCTAGTTTTCTATCCTTGAACCTAACCTCGTTCCTAGTACAGTGCCTACCTACGTTTCCACTCGCGTACCTACCCTCGTTTTCACATTTGTTTTTACCCCTGAACCTACTCTTGTTTCTACCGCTTGAATGACGTCATTTTTAATATTTAATCGGGAAACGTCACCTTAGTTTCGAAACTACTATCCAAATAATTGCAAAAAATCACTACCTACTCGTAGGTCTACCATAGAGTTTAATAAATTTTTATCTATGTGACTACCTAGTTAGATGAAAATGTTATTTCTGAAAAATGCCTAATTAGTTTGTCAAATTAATTTTTTTTTTTCCCGAGTGACTTCCTAGTTATTATTTTTTGTTTTCTCTAGAAATTTTTTACATTTCCATAGTTACATAGCTAATACCCTCCACTGTGAAGGCACCTATTGTTTTTACATCTTGATGAAAAAGTCGAAGATTTAATTTGTTTGACATAATTAGAAAATCTGTCAAAATCAGTGTTATGTTCTGGATTTGCATGTACATATTTGACTAAACCTTTGCATAGTTATGGGACTTCAAGATAATTCTCTCCTCCGATAATTGGCTCAGAGTCAAACTCAAATGCATACACCCTGTTTTTGTCTCGTCTGATGAACATCGGAGCAAAAGGAGCTCTTTGTTCAGGGTTTGAACTAACAAATCATTTTCATTAAAAAACTAGAGAGCAATTTTTTATTTTTTTGCTTTATAGATGGGTTATTTGACTGAAATTTATTTATACAATCACGATTTTTTCAAATAAATTTATCGGAACAAAAATTTTCAATCATTTTTTTTATCTTACGCAACTAATTGATGGTTCAAAGAATTAACCAAAATGAAAACAGAGATTAAATAATACAGTTAAAATTGTGTCCATCAGACCTATGTAATTTTCTTGACTTCACAAACTAGCCACTTGGTTAAGCGACCCGTCCACACCTCAACGACCCTCTCGGCATTTGTTTTGAAAGCCAATCCACCCCCACGACGCATAATGCAAATGTCCGGAGATCGGATAAGACCAAACCGGAAGTTCGGGTAGCTGCAGCAGCACGCAAGCTGTGGGAGCTTTCACGTTTTGACGCGCCTGGGCGATAAATTCTTCGGACCTTAGTCGCACGTTCTGAAGCTTTGGGAGATTAATCGGTGCGTGGTAGTTTTGCGTTTAGAGTTTAGTCGATCTAGTACCTCGTTAAGGGTGAATCGTTCTAGGTGATTTACTTTTATAATAAAAAATCTTACTCGGACAAGTGGTACCGTTAAGAGTGATAAATCGCATCTGAGAGTCTGAAATGGTGATGAGATGCACATAAATGATGATGGAATTGGTTAATGATAGACTTATGCTGGTTCCTGGATAATCGGAAGCAGTCACTCAAATTGTGATTGAGTTATTATAAATAATCATCATGAATTTTTAATGGAACTGTTAGACGAAATTAATGAAATTTAAAAATGATCTCGGATAATTTTTTACCTAATAAATTAAAAGGATGATAAAAATGATAATACTGGTTGTTGAAGTTTATAAATTACCAAAAATTCTGTCTTTGATAATGATCTTTGATTAATATTTCTTCAGTAAAAACTACAAAGATATGAATTATAGGATTCTGAAATTTTCCGCCAGACCTATCACTAATTTTTTTTTTAATATTGGTTCTTTTATGTTAGCTAATTAATTTAAAATTTATTCTAGTCTTGTTTGTCAATTCGGAGCCCGGTTGTGCCTTTGCTTCAGGAATGCAATTTACTCGCACAAAACCAAAACTCCTAAACACCTGGAAAAAAGGTCCCTTTCTATCGTACCCCAACGACAAATCTCGCGAAAATTGATTTTCCCTGAAAGCTCGAACGCGTCAATGATATAAAAAGGGAGCGCGGCACCTCTATACGCATACACACCGCGCCGTGGCTAGCTAAACGGGTCGGTCTGATTCGAAATTCCGGACGAGTGCGCCGCAAGCTCGAAATGCGGGCGGCGTGCATTCAAACTGCGTTCTGGATAAAGAGTTTAAAGAACCCTCATTTCCTCTTTTTTAATCCAAGATTTTATTTAAGTGAAAGCGATGATGAAATTATTTATCTTTTCACGTGTGAATCGAAGCTTCATCACAGACTTTCGATTTTTGACTATTAATTGTCTTTTAGAACCATTAGATTGAAAATAAAATCATTTAATGTGTATTTAAAAAATTCTTAAACAAACATTTTGTGAGTTATATTTTGTTCCAATATTAATGTTTTTCTCAAATGATTTTTTAGGACAAGTTGGAAAAATTGAAAATTTGAAAATTACGTGTCAGCATGAGTTTGCAAATTATTTATCTTTGTGAAACCTTCACTTCTGGATTTTGTAGAATTTTATGCCTTTTAGTCATTCGTAAACCGTGACGATAAGGGTTGATTAAAATCTCGTGTCTAAAATGCAATGATAATAAAATTGCTGCAACCCGCCGTACTACTTTTGCTATTGCTAATACTAGCGCTCCACGCGGCCACTACACACTTAGGGTTTGCCCGAAAGCCCGTGAGACTACGAGAGAGAGAGAGGGAGACAGTGCTGGCCGCTGGCTTTTGTTTTGACGAGACGAAGTCGAGTAAAAACTGACCAGCAGCGACCAGCGCAACAAAACATAATCAACAAATCACGGATGAACTTTTTAGTCAGCGGCAGGTGCTGATATGAATACTACAGTTAAGAAACACGCTTCACACACCACAAAATCATTATTTTTTTACTTATGCTATTGAAGTAAACAAAAAGAATCTTTTGCTCAGCTTCAATTCCGAATTATCATCTTCACACTTTTTTGAGTGATGTACAAGTAGATATTAATATAAAGATTTTTAACCGACAACGTTTGTCAAAATTTGCAAGTGCATCTCCCTCTCAAAGTAAAATTCCATCATCAAAAACTTTACCCATTTTTACTTTTGTTGTGTAAACATTAACAATATTGGAAAAATTAAATCCAATATAAACTTCGTTTTTATGATTACGCTGACGTTTTTGAGATTAGATCCAACACGCTGTCCGCTACTCACGGAGACAGCGGTAGCTTGTGCCTCGAGCGGCAGTGTAAAGTCGAGCAGCCAATCAGCAGGATTGGCTGCTCGACTTTACACTACCGCTCGTCGAGTGCAGGATCTACAAGACAGTCAGTAAAAGTAGCACCTCCCAGCCTAAAACGCGTCAGCGGAGGACGTACTTTCGTGCCGGGAGGAGGAAAATTTTTTTATTGATTCAGAGTACCAATTTTCAACCCTTTATTTACATTTACGACTTATATCAATACGTTTAAAGTCACAAACGATTGAGTAGCTTTACAAATGCAACTATCATCATCAAATAAACTGTTTCGTTATACAGTTATGCTCGGTTGAATTTGTTGTTTCCAAATTCAGATCTAAAAGTTAGCTAAAATAAATAGACAATTGTGAATTGGAAATTCAATGGGGTCATTTCATATTCTTTCAAAGCTAACTCATCTGTTTGGTTTTCCATGCACTGTTTTGTTTCGGTTATGGTAATGGTTTGTTGGTTTGTTGACCATATTTTTGTTAATAATCATATACAGCATGACAATCACATTTATCTTTTTTGCTTGGAACGGTATTTAACGCTTTTGTACAGTATGTTCTTTTCTGAAACTTTGATAAAAAAATGAATGTTTAATCAGATTTTCTACCGAGATTTAAAATTTTCCACTCTTTTAATACAGGCGTAAAAAAGTTGAATCAAAGAATGAGCAAGTTTAAAATAAAAGGATCAACGCCGTATAAAGCATTACATATGTAAAAGAGCTTGATTACGAGCCTTTTAACCACACTCTGGCTCACTTCTTTTTCCCTTACTTCAGTAAAATTAGTAGTGGCGGTCAACCACCGAGGCTCAGTATTCATCCAAAATAGTATTGCATTCGATTGCAGATTGAGCATCTCGCTTCTTTTAGAGATTTTTCAATTAGGATACTTGGTAATTCACGAATATTTTGGAAAAAAAAATTTTTTTCAAAGTAAACCAGAGTTCATTTTTAACAGTTCTAAAACTAAAATTGAAATTTGGGTTTGACCCAAGCCTCAAAAAGGATATTTTGAGCAAGCTTTCAAATAAATCGTGCACGACTCAAAGCCTAATGTATTCTCGAGAGTCGCACAATATACCCCAAAACAGTGAGACAGATAACGTTGAACCAGCATTGCGTAGCGGCAAACCAGAGCTCGTGCAAACAACGCGTAACTGCGGTGCTAAAAGGAGTGTATCTGCGGTAACCTGTTCGAAAGCATGGTACGAGCCGATAAATTTTCAATCTGATTTCACCTAAAACTATGAAAAAGGATAATTTATTTAGGTATTTAAAAAAAATGATAGCAATAAATAAACACAGAAATGAAATCTTGTACTTGAAAACGAAATGAAAGTCAGAAAAAAACACCATTGGTCGTTTCTCGCAAACACTAGAGATGAAACGTGAGTAAGTCATCCAAGACACAGTAGACTAGTGTAAATACAGCAGCACTGGCGTCTTCGATCTTTTGTTTTTTTGCCTTTGTTGACTTGTAGTGGGTCTTCGACCCACTCGAGACGAAAGCCCGGAAAAATTATTGAAGGCTCGAGTGTCTAAATTTACCTTCATTGATTTTTATTTCAAAGTTGGAAAAGTCGTCAAAACACTATAAAAAGTTTGATTAAGTAGAAACTATCGATATAATCAAGTTGTGAACATATAGGTTTAACACTTTATTGATACGAGTAAAGAAATGCTGTAGTAGAAATAATTTAAACCATTAAATTTTGTCTGCAATAATTTCAAAATTTTATTTAAAAAAAATATTTCCAGCTTTATTAAAAAAATATTTTAAATCAAAAAAATTTCTTTTGATAATTATTTTATACCTGTAAATAATCACTTGACAATTGTAAAAATAAATTCTCTCAGGCTATTAAACTCAATTGATTGGTGATTAAAAAAAAAGCACCAGGAAATTACAGACGGATGCATAGTTGTCGGGAAATAGCATAGTTCGAGTGTGAAGGTATGTACACTTAGCTCACCTTGGCACACACCCACATTATGGTAAAATAATATTATCACAAAGTACGCGTCGGGACACCCCTCCCCCCACGTATAAAACGTTAGATGTAATTTCAAGAGGTAATTCCAGTTGGATCCCTTCTCGCGTAGTTTCGCCTTCTAAACTTTACAGGAGCCTCGCAATGAAATTACAGGTCCTCTCACTCCCGCTGCCCCCCTCTCTCTCTCTCATCTACCTACACTTACATTTTTTATTTACCCTTACTCTTCGGTAATTGAGTTTTCCTCTGGCAATTTTAAACGTCGACCGTGCACAGGAGCTGCATTAAATTATCCAAGTTCTGATCTCGTGAGAAAACTGTTTGTCTATGTGCTAAGAAAACATGAAGGGAAACGAGGCTTTGGAAATACATTGCCTTGGAATGAAGCTCTCAAAACTTGTTCGTTGTTCTTTAAAATTCTTCAACGAAAAATCAAATTACAACATCTAAGTCGTCTCTGTTGCAGTAGCACTTCAACGGTTTGAAATTATTTTGCGTTATTTCACCCTAGATTTAAAATGATGAAATAAATTGAAATTAAAAGAATTTGTTTAACTCTAATTCATTTGAAAAAAGTTGGCACATTAAAAGTAATATTGTAGAAGAGAGATTGAAATAATAATTAAGACAGTTTATTACAAGTAAGAATTTTATTGTGAACTTCATAAATTAGATGTATCACTAGGATCTATCATGGTCAGATGATTTATCAACACAGAATTTTAGAATCTCTCAACAAATACTGTATGTCGTTATATAATAATGCAGTATCAGTAACTTTCTCAATTGATACCGTAGCAAAACCGAAAAAATCGGATGCATCATTATCCAAACATTGACACTCCAAGTTTCCGTTATTATCTAATAACCATTTACGTTCATAGAAAATTTCATTGTATAAAGTACTTTCTCTTTCTGCATTACTGGATGTTATTCCGCATTTGCTAGTTCTACAATCATTCGGACATGAGAGAGTACTTGCATTTTTGTAACATATGATATTATCAATCGACAAATCAGCCTGTTGTCTTGATTTTCCCAGATTATCTTGACTATTAACAGAAATTATTTTCCATAACCAATGAACCAGAGTCTTTACGTCTTGATAAAACTGTTGAGATCTTATTTTATTTAACTCAGTCATATTACTAGCGTTGGAATTGAGCATGATTCTTCTCCAAGCTTGACACCAATTAGAAGGTTTTGCATTCTTAAAACTGGCACATTCTTGCCAATCATCTCTATGTGAAATTTTTGAGAGCAAATAAAGGTCAAAATTGGAATCAATACAATCATCTGATGAATGAGACATAAACTGGTAATACAAACGAATAAAATCACATGTCCATTGAGGTGGTACATGAGTAGCTTGAGACTTTACAAAAGTGTTCATCAAATACACGATAAATTCGGTCCACCTGCGTCTTGAGAAATTTTCCAAAATTTGACATGCTTTGTTATCTTCATTCAGTTCTTCATTTTGAAACAAAGATCTTTTATACCTGTCGTACTCTTTTTTCATTGCCCAAAACTTTTTATTTCTGTAAGCATTTCTTAATTGTACGGGGACTCGTGAAAGTTCTTGTTCAGTTAATTCCCGTCTAACCCATTGATTTATGTCCATGCCAGTAACATCTTGACTCATGAAAGTACTTATCATTAAAATAATCAATTCAGTTCCTTCCGAGTATCTTTCGTAATCATTTCTCAGGGAAGTTGATGTGACATAATTGACCAATCGTTCATAAAGAAACAACATTTCTCGATAATGTTCGCGACCAATAATTAATTCAGAATCATGTTCAAATGCAAAAATATTAAGCTCGTGGTCGATTGGATTGAAATTAGGATCTAAGGGACCTCTTTCTTCTGAACTGGGACCTTCAAAACTGTTTCCATTTGGTATACGATCTATTAAACTTCTCATCATTTTGTCCAAGTGTGATTTTAAAGACTCATATGAATTTTTTACCGGAATTCCAAGAATAAATTCGAATTTTCTGAACCTATTTTCCCAAAATAAAAATTGTTTTGTACCTGGAGTAGTGAATCCACCGTTAATACTACTATTTAACCAAGTCTCATAAAATCTAGAAATTAAAGCTGTAGGAATTATATTGTATCTTGAAGTTCGTATGAACATTTCATAATTTTCTGCTATTTTTGACCGTTTTACAGGCAAAATTTTTATGTCTTCACTATTCAGAGCTCTTTTCAATGTTTTTTCTCTTGTTTTTGTAAATTTGATATCATTTTCATCTTGTCCCGATCCGCCGGATTCAGAAGAGTCGTCTCTCAAACACTGGATTGACATGGCCTTATTTGTCTGTAGAAGTGATACAGTCTTGGTGATCTCACTATAAATCAACTGATATCTTTGCGAAAAATGTTTTGAATGAGTGTTGACCATAAATTGTGCTAATTTTGCGCTAATTCTTTGTTTGAAGTAATTCATTCTTCTCAAATAATTGGGTTTTAATTCTAAATTTTTGTCATTTTGGTTATTTTTTGAGCCGTACCGAAGATTTTGATAGACTATTTTGAAATAATTTAGGAAAAGTAATAAATCTCCTAAATCATTTTCAAGTATTTCTTTCATATCAGAGTCTTGACCGACTTCGACTACAATCAAACTCATAATACCTTCCACATAGTTATTAATTTCGCAAATTTCATCATGGTTTAAATTTTGATTGTCAGAAGCACGTGACGTTGAAGCTCCATCGTTTATCTTTATAGCTTCAGCTTGTTTGTTTATTCCAAAAATGTTAACTGCAAACAGTAAAAATAAACCCGAATGCATTGCTTAGAATCGTTGTTTAAATAAAATAAAAACAGTGGATAACGTCTATCTAATTATTATTCGATAACATAATTCACTTGAAAATTTTGAATTGACTGTCGAAATGTATCAGTATAAGCGTAATTTTTCTGGATCAATTTTAGAACCAAATTCTTGAAATGTCTAAAAAACGTAAAAAGTATAAATTATCGACTATAAAAAAAAAGTTTATCAGAAATTTCACAGCTGTATTTTATGCAATCATTAAAAACGATTACGCTCAAATCAATAAATTTATCTTTTTCTCATTACTTAGTGTGCCATAATTTTAATAATTTAATTAATAATCAAAAAAGTGTCTCGGATACTAATTATCACATTTTCAATTTAAATAGCAAAAATTGAAATATGTTTTTTTTAATGATCGGGTCTTGGTTTAATGATTTAGAAGTAAAAATGTAAGTTTTCTGAAAACAAACAGTATCAAATTAAATGCATATCTCTAAAAAAATTATTATAATCGCGTAGTTTTCAATTTGAGATCCAAGCCCGAATATTTAAACGCCTCCCCATATTTGAAAAATATGGTATAAAGAAGGAGAATGGGAATGTATGAAAAATAAGGCCGTCACCCAGCCGTCAAATGGAATTTTAACGCATCTTTCTTCCCCGCCACGTCAAAGGTCCAACTCTCTCTAGCTTTTTGCATCCTCGCACGTAGGCCCGAGCTACTTTGTATTCCGGCAGGGACTCGGCGACGAGTTCATTCCGCCCCGCTGACGCGCTTTTCTCCTTCTACCCTTTCCTCCCTTTTTTTCACTCATTCATTCTTTCTTTTTTTTCTGCAGTTTGGGTTTTTTATTTACTTTTTTTTTTAGCTGCTACTTTTTTCGCGGATTGGGCTGCACTGACCCGAGAGTTGATGGGAGAGATGGTTAAAATTGAAATGTTTCGAAGAAGTCGAAGAAGTTTCTCAGTTTGGATCAATTTTACAAAATTTGCTTTACAGTTTTAAAAAAATGCTACAATCAACTTGAGACATATAATATTTTTTTGGTGAATTGATTTATTGAGGATTATAAAAAAAATTATTTTTCCATTGCTATTCACAAATTTAACAAACTACAAACAAACTACTTCTTATAAAAATATCTGATATTTATTCCTGCCGCTTTCGAGAGTTATGCGTGATCTCTCTCGTGATCTCTACAAGAGTAATGTTTTTCGTCTGACCTGTCATGTATATTTCTACTGATATTGCATATCGCAACTAAACGTACACACTAAGGACAAAAAGAGTCTCTAGGATCCTTAGAGGAAAGAATGAAAATAAATTTTAGAAATATTAAGTAAAATATAAAAATTTGACCATTGATTTCTGTGAAAAAATAAATAATTTTCCCAAATGGCTCGTAGTCAAATGAATTTACTTTCAATGAAAATATTATTCTCGATGATCATCGATGAAATAACTTTGTTCAAAACAAAAGAAACAGACATCTTTTTTTCCCCTAAAGCGATGAATCAAGGGGAAGATGTTCGCATGTCGAGTGTTATTTCCAACGTGTGCCACGTAATCGGCGAGGTGACTGTCCCCTCGAGCCAATCCGTAAGATAATTGGAAACCCGATACCGATTGTTTTGCTCAGGTAATATTAGGAAGTCGATTTTATTTCATAGCGGTGGAAGAAGCTTAGATTACACGTTCGATATATGATATCGCCGATTCATAATTTAACGTCTTATCTACATCAAGTTTTACGTGAAACAACCAACCTTTGAATTTTTGAAGTGTGAAGTACATTCTGTAATTATTATTTAATAATTAAAAAGTAAACTCCTATTTACATCGATTTTCTACTTCATCGAATGGCACATTAAATTTCCAACAATTTTTAGGTAATTTAAATTTATTCTCCTTGTTAAAAATAAAAACTACTCAAATATTTGTACTTTTTAAAATTTTGGGTACAAAAAAAATTATCTTCAAATTTGGTAGTTTTCGTACAAAAAATTATAGATTTTATCATCTCACCACTGTGTGCAAGCGGCTCAATCTTTTTAATTTACGTGGGTACGGACTATCCCAAAGCGACAATAAAAAGACCGCAAAATTTTTATCCACCAATCGCATCTGATGAATTTTTGAAGCCGCAAAATCTCACTTCGACATGATCAGCTTGGTCTCATAAAAATTCAAAACGTAAACTTTGTTTTCAAAGGGAAAAAATTCATCCGATCCCTAGCTCTTCCAGCAGCCCGGCTCCGGTTCTCGAAAAATATCGAAATCCTCATAAAATTTTCAATTCACCTCGCCCAGCAGCCGACCCGGAGCGATGATCTCGAACAATAACAATTTTCCTTTTCTTCCCGTACAGAGGAAAAGTCCGCGGAAAGAACAAAAGTCACATCAGCGCGCGGGGCGGGCATAAAAAAGAAATGACTTTCAATCCAGAACCGCCCGCCGGGATAAATTATGCGATAGCCAATATCGTCAAAAATCAATCTCCTCCTCCGGTTTTTTTTCTTTAAACACGCAACGGATCTCGTCTTACGCTTCGCTGAATCGATAGACTTGCGTGAGCTCCCGGATGTAATTCCGTCGGGGATTATTTATTGGTTATGTACCGTTCGCGAATTAAGCGAGGGCTGCGGGTACGTTTTATCGGTGCCACTGGGATATCGCGTGGTCGTTGAGGCGTTCACTGGATTTCCAGCCGCGACGAACTTCGTCGAGTTTAATTAGAATGCACTCGCCTTTGAGCTCCTTTTTTCATTCATCAATTTTTGCTAATTTTTATTTGTTTTTTTCATTTCGCTAAAAATGAAATATTAACTTGGGATAAATTGTATAAAAATTACTTTTTATGAACTTTCTTGTCATGATGAATTTCGTACGAATGATCCAGTTTGATCTTACTAAACAACTCTAAACAATTCTCGGATTACAACTAATCGGCTTTGTACCTCTCTTGTTTCCTGTATGAGTCATTAAAATAAAAAATAACCTATTCGCTTTACTGCTTAATTGATTAATCGTACTTATAACTATATTTTTGACTCAAGTTCAATATAAAACTTTTGAAATCATCATTTTGAATAACAGGAATCCCAAAATTTAATAAAATAATTAATTCGTTTACCATGCTGCCACAAAAAAAACCATTAACCCAATTAAATCTATCTCTTTAAAGTAGTCAAAAACCACCCTCTAGAAATCGGTAAACGAGGTTAACATTACAAAGGTTCCCATTAAAATTTGAAATTCAAAGACTTCTCTAAAGTTAAAGCGTAAATAATAAAATAACCTTTTGTGCGTAACACATCCAAGGGAAGAAACTCCCATTCTTAATCCCTCGGTTGGTGCGCGCGGCTGGAAAATTTCGACCTGCTACGCGCAGGACCCCGAGCTCCACTACCTCTACTCTCTAAATTCAAATGCCTCGGTACGCTCCCCGCGCGAGTGGATTTTCATTCCTAAGCCACACAGACGCGCATTTGTTTCGGTACTGTAGGCATTATAGTTCTAAACTACAAGCGCGTAACTTATTAACTACGAGTTTTGAGCGCGGTTAAGACGCATGCTTTTCGGTCTATTTGAGCTGGAAGAAAAGGAGCTTTAACGCGTTTCGAGTGAATTATCTCGGCTTTTTGACTTTGTAAAGCACGAGTGAAAATTCACTCAGTGTTTTAGTTTTAATGAAATCGTAAGGTAATGAATTTTTAAGTTTCGGTTGATTATCTGAAAACAATTATTTTATCCCGATAATACGTGAAAAATCTTTCGTTACCAACATGGTGAATAGTTTTCCTGTACTTGGCAATTTTCTTCCAATTACTTTTCATAAGGGTTGAGATTAGATACTTATTCAATACTAGTTTTAGAAAACTCGAAAAATATTTATTAATGTAGAGTTTGTTTTGATTATCCAGGCAAGAAAAAATTACAGTAGATGTAGTTTGTAATTATTTATTTATTAATTCTTTAAGAAAAAATTAATTTAATTAATTGAACAATTAATAAATAAATAATTACAAACTTCATCTACTGTAATTTTTTCTTGCCTGGATAATCAACACAATGTCTACATTAATAGAAGTTTATACATCTAGTAGGCAATACAAAGTTTATTCTCGAATGCAGCCATACTCTTATAAGCTAGCAAAAAACTATTATTATTTTTAAAATAAAAAATATTCACATCTGGATGATCTATAGTTGAAACTCATGATAAAGTCACTAGCAGTAACCCGAAATCAAATATATTCCCAAAACGAACGAATTACGGTCTCGGCGATGTCTGAGCTACGAGAGCACTTAGCGGGTCCAAAATAAATGTAGTCAGACGTAAAATGCACGTACACTCTCGCGGGCACATAGCCCCTGACTCCTCCAATAAACACATACAGCGAGACCTTAGCTTGTGAAGGTGAATTTAGCAAAGATTTATCCAGCCTCCCAAAAGTTACGCACGTTTTACCCTCCTTCCCTTTTACCACGAGCACTTGAACGTAAACTGCGGTGCCTTTTCCAGTGTCGCTCCGTATTGTACTTTAAACTTTCAGACTCCCCCGAGTTTCTTCGAATTTAATAAAACCCCGAGGACGCGTTCTATTACTCCGCTGACTTGTTTAAAAAAATAAATAAAATCCTCCAATCGAAGGACCTTTTTTGAAAAATCAAGCTGCATTCTAGAACCCAGTGGCTCTAAAATCCATTTCGTCCCCGTGAGTATGAAGAAAGTTAGGTCAAAAAGAAAAAAAAAAATCAATGTCCTTTCAGTATTTTAAAAAAGTTTCAAAGGCGCTCGACCGCGAGAGCTTCATGATCTCGATTCACCGTGGGGCCCTCGAAATTTTAAACACTTTTCTTCGTGGGGCCAAAGTGTCTGCAGGGGGAGCGAAGAAGTTTTCTCGACGGGCGGGCGCGAGGCTCCGCTCCCGGCTAATCCAATTTTTTCCGCTCCCGCGAATTTTACGAGGCGTGCCTCGCCTCCCCAAACCGATTCGGTGGCGTTCTAATTCAAGCTCCTTCTTCTTTTCTGTTGCAGGTACGTGATTGCTGCACCGCCGCTGAACTTTCGAGAAAGATCTTACATGAAAAGATTTTTTTACCCCTTTCTTGTTCCCTTTTTTTTTCATTTTTATTTACCGTTGCCGCTGGGAGCGAGATAAGTATACCGTGTTGCAGTCGTGTGCGTCTTGGTGGTGGTGAGTTGAAATTTATAAAAGTTTTGTAGGGTAAATAAGGGTAGCGAGTTCGAGTTCGGAGTCAGAGTCTGGTTTTGACGAAATTCTAAAACTTGGCTTATTGTCCACTTTGGGAACTCGAGGATCCACCGACAAGTCAGAAGATTTTTAAAAACAAATATTTAACCGCGAACAACGAGCCTGAATTATCATTTTTTCTGTACAGCGTCCCGAAAACTTTACTGGTTTACGAACCGAAGTTCCATGTGAAAGTTTCTCTTACTCTTCGCAAATGAAACAATGTAAAATTTGAAACAATACTTCCCTGGTGAAACAGTGAATTTTTCCCCAAGCCATAAAAACCCACTTGAACTCTTGTCTTCGTAAATTACCCACACGCCTCGGGCTAGAAAATCTCTGCAAAAAAACTCGAAAATTGAATTTTCAGAAACTCAACCTGTTGACCTCATGCTTCGCGAATTCCACGTCAAAACCGGTAACGAAAATCCTCTCCCACGGTCAATTAAAAAGCGCGCTCGTCTAACCTTTAATTACTTAGCGTCGCGTTAACAACCAAAATTACTCGTCCTCATAAAAGGAAACAAACAAACACGTCGCCCCCTCAAATCAAACCCGGGACTGCGGTATTCAATCACCACCGCAGCCTCGCGGTACTTCATTAAATTACACACTCTATCTCTCTTCGCATTCATTCGGTGAAAATCGACACCGCGGAGCTCCGGTGTCCTACGGTGGAGAAGTGCCTGCGAGGAAAGAGGAGAAAACGGGCACAATGGACCTGATTGCCGAAATTAGCGGGGCGCGAGCGCGCGTCCCTTTGTCTCCCAAAAAAAAAGACCAGACGAAATTAGAAATGGAACGGACAATGGCTCCGACGAATTCTGTCTTTTTCGGGGAAGTTTGAGAATGGAATGATACAACGGAAGAAAAAAAATTTAACGCGTCTGGCAGTTGGATAAGTTGGCAATTTGCCTTCTTTACGAAATTTATGGAAATCGGAGGTGGTATAAATTTTTGTGTCAAAGTTTTAATAGTTTCTATAAAACTTTTCTACCGAACGAGTTATAAACGATCCCGGGTGGCCAAAAAAAAAAAAAATGAATGATTTTTCGTATCAATTTTCGAAGCCGTTCGAAGGTTTAATTTTATCATCTCGATTAATTAATCGAGGGAATCCGGATTTTTTTTATCTCCCGCTTCCGTGAGTAAAAATCGATTTCTTCTGCACTTAAAACCAAAATAATCGGTTTCTTTTTATCGAGGGCCATTGTATTTTTCTTAATTTACGTCTACTTTGTTAACGCGAAGTGCTTTTGATGAAAGTTAAGTAAATAATCGATTTGCAATACAATTCTGAGCCCTTTGAATAAATTTGACAAATTGAGAGCGTTTGATCGCTGAAACTCGTCGATACTTGAAACCTGTAGCAGAGCTGCCAGTCTTTATTGCGGTTGAATTCTTTTTTTTTCTTTAAACATTTCCATTCCAAAGCATATGACCTGAAGGAATGGGCTTGGACGTTTACTTAAGAATGGATTTATTATTAAAACTTAAGAAAAACTGAAAAAAGCATGTAATGCAACCTTAAAACTCTTGTTTATGAGTATATTTTTGTTTACTTGTAAAGTCAATAGATTTGAAGACGTCAAAATATAATTACTAAGTTCCATAAAAAGTATAAAACAAGGTGTCTAATTTTACTTTTAAACTTCTTATTCTGATATTTCAAAAGCAACCCTTAACTTTGAAAAGATGAGATCTCAACATTCGGTTACTAACCTAATAAGTATCAATACGACAATATTTTAGTAAACCCACCAGAGCACAAAAGAATATATTAGCTCAGTGTTTTGATACGACAAAGTAAAAGGATTTCGAAAAATCAGGTTCGAATTCGTTTATCACAACCGGAGTTGGTCCACAGAGGATGAAAGAATCCGTGACAAAGACCAGGAGGAGGATTACAGTGTAAAAGAACGGATAGATCAAAGCTCGACAAAGGCACAGCCTGCCTGCATTGTGGAAGAGGAGGAGGAGGAGGAGGAGGAAGAACTAGGCAAACTCAACCCCCCTGGCGTCATCCCTCACTCGCGCGTGATGATAGACGTGAAAGAGAGCCAATTGTCACTTTCTCGTACTGCTTTGAATGCCGCCTGGGCAAATGAGACAACTCCAGTGCTTCGGTCTGATTTGCTTGACTTTAATTGAAGTTTCCTCGGGTTATCGCTTTTTTCTCCTTCTTCTTCTTCTTCTTCTTTTCCTTTGAATTTTGAATTGCTTTTGCGTCTTTTGTGGTTGGGGAGTGTTTTTTTGCGAGGAACGTGACGAAATTGAAAATTTGAAATTCTGGTTGAGCTTGGGCTTACAATTGATTACAGTGCAAATTCTCTAATATGAGTTTTAAAATTTGACATGGACTAGCCGAGAAATATGCAAATCAGTTCTTGAATTTTTCATTATTGTGACGTTATCAGTCTGTAAATGGATAATAAGAACGTATAAGATAAAAGAATGAATAAGCAGTAATCATTTTTTATAGACAAAAATAAAGATGTAGAAAAACTTTTTTTTTTAATTTCTATTGCCTTGATTTTTTTTCAAAATTATTATTCAATCCTGTTGAACTCGGCATTCATTTTTGAAAGCTAAATTTTTTTATGATTAAGGGGGTACATATACCTAAAATTTTTCAAAAAATCAATTTTCTGGTTTTTGTGTTTTTTGATGTACTTTTACATCAGCTTTCAAATGCCGCAAACCGCGTTTCTTAGTTAAATTTTTCAGATCGATAATAATATGATAATAATTTTATTCAATATCGCCAATATTCTCGTATCGACGATATGTAATTGTCGATAATATCGAAATTTATCGATCTCGGAAAAAATTTTTTGACATTCCGAGCTTTCTTAAATGTTTCAATGTAAGAATTGAAAAACTAAATATTCTATGTTTTTTTAGATCAGCGTATATATAATTAAGCTTTATAATCAAGTCCCAAAGGGACACAATTTAAATATAAGTTTCAAGTTAATATATGTATCGTGGCGCGTAGTCTAGTGGCTACGGTCACCGCCGTCGATTGGGATACAATAGTTTCGAATCTCGACACATTTTTTTTTTTCTTTTTTTTTACTTTTTGTTAACTTTTGCTCTGTTTTAAACTGTTTACAAGTATTTTATTTTTTCTTTATAAGTAAGTTTTTTTTTTCTTATTTATTAATGAACTAAATATTAAAAACCGTATGAATTATTTATGGTTACCAGAAAATGAATAAAAATAACGTCGTGAAACAAACATTAAACAGCATGTAAATAAAAGTATTTTTTTCTGTCTTTCAGCTGAAAAAATATTTTTAGCTAGTTTCTCGGCTAGTTTTTAAACTGAATTAATAGAAAAAATAAACTAAATATTAAAAACCGTATGAATTATTTATGGTTACCAGAAAATGAATAAAAATAACGTCGTGAAACAAACATCAAACAGCATGTTGATAAAAGTATTTTTTTCTGTCTTTCAGCTGAAAAAATATTTTTAGCTAGTTTTTAAACTGAATTAATAGAAAAAATAAACTAAATATTAAAAACCGTATGAATTATTTATGGTTACCAGAAAATGAATAAAAATAACGTCGTGAAACAAGCATCAAACAGCATGTTAATAAAAGTATTTTTTTCTGTCTTTCAGCTGAAAAAATATTTTTAGCTAGTTTTTAAACTGAATTAACAGAATAAATAAACTTTACTTTGGCTATGAATAGAAGCTTTATGATAAGTTTTTTCGTTGACCTCGGGCGCCCAGGGTTTTGGGGGTCCAAGGATTGAGGGATAGCTGATCAGATTATTCATTAAACTCTACGTCCAGGGTTTTGGGGGTTTAGAGCTTGGGGGATAACTGATCAGTTTTTTCGTTGACCTCGGGCGCCCAGGGTTTTGGGAGCTTAGAGCTTGGGGGATAGCTGATCAGTTTATTTATTGAACCCGACGCGTAGGGTTTTGGGGGTTTAGAGTTTGGGAGATAACTGATCAGTTTTTTCGTTGACCTTGGGCGCCCAGGGTCTTGGGGGTTCAAGGCTTGAGGCATAGCTGATCAGATTATTTATTGAACTCTACGTCCAGGGTTTTGGGGGTTTAGAGCTTGGGAGATAACTGATCAGTTTTTTCGTTGACCTCGGGCGCACAGGGTTTTGGGGGTTCAAGGCTTGGGGGATAACTGATCGGTTTTTTCGTTGACCTCGGGCGCCCAGGGTTTTGGTGGTTCAAGGCTTGAGGGATAGCTGATCCGATTATTCATTGAACTCTACGTCCAGGGTTTTGGGGGTTCAACACTGCAAACCAAAGTGTCTTAAAAAGTTCGATATAGGTATACTTGTCGTGTAAATTTTGTCACGATTTTAAAACACTTCCAAGTGTTTTCAATACCTAACCTGCAGGGTTAGACGCATAAGACACTTAAGTGTTTTAAAATCGTGACAAAATAAGACACTTGGTTTTGCAGTGAAGGCTTGAGGGATAACTGATCAATTTTTTCGTTGACCTCGGGCGCCCAGGGTTTTGGGGTATGGCTGATCATTTTATTCATTCAATTCTACGTCCAGGGTTTTGGGGGTTTCGAGCTTGGGGGATAATTAACCAGTCTATATATTCAACTCAACTTTTTTTTTTCTTTAGACGTCATTTTTATTGGGGGCGGGGGGGGGGGGGACTGGACCTCAGGACACCCCCTAGCTGGAAGGAGTTGTTGCGCCCCTGGTTAATGAGCTTTGTAGATTGGTTAATAATTTTTAATTTATTTTTTGTCGATAAATTTATCGACTCCCGAGACGATATCGATACGATACCGACATTTTTTTACATAAGTGTCGTCGAGACGATAAACGATACGATAATAATGATCCACGACGATACGATATCGATATTTTGGAAAATATCGATATTGCATCGTATCGTGAAGTCCTATGTGTGCAGAACAAAAATTTTATTTCAATGCTTTTGTGCTTGTGACAAAATGATAAGAGAAAAAAAAAATTTTAATTTACATAAAATAAATTTTTAAATAAATGAACGGTCTTGAATCATTAACACGAGCTTCGGGATTAACTTTGGTGAATTAATTAACTCGCACGCAAATTCAAAGCGATTACAGATTTCGATCAAAATTCAATGCATTGTGTAATTGGTTGCGTGGAAATTTGTAATCATCTTCTGGTATTCATGGTTTCGGAAATCCATCCACGAGATCTTCTTGTATCAATCAGAACGTTGTAAACTCCAAGCTTATGTAAGACGTAAGCTTCCGTGAAAATACCTACTTGAACGTACCGCGAAGGATTGTTTTTCATTGGACAAGCCAGAGAACCACCATAATAACTCTGGTTAAAAAATCAAATTTTTTTAAATGTTTATGAAAAGTAAAGTTCAATATAAGTTAAATGAGCGTTTACCCGAGCAGTATCTGACTCAGAAGTACTTTTGGCACACATTAGACTGTGGTGGAGTTGAAATTCTTCTCCAAGTGATGTTTTTTGAAGAGCTTTTTCACATTCTAAGTGTGGTAAGACTACAAATTGATCTGCACGCGAATGTTCTAAAAAAATTAACATGTGAATTATTATTCATAAAATCTTACTCTATTTCTCTGTCTCTATATTACCTCCTCCTGCTAAACAATAATTGCCATCAAAATTATCATTTTTATCAGGAAGACAAACGAGCTCAGTTTCTTTGTTTATAAAAATTGGTTGTTCCAAAAAAAGTAGTGCATGGGAATCGAAGTAGTAACCATCGGTGTAATAAGGATTTACTGTCAAATTTGTTACTCGGCGGGCTTGGTCATAAAATCCGTGTTCTTTACCCACTTGAACAGTCAGATGGGAAACATTGTATCTACAAATTCAAGAACAGTTCAAAAAAATTACTTCTTTAAATTAAACGATAAAGCAGATGTTCAAACTTACCTGAGGATACCCACAGCATCTGTCAAGATTATGTTCTTATCGATCAGAGAACCTTCGGATATTTCTTCATCGTTGTACTTAATTTTAACTGTCCACGGAAGCCTAAACAACTCTGAGTTATCATATTTTCCGCTCAAATTTAGATTGCCGCAAGAGTCTTGTTTTGGTTGAAAATTATTTGGCTTCTGAATAGTTGGGTACGGATAATTTACGGACGGTGAAAACTTATTTTTTGTTGGTGTTGGATTTGACTTAACTGGTGTAAATTCTAAAGAAAAACAGCAAATGTTCAGCTGATTATCGGAACACTGCGGTCTGTAACTGCATTTGTAAATTTAAGGTTATGGAAGTATTCAATTTTATTGTAATTACAAAAATAGTATTAATGAAACTTACAAATACTTGTTTTCATACCAACTATCATTTTGGATACGAAGTAAAATCACACGAATATTTCCATTGGGACTTTTTGGGGTACATTGATTCCTATTGATGCAGTCACATTGAACTCCAGTGTAAACTGAGTATCTTTCTGGTCTCGAAAAAAATGTTGTTGCAGCTTTGAATGCTGCATTAAGAAAGTTAGTATTGTAGTTTACATTATACCGCACACGATCGGTACAGCATATAGTATTAACGCTTAAAAAAAATATTGTAGTTGTAAGAAACTTCATTTTACATTTAGCTTATGACGAAGTAATAAAACTGACGATATTTTTATCAGTTGAACGAGAGAAAACTTTGACACAATTATATAATTTTATGATGATGTATGAGGCATTAAAAATTGTTTATAGTTCATAATATTCTGCTTTTTAACATATGTTTTTAACTCGGTGAAAAATAAATCACTCACTTTTGGCGTTTTGTTTTCATCATTCAAAATTTACTGAGAATATATTTTTCGAGCAAAATATTTTTTTTTTTTTTTTTTTTTTTATGATGATGTTATGTATTTGCTTTATAACTCAAAAAGTAACATTACGATTTTTGGTAACTTAATTTTTAAAACAAATTGAAAACGATGAAAATATATTCTCAAAATTTTGTTTCCAGCCATAGTCGGTCCGTGTAATTCTCGGTGTAATTATATTTTATTAAAAGAAAAATTAAATAAATTTTTTAATTGAATGCTTTTTAAAAATAAAGCATGTCAACGACTGTTTGTAACAATGAATACAGTTTCCGAATTCATTTTCACAAAGCTTATTCAACCACTCGAAGATTTTTTTAATCACTACCTTCGTGGGCTCATGAAAAAAAAAGTCGATAACCGAAAGCCCTTTAAAAACTCTACCAACTTGGAAACAATTTTCCCCGTTCACTTCTTCCAATACCATCTTGAAGAAGTTTTAATCTCCCAAGCATCACCAAACTCGATTTTTTCCTCTAACTTTTCCACTTCGGTGACAAGCATCACCTGGACAACGGCTCTGACCCTCATTTCTCATCTTCTCTTTTGGAGCGGAAAAAAAACCTCTCGCACGGCAAACGTTTCACCTTCCAAACGAGATCGATTTAACTTACGGCTGACGGTCGCGTCAAGCCGTACACGAAATTACGGCATTTCCTAGCACGGATAAATTTGCGAAAAAATTAATTCTTTATGGGTGATGTGACCTAGTAAAAGGAGGTTTTATTTAGCAATTTGTAAAAAATTGAGACGATGATGTTGAAGAAAATCATGATTAATGAGTAATTTTTTGATCAACAAGGTATTTATTAAAATTACATTTCTTGTTTTTCATTTTTTTAATCTTAACAAAATAAAATGATACAAAAAAGTACTTTGACTAAAGTTTGACATGATTGGTTGTTAGTTATTGGATAATCAATTCGATACAAATCGAATCAGTACGTTCCGAAACTTTTGGTTCTTTCTCCATTGATCTAATATTGATACAATTTAGATCGAAATCTGCTGTAATGTCTTTTACTTTTGATTTTTACGAGGATTTTTATATTTTTAAGAGATACACACTAAGTTAGTGAAAATCTCTCACAGTTGGCAGAGTTGTTGAGTCATCCCGAGAAGTTTGAATAAATGGTTTAGGCAAATCAAGTCCATTCAATACATTTTTCAGTTTAGATTGTTCTGAATTATTTTGTTTATTCATATTTCTGATGATCAAATTCTCTGAATCAGAGGAGTTAATCTCACCCAAGTTTGTAATGGGACTTATATCGATTAATGTTTGATTTTCATTCTCATCTTCATTAGGATTTATGTCGATTGATGTTTGATTTCCATTTACATCTTCATTTGGTGTAAACAGATTTTTGGATTCTTCTGGATGCTTACTAATCGGAGCCGGGTAAGCGAAATCACTGTTTCCATAGTAAACTGCTCCTACATTGACACGAAGCAATGGATTCAAATTATCAGTGTTGACCTTGGCAAAATTATTCCTTCGAGAAACTTTTTTATTTTCTAGTTCAATTATACTAGAATAATCAAATGTCTTTGAATCGGGTGGAAAAGGAAATATCTTTAAGTTTGCATCATTTTTATATACTTCTTCTCCGGTACATGCACAGATCACTGACAATCCAAGAATGACTATTTTAATCATTTTATTTTATTGCAAGAGATGCTGTGAATATGAAAAAAAGTTTTTTTGTAGATTTTGTAAAAGATATAAACCTGGGTAGATCCACTAACCTGTAGTTAAAAATAAGCAAAAAAATTGTAATTAACAAGATAAAATTATTACCTTTGAATAACGCAAAGCTAGCTCGATGAAATGAATTTAGTTGTAAATAATTTGATTCTCAACTACAGCCAAAACAAGATTGTTTGAAATTTTGTAGTTTCAAGAAATTTAAGTGCCGGAAATTTTAAAGAATTTTTTCGAGCAACTAATTAAACGGTTGAAAAGTAATAAATTTTAAAATTGTAGAAAATACATTTAAAATATTACAAAATCAAATTAAACTTTCTTATAATATACTGGTGTTACCAATTGAATTACGCAATTAGAGTTTATCGCATACCTCTTGAGCTTTTATTACAGAATTTTGGGTTTATTAAGTAATCATCGATGACCCAATTTTTGTTTTTGAAATTTCCAGAAAAAGATTCCATTCATTTTTTTGTTTTATTAACGTCTGTTTGATTGAAACAAAAAATCCAATAAGCTTTTTTTGAATTGCCTTAATTAGTTTTTTTTAATTATTGTCAAATTGAATCAAATTAAGACCATTAAAATTGTTTTGACATGTTTATTATTTTATTTTTCAAATTATTATTTAGTTTATAACATTCATGCAATACATAACATTTTTATAATATATTAAATTACAATATATAAAATATATAACACTGGTGAACAATAGATCTTAATTATGATTTCTCACTTATTAATTATTTAACTAACTAAGTGAAATATTTCTTCTTAGTTGATTTTATAAATTCGTTGCTTTCTAGGATTTGTCTTAGATTGTCTTCAAGGTGGTTTGTGTCTCAATCTAAATCTTAAAAAAAAAAAATTAATCGTTTTGTAAACATTTTTATATGAAGTTTACTCGATTGAAACAATTTGTCAATTAAATTTTTTATTTCACTGTTGATCTGGTAAAAATTTCAACCACAATTCAATTCAAATAATATCCAGACAGAGTCTAAAAGACCATCGTTGAAATATTGAAAAGAACGGTTCGTGCTTACCGACTTTACAGCGAGATCACAAATCAAGCTGCATCCTGCGCCAGACACCGAACGGTCAATTTCACGCCCTGCTCGGCTCATTATGCGCTTGCGACGTATCGATTTATACCTCCGGGGCTCTGCCATTGCGACATCGACAGCTGCATCGCAAAGACGGCTAATAAAGGCCTAATTGTTTACCGAAGGTTGGCATAAAACCTCGAGCTTTTCTCGTAAACGTCAACGGTTTATCGATCTGCGATGATTAAAACACGCGCCTTTACGATCGGTCTTTGAATCTATTCTTTTCCTCTCGTCACTGATTTTCATTGTTGCTTTTATCGTTCTCGATCTCAATCCTTAGAAAAAAAAAAAATTTTCAATAGTTTGCGTAGTTTTAGGTTGATTATGAAAAACAATTACATACTTCGAAGTTTTCTTTTGTTACCTACTATATATAATAATTTTGTAGCAAACTATAGTTTGCAATAGAATTATTTTATTAGCTACCCGAGTTTGGAATGATTTGTCACCCCTGCAAGGCGCGCACCCACGACCAAGCAGCAGTTAAACTCGGCGCTGGATGTATTTTACCTTTATGAGATTTAATTGCTGGATTTCCAGAGCTAAATTGAAATGTGGTTGAGAAATGAATTGAGCGAAAGTAATTTTGCGCGCAGCCCTTCTCCCTCTTAAAGTTAAACTGTAATGTTACTAGCACGCATCTCATCAATGTTACTCGGTTTTTAATTTCGAAGTTTGCAAAAAAGTTGATTTTACGTTGCGAAAAAGTCATTTGAGCTTACATCTCAGGTTCACCGGTTTTTTTGTTGGATAAAAATTGCGATACCAGATGAAAAACCATTACTCCTCGGAGAAGAAAAGGAGGTGGTGAGAAAAAAACGGTTCGTTAACGCGCAACGGCTATGAAAACTTTTCGTTCCCGAAAAATCATAAAACTCGGCTGGTACGTCCTCCTCTCTCCCAAGCTTCCGGACTTTTAGCTGATCTCCTCCCACTCTTTTTTTTTCTGTCCCAAATCACTCGAGGTTCGTGCGCGCGAAACTTCGGGTCGTCTCGTGTCACCTCGTAAAATCTCCTGCAAGTCCTTTGTCGTCGAGCGCTCGGCAACTTTCTGAACTCTCGAGAGTTTGTTGCGCGAGCTCATTTTCCAAAGGGGGCGGGGGTAGAGGTTACCTACCTACCTCCGCTCTCGTAAAATTGAAGAAGAAACAGGGGACTTTTTTACGCAGCTCACTTTGATGCGAGACTTTTTAAAAGTCAAAATGGGTTGGAGTTAATTGATTATAGATGAGATTCGAGATATTTATCGTCCAAAAACTACTCATGATGTTTCAATATGTGAATCTTAAACTTAAAAAAAAAAAAAAGATCTTCATTCCTGCTTGGGATGTAATTGTCCAAAACAGAGCAGGTCAATGACTCGGAGTCAAGAGTCTAGTGGTATCAAAGTCAAGTGTGAACTCTGGACTCCAAGTCATTGGCCAGTACTGTTCCAAAATAAATTAAATGAAATGGTTATATACTTGTAACTTTTGAAAACTGAAATTAATTATTCAAATTCAACTAAAATTTGGAATCGATAGTTCTTCATTTCTTGTCTTTGTAGAACTTAGAGCGAGGAACTCAGTGTAAAAAATTTGATAAATGAAAAACTGAAAGTAACCTAAACACAACCCTGTAAGAAATGTGAATTAGGTTATCCATTAAATAGCCATTAAATGGCTGGTTACTAGCAAAATACTAGATTGAGTCTATGAAATAGTCAGTAAGTGGCTATTAAATGGATAACCTAATTCGAGGCCTAATTCACGTTTCTTACAAGGAAAAGATGTTTCTATGTTTCTTAAATAGTTTCCATGTAAAATTGTTTGAAAGGATTTTACTTTCTGACTTTTAATTTCCGATAAACAACAATTCAACTCAACTTAACTTCATCTAAAAATCATTGAACAGGAAAAAAGCTATTTTTTCTCAAAAGTTTTAAATCACAGCGTACGATAAAAAATAATTCGTCCGACCAATTAGCCGAACGCCGCTCTTTATTAAATAAACTCGCTCTTGATACTCTACGGTAGTTACGAGTCCGCGATAAATTTCGCACCCCCAGGCTGCAATAAATCGGGTCCGCGTCGTTATTAAACTTAACAAATCGTTCGGGATTGCTATCACCGAGTTGTTCTGTAATTTTTCCCCCCTAGTCCATGACGTATGGCCGTTATTCATTGCACCCGTGGAGCTGGAAAATCTTATGATTAAGGTCGCACGAGATAGGCCTTGTAATTTAGAGGGAGTTTGATTTTTCGCGAAAATTTTCAAATCAATGTTTCAAAAATAGTGTGGCTTTGATTAAATTTAAAAAACTGAAAATTACTTTCTTCTTCTAAATTTTATTAAAATTTTTCGAAACATAAATCCTGTTTTGACTAAATTTGTAAAATATTAAAAATAAAATCATTTTTTTAAAATAAATACTGTTGAATTAGCTTACAAAATTTTCTAAGAAATATTTAGTTTTGTGGTAGAAATCGAGGTAGAAATAATTCATAACCAAGTGTTTTTGCTGTTTTTCGAATCCAATCGATTTCTTTTTTGATGTCGGTAAAGATTTGGTATCCGTGCTGTGGTACAGATTCTTTATTCTCACATCGAACCACTTGAGCTAATATCCCAATTTGTGTGAAAAGATTTTTATCTCTCGATAAAGGGCAAATCAGTGGATTGCTTTGAAAAGTCTAAAAATTTAATTATTAAGTTTATCATGAACTTAGTAAAAAAATAAAAGTAAATGAAGAAAGCACTTTTACCTGACAAGCATTCAGAATATTTTTTGATCTTGCACAGATATAATTTTCTTTTGGACCCATAATTTTATCTTTTACAAGTTTTATCATGTTAGCTGCTGCAAGATCACATAATTCACTAGATATGACTGATACATCACCAGGTGGATAACTTTCTATAAAAGTAACAATAATTATTTAAAGTAATTTTATAATGATTAATTGTATGGCCATTTACACACCCGAGCTAGATTTCACTAAAGTTACACAGTTTTCAGTATCAAATTTCTCATTTTGTTCGGGAAGACATAAAACTTGAAGATCTGGAGAGAGACTCATTGGCTGATCCAGTGTGATCAATGCTAAATTACTCTTTGGTAGTAGGTGTTTAAACTCGGCATGCTGATCAATTTTCACTGCTCCTCTTACTTGATTCAAATTTCCGGCGCGGATCAGTAAATTCTTTGCTTCTGAGCTGCAAAAAAGGTTTTGAATAGTTTTATAGAAATAAAAATTTTACTCAAATACAGTTTTTTTGTAATAATTAACCTGTAAACGCAGGACGCTGAAGTTAAAACGACATTTTCGTGAATTAAAGATCCTACGCAAGAAGATGTCCTATTCGTACCATTTACAATGACTGCCCACGGTAATTTAACTAAGAGATCCTTGACGTTCAGAAATGAATTTTTTGAATCATTTAAGTCAAAATAGCTACATTTCTTATTTTTTTGTGGCATAACACTTTCATTGTCTATACTCCGAGTAGTAGTTGGATTTTCTTCGTCACTTTCAGCTTCTTCCCACTCCGCGCAACAAACATTGTCATTGCTACTGCATTTTGGTCTCCTAAAAATAATTGATTTTTGATTTATTTTTTCCTTACCATCATTGAATTAAAAAAATCTTGAAATTTGACTCTTGGTAAATTTCTTATTTCTAGGTATTGACATATTGTGTAAAGTCTTTAAATTTTCTAAAACTTACTCTTTTATTTCAAAACGTGGAGTCGAATAATCTTTGGATCCACACCTTACACCTACAGAACATTCGCATTTAGCAGTAACATTTGAGATGATGTGAGTCTCCTTCAAATTGTTTATAGAATCGCTATTAAATGATTGTTCCCACTCAGCGCAGCAAACATGATCATGATCAGTTTTACTACATTTTGGTCTCCTGAAAAAAATGTTTCCATATCTTTTCTATCATACATTATTTATTGGAATAAATATTACTAATTACCAAAACTTACTCTTTGATTTCAATAATTATGCTTGAATTATCTTCTGGTACACACTTTACCCCAGCAGTGCATTCGCATGTTACTGACGATACTATATTATAAGACTCTTTTACATTATTATTTTCGTTGATCTGAGCCATCACACTCACCAAAAGTATAATCAGTATAATAAATTCTTTCATTTTGTTCAAAACTTGATTTTAGTATACGATAAATTTATAAAAATAAGAATTAATTAATACTATCGCTAAAACTAATCAACAAGTATTATTCAATCATATTAATATAATAACATCTTAATTGTATTTAAAATTTTGAATTTTCATCTGGAACATAGAAGAACTTCTGAGGTTATGAATAATTCGTTCGAAGTCAATTCTTTTATAGACAATTTATGGTTGGCTATCAATATTTTTCGGTAAAAAATGGAGCGACAAGGCTTTGTTGTGAGATGTAGAAACAGATGTTACTCCATTAGATAAACAACATTGAAAACTACCGAGCATTATTCTGAATTTAAAGTTTGAATTATATTTATATCTTTTTGCATAAACTTTTAGTCAGTTATAATAAAATTTAGTTTGAAAATTTTCATAAGCAGGTTACAATAAAAAATTAATTAATTAAGTTCAATTGGTACAAATAAAGCTAAAACTAAAAAAGATTCTTAAAAATTTTATTATTTGGTTTAATATTTTTTTCATACCTCCGGGACGAAAACACCAAATTTCCTCCCCGGCTCGGAGCGGGACTTTGGGTTTTCCTCCCGTCGTAATGAAAAAAACATTACACACGACGCAGGAAAAGTATTAGCCAACCCCTAGCAAACCTTTGCCACCCTCGCCTTCGGCTCGGGCGTCAATTTGGGTTTGCTAGGGCTGGCCAATACTTTTCCAGCGCCCGGTGTGTAATATACTATACTTGAGCGTTTTCTTAACCTCATTAACATTATCTCAAAAAACTATACAAATTAAAATAAGTTTTTTTTTTTTTTTTTTTTTTTTTTTTTTTTTAAGGTTCTGAGCTCAGCCTTGACACAATACAACAATTTAAACATATTTCACCCATAACAAAAAAAGAACCCAAGGTCGATATATCCATCGTTACACATTAAATAATAAACTAGTACATAATAATTGTAATTATAAATATTATTTAGAATAATGCACACGTCCTGGAATTTTCCTCGGAATTTTCATGAGAAATCTAGATCCGAAGTATGTAGGGATCTGTAAGGGCTTAAAATTTGAGTAGAGTCTTAATCAAATATATGTAAACTATATTTTTTGTTCATTTTTATCCAAGGGGCTACGCACTTAATCCTGTCATAAAAGTAAAAAGTCCTGAATAGTCCTGAATAGTCCTGTCCAGCCTAACTTGAACGGGACAGGACTACGAGAGCTTGATATAGTATTTTTATTTGATAGTCCTGTGGGCAGTCCTGCCATATTCCTGTCTAAACAGGACCAAGTGCGTAACCCCTTGTTTTTATCTTTAACTGAGGATTTTGAATATAGTGAAAGTCTAATCTTTTGGTTATTTTAATATGTAAATTGTATTCATAGAAGTATACAATTTTCTGAGAGGGATTCTCAATTCAGTTTATTATTCAATGGTTGAAAAATTGAAAAAAATTTTTTTTTTAATAATTAGGTGTTGGTATTCGTTTACCTTAATTAAAATCTGAAAATGTAAACTTATATGTTTTTTTAATATTACAATGTAAAAATTAAGATAGGTTTTTTTTTTCTATTTAATTTATGTCAAAGTGTTATAGGAGATTTTTGAGTTGAAAAATAAAAAAATTTAGTTTGATTGTAATATTCTACTTTATTTAGAAATATTGTTCATAGTTCAGTTGTGAGTGATTAGTTTTAAATGAAAACTAACCCTTCAAGCATATTTTTGTCAATTCTGTTACAGAATTCCTAATAAATATTTACCATGTTCAAAACTTTGCTCTTATAAGACGAGTTTGTATAGTCAACTTACATATACTTGTTAATTTTTTTTTTTTTTTTTCAAACCGTCAAAGTAGTAATTTCAAAACCAAGTGTTCTAGCTGTATCACGAATCCAATTTATTTCTTTTCTTATATCTGTAAAGATTTGATATCCATCTGCGTCCAAACCCTTGCATCCAGCCACGTTAACCAGTAAACCAATTTGTGTAAAAAGATTTTTATCACTTGTCAAAGGACAAATCAACTGGTTGTTAGGAACTATCTGAAAAAATATGAATGAAAAAACTTATTTGATACCATTTAATGAAACTTTTTTTAAACAATTTTTTTATAACTTGACGTTAATTTACTTACTCGACAAGAACTTGAAATCTCTTTCATTTTTGCGCAAATGTAAGTGTCGCTTGAGCCTATGTAATGTTCTTGTTTAACTATTGCAGGAAAATCACTTGTTTTATTGTCACATGCTTCACCGGTAACCACTGATACTTCTCCCGGTGGAAATACAATTCGAGGCTTCTTTGGAGCTGCAAATATCGACATGATACGTTGCCATCAAACTTAGATAATTTATGCCGGAAGGAAATTTTTTTTTTTACTTACTTAGGTCGGGTGGTAGTGCGACAATACAGTTTTTCTCATCAAATTCCTCTTTTTCTTTTGGAAGACAGATTAGTTGGATATCAGAAGTGAGATTGATTGATTCTGACAGCAC
The DNA here is from genome assembly GCA_038277355.1 of Encarsia formosa. Lineage (NCBI taxonomy): Eukaryota > Metazoa > Arthropoda > Insecta > Hymenoptera > Aphelinidae > Encarsia > Encarsia formosa. The sequence goes on from CM076184.1 coordinate 19,569,468, forward strand.
AATCAATGCTAGATTACTTTTTGGTAATGGATGTTTAAAGACAGGGTGTCTTTCAATTTTTTTTACTCTTCTGCGCTGAGCGCTTTCAAAATTAGACGCATTCCAGATGTTCCCAGAGAAAACAATCAAATCTTCCGTTTTTTTTCTAAATTTAAATCCAAATAAGATTGTAAAAGTTTGAGAACAAAAAAAAAAAAAAATGATTTACCCATCGACGCAATTGGCAGAAATCAAAACGACATTTTCATGAATCAAAGATCCGCTGCAGCCACCCCAATTTTTCTCATCATGCACGTAAACTAACCATGGTAATTTTTCAAAAAGATCATTGATACTGAGAAGAGAGCTACTTAAATTATTTAAATTTAAGTATGAACACTTTTGCTTTGCTACCGGCAAAATAGTTTCTGCATTGGAAGATGTAGTTGGAATTTTTTCAGTACTCTGCGCAGTTACACTGACCAAGAAAATTACTAATACCATAAATTTTTTCATTTTTACAACGATGTTAGCTGGTTTTTGGTACCAGACGTTTGAGTACTCGATGAGGCAAAATATAAGAAACTTAGTATAAAAAAAGCAGAAAATAAGCTCACAAGAAAAGTCTTGAATTTTTCAATAACGAAATTGAGTGATTCACTTACAACTATAAAGTAACTTTAGTGTCGAAAAAAATTTTTACTTTAATTATTTCTTGAATGATACTCTTAGAATCGCTACCAGCTGTAATACAATTTTTAGTTGAAGTAGGTTCTTTTATATCAGTATCATCTTCTAATATGAATATAACTTTTCAATAAAAAAAATAGAACAGTTTGTTTATTATATGATCGGCAGTTTCATGTCCCCAAAATTTTTCTCATAAAGAAAAATGATAAGATACTAAAAATATTGGCTTCAAAAATATGTAGAAAAGTGAATTTATTTTGAAAAACAGTTTTTATCTATAAATGAAAAATTCTATGACGGTTTTAGCGATTAAATATTGTTATCAAAAACGTCACTGTCTTAGGTCATGTTTTATTTAGTAGGTTTACCTTGAGGTTTACTAACCTTCCAAGTGTTTTTTTGAATTGAATTGAAAGAGTTTTTTTGGCTCTCTTATTTTTTAAAGAATTTTCTAAAAACGTTTGAATTATTGACGGAAAATTTATTGACTTAAACAAATTCTAAATACAATTCAGCACACACTTAATAAAACGTTAGATAATAGTAGCGATAAACATTCCAGTTTTTATTTTTATTTTTTCAAGAGTTTGACTAATTTGATGAAGCAGGAAGTGTGAATCCATAGCTGCTCAAAGTCTCATTGATCCACGAATAACTTTTATTGAAATCGACAAAGACATCTAATACCTGATTATCACCTTTAATTTGCTCAAGAAGAATGCCAACTTGTGTGTAAAGATTTCGGTTGTTCGATAATGGACAAACTAACGGACTACTCTGAGGAGTCTATAAATAACAATCATTTTTCAAATAATCTCTTGTCTTCGAAAAAATTTATTTTTTCATTTTCTCTTACCGATCTTTCTAGAGAATCGTTAATATCTCTTGTGCATATAAACGAACCATCGAGTTCTATCTTTCCGTGCGGAATGTTTTGACACTCAGTTATTGGTACAGTAGTTATTTCAATGGGCTCAAGAAAAACTTGTATTTCGTACCCTACAAAAAAATTAACCAATAAACAAAAAAAATTTGCCGGAAAATCGTAATGGGCTATTTGCCCGTATATTTAAATAAAATAAAATAAAATAAAATCTGGTAATAAGTAAATCATATCCATAATTTTTTTTACCAGTTAGTTTTGCAGTAATTTTTGAACTGATGCAATTAGCATTTTCATAATTTTGGCCTTCGTCTGGAAGACAAGCCGCTGAAACATTTTCATGTAAATTCAAAGGCTCATCGAGGAAAAGCAATGCCAAATTGTTCGTCGGATTGTTTTCATTTTTGTATCCAGGATGCACAACTATATTAGCGACCGAACGATTCTGATAGAGTGAGGGATCATCGGTAGCCCAAGGATTTGAGTTTCCTGTTCGAACATTTAGCTGTGATGCATCGTTGCTGTAAGAAAAAATAAATTATTTATTTGTCAATTTTTATTAAAAAAAAAAAAAAAAAAATTTTGAAAAATGATAAAATTAAGCTTACTCTACAATAGCAGAGGCTAATGTCAATACAAAACTTTCATGAATTAAAATGCCCTTTACGGGTTCTGAATTCTTATTTGTGTTCGAAACGGTGACTGTCCAGGTAAACTCAAAAGCAGATTTTTTATCACTAAATAAGTTAGAAATTGCATTTTTATCAAGCAAATTTAAATATGTACACGTGGAAGATTTTAAATGTCGCTGCTCAGTGCTTACAGCTATCAGCAAGATTATGAAAATTACTTTCATGATTTTTTTTGCGATCTCTTACTCTGCAACAATCTAAAAAATATAATAAAATAATAAATTTTTTACAAAAATAAGATTAAAACTTATTAATAAAAATGTGAGTAGTAACCAAGAAGTTTTTTAAAAATATTCTCATCAAAGAAACTGAAATACCGAAGTAAGCTCAAGTATACACACCGAAAAAGCGAGGTAGTTTGAAAAAAGTTATGAAATTTAATCAGCTGTGGCAAATCACTTTATTTTTAAATTTAAATGTCGAAATAAAAAAAATTGCTACTGAAAAAAATAAATTGTAAAAGCATAAGAAATTTTTTTTTTTTTTTTAATTAAGAGAAAAATATATACTTTTTGATGTTTTACAACAATAATTTAATCGGTTTACTGTAGACACTAGACTAATTAAGAATTTTTTTTTTTTTAACCACGCTGAATCTGTTGTTGACTCTTACTTATACTTTTGACTTTGACAATGCTTATACAGACTAGGTAATAAAATATATTTAAAAAAAAGTGTAAACATTCAAATTTCAGAACTATCTACTCTGTCTAAAATCTTTTAAGTTGTAAATTTTTCGCATTGAACTATATGTAAATAGCTTAAGTGATTTATTTACTTATTTTTTTTATTTTATTCATAAATTTTTTGTATGAAAATTGACGAGCTTATCAAAAGTAAACGAAATAAACAAAATTCAAAATCGAAACAGTCGATCAGCAAGTATGTTTGAAATCTTCAATGAATCATCAGCTTGGGTTCGATTACACCTGCACTTATAATAATAACGCATTACTCACCCTTTCAAACTTTTCAAACTTAAACAGTTAGAACAAACAAAATATAATAAATAAAACAACCACTAAGAAAAAAAATAAAAATAAAAATAAGGAAAAAGAATTTAAACTTTTGACGAAGGCGATTTCTTCCCCCTCATTCGAAAATAAATTCTCTGGGGCAGGGTTAAAAGCTCCAAGAGAGAGAGAGAGAGAGAGAGCAAAGTGCCCGATCCCATATCCTCCCTCGGTGAAGCTCCAATGAAGTGAACGGTAAACCAACTCAAAGATGCTCTCCGGGTTCCTAATTGTAAATTCCAACCGGCGAATTCCACATTCAGCTCTGCAGCCAGCTTGCAATGGGGCCAAGTAAAACTCCTCGGGGTGGGAAGAAGAAGATCCTAATTTTCTTGAGTATACAAGACCACCTACTTTATCCCGGAAGATCGGCGAGGGCCATTTTGGTGGTTTTTATGGTTTTCCAGGTGTTTCCAGTTAGGTCGTTTGGTTTAGATAAATTAACTTTATTCTAAAGCTTCTCGCCATTTGAAAAAAAGGAAAAATAATAGAAAGAAAGTCGACGGTCTTAGCGAAGAAAAACCTTAGCAGAAAATCTGGAGATTTTAAATGACCAATGAGAAGCTGAAATGAAATAAAAAATTGAAAAAAATTAAAAAAATCTTATTTATTAAGTAATGATTTATTGAGATTCCTGATTCAAAAAATTTTTAATTCATTTGAGCTTCTCATTGGTCATTTAAAATCTCCAGATTTTCTGCTAAGGTTTTTCTTCGCTGGGACCATCGAAGTATTCTTACCTTGAAATTAAAAAAATAATGTTACGAATACGTGTTTGAAGTATAAAGTAGAATCATTATCTTTTGAATTGAATGGTGTCATGGTGGTGTTTTGGTTACATTAGATCTACTTCAAAAACACCTGTAGATAACATGAAGTTTTAGTGAACCTCCTCGATGTCTCTAATCAGCCATCGGAAGAAAAAAAAAAAAAAACTTCAAAGTGTTGAGCTAAAGCTACTCGAGCAAAAGGAATAAAATCAACTTTCGTCAGCAAAGTATTTCAATCAAAAGTTTGACGTAAGCGGGTCGGAGGGGTCACGGTAGGGCTGTAAACACGTGACTCTCCGTCTGGCTTATCGCAAATACCAACAATCTTATCATCGCGAGCTCGCAGCTCGAAAAGAGAGCTAACTTACCCGGCAGACAAATTCATCAAAGTCAAACGTACAGGTGCACTTGCTCGCTCGCGCCGGCGGTTCGGTACACGTGTACGCCGGGTTTAATAAACTCGCGAAGGGCTTAGCCTCCTTCCGCGAAAACGTCCAACTTCTTCTTCCGCTCCTCCAAACCCGGCGGCGAGAATCGGCCGGATAACTTCCGACGATAAATTCGCCCCGCGCGACGCCCCCGAAATTGAGTTTGCCAGCCTTAGCGCGAAAGCTCGCGCGATAGCTCGACACGCGAGGATCCCACCCGAATTAATTCACGACTCCGTGGTACCTCTTTTTTTCACCGGATTGGCTTTTTTTTCGTTTCTGGGTTCCAGGGAAGAGTTTGGAATTTGGTTTTTAATGGGTTTTTTGAAATTGATATTGCGGTGACAGCTGGAGTGGTGAAAGACCGTTTATTGCTTGAGTCGCGGTTTCGAAAGTAAATTTTTAATAAAAAGAAGCTTAATCCTGGCAAACAAACATAAAACTAATTTGAAAAACCTTTGACTCACTAATTTGGTATAATTGAATATATATTGTTTGGTAATATTACACTCAGAGAAAGATTTGATTGGACCAATTAAATATTCTTTGTTCCCTCAATAGTCTAAACATTGTAGCAGTTACAATACGTATGGTAAGGATAATAATACATATCGTTGCGACTAGCAAAGCAAATATTCAAAAATCTAACCTAACCTAGCTATTTTTTAAAATCTCAATTGAAGTCATTATTTCTTAAATATTGTGATTTTTATAATCATTTGTATATTTTTTAAGATTAAAACTATTCATTAAATACATTAATTATATCAAAATCACAAAAAAGAAATTTTTTAAAATTAAGTTGTGCTTTACCAGTGTAACTAGAAACATGTTAACCCTTAAGGTTGTTGGGTCGGTCCATGATCTGACAAGTAGATTTTAACAAAAAAGTACTCATTTTGTAGGTAATTGCTTCTTATTGATGCCACTAAATTTTTAGGGCAAAATGAACCTTTGGAGAAAAGATATTGCCAAATTTGTTTAACACGTAAGCTTATGGAAATCACTGTTTTCTTGAAAGTTTAATAGGACCTGACAAGTATATTTTAATGAAAAAATTCAGGATAAAAGAAAAAAATTTTTGAAATACTTATCAATTAAAAGCAATTACCAGTGGACCTTCTGAGCTGAGAAAAAAATAATCAAACACTAAAATCTTAGGTTAGGTGCTATGTTGTGCCACGAGTGCGAGAGAGACAGAGAGCGCCGTGAATCTCTCCGTTCGACTCGCACTAGTATCTTTTCTCTCTCGCACCGACCCAACAACCTTAATACGCATTTAGTCAGCGCTACCATGATATTGTTACTGCTACAATGTGCATCATTGTCTCTATATCAACTATGGCATCTTAGATGTTACAATATATTGTTGACCCAATCAAACCTTTCTCTGAGTGTATTTATCATGATTTTGGCAAGGTTTCCAAACAGCTTTAAAGGAGCTGAGGTCCAACGAAAATGATTTTGTCAAGGTTTTCAAACAGTTATTCCATTTTCCCTCGCTTTTCTCGAGGGAGGATGAGGTCCATGAAAAATGATTTGGACATAGTATTCAAGAAGCATTTCCATTCTCCTTCGCTTTTTTCGAAGGAGGATGAGGTTTATGGAAGATGATTTTGGCAGGCTTCCCAAACAGCTATCCCATTCTCCCTTGCTTTTTTCGAGGGAGGAATGAGGACCAGGGAAAAGGAATTTAGCAAGGTATTTAAAATGCTATTCTATTCTACCTCGCTTTTCTCCAGAGAGGATGAGGTCCGTTTTGGCGGGGTTTTCAAATAGCTTTAAAGGAGTATGAGGTCCAAGGAAAATGATTTTGGCAGGGTTTCCAAACAGCTTTAAAGGAGTATAAGGTCCAAGGAAAATGATTATGGCGGGGTTTCCAAACAGCTTTAAAGGAGTATGAAGTCCAAGGAAAATGATTTTGGCGGGGTTTCCAAACAGCTTTAAAGGAGTATGAGGTGCAAGGAAAATGATTTCGGCGGGGTTTCCAAACAGCTTTAAAGGAGTATGAGATTCAAGGAAAATGATTTAAGCTTTATAAAAAAAAAGTTAGTTGAAAATGATTATCTTATAATATCAATTCAAACATTCCACGTCTAATTTGAAAATTGTCTTTTATTTTTATAAAAAGAAAAAAGTAACAAAGATTGCAGAAAGACCGCGGGTAATGGACAGCAGAGGGACGAAAATTGGCCGTCGATCCATCTGGCAATAAATTCGCCATAATTCGTTTTATACCGTCCCTCTTGCCCGTATCCGATGGAAAAATTTTTCCTCGATTTAAAAAAAAGACAAAATAATCGGGGGGTGCTTCAACGGGACATGTTCCCTCCCGGACTCGTACTTTTTTTCTCCCACTTGGGTTGATTTATTTTGTGTGCAGGGTGCGGGCGGGTTAGTCGAGAGGAAAATACATTCCGCATATAATACGGGAGATTTTATCCGATTCAATTTAAGGTGTTTATCTGCGGGGAGTTTTTTGATTAACTGCCTTTGTTGCTTAAGTGCGTTGCGATTAGATTGAGATACTTCGCACATTCCGGGTACACTTAGTTTATTCAAAAGCAATAACGAATCGATGATAATTTTCGATCCGTTGGTCAAATCGTCGACTTCTGACCGGGTCATCTGGGTGGAATGAAAAATCCGGAATTTCGCCGCGGCCTCAAAGCGAGCACTCAAAGTCCCCCCAGAACGCGCGCTCCCTCGAAAACCAGGAAACTCAACACTCTGGGAGCACGGTGAAACGATCCGCACTTCAAAATCAAACGATGATATCCAGTACCTTTGTTCGGGCGGCGTTGCGCTTTTCGAGGGTAGTCCACATATTTTTACAGATGTGATTTATCGTCTTTTTTCGAAGATAAATATCAAAACGGTCGGATTTGAGCGTGTGCCAAACTTGGGTACTTTTGGCTGGGCAATGTTGTTAATGAAAATTCGATTTGGTTCGGAAATTGAGTTCCATGACCTTATCCTGGGAAAAAGAATTTGATGAATGTGCATTTTTTTTTTTACTAATTTTTATTTATTAATGGATGTACAAAGAATCTTCCTACGAAAACGTGACTAAATTTTAATTAACGTAAGACTTCATAAGATAATTTACAAAATAAAATTTTTTATCATATAATACATAGCTGTGTACTAAAATTGAAAAATTTAAGCACAAAACATTTTCGTTTGTACTTAGAGATACAACCTTTTATCAGTACTTTTTGAGGAAGGCGTTCCGTAGGATTTGATTGTTAAATGCATCTATTTTTTAAAAGTTTTCAATAAGTAAACTAAATACACATAAGTGCATGTTTAATTTTTTATTATCTTTAATAAAAATATTTATAGTAACAAAACTAGAAAAAATATTAAATAAAATAAAAGCTTTTTTGTGCTCTGTTTATTGAAAAATCAAACACAATAAAATTCTGTTTTCTCTTTCCCAGTTTAAACGTATTTTAAATGATCAATGATTTCGCATTTACCTTATAATCTCCTTCTCTTTCACCTTTTATTTTTCATCAAATATGACCCCTGAAAGATTCAAGTGGTCCCAGCCTTTTCCAAACTCTTAATAAAACATCTGTCTTTTTTCTTCTCCCTTGCTTGCACTTCTACCCCATTACTCTGTGGCTCGCTCTGGGGTGTCGATTTCAAAACCACGACCGACACTTCATCAATTGGCGAGGGGCATCAATGGCCTTGGTTACCGTTCGCCTTCCCCAACCAGCGTCTTTTTTTGTCAAATTTTTCTTCAATCCTTTTTTAATTTGATTAAGTTTTATAAAATTGTTACATAGAGAGTACTTTAATTTGTGCAGAATGTATCAATTTTCATTTCATTTTTAAATTCTGATTTTTAAAAATTTATAAAAAAAGATTGTAGTGAGTTGGAGTTGAAAAAATTTCTGTTATTTTTTGAAACAAAAACAAAAACGTAAAAAAAAAATAGTTTTAGTAAATTTAAAAATTTTATGCATTTTGAAAAATTTAAAAACTGACAGCAAAAAATAAAATTGTATGAAAAATCGCAACAGTTTTTATGAAACCGCGCTTCTGATTAATTAATGAAAAAATAAATAATCTATTGTTCGACCGCAATCTAAAAATTTTTCGGCCTTGATCCCTAGTATTTTAAAGGCTTAAACTTATTTGCGAAATTACTCGCGAAATTATTCACGGTGAAAAATAAAAGCAGCGTCGGTCGCTTGACTTTCGCGCTAAATTTTTTTTACCGACTCTCGTTGACCAATTTTCAAACTCGAATTATCGAGATCCTCGTTTCCCTGCTAAAATCCCATAACGTATGCAGCATTCCCCGTCGCAATTTTTCATTCCGCTTGGGCATAAAAAATTCCTCGAGCAATTTCGCACGAACTCGATACAGTAATGATTTTATCCTTTTATTTTTAATCCCTCTTTCTCTCTCTACTTCATTAAGAGTCAAACTCATAGAGCACAACGTCCACGACCGTTAATTCCCTCACGGGCGGAGTCCGAAAATTTTCCTATGGAAGTAAATAAAATCGACGTACGCTCTGAATCTCGCTCCGAATATCGAGTAAACCGGGTTGCAAGCTTTTTCTGGCGCAACAGTGGAAAAAAAAAGTTAATTGAGAACGAAGGAAGTAATTAGTTTTCGAAAATTGATTTACCGTGCGAAGCTTTCCGATCTACGATTTTTGATAAATATTTCGGGAAAACTATTCTCGACGAACTGATAAAGTTATTAACTTGGATGAAGCTGCGAAAAAATGTTTAAAAAAAAAAGCTGGCTGATTTATTTATTTACCTGAATATGTTCAATTTTTTTGTTACAGGTGAGTTACTGGATGACTTAATTCAGATTACTTGGATCGTTCTAGAAAGTAAGTCTCTAAAAATTACTCGGAGGAGATCACATTAAATGATATAAATTTTTTTGATTCACTAAAAACTATAAACTTATATATTTAAAAAATTATTTTTCCAAGCAAACTTGAAAGATCTTTATTTCATATTTTAGTGAACAAAAAGTTATCACTTGGAAGCTTCAAAATTCAATTTAAAAAATAAAAAATAAAAAAAGCCCTTTTAATAACCCTTCATAGTAATTTTTATTTGATTTTGAAACAAAAAAGCTATAAGCCACTCATAAAAGGTCGAGCGGCCCGTTTCACCTTCATCACCTCGCACGGAGGAAGAAAAAAAAGCTCTCCGATAGGGGCGCGCCCGCCGCCACGACAAAGTAATTTATCCCTCATTCAAGTCCGCTCCCTTTAAAAAGGGAAAAAAAAGAGGAAAATCTGTCACACCTCGACTGTCGGCACCACCCTCGAAAGGAACTATTTATACATCCCTGCAAATTTCCGTAAAATTGGTTGAATGACCGAGCACCAAATGAGCCGAAAAAAAATAAAGGAGGAAGGAGCTTTCTTGAATGTCGGCCTTGTTTGAAAAGGGTAACAAACTGCCTTGCTGCTGTTAGATTTTTTTTTAATAATAGTCAGATTTATTTTTCAAAAAAAAAAATTAAATATGGTTTTATTTTAGGTTCAATTGAGGATTTTATACTATTTTTTTTTTTTTTGTTCTAACTGATAAGTGTAATTTTTTTTAGTAGCTGGAGTGCAGTTATGCGAATATATTTTGAACTCGTTAATGGTCTTTAAATCTCTAAAGAGAAATATAAAGATCTTTCAATTTATTTATGATGAAAACGTAAGCAAACAACATTAAACTGAAAATTGTCTACTCAGAACTATTACTGAAGTATATAAAAAGTGTAGTTTTTTGTCTGGCTGGATGAATGAGTTTTTAGCTAACATAATCGTTTACAGTTTTTGACTCGGTTAATATTTCAACTAAAATAAGGCCTGAACCTTACGTACAATTTTTGTTACTTTGCATTAATTATTTATTTATTATTATTATTTTTTTTTTTCAATAAAAAACTAAAATGTAAAAAAAGGTTTCAGACTTATTTTTCTTTTAATTAAATTAATTATGGTAATTTTTTGTTTGACTCTAAAGTGAAAAAAGTAAAAAACTAAAGAAAAATCCTTATTCGTGAATAAATTTGTTTTATAATCTATTACTAAGCATGATTTTTGAAAACAATAACAAGAACTAAGCATTTTATTTTTATTTTTTTTTATTTAAATGTGTGAGTTTAAAAAGATCGATCAATTAGAAAAAAACAATAGGTGACATTTGTGTAGATTGAAGTCCAATAATCTTGTCAATGCGTATCATGTCTTGTAGATGTTTGACAGGTCTTCCCGTAACAAAAAAAAACAATTTCAATTAAAATTAAAATAAAGAAAAAAATATGTACATATAAGGTGTAAGCACTGGAAAAATTACTAGTTTAATATGTTTGCATAACCTTGGAATGAGTTGACACAAGCTGTAAACACGACTCACGACATAACAGTAAATTTTAATACCATTAAAAATCTTGCGTCTTTTAACTTTTATCGTATAACGGAAGTGAATTTGATCATTTCAACTTTATTTTAAAATATTATTTTTTACCTAGCTGAATATAAATTATTTATAATTTTGTAAAAAAATATGTGGTCGTTGATTTTACAATTTTGTTTTTTAATTTTTCTTATAAACAATATTTATTGTGAACAAGCTGAGAACCGCAAGAGTGGGTAAGTCAAAGTTAAATTTTTGGTCACCTTCAAGATTTACTTTTTTTAAACCAATGAAACCTTTCTTTTAAGTTTTTCTGAAAAATTTAACTATGACCACCTTGTTTTGGCTCAATCTTGGCCTCCAACCTCATGCATGCACGAAAACAACGTTTGGAGCGAAGCAAAAGAACACCACACTAGCTGTGATTTTCACAACTCTGGGCGTAACTCTTGGAGTATCCACGGTCTGTGGCCTACTAACCGAGATAGAAGCGTAAAAGTAGAGAGATGCACTTACTCAGTCAAGTACAAGTCTCATATGATCAGTCCATATGTAAAGGATGCGTTAAATAAAAAATGGTTTACGTCAAATCTAGCTATATCGGACGATAAGTTTTTGAAGCACGAGTTCATAAAACATGGTACCTGTACCTACGATCTGAACATTGGAAAAACTGCTAACGATTACTTTGTAAAAGCTTTGGATCTTTTCGATTCAAACAACGCTGGAGAGATTTTAGAAAAAGCAAACATCGTTCCTGGTGGGAAGTATAAACTTCAACAGTTGATTGATGCTCTTGAAAAAGAGTTGAAAGTTCATGTTAGAATATTTTGTAAAGGTTTCCAGGTCAGAAATTTTTTAAAATTATTTCTTTACTTACTGTTTAGGTGTATTTAAATATTAAAAAATGATTTTCTCAGGAAACTGGTGAGCAGTACCTGCATGAAATTCGAGTATGTTTCGACAGATCTTTCGAGAGGATCGATTGCAATAAACACGAAACAACTTCAACTTGTAAGCCCAAAATACCAATAAACTACATTCCGAAATATAAGCAGAAGAGTTTCAGAGTACAGTCGAAACTTGAACCAGAATTACAATAAGTTCTATGTAGGACTCTTTCAGTACTCAGTGATTAGTCAGAAAGTTTCTGACTAACCGAAAAACTGACCTAACATCAAAAAGCTACAAAAAATGTATTTTTTTTTTTCATTTAGAGTTGATTTATTTAATGTCAAGTTTTAAATAGATTACTTATTCAATCAGTTTCATATGAAAAGTTTTTTATTCAGAGTTTATTCACTTAAAAACATTTTACCAAATACATTTAAAAAAAAAATTAAGTGCTAAATTTATGATTTTAAAAAATCCATTAAAAAATCAGGTTAATTTCGACTGTAGTGTCATATTATCGGTTAAAATTTTCTCGCTGATTACTGGTTAATTATTGATTGACCAACGCTTTGTACGCGCAAGGCTAGTCAATCTTTAATTTGTTCACTTTAAAACCTTTAATTTTTAAACTAGTTTAATATTCAAAAAAGAGTTGATTGAAAACCTATCAGTAAATTATGAGCTGAAATCATTGCAGTTACCACATTTATTATTAGAAGTATTTTTAGATAATTTTAATATGTATTTTTCAAATAATTAAAAAATCCCATAAAACAAGTTTATTTTTACATACTTATTAGTATAAAAAATATCATATCCTCAAACAATTTAACACAGTTGCAGTATAAGAAACAATAATTTGATTTGAAAAATTTTTTGAAGAAATTTTAATATTGACCCACTCTGCTACAAAAGATACTACAAACTCATTAAATATTTGCATTTTTTACCCATTAAAACTAATATTTTCCAATTGTATTTTTCACTCATATTAAAGATGATGTTTTTTTGGGCTGAACATTTTTAGATTTTGTTTGCAAACATGTAATTTGAAAAACTTTTCGTAGGGTAGTTATTGCTCGACTGCCTTCTTATTTTTTTTTTTTTTTTATACTTATTTATAGTCGCGACTTTTTATGCTCCGTATGGGCTTATTGACGACTTTGTCCCTACACTGCTTCGCATTAGCCCATGGCCCATATGGACCATGTGGAGTATGGGAAACCCAGGGTATGTGCCTCATTCGAGTTAATCGTAAGACCAGCGCTGAACCAGCAGGCTCATTGGGACTTTTTATCCCACATATCGCCCCCAATCAGATAGTCTTGGATTAGACCAGTGCCGAACCGAGTTTAGCTCATTGGGAAGGTATGCCCCAAATATTGCCCCCGGTCGAGATAAACTTACGACCAGCGCTGAAATGATGGCCCCCGGTAAAACCGACTCCAAAGCAGTCGGGGTGAACGTAGGGATCGACATAACCGACGCAACGAACGAAGAAAATAATTCCAAGTTAGTTGCGCGGAGAATCGAACCCAAGACCCCTCGAACGACGTTATTTCAGAAGCGAGCACGCTAACCACTGACCCAACGACCGCTCGACTGCCTTCTTATTATATTATTTAACGGAAAACAAAATCGGAAAATTGTGAGAAAACTAAAAATACTATCGAAACCCCTCGAAAAAAGTTGTAACAAGCACAATAATAACCAACCACCACAATGCAAATCTCTCTCCGAAGCGAAAAAATAAAAAAGTTACCACCACGCTCATTAAAAATTCAACCCACTCGAAGCTCCTCCACCATCCTCCGTCAAACTTCCCCGGCAATCACGGCGTCACCTGTAATCGCAGGTGGAGGGTAACTAGTAGGCGCTTCCCTCCTCCCGGTCGTCGAGATTACCCCGCGTTGGGGCTAATCAGAGCGCGGCGCGCTTCGCGAATCGAAGAGCCGACTAATGAAGCGTATTTATCGAGCCGCGTTCCCTTTTAACTTTCGAGAGCAAATACGCGGACGGGCGTCTTGTCGAGCGGAAGATATTACTAATTGGGAAACTCACTCGCAAGGCTCATTTTTCTTCCAACTTTTTATTTTATTTGGTGGCTATGATAATCAAAATGACGTAGAGTTTTCTTACTTTTTTGACTCCCTCCGCTGGAGGAAAAGTTGGACGATACTTTTGCTCCCATTGTGCAACTTCCGCAGCAACGTCCCATTATCGCGTCAGCGTGAAATCACGTTTCGCCACGTGGAACGCCAGCCGGAAAGTTCGGATTCGACCTCGGAGTTGCAGGAGGAAAAGTCCCTTCTTAAAGAGGATACTAATCCTCTTTACGCTGTCTCAAATGAACAAAAGAGAGGTAGCGAAGTTTCTCTAAAAGGGGGCTGTATGGTTGCTCTTTTTTATTCTTTCTTCTTGTACTTCTTACTTTTTCTTCTTTTCCTTTTCGAATTGTTAAATTTCTTTTCTTTTTTTTTGGTACTTTAGAAGCAGGGTCGTTAGGGTTGGTCATTAAAATGTTGAAATTCAGAGGAAACCTCGGAGGAAACAATGAAACGTGTTTTTTTTCAGATTAATCGACCATTGATTTAGTTATCCGATTTAAATAATGCTTACAATGTAGTCCCTTGATTCGAGTTTTCCGGGTTGTCTTATCTAATTTTTTTTAAGAATCTTCAATTTGATTTTGAAGAGAAATGAATAATTCATAAAATAATGATGTCTCATTTAGCAACAAGCTTAGTGATTACACCTATTCCAAAAATTTCTAAAAAGAAGTATAAAAGTGAAACTTTAGTCGTAGCTTTAAATTACGAAAAACCGTAAGCCTCAAAAATTGAATTGTGTGATGACTTTGGTATATAATTTTGTTTCCATTTTATAAGTTACTAAAATCTAACTCAAGTCAAGAATCATTTATAGAAAATTTAAAAGTCATGAAATGTTTCTGGAAATGTTCAGGGGATAGACGACTAAAGACTGGAAATAAGATAATTGCATTGTGTCTTGTATGAATTATTGGTATAATTCTGACCAATTGTTTCCGATTATTTCGTACTCCAATCGAATCGAAATGGTAAGTGAATCTTGGAGGATATTCGTACAGAGTAGAGATTACCAATAAAGTATCGTATAATTGTAAATGGTAAAAAAATATATCGTCAATAAAAATCTCTGAATGAGATACCAATATCAAATTCTCAATAAACTGAGGCTAGGTTGAGTGGATATGTCAAAGTTTAAGCTCAATTTACCATCAAAATTGTAATAATCTCAGTACCAATACATCAAGCGTCCAGCTACTTAAACGAGCTTCAACCTTCCGAAAAAACCGCATCGATACCATCTTCTTTAAAAAAAAAAAAAAAAAAAAAAAAGTAAAAAGAAAATAAATGAAGAAAAAAGGTTGGAGCTGTAAAGCTGCCCCAACGGAATTCCGGTGGCACAAAAGTTCACGCTCACGCCCGTCGTCCACTACCCCCGTAATATACGCGCATGGAGGGGGGGGGGAGGGGGGGGTACGAAGACGCATTAAGAAAATTTAAGAGCTGAACCGAAGAGAGAGCCACGCGCGCTCTCACTGGTTATGAAAGTTCAGGATTTATTCTGCAGTGTAGGAAAAGCCGATGCCCGAGTGGTTTACATATCTATATACCGGCTACTCCCGAATTAGTTGAGGATTTGGCTTGCAAATATGGGGAACCGAGGGCTGAGTCCTTCTGGCGTTTTATTCATCAAGAAGTGGCCGCGTACCTGGCTTATGGATATTTCGGAGACCGCTGGACCGTAAATTTGGGGATGCCTTTATTCGGTCTGAGTTTAGGGATGTTTTTAAGCTATCATCAGTGGATAAAGTCATAAAAGTTTCAAATAATTCAATCGTGGATTCATCGTTCTTTCGAGTCAGCGTCTGTTTACATGAAACAAGCATAAATTCTGGAGTGTACATCTACGTGCAGGAATCTGTTGGCTTTGTCAGTGGGTGCACAAAAACATCAATCTTTCAAGACTTTACACGGAAAAAATAAAATCCTTGCAGCGTAGCTGAATTCAGCGATATGACGATGCGAACAGTTATCGACGCTCCAACGCAGACTTTTCATCGTGGCGAGGCAAAGTCTGCGTTGGAGCGACGCAAAGTTAGCTATAGCGTGCCTTCCTTACCGACAGCGGCGGAATATGATTGTTAACTTAAACAATTATGCACTGATATAAAAAATACTTAAATTAATTACAACTATCAATAAACACATTTTTTTATAGTTATGCTGCCGTAAACCCGCGATAGCAGAGAGTAAGTACAGAAGTAAACAAGCGTCAAGCGTGAGTCGAGCTCTGCTACAGCTGTTGGTAAGGAAGGCACGCTATAGCTAACTTTTCGTCGCTCCAACGCAGACTTTGCCTCGCCACGATGAAAAGTCTGCGTTGGAGCGTCGTTAACTGTTCGCATCGCCATATCGCTGAATTCAGCTACGCTGCAAGGATTTTATTTTTTCCGTGTAAAAATTGAAAAAACATTTACAGAAATCATGATAAAAATTTATAAAAATACCAATATTCGCAGTTTAAACTTCAATGACTGCAAATAGAGTTAATCAGCCTTCTCCTGTTTATCGCGTGATCGAATCCAATTCGCGAGGTGTGCATCCACCTTGGATCGTTGATTACAATTAGGCCGTTTACGTACACATACCCGTACGTTTCGCGTGTATTGATTTTACAAATCAGGGCCAAAGGAACTTCATGCCCCAGATGTTTCAATAAAATCGTACAAGTTTCGAAATGACTTACCAATACAATAGCCTCCGTTCTACCAGTGTAAACAGCGGTTATTCCGGATGACTAATGGGATTTTTCGAGCCCTAACAACCACTAAAAGTGTCTTGTGTCAAGAAGCGAAGCGGTTCGAAAAACAGGTGACAAGCTCAACAATACACACGCGTGAATCAGCGCATTCTCAAGATAAATGTAGCCGAGGTGAAGAATTGTCCGAGGGCCTGCTTTATAACCCGGTTGCAAATGTATGTATGAGTATTTTACGCTTTTATTCCTTCTTTATATGCGAGCGCGTATCCGTTCGGGGAGGCCCAAGTGCTTCATAAATCCTCCGGCTTTCTCTTTCCGCGGGGTGCTTGCTTGTCCTGCGGGCCTCCCGACGGCAGGAGTAGTGTATACTATGCGCGAGCCACCCCAGATTTCATACCCGTGATTAATGGCCGACGAATCGCTGAAATGTATTTATCTGAGATTAACCCTACTTTTTTTTTTTCTCTTGAAAAAAAGTAAATCCGAGATTTCAATCGAGAGTACTACGCCCAGATTTAGAACTTCCTCAAAAAATATTGCAGTGAAAAATTTTTGTGAGGTAAAAAAGATTTGAAAAAATCTTTAAATCTCTGATCTAAAAAAAAGCACGAAGTTTTTTTATACTAAAAAAAAATATTTGTAGTTCAAACTGAAGTATAATATTGACTTTTTTTCGAAAACTAATTAAGTTTTACAATCGTTTCAAGTGCTGCAATAACGCCATCTATTTACTATCGCAGCGTTATTTTTTTCATGCAATTTTCATCAAATTAGTTTTTTGAAAAAATTTTGGTCCATTAGTCTTGGCCAGCTGTAGGTATCGCGATGTAACAAACAAGATAAATTTTTCACTCTCTGGAAATGGGTCACTGGAACTCCAAGAAAACTAATCACTTAACAAATTAAACAACCTTCTCTTTTTCTGAAAGTAACTTTCGTTCGCCCTTACCGAGTTTCTACCAGAGACAAACCGTGAAATTTTTTTTTTTTTTTGCGTACAACTTTGAAGTACTTTTGTTCCTTACTCCACCATCAATTTAATTACTCCTTCAAGTTGCACGATAGAATTTATGCAAAATAAAAACATCGCAGTTGTCTTTCCTTCTGTACACAAACAAGACTGGGCAGACAAACCACACCCGAAAACGATCCCCTCCGAGGCTCGATTTTCCCCCTCGGCGGGTACATCAAGACGGAGTCCAGGCTTTCGTCATATGCCAATTACGCGTGCATAAAAAGCAACAGCCGTGCATCATACAAGATCCATCCGTCTCGCTCAAAGATCCAGCGCGGTGTGATGGGGCGCCCGGGATTTATGAGACCGCAGCGCGATTAATGGGTCCAGATGTTGGGGAAGAGGAGGGGTGCTCGCTCGCCTTTTTATTCGGGGGGGAGAAACGACAAATTGATATTCGTGAATAAATTTTCTTGTGTTTCGGCAATCTTCGTTATTGCTGCCGCTTAATTTCGGAAGGGACCGTACTCTAGGATTGGATTATTCTAAGAATATTTATTTTGTTCCTACCGGAAAAGGTTGACCGAACAAATATGGAAATTTTGTTGTTTCATATGAGAACACTTTTTTTTTTTTTTTGGACAAACAAACGTATGTTTTGTTTTTGAATTTTTAAATTACAAGCTGTTCATTTTGTAATATTTACCTCGGAAGTAATATTGAGCTATGTTTTCGATCGATGCATAAAATTTTAGTCGACAATTTCAAGGCAGCACATAACATTTCTAAGCTTTTCCAAGCTTTTAATATTTTCGTATCGCTGCTGAGAGTTAAAACTGACGTTCGATTTGAGGAGTTTGAAATTTTAATCTATCAATCGATTGGTTTATTTTTGGAAATGCACCAAGTTTTTTAATAATATTTCTTCATCATATTTTATAATTTATTAAACTAAATTTATCTAATAAATTATGATGGTTTTGATAATTACTGATTGATAAATACCAAACATTTACATAAACGAGCAACCGCAAGGTATCAAAATCAATCGTTAGATGAAAACAATAAAAAATCCAAAATTAAATTAAAAGTGCTACACATCATGGCTAGATCTAGTTCATCGCTCGATTTCATTTGTCAAAGTGTCCACTGAATCGGTGTCTCCACGTCTACGTTCAAAATTAAACTCGGATGATTAATAACCTTTATTTTCCGGGTTCCCGTGCTTTTACTTTTATTTTCTGAGACAAAACCAAGCACCCCCGGGGCGTTAATTAGTTTTGACATTGCAACCAAAGCAAACACGGAATTGCGACGGGCGCGTAACAAGCCACAATTACCGTGGGGTTCAGGTGGCGCTACAATCGACAAAGCAAATACATTTTTTCTTTCCGCGGCTTCGTGCGGTGGTAATTTTCGGTGTCGCGGGGTAATGCGGCCATTAAACGCTCTGGTTTTTGCCGTCGAGGGATGAAATTTTCGCCCTCGAGTTACTGTAGCAAATCGTTCGAGGAAATAGCGCTCGACTGACGAATGGCTGTTTCGAAACTTCTTTTTTTCCCTCTCATTATTATTACGAGCGGTTGTTGAGCAAAGAATCAAATTTAACGAGTATTGTCCAAATCTTTTTACTCGATTCAAATTAAACGACGCAGATTTTCCAGACTCCCTGCCGGGAAATTTGAATATTCGCCTATCGAGTGCTCCATGCACTTTATTATGAGTGTCCCCTGGTCCGTAAAAGAATTTTTCATGATTCCGCGGTATTTTCGGCTTGTGTACCGAGAGCGATCAATGCGAATATAGATGTTCCAAATCTCGGCACCCATTGTGTTCCAGCACCATGCAGAGAGAGAGAGAGATAGAGCTGACTGCGGAGCGTCGTAGTGGCGCACTTCAGCGGAAAACCCCTTACCCAAAGCCGGCTGCACGTACGACACGCACCCTCTCCGAGGTCGTTCGCTTTTACCTTTTAAAGGGGATCGCTCCCTTCATGCCGCCGGTATGTGTAATTGCTAAAGAACATTCTCTCTTTTTCTCGAAGGATTTTTTTATCAAAAAAAAAGACTTGAAATTTTATTTTATAATGTTTTTGTATATAAGACGCTGTTAAAATTTTATGTACCATGTCGACGGTCCCAACGAAGAAAAACCTTGGTCAAAAAACTGATTTGAAATTACCAATATGAGGCTGAAATAAATAAATAAATCAAAAAAAAAAAATAGAGAATCTTAACAAGTCTGCACCCAATTTATTCGATTTTTATATTGTCTTCAATTTTTCAAATCTTTTCAGCCTCTTATTGATAATTTTAAATCTGTAGATTTTCGGCTAAGGTTTTTCTTCGCTGGGACCGTCGATGTATTCTTACATACTTTTGGTACTAGCTTTGTTTACTTTCCGTATGACATTTTACTCTTCATAAATAGTTTATTATTCTAAATTGAATACATAAAATTGACAAAAGTCGTTAATTGTTTTAAGAAGAAGAAAAAACTTTTTGAAAGTCTAATTCAAGACGCGTCTTTACAAAAAAAAAATAATGGCTTTTTGTTTCTAGATTTATTTTTTCTTTGTATGAACTTTCATTATTCAGAGTACGTAGTATAAATGTTGAAAATTTTGTAATTCTTCAGCCGCAACATTCGTTCCGCGTCACGCGAAGAGCATCTAAATGTCGTTATAATTTAGCGATGTATTGGCTAAACGAGCACCACACAGCGTCAAGTGAGTCACTCCTCGGTAAAATAATCAAGCCTCGTGCGTCTTGTAATTTTTCCATCCATTTCTTTTACGACGTTTTCGAAACGTGACTTCAAGAAAAAGTTGCTCGATCAAATCATCTTGAGTGCGAAAAATCATCTGACCGCCCTATAGGACGAAGACCGCATCTGTCGGGTGTAATGAATCATGATCCGAAAATTTGTGCGTTCTAGTCGATTTACGTGCGGGCTTTTTTCTTTCTCTGCTTCTACGTTTTCAATAATTCAACGCAAAAGGCGAGCGAGCGGAAAATGCCGTCGCATGACGTGAGTTTTTTTCCCGCAAGGAAGAAAGGTTATGGGTTTGGGTAGTCAATGTAGTGGCAAAAAAGGGTTTTTTATATTAAATGCCGAACTTTCAAAGGTTTAATTTATTCTTAATAGTAGAGGTGCGCATTAAGATTTATTATATGAATTGATCAGGATAGATTTTGGGCACATAATATTATGAGAATAAGTTATAATATAGGTAAACAAAGTATGTTAGCTCAAATGAATAAATAGGGAGTAAAAGATATTTTTAGTAGCATTTCAAGTGCTAATGAAGTACATCAGTTGAAAGTTTTATCATCAAATTGTTTTTTTATGGGTTATGTAACTTGGTAATGATTATTAAGTATTCTATAATCGAAGTTTTATGATCCTAATTAATTTGAATTTTTTGGTGACATACATATAATTTTATTTATGCCCAAAGTTTTAATGTTTTTGTTAAATAAATTAAAATTTGTAATTAAAGTTTGTAAAATTACTGAATAAATGTTTGGTGCAGAGGACGGAACTTCACAATCTAAAATAAAAAATGAAGTTGGTTACAGTTACTTTTTTTACTGTTATTTTGATACTGTTTTTCCAAAACATTACTAGTGAAAAATTGAAATTTAGGTTGGCCGGTAAGTTCACTAGTGCTTGCCGAGACTCGAGATCATTTTTTGGTCTCGTCTTGATCTCGTCTTGAAATTTTAAAAAGTCCCGTACTCCCAACGTTATTGGCTTGTAAAGCTTGAGGGATAATTTGTTTATTAGTTTTTTTATTCATAAAATAACTAGGACGCCTAGCGTTATTGGGTTGTATAGTTTAGGGGATAATTTGTTTATAAGTTTTGTTATCTAGATAAAAAAATTAGGATGCCCAGCGTTATTGGGTTTTACAGATAAGGAGAAACTTGTTTGATAATTTTTTATTTACAAAAAACTCGGACGCCCAGCGTTTTTTGGTTGTACAGCTTGGGGGATAATTTGTTTACTAATTTTTTTATTTATAAAAAAATTAGGATGCCCAGCGTTATTTAGTTTTACTGCGAAGGGGTTTATTCTCGGGTTTATTGTTGATTAATTTTTTTGCTTATAAAAAACTCGGATGCCCACCGTTATTGGGTTGTATAGCTTGGGGAATAATTTGTTTATTAATTTTTTTAATTATAATAAACTCGGACGCCCAGCGTTATTGGGTTGTATAGTTTAGGAGATAATTTGTTTATTAGTTTTTTTATTGATAGAAAAACCAACAAATTATCCCCCATTTTAAAGAAATGATATATTCGGTATTGATTTTTTTAATATGTAAGCATTGTTTACAATTAAATTGTTGTTGTAAATTATATTTAAATAATAATAAATTTCAATTTTTATAAATTATTCTTAACTTTGTTTCAATTCAAATTGTACATAATTCCCCACTCAGCATGAAAATCGAGATTTTCGAGATTTTTTCTTGGTCTTCTCTCGAAACCAAGACAAGACTAAGGTAAAGCCAAGACAAGACCAAGACAAGATTCTAAACTTCGCTTTTTTTCAAGACCAAGACGAGATTAAGCCGAATCTTGGTCTCGTCTTGGTCTCGGCAAGCACTAAAGTTCACCCGTAAAAAATATTAGAACGGAAGAAAATTAAATATTCATGAATATATTCTCTAACAAACATTACATTTTTAATTTGAAGGGTGTTACTACAACGAAAAAAATGTGAAAAATAAGGATGGTTGTTCTGCGATGTGTAACTTCATTCACAACAACAAAGATAATGGAAAATGTGTCAGAAAACTTCAATCGGTCACTCGAAGGACTCCTGCCAGAAAAATAGATAAATCAAAAAGGAAAGTCATAAATACAGTGATTAGGGAACCTGTTATTCTCGAGAAAGATTTTTGCGTGTGTAATTAAAAAACATAGATCAGAATAAAATAAAAAATTCGTAAAAAATTGTTTGAAATAGTTAAAAATACGAATAAATTTGATGATATATATTTGATCTAGTCAAGCTTATTATTTTTTTTACAATTTTCAAAACGTAAAATTTAGAGCTGAAAAAATGTTACTTTTTCATAATTTTTTATCAAGTTTTTTATTTACAATTGGTTGATAGTTTATAGGTCAATACAGATGAATCCGTAGCCAATCAATTCTATGTAATTTTATAAATTTTATAAGTTACCAAGCTCGACGGTACCATATCAGTGGATATAAAAAATATGAAATTAGTTTTCGTTTTAATTTTTGCACTTTACTTTTTTTTAACTTCTCAAAAAGTAAGTGCTGAATACTGGAAGAAGAGTACCCATAGATCTCCACTTCGACTGAGTGGTAAGTGTACTCGAAACTATCTATAAAAAAATTTTCTAACATGAGCATTTTTTTGGGAACTGCAGGGTGCTACCACAAGAAAAAAAACGTTAAAAATGACAGTGGTTGCGCTGCGCATTGTAATTCGATTTCTAACAAGAAAAATGGCGGAAAGTGTGTTCGGAAAATTAGGCCGTTCCTGTGGAAAAAAACCGTTAGAAAAATCGATAAAGAAGAGCTCGGGGTCAAATATGTGATTGTTTTTCAAGATGAAATCGCCAACGCAAGTTTCTGCCAGTGCAGGCAGATATTTTAAAAGAATATTATCAATTTAGAAAACCGTCAGTGCATGATGAAGTTGAATACACTAAATTGAACATTTATTGATTTTATTTTTTCAAAACCCATCCGTCTTGTAAGACAAGTCTTCTCCTATACAACACTTTCATCGAAGCAAATTAATCAGGACGTAAAATCTCAAAACTGCTCGACTTGATTAAAATTTTGATGAAAATTAAAAACAAACTTCGGCAGTAACCATTGACGGAGCCATACAGCGCGGAAGGATCGTTCAAGAGTAATCTTGCTCAACTTTAATTATGACCGGGTGACGCGCTGAGATATTGATGTCTTCAGACACTGTACGTAGCAAAGGGCCGCTGAATTATTCGGACAAGTTTCTTGAACTAGCCGAGCTTTTATGACACTGAAATTTTCATGCATCCAACAAAGTTTATCAATTTCTCGGTACGAAAGGAACCCAAGTTCTTAAGAAAGTCTCTCGATAATTGAGAGATGAAGGCTTAGTCCCGCATGCGAAAAAACAAAAGGACTGTTTAGCCTTCATTACGATCTCGCGCCTCGAGGAATTGCGACTGTTCGGGGTTAGGTCGAACAATGGGAACAAGGAGGTAGATCGACGATAAATGGAGCTGTCTGTCGTTGGCAGGAGGGTTTTCTTTTTTCGAGGACCTCTTTCTTGTTTCTGCGGGGAGTTTATATAAGTGACGCCGAGGTGAATGATGGGAGAGAAATCTCGGCTGAGGGACGTTTAGTGATTGTCTACGTGAGTTCTGTTATTTCTTCTACTCCTTTTTTTTCTTTCGGCAAAGTGATTCACGTCACTGGCTTGTTTTGCCGCGTCAAAAGTTCGAATTGCTTTGATACCTCGATCGCTGCTTTCTTTTGTTCTTACTTTTGAAATTTCAACTACATTTTTTTTTTTTTGGTTCTTATCTATTAAGGACGTTCAACTTTGACTACTCAAGTGAAGTTTTCCCGGATGACTATTTTTCCGATGTAGAAACATGCTGATTGGTTGCTCGAGTCTAACCTAACCCCAAAAGTACTATTTTTTTTTTCTTTGACTATTCTTTTCTATTATTAATATTCTCCGAATCGTCTCCGTAAACATCTTAAAATAATCCTCAAATACTCTTTTAAAACCTCAAAAAAACTGTGCTTGGTGTCATCATCCATTATTGAGAGACTTTGTTAAGAATCACGAAAAACTTTGATTTCCCATATGACACTGTGTTAATGAATCAAAACAATAATTATTGATATCTTTGTTATTAGACTAATTGCTTCCAGATTTTAACAGAGAACTTCTTCTTATTCAATCAAAATATCTCTGAATTTTCATAATTTATTCATCATGATTAATTTTTCGAGTTGAACGTCCTTAATGTGATGAGAAGAATATCACTTGCGAAATCACATTAGACGATAAAATCAGCAAAACAACTTGGGACACTACGACCCTTATCTCCTGCCATAATTACAATAATCCTCCCCTCCCTCTTTCGTTTTTTTCATGTTCCTTCATGTACGATAGTCCTCGATGCTTGCTTTCCTTTTTGTAATCCTGGGTCTTATCTGTAATCGAATCAACGCAATGCGACGCTTGGGGTACGTTTTCGTCGTACCGGGGTTATGACAAATCGAGATCCCCTCGATACGATAAAGCCTCTTCCTGTAATTATGGTTATTGATTCGGCTGTAAATAAATGATTAATCCAGCTCTATATAAATTTTTTTTTATCGGCTGTCGAAGCGGAAAGACCATTTTTTATCACAACCGAAAATTAATAACGGCATCGACTTTTGAGCGTTTAATAATCAAGTGGATTCGTTTTAATTGAAATTAATCGAATTTTTAAGTCAATTATTAATGTAAAAGGAAAGAGTCATTACTTACTATATATTTTTTATTTAACTTGATGAGCTGGCGTATTAAGTTCGTCACTAATTATACTTTGTCTGGAGTTTTGTTTTAATGAATTGCTTGAAAATTTTTTAATTTTTAATAACCATAGTACGTAAAAGGATACAATCAAACTTCAATTTATTTAAATTACCCTTAATCTAATACCTCTTATCGTTTAAAATAAATTTGATCAAGCTTTTATTGAAATTTGGTAAAGTTTTACACATCGTATCTTTCAGACATGGAAATTCAATTAGTTTTTAGCATTCGCATGGCTAATCTTTTTTACCTAACAGCAAATTTTTTTGTCAATGCATTGATCACTTTGTAATAAACTAATTTTTCACTTAAAACAGAGGTCATAAATGCACCAATCTCCGTTCAGTACAGTTAAAAAGATCGTTTCTCGATGCAAAACAACTGCACCCCAACCTAAAAGCAATGTTTACACAATTGCGATCCCAAAGATATTCCGAAAAAGTGGCGCATTAGAGTATTACAATGATCCCTGTGCATCAAACCGGGATGAAACTAGTCGAAACACGGCGAACATCAAGGAGTCATCCCCAGCAGCAGCTCGAGAACTCAACACCCCATAAAACTCGGTCACCGAAAACATTTCGCGCGCGAAAACCCACATTGAAAGGAGTCCCCCCGCACCTGGGGAGAGATTATCTCATACAGAAATAACAAGCCGACCCCTCGGTAATTGCAGGGGTTGTCGCACAAGCGACACGCGAGCCGGCCCCGAGGTATCCTATCCTAAGGGTAGATTTGAATAACGTAAAAACTGGGGTGGACCACCGTAACGTGCGATTTTGCGGTGCCAACCTCGGTGCCAACCCCCCTAAATGCGACTCTAATGCATAGGTCTGGCAAGGGAAACTAGTTTTTGCGGCGCGGTTTGCTTTTCTATTGTGCGGAGCGGTTGGGTGTCGAGGATTAAGTCGCGTGTTTGCTTGCGCGGGGAGAAGTGAGATTCTCGTCGGGTTGTTGGTTGCGAGGATTGTTGTTTCGGGGGTAATTATTCAAACGAACGCTTCATCGGCAGGTTTGTGGTGAGGAAAAATCCAATAACGTCGGGGCCATGGAGGAAGTTTTAATTTAATCTTGTAAGGTTTGACAGGTTTGCGAAGGGACAGTGGAGGGGTTTATTGAAATTGCATTTGATTTAAATTTATAAATTATTTATGTTTTTTCAGTGACAAAGGATTAGAGTAATAGAGTTACAGTTTTTATTGATACTGTAAAGATTTTTATTCTAGCTATTTACAAGCAAAGTTTGATTATTTTCTTAACATTGTCCGTAACGTGATATTAACATTTTTCAAATAGAGTATAGATACATCATGATCTCAAAGAGAATATTTTTAGTGCATAGTATTTGTTTTTTTACTGCAATTTTAACGAAACATCTCTAGGATAAAAATTTTAAAATCTACTAAAAGCTCTTGCTATTTGCATGACAGAAATGCACAAAACGTACTCACTCGTATTAGACATACAAGCATTTATTAAAACTAACTCAAAAGAATATTAAAATACAAAATTGGCTCTTCTGAATAATTTTTATAAGTCCGCATGTTTTTTAATAATGAAGACCTTTGCATTCGCACCACAACTTATTAGAACCTTTAACTTTCTCTCTACATGATCCAATAAAAAAGCCCCATTTCATACATTCAAACTTGCAATCTTGAATTTTAATTTCAGTCACATCCCAGGATCCGTGATCTTTCATTTTCATATAACATCCTAAAAAAAAATTTAGTATAAAACATGTTTATTCAAAAAATCAGTTTACAAGTTACAGTTTTTTATTAAAATAATAAAAATTTCAGTTACTGAGGTATTTAAATTTTTTTCTAATTCAATAATATCTTTAACTAACGTTGTCAAAATCTTAAATTATTCGAATAAACTTCAAAGGAAACTTTTTTTGAAGCTAAAGTTCTTAAATTGCAATTGCTTTATTAATAAAAAGTAATAGTACCAAAAAAAATTTTTTTTTCAACACAATCAAACATAAGTTAGTAATTTTTCTTTCGATAGTATTTCACTTACGTTTTTTGTGTATAGACGTTTTACCGAGCGTTTTACTATTCGATCCACCAGCAGATACACATGCGATGCAGATACAAATAATGATTATTAAGGCTTTCATTTTCCAACAAGTCTCTGACTTACTGAAGACTTTATAGATTTCAACATCATTACTTAAGTAATGATTTTGAAAAACGCAAAAAGTTTAGTTTATTACAGCTGCTTAAACATTTTTTACTTGAAATTTGCATTTTTTCCAAAATTAGAAACTCGAGTCTGCAATTTTGTGCGTAATCGAGATAAAAAAAAAAAAAATTTTTTTACACGAGACTTTTCATTAATTTTATTATCAGTTGAAAAAATTTTGCCAAATTACGTAATTATTTTTTATTTCAATGTCAAATAAATTGTTAAATAATTTTTCTTTAAAAAATCTTTAACAAATTCTCAGTAAAGTGTACATTAAAAAAAATAATTATCATCGACGAAAGTTTATACAGCAAGTTTAACTTGGAAATTTTTTTCATCCTCAGATGATTTATAATCACGACTTATAGAGCGCCTATTTTATAATGAAATCTTTGAATTTTTCGAATCTAAATTACCGCGAAACTTGCAAATCACGAATGGGTCTTTAGGCCATGATTGGAAGCTTCGTGAATTTCACGAGTCGATAATTCTACGGGTTTGATTGACGCGCCGGGATTTTGCGGTGCGACTCACACTGGGATGTCTTCGAAATTGAATTCAGTTTTTCACTCACTCCGCGCGCTATAATTCAAACGGTCAGCTATTTTAGTTCATCTAGAACAGTCGAATTACAATGGTTTATTTAAAAACCTCAAAGTAGGTGGTAAAAAAGTATGCATATTCATAGCGGAGAACTACTGTTAAAATCCAGTGATTATTAAGATTTCATGTTTTGACTAATTGGTGTGGGTCTCCCGCAGACAGTTCGTTATCGCATAACTTTTCGTCTAAAATTTTCTCTACGGGTATCTTTCAAATTGGATTATTCGAATTGCTTATTCATTCGCAGCCTGTGCAAATGACGACCTTAAATGGGTCAGTTTTGACTGCTTCAAATTCAAAAGAATAATGTACAACTTATTTACTTTCGGCAAATGAAAAATTAGACAATCAAAGGTGTCCAGTTTTTTTCGTCGCACTCGATCCATCAATCACCGTCTGGAGCTCAGCGAACATCTCCGGGATAAAACGACTCGAACTCAGTACTAAATTCGCCCGTGGCTGCTTTGTTCGTAATTACTCGCGCTCACCCAATTACCGAATTCCCGCGACAAATTCAAATGGCATCAACTCCCGGAAGTTTATTCGCTTCTTCTTCGTCTCGCTTTTAGTTTTCTCGGGGCGCTTCGGATTACTCGAATTAATTATGTCTTACTTGCGTGGGCCCGGATAAGACCATCCCGATCGACTTGGCTTGCGGGTACTAAAAGTTTATTGTAGTCATATCGTTGTAATTATTTAAGAAACGTTTGTTTATTTGCAAAGTTTATTACAATTTGCAGAGTTAAAACACACGTATTTTCCTGACGAGTTTTCGCGGTATTTTTAGTGAATCAAGTCTCAGCGGACTCCCGGATGATTAATTCCGGGCGACGAGTCTGCACCTCTAACGAGAACTAAGCGCTCGCGTGGGCGACTTCCGGTCGCATTTACATGCGCGGGAGCGGAAGCAGAGTGAAAACTCCCTCGTTTCGGGGTGTGGTCCACGACCTACAGCACTCCAAAGACATTTACCTTTTTTTTTTTTGTCAACGGTGATGGATCTTGTTTAGGGCAGACGCGCGATTAGAATTAATTTGTTGCTGACTGAGACTATGCAAATTCGGTGCAGTTTAGTAGTAGAAGCGCTTGGAAATAATTAGGTGCAAAGTGGGCTCGAGTGTTTCAAAGTTAGACTAATTTGTCGAGTAGTTTAGAAAATTTTTCCTCCCCCCTCCCTCTCGAACTCGATTTAAAAAAATTGCGGGAGCGTCTTTTAAAAATTACCTGGGGGGGCTAAACGATATTTAAAACTTTTCCGAAGGGAAAAAAAATTAAAAGCAAATTAAAAAAGTCTTGAATTTTCGTGAGAATTTTCTCTTCAAAGAATATATATATATATATATATATATTCAGTAATCTTATTCAAAGTTTTAAAAAGTGTATCAAGTTTTACGGGTCTTATAATAATGCAGGCGAAACTTTAAGTTTAATTTCTTCGAGGGGAGGAGCGAGTTTCCAAGGGTCTTTAAGGACAACAAGCGTCACGCGAAACGTCTTAATATTATTTTTCATAATACCAGGCTTTCACGGATAATTATTGTTTTTCTCTCCCCTTTAAATACACATATTTCAGGCCTGTATTGTAATTACGCAAAATTTTTTTCTTTATTACGTAAACACTCGAGAGTAATAACCCGGGGACACGCAGGACTCGCGTCATAATAACGCGTGCGCGTCGATCTGATTACTTATTCATGGAGGACGCAGCTTGCACCCTCGAAGCTCATGCAAAAGAACACGTAAGCCCGACTAAACGCTTAGCGCGTAAATCAATCGCGCGGCGTAATCGATGCTGTATTTATGAGCTTCCCCATCGATGCTACTATTTGATCGATGAGTTTCAAATTGAAACAAAATCTATCTGATCGAGTTGAAAAATCGGGCATTAAACTACAGTGACCTACTACGAGAGCTGAAAAAATTAATTTTTGTGATTTTTAAAAAGTTGGGAGATTTCGACTCTAGCAGATTTAGTATTTAAAAAAATCCCTGGTTGTATTTTGGATTAAAAAAATTTGTTTACTAGAGTTGGCAATATGATTTCACGGAAAATGTATTTTTTTTTCCAATTGCATCTGTTTTATTTCAATTTCGTAAATCAAGCGTTTATTTAGCAGAAAAAAAAAAGCTTGAAAAAAAAAAAAAAAAATTATAATATTTATTCAAATTGTCAGCATCAGCGAGTATACTACCCCTTAAAATTTCAGATAACCTCAAATTATGAAGAAAAAATAAATATGAATTAAAGTAAAAGCACAACGGGATTGGAATCCCCACGGCGGACTTAATTCCTCGTCGATCCGTCTTTATTAAACTAAGCAGCGATAATTCGAACAAAGTGCTATTTCACACGGGCCCGGTGAATTAACTCGCGCGGAAAGTTTGCACTTGCGGCTCGGGCGCGGTGGCACCCTCCTTTAATCACACTTTCGTATACGATTCATCGTTATCGCCACCTAATTTGCCGCGCTGGGTGTGCCTACCCCAGCTTTAATACTCTCTCAACTCTTTCCGACGAATATCGCCCGAGATAAGTTTTATCTGATTCGTGAGAAAATATAAGTCCCTGTTGGGGACTAATAAGTACTATTTATTTTCACAAGTCTCTCTTTTTGTGAACAGAGTTGGCAACTTTTTTAAATTTATATTTTTTTGCTTACTTAGTTAAAATATCAAAAAATAATCGACACGTATTTTTTCTTTTTTAAAAAAAAAAACTAAAATTGAAGAAACTACAAGTGTTTAAATTTTTTTTAATTTCAATATATATAGATATCTTATGGGATTTCGTGCCAATGACGTCATCAGCCCGTAGTTTCAAAAACTTTTCTTAATTTTTTTTTTTTGCTCAATTTTGATTTAAAAATTCTTTCTAAAATGTTAAAATTCATTAAAAATCAAGTACTTTTAAAAAAAATATATTTTTAAAGTACCGGTTGCCAACCATATTCTCATAATTTTTTTTAAATGTTTAAAACTCAGCCAGTATGATTCCCGGAAAAGAATAATTTTTTTCTTCTGTTTTAAACACATTTTACAGCCGCGAGCGTTACCGAGAAAAGTTACGCCACGTAAGAAAAGAACTTAAATGGCAACCAAACTCCGTACCTAAGCAATGTGATTTAATGTCACTGTTCTTTTGTACATTGAAAAGTTACACGATACTAACTTGCGTGACTTTTGTTCTGAATGCTAATTGAATGTCTCTTGAAGGTTTCAAACAAAAAGTTTGACAACTCAATTAAGACTTTTCTGAATAATCTTCAACTCTAACTTTTACTTTTTTTTTTTACTTTCAAGTTAAATATTATAAAGAAGTTCATTAGTTATTATTACTCTTCAGCATGAAATTTCATTTTAATGAAAGCTCACATTAAATCTTTTACTTTGCAATTAAACACCTTAACATTCATCCAATAATTAAGTTATTAGTACTATACATATAATTCTTATTTTTCTGTTACAGGTAACATTCCAAAACCTTTAAAAAATAAAGTACCGGGAAATAGACTGTAAGTAAAACACTGCCAACCAGGAATGTAAAATATTTTCGAAAAATCCAATATCGAAAATTTCAAAAAAAATTCCAAAATAAAAAAAGAAAATCATCCCCGGAGTCTGTAACGCAATGTTAATAAACGCGTTCCGTGGATGCGGCGTCCGATAAAAAGTGCTTCTGTCAAATTCCCGGCGCTCCATTTAGTATTCAGCGTACCGAAGTCACGTACTTCCAAAAAAAAGACGGATAAAAAAAAAAATCAGTATTTACCCCTTTTCCAACACAGCCGAAAAATGCAAATAATTCCCCGAGTCGTGGAGGGACGATTCGAGAGAGAAACAATCGCCCCGCGCCCGTAGGATATTCGAAGCATGCCCCTCGGCCCTATCTCCTCTTGGATTCTTCCTTATCTCGGACGGAGTCTTCAGTGAGTGAAATTTTCCGAGCCCGGGTTTAATTAATTAATTTACATTGTCTGAAAATTCTATTAGGGCTATAAGTTTGTCCGCCCTAATTGTTATTGTTCATACTTTGGTAAATTTTTTAAAAATGAGTTAGCCTTTCAAATTCAGTTTATGCTAGAATCTTGGCCAAAGCATTGAGGTACCTGATAAGCTATTTTTGTTAATAAGATTATTCTTGGCTGTAAGAGAGTTTACTAACTTAATCATCTCAATTTAAAACCGTTGAATGAACTAGCGAACCGACTCTTCTTTTGTAAAAAAATAATAAATTTTTCAGAATTTGAAATTTTTTTACCTTGCTCATCCCAGACATGACTAAATATAAATTTTAAGTTAAAGTAATTGACAGCAAATGCAATTGTCTGAAAATCTAAAAAAAAAAAAAACAAAAACAAATTATTTTTAACTTTTGATGAGTCTTAAGAAACTTTCGGTATAAAATCCTAACCTAACAACTAGCAATTTCATTGAGTTGTAACTGACTACTCAAATAATAAGAATTCGTTTATTCATCAGTTGAAGGAAACAGATCGATCGCAAGCCTCTTGAATTAAAAAAAAACTAAATTAAATTCCTCGTTGCGTATAAACTAAAACAGCCCGAAAATTAAGTCGCAGCATCAGCGGGAGGGAGGGCAATACAACAAAGTGACGAAATTAATCACCCGCGATTAAAGTGCCACTCCAACGAAATCATCCTCGGCAAGGTCGCGCCGCACGCAATTATGAATTCTCTCTCAGCTCCCTCGGCTACTATTTTATCGCGAGGGCGGGCGCGCGACACTCGAGATTAAGTCGGCCCTTTCGTCTCTGTATCAACTCCCTCCCGGTACATCTTCCCTCCCTGATTAGCATGATGAATTTGCATGCGAGCTGGCGTATGAGCCATCAGGACAAATTGGCGTCTATCCGCACGCCAACATTCGCATTATCCCGCGCGCGAGATCGATATCCGATCGCCTTGCGCGTCTCCGTCGTACGGGACGTTATCCGCTGAGGACTGGAAGAGCTTTTACCGGAGGATTTGATTAAGGCAAGCTGCGGCTGAAGTTTTCGGGATGTGATTTTTGAGACTTTAATTTTAGGTACCCCAGGTGGAGCTGAATTTTTCAACGGTATCGATCTCTCGTGAATGATTGATTTTACGGGATGCTCCGCGTCAATCGGGTACGCGACCTCTTGAAATTGGCCACAAAATCGGCAGATTTTAGAAATAATAAAAAAATGTCGTTTTTTTCAACAGTAGATAGTCTTGTATTATAGAATCTGATTTAAAATCTCTCTGTCTGCAATGAGCTTTGAACACGAATTTTTTTAAAATTAGCTTAAAAGTGAAAAAATGATAAAATTTGCGTATATTTGCATGATAAACCGGTAAAAAGGCCCATCCACAGCAAATATTGATGGTTTCGCTTCTCATTCGATACCAGAAAACTACCCCCAAAGTTTCTTTAAAATCGGTGACCTAAACGTCTGGTCAAGGGGTTACGCACTTGATCCTTATTGACACAGGACTATGACAGGACTATGACAAGACTATCAGATAAAAATATGATATCAAGCTCTCGTAATCCTGCAGTCCCGTTCAAAATGCTGGCCAAGACTATTCAGGAATATTCAGGACTTTTATGACAGGACTAAGTGGATAGCCCCTTGCGTCTGGTCCTCTCCTTGTTAGTTCTAAAAAGCTAAAATTACCGAATAAGATTAAAGCCCTGGCTTCCACTCAAAGAAACCGACGTCTGCTAATATATTTTTGGAACTTTCAAAGATAAAGTAACTTATTATTTGATAACCAAACTTTTATTTCAAGAATAAGCTCAAATTTAGAGACCAAAAGTTTGAAAGTCAATAGACTCTAAACATTTCGATCAAGGAATCACCAATAGTAACAAAAGCGACGACTAAAATTCTAATGTAAACTCACAAGGCCGATACAAAAGATGATGACGGCGCATGATAAAAGTCCATTCAATCATTTTCTCGCTGCAGCAGCAGCAGCAGGAGCAATGTAAGACAATCAATATCACTTTCGCGTGACAGTAATTCTCCATCAATAATTCAAACTCATCCGCGGGCGCCGGAGAACTTTGTCACGCATTATCGTTCATCAATAACCGTCGCGGCTCAACCACCAAATAATAAATCGTCACCACCGCGACGCTGCAGACTGGAAAAAGACAAAACTAGAATACAGTCAGTGCGTCATAAGAACCCCAATCAAACTCCCGCGGGATATTGAACTCTGTCCGTCCGTTCGTGACGCGCGCTACCACTTTTTCAAATCGGAATAAAAAAGGTAAAAAAATTTGGAAGTCAGCCCAAGACTCCATTTTCAAGATTAAAAGCTTCAAATCCAGTGTATTTTCGCGGCGGCCCCGTGTGTTATCAGAGATATCATTCTTTCATTGGTTTTTTGAAAACATCACAAGCATCAAATAGCTAGCTGCCTTATTATTCTCAATCCTTTTTCGTTGGAAAAATTTTTGTTAGGGAATTGGTTTTAAACCGCACTAACAATTCTCTCTTACCAATAACTATTACTCGCGATTTAGGGGTAGTAATTTTCTTCTCGGTCGGCCTTCAACAAAGCCAACCCCGGTCTCGTAATACACACGTTTCGATGTCACAAGCATAGAGGCAGACATTATGAAGCCCCGTAGCTGTAAGGTCGGGAGTCGAAAAAGAGCGCTAAGTAGCAATCTAGATGCTACTGGAGACGCCTGCAGCGATTCTCATTTGTTTCCTCTTGCCTACTTTTTTTTTTTTTATAATCCATAGTTGTCGGAGGTCTCTTTTTCCTTTATCTTTTGTTCGCCCTGTTGTTCCTTATTCGAACAGATCCTCGGATCGACTTGTATTTTTAGGTCGTGCTCTTTTGTCGGGTAAGCTAAATTAATAATGCAGGAAACTTTCAAGCTGTTGTAATTTGACTTGTTGTTTTTTTTTTTAAAGTTTTTAAGTCTCAAAATTTCGATATTAAATTAATATCTTGTTTGTATATGCAAATAAAAAAATAAATAAAAAGTTCAATAACCTTACAGACTACTCTAGCTTAATTTTTATTTCGAAAAAAGAAAATGAAAATAAATCAAGATTTAAGATGATAAGCTGTTCTTACAGAAAATTGTAATCCTGTAATGATTTTTACCAGTGGTATAATGAGTACAATGATTAATGATGCTTTTACCGAACTTCACCCCGAAACAAATACTCAAACTAATTTTTCTCGAAGAGATCCACCACCAAGCTTAGGGAGAAGAAATAATAAAATAATAAAGAAGATGAGGCAGATAGAGAGACAGTGAATAAGCTGTCTCGTTCTCTTGAACGAAACGGTCCTTAATTTTATTATCTTCTGGCATGAATCAGATCTTGAGAATTTCCTTCCCGATTAGATTAAACCCCGGAATTGGTAAAATTCCAGCTTTGTGAAAAATTAAATTAAATCACTGCGCCTCAATACTTCATTAAAAAAACCACTATTTACTTTGAAAAATGCACTTTTTCAATTTTTTATAAATTAATTTTCCAGAGAGGCTCTTTCAAAATTCTGTGACATGGCAGAATTCTCAAGAGCCCGATCGCTTTTTTGCTCGACGAGGGGTAAACCACGTGTACGCGCCGTCTATTATTCTAGACGGCGCGTCGTATCCGAGGCGGCTAATCGCAAGCTATGAATAAATTTTACACAAAAAAAAATGATTGCCTTTTACTACGAGAGTTTTTAAACTTTGAGTGCTTTTTAAAACGATAATTTTATATTAGACGGTTGTAACAGCTTGGCAGAGAAAAAAGAACGTAGAAGTTTTTATTCTTTTTATTGAAACATAATTCTTGATCGATTAAAAAAAAAAAAAAAAATCTCTTATAGTCTTACTGAAGAAGTAACTTTGCCGGTTCTTTTACGAACTCAAGTTTGTAAAGTTTTACAAAATATCTCTTGTATGCTTTAACTTTAACTTTTCATCAAACTGTGGAACTAAACGACTGCACTTGCAAAACAACCCTTCGTATATTTTTTTTTGTCAATTTTAAAATTTTATTTTGTAAATTATACTCAATGAATTAATTTTAACGGCAAAAATGCATCAAACAAATTTTGTTATTGAACAGAGAAAAAATGAAACAAGTACACGCTCGAATCATTTTTCAATGAAAATTTTACCTTGTTTACTTTAGAATCCGTAAAACGAGCATTTTATTAAATAATGTTTTCACTTTTGCTTTTCTCATAACGCGTTTTTATCTGTTGAAGCTTTTACAAAATCCAGTAAAAACATGATGCTTTTATATAAAAGAAAAAAAAAAAAAAATTGAGAACTAAAAAAAAACCTAAATAGTGTGTACTTTGCGTGTATAACTTTTTCACGGTGCATTTAAAAATGAAAAAAGTTACCTAAATAGAAGCGCGGCCGATCCAGCCGAGGCGTCGTATATAATGCTCGAGGCATATATTATTCAGGGCAGACCTGTGCATCAACGGCGTTTGTGTATACGCCATAAAGCGAGCACATGAAAATAAATCCTGTTTTTGCCTACTACTTTTTTTTTTTCTTTTTAATTATTAAAACAACTAGCTAGCGTCGAGCTTAAAAAGTTTGTAACACTTTCGTCGTTATGCGCTTTTCGTTGAGTAATAATGACGCGCTAATTTCACTGTTTTTTCTCGTTATTCACTTATACGTGCACATTGTAATTATTTGATTTTCTCGCAAAGATAAAAAAAAAAAATTTTAAATCACCCGTGGTGGTAAACAATATTTATGCTATGTATCTGTTTTGTATTACAATAATCATTTATTAAAAAAATTCTTTTTACATTACAGCTTAACGTAGCTTGAGCTATTAAATTTAAGCTTCACCTGTTTGAAAGATCGAAACCTCGGAAGTTAAGAACTCGATCGTTAATTTAACCACTTTCGGAACGGTGTGAAGCATAGGAAAATTTATGACGCTGCGCTGGTAAAGTTTATAAAGGCCGCTTAATTAATTGAGCGCAAAAACATCCAGGGACTGTATTTTATCTAGGTAAAGTTCTTTCGGTCTCTTGATTGACAAAAGTGACTTTTACTGCCTCCTTTTCTGTTCATTTTTTTCTCCTCCTCTTCGTTAATATTTGATATTGCTATTTCATCCCGGCCGAGTCGGTGAAAACTTTTGCAATTTCAGGGAAGCTTGTCTCGATCTTATTCTTTACTAAAATGGATTAAGTCATTCGTCGCTTCGGAGAGAAGTCGGATTGTTTTAAAATTAACTGAAAAGTAAACTTTCAAATTAAAATAATATTATCTCCATGAAGATGCTGACAAAATTTTCTGCCATTCTCGTAAATCTAATGAGCTCGGAGATTAAATTATTATATTTGAAATGAAAATCAAATAAATTTTTTAACTAATAAACTTTACTTATTGTTGATGAGCTTAAAATTAAAATGTTCAGCAGGTTGTGGATCTGCAATTGAAGTTTATATTTTTGTGCGAAAGTCGAAATTCAAATATACTCTACCATTTGGGGTGAAAAAAGTTTTAAAACTTTTTCTATTCAAAACTTGAGGGTAACATCGTTTTGGAGTAGTTACCACGTCTTACATCGAGAACGAATCGACCGATCACTGAATTCAAGGCGTTTTTGCGAGCGTTTTTGCGTCAACAAAGTTCGGAAAGTTGGAATCTTTCGAGTTTAGCATGTGAACAATCTTCGGTAGCTTAAAAATACAATTTTGGCTCTTTTTTTTGTTTAATCCTTTGTAACAAAAAAAACCTTAAATACAATTTACATAAATTTAATAGTTATTTTTAACAATTAAAATAAAAAATTGTAAATAATAAAGATTTTTTGATTTAAAAAAAAATTAATTTAAACATTAAAAAATGTATTAAAAATTCCAATAGTTGTGTAATTTTTATGTATAACAGGTGTGAATAATGATTTATGGAGCATTAAAAGAATGATAATTGCAAGTGAAATGAATCTGCCCTACTAGGCGTTAAAGGGTTACTTCCCCATTACAGAGACACGTTTCAAATCAAGTGAGATCACGACATTATAAAATTGATCACGTTGGCGCGTGAATATCATTCCAAATGAGTTCACTTGAAATAGGTTGCAAGTAGTTTTCTCAATGCTCATAGAGTTACTAAAAATAGAGCTTTTCATGCAATTTAATTCCTGCAAGCAATTTTTTTCTCGATTTTTTTTCTACATTTCATATCAAAATCTTTACTTTATATTACTAATTTTATGTTTCATTGCGTTTAATTATTATTATTTTTTTAATAATTTAAATAGATCGTCATCATTATTATATATTTTTAGTCCTTTCAAAGTATTAATTTGATATATTTTGAATTGAAGTAAAAAAGCACATTTTATGTGTGAGCTTATTGCTGTATAAACTTTCTTTGAAAAGTAATGATTTATTATTTTAATTTGATCAAAAAATTACGTAGGTTGTCAGTAAAAAGAAAAATAAAATCTAGATCAATTTACTACAGTAGTCGAAAAAATTTTAACGGAAAGTTTCAACTATAGTTAGAGTATTCAAGGAAAAAAAAGTCTTTCTGCAAAATAATAAAATTAATTATTAGATAAAAGGTAAGCTACGAGGATTTATCATGAATTAAGATTCTTAATAAATTTTCTACTTATATTCTGAATGTTTTGTAGTAAAGAGCAAAAACACATTAAATGTTCTTAAAAATCCTTTAATATCACAATTAGAAGTTTAGACACTACCAATGGTGTTCTTTTCAGGATATGATTAACTGTCGCAGTAATACTATTTTCCTCGCTATTTTCTATTTATAACTATCATAAACTTGAAGTAATTTTTCAAAATGGTTCAAATAACTCATTCTAGCTTGAAAATTCAAAAAATTCAAACTTCCAACCATCATGAATGCTTGTCAGAAACTTTTATTTTATAATTTTGTAAATAAAAAGAATGAGATTCACAAAAATATTCTTAATAATTGCAATTTGTAGTAAAAATCAAATGTAGAGTATATTTATGCTGTTAAAAAAGCTACAAATGTTTATGTGGATTAATCAATACTTTGTTAACAATCGAAGTCACTAGATCTAAAATATCGATGAACAGAGACAGCCGATACGTTTTCAAACTCAAAGAGTCGTTTACCATACACCAGGGTAAAAAAAGGCGATGAATATAATTCAAGTAGTGGAATAAAAAGATCTTTCGGAGCGTTCGGGCACGAGGAGATCCGTAAAAATAACCGGAGGGGGATCGACTCGGCCACTCGGCTGCACTCAAAGTCTCACTTCTCCAAAGCTTTCCTCGGAGTAGCACTTCACGGTTAGGCCGCACGCGCCGCTGAATATTCGATAGGTGCGGTGACCCTACGTGCAGACCACTCCGAGACAAATCCTCTGGTTCACCGACCTACTCGACACCCGCGACCACTTGGATGCATAATTTTATTTCACTCTTTATCTCTTTCACGCTCTTTCTTCCCGGTCAAATTTCAATTCTAAAATTTATATTTGTTTTTTATATTAAACTGTTTTTAAGGGAGCTCGTTCAGTTTAAGATTGCGTTGTATAAGCTGTTAAGCAAATTGTTGAGAATCTAGATAAAATCTTAAAAGATGAGTTATTTTCCAAGGATCATAATGGCATTAAAAAAAATATTTATATCTGGACAAATGATAAAGTCTAGAATTGGTTCAATCTAACCCCTACCGTTTACTAAAAAAATTTATTAGCAAGTTTGTTGACATTACACAATGTTTTAATAATGATTTTTACATAAAAGTTTATTGATTTAAGCAAGAATTAAGGTAAGTGTGCCTAATATGGCCCGGTGCCTAATATGGCCCCCCCTGTTATTTTGAATATGCTAGGTATGCGGCATCTCTGCAAGGTAGGAAGAAGTCAAAAACACTGAATTATGAAGTTTTCAGTTGTTTAGAACATTTTAAAATTATTTTTGCGCACGCCTAATAGCTAAAACTCGTTTCGTATACCTCCGTTATTATTTTACGTTGTAATTAAGTGGTCTGCCAAAATATTTAGACGCACCTGATCAAAATTTGAATAAGTAGCTTCGATTCGTTATTGTTTCAGCTTTAAAACGCAACCTTAGTTTTTGTTCAACTCGTTTTCTAACGGGTTTTATTCTTAAATAACTTTTTATTATGCAGTGTACCTAATATGGCCCCCCACGAATTAGTAGAAATACCCGAGGAAATACCGATATTAAGAGTCCTTAGTTTCATGTTTACTTTTTAGAAAATCCTATCCTAATGTTATTTAAGAAAAATAAATTTAATTGTTTCAAAGCTTTTTTTCATTTTATAACTAAAAAAGCATTCTAGCTCAAAAAAAAAACTTTGACCAAAATTTAAAGTTGAAATTTTTCTACTGGTTGCAAAGCTTTCAAAAACATTGTAAAAAAGGCTCAGTTTTTAAATAAATCATTTTTAAAATAATAACAATTTTGAAGTTTTTAAAATCTTATATCCTGATTGATTTAAGGAACAAATTGCAATTAATTAATTACTTCAAGGGGGGCCATATTAGGACACAAATTTTAGGTGTCTTAAAAAACCGTGTTTTGGTAAATCCTCTGGCATTTGAAGCTCATTGATCAAAATCGAACGTGTACTATCTCATTTTAAAGCTCTTCAATTAAGCTTTAAAATGAGACCTTACCCGTCAAAAAATATTGATTTGATTGGCTACAACGTCGATTCTCGCTTAGGGGGGCCATATTAGGTACAGGTACCTTATATTTATTTTACCACGTTTGAACTAAATGACATTGAGGTTCCCAAAGCTTTCCACAATTGATGATACGACACCAGAGACCATATTATTGATATCTTTATGTTTGACAAATCATTATTGTTTTGAGGGACCAATTAGTACAGTCAAGTTGGTAAAAAACAATTCAATTAATTCCAGGGTAAAATAATTAATCTTGACTGTACAAAACACAAAATACATGCTATGATTCGCAGATAGTCCCAAACAATTCCACTCAGGTCGATTTGCATTGAAGATGTTTTGCGTTGGAAGGGGAGGACGCGTGACACCGGTCACGTTTTCAGTGGCTCGTAAATGTTTTTCGTCTAAATTGGCCAGTCGAGTTTCACGTAGATTTCCTACCTGCAACAATAGTGGCAGCCTTGTCATTTAGAACTGAATGCGTGATCTAG
This sequence comes from Encarsia formosa, assembly GCA_038277355.1. Taxonomy (NCBI): domain Eukaryota; kingdom Metazoa; phylum Arthropoda; class Insecta; order Hymenoptera; family Aphelinidae; genus Encarsia; species Encarsia formosa. The sequence continues at coordinate 19,610,495 of CM076184.1, forward strand.
TTTTTTCCAGATTGATGCGTCACCAACTCCATCCGGCTCGAGATAATGAGACTGGTCGCTCTGATTTACATTCAAGACACCTGACCGAAAGCTTCATTGCTTTAACAAAAACATATTTTTTGTTTGTTTGTTTGTCATCCTTATTCAAAATAAATAATCTTTTTTGACTAAAACATTCAAATACAAATCTTCATCTTTTGTTTTTAGCATCTTAAGAACACACAGGAATCTTTTTAGTTGTTCAAGTCAATTTCTTTTACAGCTCACAAATAAATATTATTAAGGAGCTAGGATACGTCTTGGAAGAAGGAATCTTCTTTATCGATCAAGCAAGAAAAACTGTCACAGAAAAATTAAATCGTAAGCTCTAGGTACTATCTGATTTTAAATGAGTTACCTTTTGAATTAATCTGTCTTACTAGGACATTTAATTTTAGATAAATATTCTCAAAATAAGATTTGAAATCTTGAAACAATTTTTTTTATATTGATGACTTATGCCGCGTCTACACTCTACACCGGTGGCTTAACCACGTCTCGGCTTAACTTTGTTTGAAGAATTTTGCAATGTTGCCGTCGGGATCGAAATTCAAGATGTAAACATCTTAATCTTACAAATTATTGCCTATTTTTAAAGTACAAATTAATACTTAAATCCAACGGCAACATTGAAAAATTCTTTAAACAAAGTTAAACCAACATGCGGTTAAACAGCCAATGTAGACGGGGCATTAAATTTTTTTTTTTTTTTTTTTCAGTTTAGTTCAGTTTAAAACAGTCTGTACTTTATGAATACTTTTAGCTGTACATATTTATAAAAAGCTATGTAGTAAAATGTGCGGCTAAACTGCATTTTGATTAAAGTTACATAGTTGTGGTCCGACTTAAAACTCGTTCACTTCAAATCAACCGTAAACACCCTCAAAATCCAAAAATTTTAATCTGATAAATTTCCAGATTTGAAAAAAATACATAAAAAATAAAGTACAACCACCGTACCCTTTGTGTAAAGAATAACCAAAAAAAGAGAATGAAACCAAAAAGGTTGATGAATTCAGATTTCATGTCAGCCTGGCAGCCCAGCTTAGAAAAGTCGATCGGCCAAAAGGCCACTGTCCCCATAACATGTGTTGGTCGTAACAGGGACACACGGGGGAATGGATGAAAAAAGAGATGAAAAAAAAGGGGGTGAATGGGAGTAGTAGGAGAGGAGGCGCGTGATGCGAGAGGATATGCCGCATTACGATGCGCGCGGGTATAATAGCGAATTGAAGCGAGGGGCCTCGTTGCATTTGCGAGAGAAGAATAAGGTAGTGCCGTTGTACCACCGGGCCTCCATAGAAGGATCGCTTAGTTCGAGGTACGAAGTCGACGAGCACACAACCTGTCGTTGCTGCTGCGGTACCTGCGAGTGTTCATCTGACTTTCGGTGAGTTTGGTATCGCAACTCGTCGCAAGGATAACTTTTTTATACTTTTTTTTAAATTAGTGCGAGCTTTTTTTTTAACTTTTTTCTAATTACAGTGTTGAATTTTTAACAATTGATTTTTTATGAGTAGATAGTGTCCTTCAGTGATCGGTACTTTTTTGTTTAAACTGTAATGGATCATGATAATTTGTTTAACCGTGTTGAATCATTTTTTTTAGGTTAATTTTTTATTTTTTATTTTTTTCAAAGTCATTGAAAACAGGCCTAGTCTTTTATGATAGTTCAGTTTAATAATTTGTAAGTAAAGGGTATTTAATATTTTGCAGCTAATAATAATACTTGAAATTCATGAGGAAAGGCATCACTTGAGGTAATTCTACAAAATTCCTTTAAAATATACTGTCAACGTAATCTAACCAACAAAACCTCAAATATTGTTCTGCATTTCTCACAGATAAACCAACCAAACAAAGCCGAAACTCAAAATGAGGTCCATATACTGTCTACTGTTCATCGCCATTTCAACTTTATACATAGTCGGGGTAAATCTATTCGTCCTTATAAATCCATTCGTTCATTATAATTCAAAACTATCATTTCGTTTATCTTTTTATTTAAAATAGTAACTTTATCATAATATTATAACAAGTACTTTTTGCAATACTCGTTTCAAAAGTGTGACTCGAGTAGTAAAGTTTTGATTTTCCAATTCCGTCTCTTTGTCATTTCACACGAACTCATGTTCAACGGAACGTCGAGATTTCGTAAATTTCCTGTCCAACCTTTGCCCTCTGAATCAACATGTATTTATTCCAGATCTACGGAGAAAGACCAGCAATCTGCTATCAAGGTTCGGTCAATTACTGCAAGGAAATGCAAAGCGCCAAAGCATGCGGAGTACGTACAAGTCTAAATTATTCCTTGCATGTTAATTTAGTCAACAGACAATTCAGAAATCCTCCGACAGTACTTTATTCTCAATGCAAATTGAAATACACACGATTTAAATAATTTTAGAAGAAAAAATTTTTTTGTATTTTTCAAATGATCTTTTACTGTTTTGTAGAGATTGAAAAAAAAATAGAATTGATTTCAAGAATATTTCAATGTTACGCGCGGTACGTAATAGTAGCTTTGATTGGGCCTTTGAAAACCGTAGAACGACGTCTTTTCATTGCAATTGAGTGTGCTTCAGGGGAAAACATTTTTTGATGGATAAACTCGGTCAACTGTTCGTTAAGTTTGGATCTCGGGCATTATCTTTTGACCTAATCTATGTGAAGTAGGATTAGCACGTGCAATTTACTTTAAAGTGGCAGCAGTTAAAACGTATTGGTATTTATAGTGTAATGGCCTGTTTTGATCGTTCAAGGGTTGTGATTCATGTGACCGATCGTTTCGTGTTTTTCAAAATGATTGTTTAAAATTTTCAATTGTAACTGTTTTCAATTTGCATAGGAATTTTTTAGATAAAAGTGGCTTAGAATTTTCTTTTTTTTTTTTAAACAGTTAAGAATGAATTTACATGAAGCATGTAGAGAAAAGCCATGTTAATTAATAATTACCGTGAATTTGTTCTAGAAACTTCGCTTCTGTCAACTCGTTTGGAAGCCACCTGCAGGTTACTCAGTAGTTAAAAATGGTAATCACTGGGAGATTTTAAACCCTAACATTGGATTCTTCCATGTAGGTTGAGACTGAACTATTTATCCTGCATTTACTCTCATCATCCTAGATTCTGATATACATATATAATCAATGCATTAGTTCATGTAACTTATAATAATTAAACATTTTTATAATATTAAATGACGATTTATTTTTTATTATTTTACTACAAAAACCCAAATTTAATAACACAAATTTTAATAAAATATTTTCAGCGCTTAGATTCTTAATTAAAGGAGTTATTCAAGAGTTAGTCTTCAGAATAAAATATGTAAATTATGATAATAAATTTACCAACCTAACAAAGTTGTATTTTTATTTTTCATTTTATCTACACCTGATACATAAACTAGCAGTTGAACAGTAATAACGCGTCATAGGTTTAAAAAACAAATACACATGTTTTAGTCGGGAGTTTGGTCCAGTTAGGGGCTTAAAATCGATAACAGCGGTTTCTGAAATTCTAATGGCTTACCAGCCGCAGAAGCCAGCGGTTTCGATTCACGATTATCTCTGCAGCTGATGCTCCTCATCCTCCTGGGCCGAAGTATATCTCGCTCTCGAATTCATAGCCACTAATTAGCCCGGTCGAGTCTTCGGGCGTATTGACACGGAACCAAAAGCGATCCTTATATTTCCGATTCGCTTTCGAATAATCCCCCTGATTTCAAATGAATTTACGTGGGATCCGTAAACAGCTCGAAAATTATCCTCTTTGTTCAATGAATAGCCGCGAGCACTCATGACTTTAGATCGATCATTAATTTTTACCAACCGTACTCAATACATGTATTCAATTATTCAAACGAGTATTAAATAATTTTCATAACTTAAATAGATTTTTAATTTTGTTTTATTGTTTAGCAATTTGTAAGTTTGATGTAATCGATACGAGAGAAACTTGCCATGTACAAGCATCACGCGTACGCTGCTGCATTTTGGGTAAAGTTAGCACTTCAAAATTATTAGTCTATAGAATTTCTAACCATGGACTGGTTTCAAACTATGGTGAAAGCTAGAAGGTACTTTGCTTGGTAAAAAAAACTGCGTTTATTACCTGCCTTGGCCGATTTTGAAAAATTGTCATTTGCTTCAAAGATTTCAACTACTTTTTTTCAATGATAAATTTTATCTGGACAGCAATTGAAAGTTAAATTACTTAACCAATTTAAATTTTATAATAACTTTATCCAATTTGTGAAAAGTACTCAAAATCAAGTGTTCAAATTCAAAAAGCACACCGTCAAACAAAACTTTAATGAGCTTAAAACCTCGCTTAAAACCACTCCTCCTCGCCGTGATTTTCAACTTTTCAAAAATCTCTTGACACAGGCTGGCCACATCAAAGCCACCTAACTTTCGTTTTCACTTCGGTTCTTGTTTTAAAAGAAAAAGTGAAAAAAAAAAGTTAAGTACTCTCTTCGAAAGTAGGTTCTTACATGGTACCAAAAACAAAAAACGGTTTACAGGAATCTTTTTCAAAACCAGGATACGAGATATCTTTCTTCCGTTACGTAAGGACACTTATGTAACGGTCGACCGGTCAAAAAATCAATGATGCGAGAGGGCTTAAGCGTGTGGTTTTTAAATTGCTTTGATCTCGTTAACACGGGAAAGAGTCAGGGAAAAGTGGGACCTTGGGAGGGTGAGTAAAAAGTGTAATGGAGAAATTGGTTTGTTTACTAAAAATACACAATAAAATTGATTCATTTACTTATAAAAAACGATCTAGCATTATTCATATGAATTTTGCCAAAAATCTATCTCAAAATAAAAATCGCGACCTCATTACCAGTCAGCAACGAATATTCTAAAAAGGAAAATATTCAAGGATAATTCGAGTCAGGTAGAAGAACTTGCAAGAAGCAAAATCTCTGAAAGTCTGCGGAAGCTTTTCCACCACTGGGGTTCTCACGTATGAATACGTGCGCTCTTCGAGAAGCTCCTTGAATCGAGAGACCGATGAAACGTATTGAAATACTATTCGGATGGAGGACTGTTGGCGGTATTTATTGACGAGTTCCCATAGTGCTTTTTGAAATTTACAAAAGTAAAAAAATAGAAAAATAAAAAATATTTTAGTCATTTACTCATGGAAATTTTTTTATTTGTTACTTAAAAAAAAGTCAAGAAAATATAAAAAAAATTTAAAACTTACTTGTGCATTCAAAGTCCAAGACATAAAAAGTATCTTTGTTAAAAAAGAACCGGAAAAAAAATTTGGGAACCGTTATACTGGATCTCATGCATATAATTAAGGGAAAAGAATTACACTAAATACTCGATAAAATCAGAGTAATTTAAAAACTTGCATTTATAATACACTACAACGAGGATTTTTGGAACGTGGCCATCTCGGAGCTTCTTTCGTAAAACAAAAGCCACATAAACGGTGAAAAAAAAAGTAAAAATTATACATTTCTAGGATATAAAAGTTACCTAGTGCTTCATAAATATTCATACGATACAAGAAAATTTTGAATTGCTTCGGTTATTACGGTTGTCATAATGGAAGAAATTCATAATCATAATTAAAGTTCGCTCCAGCGTGGGTCATTACTGTAAATCATGTAGAAGTTGAATAAAACACTGAAATTTTTTTCAATCAAGCGTCAAAGTTCCAGCAGACATCTTTGATTGGCCCAGATATGAAAACCCCGTTCCAAGAATATTCAATCAAAATATCTGGTGTCAAAGCATCAGTTTTCTCATTTACATGACAAAAGCGTTGGCCTGGTAAGGATTAAATAAGCCAGGAACATCGTAAACACGACAATTTTACCATCATAAATATAGCCCACCACCCCCTCGAAGCTTTCGTTCCCAGATGTGCAGTGAATTTTTTTTCGCGTTACTCGAATTTCGCGCACCTGAGAAAAGCTCCCGCCAAAGTGGGTTAGTGCAATGACGGGGTGACGTCACGATCGCTATGCGGCAACCCAGTTTACACGTACGTCGCGCGGGGCTTCCCTGCAGCCGATATCGTGCCGCCGCTGCTGCTTCGTACATTTATACGAATTTGAATTCAGCGAAACCGCCCGTCTCGTCACGAGATAGGATTTTTATTTCTTACTGTGGGAGAATTGTGGAATTTCTTTGCCTCGAGGACGGAGGGAGGGCAAATATTTTACAATCGTGATGAAATTCACTCGGAGTGCTTGTTAATTCCGTGCAAGCGACGAGAAGGTTTTTAAAAGGTAACTTATTAATTTGAGAAGTGGGTTTTTACGTTTTTAACAGTTTGAAAATGTATCGTTTATTTGATTAATCGAGGTGAACTCGTAATTGAGCGTATTTATTTTATAATTTTAGGGCGTGCAAAAGAAAATTTTTTTTAAATTATACTGATCAAGAAATATTCTGAAGTAAAAAAGATGCAGTATTCAAAATACCAACAAAAAAATTTATCGTCTGAAGTAATTATAACAACTTTGACTGTAAAATTTGCCATAGCTATTGCCTCGGTTATTGCAATGGGATAAGTTTTTCAAAGTTACGAAACTCCTACAAAATTTAGTATAGAATTGTTTCTAGTTATTGTTGAAAACTTTTGATCAAGTTGAAATACTTTATGAAACTGAAGTACGTTTAGACACTTTTGTTAATGGCTTAACTGTGTATTATATTTTTACAACTTTCAATATTACCATTATTTAAAAATAAATGTCATGACTTAAAACAAGAAATTTTTACCTAAATGTAGCTTCAAGCATTGAAAATTTTAGTTTTTAAGTAGGTCACCTAAATAAAAACTTTACTGTAACAGATTGACCAGTCACGTTTTCGCGTGAAAAGTTTGAAAACCAATTTAAAAGGTACTCGAAAAGAAGATAAGTTCATGAATGTTTGATCACACTGACATTATATTTTTGACTTATTTATCAACATATTTTCTGTTTTATTTTACGCCTTTAGTAATAAAAAGACATAATAAAATGATAAAATTTTATAAGCAATTAAAAAAATAATCATGTTTATAAAGTCATAAATTTTCAGTTTAAGTTAATAATTAACTAGTGTAGAAAAAAGGATCTAAAGTGTTTAATTTTTGAGAAGATTAGTTCATTGAGTTTGAAAATAAATAATCGCTGATTGTTAATTAATGAAACGCCAATTCTTTGATCTTAATTTTTAAGATCAAATTTTTTACAAATACATGTATAGACATTTTCTGCAATTATAGGATTGATTAATGCTACGTATTTTTAATTTGCTTAGACTTCAAGTTCAAATTAAATTTTAAAGAATACCTTTATTTTTTCTAAAAATTACCTGACCCTAAAGAAGGTGCTAGACTCATGAAATAGAAACGAAAAAAAAAGTCGGCGAGGTTTCTCTTCACGTGCGGACAATTAAGCGTCAAAGGAGGTGCAGTCACAATGACTCTCCTTCATTCTTCCCGCTTCCTAGTGGAGGATCGTTGATGACTCCTTCACGAGTCGAGCTTACTCCCCGCTTTTAATTACCGGGAGGGCGTGGAGAAAGTGGCTTTGATAAGGAGCACCTTTGTGACAGCCCTGCTAAATTCAATTGCTGAATTTCTAGGGAAATTCAGTCTCATTGGGTTACTCGGATTTTCAGGATAAAACATAAATTTCAAGTAGTTCGAGCGACGTTTGGTCAGACGTCGTTACCAAATTTCCAGTAGAAGTTTAAAATTAGCTTAATTTTTAATTAATTTGTATAATTTAATTTTATATGAAGAAATTAAATTAATTTTTTATTTGTTTTTTTGTTACAGGTAATAACCTCCGAGATAATCTCTGAATCTTGTGCCTTGGCACCGTAGAAAAAGTGAGTAAACACAAAAAAAATTTAAAATTTATCCACGCTTGATGATTGGAGGCCAAACAATTTAAAACAATGTAGGGTATGTAAATACAGGTGTGCATGTCGCGGCTGCTGTCCTCTTACAGTTCGGAAACAATCACCGCGTAGCCGTGAGCGAGCTCGAGGTGACTTTAGAGCGTTAACTAAGAACTCTCCCCTCCCTCCCTCCGGGTTGTCTTTGAAAACTTTGATGCACACTAATCTCGACAGCCTTTGGCTTCGTCGCCTTCATCTTCCACGACGACGACGACGCCCTGAATATATAACCGTAATATTACACAATTTTAGGACCTTAAAGCTCGTCTACATTGTGTAAGTTCAACTTTTAGAGTATCAAATTTTCAAGTTTATCGGCTTTGTTTTCTTTGTTGTAAGTTCTGAGAGGCCTCGTTTAATTTTAGATGTTGCCTTTTTTTTCAATACGGCTAGAATCCGACCCTAATTTTTTGACTACTTTTTTATAACATTAATGTTAAACTAAAAAGTTTAAAATAATGAATCTTCCAATCCGATATCAGTAGATCATTTTTGTCGAAAAAATATTTGAAAATCAGCTTACCCACAATAGATGTTCCCTGATTTTTTCATAAATAAATAAAAAAAATTTCTTCATTAAAAAAGGTAAGCACACATAATAATAAAGCCAAAAAAAAAAAAAAAGTGTTTTCATTTCATCTCATTTGAAAAATTTCAATGTTTGCTGAGATTTAAAGAAATCCTCCAGCGAAAGAAAGGAAAGAAGAAAAAAAAGCAGGGTTTTACAAAAGGCCTACAAAGAGGGTAAAATAGCGCGAGGGAAAAACAAGTTTTTTTTTCCTTCCCTCCTCCTCCAAAACCGTGCGACTTCCAGTATCATCCCGGGTTCTTCCAGCAGTACTCAGACTCCCGCGCGCGTCTCTAGATTCCATTACGATAGCGCTATGCCTCTCACCTTACCACTACCACCGCTGCTGCTGTGTTTCAAGGGTGGCGTCTTTTTTTTTTTTTATTCTTCATTCCCTTACTTTCTTTTTTTTTTTACTTCGCTTCCAGTGCAGATGTGTCTGCGCGCATGCATTCAGACGGGCTTTTTTTCCAAGTCTGCTGGCTCGGTTTGTTTGGGTTACGGATGTTATTGCAAATTCGGGGGAACTTTCTCTCAATGTTTGAGCTGGGATCGTTTTGGGCGATATCAAGCCCGGATGACTTCTTTTGGTAGCTTCAATTCTAACAAAAAAATAAAAAGAAATAACAATTTCAATTCGTACAGTTTGAAGTGGGTCTAGTTTTTTAAATGGAGTAACGATAACGAGTATTAGAACATCCGAGTGACTATCGCAGAGACGATTTCGTAAATTTTTTATTTTTCACTGTTTAAGGAGAAAACTGTAATATTTCATGTTAGAAGCATCAAAAACATTAAAAAATACAACTTACAATGCCCTGTAAAAAATGTGAAATAGGTTATCCATTAAATAGTTTTAAAATCGCTATAGTTACTAGCAAAATAACAGGTTAAAAATAGCTAGTAAATGGGTATTTAATGGGTAACCTAATTCACACTTCTTACAGGGGTAATTATCCAATTTTTTGCTAACTTTGATTTTTTGTAAATCTTTAAATTAAAAAAAATATACAATGGTCAATCTGATACCCGATACTATCTACCAGATTGACTCTAATTAAAAGAAATTCCTCTAAATAATGTACTTTTTCATAAAACTAAAAATTTGGTAAGGATTTATTAAACACCCTAGAAAAATCGAAGAAACCCGCGAAAATAAAACTTGGTCAGGAGTTAAAGGCTCTTCCGGGCATTATGTCACAGGCGTCTGGGGTACGTGCGGTGGTCCCGAAAATCCTCTCGTAATATCGGCCCCGACGATTTCAATACTCGGAAAACGTCTCCTCCTCAAGAACAAAGACCGCGTCGCACGTTTTTGGACGGTTTCCAAGTGCTACCACCACCGACCGTCGCATAATGTCCCAATGGAAAATTCATGTGTGGGCGGTTTTTCTCCGGGGCTTTTCCTCGTTTATGAGTGCGTGACTCCTCTTGGTCATACTTATTGCTTTCCCAGGTGATTTTTTACGAAGAAAAGACTCCTTTTTTTATAGTGAAAGAGTTCAAAAAATAATTGTATGTAAAATATTCACTCGCTGAGGTATGGACGAGGCTTCGATTCGAGGTACCTTTTTTCGCTCTTATTCGACCCTCTTCAATCTCTCGGCAGCTCGAAAAATCGCATTGATTCGCAAACGTCCAGCCAGAATCGACGGGCCTGACTTTGCTCTTTTTCCGCTGTCTTTTCTACTGACGCGGTCTTTTCTTCCTTCATATAATGAATCCCTGGGTGCCAAGAAGAGCCTCTCCTTCTTTTTATTCAATGCAATGTCAACTTTTTTTATCTCGAATTCATTTTCGTAAGTTGGTTTTTATCAAATTTGTAATTTAGCATCGATCATTATGCGAAAAGGTTACAGCTGCGACTGGAGACGTCAAAGTCGACACATACACCGGAAGGAAGATTAGCGGGCGCACCCACGGGAAATCACGTGGCGGTGGCGTCTCATCTCGAGAGTGTAGCGAGGAGACGAGGACAATAATCACGTAAAACTCAGAGAGTAGCACTGAAAATTTTCCCTCTTTTTACAGTGGCAAATGTGCCCGCCCTGCCACGACCTTTGAATTTTAATGATGTTTGAATTTTGGAAAACCGAGATTTTGAATCCTCGGAGACCAGGGTCGACAAATCTTTTTTACATTTTCATTCGGCTATTTCGTATTTAAATTTAAAAATGTACTAAAAAAATACTTTGTTAAGATTTGCTTTTATTATAATTGAAAAAACACTTTTTTTAGAATTTCTTATGTACAAGATGATTTTTTATGAAATAATTGTGCCTATTACAATATTTTATCAACAAAAATTTTTTTTTATCAAGTCAATGATAATTTTTATTTTTGAAATTTCTTTGCTCACTGTATGAAAAAATTTGAGCGAAATGATACTTCTTCGAGCGATATAAAAAAAAGAAAATAAAAAGTCTCAGTCAAGAAGCAGAGATACCAATTCGTCCCCTAAAATCAGATCAAGCGATTTGACGTGTGTGAATCAGGCTTACTACTGAGAGATACGCTTTTTATTTATGTCATATTTACAAAATTGAAAAAAGGGTCAGATATTGGATTCTTTTACCCCCTGCGTTATTCTATTTTATTTTTTTCAATATCCGCTGGGTGCGAGCAGAGCATTCTTTTTTTCCCTCTATCTATCTGACTGAATCATAAAGGATGATTTTAAGCAGGAATTGTTCATGTCTTTATTACACTCTATTTTTTTTTTAAAGATAAAAATTTAAGAAAATCAATCAACTTTGGTCGCATTATTTTATTAATAAAATCACTTGAATATATACTATCAATATAATTAAGTAACGTAAACAAGTTAAATTTTAATTCGGAGTGATGAAAAAATGCAAAGGTTACTTTTTATACAAACTTTTCATTCTAATTTTTTGAAACTGTCTAAATGAACGCCTACATAGTATAAAAATCAGTTTTTTTCAATTAAATTTCCGGCCAGGCAAAAAAAATACCCTTTAAAAAATGGAAACACGAGTTCATGTTAGTACGCACAAAATGTTTTTGTATTTCATTCGAGTGAAAATGAAGTTGCAAAAAAATTCAGGGCACGAACCAGAAATTGATTGTCCGTCAGTCAACCTATTCAATCAGATTTCAATTGATTCAAGTTCGAGTTTAAAGCATAAAGGTTGGACACCAAAATTTCAATGAAATCAAACCGCGAAAACGTTTTTGAATATATTTTAAAAGTACTCGGAAAGTTTCCGGAGTGTGGTTTCAAACGTTAGGCTTTAATTGAAGTAGTAAAATCAGTATACAATCAGACGCTCAACCCGAAACTGCACTGAATACAAACGCACTCTTTGTACAAACTCGTATGTTATTTAGTAAACCACTAGACTTTAAAAACAAAAATCAATAATGCTTCTTTCTTTTTAATTGTTTATTTTTATTTTTTAAATAATTTTTTATGGATAAGTCCAATAATTGATACTCTCTAGCAGTACCGATACAAATTATAATACAAGTCTCAAAATTAAAATCCCTGTTTTTCTAAATCATGAACCATCCTAAGGGTATAGCCGGGTAAGATAGTCGAATCGGCCCCCAGCGCGAACCCCTACAATATATATATCATTCGAAAGGGCATGAAAAAAGAAAATTTTTGGCGCGAACCAGAATTTTGTATACCCACTACTGCGCATGCGCGGTCCAAAATAGTGATTTTTCAACTTTGATTTTTATCTCGAAATCTAAGAGGGTTAAAAAAACGCGGTTTGCAGCAAAATTTTGTTTACAAAAAATGTAGTTCAATCATATTTTTTTAAATCATTTTTGGCGCCAAATTCAAATTGTTAAGGCTGTTTTTCGAATTTTTTTCCCTAAAAAATGCGATTAAAAAAAAACGGTGATACATACCTCTCTGGAAAAAAAATATGTCATGTATTTTAAGAAAAAATAGCTTTACAAATTTTTTCAAAATTTTTGAAGTCGTGGAAGACACTTTTTAGGCCAGATTATTGAAATTTTTTATCTAAATCGCCACCTAGCGGCTGCATACTGCGTTAAAATATAACAACATTTATATCGCTGAACTACATTTTTTGTAAACAAAATTTTGCCGCAAACCGCGTTTTTCTAGCCCTCTTAGATTTCGAGATAAAAATTATAGTTGAAAAATCACTATTTCGCCCCGCGCATGCGCAGTTTAGGGAATAAAAAATTGCGGTTTGCGCCAAAAGCTTCCTTTTTTCAAGACCTTTCAAATGATATGTATATTGTAGGGGTTTCTGCATAAAAAAATTTGGCCTACCTGACCTAGATTGAAAATAACTAATTTATACAATTTTTTAGTGATGGACATGGTTGAACTGATCTCGTTAGAGGTATTAAAAATTTTTTTTGCAGAAACCCCTACAATATACATATCATTTGAAAGGTCTTGAAAAAAGGAAGCTTTTGGCGCAAACCGCAATTTTTTATTCCCTAAACTGCGCATGCGCGGGGCGAAATAGTGATTTTTCAACTATAATTTTTATCTCGAAATCTAAGAGGGCTAGAAAAACGCGGTTTGCGGCAAAATTTTGTTTACAAAAAATGTAGTTCAGCGATATAAATGTTGTTATATTTTAACGCAGTATGCGGCCGCTAGGTGGCGATTTAGATAAAAAATTTCAATAATTTGGCCTAAAAAGTGTCTTCCACCACTTCAAAAATTTTGAAAAAATTTGTAAAGCTATTTTTTCTTAAAATACATGACATATTTTTTTTCCAGAGAGGTATGTATCACCGTTTTTTTTTAATCGCATTTTTTAGGGAAAAAAATTCGAAAAACAGCCTTAACAATTTGAATTTGGCGCCAAAAATGATTTAAAAAAATATGATTGAACTACATTTTTTGTAAACAAAATTTTGCTGCAAACCGCGTTTTTCTAACCCTCTTAGATTTCGAGATAAAAATCAAAGTTGAAAAATCACTATTTTGGACCGCGCATGCGCAGTAGTGGGTATACAAAATTCTGGTTCGCGCCAAAAATTTTCTTTTTTCATGCCCTTTCGAATGATATATATATTGTAGGGGTTCGCGCTGGGGGCCGATTCGACTATCTTACCCGGCTATACCCTTTATAGTGTTGAAAAAATTCCTGGTGTATACTATCACAATTAAAAGTCATATTCGATAATGAAATAAAATAACGATGTTCGGAAATCAGCCACCAAAAATAGTGAAATTTGGCCTAAAAAAAAGCTTCCTCCTTCACTCAGCTCGTCTCGCGTCAAATTTACCAATCAATCTCCTTCCTCTCGCAATCGAATGCTACCCTCCATACTTCATGGAAGGACAATCCATTTCACTCGACGAGCATTAACGTTGTCCCTACGCGATCGATCACCTCGGCTCGCTTAGCAAATATCTCTCTCTCGTTTCTTCCTTCCCTTTCTTCTCTCTTTTTCTTTCGCTTTTTTGTTTTTTCTTCTACCTTTTATTTTTTCGTTCGAGATCGTCATGAATTTTTCATTACGATTGAACATCATCAGACTAGACTTTTGCAGGTGGATTTTACATCAACGATTATCTTTCATTTATTTCTTGTTATTTTTTACATTTACTGGGAACTGTGCGGACTTTGAATGAAAGTTACTCTTAAGGTCAGATAGCATTTTTAACTTTTTTATTTTTAGCCAATTTTCTAACAAAGCCTGTACAGCACTTAAAGAGTTCAGCCACTTCGCATTTTCTTTGTTTTTTAATTAGCTATTAAAGAAAAAAATTGGCTAAAAAACCAAAAAAGTATTAAAAATATCATTTAAGCTCTATGAAAAAAGCAGTTAAAGGCTCATATTGGCATTGGTTATTAATGTTTTTATCTTTAAGTATATAAAGACGATTCCCAAAGTTTCCATAACTGCGATTCGAAGGGTGTGATGGGATGATCTGTGCAGGCTATTTTAAATAATCCTCTATTATATACGAAGTTTATTTTCGTCGTCTTCGACGACTTCCTTTTTCAAAAAAAAGTGACTTGGACGCCTCAGATCAATTAGAAATTTGGTACTCAGGGGTTTTTGGGGGTGCGAATCCAACATTCATTTTTAAATTTGACCTATGCAGTCTACTTATTCAAGGTTGAAATTTATTTTTTCTCAGGCTCTTTTCAGAATTTGACGTCTATGATTGATTAGAAACTGAGTAGTCAGGGATTTTTGGAGTTGCTGATTACGAAACTGACCTCTATTTTCTGATTTAACTCATTTAAGGGCTAAAGGTAAAAATTCGAGTAAAAATTCATTTTCGATAGAATTTTTTTGAAGCTTCGTATATGGAAGTTTTTAGGGTTGCTGACTATGAATTTGACTTTTATTTTTAAAATTAAACTTTGTAAAGGGCTACTTACGTAAGGTAAAAATTTATTTTTAATAGCATTTTTTTGAAACATCGTATAAGAAGGTTTTTGGGGTTGCTGATAATGAATCGGATATTCATTTTTAAACTTGACATACGCAAGGGCTACTTACTTAAGGTAAAAATATATTTTTAATAGTTTCTTTTTCAAACTTTGTCTACGGGGGTTTTTAAGGTAGCTGATTATGAATTTGACTTTTATTTTTAAAACTGACCTACGTAAAGGGTTACTTACGTAAGGTAAAAATTTATTTTTAATAGCATTTTTTTTAAACATCGTATAAGAAGGTTTTAGGGTGGCTGATTATGAATCTAATATTCATTTTTAAAATTGACCTATGTAATAACAATAAAAACAATATATTTCTCGATATTTCTTATAAAAATTTTAAAATTTGATATATTTCGTTATGAACTATTTTTAATATGTATTTTATTTTAGATACTCTAAGTAACAATATTTCTAAACTTTTTGTTTTAATTTAAAAATAAAATAAAGATAACTGAATTCTTAACCGAGCAAGCGTTAGCTCACCGAAGTATATAGAAGCTAGTTAATGAATTATTTCTCTTCGTTCGGTGATAAATCAATGGTTTTAATTAAAATTTACTGTAGGAGATTTTACAAAATAACAGACTCTAACCTTTTTTCATCAGACGTACTCTAATGGAATTAACTATGAACTAACTATATTTTGCTTACTTAAAAAATAATTTTTTATGAACCATGATATATAGTATAAAATTTTGATTTACTTTCAGGCGCGATTCGTAAGCTATTAAACAATATTTTAAATCGTTTTTCTCTATAGCTACAGCAGTTGCACTTATCATTGCAGTGAATCAATCTCTTACTTCGTTCCAAAGTCAATCATCATCTTCGTTTGTCCTTCCATTTTATTTATTTATTTTTTTTATTCCAAACGATACAACGTGTAATCTTTCCATTAAATTTTTTGCACTTTGTATCGTGTAAAAAAGTGTTCAAAAAACAATGGGAATCTCACCCTAGATTGGACTGCGATGAAAAAAAAAGAGAGAAAGAGAAGGATCGTCCAACGTAACAAAACGCACGCATCACGAACTTATCTCATTTCCATAGCTCCAGCCGGTCGTAAAATAATCCCCCGCGGAGTTTTTCGATCGGTCCGTGCGACTCTTGATTTACAAGCCTCACCGTGGGGAGTCATAGCCGGGTGCGGGCGAGCGCTTTTTTTTCATCGGGGAAAGCGGAGAGCCGCGATTGATTGGAAGGGATCAGCCTGGCCCAGCGCGGCTGTGACATCTTGACAGAGATAACTGTTTCTGTTTGGTCGTCTCGAGATTAAATTTATTCAAATTCTTGAACCTAGTGAGGGTGGATTGTATTGAGATCTTCATTCTAAGTTGACTCTAAACTTTTCAGGGTTTATTAGGTTTATTAAAGATATTAAAGTTTTAATAACATTGATTGGTGGAGTAATATATTTAATGTAAACATAGTAGGTAGAAAAGTTTTCTTGATTGTTTGAAAAAGTTACTTAATTCTACAAAATTTACTACTTACTTATATTGAGTCTTGCTTGGATTGTGATGGGTAAAGCATGCAGCTAATTTTCTTTAAAAAATATATCTACAATTTGTAAGAAAAAATTAAAAAATTAGTAACGGTTTCAACCATCAAATTAAGTTTGAAAATTTTAAGCGATTCCTTCGAGATCCAACCCAATATTTTCTTAGAGTTTTATGTGATGGTCAATTTTATTTTATTTTTTTTTGAGCTGCAAAATTTCTAACAAAAAAGTTGTTTGTTTTTTTCGATCTTTCAGATAAAAATAAAACAAATTAGATGTAATTATTTTACTTGCTCAAAGTAATGCAGTCGAATACGATGTAATGTATTCGAATTAAAAAAAATAATTTTTTTTCTCATAAGCCAATATTTACTTTTAAAAATTAGTTACAAATAAGTAAAAGTAGGTCAAATGAATCAAAGTTAAATTTTTTTTACAAAATCAAAAACTTTTATCCGAGATATTACCTTATCAAAGTCAAACAAGTATAAATAATTTTTAATTTATTTCCATTGAAAACATTTTTTTAAATTAATAAAAATAATGAGCCGCAGGTGAAAACTTGTCAACCAACTTGAAAGAAAAAAACAATGATCAATTAAATAAAAACTCAAATGTAATCCAGTAAAAAGAGGGAAAAAAACAGGAATTACTTGAATGACGCATGAAATTATATATGTTCCGAAAAAAAAGAAGCCCATCAATAACGCCAAAGTCAAGCTAACACCCCAAAATCTGAATTTCACCCTCGAACGGGTGTGATGATTTCATCCGCAGCGTGTTTTTTTTTTTGTTCCGGCGGCGAAGCGAAAAATCGTCGAAAGATAATCCAGGCGGGGAATCGAAGGAATGAATCCCTTTTACGCGATTAGATAAGGAGCGAACGGCTTCCGCGTTTTGAATAATCGAGCGCCATTACCGGACCCTTGGTAACCGAGGGTGGTTCTTTGGTATTACGCTACGGTCGATTGAATTTTCGGGGAGATTCGTTCCGATTGATCTACGCGGCTCTTCTATACCCGCTCATGATGCCGAGGGATGAATTGAAATTTCAGTATGGGGACTAAATCTGTTTAGACCTCGGTAAATTTTTAAATTATCTCCACAGATTACTCGTGATTTTGTTACAGACGTCACTGTAATGGTTTTTAACTTTTTTTAAATGGGTGGTTTAAAAGCTTTCGGTTCGGATGAAACAAGAAAATTGAGCGAATGAAAAAGTTCTTGTACACATACTCAAAGTAGGTATTATGATCATTATTATTATTATTATTATTATTTTTTTTTTCAAATATGTATATTTTTTTCGATGGAGGTAACGAAAACTTTTTACTTTACGTTTTTACATTCTACACTTTTTTTCTTAATTGAGAAATTTTGAGAAATTCAACGAAGAACAAGACAGATTTATTTGTTAAACTTGACCTCATTTTTTCTGTTTTCAAAAATGTCAATATCATAGTGTTCAATTTAACTAATAAATAAAAGAAACTATTACAAAATAAATAGTAGAATTTAAATCTCTTTAAATCTTTCTATTAGGAATAGAGATTAGTAACCACTTGTTACAGAAAGAAGAGATATTTTGAACACTTTTATGAAAAATATGACTTTACTTTTAATCCCTTGCAGACCATTAACTATGATTTATATCAATTAAACCGACTGCAAGTTTACCAAGTTGAGACTTACAAATGAATTAGCCTGAAAACTTTTTGAAAGTAGATCCACCAAGTTTATATAACATTCTTTGAAAACGTCATAAAAAATTTAATCTACGTTTGAATCCTATATAATTATTATTTACTATTTTTTATACCAAATCGAATTTTGGCTACGTGTTTTGATTTAAAATTTTCATTAACTCCCACCCATAAATATTCAAAGGAAAAATTTTTTATTTTAATTTTATTGTAAAGTATTAAAAATTAATTATCGGCATTAGCAGTGATTTCAGTTTTCCCTGACAATTATTGCCATCACCTGTCATTAAAAATTTGAAGTTATCAAAGGAAAAGATTTTAATTTATAATTCTTTGTTTCTGATTGAATTATTGTATTGAAAAATTATCAGAAATGAATTTATTCAATTTGAATAATTGAATAAATAAAATCTTTTCTTAGAAAATACGTAACAAATTTTCAAAATTTTTTGTGTAATAAATTATAAATCTGAAAGCTTTTGACCAGTAGTTTTTACGAGAAATTTCAATGGTAAGCAGGTTTTCGAGCATACTTTTTATTACAACTGACGAAGATCTTAGACTTCAACCGATAAGAAAGTCAATAGTTCCATTGAAACATAAAGAGTATATACATTGTTATTTAATCCAAAGATAATTCTAGTTCATTCTTTTACTCATTGATACATTGTCATCCTCAAAGTGAGTACTATTGTTTCAATGATGAATATTTATAACATTATACAAGTTTTATTTTTCATATCGATCATTTCAATTCGATTTTCTGCGACCACACTAACAAGCGAAGAAAAAATCAGAATACACGAGGATGCCGTCGCATATGGAAGAATAAAATTAGGATTTTTTTATTCTTTAAAAGATTTTCAACTGTTACGTTATAAATTAGATCACAGAAATTTAGAGGAACGATTTAATAATTACTTTGATAACGCAGCAACAGAGAAAAATAAAATAAACAATAATTTAAAAATTTCGTTTCTTATTGTTCAAGCAATATGGAATCGCAATTGTTTACGCGGGGAAGAGCTTAAAATGGAGTTTGAGAAGGTATACTCAACATATTTAGAAATTATGAGAATCATAGTGACAGAAAAACGATTGTTAAGGTGGCCAAGATTTACATATGATTCAACAATAAAAAAGCTGATCATAACAAAAGAAATTTACCTGCGTACGAATGAGGATTTTCAACCAAGAAATTCTGAATTAAATTACACTGAAGTTGTCAATTATACAATTTTTAAAGAAAATAGATTGACAGAAAAACATTCATTTTCACCTGAATTACATTTAAATTTAAACTTTTTGGAAGATAACGTAAACAGAACTATAAGAAACAAACTTATTGACGAAATTCTGCTAAAAATGGGAAAACCATCGGTTCACTATTTTATTCCGCAAGAAAATTTGATGAACTTTGTCAGTCATTTTAGAAATTTAAACGATAAATTAAAAATAAATTTGAATCAGAGCTATAGTTATTTTCAAAGGTATTTTGAAAGTTCAAAACTCCTTTTAAGTACTCTTATAGCATTTACAGGAAAGCATCAGGACGTTCAAAGAAATAACAGCTCAGTAAATGATTATTTTAAACCGATTGTGATCCAAGATTTATTTCAAGCGGCAGGAAATTTATATTTCAGCCCAAATGCTTTAACTGGAGAGGATGATTTAGGAAATCAATTCGACTCAACTGCCAAAGTATTTCTTTCTTCACAAGAATATCAATTATTACTAGAATTAAATAAAAAATTGAAATCATTTCTCATGAAACATGGATTTAAAAAGAAATACGAAGAAAAACTGAATGAAAAAGCAAAATATAACATGGTCATTAGTGCAGAATTGAAATACCAGATAGCGTCAGATGATATTAATGAAATAATTTCAGAGAAATCCCATCTGGAAATTGAAAATATTTATAAAGAATTTGTTGAATTACTAATTGAGTTGGATAACAGTTTTGACTTTATAAAAAGCATTCATGGTTTAAAGATTGATGAAGCGTTTGCCATAAATCCAATTATTTGGAAAAAATCAGCAGAAAATAATACCACCGAGTGGAGACTTTTAACTTCTAATGAGTTAAAATTAATCACCGAAAATGGTACCTTACCAGAATGGTTACAATCAATCATTGAAAAAGTAGAAAACGAAGAAAAAATCAAGATTGATATTCGAAAAGACTACATCACTAACTTGTCGTTTGCAAATAAAACTGCAACAGAATTTCCAAAAATCTACCTTAATACTGACTTTATTGAATATTTTAACGATGATGATAAAGTATCGTTCATTTTTTGTAAAATTTTCGATTTTCCTGTACTCATAGATACAATGATATTCAAAATAATACATTTGTATTTTGATATAATTGAAAAAGAATTTTATGAACAGTCTTTAGTCTCTGTAAGTGCTCCAGACATGTTCAATTTTGTAAAGGAAGAACTACTAAAGAAACAGCACTGCAATCCTAAGGTGAAAGAACTTAGTAACTCTGTTTGTGAGCGGTATCCATTTTATTGGATTAATAAACTAGTCTCAAGATTTTATCGTGATTTTGCAAATAATATAAATGATTCATCTGATCATGATGATGATGATGATGATGACGCACCTTTTGATGATTCTAATGTACCTGATGATATGCCAACCATTAATGAACATTTGGAAGTTCCACCAGAAATGATGACAAATTCAATAAACTTATACTGTACACCTCGTAACCACGAACGATCTTCTAGATCCATAGGAAGAGCAAAAAAACGGATGCAACTGTTTTGCAAATATTTTCAAGATTGCTACTCGCCAATTGAAAAGTGCAAATCAATCGAATTCGCAAAAGATCGATGTCCCAAGAAGACTCTAATCGATAAAATACTTTTGTACCCGTCAGAGTACGGGAGTAAATCAGGATTTAATGACACCATTTATTCCATCATACTCAACGAAGCCCAAATTCGCACTGGTCTTGAACTATTAGAATTTGACGTAAAGAAATATGCCAAAGATCACGTGAACAACGTTTCAAGCGTCGTTAACATTATGTTATCTAATATTTGTGGACTCAGTGAAAAATGGCCTACACCAGTAGAAGAATATAAGATTTTGAAAGATGGAAAAATCTGGAATTGCGATACGTCAAAATCAGTGTGGAGTAAAATAAAAAAATTTTTTATTGGTGATTGCATAATAATTCACGAAGGCTTAAGATGATTTTGTTCATACTTGTATTTATATGAATTTTTATTGTTTGTTGGAAATAAATAATCTTCATTGTAATTTATTAACTTAGCAAATACTAAGTATGTTTATAGAAATAATAAAAGATCATTGTGCTTGTGGGTACCACGAGCAAGACGCAAACCACCTGATTTGGAGTTGTCCAAATTACTCCGAAGAAAGGGTTCGACTTATCAGTGAACTTTGTAGGCTTAAGTGCTACGGACCGTACTCTGTGGAGCTTTTCCTGAAGACTATGAATATGAGTGTTTTGAAGGTTTTCCTAGACTTTTGTCATAAGTGTTCAATTAAGTTGTAAATTTTTACTAATTTCTCGAGTCTTTCTGTAATTATGTTTTATATCCTTTATAATACTTATATACAAATTTAAGCTATATAGACCTTAGAATCTGGGTAAGCTATAATAATAAAAAATAAAAAAATAAAAAAAATAAAAGATCGTTAGAAAAGTATTACTTAAGAAAATAAATTATTTAGAATCCTTTAACTATGAAAAAGTAATTACATATTTATCAGTTATTCTTTTTTAATTTGTACAATTACACGTAGGCTAAGCTTTTGTTGTACGACTTTTTATGACTTCAGATATACTTATTCTTAACCTCTGACGGTTTCCTTTCATGAAAATTCTTGAAAGTTTAAAAATACTTTTTACAAGTTACATGGAATGATAATTTTTCGAACAGAGTTTTAAAGAAGACACATCGTTCAATTGACACAAGTGTACAAGGTATAATAAAAATATATGATCGTTACTGGCTTATCTGAAAAAAATATACCTCGTTTATGTAAATGTATTTTACAATGCAAATTTTGGAAATTCTTACAAGTTTAAAATAATTAGAATTGCTAAAAAAAAAATATAATAAAAAATTTCGTTCTGACAGACACGTGAAAGATTATTTGAACATCTGCGTTTGAATTAATTCATGATTTTCAAAGTACTGGCTATCAAACATTTTTTTAAGACTCGCATAATGAAGAAACCATTTCATTATTTTATTGCGAGCAATATTGAATATGTTTATGAATAAATTTATTCAAAAACAGTTCATACATTAATATTACATCAATGGATAAGAAAAAAGTACTCTTTTTAATTTTTTAAGGAGATTGGCAGTTATTCTAAAAACTGTTTTTTTGTGTTTTTGAGTGTTACCATCAGGAATGGAGTTTTTCTTTGGAACTAACGTTTTTTTCTTCATAATAATCGTGATTATTCCTTTCACTGCAACAGAGCTTACAAACAGAGAAAAATTTCAAATACATTATGACGCTGTTTCATATGGTCGAATAAAATTAGGGTTCTTTTATCCTTTAAACGATTTCCAATATTTTCAAGATAAACTAGACTATCGAACTTTCAAAGAACGTTTGACTGATTATTTTATAATCAAAGGAAGTGATAAAAAAGAGTCCCATGATACTCTAGCAGCTGTATTTTATTCTTCTCTAAAATTGTTAGAACGTAATTTGTTATCTGGAGAAGAAATTAAAGCAAAATTTGAAAAAGCTCTTTTGACATATATGGAAGTTGTTAGGAGTCTGGTTACAGAAAGAAGATTATTAAAGTGGCCACGATTCACTTATAATTCAAAAAAAGAAGAATTAGTTCTAATGAGGGAAGTTTATTTGGATAGAAACGCAAAATTACGATCAGAAAATTCTGAAATAAAATACGATAATATTATCAGCCACGATTTTTTTGATAAAAGCCGAGTATTACAAAGATGTACGTTTTCACCTGCTTTACACTTGAATTTTGATTTTGTAAAAGATAGTCTTAACGAAAGTATTAGAAATAAACTTTCAGAAAAGATATTACTAAAAATGGGAAAACCATCAATCCAACATTTTATTCCGCGAGAGGTTTTGATGATTTTAGGAAATCACTTTGATAATTTGTACAACAAATTAAAAAAAAATTTAAACGAGAGTGAAATTATTTATTATCATAGGTATTTTGAAAACACAAAACTTTTTTCAAGATTTAGTTTTGTATCAGAAATAAATTATGAAAATCGTTCGATACATGATGACTATGGACCAATTATGGTACGAAACATTTTTCAAATGGGGGGAAATTTATATTTCAGCCCTAAATCCCGTTCAAAAGAAAATGATTTAAAAAATCAATTTGATCCAGCAACGGAAGTAATTCTTTCACAGGATGAGTATATAATATTAAAAAAATTAAATCTAAAACTGAAATCTTTTTTTATAAATTCTGGATTAAAAAAGAAATATAAAGAAAAAATTAATAAAAAATTAAAAAAGAACATAAACATTACAAATGAAGTGAAGTACCAAATAGCATCAGATAATATTAATGAATTAATTCTTGAGAAAACCAAACAAGAAACTAAAAAAATTTATAGAGAGTTTATTCATTTATTTATGGAGTTGGATAATGTTTTCGATTCCATGCGAATTATTCGTGGGCTGAAAATCAATGAACCCGTGCCCATAAATCCAGTTATTTGGGACTTATCGATAAAAAATGGAAGCGTAAAAGAAGAATGGAGACTACTGAACAGCAAAGAATTGAACTTAAACAGGGAAAATAAAGTCTTACCAAGTTGGTTAGAAAAAATCATTAAAGAAGTTGAAAATGAAGAAAAAACCAAGATAGAAGTTCGTAAAGACTATGACCCACAATATAGATATGTAAATGCAATAGAAAATACAGTTTCCAAAAGTGATTTTAACTCTATCAAATATCTGAAAAATGTAGACAATGAATATTATTTTTGTATAAATTCAGACATCCCCTTACCTGTGAACTTATTAGCATCTGAAATTTTATTCTTAAACTTTGATATTGCTGAAAAAGAATTTCATGATCAACCTCTTAACTCTACAATAGCTCCAGATGTGTTCAATTTTGTAAAAAAAGAAATAATGAAAAAAGAACAGGCAAATCAGAAAATTAATTCTATCTTGAGATCCATTTGTAACAAAATTCCTTCCTTTCCAATAAATGAACTTATCAATAATATCATCGAAAGACTTTTTCAAAACTCGTCTATTAGCGTAAACGATTCCAACGATGACAACGACGATTATCCATCATTTAACGATGATCGGAATATTTTAACCGAAACTCAGGAAAGCTCATCTGAGGACGAGTTGATATTTGTAGATGATTTTACAGCTGCTATGATATTAGTCTGTAGTCCTCGTAGTCATCAACGTTCTGCAAGGTCTGCATTAACACAGAAAAAAAATATTTTGTTTTATGCTAATGAAAAAGAAAAAGAATTGTTGTGTAAAAATTTTCAAGATCATTATTTACCATCAAAAAAATTAGAATCCATAAGAGATCACCAGGAAAAAACTTCGATCGATAAAAATTTATTCTACCCATTTGAACACAAAAACGAATATGGATTCGTAGGCAGCAATGACAACACGTATGCCACAATACTCAACGAAGCCAATATTCAAGCAACTCTTGAACTCGCAGACTTCAGCGAGAATATGTATGGATACATCGAACGTTTTAACATTTTGTGATGCAAAACTTGCAGACATGTGGCAAACATCAACAAGAAGTATCAAAAAGAATGGCCTTGTCGTTTTAAAGATTCTGAGATTTTAGTTTTATTATATGCCAGAATTGATTATAAGAATAACTCTTGAAGGTCGAAAATTTATGAAATTTCTTGCTCATTTGTTTACTTACAGTTAAAATAAAATAATACATTTCTTCTATTTACTTTATATGATGATATAATCTATTCCAAACTTTCTTTTCCTATCAAAACTATAAAAGTCTTCGTGCTCTAAAATTAAAAAAAAATCTTATCCACAAAAACCTAAATTTTAAGTTCTTGAACGATAAATAGATTGTATTTCTGAAAGCAAGTTAAACGAGTATAAATTTTGTATCAATTAGTTAAAAAAAAAAAAAAAAAAAAAAAAAAGAAACCAGAGTTAATCTGAGTTTTTTTACTGTAGAAAAAGATTTAAAAAAAAAAAATCACAACAGTCTAAGAAGATTCTAATAAAAGTATTTGTTCCGAGCTATCATCTCAGTTTTTCATTTCAGTTCGGTTTTTCTTTTTCCACCCTGATCAGTGAAGATTAACGGCTACGTGGCGGCGATTCATTACGTTTCATCCGATAATCCAAGAGTGCTAAAATGACGATAATCGCTGAGGGATTAGACGAAGCACCACTCCAGATCAGATCGATAAAAAAATCAACTTTTTACGCTTTTCTTTTTATTATCATTTTTTTCTTTTATTCTTTCATTCGCTGTGTGGGGTGATCGATGGTGGTTTAGAGAGATGCAATCGTAGTAACACGAAGGGTAGACCTTTAAGCTGTTGTATAAAGAAGAATTAGCCCATTTATTTTATTAGGATTGGAGAGAGATTTTTTTAAAACCTCAGATTGTATTCGCAAAAAATTAGTTTTAGAATCAGAAAATATAGTTCAAATAAAATTAATTATTTATGAAACTTTATTAATAAAGTTTCTGCTAATTAATTGAAGAAAACTTGCAGACAGTATTGTAGAGTACAGATGAAATAAATTATTTAAAACGAGGAAAACTACATAAAATATATTAATTATAATTTTTTGTGTAAACCTTTTTTAAGGTGGTTTTCTACCAGAGCTAGTCAAGTTCAAGACTAAAAAAAAATTATTTCACCATATTACTAACAATTGGTTATTAAAATTTATTTTTTAACTTTTTATGGCTTCTGAAATTATTTTCTACCAAAAAAACATTGACAATCACAACAAAACATTTTTTTAAACTTTTAACTTCACCTTTGAATACCGCAGTTTTTGAGGTTATTCACGTGAAAATTATTTTTGTAAAATTACTGTAAAGTTTGTAAAAGGTCAATTTTTTCCAGTTTGAAGAAATGAATTCTTTGATAGTGAAACTACTTGTATGTGGTTTTTATAAAGGATCTCTATTGTAAGAAGATAAATATTAATAATTTAGTACACTTTATGAATCTAAAGTTCACAACGTTGCTAGCAACGAAATGAGCTTCAAAAAAAAAAAATTTATTATTATTACCTATTATCGTGTTGCAAATTTGTTTAGGGTGGATTAACGTTTGAAATGGCTTATTTTAACTCGACAAAAAATTTAGCACCCCCACACCTCGGGAAACTACCCCTACGGCAGAAGAGGTACCTCCATATTGAAAAAATTAATCTCCCCAGGCCAAATATTGTGTTGCAAATTCTTTTATTGCAGATTCTTGTTTCTAATAACTTACTTTAACCGATGAAAAAATTAAGCACCCCCACACCTCGGGAAACTACCCCTACGACAGAAATAGGTACCTCCATATTGAAAAAATTAATCTCCCCAGGCCAAATATTGTGTTGCAAATTCTTTTATTGCAGATTCTTGTTTGCAATAACTTACTTTAACCGATGAAAAAATTTAGCACCCCCACACCTCGGGAAACTACCCTTAGGGCGGAAATAGGGTCCGCCACATTCGAAAAAATAATCTCCCCAAGCCAAATATTGTGTTGCAAATTTTTTTATTACAGGTTATAGGTTAAAATGACTCACTTTACCTAGGAAAAAAATCTAGCACCCCCACACCTCGGGAAACTACCCCTACGGCGGAAATAGGTACCTCCATATTGAAAAAATTACACTTCCCGGGCCAAATATTGTGTTGCAAATTCTTTTATTGCAGATTCTTGTTTGTAATAACTTACTTCAACCGATGAAAAAATTTAGGACCCCCACACCTCGGGAAACTACCCCTAGGGCAGAAATAGGTACCTCCATATTGAAAAAATTAATCTCCCTGGGCCAAATATTGTGTTGCAAATTCTTTTATTGCAGATTCTTGTTTGCCATAACTGACTTTAACCGATGAAAAAATCTAGTACCCCCACACCTCGGGAAACTACCCCTAGGGCAGAAATAGGTACCTCCATATTGAAAAAATTAATCTCCCCAGGCCAAATATTGTGTTCCAAATTCTTTTATTGCAGATTCTTGTTTGTAATAACTTATTTTAACCGATGAAAAAATTGAGCACCCCCACACCTCGGGAAACTACCCCTAGGGCGGAAATAGGGTCCGCCACATTCGAAAAAATAATCTCCCAAGGCCAAATATTGTGTTGCAAATTCTTTTATTGCAGATTCTTGTTTGTAATAACTTACTTTAACCGATGAAAAAATTTAGCACCCCCACAACTCGGGAAACTACCCCTAGGGCAGAAATAGGCCCCTCCATATTGAAAAAATTAATCTCCCTGGGCCAAATATTGTGTTGCAAATTCTTTTATTGCAGATTCTTGTTTGTAATAACTTACTTTAACCGATGAAAAAATTTAGCACCCCCACACCTCGGAAAACTACCCCTAGGGCAGAAATAGGCACCTCCATATTGAAAAAAATAATCTCCCAAGGCCAAATATTGTGTTGCAAATCCTTTTATTGCAGATTATTGTTTGTAATAACTTACTTTAACCGATGAAAAAATTTAGCACCCCCACAACTCGGGAAACTACCCCTATGGCGGAAATAGGGTCCACCACATTCAAAAAAATAATCTCCCCAAGCCAAATATTGTGTTGCAAATTCTTTTATTGCAGATTCTTGTTTGCAATAACTGACTTTAACCGATGAAAGAATCTAGCACCCCCACACCTCAGGAAACTACCCCTAGGGCAGAAATAGGTACCTCCATATTGAAAAAAATAATCTCCCAAGGCCAAATATTGTGTTGCAAATTCTTTTATTGCAGATTCTTGTTTGAAATAACTCACTTTAACCGAGAAAAAAATTTAGCACCCCCACACCTCGGGAAACTACCCCTATGGCGGAAATAGGGTCCGCCACATTCGAAAAAATAATCTCCCCAAGCCAAATATTGTGTTGCAAATTCTTTTATTGCAGATTCTTGTTTGCAATAACTGACTTTAACCGATGAAAAAATCTAGTACCCCCACACCTCGGGAAACTACTCCTAGGGCAGAAATAGGTACCTCCATATTGAAAAAATTAATCTCCCCAAGCCAAATATTGTGTTGCAAATTCTTTTATTGCAGATTCTTGTTTGAAATAACTGACTTTAACCGATGAAAAAATTGAGCACCCCCACACCTCGGGAAACTACCCCTAGGGCAGAAATAGGTACCTCCATATTGAAAAAATTAATCTCCCTGGGCCAAATATTGTGTTGCAAATTCTTTTATTGCAGATTCTTGTTTGCCATAACTGACTTTAACCGATGAAAAAATCTAGTACCCCCACACCTCGGGAAACTACCCCTAGGGCAGAAATAGGTACCTCCATATTGAAAAAATTAATCTCCCCAGGCCAAATATTGTGTTCCAAATTCTTTTATTGCAGATTCTTGTTTGCAATAACTCACTTTAACCGAGAAAAAAATTGAGCACCCCCACACCTCGGGAAACTACCCCTATGGCGGAAATAGGGTCCGCCACATTCGAAAAAATAATCTCCCCAAGCCAAATATTGTGTTGCAAATTCTTTTATTGCAGATTCTTGTTTGCAATAACTGACTTTAACCGATGAAAAAATCTAGTACCCCCACCCCTCGGGAAACTACTCCTAGGGCAGAAATAGGTACCTCCATATTGAAAAAATTAATCTCCCCAGGCCAAATATTGTGTTGCAAATTCTTTTATTGCAGATTCTTGTTTGTAATAACTTACTTTAACCGATGAAAAAATTTAGCACCCCCACACCTCGGGAAACTACCCCTAGGGCAGAAATAGGCACCTCCATATTCAAAAAAATAATCTCCCAAGGCCAAATATTGTGTTGCAAATTCTTTTATTGCAGATTATTGTTTGTAATAACTTATTTTTACCGATGAAAAAATTGAGCACCCCCACACCTCGGGAAACTACCCCTAGGGCAGAAATAGGTACCTCCATATTGAAAAAATTAATCTCCCCGGGCCAAATATTGTGTTGCAAATTTTTTTATTGCAGATTCTTGTTTGTCATAACTCACTTTAACCGAGAAAAAAATTTAGCAACTCCACACCTCGGGAAACTACCCTAAGGGCGGAAATAGGTACCTCCATATTGAAAAAATTAATCTCCCCAGGCCAAATATTGTGTTGCAAATTCTTTTATTGCAGATTCTTGTTTGTAATAACTTACTTTAACCGATGAAAAAATTTAGCACCCCCACACCTCGGGAAACTACCCCTAGGGCAGAAATAGGCACCTCCATATTGAAAAAAATAATCTCCCAAGGCCAAATATTGTGTTGCAAATTCTTTTATTGCAGATTCTGGTTTGAAATGACTTGCTTTACCTAGAAAAAAAATTTAGCGCCCCCACACCTCGGGAAACTACCTCTACGGCGGAAAAAGGTTCAACCACATTGAAAAAAATAATCTCCCCGGGGCAAATATTGTGCAGCAAATTTTTTTATGGTGAAATCACGTTTGAAATGGCTTATTTCAACTCTTCAAAAAGTTTCGCACTTCCAAACTTCGGGAAATTACCCCCATGGTCGAAATAGGTTTCACCACATCAGGAGCATATAAATAAATAAATAAATTTTCAAGCATTTCATAAATAACTGTAAGCTCTTAATTTTTCTGCCGTGTAGACTTTAATAATGAGTTTTTAACTTATTTTCAGTATTCGTGTTAAAAAATATTTTTTGACTTAGCGATCTTTGAACTGTACATCTTTTTAAATACATCATGGTTTTTTCCGCTTTTAGTTCAATATTTTTCAATCGCTTTTATGATGATGTCACACCAGTGTTGAAAAAAAATGATTTTGTTTAGCTTTAATTACAAATTACTAAAAAAATATATTTTTAATTTTTTAGGAGCTTGCATACGCATACTGGCTTTCGATATAGTTTTCATAAAAAGTATTTTTTTTAATTAATTTTTTTTAGAAAAAGTGATTACACCCACTTTTTTATAAAACCCCTTCAAGCGCGCATAAGAAAACAACAACAACAGTAACCTCAACGTGCACTTTTCGAATATTTGAATAACTTCTCCACCAATCAGCTCAAGAATAAAAAGTTTCCGCAAGATGGCAATAGCCCTATTTTATAATATAATGGGAATGGGAAATTGACAATTTTTAAACCCATACTGACCATAGTGATTGCAACTTATGACTTGACTTAGTAAAATTTTACGAAGTATAAATTTTTTTAATGTATTTGTTTGAAACCTGAATTTTTGATAAAAAAATTAGCAACACCAAACATGATCGGGTAGTTCGAATAGTTTCCGGGGTTTGGGGATAGGAAACTTTTTTGTGGCTTTTAATAAATTATTCTAACGAGAAATAACAATCAAAAAACTTGCAACACCATACATGATATGGGAATGATGTTTTAAACATTCAGAGGTCCCACTAGCGTCGGAGAGGTAGTTTCCCGAGGTGTGGGGGTGCGAGACTTTTTGGCGAGTTGAAATAAGCAATTTCAAACGTTAATTTACCATAAAAAATTTTGCAACACAATATTTGGCCTGGGGAGATTATTCTTTTCAATGTGATGGTACCTTTTTTGCCGTAGGAGTAGTTTCCCGAAGTGTGGGCGTGCTATATTTGTTTCCCAGGTAAAATGAGTCATTTTG
Organism: Encarsia formosa; assembly: GCA_038277355.1. Taxonomy (NCBI): domain Eukaryota; kingdom Metazoa; phylum Arthropoda; class Insecta; order Hymenoptera; family Aphelinidae; genus Encarsia; species Encarsia formosa. The sequence goes on from CM076184.1 coordinate 19,641,480, forward strand.
AACGAGAAACTGCAATTAAAAAATTTGCAACACAATATTTGGCTTAGGGAGATCTTTTTTTTCATTTTGGAGGTAACTATTTCCGCCGTAGGGGTAGTTTCCCGAGGTGTGAGGGTGCTAAATTTTTTTCTCAGGTTAAGTGAATCACTTTAAACTAGAATCTGCAATAAAAAAATTTGCAACACAATATTTGGCTGAGGGAGTTTTTTTTTCATTTTGACGGTACCTATTTCCGCCGTAGGGGTGGTTTCCCGAGGTGTGAGGGTGCAAAAATTTTTGGCGAATTAAAAGAAGTCATTTTAAACGTGAATTCACCATGAAAAAATTTGCAACACAATATTTGGCCTGGGGAGATTATTTTTTTCAATGTGGTTGAACCTTTTTCCGCCGTAGAGGTAGTTTCCCGAGGTGTGGGGGCGCTAAATTTTTTTTCTAGGTAAAGCAAGTCATTTCAAACCAGAATCTGCAATAAAAGAATTTGCAACACAATATTTGGCCTTGGGAGATTATTTTTTTCAATATGGAGGTAACTATTTCCGCCGTAGGGGTAGTTTCCCGAGGTGTGAGGGTGCTAAATTTTTTTCTCAGGTTAAGTGAATCACTTTAAACTAGAATCTGCAATAAAAAAATTTGCAACACAATATTTGGCCTGGGGAGATTATTTTTTCCAATGTGGCGGACCCTATTTCCGCCATAGGGGTAGTTTCCCGAGGTGTGGGGGTGCTAAATTTTTTTCTCGGTTAAAGTGAGTTATTACAAACAAGAATCTGCAATAAAAGAATTTGCAACACAATATTTGGCCTGGGGAGATTATTTTTTTCAATGTGGTTGAACCTTTTTCCGCCGTAGAGGTAGTTTCCCGAGGTGTGGGGGCGCTAAATTTTTTTTCTAGGTAAAGCAAGTCATTTCAAACCAGAATCTGCAATAAAAGAATTTGCAACACAATATTTGGCCTTGGGAGATTATTTTTTTCAATATGGAGGTGCCTATTTCTGCCCTAGGGGTAGTTTCCCGAGGTGTGGGGGTGCTAAATTTTTTCATCGGTTAAAGTAAGTTATTACAAACAAGAATCTGCAATAAAAGAATTTGCAACACAATATTTGGCCTGGGGAGATTAATTTTTTCAATATGGAGGTACCTATTTCTGCCCTAGGGATAGTTTCCCGAGGTGTGGGGGTGCTAAATTTTTTTCTCGGTTAAAGTGAGTTATTACAAACAAGAATCTGCAATAAATGAATTTGCAACACAATATTTGGCCTGGGGAGTGTAATTTTTTCAATATGGAGGTACCTATTTCTGCCGTAGGGGTAGTTTCCCGAGGTGTGGGGGTGCTAGATTTTTTTCCTAGGTAAAGTGAGTCATTTTAACTTATAATCTGCAATAAAAAAATTTGCAACACAATATTTGGCCTGGGGAGATTATTTTTTCCAATGTGGCGGACCCTATTTCCGCCATAGGGGTAGTTTCCCGAGGTGTGGGGGTGCTAAATTTTTTTCTCGGTTAAAGTGAGTTATTACAAACAAGAATCTGCAATAAAAGAATTTGCAACACAATATTTGGCCTGCGGAGATTTTTTTTTTCAATATGGAGGTACCTATTTCTGCCCTAGGGGTAGTTTCCCGAGGTGTGGGGGTGCTAAATTTTTTCGTCGGTTAAAGTAAGTTATTAGAAACAAGAATCTGCAATAAAAGAATTTGCAACACAATATTTGGCCTGGGGAGATTAATTTTTTCAATATGGAGGTACCTCTTCTGCCATAGGGGTAGTTTCCCGAGGTGTGGGGGTGCGAAACTTTTTGTCGAGTCAAAATAAGCCATTTCAAACGTTAATCCACCCTAAAAAAATTTGCAACACGATAATAGGTAATAATAATAAATTTTTTTTTTTAAAGCTCATTTCGTTGCTAGCAACGTTGTGAACTTTAGATTCATTACACTTTTTCAGCGTAGCAGCCATGCGCGTAATGAAAAAAATTCAATCTTCAACTTGCTGTAACTTTCAAACTATATGGTCAATTTTGATCAGACTTCGTAGAAATGTTTATTAATATCTAATAAACGCCTCCAGAAAATTTGAGCTGATTCTCTATTGTCATGCATTTGGTAGAAAACCACCTTAATGATTAGCCTCGGAGCAAAATTAAAATTCATAATTTAAAATTTTAATATATTCACGAATTAATAAAATATTGAATATTAAAAGTTTCACAAGATGCAAAGTCGAAAATATGTATAAAAATGCGTACTTGCCAATTTTTTGCAGCTAAAAAAATTTTTGAAGATTTTAAAGAAGTTAAAGTTACCTTGCTTTACATAATATGAAGGTCTTTATCGGTAAGAATAAACTTTTTTTCATCCCTTTTTCTCGAAACCGTGATTTCAAATTCCTATATAATTTTTTAAAGTCTTCAATTAGGGTAAATCATTTGGAGGGTATATACATATAATATCCTGTTCCCTTAAGCAGCTTATTAAAGTTTTTTGTAAATACTTAAAATAACAAAATAACGGATTTAAAACGCAGTATTTGTTCACAACATTAAAAAATATTATTACATACCTACGTATCGCCGTATGGTTAATTACAGGATTCATTTTATTCCCGCTATGCCTGGTACTGATTGAAGCAACATATTTTAAAAGCTGAAATGATGTTTTAAACACTCCAAGTGCTTTGAGAATAAAAGGCTGTAATGATAAAAAAAATCCTTGCGTATTCAAAGAGAATGAAGTTTTATCAACGGAATTAAGTAGATGTCATTATTCGTAAGTTGAAAAAAAAAGTCAGCTATCGACGAAAATCCTTTTTTTTACATTATTTTCTTTTATAGCCCAGAGTGTTAGACAATTGAACTCAACAGTTTGGATTTTTGCGGCAGAGCGTCATTTTGGCTGGCATTTTCCTCCTGTCGATGCTTGCAAATCATTGAAAAATGTCAACTGCCCATTGAATAAAAGACAACTTGTCACCTTCAAATCCGAAATAAAATTTAAAAGATCCTGGATTTCTAAATGGTTTGAAGACGCAATCCTTAAAACATCGATCGAGTTTAGCATAACTGATGCTTCACAAAATTTATACATCTGTGGAAGCGTACCAGTCAACATGATTACGGAAAAACCCAAAGATTTTGATGAAATATGCTGATAAAATTTAACTAATTATATTTAACTTTTTTTAGAATTTAAAATTTCTTTTTAAAGCATCAAAATTAATAACTATTATAAACATTTTTAGATTAAATATTTGATAAAAAGTTGTATTTCATCTCATGATTTTTCACGCGAATAATAAAAGAAAGATAATACCGAAACTCCCACAGTATCGAGTTATTCAAATCCAATAACTCATAAATCCATTTCCTCTCGTGTAACGTCAGTCCGCAAAATAAATATGATTCTTGAATTCAAAGAGCATACGCGACTTGGGTATAAGTGAGCAGACTCTGGGAAACTAAAAAAGAAGGAAAAAACTCCTCGTCTCCAGAGTCTTGGCTGTCCATTTCTCTATGGTCTCTACGGGTACGTGGATGTGTCGTTGTTGCAGCCTCTAGGCGCCACACATGATTTCGATTCCGAAGCTGCACGTATTATTCTTACCTATTTCACTATTTATGCGCACGTTTTGAATATTACGGCTACGATGATAAACGGGTTACATTTTTGATAAAGTTCTTTTTTCTGTGAAAGATAATCTGTTGCTTGATTTCCATCATTTATCGAAATTTACTTATTAATATTATGTAAAAAACTCGGTAAAAAATAGTTGGGTGATTTTAGCATTAAATAAATAATTTGAAACCATACCATTTTCGTAACGTTTATCTGTTGATTAAAAGTTGTAATAACTCTGTTAAAATGCTGAGTGATATATAAATTGCAAACTGCGCGCAGACCTATATGTATGTAAGTATTTCGTTTTCTTGAATCTCTTAATTCTTAATTTATTGAAAATTTTCAAATACACTTATGTATAGTTTATTTTTATAAATACTGTTTAGTTTTATGAACTATTTCAGCCACAGAAACGACTTAATTAGATATACTTGTTAACATATACTCAAATTCGCTTGTGTGCAGTTCATTGGACAACAATTACAAGTGATCACTGAGTGTAAATCAAACGTGGCGAGCACTTTTAGTTTGTGATTGCAAAACCAAAATGGTATTTGGGATTTTTGAAGTCAATATTCCGCTGAAACTTCAGTTCAAATGTTAACACACCCAATGCTAGCACTGCAACGCTAATCTGAAAAAGTGTAGGTATGATTGAACTTTTCTGTTGGACTATTGGCTTGATGTAAAAAAATGTTTTTTACGATAATGAATTATTCACACTTTGTATTAAATTAGATTATACTTTGTACAGTCAGCGGACATCTTAACTTTCCCGCATTTGAATTGGCCGCGGAAAGAAGATGGCCGCAAGAGTCGATATTTTTGTGGCTTGCCAACCCAGGCTAGGGGAAAAAAAATTTATTATATTCGAGGTGTAAGGCGCAAGTGAGGTTAGAGTTTCCCAGTGTTTACAAATAAACAGAGATTTATGATGAATGAAATCATATTAATCTTTGATTAGTTTCTAGCTATGATGTGGAAAGTATCAGGGTGATTTGTTGTTGTTAATAACTATCACTAAAAAGTTTTAAAGAAAATTTTGAGTTATTGAGAACTTATAAAAATTAGTATCAATTTACCTTTTTGATAACACTCCAACTTCACAATTCTATACACAACAACAAATCACCCTGATACTTTCCGCATCATAGCTAGAAACTAATCAAAGATTAATATGATTTTATTCATCATAAATCTCTGTTTATTTGTAAACACTGGGAAACTCTAACCTCACTCGCGCCTTACACTTCGAATATAATAAATTTTTTTTCCCCTATAGCCTGGGTTGGCAAACCACAAAAATATCGACTCTCGCGGCCATCTTCTTTCCGCGGCAAATTCAAATGCGGGAAAGTTAAGATGTCCGCTGACTGTACTCTGGTGTTAAAATATGTTTTTAAAATATTCCACTTTATTTCTAAAACAATTTAAAAATGAAAATAATCCTTTAGCGCAACAAAGTTACATATTTTTCAAATTACACCCCTTACAAAGAGAGCCTTGACTTTTTCCCTAGAAATTCTTTTCTCGCCCACGTGACGAATTCCCCCTGAAATACCTTGATAAAAAGAACGCTTTCATCTTTCGTCGCGAATCCTCGTGGGGCTTTTATCAGCAAAAGGAAGTGGAAGGGAGTTTCGAAATTTTTGCGTCAGGACAAGGGATTTTACACTCGGTGGCGCGTGACTACCCCGTCGTCGAGGTTAAGGTGCTAAGCTCCTTGCCCGGGACTGGCTTTTAACTTTTCCACCTTTCACCGGCTTATTTTTTACTTTAGTCTTCTTCCATGCTTTTTTTTTTTAACTTCTGTTTTCATAAATAAAGCCTTGAATTAATTTGGAATTCTTGGCGCACGGAAAGCGGAAATGATTCTTCTCGACACAAGGATCTCAGCTTACTTTTTTTTTTTTTTTTTTTTTTTTTTTTTTTTTTTTTTTATAACTGTTTCGTGAGAACATTTTTTTTTCATGAATTTTCTTTTGTGCAAGTTGGTAATTTTATTTCAAACTTTTTTAAAAAGTACTGTGTAAACTAATAGACGCTAACTTTTCAAAGTGCATAAAAGCCATGTCAAACAGTATCGGATACAAATCCAAATCGGCTCGGAGCTTCCGAATAAATCATTATTTGCCAAAAGAATACATTTTATCGAAAGGTATCAAAGAGAGGAAAAATCCCCATTGCAAGGTCTCAAAGGGAAGCTCAGATCAAACGAAGATTTCGTGTAAAATGCCTCAGCCGAAGAAATAACGCAAACATCGCCAAATCCTCGGGCCCCCCGTTCTTATCGCGAAAATCCAATTCGCGGAAAATCCACGAGGTCGCATAAAATGCGCAGTCGCATTCTGCATTCGACCGACGAGGAGAGAGACAATCTCGGTCCATTTTTATACGCGTTACATCCGAGGAAAAAGGGATTTTCCCCGCATGATTTGAAAAATAGACTCTTTTATCTTATGGTTACAAGCTCACGTACGGATCCGCGAACCTAGACGATACGGATAAATAGGAGTTGTCGATTTCCTGGCATGGAAAAAATTATTGACTCGATGTCAACTTCATAACCGGAAGCTATTTTACATTTTGAAATATTTTGATAAAAAATTTTCATTATTTGACGTTGTAATGTGACATCCGGGAACAATTTTCATCCGGGCTACCAGCACTATAAGTTATTACTTCAAACGACATCAAATGTGAAACGCAACGTAACGCACTTGGTCTGAATTTGCATAGCAAAACCGTATTAGCCCGTATTAGCCCGTGTTTTAGGGGGGAGAAAGTAAAAAAAAAAAAAAAAAGGTGCCTCTCGGCTCATGAGGCTCGGTATCACTGTTAGCGCGCACATCGCTCAACGAACCGAGAGGAATATCAATATCGGGATCGCTGACACGGAAGCGATTTGTCAAAATTCGCCGAGGGGAAAAGAGTGTTTGCCCCGTCACGATTGGCTTACTTCCTATCGCGCGTCTCCTTTGTTCTGTCCTCGGTCGTTTCGTGTTGGGTAAATAGAAAATCGCTCCTCGACGAGGGGGTAAGAAAGTGAAATTGTTTTGAAATTATGGCTATGTGTACTTTTTTTTTTTCATCGCGACAAAGTTTGTTTTATGAGATTGAATGTAAACACGGCAAAGTAGTTATTAAAAAAAATAGACATAATTTTTATTTTTATTTGGATATAAAATTTACTGGCTTAGTAATTTGATTCATACAACTTCTGATCATGAGTAGTCGGCAAGGATCTATAGATCTATATTAAGAAATCAGTTTTATCTCGATTCGGTATGAAAAATTGTACCCTCCAGTTAACAGCTAATAACAGCGAAAAAAAATGGATTTTTTTTAATACAACGCGCGTAGAGAACATCATAAAATAAAAGAGATCCAGAGATTGTCTAACTTGATACGCGTGAAACGCGCGTATATCGTTTGTTTCAAAGGTATTAGTTGTAAAAGCACCTTCATTCGAATTTTAAAATCGCCGGTAATTAATGTGCTGAGGCCTGAGTCATCAAAAATTTGTCTTGATTTTATTGTTATTAATTTTAATTAATTAATTGTCTAACTCGATACGCGCGTTTCACGCGTATCGAGTTAGACAATCAGGCCCCAGATAAAATATTTACACGCTCGCATCCATCACACGGAAGGACGGATGTCACGTATAAAGTCAGATATGAGAAAGAGAAAAAATAGTGCATTTTCATTTGCAATGACGGCTTTGTCATGCAGGACAGAGCAAAATAATCCTTTGGCGCAGAGGCTGCATGCATACGATTTCGCGAGACTATTGTTCTTTCTAGCTGTCGTCGTAGTCGTCGTCGTCCTTCTCCTCTTCAAAGGATCTCTCTCGCTCACTCTTTCACACGCATTTTACTGTGCATGTTCCCCCGCGCACCTAATTCTCGTGCTCTCTTTTTCGTTGTAAAATGTTCGTTTCTCTTTGCCTACATTCCGCTCTCGTTTTTTTTTTTTTCCCTGTCAAATACGCGTTTTTATGTGGCCTCGAGTGTGCTAACTCAAAAGTGTGGAGATAAAAGTAACGGGGATCTGATATCTCGAGATAACGATGCAAAAAAAACGGATATTATATTTTTAAATACTGTACGTGATCATGGAAACGTTTGTATATTTTGACAGATACCGCAGAATAATACACAAACAAAAATTTGAAATTTTTATCTATAAATATTGTGATTGAACTTTAAATTTAAAAATAATTTGTAATTTATGAAAAATTGGAATATATCTTTTTGATACTTGGGTTTTTTTTTAAGGAGGCTTGGCAGTTTTTTCAAAATCCATAAGTAAGAACCCAAAAAATTCCTGTAGATTCCTTGAAGTAAGACAAACAACTTTCCTATTTAACACAACAATGGTTGTCGGACTCGTTTTCGAGAAAAAAAATCAGTTTAGAATTTTTTTTTTAACATGGGCTCTTATTGAAAAAAACATTTAAAAATTTGGCAAATCATCAAAATCCACAAGTTTACAACGAGTCAGGTGTCATTTTAAAGATAAAAATTTGAAGATTATTTTAAAATTATAAAAATATAGGATTATCGGACTAATTTACAAGAAAAATAGAAAATTGCGGTACATAACCTTCAAAACATACAATTTTTCAACGTTTTTTAAAATTTTTTATCCTAAAATTTGTTTTAATATGTTTAAAAATTATAAATAATCACTTACTAATCAAAATAAATAAAAAAAAATACTTTTTTTCTTATTTACAATTTCATGCACCCGCAAGGGCCCCCGCTAGGTACGACCCCTACGCTGCCAAGCCTCCTTAATACTATTTATTAGTCATTATCAGATAATTTTTTGTATCATGAAATCTAATTTATAGAATGGTATGATGGATGCAATTCTGAGGAACGTTTATTGAATATACAAAAATTGAATCAAGCTTTATTACTTTTGCAAAATCATACTTCAGGATTCAAAAAAAAATCTGTATTGAAGGTTCTTAATCATAGTCAGCTACGTAATTACAAATAACGTGTACTGCGTATCTTTTTCGGTATCTAGCCTTTGAATTAAGCTTTTGGAGAATGGTTACATCTGCTTGTTTTTCAAGTTTATATTTTTTTAGAACTCCACAACCGATGCGGTTAATAACTTTATCACAAGAAAGTGTTCGCAAGAATCTAAAAAATCAAAAAATCATTAATTATAAATAATCAATGCAGTTGACATCGAGTTGACATGATACTTACGGGTTATTATCTCGTAGTTCCCATTGCCTCATTATTTCTTCAAATTCAAAGGAGTGGTAAATGTCAAAGGAAATTACAGGCGACCCGACGTAGAATTCTTTCGAACTGCCATTTTTAAAATAAACGTTTTGATACACTATACTCTTGAATTTTTCTGAAAAAATTAAAAAAATTTTCGTGTGGCGATCGAGTGATGGAATTTTCCGTTCAGGCTCTATTTTGACGCAGGTACGATTCCTGCTGAGCCGAACGAAGGCTCCAACACCCGATGCCTTAATTATACCTGAAATACTTCAGTGTGATGATTCACTAAGTACTTCAGGGCCCTTTTGACCTGCGGTAACGAGCCGGCAGGCCGAGAACAACAGTCTAGTTTTGCTCTGCGAGCTGTTCGCATCGAGCTTGTTCAAATAAATTTTCTAGTCTAAAAATATTAAACTTCGAGTTATTATTTCACCAAAACCCGGCGCACCTAACCCCACAAATTGGTGACCCCGACGTGATTAGTGTTTTGTGTTTGTGGGCATATATTTGTGCGATTTTGTTGGTGAAAAATGGTGAACGAGGACGGAATTGTCAGCGTCAACGAATCCGGCTCTGGGACTACCCAAGTCACGGATGACGCAATCAAGGCTGCCGCAGCAGCTTTGGCTGCTGCAGCCGAAGGGAGTGTAAATGGCATCGGAATGAGCGCACCACCCTTTTGGCCTGAAAATCCGAGGGGGTGGTTCGGGAGGCTTGAAGCGAATTTCAAGTCGTCGCGTGTTACTTCGGAAGCTTCGAAGTTCACGTACCTGGTTAGCGCGCTTGACCAGAAGTACTCGAGCATGATGGACGATGTGCTCGACGACCCGGTGTATGACGGAAAATATACCGATGTGAAAAATAAAATAATTGAGAGGACATCGGATTCGACTGAGACACGGTTAGGCAAACTGCTCGAACCCGTGCAACTGGGCGACTACACTCCTGTGCAGATGCTGCGCAAGATGAAAACGTTGGCCAAAGATCTGCCAGTAACGGACGACTTACTCCGAAATTTCTGGCTAAAACGACTGCCAGTGGACACCCAACGGATCCTGGCGACAATAAAAGAGAAGTCGCTGGAGCAGCTTGCAGAAACGGCGGACTCGATCCATGTAATCGATGCAGCCCGTGGACCGAGGATAGCAGCAGTGGCACACGAACCCGCCAAGATAGCTGCAGTAAGCAAAAGTGATGGCAGCGAGCTGCAGGCGGTATTAAAGAAGTTAGACGAGGTGACTTCGCGTCTCAGTCGTCTTGAGAAACAGCAAAAGTACCGCGGCCGTTCACAATCGCGCGGCAGTTCGCGTGGGCGAAGTCCATCAGCTCCTCGAAACCCAGATCTCTGCTGGTACCACGAAAATTATGCCGAAAAGGCTACCAAGTGTCGTGATCCGTGCAAGTTTAAAAAAAACTAGTTGGGGCGTCTTTAATTGCGGCAATTAAAAACGACCCCAGTGTTCGCCGTTTGTATGTGAAAGACAATTACTCGAAAAAGACCTTTATGGTGGACACAGGTGCCGAGTTGTGTGTTTTTCCGCGAGTGTTGTTCCGTGGCCAACGCGAAAAATCAAAGTGCACGTTATTCGCGGCGAACGGTACGCCGATAAGTACATACGGTAGTGAACTTATAATGCTCGATTTTGGCCTACGACGGCAGTTCACCTGGCGATTTATTATCGCAGACGTTGAACAACCGATTATTGGCTATGATTTTCTCGCTCACTACGGATTACTTGTTGATCCACGCAATAATCGACTGATCGACAACGCGACCGAACTATGTGCTGCAGGACATGCCGTTGGTGACGACTTCCCGACAGTACGCGCAATCCACGGCGACTCACCTTACCATCGACTGCTAGCTGAGTTCCCGGACATCGTTCGCCCTGTAGCTGAGATTGGCCACGATGTAAAACACAACGTAAGGCACTACATCGAAACTACACCCGGACCACCAGTGTTCAGCCGTCCTCGTCGCTTAACCGAAGATCGGCTGAAAATCGTGAAAGCCGAATTTGAAGAAATGGAGCGACTCGGAATAGTGCGACGCGTAAAAAACAGCCAGTGGGCCTCCCCGATACACGTTGTCTTCAAGAAAGATAACGGGATACGCCCGGTCGGAGACTACAGGCACGTTAATAAACGCACTAAACCGAACCGATATCCAATGCGTCACATCGAAGATTTTACGCATAACCTCAGCGGAAAACGTGTTTTCTCGAAGATCGATTTAGTCCGAGCTTATCATCAAATCCCCGTCGCCGAGGAGGATATTCACAAGACAACAGTGACTACGCCGTTCGGACTCTTCGAGTTTTTGCGCACTCCGTTTGGTTTACGGGGCGCGGGTCAAACCTTTCAGGCATTCAGCGATGAAATAACTGAAGGTCTTGACTTTGTATTCCCTTATACGGATGATTATCTAGTCGCGAGTGAAAACGCGGAGCAACATTTGCAACATTTAAGGCTCCTGTTCGAAAGATTGAGCAAATACGGTGTGGTGATAAATCCCGCGAAGTGTGTGTTTGGTCAACCGGAAGTGGAGTACCTCGGCTACAAGGTCAACGCCGAGGGAATACGCCCGCTCGAGGAGCGTGTAGAGGCGATCAAAAAGATCCCCCTTCCGGCGACCGCGAAAGACCTGCGCAGTTTCAACGGTGCGATAAATTTTTATCGCAGATTCATCCCTCGTGCCGCTCATCTGCAACAACCGCTCAACGATCTTTTGAAAGGTAAAAAGAAGGGCAGCACGCCTATCGAGTGGACTGACGAAGACAAAAATGCATTCGAGGAAATAAAGAACGCACTCTCGAGCGCCACGCTGCTGGTTCACCCTGTCCCGGGCGCGTTACTTTCAATCACCGTCGATGCTTCGGATTTCGCTGTTGGTGGAACGTTGCAACAGTTTGTCAACAAAATTTGGCAACCATTGGCATTCTTCAACAAGGCGCTAAATCCAGCACAGCGTAAGTACAGTGCATACGATCGCGAATTGTACGGTGCATACGCAGCAGTAAAAAAGTTCAGGTGGGCCGTCGAGGGCAGATATTTTATTATCTTCACCGATCATGCCGCTTTAACTTACGCATTCGAGCAAGGCCTGGACAAAAGCACACCACGAGCAACCCGACACCTGGATTATATCGGACAATTTACGACCGATATTAGGCACATTGCAGGCAAAGACAATGTCGTCGCCGACCTCCTGTCGAGAATCGGTGAGGTAAGTTTGACAGTAAACACCGAAGAAATTGCAGCTGCACAGTCTAATGATGAAGAATTAGTGCAGATGCTGAATAACAACGACCACTCCCTGCAATTGAAGATGGTTCGATTGCCCGAGACGCAATTAGGCATCTATTGTGATGTTTCGACGAAAAACATCCGACCTTTTGTGCCAAAATCTCTTCGACGGAGAGTATTCAATAATCTTCATAATTTATCTCATCCAGGTGTACGAGCTACTCAGAAACTCATTACGCAAAGGTTCATTTGGCCGTCCATTGTGAAAGATTGTAAATCTTGGGCCAGAACTTGTTTACCGTGTCAGCGAGCAAAGACTTCAAGGCACGTACACTCTCCTCTTGGTGAATTTGAAGGTGTCAGCGAAAGATTTCTTCACGTTCACTGCGACTTGGTCGGACCGCTGGAACCGTCACGAGATTTCCGGTACATCCTGACCTGCATCGACCGATACACAAGATGGATTGAGGCCACACCACTGGTCGACATGACTGCTGAGACTGTGGCGAGAGCACTCTTGGACTGGATCTCGCGATTTGGTGTTCCACTCAAGGTCACGACGGACCAAGGACGCCAGTTCGAATCGGACCTGTTCAACGAGCTCAGAAAACTTCTTGGCATCACTCATCTCCGTACAACATCTTTTCACGCTCAAGCAAATGGTATGGTTGAGCGAGTTCATCGGCAATTAAAAGCATCAATAAAATGCCACGAGACAGTATCTTGGAGCGACGTACTTCCTATCGTACTGTTGGGCATGCGAACTGCTTTTAAAGAAGATCTGAAGTCAACACCTGCTGAACTCACGTACGGAGAATCAATTCGCTTGCCTGGAGAATTTTTCGCACCAAGTGCAACGCAAATTCACACAGATTTCGTGGCAAGACTTCGCAAAACCATCGAGAATTTAAAGCCTGTGGCAGCGACTCGCCACGGTACAACAAAGCCATTCGTTTTCAAAGATTTGGCAACATGTTCGCATGTGTTTTTACGAAACGACACTGTAAAAAGACCGCTGCAAAACCCGTATGACGGCCCTTTCGAAGTAATCGAAAGAAACGACAAAACTTTCGTTATTTTGAAAAGTGGCAAGAATACAAGAGTCACGATCGATAGACTCAAGCCTGCTTTTGTATTAAACGACACCGGTGAGCAACTATCACAGGCAAACAACAATAACAACAACGGAAACAGCAGCGAGGACAACTGTCCACCAGTTAGCACTACTCCAAACAACGATGAAAATGACAACGCACGCGAGCTGACTGGCACAGCTGAAGAATCGTGGTTCAAAACGCGATCTGGCAGGCGAGTACGCTTTGCCGATCGTCTTCAGGCTGGTTTTTCATAGTGTAGTGCAGTGTTGTGATTTTTTTAAATGAAAGTTTCAGTGACATATTGAATGCAAAATTGTATTTTGTGAAATTGTATGTTTTGAAACAACGAATGGATCGACTACCGAATATCTTCGATAAAATGTGTATGATTATTTTTTTTACAAATTTTCTTTCTCAAATTTTTTTAAGCAAACGACCGAATGTCATTGAAAATTTTTTTAATATGTAATTTGTTATAATTAATATCAATTAAATTATCAAGTACTATTTTTTTCAATACTCCAATTTGTAATTATGTCATATAATTTTTTTACTTTAACGTTATCACTGGTAAGGGAGTATGTGGCGATCGAGTGATGGAATTTTCCGTTCAGGCTCTATTTTGACGCAGGTACGATTCCTGCTGAGCCGAACGAAGGCTCCAACACCCGATGCCTTAATTATACCTGAAATACTTCAGTGTGATGATTCACTAAGTACTTCAGGGCCCTTTTGACCTGCGGTAACGAGCCGGCAGGCCGAGAACAACAGTCTAGTTTTGCTCTGCGAGCTGTTCGCATCGAGCTTGTTCAAATAAATTTTCTAGTCTAAAAATATTAAACTTCGAGTTATTATTTCACCAAAACCCGGCGCACCTAACCCCACATTCGAATAAAAGGTTCATTAAGCTTTTGTAAATACAATAATAAAATTGAAAGACTTTTGTACAGTTGATTTTAAACAAAATATGGATCAAGTATATTTTATTTACCGTGCTCCCGACAGTTGTCATTTTGGTTATCTTGAGGACATTGCATTGCCCAACGTTGAGCCATTGTTTCTAGAGCTCCATCCCATTTCTATGAAAAGTATTATTAAAAGTGATCACATGTTTTTCAAAAAAAAAATTAATGCTTGAACAAGTAACACAACTTTTTCCTATAGATATTAAAAAAAGATTAATGACTTCGGCGAGTTTTCCAAACAGCTTTAAAGGAGGATGAGATCCAAGCAAAATGACTTTGGCAAGTTTTCCAAACAGATTTAAAGTAGGATGAGGTCTATGGAGAATGACTTTGGCAAGTTTTCCATACAGCCTTTAAAAAGGATGGGGTCCAAGGAAAATGACATTGGCAAGTTTTCCAAACAGCTTTGAAGGAGGGTAAAAACAAAGAAAATTACTTTGGTGAGTTTTCTAAACAGCTTTGAAGGAAGGTGAAAACACGGAAAATTACTTAAGCGAGTTTTCCAAACAGCTTTAAAGGAGAATGAGGTCCAAGCAAAATGACTTTGGCGAGTTTTCCAAACAGCTCTAAAGGAGGATGAAAACAAGAAAAATGATTTTGGCGAGTTTTCCATACAGCTTTAAAGGAGGATGAATGTCCAAGCAAAATGACTTTGGCAAGTTTTCCAAACAGCTTTAAAGGAGGATGAAAACAAGGAAAATGACTTTGGCGAGTTTTTCAAACAGCTTTAAAGGAAAATTAATCTTACGTATTCAGGTAAATGACTACACTGAGATTTTCTAGATCTATAATCGTTGTGAACTTTGATGACTGATTCTATTTCCTTTTTCGTAAGACTGTGAAGAAAGACTGTCCATGAGCCAGAAGTGCAAGACTTGGATATTTCCTCATACTAAAATATCTTTTTAGGATTTATTTTTTAGCTTTGATATTAAAAATATTTTTAAAATTTATAAATATAAAACAGTCTCACCGGATGCAAACAATAAATATGTTGATCTGGGTTACTGCACTCCATATTGCAGTAATCATTTTGATTAGTATCAAAACAATTTACCACTTTGTTTAATATTAGCAGTGTGCAAAGAACAAAAATTAAATTTTTAAACTTCATCGTGACTATATTTTCTCTTGCAGCTTAACTTACTTAGTGTCAAAAGATAGTTTGAAACGAATTTTTATGAATTCATTTAGTAAAGCTTTATATGATTATCGAAATAATGTGTATTATATATACAGCTTTCAAGGTACATCTTTCAACTAAAAATTAATGTTTAGAGTATGTCATTTTTTAAGGCAAAAAGGAAACGAAAGCTTTCAAAACTTTGTTTTAAAAAAACAATTTATAATATTTATCGTATTTACTTAGCTCAGTAAGCAAAAAGGTCAGTTGTAAAAAAACTATTAAGTTACATTTATCTTTATTGCTTCAAAAGTCTTTTGCTAAAAACATTTATCAAACTTTTAATGTACTGATCAAATTTATAACGTCTGGCGGCATCAATATCATTTTACCCAATCGAATTTACGATTAATTTCAAGGCCTAATTCTTATCAACTAAATTCAAGAATAACAATTTTAGTTTAAGTCCGTGTTAAAATTTCCACAATACAAAGTTCAACAACTCCTAACTAAAATCGAAGCTTCATATCGAGAAATCACCCAACGCTCATAACGTTTTTTAATCGAGGGCTCATTTTCCAGAAGGAGAGAGAGCACTTCGGCCCCCACATAATAATGGCTCGCATCCGACGTCTGTTTCCGCAGCCCCCGCAGACAGACAGGAGCCCTCGAAACGAATTTTGAAAAGGTTGCGATCGTTCCGGATGGCCAAGCAATCGGCAGCAGCACCAGATGCACCGGCCCGATAAGTCGGGGGGCTCGGGCCGAAATAACACTTCCTTCTTAATTACGATTTATGGACTCGGGAGGTTATCGTTTCACGGTACTACGTGACGCTCGAGCTTCATGCCCCTTTGATTCGAGCTGAGTTTTATGGGGTTGGTATTCTTATCCCTACGCCTTCGGGAGTATTTCACTCGATACCAACTTTTACGAATTGTTTTATTTTACGAGAGGGAAGTTTTCATTTAATTCGGTGCGGGCTTTATTAATCGTAAGGTAGATAAATCAGCGTAATCGCTGGGTTTTATCTGAAACATCGTTTGTTGGCGCAAAATTATTTTATAAACCTTTTTTTTTTCACAAAAATATAAGTAATATTGTTTTTTGGAAATGACGATTGTGTTTGGGAATAGTACTGCGTACTAGAACTGTTTGTTTTACAAAGATTTAAAAATCTGCTGGCTCTGGAAAAAACAATACTCCAAAATTTAATTGTCAATATTCTTTTCAAGAATTTTTTTTTTTGAACGGACTCCCAATTCAAAACCGTTTGAGGCATTGAAATTTTCGGAAAAATCAACACACGCGTGCTGGAAGGTAGGAAAGGCACCCCATCAAAGATACACATCCGGATGGTTAGTTCCTCCAGTGTAGCGGGGGGGGGGGGGCGCGAAAACGAGTCAAAGCTAACTTTTAATTGGCCGGGTGAAATTGCCCCCTCCCGCCGGGCCGCACCGAGAAGGGTCGAGTTCGCACGCTGTGCGGCTCTCGATCAAACTTCCGAACGGCTCGATCAGACTGTTATGAACTAATAATTCAACAGACACTC
This sequence comes from Encarsia formosa, assembly GCA_038277355.1. Classification (NCBI taxonomy): domain Eukaryota; kingdom Metazoa; phylum Arthropoda; class Insecta; order Hymenoptera; family Aphelinidae; genus Encarsia; species Encarsia formosa. The sequence continues at coordinate 19,658,329 of CM076184.1, forward strand.
GTACGCGACTCTTGTTTTCTTAAAGTAATGAAAGCTTACCTTTTTTTTGTACCTTTTTTTCTTGGCTGGCGAATTTGATATCGATTCTTGTTTGCTCTCGGAACGATTGATTGGGAATTGAAAGCCTTACTTTGGAGCTTGAACTTCATCGATGACTCTGAATGCGCGATTGTGTTTGCTTCGAGGTTTGCTTAACTTTCGCTTGGGCATATTGAATGTAAATAAATAATGTTTTTTTTAAACTGTAGAAATACCGAGAGAAATACGTAGTGTAAGATCTGGTATTGTAAGATACTAAATAAGGAGAAGCAATCTTTCAAATTCATAACTCAAAGCGCGTTTCGAGCCGTAGAAATTTGAAAAATCCACATTGTGAGCTTGATTAATGGTGATACACGGCCCACGAGAGTAAAAAATGTCTTTTAATTTTCGGCCAACGCAAGCACTCTTGCCGACAAAATTTGTGGTAACTTGCCATTGTAATTTATAAGCCCAATATGCGTAATTCATTTCTCACGAACCTTCATAAAACCTTCTTGATCATTTTTTAAAAGTAATAGATCAATAACACTTAGAAGATTCAATCCAAAAAATTAAATTGTATCTTTCGTCCAATTTTTGCGTACGTTTATCTTCGGTCAAATCAAACATTTGCTCTGTAAATATTTTACCACAACTCTTTCCAAACCCGGCCAGGAGTTGGCGACCGTCCGTAAGTTTTATCGAAAAGAGCTGGGAGTAAAAGTCACCTCCGGAAGGGCCAAAGGACGCCGGGCGGCAGTGGTGTGGCAGCGGCATTCTTCCTGCGCGTCGAGCCGAAAATTTCGGAATTTCAGGAAGTTGTTCACGAGGGAGCCTCTCGGGCTTAAACGTTTTTACACTCTCGTTACGAAACTTGATTGATAGCCGGGGCACCGGTAACTAATGGGATTTCAAACTTGATTGCTTGATTTGGGATAGCTTGTGTCCACTGGTGTCCAAAGATCACGATGTCATAATTTTGAATGAATAAAAAAACTTTGTCCTATCATCCGCCAATTCAAACTATAATACGATGTTTTTTGGATCAAAATCTATTTCTAAACCATCTTTTGCGAAAAGAAAAAAATAGAACAAACTGGCGTTTGAGAAACTGGTAGTAAATCGGGGACAGAGACAAATCGCCTTGTAGCCGCTCGATATGTTGTTTTGCGCTTATGGAAAGGTATGATGAATCACGGACGATCTTCGACTTTCACCGCGGAAAAATTGAGAGGAAAAACGCTCCCCAGGGAATGACACGGGAGGAAGTGCATGCGAAATCGTCCGATATCGAGGAATGTATGGCTTTCGGAAGAGTGAGCTGGAGTCGATGAAATCAGTATCGCCACAAAAAATTGCGGTGAGCTGATTTTAATCGTCCATTGGCTTTGAAAGTATATTCAGTTTCGTTTGATTATTATTAATGAAGAGTTAATGTTATTATTTATTAAGTTTGGATGATAGAAAATTTTTTATGTCAACGCAGAACTGCTCGAGACAACTTCTTATCTAACTTCTCTACTTTTTTTGTTTCAGGTGAGTTCACAGCTCAAACTTTGCAGAAATTTGTAAGTTGCGCAAGCCTGAGGTGCATACGTACCATGAAAACTATTACTGGTGACATGTTTTTCCCAAATAATATCAAGTTTTATCTGTATGTATATATATTTTTTTACATATGAAGGAGTTTGTGTGCTTTTTTTCCAAATGGATTATCCAGCTATCTTTATCGAATGAAAAATTGTAAACACTGGGAAAAAAAATATTTCTTTTTGCGATAGCATGTAACGTAAAAACACTGTTTTAAGTCTTGAAAAACAAAAAGTACTTCAACACCGCGGGAGCTCAGTCGAACAGAAAAAAAAAGAATCCACAAACAAATAAAAGCAACCGAAGCGTACGGAAACTCCTCTGGTGTCAGGGAAAAAAGCTTTTATACGCGACGTCCAACGTACGAGCTTTCTTTTTGGATGTTAAAAAAAAGAAAAAGGAAAAGAATAGAAAAAATACGTCGTTGCAGAAATACACACGAGGATTGTCTTTGCACAGCTTTCAGTCGCGTAAGAAATCAAAAGCCACTTGGATGCCGATTTGTTGTTCTATTCACCATTTATTTTTATTTGAAAGGTTTTTAGATTTCGAGGGTTGAAAATATATTTTTAAAACCATTCAAAAAGAAATTTTAATCAAGTATGTGCTTTGGAATTTCATGGCTTTACAACGGAGCTTTCATTTGTTATAGTTTACTAAAACTTCAAAAATTTGCCAATCTACACTGAGAGAAAGAATCGGTAACAGTAACCGAATCATTCGGTAACGAGAAGTGCAAAGGACGAGAGCAACTGTTAGTGAATATGCGGTAATTGTTAGCGCATGGAGCCTTGAAGCAGGCTTGCAATTTTACTTATATTTTACGTGAACTACAAACAATGTATTTTATTTTTGCAAAACGCTTATTCTGTTTAAAATGATAAAAAAACATTTCATTTACAAAAAGATGCTTTTGATATTCGTAGTTAAAGAAGAAAAGTTGTCAAGAACTAAAAAAAATTTTAACACCAATTGCTCACGCTTTGAGCGAAGTATTCATTTTACCGATGTGCTAATAGTTACCGAATTTTCACTGACAGTTAGTCGGTGATTTTTCAAGCTCTTATAAGCGAATATTCGGTAACTATAAACTCGCAGTGGTAATAATTACCGTTTCTTTCTCTCAGTGTATAATTAAACCAAATATCTTTACAAAATTTTTTGACAGCAAACTATATGAGTTACATAAAATTTTATCAGAGATCTTTCACTGTTGTATCTAAATAACAATTAATACATGGAAGAATCTCGAGAATTACAAAAAAAAGCAACGCATGGAAGACAAGAATGTCATACATGCGAACGAGTCATCGTGCATCGTTGACTAGTGCGCATGCTTCCACGAGCGCGTCAAAGGGGGATGATTTTCGCTGCTTTGTCTCGGCCTTGCAGCTCTAATGGATGTTTTTCGGTGCAGTAACCTCTCACTTTTGACGATTTTTTTTTCGATTGATGGATTGTTTGCTTGAAGTGATTTATGTCTCGAATCTCTCACATGATAAATTAAAGTTTAAAGATTTGACGTGCGATTCTGCACGAGAGTTACTTGTTCCTGTGAAAAATTGTTTTTAAGTAAAAACTCATAATGAGTTATCGTAATTACTTTTTTCAATGTTTAATAGTTCACAAATAGTGTTTTGCTTGACGAATTTTATACCAAAAGATTTTCTTTGAAGCTATTTTTCAATTCTAAAGATTTTTCTTGTTGTGAATTAAATATTGTGTTGTTTTCTTAGTTGACCCATTATTATATAATTATTTATTTGGAACTATTACTATTTTTAAAGTTACTGATTTTTTAGAGCTTCAATAATAATTGTGATAATCTACGTTTACTAAGTCCACTATTCGAATCGTCAAAAGTTATGCATTCAAGAATTGTTATCATGTTTAAAAGAAAACAAAAATTCTTTTCTATATTGAAATAATGAGCAATTTCTGAAATTCTCTCCATCCCTCGTGACTTTAATCTTTGAAAGTTTGGTTTTCAAATCTTTCAATTTTTTTATTTGAGTACAGTATGATCATTGTATGGTAAATTAAATAATAAATTAAACAACAGTAAAAGCCAATTTTTAAATATTTTATTTATTTGATACAATCTCTGTTGTAAGTGGAAACATTTTTCTCAGTCAGACGATGATCAACGTCATAACTCACCCATACAGCGCAATGTAGTTCTTGCTGGAGAATTTTTTCCGCAAGGATCTTGGTGAACTTGATTCATCCATGGCCAAAATGTATTTACTGGTGCCTTGAGGCACAGACACTTCAATTGACCATCAGTATCTGCGTACCACTCGCGTTCATAGAACAATGATAGGCCCTCAGCCAAGCCAACTTTCAGCAATTGGTTGAATTCGTCTAAATAACCGTAACAGTTATTCATACAAGCATGAGATGTTACGTTAGTATGAGCGTAGCAGACAAGGTTGGGTACGTTTGATTGTACAAAAATTTTGGGCTGTTTTGCTTTTTTAACAGTGCTTGATACCCAACGCATCAAAGTTTCTGTATCTTGAGAGAATTTTTTGGGCCTGGTTCTATTAAACCATCGGTCAGTACCACTAATATCCGAATTCAACATGATACGTCTCCAGGCTTGACACCATTTGCTTGCTTGATTTGTAAGAAAATGTGTGCATTCATACCACTCGCGAGTCCTTGAGATTATTGAGTAAAGATATGTGTCAAAAGTCAGTTTCGAGCACTGAAACGAGTCACCTGGCGATGGAACAAATCGGTAACTGTGATACATGCTTGTTAAATCACACAACCAAGGTTTGCTCTTATGGGTTCTGGAATCGTTTAAAGCAGTTTCTAGAGTTTCAACTATGAACTCGGTCCACTTACGGCTCGCCAATCCATCCAATGTGTGACACGTTTTGTTTTCAGCTGGTTTTAAAGAAGCTTCATAAGTCTTGTTATTCGGCTGTTTGATGGCCCAGAAATTTTTTCCTTCCCATTCTGCAACTGTTTTATTGTTGAGCCGTGACTTTTCTTTAACTGTCAGTTTGCGTTCCTCCCATTGTTTGATGTTTGCAGGTACTGCAGGATAACGCTCAAAAACTGTCAGCAATGAAACCAGTATTTCAGCTCCTTTCACTAATCTATCGTGGATGTTTGTCTGTTTAGCTTTTTTAACGAAATCCCATAATTGATAGAACAGTTCATACATCTCATGGTAACGGTCCTGACCGATTATTGGCTTAATGTCATACTGGAAAAATCCACTTTTTAGTAAATTATCGTAAAGTGAATTATCACGCGAAAGATGAGAAGGATCTAATGGACCTCTAATAGAAGGACCGAAAAATGTATTACCACCGGCAGAATCAGTCCAGTTCTTATAGACCTCTTGAAAGAAATATCCAAAATTACTGCCTTGCAGGTCTTTGTAATCCATTTTTATTCCTGGCGCTGAAGTTTTTATAAATGTAGATTGGTAGGCTAATATTTTTTGCAGAGAATGCATAAAACGTCTATTGATCATTTCCGTACAAATGGTAAAATATTCGTTATCGCCGTCTGACTTTGTATCGTAAACTTTATTATCTAACAAAACTTTTGCAAATGCTTGAATCATTGATGCAGGAATTATATCATGTTTTACAATGGCATTATTTTTAAACTGATTTCTCCAATTGTGTTTTATACTTGTAGGTTTGTGTTCTGATATATCACTGTAACTGGAAATGGATTGTTCAGCTTTTTTGACATACACAGTTCGACTACTACACGATTCGTCTCTAATGTCACATAAACATTCATCAGAATTAAGTCTTGACTCTTGTGAAACTGAAAATTTTTTAGTTGCGATATTGTAATCGTAGTTACGATCCTCTTCAAAAGTTGATGTACAAGTCTCTTGAAGGATTTCAGCAATTTTTTCTTTGATTCTAAGTTTGAAATAGTCAATCCTTCTTTGACTTTCAAATTTTAATTTTGAAAGATCCTCATTGAACATATAACTAGCACCATAAATAGAAAATTTAAAAGTGTTCTTAAGATGAGTGACGTAATCTTCAAGCTCTTCAAATTTATTATCGACTGTTTTTTGTAGATCTTGATTTGATCTATCATAGGTCAACATCAAGTTTACAATGTCCGCTACGTATCCGTCGATCTCGCATCTTTCGGATTCATTCAATTCTCCATATTCCACCTGAGACATCAGCGAAGGTTCCTCATGTTTACGACCGTCGATAGGTAGTGAAGTAATCAAAACGATAAATATAGTTCCGATAAAAAGTAATCGCATGATGAGAATTAAACAAACATAAAATAGAGATAAAAATCAAATTCAAAAACAATTAAAAATAAAAATTTTTATTATTTTAATAAATTGGAACACAACAAAAAATTCTTTTGATGAATTAATTTTAGAAAAAAAATGTGAATGAACTACCATTCAACAAAAACGAGGTTACTTATAAAGAATTTTTTTAGCCAAGCTTCTGACTATATCTGAAAATTTATTATTTGCATTTTTATTGATAAATGGTCTTAATCTAATTACTTTTTTTCCAATTCACAAAATTATTCATTTTTTCTCTCGCAAGTCTTGGCTTATCTTTGATAACTTTTTTCCTTTAGTTAAAATTACTATGCTAATTAATATGATATAAAAATTTTTTAATTATTATTTAATGGACGTAAAAAGTAGCAGCTCTTCAAAAATGAAGAATATCTTTTTTAATTTGATTGTAATTAGACTTATTTTCTTTGAATTGAAACCTATTTTTTGAAGCACATTTGAAGAAAATGTTTGTTTTTATACTTACACTTCCCGCCTTTCAAACAGTTTAAGTTTGAATATGTAAATGTAAGTATTATGACCAAACTAGTGCTGTTCTTAATTATCTTAAAGACTGTTATCTTAATTGATTTGAAATGTTTTCTTACTCAATGAAAACAGAACAAAGCATAAATATTAGATAATAATGAAGCTAGCGTTTCACCATTTAATTGTAATTTCAACGGAAATTTAATTAATTTTACATCGCAAATATTTTACATTAAATAAATAAAAAACTCTTTCTTTATTTTTAAATAACTTAATTCTTCTTTTTCTTCTTCAATTACGATTTTTTTTAAATTTAATTTTCTAAATACCAAAAAAATGTTTAAAATGCCTTCAGAAATATCAATTGAACATAATCGAATTCAATGACGGTCCGGGTTGCCCTGCTTCTTTTCACTTCAGCCGACGACCCAAAAAAGAAGTCATCGGACACCCTTATTCATACACAAGTTGGTTATTAAATAAGGTGTAAACACTTTGTTAATGAATCATCTCAAAAGATCGAAGTTTGAATTCTTTATGTGAAACATATGGCATTATTTTTTTTTTTAATATCAGCTAGATTAATTTCATGGCAATTGAAATTTAAAGAATTGTCAGTTTATTTATTTAAAGAAATATTTAAGAAAAAAAAATCTCAAATCCCTAAAGAATGCTCAACTACGCAAACAACAACAACACAGTAACCCGAAGCTCTGGAAATCAATTTTTCAAAAAGTTTCTCCCGCAATCCTCAAGAGCCTTTCTCGTTAAAGCCACTCGCTGTAGTAAATTATTCAGGGCTGTCCTGAACTGAAAAAGGAGACTGCTTTGAGGTGACATGGCACAGTTTAAGCGTATAATACAGTGGTCGCCCCTTGGAAATTAGAGCTAAATTGTGGTATGATAAAAAGATTATTGTTTTCATTATACGGACTTTTTTATTTAACCTCTTCAGATTTTCATGCGTTAATTAATTAAATAGATTAGTCATGTAAAAGTAGAATTTTAATGGAGCAATTTGTACAATTTTAATGACAACAGCATCTAATTCAGCAGATAAATTTTTTATTACACCGATGATATATTGAATGCACATACGACAAACTTTTTTTACAAAGACTCATAAACAGGCTGCTTCATATCCCATAGAATTTTGTTTCTTCCCATGCTTCGATAGTCTTATTTTTTAGCTGTGGCATCTCTTTGTCCGACAATTCTCGTTCCTCTTATTGTTCAATACCAAAAGGATGGCGCTCAACAGTTTTCAGCAAAATAATGACCTAAAATTGTAATAATTACTAAAAATTTTAATAGCATCTACAAATATATCTATTGCATTTATAACATATGATTAATAGTATTTTATACTTTTTTCTATGTGTATTTTTATGAATAAGCTCATTTTTAATCGTTTCCAAGTCAATAACAAGAAACTATAATTTAAGTATTTTTGACATTAAAACGTTCTATTCAAATTAGTAAGATTATTGCTTGCTAAGAATTCTTTTGGGAATCATCATTTAAATTCAAAATTAAAATTCATTTTTCAAAAGTCACGTACGCGTTATGTAAATTTTCAATCGCTAATTCGTTAGTAGTAAAAAAAAATTTCTGAAATGTTTATACAAGCAATAATTCTTACAACTTGTATTTAATTATTTATTTCAAAATAAAAATTTGACAGCGGTGACAAAAAGAAACGCGTACATCGATAAATATGAAATCCGTTGGACTATCCAGTACTTGACTTCCATCACTGCTATTCCATTCTGTTAATTAATAGCCCCAGTTTACACATGGAAAAGCGTAATTTCGTTTATTCCTCCTCCTCTCAAATGACCCAGTGGTGTGTAAAAACAACGAGTTTAGCATGCATGAAAGGGGTAATGGCCTCCCGCATAAAAAGCATTTTTCGTGGCGCTTTTAGCCGAGAGGCCAAATATATGCGCGCTCTTAATATTGAATACGTGGATCACATCTTGAATGCCTCTCTTTATATTGCCTTCTGCAGTCTTCCACGCGAAGAGTTCGAATTTCTTTGGCTTTTACCCTGGGAAAACAAGCTTCGAGACAATTTTTTCAAAAATAGGAACGGTTTCGCCTTACGTTTTTATTCCGACGTTTTCTTCTCGACGATTCGCTTTGTTGTTGTCAACGTCGAAGTATTTATTTTTCAGATATTTCACTTTGTACTCTCCATCAGTCTGATTTATCGTTACCAGTCCCAAAGATTAATCAAAACTTTTGAATCAACCAAAATTTGATAAAATAATTTCACTTTAGTGAAATTGCTACAATTTGTCTTGAATTAACAGACTGGGGTTCAACTGTACGTACGAACAAACGCTCGGTTTACGACCCAGTTACACGATAGCGAACTACGCAATCGTAAATAATCCTTGAAATTGTATCGTAAAATTTACTAAATCTGTACTGCTTCTAAAATGGCATTTATTGTTACCTCGTCGCACTCCATTTTCTTTCCTGCCTTTTTTATGGCTACTTGATACGGGAAAAGTCTAAGCTACTTTGAAATAAGCCTCAACCAAGTTGATTTGATAAAACTCGAGCTACAGAAATTTTCATAAAAAGTACTCTCGCCGCGGTGGTCTGTTGATTATTACTATTAAAAGAAAAGATCACCTTTTTTTAAATAATATTTAAATTATTTCATGAATTAACCACAAATAAAAAATAAAAAAAGTATCGGTATAACGAATATCCCAGCGAAAAAACTTCGCAGTTATTCAATTACATTCGACGCTTATCTTCTCAAGAAAAAGAAGAAAAAAAAATAATAGAAGAAGATAAAGAAGAGAAAAAAAAAATTTTATTCATTACTGCCGGAGCTTACGAGCCATCGTAAATGGTTCGAGCTCGGTTGAAGTCGAAGCCTTCCTCCTCGCGTACCTAATAAAATTACTTTCGCAACATCGCGGCCGTAATGAGGGGTGGTAACTTTTTGTTCCGGCTCATTCGCCACATTAAAAAAAAAAAAAAAGGGGCTCCGAGCTATAGACGAATACCAAAGAGTTTTATCCAAAGTTTTTCGTTTTCCCTCTTTTACTATTTTTATCAATTTGTCAGACTCGCGCCCCCCTCCCCCGAGATAAATGAAATTTTCGTTAATTAGCGCCCCGAATGCGAATGTGAAGTTTAAATCGCTTTTAATTGAAACCGTGACTCTTTCCTTTTTTTTTCACTAGATGTAATCTTTTTCCGTTTCAAAAGTCCTCTACAAAGTAGAAAATTTTTTCATCGCTTCCAGGTACTTATTAAAATTTAATTGGTTTCTACGGTTATAGTGAACCCAGAATGATTGTACGGTTAATGAGAGTTTTCTCAGAGTTGTTATCGATTAATTTAAACATTTCATGCAACAGTGAATCATTTATGAGCGATGGTTGATCAAAGACAAGAATTACACAATGCGGTCCAACAAAGTAGCATTCATTTTCTTTGAAAGATGAGGAGCAATACTTTTACTCTACCTAAGAAAAATACTATTATGGAAAAAAAAATAAAACCAGACAATTTGATCAAAGACTGGGTATTGAAATATAATTGGATGTCGTTTCTTTGTACCGAGATTTATTTTAAATATCTATACATAAAAAAAAAAAAACAAAAGACTTGAAGTAAAAAAAAAGGTAAATTATTGGAATGACAAAGTCTTTGCTTTTACCGGTAAAATTATGGTGACATGTCGTGACTCCGGGTAATTAATTTGCCGATATAAGCGAATAACGGAAACGGTAAAGCGAGAAAAAAAAAAGTAAGTCTAGTGTGAGAGTGACGGAAAGCTCTCAATTAATAATCCCAATGAATTCACGCGAGAAAACTTTTTAAAGCGGGAGAATTCGTGGAGGCTTTTATTTTTGAAATGATTGATGCTAATTTTCAAATTAACGCTACAACGTCGCTTGTAATTAGCGCTTGGATAACTGCTGCTGCGAATTGAAAATTGATGATTCTCGGTCTGACGTGTTCAGGAATAAATTAAAACCCTGCAGTTTGTAAATACTATTGGACAGATTTTGAAATTTTATTTCAAAAGTCTTGTATTTCTTGTTTATGTTTATTTTAAGTTAGAAAGGAATGTCTTTTAATATTAATGGAGGTGTCGAAAATTTTGACATTTTCAAAAACAAGTAAGGAAAAAAGCAATTTTCGGCACTTGGTACGAAATAGTACATTACACGCTCGGGGAGTCAAAAATGAGGTAGCCCTTAGCAAACCCAAATTGATGTCCGAGCCGAAGGCGAGGTCATCAAGGGTTTGCTAAAGGTTGGCTCATTTTTGCTCTCCCTGAGCGTGTATACTATTTTTCACGCTAGTAGACCGAAATGAAAGTACAAAAAACCTAGTAGCCCGAAAGTACTTTCGGCGCTACTAGCGTGAAAACAATATTTATACATGTCTGAAAATTTTTTTTCAAAGTACAAAAGTTTTTTGATACCAAAAATATTGTACAGTGTAACAATCCGAACTCCACGTTACCGTCAAAAGTATCTCAACTCCAAAATTTTCAAGAAAAAAATTTGACACTGCAAGGACAGAAAACGGATCCTCCTGATTCAAAAAAAAAAATTCAAAGCTCTTCTGCGTACACACGCAAAAAGTCGGACAGCAACAGCGAACGGGCCCCCGTAAATCAAAATTCAGGCCGGTCGTAACTCACCGGTCGCGCGTGCGAAGCGTCGAAAGTCTGCAAGAAAAGCAGCGGGGTCGAAAAGAGTAAAAAAAAAAGAAAGAAATAGAGAATAAAAAAAAGGGGGTCGCTCTTCGGGGGTACGTGCTGACCGATGTATTTACCGGAAGAAGGAATAAACGCGCTTGTGCCGCTGCCAAGGGAGTTTACGAGCCGAGATGTTCGGGAACTATTCCAGCCCGAGACAAACGCTTACCCTACTCGTGAAGTTTTGATCGGGCTGCGCTTCCAAAAGATGAGTGCTTGAGTGTTTCGGTAAGGTGTCTTTTAAAAGGATTAAAAACTTGTACGGAATTATTAAATCAATGTCAAGTTTTTATTTTTGAATTTTCGAGAACTTAGTTTTAAAATGTTTCAAACTTCTGAATTAGAGTATATTAAATATCTTGTAACTAAACCAAAAATATATCAATGGTCCCAGCGAAAAAAATCCTTAGCTCAAAATCTGCCACGAATAAAGTTACAGCGACCATATTTTGGTGGACTAAAATGCCTCTCAACCATTTGATTTATTTTTTTTCGCAGGATAAAATAATAAATAAAGTGGTTTGAGGAAATTTTAATCGCCCAAAGTACACCAAGCGGACAACTTAAGGTACTTACCTACAATTTTAGTGTTGATTAAAAAGGTTTTCTAACTCTGCACAGAGTTAGTTTTTTGTGTCCTTTACACGTTGGTATTTTTCAAATACCCCCAAGCGGGGCTAAATTTTAAGATATTAAGCTCAGAAGTTTCAACTTTTTACACGTGATTCCTATGCTGAGCGCGTAAAATCGTACGAATTTGGAGGTTATTAGCGGATTGCGAATTTAATTTTCTTAAAATATTTTAAAAAAACAGGTTTTTCTGTAGGAAAACATCAAAGGAATCGTGAGGTGCAAAGAATAATATAGGAAGCGGTATTAACTTCCGAGATAAATAACCAAAAAGAATAAAAAATGCATGGTTTCGGTAGGTTTTAGAGCAGCGGTGGCGGCGGCGGCGCGTGACGTCGGAGTGGGGGCAACGGAGCGTCTATAACTATATTTTTGATAGCTATATGCGCTATAGGTAACTACCTTAACATTTCGCTGTTTGAATTTGCCACTCAAAGAAGATGGCCGACGACCCCCAAATTTTTATGGGGTGCCAACCGTGCTAGAGGAAAAAAAATACATATTGTGATATAGGTTGTCTCTACCTAGCTTTGTACACTACAACAACACTACTAAATAATCTATCCTCAAGCCGTAATTATCATTATCTATCAACCGTACTTGAATCACGACTCGCAAATTTTTAATATGTATTTTTTTTCCTCTAGCACGGTTGGCACCCCATAAAAATTTGGGGGTCGTCGGCCATCTTCTTTGAGTGGCAAATTCAAACAGCGAAATGTTAAGTTGTCCGCTTGGTGTACATCCAATGTAATTTTTTTCGTGGCAGATTCTGGGCTAAGTTTTTTCTTCGCTAGGACCATCTATATATCAAAAACAAAAGTACAATTTTCATGATAATCAATTTCTTCTTTACTCCAGAACAAACAAAGCTACTATGAATATTATAATTTTCAAGTTTTACGATTCACAACAGCAAAATCCTTCAAAAACTGACGTTCGTATCAAAATAGCCTCTCCGAATCACTCGAAAGAAGCTAATTTAGCTTTTATCAAAATAAAATTCATTTACCGTAGATAATTCAATTTGGTCTTGCGCACTATTTCATTTGCATAAAATAACAGGCCTGCTGTCCATCGAATAATCCCGAAAATAACTTTTGGTGACTCACCGCCGATCAATCCAGCAAGCTAATCTAATTCACACATAAAATTTCCATCCCTCGACCCCGAAAAACAAATCTCCCCAGTAAATAATGCCCCGCGGCATTTAATATGTATCATCCCACCCTCCCAGCCAATCGATTCATTAAATTAAGGAGAATCAATGGACCCCCCGCGGGCACTGACCGTGAAAAGAGAGGAAGGAAACAAAAATAAGAGAGTCCCGAAAAATAAGCCCTTCGATTGATTTCATAAATTCGTTCAATTTTACGTAGGTCCGGAGTCATCTTTTCGTATTCAATTAGTTTCTGAGTATCCCTTTCCCAAAATCCAAAGTTAATTAATTTCCGTTTTACCTCGGAACTTGATGCTTCGTCGGCTTGAATTTTGCACCTGCGCGTAAACTTTTCAAGAAAGTTAACCGAATTTTTGGAAAATTCGTAGAGACCGTTTCGGTTGAAGTTTATAGTCCACAAATTACAACTTCAATTTGATTGAATGAAAAGTAGCTGATTATGAATTCTTTTATCGAATTTTTTCGAGAGTTTTTTAAAAGAATTCAATTGCATTAATTTTAAAAAATTATTTTCTGTTTATGAAACATTTTTCACGGAGTTCGAGAGAACTTGAAAATCTTAAAACAGCATCAAGAGTACTCGACAGCAAAGTCCCAGAGAAAGAATCAAAGCTGCGGTGGCGCGATTATCCGGGCACTCTTAGACAACGAAATTCCTCAAAAGAACTTAACTTTGATCTCTTTATCTCTCGCTTTATCTCCTTGCGACTGTGCGCCAGGTTTTTCTTTTTCTGGCCAGTCAAAGTCAATACTTTTTTTTTCTTCTTCTTTTTCATTCAGTTTCCTTCGTTTTTCTTCCGCCCTTGTACTTCGTCCTGGAGAGAGGAAGCTAATTACACTTCGATAATTAACCCAGCCCCCCGAGCTTTGTCATGGGAGGGGCGTCTTGTAAGTACGAGCTTTTAGGAGAAACGGAACTGTTACAAGGTATTAAGGGATGATGTCGCTTCTTATTATGCTCTTTTGAATGAAGACTGAGCCTGAAGGGAATGTCACAGGGATTGAATTGTTCGAATTGGATTTTTTGATGATGATGGAAGTGGATAATTGAACCTTTTTTTATTGTATTTTTGTAAATAAGATGAAATATCTGTAAACTTAGAGACTTAATGTGATTCTGTGAGAAATATACCAGTTAAACCAAAATTTTTTTATTCAATGTATTATTCTTTTGTAAAAACGCTAATGTTACAATAAATTGTTAGCATATCATTCACACAAAATACTAATTCGGTATTTGTTTATTGTTTTCAGTTCTACCAGCTCTTGGAAAGTAATCCGATTGCAAATGCGACGCTGCAGCACAGGCACGTAACCGTCTTTGCGCCCATAAACCAAGCGTTTCAAAGGTACAAAGGGGCCACCGAAAATAATTTAGTACTGTATCACATATGTAAGTACTCGCACCTTCATTATTACAATTAAAGCCCGAGTCTTGATATTTTCAACATTACGAGGTTACGAAACAGACAACTTATTTAGATAATTCGCAAACGTGCAAAAGTTATAGTATCGGTAACGAGATTGATCCAATCGCGCGAAGAGCCGAAATTTGTGCGCAATATGCGTAGCACACACTCAACTTATTAAGCTGCAAGGAGCTTTACCACTCAACCGATAAGCTTGAGCCCTTGAATTACCTGCGCGTAATTGATATTAACCATTGACAAATATTAGATCAGGCCGTGTAGACTTCGGGTAAATTTGCATAAAGTGTTATTTGCCCTTATGAATATGTAAATAACTCGCTGATTATGACAAAATATCTCATGAATACATAATTAAGGATTTTGGGGATGTCAGGCTGCCTGAGCAGCGTCACTTTAAAAAAAATTTTAATTGTACGAAATTATAATAAAAAAAAAAATGTACACCGAAGCTCCGATAACAACCCCAGAAAAAACTCATCGTTTGTCTTTTTAAAGCCCGGCCCGAATTTTTCGCTCATTATAATTACGTAGACAAAAAGAGAGGGTAGAAACCTTGCTCGGTTGATTTAGCCCGGAGGGGGGGGGGAGGGGGAGGGGGTGCCTCCATTGTTAACGTTTACTCGGGGCCGATGAATTTTCTTCGAGAGGATGTGCAAACTACCGGTATATAAAATCCGTCGCTCATTATGACTCGCAACTTTACTTTTTTCTTACAAGATTACAATTTTTGACAAAACTTACGATAAAATACCTTGTTTGTCATATTATCATCTTAAACAAGTTGGCGGCCAGTAATAATCTCGTTTGGTTTCGCTCAAAGCGGACCGTTTCAATTAAGCAACGTGCCCCAACGGGAACTTATCGCAATAATCACGTTTATACGCACGTGAAATTTCATTACCCCCCTCCACCTCATCCTCTGCGTCCGTTCGGCCGAGCCGGGCTTCCGTACAGGTGGCAAGACGCCCAAAGCGACTCGCTCCTTTGAGAGCCTTGAATAGCTACCTTAACGACGCTTTTGAGATGCCGACGGACAAAGCCAGAACTTGTGTCCTCGGGAGCGAGCATTCTTCGTGCCAAAGAATAACCGTCGCGAGCCTGCAGTATAATGTTTGAGGATGTTTTGAGGAAATTGATTTCAGAACGGGTTTTGCAGTATACCCTGTTGAGCCTGTAACCAAAAAGATTACAAAATTTTCGAGGCACCATCGTAATTTATTTTTTTCAATTAAAAATGTTTTGGTTAAATTAGATTTTTTAGATTAAAAACTATTATATATATAGTCCTGCCTTCAGCAATAATAATCAACAAATAATAATACTTATAAAAAATTTTTAATCCTTCAATTTAGAAAACTAAATGACTAAAAATTGACAGGAGAAGAAAAACTTTTTCGACTCACTTGATTTTGCAGATTGTTTTATCAAACAATGCTTGTGGCACTGCAGATTTTCAGCTATTTGCTTGAATTATTAAAAAAAAATTCTTTTCTTATCAAAAAACATCAACCATAAATAATTTCATCTCTATTCAAAGTATTGGTAGACAAAAGTAAATAGCACATTATGACTATATGCATATCTAATTAAATGAAATTAAAATTCATTTCTGACGATTCTTTAAATTCCAAAATAAGATAATAAAAATATGAATTATCAATAGTTCCATGATTCTTTAATCTTTCGACGGCGTGGGGGTTGACATTGTCGGCTTAAACCCCAACGCTCAAAGTCACCGAAACTTCGTCTGCATGTATAACGTATGAAACTCGGTCGTCCAAGTCTCTGGTTTGTCTTGGACGCGGTTACCCGCGTACCTGCACATACACGCGGGATTGATTCTCCCGATTTTACGCCCCCCGCTGTCGTAGATCGAAGTTTGGTTTGAGTTTCCGAACTTGTCCCGAATTGTTCTTGGAAGTAACTAACTTGAAAGAGCTATTGTCGCCGTTAAGTCAATTGTTTCAACAAATTTTCACTACCGCGCTCCGTCTGTCTCGCTGTTTACTTTTGTATCATCGGCATTAATCTTGAGACTACAAATCAGCTGTAAAAATAACAGTTACAATGGGATCGAATAAGCATAAAGTCGTCGTAACTTACAGGCCTGATTAAAAACCGAAGCAATAAAAGCTTCCTCTCCGCCAAAAAAAAGATGATTTCATTTCTCTCGGTGGAGCAGTTCGAGGCAGAGTCCGCGATAAATTCCATTAAACGTTCACAATACGGCCTGGCACTCCGAGCGTAAACACGGTATACCTTTTCCGTAACCCGATAAAATTCTCGCCATCGAAAATCCATCAAAAAGTTAAGCTCTCTTTCTCTCTCTCTGCTCCCTCGCCGCGGTATAAAAGTTAAATCGTCGCTCTTTCTCCGCTTTTGTGTATCAAGCTTCAACAATCAGCCAAAGTTTCATAATACACCTTTGTCTTTCTACAACAATAACAATTCGTCATTCTCTTGCGGTACACTTTGCATCGCATTTTAATTTATTAAATTAAACTCCGGATTATTTGATTCGAGTCTTTTTTCTCTCGCTCTCTTTGTTGCGGTACTACGATTACCCCGCGGGCGATTAACCTCGCTGTTTGTTTCAAAAGCTCGATTTACTGGAATTTTCAAACTTTTTTTTTTTTTGTCAATAAAAAAAGAAAAAAATTACAAATTCGAGAGTACTAGTCATGAAAAAGGGAGGAACAAACGGTAATGCCGAACAAACAAAGAAAACTAATTATCCGTGGACACCAATTACCCCCCCCCCCCCCCCCCCCCGCAACGATCGTTTTTCACAGGATGGCGCTGCGGTCGGTTTATCGCCGAACATTATTGTTCGCGCGAATGCAAGTTTACGGGAAAAATCTGCGGTGTAACTTTGGCCGACGCCCCGCATTTCGCAATAATGCGGCGTAATCTTTGGCTGCATTGTTCTTTTGTGCAAAGAAGATTTAGACTATTCCGTGGTTGTTCGCCTTTGGAATCGGTGTAAGAACTCTTTATGGATTATTTGTATCTCGTTATACAAATGGTTTGTAAATTTGCACTTTATAAAACGGTCGGAAGCACAATGTTTGATAGGATGAAAAAAATAACGATCCATTTTTGTCTTCGAAAGTTTCTTTAAGAATTAGATTCTTTTTTGAAAAGGTTATTGGACGCACAATTAAACTTTTTGAAGATTTCATTTCCTCGGTCTCTACAAAACTACAAAAATTGTCAACCAGATTATCTCGAAAAATACTTTAGGGCATTCGCCCTCAAACTTAAATTAAAGTTATCTCATTTTCTTCCAAGTTTAAATTGATAAAAGTACATTTATTCAAGTAATTTTATCAACAAACTCACCCTTGATAATTATCATTTCCTGTTGTACGAGTTTTTCCAACAAACATCGTAAAGCGATAAAATTCATCTCCTTTAGATCAATTACAGCTCGAGAGAAAGTGTGGTATTTCCCAAACAAATCAGCTCGCCTCGAGACAAATGATTTAACCCGGAGGCGGGGGTGGCAGCTAACGGATTAGTATTCCGGTCGGCTCGTCGGGAATCTGCAGTGCATCGAGAGTCCCGCCAATTTACCCGAGCGTATTTATATTTACCCCCGCTCGCAGACGTGCAAACTGCTCGCTTTGGCCTTTGGCAAGTGTGAGATTTTATTTATTTTCTCGGTATTTGATTGAATCCGTCCCAATTAAAACCCGACTTTTAATTGTTTGTTTTTCTTCATATACCAAAAAGATAGGCGAAATTTTCCGAGCATTAGCGTATTTGAATTAGTTGGGGAAATTATACCGACGGGTAAGTCGCTTGTAAAGCGTGTAATACAAAATTTCTAGCACCTGCTTTGAGAGACTCTCAAAGGGCTCTTAGCAGCTTTGGATGAGCTTTTAAAGCTCCAAAACTTTGTCCTCGCGAATAAATCCGGTGATCCAAGAAATCTTCAAAGACGGTTACGCCCCGAGGGAGTTTCCACATTAATTTTCTCCCTTACGATTGTTGTCTTTGAGGGGGAACACCAATCATTCATTTAAAAAAAGAAAATTTGCAAAATTCGTTTAAAAAAAACAAATCGTCAGTGATGAATATTCAAGCGTTATTTATCGTATCGACAGGGGCCCCATGCGTCAGCCAGCCGCGAGCCGAGTCTCAATAAAAGCAGCTCGATTTACAACGGCGCTTGGTTGCGACAGCCGATAAAACGGGAAAAGGATTCGCAGGCGATATATCGCCCGCGAAGCTGCTGCTGCGGGCTAGGTAAACACGCCCCGGGAACCTCGTGGAAAGGTTCTTAATGTCCGGCTATACAAGCGGCCACCCCCCCCCCCCTGCTCTTCCCCCTTCCGCCCACAGATTGATTTACGCTCGGATTTTTTCCTGTTTGACGAGACCGGTGAACGGCCCGGAATCTTTCCTTACTTTTTTTTTTTTTTAAAGATTTGAGGAATCATGGATTTGAGATATTCGAGGAGATATTCGATTGAACGATGTACAAGAAATGAATTTTCTCAATAATAGCCGAAAAATTATTTATCTATTCTCTAAATAGGGTTAGATGATGATTTTTCAATGTATATATATTTTCACCGTCTGCGCACTCAATCTTCATTTTTTTTAATGCATCGTGAACTTCCTGCAAACACTTTGGTAATCGTGGATTTTTCGATCGCCTGCTTCTATACACACTTCTTTGAGCATTTTTTAAATCGTCTCTGAGTAAATTGCTTCTCACGTGCGAAGGACATTGCTGGACTTCCTTCCTGACCATATTTGCAGGTTTATCGCAGTTATCTTCTGCTGCTTTTCGCTTTACCGAATTTGCGATGAACTGACGATCCAAATGTTTGTCGCGCTCATGATGATGTGCAACGGTAGGAGCTTTTAAAATTTTTTCACCCTGCATGTCGGTTACAAAAAACACGTAGCAATTATTTACAACACATCTCCAATGCTGTCCATCTTTTAACGCTCGACCTTTCCGAAACTTGTATCTATTTGTTACGAGCAACGGCTTGCCAAACTTGCTAAGCATAAAGTCCATGGTGAATTCAAAAGCTTTCGCTTGATACTGACCAAACAAAACAACAACACAGTGTCTTTGGAACATTTGATATTTCCAATTTTGATATTTCCTGTAATGACTTCTTAATAAGCTCCGCCCCCTGTGCTCAAACGGTCAAACTCTCGTCAGGATTGGCGGACACTTTTCCCAATCCAGTTTTCCCAATCATATTTTTACCCAATCCCAGTTTTCCCAATAACCCATTTTTACCAAAGTACAGTTTTCCCAAAATAAAGTTTTCCCATACCTAAATTTTAGTAATAAAGCACGCAATTAATGTAGCAATGATTTTATTTTTACTCAAAATTTTATGTGATAACCAATAGTTTTTAAATATTTACAAATTTCATCATTATGCAAGTATTCGTGATACTGCTTTACAATAGAATAAATTTTTTGCTCTTTGTCTCGGCGGCTTTTATCAGTAAGTTTTCGCACACGCTGCCCAAGTTGAAGCTGTCGAATCATGATCTCCGTGTCGGCTTGTTCTTTTCGAAGCTCGTTGAAAAACGCGTACAGACTTGGGTGGTGCTTTCCAACGACAGTTTGAAATTTATTGTGCCAACCCTCCGAAATGTTGTTGGTACGAGCCTCGCCATTCAGTACGGCCTCGTACTGATTCCAGAGAGTCGGTGGGTACCGAGCTGCACGGCGCTGAAGACGTACCGTCGACCCAGCCCGTCTTTTTGGGCGGCTAAACCGACGAATGTAAGTATTTTCGAAATAATTGACAAGATCATCTAATTCCTCTGGTAATTGCTCTCGTAATTTTTCAAAGTGTTTTTCAACGTCTTCGACGGGAACAAACGCCAAGGCACATAGCGAATGTACAGCTATTTTAATAGTACGATCTTCCCCATTGTAGAGGGTGCGCAGACCTTCATCGACAACGTGTCGATAAATATTTTGTGAAAAATGGAAAAAACAACATTTTACGGAGCCCGAGAATTCTTTAACCGAGTTAATGATACCCATTTCAAAATCGGTCATGATTTTTGGGTAATGCCTAAAACCAAGTTTTTGCCCCTCTTTTAAGACTACACGAAATACTTGATTGTAAGAGGACTGCTGTTTATTTTCCAAAAGTGCGTGTACAAATGGTAGGCCAATGGTTTGTGGTTTGTTATTAACACCGGTTTGAGTTACAGCGCCGAGGATTGAGAAAAGCTGAACGAATATAGTAGGAGCAGTTTTAAATGTACCGTCCGCGAACCATATGGATGACCTGAATAATTTAACAAGATTTTCTTCTGTTGAAAATACAAGGATTCGACCTCCATCGTAGTCTTCGTCATCAAACGAGTCGTAGATTAAAAAATGAGATCCTCCTAATGTTTGTGTGAATTCAGCTGGAACATCTTCGAGATCAGATATACGAGTAGGATTCGGTTCCATATTTTGTAGTCGAGTGCGAGAGATTTTTTTTCTTAAACTCAGTCGATCAGGCATCTCCGCCAATATCTCTGATGAGAGGAGTTAAACTTTAATACGACTGAGTTGTATGAAAAAGTTATGAAAAAACTAAAACAATTATACCTGATGGAACGTTTCTTAATTCGGTGCGTAAGATGCGAGCAGGTGGTTCTTCAGGGTGTTCTGCAGCGACTCTTTTTATCCTAGCCTGAATCTTGCAAGCTTCAACTTCTTCCCTATTCGGAGCATGAGTATGCCCGCCCTCCGATTCTGTAAGAATTACCAATTCAGCGCCAGTGGTTACGCGAGCCTTACGATTTTGAATGTAACCAACAAGAAATTTCGATTGCTAAAAATGTTTATAACCAATAAACTGAGTTTGGTGCCTGAAGTATGCAATCTATGTAAATATAAATTGGGAAAAATTTTTTTTGGGAAAACTAGCTTTGGGAAAAAAGATTTTGGGAAAACAGCTACATTGGGAAAAATTTTGATTGGGAAAACTGGATTGGGAAAAGTGTCCACCCACCCTCGTCAGGTCGTTTGCGCTCAGCTGGTAGAGTTTTCTAATCCTTGTGCTCAAACGGTATTCTCCCTTTGAAATGGTTATGAATATCACTGGTTTACCGACCAAGAGTGAGAGTTAATTGATTTCCTGCATGAAGTTTTACTTTTCTAATAATTATATTTCGATACAGGTCGGAGAGGGTTGATTTGCCCGACCGATATGTTTACAAAGAGGTTGGGCATTAACCCTACGACCGAATTCCGACATGTATTTTTCCAGGTAAGACACCAAAAACAAAGGGTGAAGGTCTGATTTTGAGGTTAGAATGCGGAAATAAATGTTAAATAGTATTTTTCATAACAGGTCGGGGAAGGGTTTATTTGGCCTCCGAGAGGTTTGTGACCCGAGCCGAAGGCGAGGAGTGCAACGAAGTGGCCAAAGAACCCTTCTCGACCATGTTTTGAAAAATATTTTTCCTCCAGAGATACCGAAAACAAGGGGTGAAGGTCCGATTTTGAGGTTAGAAGGAGGAAAAAATCATTTCTCAAAAAATTTTTTTTGATATTCAGACGAAAACTCTGGAGGATTTAATAGTTACATAGTCAAAAAAATGTAGTTAACTCTTACATTTATTTCACTTTAAGCCCCACAAGCTTTACCGCTCTCGACCATTTTCACAGCGATAAGACTTACTCGGAAAAAGTAACAATCGGTCGGGGGATGCGTTACACCGCAAGCGCAGCCCTGTCTCTTTCCGCATACCGCTGATGTATCGCTCAGGCAGCCCCGGCGGTGCATCATTTGCATTTGTTAGCATTATTATTCATGTACAATCGGTCGTACGCATGGCTTTATGAATATTCATGAAACCTCCTTTTTTTCACCGGCTACAGCATGTAATGCGTGTTTCTCGGTTGTGATATAACGTATTTAAGTGAAAAGAGGAGGCATGCATATGCGAAGAATATTTCCGCGAGAGAAACTAACAATGAAAAAGAAAAACAATTTTTTTTTCTTCAAAAATCTTGGTTTTTTTTTTTAATTGTTGGCGAGTAAGCTACGTATTAATTTTTTTTTTTTAATAAAAAGCATATTTTACTCAATATGTTTAAAGAAAGTTATTTTTAGAGGCGGTCGTCTTTCGATTTCCGATTATAATTTTTTGAAAAAGTCTTTTTTTGTAATCTTTAGCTTGAGTATATTTTTAAATCAAAATTTTTTGTTAATTTTTCCAACTTTTAAAAATAAAATTCATCTTCCGTTTTCATAAAAATTCGTTTCCCAAGTAAAACAAATTCGATGCACTCGTAAGATAAAAAAACCAGAGAGTTACGTCTTATCAAGAAGTTTTAATGCGGCATGATGAATGAGTTACAAAAGTTGAGTGAATAAATCTTTTTCACAAAAGTTGTAAACGTACATACCTGGTTTAAACTTTCTTCGAAAAAAACTTTTAAAAATAAATGTAATCAGTTCAGTAAATTTACTCTCAAATTCTTAATTTTTTTTTTTTTCGCATAAAGCTAATCGTTAGCTTGTGGAAAGTAAGATTTTAAAAAATACTGTCAAAGTCCTAGAAAAAGATTGTAATTATAAGTGACTTATGAGAAGGTGATTATCACAAATGATACTAATCCCACGCTCACACATAAATGACAAATATAGTTAAATTGAAATTAATAAGAATACTTGTTTTAAATTTTCACAATTATTTGGTTGAAACTGTTTCGTTAAAAATTAAAGAAAAAAAAACTCAGATAAATTTTTAATACTTTATTAAGTATAGTATTGAAGATGAACTTATTCAGAGCAAGTTTTCAACATGTAGCTTTAAAAAAACTTTAAAAATCAGATGTAATCAGCTCAGAAATATCAGCAGTAAACTTTGTTTTGTTACCAAGGCCAATCTACGTAAACGTCGGCTGTAAAATGTTAAGTTCATACAAAAAAGTCTCGTGGCCTACTAAAACTTTTATCGCTGTAAAAATTCGAGGAACAGAAGAGACGCGCTCATTTGGGGTGAACGATGACAGGTTACCAAGCGAAAACTGATTGTCGTACAGCTCGCGTCGACCGAATTTTAAAGAAAAGGGGTGTCCTAAAGGATCCGTCGTCGATGGCGGAGGATCAAGCCGAAATGAAGCGATTGGACGCGTGGGGATGATGGGATGACTTTGTCTTTTTTTTTTTTACCTCCTGGAGGGGGTCCATCACTGAGATTTTGCGGATAAAAATCTCTTTTGTATGAGGAAAGGCGGGATTTTCAGGGATTATGCGCGTAAAACTATCCGATCAATTTTCATGACGGAAAATCTGATTATGGAACAAAAAGTTTTTTCGAAAGGAAATTTCATTCCGTCACGATTTTTTTTTTACACAAAACTTAAATTTTTAAAGAAAATCCCTCTTTATAATGATGAAGCATGTTCGAATGTCTTCGTTTTATAATTGATTTGATTGGTTGAGAACGTTTAATTCAAAATTTGAATTGCGTTTAAGTGGAAACATTGAATACTTTGTTATCAAGAATTTTTTGAATAATTCAATACTTTTTTTCAATAAATGGACTAAATTTCTTTGTAGGATTCTATAAAATATAAAATAAAATGAGAGTTTTTATTATTTTAAAAACAACTTTTTGAAGCTATAGCCACAAAAATATCGAACTGAACGTAGTTGCAGGTTGCGAGCGATATGTGATGACTTTAGTGTTAAAAATTTTTAACTTCGTTTTTTTTTTAAATGAAAATAGAAATTATCGTTTATATTTACTTTCAAAATTAAAAATTAAGCGCACTTGATCGTATATTTAAAAAATTGGATGGTTTAAAAGTTGTTTTTAAGTCCGCGTAAATCCAAAGCAGGAAACCCTTTCATGAATTCAATCAAACAGAAGACGCAAACGAGACTGCAATAAAAAACAGGGGAAGCAGATTCGAAAAAAAAAAGTAAAATACAAAGCCCCGCAATGTCTTCCAGCTCGAGTGCCGCTCCGTCGTAAATCCAGCAATCAAACATCCTCGATTCACAAAAGTCCTCCATCTCGCAAGATCGATCACGAATGATTTCGGCGATGGGCTCCCTTCCCTTGTTGTTATAAAAAAGGGCAAACACTGGAGTGACATCTGCGGGGATAAGATGCACCCGG
Organism: Encarsia formosa; assembly: GCA_038277355.1. Classification (NCBI taxonomy): domain Eukaryota; kingdom Metazoa; phylum Arthropoda; class Insecta; order Hymenoptera; family Aphelinidae; genus Encarsia; species Encarsia formosa. The sequence continues at coordinate 19,682,829 of CM076184.1, forward strand.
TGTTTTGTGTTCGGGCTAAGCTGGCTTATTTAACGGCTGAACGCACATCTCGAGTGGACTTTTTTTTTATATCATTCACAGGCTTTTTTTCGGTTGGGTTTATTTTTTCCAAGGAAATGATGAATCGTTGATTTCGCGGATGCGGGGGGTCATCAATATTACCCCATCAATTAGAAATGCGGGCGCTTTAACCAGGAAAATCCATTACCCCGATGATTTTTTACCACTGAGTATTTTAAATAGTTTATCGAGCGAGCAGTATTATCGCGTGAGTAAGACGGGGGGGGGGTGGCGCGTCATTATCAAATCACGAGTTTCGAAGTTTCGGGCTCGATATCAAACGGACAAACTCAAACAGGCGGGCTGTGTCTGAAACTTGAGCAAAGTCAGCTGCGGCCCATTATCGTGCTACTTCCGAGCGGGCTTCAAACTCCGGTCTGGTGGCTTCTTCATCAGCCCATTCATTCGCGCGCTTTCGGCATTATTAGGGGCTCTTAGCAGCCTGCGTTAGGTATACCGTACTTGGAACCCGCAAACTTCATTTGTTAATGTCTCTCCTGCACACTGTGTAGAAGCACGACCATAAAAAGACTTTACGAAAGTCGATATCGGATTTTTAGGTGAAAAACGCGCTGGAAATAATAAATTTTGTACGGGATTAAAAAAAATAAAGGATTTTTAATTACAGGAAAAATTATGGTTTTTGCTGGAGTTTGAAAAAATCAATTTTTTACTTTTTTAAATTATTCTTGTAACCCTTTTTCGTTGTCTCTAATTTGTTCAGTGTTGGTGTTTACAAACTCTTTACCAAGATTGTGCTTCCTGAAATATCTCGAAAAAACAAGGGCGAGAGTTGAGAAATAAACGCGAGACTGATCAGAACCTCGAGAATGTACATATACCACACCACTTCATTTGCAGGAATTCCGGAATGAAAAAAAAAAAAGAGGAAAAAGAAGAAAAAGGAAGAAATGCAGAGTTGTGAGATGTCACTGGGCGAGGACTTTTCTTAATTAAAAAATACAGCTTTCTTTTCCTTCCCCTTGAGTGACCAGCATACTTCCCTTACTGGACGTGTGCTAATAGAGCCTTTTTTTTTTTTTTATCTGAATGAAAAGTTTCTTTAATTTAACTTTTAGAAGCTAAATAAAGCTGAAGTATGCTAGAGAAAAATAATTGATAGTTAATTAATTGGATGCAAAATAAACATTTTCAACATGGTAGAAGCTTTCATGAAATCAAAAGAAATTTTTTGAACTAAAAGTATTTAATATCTAAATTTATGTGGTAAATTTTAAAATAAAGAGTTAAAAAAGCACAATAAAATTTTTTTTTTTTTTTAGGGTTCCGCAATAATGAAATTTTTTAATCGAGTTACGTATAAGTATTTTAGTTATATTTCTCGAAACCCATCCCAAAAATTCTTTGACGACTCTGACTAAAATTTATCTTTCTTTCGAATAGTAGATGCAAGCTCTTGAAAAAGTATTGTTAAAATGTTTCCATCTTCAATGAAAATAATCCGTTTGTTCTTGATTGATCGGCAAACAATACCGGTGTTGAAATGAAAAACCCAAGGGTAATTAAATCAGGAACACCCAAGTACAAGTTTAAAGCTACGCAGCGGCATCTACATCTCTGACGCGGGCGTTCCAATCAAGTCCTCATTCAGTACAGTTTACTCCCTAACTAACCTCGCATAATAATACATAGAGCACGTGTAATGCGAAAATTCGCCGAGAATCCAGCCGACGGTGCGGTAATGCGAGCGGAATCGTTTACGGAATTTCGCGTCGATCTCGTCGCTAATATTCCCTCGTACGATAATAAATACTATTTTTCTTCTATGTTATTATTAAAGTGGTTTTCTACCAGAGCTAGTCAAGTTAAAGACTAAAAAAAATTATTGCACCAAATTACTAACAATTGGTTATTAAAATTTATTTTTTAACTTTTTATGGCTTCTGAAATTATTTTCTACCAAAAACACGTGTTTTTGAACTTTTAACCTCACCTTTGAATATCGCAGTTTTGGAGGTTTCACGTGAAAATTATTTTTGTAAAACTATTGTAAAATTTGTAATGGGTCAATTTTTAGAAGTTTCAAGAAATAAATTCTTCGATGGTGAAACTATGTATATGTGGTTTTTCTAAAGGATCTCTATTGTAAGAAGACAAATATCAATAATTTAGTACACTTTTTCAGCGTAGCGGACATACGCGTAATGAAAAAAATTAAATCTTTAACTTGCTGTTACTTTTAAACTATATGGTCAATTTTGATAAGACTTCGTAGAAATGTTTATTAATATCTAATAAACACCTCCAGAAAATTTGAGCTCATTCTCTATTGTCATGCATTTGGTAGAAAACCACCTTAATCAATCATTGAATCAAAATTTTGTGCTTGCATCATACTCGGTAAAAAACTGCTTTAAAATAACAAAATTAATGAAAAAAAAAAAAAAAAAAAAAAATCCCTGCCTCCCGAAAACTCGAATCCTCCAGCCAGGAAGAGCTTTAGAAAGGATGCCCTTTAAACAGCCACCCACTCGGGCGAGAGCGCAAAGTTTATTCCGGGCTCTCGAGAGCCCCGGTATTATTTTACCCAGCAGCAGCTTTTCCTCGGTTCCATTATCTCCGCCAATACACGTGTTTGCGCTGGTACGTATCGTTGCCCACCGACCGCTCCATTATCGCCATACGTCACGCTCTCTCCCTCTCTCTCTCTCTCTCGCAAAGAGCCGCGTATTTTTGGCCGGGTATCGAAAAGTATCGGACGGGCCTCGAGCTAGGATTTAATTTTAGTTTGCGTACCTGAATTTTTTTGGCGCGTCAAAGGGGATGACTGATTTTTAAGTCGAGGAAATCATGGTAGTTGAGCGTAGTGTGAATTAGGACAGAACTAGGCTTCATAAGTCGTGGTGTATTTTTATTAAAATTTGGAAGGATGGTGGAATGTTCTTCTTTTGCTGGAACTTTTGTAAACTTTTGTCAGTTATAAATACAAATTTTGTATCACAAAAGTTAAGGGGCTTGCACTCCAGAATCACTAAAAGAATCACGCATAAAAATCAATATAATCAATAAAAAATCAATTTAATTTCAAGTAAAAATCTTCGAAAAATATCATTTTTAATAAAATATCAATTGAAATCAATTCCAAGGCTCTAAACACTTAAAATTTGCCAAAAGAATCACGAAAGTATCACAAAAGAATCATCAGTGATTCTGGAGTGCATAGTCCCTCGACAAAAGTAAAATCGAAAGTTAAATCTTATTATTGATTAATTATTAATTTTCCAAAAATAGATTCTTTTGCTTTTACAGGGATGGACTTCAATACATGTAGTTTTCAAATCTTTTTTTTACTAAAGCCACTAATAATATATTGTCTAATGTTTGAGTGCGTCATTCATCTTATTGCCGGCAATATGTTTTTCGAAATTAAGTAAGCTTTGGTATTTCCAAAGTGATAAAAAGTTTATGAGTTTTTTTTTTTCTTTTTTGAAAGCATCATGAAGATATTTTCTTCAAATTCCCCCAACGGACATTTCAAATTTTGCGTGTTCGCTAAAATTTAAATTTAACGCTGCCGCAAGCTCGTAAAAAATTCGCTGTTCAAAAAAAAACTATGCACATCTTTTTTACGACAAACTCATAACTTACTCTTTATTTTTGTTTTATTTTTTTATTTTTTTTCAAAAATAAATATAAAAAATTGAACGCCGTTTTCTTGGGTTTTCGAAAATCAAAACACACTTTGAAGTCTCACCAATTTTCCCGCAAGATCCATACCAAAAACTTTGCTATCAAATCAAACTAACAAGTTCATTAAACTGCCGGGTCAAATCACAATGGTCCGACCCAAGTTTGTCAATTAACAAGAGCCGATAAAGAAATCGCGTAGCAAAACACGAAAGTTCATTTTCTGATAAGAAATTTTATTCGCTATATACCTTGCGTCCGACTGCGTATACATCACGGAATTTCCAAGAGAAACGATTGGTCGTCGAGGAAACCTTCGGATGCTTGAGGAGTAGATACCAGACTTTCGACCAAGATAAAGTCGTTTATGATTAATAAACTGTGTCCATTTCTCACTCGCAAAGTAACTTTTTTAAAAAGAATTAAAAAAAAAAGCGAATGATTAACATAATAATTAATAAAAATTTTCATAATCTTCATAGCTCTTGGTAAGGGCATGTTGGGCGGAAAATTCATAACCGAGTAATTACCATAAAAAGCAATTTAAAAAAAAAAATCAATTAAACGAAAAATAAAAGTTAATTTTTCACGCAAAAGCATCGACCTGGCTGCGAGTCAGCAAAGCACCGCTGCACACTAATTAACAACTCGCCTTGCAATTTATTAAGTATGATTAATTACGAGCTTAAACGAACGCCGAAACTCATTATGTATGGAGATTACAAAGGGAGTAATTAATTTGACAAAAATCATCAGCCGCAGCAATCGCTGGCTGCAAGTGCAGTAAAACTTTGATGATAATCGTCTTGCTTCGAGCGCGAATCAAACAGCAAGCAATTCCCCGCAAAACTATCGGGTCAACAAAACGCGAATCGTAAATCCTGCCGAGCCACTTGAGCACCAAAATCGGTCCAAAACAATCGCTCGCTCCCTCCCTCCCGCGATAACCTCGAAACTCCTTGTAAAGTCAAACGCCTCTCTGGTATAATATAAACTCTCGTCGATATTTAATTGATTTAAAGCCTCGCGCAAACACGGAAAGTTTAGTTGTTAACGCGCCCTGCTCCTCCTCAAAAGTTGTTGCGGTGGGTCAAGAGACCGGCTCCCAATGTTTGCTCTGGACAAATCTTTGGCTCTACGGCCTACGCGCCGGCCTGTTTGTCTTCGATTCGAACGAGCCCGCATTATTCATCCCCGGCCTTATGGTTATAATCTGGACCTCGATCTGGACAATCATTTGATTTGAGTAAAGTGGAATAATTTTTTTGTGAGAAGTGAAAAATCAGGTTTTTTTTTTTTTTTAATTTACACAGGAATTTTTTGTGTCCAATCACGAGTTTGTTTTTTGTTTCTAAATCTATTCACACTTTCGAAAGTCAAAATTTTTTTTCATTGATTTTTAATTTAAGTTTCATGTGAAGCCGCTGATTTATAATTTGAACTTTAAATCTATATTTTGATAAATTAACTAGAAATTTTGAGTTAAAATTCATGATGAATTCCTTTAATGGATTATTAAATCCTGTATTGACAATAAAACCGATTAATTTTTTTAAAATTTTGATTCATTCAGTTCATTTCTAGGATGCTTATTGAAAATATTTAAAAATACTGTCAAATAAAGTATTGTACAAGATTCTTTATTTTAATTTTAATATCAATAATATTACTGTGCTCGGACTTTATTAAAATCTAAAATTAATTTTTACTTAATCGGTTTAAAAAAAGCCCGAAATTCGTAAAAAATTAAATTGCGTAGCCCAAACAGAATCGCTATCCTTTCCCCCAAAAAAAAGATTACAAAAGATAAAACGGGGAGTTCTGAATAGAACAATGGATGGTGGAAAAAGAGAATAAAAAAAAAAAAAAAAAAAAAAAAAAAAAAAGAGAGAGAGGGAAACCCATCAACGCAGCGTGCTGTGGCCGCAGGGCAAACTCGCGGGCTACAAACGCAAATCGATTTCATATCGTATAAATACATTCTTTCGAGATATCTGCTTAATAGCGATGATTTCAGGGTCTCTTTACCCCACCCATTTTTGGCTTTGTAATTATGAATATGCGTATTCCAGGGAATAAGGGATGAATGAAAATTTAAAATGAAAATGGAAGCTTTTTTTACTCCCTTCGAAAACCGCGCTAATGACGTGAATGTATCATAAAAAGCTTCAACTCTGAATAATTCAAGCTCTCTTCAAATCTCGTTATCAATAATGAAAAAAAAAAAAAGGTCAAAGTGGAAGCAGAAATTGAAAATTAAAATACTATCGTCGGTACAATGGGATTAATCAGAATCTCCGCGGGTAAATACAATCAGCTCGCAGCGCGCATCGTATTTACCCTACTTCTGCGAGTTAACTTTATTAACCGTCAACGCACCCCCGGGCCAGTAGACAAAGGGGGGTAGAAATTTAAAAATCGGGGCGATTGTTGTGCCCCGCGCGGAAATCCTATGGCGAGCGGGTATAATTCAGCGCAGCGTTCGCATTACCCGAGCCTTTACCGTGAATTCGAACGGCCGATAAATATTCTCCCACGTGTATATCGAACCGACGCGATTAAATTCAAATTCCGGCTATGATATACGCGAGAGGTAAAAAAGACACGCGAAGAAAGATGATTGCGCACTGATAAATCACAAACCGTTCGATTTACTAAATGCATTGTCCCGTTTTGGGGGAAATGATTCAAAGTTGGTGCACCCGAACGTTATTATAATCTCTATTTATGGGATTTATAGGCTCGTTCTTTATACCTAATACATCTAAATTATTCGGGAAAATACTAGTAAAGTACTTTTCTTTACTGCTCCTTTAAATACTTTATCTTTTTAAATTGAAGTGCAAAAAGTTTGGGGATTAAAATTTACAAAATTCTACAATAATAATAGTCGCGGACTGCGAGTCTCTCCCTAATTACGAAGTAAGAATCATTCAAAAAGTTTGTCAACTACCGTGTTCATAAAAAATTCAAAAACGTAACTAAAAAAAAAAAAAAAGTAAAATGAATAAACCTTTGAAACGAAAAGTTCTTTTATTGCCGGTGAGGAAATGAAACTTTGTCATCGCTTACCTCGTAATTTTTGCAGGTGATAAAAGGAAGAGGGCACTCAAAAACTTTTGCTCGCAAAATTTTTATCAATCTTTCATCGGCTCTTGGGGTAAACTTTTCACGCACGTAACTGCATTTAAAGGTGCTGTATCAAAAATCAAGCTCAAAAGAAGAGTGAAAAACCGTAGAATGCACGGAATCTTTTTCAAAGGAAGCTTTTGGATTAAATTATGCTTGCTTGTAACCCTTTACGAAGCTTTTTTATGGACCATCGGTCATTGACACATTGTTAGATAAAAATCATTTATTTTTAATTTATATTTCATCATCAACAAACATTAATGTCTTTTAATACATAATTATTTTTTTTCTTATTTATTTATTTATTTGATGCCTACCTAGAGATATTGGTTTTATACAGCAGTACATAGCATAAGATACATAATTAATTTATATACATTTCATCAATAACAACTTTCTCATTCAAATTTCAAAAATTTTGATTGATTTAATATCTTTTTTAAATAAACTAATATAATTACAATTTATTGTATCAACGGATAAACTATTCCAACCTCTCTTCAATTTGTTTTTAACATAATAATATAACAAATTTATTTTACAATCATATTTTTTATTTAATAAATAAAATCAACCAATTAAACAACTTGAATTCCTAAATTATTAAGTAATGAAGTAATTCATTCATATTAATGGTTAAAGATCAAGAAAAAAAAAAAAAAAAAAAAAAAAAACAATTAGAATTCTTCGTTCTTGAAAGTACCCGAAAAATAATTAAAAGCCGAGCTAATTGATACGGAATTCCGATCCTCCTCGCAAAAACTCGGGTAGAAGTTTTTCAGCGGCAATTAAAGCCGCACCGTGCGACTGATTTTCCGTTAACGAATGCCGCATTGTGTTCGCGGTGTCCAAGCTTCCAGGGGCTGTCTCGTGTGTCGAAATGGCAGTTAAGAGGAGGATATAGGGGCTCAATCAGCGCCGTCTGGTGTAAAATTCGTATTTTTCAAATAACTTTTTTTTTACAATATAAAAGTTTATAAAATTTCATACACGTGTTTAAAATATGTTTTTTTATAGTGCTTACCCATTGTTATGTCGGAATTCAACAAAAAAATTATTTATTAAAAATTCATTCACCATAGCAGAAGTCACCGAACGCTCATCAACGATTTCATTTCACTCGTAAAAAAAAATTTCAACATGAAACGTAAAAACAAATAGTAAGCACTATGGCTGCTATTACAGAGTATATATTTCTGCAAATACTTTTAACTTTAGTGATGATATAAATATTTGAGATGAAAAGTACGGTCGCTGGAGCAAAGTGATAAAACAGATTTTTTTAAACATGGCTTGTACCATAGAGTTAGCATGTAGATAGTTAACTCAAACATTTTTTTTTTTTTTTTTTTTTTTTTTTGCAAAATTGACGTGCAATTTTTTTTAATTTTCATGGAAAAAAACTAGTTATGATGAAAAAAAGAACAAAGAACAGTATACTACATTTTTTTTTTTTTTATTCCGTATAAAGAAAAAAAGTTATTTCGAAATTACGAAAACTCAACTTAGGCGATTCGAGTCGGCTGCTGTCAGCTGTGAACAGCTGTGAAAAAACAGCGTGCCGTAAGAAAGGCTATCACAGAAGCATTGCGTCGTCGCACTTAGGCAGCGACGCAGTAGCAGTTTAATAACTGAGATATTGATTATTTTAGTGTAAAAAGTTTGAAGTTTTAGGTTGATTTAGTGTCTCCATGCAGCTAGCATCGGCCTATATATCAGGTAGCCGACCGCGACGCATGGACGCCTGACCGCCGCGAATATTGTACAAACTGCTGCTGCGTCGCTGCGTGAGTGCGACGACGCAATGCTTCTGTGATCGTTCGCCTTTATCGATAAAAATTGATAAGATCGGCGGTATGGTTCTTTTAAAAAAGTGAGAAGTTTTTTATGAGTATTCTTGAGAGATTATTCTCACCATGAATTGTAGGAGAGTTAAAAATGTGTGAATAATCTGTTATTTGAGCTAAAATTCAGTTCATTACCCCAGCTGGTGCACAATTAATTTCAAAGCATTGTTTACATTTACACAACTTTCATTCAAATATTCTTTATTCTCATTGAAAACAATTTTTTCATGAAGTGAACTGCTACAAAAAGATAGATAAGTATTGTATAAAATATGTTGAATGTTTTATTGTAAAAAAAATATGATTCTTTGGGTTAATTTTGTATTTCAGGAAGATGTTCCCTCGGATGTTCCTAACTGTTTGGAGCTTATGGACACCTACATTTTGGATAAAAAGCCTTGATATAACCTGAATTTCCAATAATGATGCACATCTTTACAGCAGCTGTTAAATAAAAAGTTTGTTTACATATTACAGCTGATCATCTAGATGCAGAAGTCGATATCCAAGTGGTTACAAGTGGTGAAACACTATTGCTAAAGAAAATGGTGCCTATTGCCTTTAGAATAAACATCATAAAGTTTACTTAAATGAACCAGGTTACATGAAGCTCTGAGAAAGAACAATTGTGTTCTAGATGAAGATATAATGATTGTGAAGTTTATTTGGATGCTCCAGCATGCATAAAAAATTAATTATCAAACTAACTCCAAGAAGTTACTGGTGTACGAATAAAGAAAATTCATAGCGAGTGATTGTAGCAAAAACACCATGAATAATGGGTTTTGGAAGCTTTGGGAAAGAATAATAATTGTGTAGTAGATAAATAATGATTATGAAGTTCACTTGGGTGCACCAGCTTACATGAAAAATTCAGTATCTAGTATTAGAAGTAAGATTCCAGAGTACACATTGATGATAACCAGACAAATCTGAAGAAGTATTACAATAATTATTTACTTACAAATTTGGCTGCCAAGGAGATGACTCGACTATCGGGTTATGAAATTGGCTGAAACTTGGCATATAGGTCTCAAATGAATTAAAATATAGCCTCCTGATTATGTCAGTTTCTCTGAATGTTTCTTGTATATTCTTTCCTCGAGCTTCCAAAACCCATTATTCATGGTGTTTTCACTAAAATCCCTCAGTATTAATTTCCTCTTAGTGTAACCCAGAAACTAGCTCAAAGAAGTTTCCCAAAATTGAAAGTAAATGATAACTTCAATACTTCTTCAGATTTGTCTAGTTATCCTCAATGTGTACTCTGGAATCTTACTTCTAATACTAGATACTGAATTTTTCATGTAAGCTGGTGCACCCAAGTGAACTTCATAATCATTATTTATCTACTACACAATTATTATTCTTTCCCAAAGCTTCCAAAACCCATTATTCATGGTGTTTTTGCTACAATCACTCGCTATGAATTTTCTTTATTCGTACACCAGTAACTTCTTGGAGTTAGTTTCTGGTTTAAGAATAAAGGAAAATCATAATGAGGGATTTAAGTAAAAACACCATGAATGATTGGTTTTGAAAGCTCTAGGAAAGAATATATGAGGATGGTTCGGAGAGAAACTCACACATCAGGGGGATCCATTCTGATCTATATGCAAAATTTATTTCTACAAAATACTCTTTACTCTCCAAGTTTTTGAAAGCAATCTCAAAATTTATATATCATGTTCCTTACATTTATAATTAAATGCATTAATTATTTTTATTAATACCAGGTATTTTAAATAAAAAAATTTTAGACAATTTGTATGAGAGTTATTTATTAAAAACTTTTATTTTTTATACAAAAAATATTAATTTTTATGTTTTACTTTAGTTTCGCATGGCTTCGCGGACCCTTTCTTTGAAGTCAATCTTTCTCTGCCTTTCTAGTACAGCATCTAATTTCTGAAACAAAAAATTTTTTTTTCAATTAATAAAACTTATAATTTACTTTTCAATTTGGTTCTTAAAATTAGTTTCCAGTGTCTTTATGAAAAATATTAAATAAACAAAAAATTAAAACTTGTCAAATTTGCTTTTTTTATATGGTAATAATAAAATTATCAAAATAATATCTAAATGCTATTCACAATAAAATTATCAATTTACTGACCTCTTCAGTCCTTAATAGTCTATCAAAGACACTCTCCTGATTTGTTTCCTGATAGGAATGGACATAAGTACCTCTCCTAGCAAACCCTCTGAATCCTCCTTGATTCCACCTGGTTCCTTGTCTTCCCCTGGCTGTCCATCCTGCTCGAGCTCTCCCTCCTGCCCACTCATTTTCATTTCTCTCTCCATTCCATCCTCCTCTCGCTCCTGCTCCTGGTCCTCCCCTTGGTAACCATACGGCTCCTGCTCTTCCTCCTCTCCAACCAGCTCTTCCACCTAGACCTCCTCTCCACCCACCTCTACCTCCTCTCCATCCACCTCTTTCACCTGGCCCTGCTCTCCATCCCTGTCCTCTACCAACTCCAAAGTTGTTCCAAATGTACGGGTTGTTTTCCTGTTCATGCTGTGCAGGGGGAGCTTGATGTCCTTGACCAGGTTGGTGTGGGTGTACGGCTGGTTGGGTTGGTTGCTGTCTAGGGTTTTGTGCAGCTGGGTGTTGTTGTAAAGGTGGTTGGTTTGGTTGGCGTCTGGGGTCTTGTTGCTGTGGTATTTGTGCAGCTGGCTGTTGTACAGTTGGTGCCTGGTTTGGTAGCTGTCCTCCTTGTTGAGCAGGCTGCTGCTGTTCAGTTGGTGGTGGATTTTGTTGATGTCCTTGTTGAGCAGGCTGTTGTACTGTAGGTGCTGGATTTTTATTTTTTTTACTTCTAGTTGTGCTTGGCTTGCCTCCTCCTACTGCAGATCCTCCTCTGCCTTTTCGGCCACCTCCCCCACCTTTAGCTGATCCTGAATTGAAAAAAAAAGAAAAAGAAAATATCAAAATTAATTTATTAAAGTTTGTAAAAAAAAAAAAAAAAAAAAAAAACACTTTCTCGGCATGCTTCTTCCAAGTAAACTAAACACGATTAGCTTCGGACTTGAAAAAAAACTATTGTTTAAATATGTTAAAACATCACTTGCAATAAATAAAATTACATATTTTTAAAATAATTTATTGCTTTTATAAGAGATTATAATAGATTAATTTTTACCTTTTCCTTTCGGCATGTTTTGCAAATCCGGTTTCTGCAGACTTCAGTGCTCGCAATAACTAGCAATAACACTATAAGCGCAGTGTAAGCACTCGTACCAACTTTAAAATAAAAAATAAGCTACAGTCCGTAGCACTAATTATCGAAATACATTTTTTTTTTTTTTTTTTTTTTTTTAATTCAAAAGTCATCATTAAAATAATTTATTAATCTTTATATTACATAAATTTTCTTTAATGTTTCTAATTAAATATATAAATAAAAACTGAAAAATATGTAATAAAATGCATTAAATATTTATTTGTAGCTAATATCAGCAAATTTTTTTAATTTTCATTTTACAATCGTATTCATACGCATTAACTATTAATTAATTAAAACTGAAAAACTTATGTTCTATGAACAATTAATTTTATTTTTAATAAAATATTCAATTTGAGCGGGCAAGTTGATTTCCGTTAGTATACTTTTCCCGTATACGTAAGTACATAACCACATTTGCTATGCTTACGCCGTGCACAAGGCGATGAGCTTTAACAAAATGAGTTGTTTTTTTTTTTATAATTCATTATTTAAATACATTGTGAAGTATTATCAAAACGATAAGAAACTTTTTAAATTTTCTTTATTGTTTTGGTGTCTAAAATTGTTTTGTCGAAATGGGATCCTCGAAGTTCGACAAAAGACCATACCCCTCCACGCGCAGAAAGTCGAAGAAAAACAAAGGATTGAAAAGGTACATTTTATGTTAGCTAAAATAATAACGATAATGAATAAATCATTATGTAAACTCCATTAAAAATGTGTTTCTATAACATTTAAGAATTCCGTTATAAAAAATTATGGTTATTATCATGGAAATATCATCAAACGCTGAGTTCAATTGTTTCTTGTTTATTTTTTTCAATAGTACAAAGCTAAATCTAAAATCTAAAATTAAATAAAAAAACGGATTAAAAAAATAATTATAAAAATTATATTGAAGTTGATCATACAAAAATAAACCAAGAAACTTTAAAAAATGATGTGATAATTGAGTTTAGAAAAGTCATAATCAAAGTTGTAAGTGTCAATCGGTTTTTAATATACTTATTACGTTGACAGATTTTGCGTTTGATAATTTGAGTTTTTTATTTTTAAGTACACCTTATGAAGTAACTTTTTTTCAACAACAAAACCAACAGTCATAGGGACCTAAATTTTTAGGTATTTATACGTACACAATAATTTCATACTTATGTAGTAATAATTCAATTGAAAAGGTTTTAACATGAAATTGTGAAATATTTGACCAGCTTCTAAGTAGTACAAAAAACGCTTTTAATGAAATAATTTGATACATATGCAGGGTCCAGGGGAATAAAGAGGCTACTCAAAAAAACGATATTTGTGAGAAATCAATAAAATTTGTTAAAGATTTTCAACTAAAACTTGGATTAACTTTTAAGTCCTCAGGTCAATATAAAAAACACCATTTTCATTTGATTGCACAATTCTAATCAAAAAATGAATTGTTTCTACTAGAACTAACCGTAATCAATACTTTTTTTTTCACTTTAGTTTTTAATCAGAATTTCAGTTAACTCGAAAAATCACTTAAACTGGTTTTATTTATAAGATCTTGCAGAAAACATGTTGCATATTTTACATTTATTTCTGTATATTTTCAAATAAATATGTATAATGTTAATAGCTTCGATTTTAATGTGAAGTACAAAAAATTGGTTTTTCAATGTTTACTAGAGGTGTTTAAATGCTGAAAACTAAATATTTTATATATTTTTCGTAATTGTACACAAAGTTTTATGAAATTAAAGATAAACCAAAAAATCTCATCTACTTGTTATAATATTAAGCCTATTTTTAAAGCGATTACTATAAACAAGAGTTGACGGGCAATCTAGTAAAAAAAAAAATTGGTTTCGTTCGCTGCTGAACAGCTAGGGATAGCGGAGCCTTCGCAGCGCTCCTATACCGCCGTGCCACAGTTGTTGGCTACATCTTTTAGATTTGCAACACTGTCGTCGGATCGGAACATCAGTGTAGAGCGTATAATATAGTGAAAACTAGAAATTTCCGAGTTTGAGTGACTTCAAACCGTTGATAATCAGAAACATAGTAATTACTTTAGGTACAATATTCGTATATTTTTCAATGAATTTGATTGTACTAAGTAGGGTAGAGGGGGATAATCTGGGCGCTTTTTTGCTGTCTTTTTTTTAGCGAACATAAATCGTGAAATAGTTTAGTTATTATATAAAAAAAAATTTTAATAAATAAGTTAATGTTTCAAGAATGTGTAAAAAATATTTTAATGACACATATATATTTTGTAATATTTAAAAAATTTTAAAAACCTAACGAGTGTCAAGTTTAAGAAAAACGGGATAATCTGAGCGCTTTGCAAAGGGTAATCTGGGCGCTTAAATATTCTTAAATTAAACTCAGTAAAAATATAATTATTAGTAATTAGTTATTTTAATTAGAAGAAAAATGTATATATTTTACAAAATAGTAACTATTTGTTACCTACAACACAAGTTTTTGTTAATTATCGGTGGTTTTGTTCAGACGATGACTGTACCTAGTGTTTGAGGTTAGTAGCAGACCATAGCAGACAGCCTAGCTGTTCAGCACGTGAAAAAACGCACAGATTACCCCCGAAAAAGCGCTCACATTACTCGTCTTCATTTATTATCTTTCAATGATCGATTATTTAACAAATAATTATAATTTTATAAAAATTCCTGGACAGAAATGAAGTTAAATGTCTAAAGTTTTAAAAAAACATAAAAAGTTTTAAATTTTTTATTAACTTCATGTAGTTTTTAGAACATAAAGCATAGCTGAAAAACCATTGTTTGTTCCGAAAAACAAACCTCTCAATTTAATGATCTTTTTTGAAAAATTTATAAAGTTTTGTGTAATTATTTCTGCCCTAAAAAACGCGCAGAAGCATGTACTTTCTGACAATATTTTTTTTTTTATTATTTCAATAAAATTTAAAATTAGTATCCTCAAACGCTCAGATTACCCCTCCGCCCAGATTACCCCCCTCTACCCTATGAATGCCTCCTCGAATTTTAAAATATTTATCGATAATTATGTAATGATTTGAAAGCTGTTAGTGCGTAAATGAATTTTCACAACAGACTTTTTAAATTCTTCCAAATTTTCAGAGATTTCTAACAAAAACAGGTCCATGACTGGCGGGATCGAAACGGAATAAAATAGAACAGATTTTTATTTTGCCTCAGCGATCGAAAGAAATCCACCTATTCATTAGAGCTGAAAATTTAATAAGATATAATTAGTTAGCTGAAACTCTTAAATTTAATATCAAAAAAATAATTCGGCGGTCCCAGGGAAGAAAAAAATTAGCTCGAAGTCTGACACTAATAAAGTTACATCGGAGCTACTTTTGGCGACTAAAATATTTTTAAAACAATTGACCTTGCGAAAAAAATGTTTTCATCCCTCCGGGACGAAACACCAAATTCCCTCCCCGGGTCGGAGAGGGACTTAACCAAAATTATACGTAAAAACGGGTTATTTTCAACTATAGATAAAGGTTGGTGGGTTGGTGCAAGACAGAAAGAGATTCTAGTGCGAGTCGAACAGAGAGATTCACGGCGCTCTCTGTCTCTCTCGCACTCGTGGCATAGCAGAGCACCTAACCTAAGATTTTAGTGTTTGATTTTTTTTCTCAGTTTGTAAGGTCCACTGGTATTTTCTTTTCTCGGATCCGACACTAGAAACGTACCCTTTCTAGTGTTGGATCCAATAGTATTAAATGTAGGTACACTGAGAGAAGGAAAGAAGAAAGGAGAAAAGAAAATTCCGCGCTGTAAATTCGAGGTGGCACTGTAAACGTGCACATAGCGCATCATATTTAACCAAATTCAAAATAGTCAGTGTAAATAATAGGCAAACGACATTTATATTGAAAGTATAAGTTTCATTTGCTGCGAAACAGCGGGAACTACTCGAGATTTCTTAATCAGGGGGCTTTGCACTTAAACAATAACATTTAATTTTAAATTTTTTTTTTAGAATTCAATTACAATTTTTTAAAATCATTATGTATTTCTGTAGTCTTCTATAATCGTTATAAATTTAAAGCTCTAATAATCTACATATGCGGGGTTATTGAACACTTTTTTATTGAAGACTTTAGTATTTTCATAATTCCAATAACAATGTAGCATGTGAATACATTATTTTTTCACAGGGTTCACTTAAAACTAATAGAAAATGATTGTAATAGTGAAAGTATCAAATAAAAATCATAGATAAATACCCGAAACAAAATGTTCCTGTGATGAGACGTTCACTTTAGGCGTAGCTGAAATTCGCTTGACATATTTATACATTTAAATTGTATTTTCAATTATTATGTTACGATTTTTTGGAGCATAACTTTACTTCATTTTATTAAAATATGGAGGTCCTTCTATGAGAAATTTTGTGTAGTGTGCAATAATCCCGGACATGTATCTTAAAAAAAACTTTATTTTTAATTCGAAATAATAAAAATTGTATTTATTTGATACTTTGCTCTAATAAATACTATTTGTGCTTAGTTACCTACAGTTTTTATTTACATAATTCTTACATCGCTTATTATAAGACAAGATAACTATTTTTTGTAATTCGATCACTAAATAACGTGTGCAAAATTCGATTAAAAGCAATCATTTATGTTTAGTAGCATTCATTCACCAATGATTATGATTGAGGATACTCGTTATGACGCTTGAGTTACAAAAAATATTATAAAATATTAAGTCAAGCCCTAGAACCATCAGTAATTTTACAAGGACGCTGATACAGCTTTATAAAATAACTGCCGATTCTTGGGCGACACCAATGAGTCGGTTAAGTATTTAAAGGTGACATCTTAAAAAATCACTCTTGAAAGGTGACATCTCAAATCAGATCAAAATTCCGGAGTTTCATTAATTTATTTCTTGCTGTTTTTTAAACATTAAAAAAAATTTCGCTCTAAATTTCTAAATCTTGATGTAATCTAAAAAAAGAATCTTAAAAAAAAATTGTAAGTAATAAAAAACCCAGTAAGAAATAAATAAATGAAATTCCGGAATTTCAATCAATTTTGAGATATCACCTTTTAAAAGTGATTTTGTGAGATGTCACCTTTCAGAATTAACATGTTGAGATGTAACCTTTCAATACTAAACCGACGAATGTCAGATCGTAACTGATAACTTGGTTATTTCACGTGCTGTTAACAAGCTGAAAGATACTGTTTTGTTTATGGTTTCAAATAAGGTACGAGTGACTTTTTTTCGGACACCAAGGCATACGAAACATGCGCGTTTCCTGGCACCTCGGAAAAATTGGAAAAAGTCAAAAACTTTTAAACATAAAGTCCAGAGCAGTTTGAGACTTAAAAAATCACACATGGCATGTAGTATTAACGTATTTTAAGGTGGCTTGTAAGTTCTGCCCCGTATCTAGCAAGGGCCCTTGTGGGTGCATAAGTTTACAAAAATTTTAAACAAGAAAAAAAAGCAATTTTTCCTATTTATTATGATTATTACTATTTATTATGATCATCATAATTCATTTTAAAACAAAACTTGAGATACAAAACATAAAAAACATTGAAAAATTTCATGTTTCAGAGGTTATGTACCGCAATTTTTAATTTTTCTTAAAAATTAGTCCGATAACCCCATATTGTTATAATTTTAAAATGATTTGTAATTTTTTACCTTTAAAATGATACCTGACTCGTAGCAAACTAGTGTATTTAGACAATTTGAGGAATTTATCAGTGTTTTTTCCCATAAGAGTCCATGTTAAAAAAAAATTTTTTTAATGATTTTTTCTAAAAAATAAAAAAGAAACTTGGTTTGTGTTATGCGTACAAGTTTTGTTCACACAAAACTGTATTTAACAATATTGTATAAAACTATTTTTTACATTGAGTTTAAATGATTAAAGAGACTAACGTGGGGAGAGTCCATGTTAAAAAAAAATTTTTTTAATGATTTTTTCTAAAAAATAAAAAAGAAACGTGGTTTGTGTTATGCGTACAAGTTTTGTTCACACAAAACTGTATTTAACAATATTGTATAAAACTATTTTTTACATTGAGTTTAAATGATTAAAGAGACTAACGTGGGTTGCGAAGAATCCAAGAAATCAGGTCGAAGAAATTCAGGTAGATTCCTAATTGAATCATGAGCTTCTACTTTTGTTTAAAACAAAATTGAGGTCATCGGTCTGGTTTTTGAGTAAAAAATCGTTTTATAGAATGCTATAAATACACATGAGGTGCTTATGGGAAAAAAGCTCTAAAAAATTCTTACATGATCCAAATCCTATTTCAAGATGACATTGCGCAAACAGACGTTAAAAAGTTTTAGGTTTTGTATAAAATTAAAAAAATACTGGGTAATCGGACTCTTGTTTAGAAAAAAAATAATAAATTGCAAAATTGGCTGATCTAACCTCAATTCTACACTCAAAAGTCACTTGAATCATGAATGTATGTTTAACTAGTTTAATTTGTGTTGCAATTATAAATCATACAGGGTGTCTATTAAGTAGCGGGTGGGGTGAATAACTTGAAAAATATGCATTTTTTCTATAGCACATGTAACGTTTACGAACTTACATGCGAAGTTACTTCTTACGAAATTTAGGATCGGATGGGCCAGACAGAATAGGGCCCAATGGACCCGAAATTCATTTTTTCAAGAGGAAACACATACTGTTCACCACAGATTCGGGAAAATGCAAAAATTGTAGGCTTTGTAGGACTTTGAAAAATTTTTCTAGTCCATTGTGAGGTCCAGTGGAGGGCCCAAAGAGCCCTTTAACGTTAATACCTGAATAACTTGGAAAAAAATCACTTTTTCGACTACCCTTGCTCTAGCAAAGTTCTTTTTTACAAAATTTAGGATCAGATGGGCCCGACAGAATAGGGCCCAAAAGAATAAGGACCACGCCTTTACTTTGGGACCAAAAGAGTGTAAAGTGAAATCGCCTTAAATAAAACTGAAATTTAGAATCCTATTAAAAAATACTGGAACTTACAAGTAAAATAATAATTACAATATTTTAAAGGAATTGCCCGAGTCTTGCTGGAGGTCCACAAACCCCCTCTAATCACGACATCTGAATAACTCAGAAAAAAACACCACTCGGCACTCACGTTAAACTAGCCCGACAGGGAATTACTGTGCGGGCTGAAGCCTGGGCTCGTACGGGCTACTCTCCATTCTCCAACCCGTACGGGGCACGGCCGGGCTGAACCCCAAAAAGTAACGGGGCGGTAGCCGGGTGCAGTACGATCTCCCCGATTTGCCACTACATATAGATATAGACGCACGTGTATTGTACGCCATATCTTTAAGTCGGCTGATACCATAACTTTTTAATTGTAGTTAATCGATTATTAATTCAGTGTTTTGCTATTTACGTTCTTTAAATCAGTAAAATCAAAGATAAATATTACTTTGTTTTTGTTAAGCTTTTATTTGAGGTTAGAATTTCTTGCCTGCTGAATGTCCACACGTAGATATATTTTTAAAATAAATCGTTTTGAAGGGTCATGATTTTTAAGGGTATATATATGTCATAAAAACTTATTATTTTCATTCAATATAAACTTTTTTCAAAAATTCAAAAAAAAAACCTTTAAAAAAAATTTTTTTCGTACAGGAATTTTTAATCGTTATTAGATTTTTTCTCAACAAATAAATAATTTTAATAAATTTATCTTTAAATTTGTAAGCTTTTATTTATCCTCACTTCTATTTATTTGAACACACCAAAAACATTTACTTGAACAAAATTTGTTTTTAATTTTTGAAAACAAAATTTAATTACAAATGAGAATTTACTTATTATTTTATTTTATTTTATTTATTAAAAAAAATTTATTTATTAAAAAATATTTATTAAAAAGAAACTTGAAACTAAACTTATAAAAAACGTATTTTCATATATAAACAAAGTTTAAAAAAAAAAAAGGCCTAAAGTGCATGCTATAAAGAAATTGTATGCAGGCATATAAGTATAATACCATGGCACAAGCAATTCTGTAGTATAAATTTAGATGACTAATTTGATTGAACTTTCAAAATTATCGTCTTAAGGTTATATTAATTAGCTTTTCAGATTTCTTTTATTGTTTTAAAGTTTATGGCCAATTTTCAAGCAAAAATATTTAACAGTACAAAAGATTTCCAAAAAACTCTTTTCAAGTTGTGTTCGATGGAAAGTTATATACATGTTTTTATTAGTGGTTATGAGAAATTATTTCTGTATCACAGCTTTTATATTTTTTAGGGCCTTCTAAAGTTGTCCTGAAGTTTAATTTCAAATTATAGAGCTATAGCAACATTATTTCTAAAGTTACAGAAATTGAATTTTTATTGATGAGAGAACGACTCATGTTAAAATAAAAATTCAATTTCTGTAACTTTAGAAATAATGTTGCTATAGCTCTACAATTTGAAATAAAACTTCAAGACAACTTTAGAAAGCCCTAAAAAATATAAAAGCTATCATACAGAAATAATTTCTCATAGCCACTAATAAAAACATGTATATAACTTTCCATCGAACACAACTTGAAAAGAGTTTTTTGGAAATCTTTTGTACTGTTAAATATTTTTGCTTGAAAATTGGCCATAAACTTTAAAAAGAAAACTGAAAAGCTGATTAATATAACTTTAAGATGATTATTCTGAAAATTCAATCAAATTAGTCATCTAAACTTATACTACAGAATTGCTTGTGCAATGGCACAAAAGCATCTTGGTTTAAAAGGTAAAATAAACAATTCATGATTTAATTTCATAATTTTACTTCAAAAAACTTTTTCCATTACATATACTTAAGTAGACTCTTAAGAGTCTAGAATTGCACTTTATTTTTTTCATCTCATAAAGTAAGAGAATCTGTCTTGAAAAAAAATCCATTCATACACACTGGAAGAAACTGAAAAAAAGCGTTTGCAGCCTCAAACCGCATAAGTCATTTGATGCATCATTTTTTAATTATTGTTTCATTAGAAATTTATTTAATTGATAAGGTGACCACATGAATAATCCGTTGCCGTAAGAAAGTTGCTTACGGCCGCTTACGGCTCCTTACGGCTCCTTACGGCTGCTTACGGACACCCAACGGCTCGGCGCGTTCTCGAAGGTTATGTTTACTCTTCAATCGAATCGTTTGCTCCGAAATACTCTCGAGTGTTATTGTTGTTTATGCACCAGTAAAATAAAAGTTAATAAAATAGATAAAAATGAAGAATCAACAACAACTGCGTTTGGACTCCGGAGGGGTCAGGCTGAACACCTGGTGCACCTGGTGATACTTACGCCTTGGAGATGATTTCCTCAGGAAGTTTGGACTCCGGAGGGGCCAGGGCGTATACCCTCGCGGATACCTGGTGCACCTGGTTATACTGAGGCCTTGGAGATGATTTCCTCAGGAAGTTTGGACTCCGGAGGGGCCAGGGCGGATACCTGGTGCACCTGGTTATACTGAGGCCTTGGAGATGATTTCCCCAGGAAGTTTGGACTTCGGAGGGGTCAGGCAGAACACCTGGTGCACCTGGTGACACTTACGCCTTGGAGATGATTTCCTCAGGAAGTTTGGACTTCGGAGGGGTTAGGGCGTACACCCGGTGCACCTGGTATTAATTACGCCTTGGAGATGATTTCCCAAGGAAGTGAGGACTCCGGCGGGGTCAGGGCGGACACCTGGTGCACCTGGTGATACTTACGCCTTGGAGATGATTTTCTCAGAAAGTTTTGATCCCAGTGGGTTCACATCATCAAGTTTACTATTAGGATAGCATCTTCAGAGTGTGGTTATTACCGGGTACACCAAGTATTTTCCCTGGCCCATCCAGGGTCAAAATTTCTTGATAAAATTATCTCCAAGGCGTAAGTATAACCAGGTGCACCAGGCATTTGCCCTGGCCCCTCTGGAGTCAAAACTTCCTGGGGAAATTATCTCCAAGGCGTAAGTATTACCAGGTGCACAAGGTATCCGCCCTGGCCCCTCCGGAGTCAAAAGTTCTAAGGGAAATCATCTCCAAGGCGTAAGTATCACCAGGTTCACCAGGTGTCCGCCCTGACCCCTCCGGAGTCGAAACTTCCTGGGAAAATCATCTCCAAGGCGTAAATATCACCAGGTGCACCAGGCGTTCAGCCTGACCCCTCCGGAGTCCAAACCGATTGAAGAGTAAACATAATCTTCGAAAACGCGCCGAGCCGTTGGGTGTCCGTAAGCAGCCGTAAGGAGCCGTAAGGAGCCGTAAGCAACTTTCTTACGGCAACGGATTATTCATGTGGTCTCCTATAGTAATAAACAGTTATATCTGCTCAGCATTACTTTAAATATTCAAACTTAAAAGGAAGGTTATATGTATGTTTCTGTGCGATTGAGTTTATATACCGCTCCCGCATTTTCTACAATTTCGTCCGGGCTGAATCGGGGCCCCGTACGGGCCCCGACTCTAGCCGCGTTACTCCCCGTACGGAGCCAGGCTCATTGGCTGGGCTGCCCGGCTACAATTCCCTGTCGGGCTGAGATTTGAAATAATTTTTTTAAGAAGTTTAGCCTGTAGTAGGGCCCAGTAACTCACTAGGTGTGAGCCCGATGAGTATGTACAATTATAATTGTTTTTTAATTGTTTGAACAAGTTAACAATTGAAAAAAAGGTTTAAGGGTCCGTAGGGCCTACAGTAGGGACCCAGGCCCTATTCTGTCGGGCCCATTTGATCCTAAATTTTGTAAAAAAAACTTTGCTAGACCAAGGGTAGTCGAAAAAGTGATTTTTTTCCAAGTTATTGAGGTATTAACGTTAAAGGGCTCTTTGAGCCCTCCACTGGACCTCACAATGGACTAGAAAAATTTTTGAAAGTCCTACAGAGCCTACAATTTTTGCATTTTCCCGAATCTGTGGTGAACAGTATGGGTTTCCATTTGAAAAAATGGTTTTAGGGTCCGTAGGGTCTATAGTAAGGGCTCGGGCCCTATTTTGTCTGGCCCATCTGATCCTAAATTTTGTTAGAAGTAACTCTTACATTACATGTGCTATAGAAAAAATTCATATTTTTCAAGTTATTCAGCCCATCCGCTACTAAATAGACACCCTGCATATTTTAATTTAAATCTTTTTTTACAAGTTGTTACTTATTTTTACTAAAAGATGTAAGGCACTCTCGTGGGCCCCTGCTTGATACGGTGCAGCGCTTAAGCCTACTTAAGGCCATTTTTAACATTTAGTAACCTCAAGTGATGAAAAAAATGATAAGATGCATGCCGGTCTGATACAAATTTTCGTAATTGTATTTGACGTAAATTGTCTGCATCAATTTTTTAAAAATATTTAAAAGGTTGTAAGGCACTTTTCAGATAATCTTATGAATTTTTTATTTTAACTTCCACCAAGGGGCCACATACGGGGTGATATTGATATATATGGGTCAAAATAATACTTTTCGGCAAATCAGCCCGCATGAGGTTCATGGATTTTATTGCAATTTTTTTTTGGCAAAAGTACTATTTAATAGAAGACTTTTGCCGCAAACTAGAGGTCTCTATCTTATTTCTGCTTGGTGCTAGATTTTTTCAAAGATTGAATAATGGCCTATTTTTAAGCTATTTTCAGCAAATTTAAGGTATTTTTCGATATATTATAACTTTTGATCTAAATGAGATGGAAACCTCTAGTTTGCAAAAAATTTTGTTCAAAATAAGTTCTCTTTTGTAATAGTATTTTTCGTATCTAGAGCGTAAAATTTTACTTTACGCTCGAGTGTGATCGTGGCGGCCGAGGGTCGGCGAAGCCGGCCCGAGGGTCGCCGATCTCACGAGACGTTACGCTCGCGATACGAACATTATTTTTTTTTATATTTTGCGAACAGTCATCTTTTTACGTAACGATTTTAGTGTGTTGAATGATCACTTGACGAACTAGGCGCTGCTCAGCGCCTACGACACTTCGAGCAGCCCAATCAGCTTTAAAACTACTATTTTTTACATTTTTTAATTTTTTCTAAGTGTGCGTAAAGGGATTATTTACGCACTAAAATCAATGCGTAAAAGAAGACTTTACGCATACTATGAAAAAAAAATATTTTGACAACATAGTTTGGTTATTTTTATAATAATACAGTCCTACACAGATATTGCCATTTTTGCTCATTTGCGGGTGTCTTCAAACGACCGTACCTTTTTCTAGGCCTAATTTTTATGCATATTAAAAAAATTTTTAATTTTTTTCATGATAAAACAAAACTTTGCGACCAACCGGAACCCTGTACGATCTTCCGCTTCCAAGTTACAGGTGTTTAAAGTTGTCAAAAAACACAAAAAACGCGTTTTTTACGATTTTCACACGCATTTTTGAACTGTTTCGACCTTCTTTTTCTGTCAAAAATATGTGGAATCTTCTCTTCATATGTTTCCAAACAAGCTCCCATAGTAATTATTGTGCGGATTTGGGGTTTTAGTTGATTCCAAAGCATACACTTTTGATACATTTTATGTGTTCAACTAGTGTTTTTTTAACAATATACACGCTACATTTAACTTTTTCGTTTATTATAGATGTTTTGAAAATATTTTTTGACTAAAAACTATTTAAATTCCAGCCAAAATTAGGTCGCCTGCTATGAAAAAATTGGTACTCAACGAAATATTGATCTCAATATCAAAATAATATCACTATTGAATGTCCACACGTGTGGCACACGTAATATTATTTTCAAGTAGTTGATTATAAAAGGGAATAAAATATGAATATAGTTAACTATTTAATGTTTTTATAGCCTCTTATGTCATAAATAATCAAAAAATTGGTTTTCTTACATGCTTTTCTTTAACTCACAATGTTTCGTCGTCGTCGTCGTACGTTCAAAACTGCCAAGCTCTCGAACTTAAACATAAAACCTGAAGGTCCGAAATTTTGCGGAGGGCCTAGGTTCGCATGAAAATACATGAATCCGTAGTCACTTATCGACCTGGACCTCCAGGTCGCCGATGACGGGGGTACCTGAGGGGTCATCTCCGAGAATTAAATTCTTTGGGGATGACTTTGAGGAAAGTTCTAGGGTATTTATCGAGAAAATTTGAACTTAAGTACCAAGGTCACCGATTATGAAGGTTCTCGGTGTACCTGGGGGTCATCTCCGAGAATTCGGGTCGAATTCTTGGGGTATGACTTAGGATAGAGTTCGGGGGTGTTTTAGAGCAAATGAGGAAGAAGTTTGAACCTGGAGAGCCAGGTCGACGATGACGGGTGTACCTAGCGAACCTGAAGGTCATCTTCGAGAGTTAGGGACAAGTTCTGCGGAAATGACTTAAGAGTTTGCAGAGGTTCTAATTTGGCAGTTATCAATATATTTGAATAAAAAAAAATGTTTCAAATATTATAATTGTAAAAAGGATGATGATGAAAATTTCAATAATAACCAAATTTTAAACAATAATTAGACTTAAAATCTTACGCTAAAAATATTCTTTTCATTTTTCTGTCAATTTATCTAAATTACATAAGCTAAGACTAAACAGTAGAAAATAAAAAATAAATAAGTTTTGAAAAAAATTTTATAGTACTCCTGGTCACTCTAACCACAAAATCAAATCTTTGATGCGTGTTTTCGGTGACTCGTACTATAAAATAGTATATAGTACGAGTGCAGCACGTCACCAGGGCTTATTAAGGACCTCGTGCTCCGCTTCGCTACGCACTCGGATCCTTAAAACCGCCCCGGTGACGATGCTGCACCCGTACTATAATATACTATTTTTTAAGAATAGAAACTATAAAAAAAAAAACAATGGGAATGTAAAATCAGCTACAACGTATAATATTATATTATTATATTATAATATAATATTATATGTTATATTATAATATTATATAAAATATTATAACTAGGGGGGGTACCCCCCTGCTCGCTCCGCTCGCCAACCCCCTAACATATGAAGCATTGGAGCTAACCATTAAGAAATTTTTTATAATTAGCTTGTTATTTTCCAACATTTCATGAAGACTTGAACAGGTTTCCACACTACCACATAGGTACTGTTCCAGTGCGTTGGTTTTTTTTCCAAAATTTTTTACATAAAAAATTTTTGATTATTCATTTATTCAAAATATTAAAAAAAAAAAAAAAAAAAAAAAACCTAAAAATTTTGGAATGTGGAACCATTGCCAATAGCCGTATAACCACATGATTTAATTTAAACAAAAATTTTGAAATTAAAAAAAAATGAATCACATCAATGTTAGAATTGGTTAATTAATAGGAAATAATTTAAATTAATTTAAAAAAAAATAATTTTGAAAGAAGATTTATAATTAAAAAAAATATATTATAAATATTTTAATAAATTTAATATTTAATAAATTTACTTCGATAAAATTATTTAAAATTTTTTATGCTTTTCATCTAAATACATTTTTCCAAACTACATTTTTTAATTTATCTTTGTCTTGTGAGTCATTTTGAATAAAAATTTTATCTGAATTTTTAGACCTAGATAACGATACATATAATTGTCCGTGTGAAAAAAGTTCAGTTTTTATGTATATACCGACTTCATCAAAACTTTGCCCTTGTGACTTATTTACTGTCATTGCATTGAACCTCTGCAGAACTCTTAAGTCATCCCCGCAGAATTTATCCCAAACTTTCGAAGATGACCTCCAGGTTCCTCAGGAAAATTTAAATTGCCTCAATAAATACTCTATAACACCTCTTAAAGTCATTTCCGCAGAACTTGTTCCTAACTCTCGAATATGACCTCCAGGTTCCCTAGGTACACCCGTCATCGTCGACCTGGCTCTCCAGGTTCAAACTTCTTGCTCATATGCTCTAAAACACCCCCGAACTCTATCCTAAGTCATACCCCAAGAATTCGACCCGAATTCTCGGAGATGACCCCCAGGTACCCCGGGAACCCTCTTCATCGGTGACCTTGGTTCTTAGATTCAAATTTTCTCGATAAATACTCTAGAACTTTCCTCAAAGTCATCCCCGAAGAATTTAATTCTCGGAGATGACCCCTTAGGTACCCCCATCATCGGCGACCTGGAGGTTCAGGTCGATAAGTGACTACGGATTCATGTATTTTCATGCGAACCTAGGCCCTCCGCAAGATTTCGGACCTTCAGGTTTTATAGGCTCCAAGTTCTAGAGCTTGGCAGTTTTGAACGTACGACGACGACGACGAAACATTGTGAGTTAAAGAAAAGCATGTAAGAAAACCAATTTTTTGATTATTTATGACATAAGAGGCTATAAAAACATTAAATAGTTAACTATATTCATATTTTATTCCCTTTTATAATCAACTACTTGAAAACAATATTACGTGTGCCGCACGTGTGGCCCACACATGTGGACATTCAACAGGGATATTATTTTGATATTGAGATCAATATTTCGTTGAGTATCAATTTTTTCATAGCAGGCGACCTAATCTTGGCTGGAATTTAAATAGTTTTCAGTCAAAAAATATTTTCAAAACATCTATAATAAACGAAAAAGTTAAATGTAGCGTGTATATTGTTAAAAAAACACTAGTTTAACACATAAAATGTATCAAAAGTGTATGCTTTGGAATCAACTAAAACCCCAAATCCGCACAATAATTACTATGGGAGCTTGTTTGGAAACATATGAAGAGAAGATTCCACATATTTTTGACAGAAAAAGAAGGTCGAAACAGTTCAAAAATGCGTGTGAAAATCGTAAAAAACGCGTTTTTTGTGTTTTTTGACAACTTTAAACACCTGTATCTTGGAAGCGGAAGATCGTACAGGGTTCCGGTTGGTCGCAAAACTTTTGTTTTATCATAAAAAAAATTTAACAATTTTTTAATATGCACTAAAATTTAGCCTAGAAGAAGCTACGGTCGTTTGAAGACACCTGCAAATGAGCAAAAACGGCAATATCTGTGTAGGACTGTATTATTATAAAAATAACCAAACTATGTTGTCAAAATATTTTTACAAAAACAAACTAATTTTGAACAAAATTTTTCGCAAACTAGAGGTTTCCATCTCATTTAGAACAAAAGTTAGAATTTATCGAAAAATACCTTCAATTTGCTTAAAATAGCTTAAAAATAGGCCATTATTCAATCTTTGAAAAAATCTAGCACCAAGCAGAAATAAGATAGAGACCTCTAGTTTGCGGCAAAAGTCTTCTATATATATATTTACAATCCCTGAACTAATGGTTTTGTCAACAAAATTTTTAGTGGCGAGTGCATACTGTCCACCCCCATCCCCCTTACCTTCTGAACCCTTTTAGAACACAATTTTTAACTCTCCAAAAAAGCAGCTTTAGTAAATTCAATACTACTTTCACCCATATGGATGAAATCAAACGTGTCAATGCTTGTTTAATACTTAAGGATCAAGCTTTAAAATGAGCCTAACCACGTTGCAAAATATTAAACAGGTGAGCAATAGCATTCATTTGCTCTTGGGTGTCCGAAATTCGGTTCAGTTACTTTATATTATAAACAAAAAATCACCCGCCAACCTTGGCTTCGTCACCTAAGTAGTGCACCGTTGCAATTAGCACTCATTCTCAATCTGAAATAGGGATGGGTGATTATCAAAACAATTGACGATTGGAATGATATTACAAATCGGTATGAATCGCCATAATCAAATCAACCATAATCGCCAAACCTTATTTCAAAAACAGCACGGAAATTGACCCAGTTTTCGGTAACGAATCGAGAGATATTTAAATAAAACGATTATTATAAATAAATTTTTTTTTTAGTTCAGGCAAATCTGTAGCGTGCAAAACAGAGGAAGGTAAAGACGTGAAAAATAATAATTTTTTTGAAACAACGTTTCAAGAGGTAAGTGTAGATAACACGTCTGTACCGAAACATACTATTGAAATTGTAACTGAATGTTTAAACAAGAAAGATTTTAACGGTATTGTATCAGCAGATATCAACTATGATGAAATAAAAGAAAGTAATGATTTCAATAAAAATGATTCTTGTTTTAGATATAATTCATGTACTTTAAAAGATTTTTATCATGACCATAGTTATATTACAATAAGTGAGAGTATCATAGACACAAAAGAATGTGTTTATAATAATTTAGAAAATTATAATCATAATTTAGATTTATCTAATCAAGACATATCTGAGAATTCTTTGCTGGAAGAAGAATATGAAGAAATTACAGATTATATAGTTTTAAATGAAACGATAGAACCAAATGTAGAAGCTGAGATCTTTAATAATATTGATGCATTTACGTATTCTGAAAACAAAAAAATAGTTTGTAAACCTGAAATTCGTAAGACAAAAAGATCTACAAGTTGTGATGATATTATTGTTGAAAAAAAAAGATGCTTGGAAAGCTCTACAGAGTCTGTCTTGACTAATGAAAAAAGTAATACTCTGCTTGCGGAAAATAAATCCAAAAGCAATGAAGTAAATTTTGATAACAAAATTGGTTCTGATGGTATTAATATTCAAAAAAAATCAACAGTAATACCAGACAAGACCATTCAAGAATTTGACCAAATGGTCAAAGAAATTCCTAAAGTAGTCAACCGTCAAATTGTAGATTTTGATTACATGTGGTCACAATGTCAAAAGAAATTTGCTGATTGCAAAATGAAAGATATTGAAATTATTGAAAAAAAAACTGTAGGCTTATATCATAGATTCCAATTGCACTGCCGAGATTGCGATAAAATAGAGTCTATTTTATCTGAAGATCCAGACTCTAACGCTTTAGAACTGAGCAAATCATCAGTTTTGGCCACACTTAAAACTGGATTTAGTTTTGCAGGTCTAGAAGAGCTTTTTGCATGCTTGCATTTACCATGCATGACGTTTCCTACCTACAAAAAACACCATGATTTTTTGTACCATAAGATTTCGGAACTATTTGAAAACACTATGGTAGAAGCTGCCGAAGAAGAAGCAAAAGTAGCTAGAAAAAATGGCGATATTGTTCCAAATACTGATTATCCTTTTACAGGTGGGAGAGGAGATGGAACTTGGGGAAAACGATCATTTGGGAATCAATATAATTCCCTGTATGGAGCAGCAGTTATAATAGGAGTACATACTAATAAAATATTGCACATGTCAGTATTTAACAAACGTTGTGCTTACTGTGATATGTATAAAAGAAAGGGTGAGGAAGCCCCGCCCCACGATTGCTACCATAATTATCCGCGTAGTAAAGCCTCTACGGCAATGGAGGCGCAAGGTTTACTTGAAGGTTTCAAAAACAGTATCGAAAAGCGTGGACTTGTGTATAAGTATTTTATTGGAGATGGTGATAGCAACTTTATGAAACAATTAACAAGTAATAACCCCTACGATCACATTAATATATATACAAAAAAAATTGAATGTACTAATCATTTATATCGTTGTTTGTGTAAAAAACTCAATAGAGTTGCAAGCATGACACAGCGCAGAGGAGAAATAAAAAAAGTTGGGTTTGTAAGTTTGCGCACGTTAGTTAAGCGAAGATATTTAAAAATCAGAGCAGAAATCGAAAGAGCTGTGGAAAGAAGGCTTACCATGAAAGATACTTCGTGGGAGATACAAATCGAAGAATTACGCAAAGATATTTTGAACACCCATTACCACGTTTTTGGACAGCATAAAAATTGTAAATCAAGAGGAATAAGCAATTGTCAACAAACTAATGATAAAAACTATGTTTTGCTTTTAAAATCTTATGGTTTTTTTGCCCCAATAGATGATGCAGTAAAATATATTAGCTGTCATGCTGAAAGTTTATTATACAAAGAAGACACAAATATTGTTGAATCATTCAATAGTTATATAGCAAAAACTACTGGAAATAAAGCTCGAAATTTAAGTCAATCAAATCAATATAACAGTAGGTGTAAAGTAGCAGGCATACATTTTAATTCCGATGAGCACGGTCTCACAACAATATACAAACATCTTGGAAAAGATGATACCTACGTCAGAGTTTTGGAAGATGAACACAAGAAAAAGACTGAAACAGAAAAAGAAAGAAGAGCACTACAAGGAAGGAAAAAAAATCGTGAATTTGGTAGCTTAGACGAAAACTACGGAGAAAATTGTGAAAAGCCAGACAAAGATCCCAAAACGATTGAAAAAGAAAAAATTGAACATAAAGAGTATTTAAAAGAAAATCAGAAGAATCGATTGCAAATAGAAATCGATACTCGTTTACAAAGCGAAAAACCCTTCTGGAAAGAAGTGAGAAAGAAAATGCTAACAACCTCGCATTTTGCTATAATATGTAAAAAAAAAGAAGATTCTACATGCAAGCATATTGTGAAAGCTATTACTCGACCTGGATTTGATACCGCAGATATGAAATATGGTCGAGATATGGAACCAATAGCAAGAAATGAACTAGAAAAGAGATTTGGTATTAAAATTAGACTTGCTGGATTAATCATCGATGCAGAAAATGAAGTTTTAGGCACATCTGTAGATGGTCTTATCGACAATTGGAATGGCAACGATTACACGGTTGAAATAAAATGCCCTGCTAGCGCTGCTTATATGACGCCAGAGAATGCAATGAAAACAATAAGTCGTTTAAAAATAATGGACAACAAAACAGGAAAGATGAAAAAAAACCACAACTTTTATTATCAGATACAAGGGCAGTTACACATTACTCAACGAAAATATTGTTTGTTTGCTTTATATACTAAAATGGGCCTTTTTCATACAATCGTTGAAAGAGATGAAAAATTTTTTAAAGAAGAAATGGAACCGAAACTTATGGCATTTTACGAGGAAAGTCTATTGATGGAAATTTTAGATAGCCGTCTTGATAGAAATATGGAACCAAGAGAAAAACCCGCAGCTCAAAAAAAAATTGATGAAAAAAAAAAGAAAAAGCCGAAAGAAAAGAAGACACAGAAACTAGTATCAGATGAACAAATTCATGCAGTTATCAATCAAATCGTTCTCAGTGACTTAGAAGATGATGACAAAACATTGAGTGAAGACGAAAGTGATTGCTTAAATAAAAGTTGTGTAAAAAAAGAAA
Organism: Encarsia formosa; assembly: GCA_038277355.1. Lineage (NCBI taxonomy): Eukaryota > Metazoa > Arthropoda > Insecta > Hymenoptera > Aphelinidae > Encarsia > Encarsia formosa. The sequence continues at coordinate 19,714,730 of CM076184.1, forward strand.
AAAACATTGAAACAAAAAAAAATATCAAATTAGAAAAAAATTTTAAAGTAAAGTCTTCTCAAGTATCAAGAAAAAAAAGTGACCGAATTATCAGAAGAAAGACAGTTTTAGCAGTAAAACGTTCCCCCTCTATAAGAAAAACAAATAAACAAAAATTAAATAAAAAATTACTTATCAAAACTTACTCTACTCGAAGAATGGGACGAACTCTTAACTTAGAGCGATATCAACTTGAAACTTTAATCCCTAGTATAATTTCTTCTGAAAAGAATCTAAGATTCCCGCCAAGAGATATCCAAAACTATGATTTTGCAAATGAAGAATTTAGAAGAGACGAATCGAATCAATCTAATTTGTCTCGTTATTTAAAAAATAAAACTTTTGATATCACATCTAGACGCACGGAGAAACGAAATGGTGTAGACAAAACCCTTCCTTATGATAAGTGGATTGAAGATAAAGAATGGTGGTTGAATGATGATGTTATTGATGGATTTTCAGAAATCTTACGAGATGAAACTGCATTTGAAAGTCACAGTGTAGAATACCTACTTAATCTTAGAGATGTTCAACCAGTTAAAACAAATAAGAGCATACAAATAATTGGAGGACTAGTTGATTTAGATCATTGGCGATTAGCTGTTTATGATGGTTCGAACATAACTATATTTGATCCAATGGGCCCAGATTACAAGCCACTTTTTGAAAGAGAAATATTATATTTAAAACAACGTTTTCCAAATGCAAAAACAGTTACTTTTGCTGAATTGAATACTCGTCAACCAGATACCTCTAGCTGTGGAGTTTATTCTGCAGCACTGGCTGTGGAAGCGGCTCTAGCAGACGATATCTCTGAGGTGAGTGAAGTTCAACTAAGTTCTGATGTGTACTTGATGCGCCAAAAATATGTAGAAATATTGAGAACAAAAAAATTGTCGCGTTTTCCTCGTGAAAACCATTGAAAAAATTTTTTGTGTACCAATTAAATGAAATTCAAAAAATTTTTTTAAACTTCAATACAAAAAGTGAAAAAAATTATTAAAGCATAACCAAACAAAACTCATTTTTGAGATAATGTCATTAAAATTTTTAAAGTTTTAAATAAATATGCGTCACTTAAACGTAAATTCAGAAGAGTTGGAAAATTCTATTCTAACTCGAGAGTTGAGAATTATCACAAGGTTTGAAAATAGTATGCAAATAGAATGACTAAAAAGAAATAAAAATAATTTTCTAGTCTAAAACATGAATATATATAAAATATATACATCTGTATGAAGAGAGAAAAAAAAAGTAAGGAAACAAATAAAAAAAAAAGGAAAAAAAAATTATCAAAATCAAATGAACAAAATTGTCGTCACAACACCACGATTATTAAAAAAACAAAAAAACAAAAAACAAAAAAAACAAAACAAAAAAATAAAATAAATGAATGAATGAATATAACAAAATGAACAGATTTGATTAAATCCACACTTTCATAAAAAAAATTAATTCAAAAAAGTGTGAATAAAAATTGAAAAAAAAAAAAAATATTGTATCAAATGGAAAAACTTATGTTAACAACAAAAATAATAGTATTGTCGACACCTGTGGGAGTAAAAAATAAATTAGCCCTTAGCAAACAGAAATTAATGCCCGAGCTGAAGGGTACGGTATCAAAGCTTTGCTAATGGTTAGTTTATTTTTGCACTTCCACGTGTGCACTATACTTTTCAACAGGAGGCAAGGAAAGTGCAAACTACCTGATTGAGGCAAGGACATTTCTGCGCCGTGTGTTGAAAAAATTCTTTTTAAAAATGTTTAAGAGAACAATTGTTGAAACAGTTACTGAAAAGAAAAAAAAAAGAAAAAAAAATAATTCTATTAAGTGAAAAAAGAATTTGAAAATAAATTATTGAAATCAAATGAAAACAAGTTTCCGAACAAAAAAAAATTTATTTAAAAAAATGTTAAATAAACATTGTAAGTGTTCTTTTACTTATATAAAAAAAAAAAAAAAAAAAAAAAAAAAAGTACCTAATACAGAAATGAGAGTAAAAAAAAAAAGAAAAAATTAATAACTACACACTACAAAAAAAAAATTGGTTTAATTGAAACCGTACTTTCGAGAAAAAAAAGTAGAAATACGCATTTAAGAATTTTTTTTCTTTATTATTAAAATTTAAACATTACAAAATAGTAACGATAAAATTTTTTTATTGATTTCATAGAATGAAAATGTTGATACTTTTTATTTATAATAAATAATCTAAAATTTTGTCTCTAAAATTGGAAAATAAGAAAAAAAAAATGAGTTAAAAATAAAGTTATGGAGTAAAATTTTATGAAAATAAAGTGAACAAAAGTAAATCTAACAAAAACATAATCTATTGAGCAATTGGAAAAAATGAAAATTATCATTATTTGAAAAGTGCAATTGATTCATTAATGTTACATGATTCAAAACAAAAAAAATTTTAAACAAGACTAAAAAAGAAGTATTTGACGTGAAAACCGTTCAATTCAACTTGAACATGAAATACTCTAGCGAAAATCATTGCATGATGTCTTCATGCAGTGAACCAACTACTCACGTCTACGTCGTGCTAGGGAGGCAACACATCATTCAAATATTATAATGTTGTGGCTAGGAAGTAGCGCTGGTTTCTAATATTTGTTCACAATTTCGATTACGCAAGTAAACGTTTTGGGATCAAATTGCAGACGCAACCCTTGGTAAAGTATCAGATCGAAGTGAAAAAATTTTTCCAGGATGCTGTAATATTGAATGCATATTATTATAGTGCTTAGGTTTCCAACGGACTTTCACGTAAGTATTCTTTACTGAATACTTATTATTTATCATTTATATTAAACTAAAATATTTATTTTTCTTTTCAGCGCTAAAACAAAAGCTGACAGACTCTGGTTTAAATTACTATTATGGATTCTAAAGGGCGGTAGCCCTTTATCGGCGATCGTCATTTACTTTACACCTCTCCCAGGTCCCGTCAACTCAGTAAGAAAAAAGTGGGAAGGTAACAGTGGAGGTTATATCAGTTCTGAGTTGCCGTCCAGGTGGCGCAGAGTCGCAAATCGAAGAATATTCAAACCAAATATTTTTCATGAACTCGCGAGCGTGATAGTACAAAATAAATTTTTAGCTAAATTGCTATCATGTTGATAATTACGGATGAATAAATATTTTTTCCAGATAAATATGAATAAGAGAAAGGAATAAACAATTTTCAAGCTGTTTAACCAAAAACAAACTAGTTTAAAAAAAAAAAAAAATTATTAATTCAATGTTTGAACGAATAAACTAACCTAACTAGCGTTCAGAAAAAATTAAAAAATCCGTAATGGAAGAGGTTGAACGATAAAATAAAATTAACGAATGGCCTCCCAAGTCTTTAAACCAACATAGCCTGAGCGACAAATAGAATGTAATAACTAGCTTTTTATCCCACAAGTCTTAAAACCTACATACCCTAAGCGTCAAGTAGGATAAAAAACTAATTGTTTATCCCTGAAGTTATTAATCCCCCAAGTTTTATTGAAACCTACATACCCTGGGCGTCAAGCCGAATAAAATACTAATTGTTTATCCCTAAACCTTCAAACTAAAAATCCTTGGCGTCAAGCCGAACTCGCTCGCAAGTTTTTTTTATGAATAAATTAATAAATAAATACAAAATCCCCCAAGCTGCTACAACCCCATAAGGCCGGGCTCGCGAGATTTTTTTATAAATAAATGGATGAATACAAAATTCCCCAAGCAGCTACAACCCCATAACGCCGAGCTCGCGAGATTTTTTTATAGATAAACAATTAAATACAAAATCCCCACAGCTGCTAGAACCCCATAACGCTGAGGTCGCGAGATTTTTTTATGAATAAATGACTCAACAAATAATTCCCCAAGCTGCTACAACCCTATAAGGACGATCTCGCAAGTTTTTTTTATGAATGAATAAATAATTACAAATTCCTCCAAGCTATTAGCAGCTTGGGGGATTTAGTATTTTTTTATTTAAACATAAAAAAAACTCGCGAGCTCGGGGTTATGGGGTTGTAGCAGCTCTGGTATTGTGTATTTATTTATTTATTTATCGAAAAAACGCGCGAGTTCGGCGTTATGGGCTTGTGGCAGCTTGGGGGATTTTGTATTTAATTTTTTATCTATATAAAAATCTCACGAGCTCGGCGTTATGGGGTTGTAGCAGCTTGGGGGATTATTTATTGAGTCATTTATACATAAAAAAATCTCGCGACCTCGGCGTTATGGGGTTGTAGCGGCTTGAAGGATTATGTATTTATTTATTCATTCATAAAAAAAAATCGCGAGCTCCGCGTTATGGGGTTGTAGCAGCTTGGGGGATTATTTATTGAGTCATTTATTCATAAAAAAATCTCGCGAGCTCGGTGTTATGGGGTTGTAGTAGCTGGGTGTTTTTGTATTTATTTATTTAACTATAAAAAAAATCTCGCAGCTCGGTGTTACGGGGTTGTAGTAGCTGGGGGGATTTTGTATTTATTTATTTATTTATTTGAAAAAACTCGCGAGCTCGGCGTTATGGGGTTGTAGCAGCTTGGGGGATTTTGTATTTATTTATTTATTTATAAAAAAATCTCGCGAGCCCGGCCTTATGGGGTTGTAGCAGCTTGGGGGATTTTGTATTTATTTATTTATTTATTTATAAAAAAAACTTGCGAGCGAGTTCGACTTGACGCCAAGGATTTTTAGTTTGAAGCTTTAGGGATAAACAATTAGTCTTTTATTCGGCTTGAAGCCCAGGGTATGTAGGTTTCAATAAAACTTGGGGGATTAATGACTTCAGGGATAAAAAATTAGTTTCTTATCCTACTTGACGCTTAGGGTATGTAGGTTTTAAGACTTGGGGGATAAAAAGCTAGTTTTTTCATTCTATTTGTCGCTCAGGCTATGTTGGTTTAAAGACTTGGAGGGCCATTTGTTAATTTTATTTTATCAGTTAACCTCTTCCATTACGGATTTTTTAATTTTTTCTGAACGCTAGTTATGTTAGTTTATTCGTTCAAACATTGAATTAATAATTTTTTTTTTTAAATAACTAGTTTGTTTTTGGTTAAACAGCTTGAAAATTGTTTATTACTTTCTCTTATTCATATTTATCTGGAAAAAATATTTATTCATTCGCAATTATCAACATGATAGCAATTTAGCTAAAAATTTATTTTGTACTATCACGCTCGCGAGTTCATGAAAAATATTTGGTTTGAATATTCTTCGATTTGCGACTCTGCGCCACCTGGACGGCAACTCAGAACTAATATAACCTCCTCAATCCTCTGTTACCTTCCCACTTTTTTCTTACTGAGTTGACGGGACCTGACTAAACGCTATATGCCTAGAAAAAAGTGCGGAGGGAGCGGAGAGGAGCGAAAAGAAGTCTAAGTGCTCAGTCATGCGCAGAACAGCGTGAGGGCCCACGTGACCAAGTTTAAACCATTTTATTCATCCCAAATCAACAACCCAATATCCTGATGAATAAATAAATAAATAAATGATACCCCAAGATCCTACAACTCAATAACGCTGGGCGTCTAGTTTATTTTATTGATAAATAAATAAGTAAATAACACCCCAAGCTCCTACAACTCAATAACTCTGGGCGTCTAGTTTTTATTTAACAAATAAACAAATAAATAATACCCCAGGCTCTAACAACTCAGTAACGCTGAGCGTCTGGTTTATTAATATTATTTTTTTAAATAAACAAATAAATAATACCCCAAGCTCCTACAACTCAATAACGCTGGGCGTCCATTTTTTTTTTTTTTTTTTTATAAATAAATAAACAAATAAATGATATCCCAAGCTCCTACAGCTCAGTATCGCTGGGCATCTAGTTTATTTTATTGATAAATAAATAAATAATACCCAAGCTCTTACAACTCAATATCGCTGGGCGTCTAGTTTTTTTTTAACAAATAAACAAATAAATGATACCCCAGGCTCTAACAACTCAGTAACGCTGGGCGTCTGGTTTATTATTATTATTTTTTTAAATAAACAAATAAATAATACCCCAAGCTCCTACAACTCAATAACGCTGGGCGTCCAGTTTTTTTTTTTTTTTTTTATAAATAAATAAACAAATAAATGATATCCCAAGCTCCTACAACTCAGTATCACTGGGCATCTAGTTTATTTTATTGATAAATAAATAAATAATACCCAAGCTCTTACAACTCAATATCGCTGGGCGTCTAGTTTTTTTTTAACAAATAAACAAATAAATGATACCCCAGGCTCCAACAACTCAGTAGCGCTGGGCGTCTGGTTTATTATTATTTTTTTAAATAAATAAATAATACCCCAAGCTCCTACAACTCAATAACGCTGGACGTCCGGTTTATTATTATTATTTTTTTAAATAAATGAATTTTAAATAAATAATACCCCAAGCTGCTATAACTCAATAACTCTGGGCGTCTAGTTTTTTTTTTATAAATAAATAAATATAGAAACAATCTTCGAGCACCTACAACTCAATAACGCTGGGCGTCTAGCTTTTTTTTTTATAATTAAACAAATAAATGATACCCCAAGCTCCTACAACTCAATATCGCTGGGCGTCCAGTTTTTTCATAAATAAACAAATAAATGAATCATACCCCAAGCTCCTAAAACTCAATAACGCTGGGCGTCCAGTTTTTTTTTTTTTTTTTTTTTATAAATAAATATATATAGAAACAATCCCTCGAGTACCTACAACTCAAAAACGCTGGGAGGCTAGTTTTTTTTTTTTTTTTTAAACAAATAAATAAAAAAAACTAGCCTCCCAGCCTTTTTGAGTTGTTGGAGCTTGGGGTATTACTTAATTATTTATTTATAAAAAAAACCCAGACACCCAGCGTTATTGAGTTTTAGGAGTTTGGAATATGATTCATTTATTTGTTTATTTATGAAAAAACTGGACGCCCAGCGTTATTGAGTTGTAGGAGATTGGGGTATCATTTATTTGTTTAATTATTTATAAAAAAAACTAGACACCCAGCGATATTGAGTTGTAAGAGCTTGGGTATTATTTATTTATTTATCAATAAAATAAACTAGACGCCCAGTGATACTGAGTTGTAGGAGCTTGGGATATTATTTATTTGTTTATTTATTTAAAAAAAAAAAACTGGACGCCCAGCGTTATTGAGTTGTAGGAGCTTGGGGTATTATTTATTTGTTTATTTAAAAAAATAATAATAATAAACCAGACGCCTAGCGTTACTGAGTTGTTGGAGCCTGGGGTAATATTTATTTGTTTATTTGTTAAAAAAAACTAGACACCCAGCGATATTGAGTTGTAAGAGCTTGGGTATTATTTATTTATTTATCAATAAAATAAACTAGACGCCCAGTGATACTGAGTTGTAGGAGCTTGGGATATTATTTATTTGTTTATTTATTTAAAAAAAAAAAAACTGGACGCCCAGCGTTATTGAGTTGTAGGAGCTTGGGGTATTATTTATTTGTTTATTTAAAAAAATAATAATAATAAACCAGACGCCTAGCGTTACTGAGTTGTTGGAGCCTGGGGTATTATTTATTTGTTTATTTGTTAAAAAAAACTAGACGCCCAGCGTTATTGAGTTGTTTGAGCTTGGAGTATTAATTATTTATTTATTTATTAAAAAAACTAGACGCCCAGCGTTATTGAGTTGTAGGAGCTTGGGGTGTGATTTATTTATTTATTTATCAATAAAAAAAACTAGACGCCCAGCGTTATTGAGTTGTTGGAGCTTGGGGTATTAATTATTTATTTATTTATTAAAAAAACTAGACGCCCAGCGTTATTGAGTTGTAGGAGCTTGGGGTGTGATTTATTTATTTATTTATCAATAAAAAAAAATAGACGCCCAGCGTTATTGAGTTGTTGGAGCTTGGGGTATTAATTATTTATTTATTTATTAAAAAAACTAGACGCCCAGCGTTATTGAGTTGTAGGAGCTTGGGGTGTGATTTATTTATTTATTTATCAATAAAAAAAAATAGACGCCCAGCGTTATTGAGTTGTTGGAGCTTGGGGTATTAATTATTTATTTATTTATTAAAAAAACTAGATGCCCAGCGTTATTGAGTTGTAGGAGCTTGGGGTATCATTTATTCATTTATTTATTTATCAGGATATTGGGTTGTCGATTTGGGATGAATAAAATGGTTTGAATTTGTTCACGTGGACCCCCACGCTGTTGTGAGCATGTCTGAGCACTTAGACTTTTTTTCGCTCAGCGTTGGTATCGATATTCTGCTCAGGGGACTAAGCTATAAGTTCATGGCATACTTTTCGACCAAGCATTAGGTTCAGGTTGTTCGGTGGGCTAGTACAGGAATCCCACAAGTTTGACAACCCAATAACGCTGGGTACAGCGATAAGTAAATTATTTTTTATAAACAAATAACTAACCCGCAAGCTTCAAACCCCCGTGACGATGGAAAAAAGGATAAATGAATTTTTTTTCATAAACAAATAATTAACCGACGAGCTGTAAACCCCCATAACGCTGGAAAAATAGATAAATAAATTATTTTTTATAAACAAATAACCAACCAGCAAGCTTTAAACCCCCATAACGCTAGAAAAATAGATAAATAAATTATTTTTTATAAACAAATAAGTAACCAGCAAGCTTGAAACTCCTGTAACGCTGGAAAAATAGATAAATAAATATTTTTTTATAAACAATTAAATAAACCGCCAAGCTCTAAGCCCCAATGAGGCTGGAAAAAGCGATTAATGAATTATTTTTTATAAACAATTAAATAAACCGACAAGCTCTAAGCCCCAATAATGCTGGGGAGAGCGATAAGTAAATAATTTTTTATAAACAATTAAATAAACCGACAAGCTCTAAACCCCTCATAACGCTGGGGAAAGCGATAAATTAATTATTTTTTATAAACAATTAAATAAACCGCCAAGCTCTAAGCCCCAATGACGCTGGAAAAAGCGATAAATAAATTATTTTTTATAAACAGTTAAATAAACCGCCAAGATCGAAGCCCCAATAAAGCTGGGGAGAGCGATAAGTAAATAATTTTTTATAAACAATTAAATAAACCGACAAGCTCTAAACCCCTCATAACGCTGGGGAAAGCGATAAATTAATTATTTTTTATAAACAATTGAATAAACCGCCGAGCTCTAAGCCCCAATGACGCTGGAAAAAGCGATAAATAAATTATTTTTTATAAATAATTAAATAAACCGCCAAGATCTAAGCCCCAATAATGCTGGGGAGAGCGATAAGTAAATTATTTTTTATAAACAATTGAATAAACCGCCAAGCTCTAAACCCCATAACGCTGGGGAGAGCGATAAATAAATAATTTTTTATAAACAATTAAATAAACCGACAAGCTCTAAGCCCCTATAACGCTGGGGAGAGCGATAAATACATAATTTTTTTAAACAATTAAATGAACCGCCAAGCTTTAAACCCCAATAACGCTGGGGAGAGCGATAAATAAATTATTTTTTAAAAATAATTAAATAAACCGCCGATTTTTAAGCCCCCAAAACAATGGGGAGAGAAATAAATACATAATTTTTTATAAACAATTAAATAAACCGCCAAGCTTTAAGCCCCAATAACGCTGGGGAGAGCGATAAATACATAATTTTTTATGAACAATTAATTAAACCGCCAAGCTCTAAACCCCCATAGCGCTGGGGAGAGCGATAAATACATAATTTTTTATAAACAATTAAATAAACCGACAAGCTCTAAACCCCCATAACGCTGGGGAAAGCGATAAATTAATTATTTCTTATAAACAATTTAATGAACCGCCAAGCTCTGAAAATATTAATTTATCGAATATTATTATAGGAAATAATTAATTTATTGCTTTCCCCAGCGCTTTGGGGGTTTAGAGCTTGGCGGTTTATTTAATTGTTTATAAAAAATAATTTACTTATCGCTCTCCCCAGCATTATTGGGGCTTAGATCTTGGCGGTTTATTTAATTGTTTATAAAAAATAATTTATTTATCTCTTTCCACAGTGTTATGGGGGTTTAGAGCTTGTCGGTTTATTTAATTGTTTATAAAAAATTATGTATTTATCGCTCTCCCCAGCATTATTGGGGCTTAGAGCTTGTCGGTTTATTTAATTGTTTATAAAAAAGAATTCATTACTCGCTTTTTCTAGCGTCATTGGGGCTTAGAGCTTGGCGGTTTATTTAATTGTTTAAAAAAAAATATTTATTTATCTATTTTTCCAGCGTTACAGGAGTTTCAAGCTTGCTGGTTACTTATTTGTTTATAAAAAATAATTTATTTATCTATTTTTCTAGCGTTATGGGGGTTTAAAGCTTGCTGGTTAGTTATTTGTTTATAAAAAATAATTTATTTATCTATTTTTCCAGCGTTATGGGGGTTTAAAGCTCGTCGGTTAATTATTTGTTTATGAAAAAAAATTCATTTATCCTTTTTTCCATCGTCACGGGGGTTTGAAGCTTGCGGGTTAGTTATTTGTTTATAAAAAATAATTTACTTATCGCTGTACCCAGCGTTATTGGGTTGTCAAACTTGTGGGATTCCTGTACTAGCCCACCGAACAACCTGAACCTAATGCTTGGTCGAAAAGTATGCCATGAACTTATAGCTTAGTCCCCTGAGCAGAATATCGATACCAACGCTGTTTTCGCTCCTCTCCGCTCCCTCCGCACTTTTTTCTAGGCATATAGTGTTTAGTCGGGACCTGCCCTCTCCAATTGTATCCAATTTCGGGGCGGGACATTGGGATCGCTGATCGGGCACCAGCAGTGTGCAGGTTATAAAATTTCTCTATTCTAGTTATGAGCAAGTAATTAGTGTAGATTATAGCAAAAATAAGTATGATAATAAAAAAAATGGTGGCGTCCGTTTTCTCGATGATGGGAGAAGTTTCTTTTTGCCGACAAACTAGCAGCAGATACAGATACGGGACGACAAGCCACAGCTAGCCAACAGCGTTGAAACCGAGGTTGAAAACTTGTGAGAAAGAGATGTTTTGGTTTTTATTATGAACTTTTTCGTGGTTTCTATCTAAGTGATAAGAATAGTGTGTATTTCAAGATGTTTATTTGGAAAAACTGAAATGAATAAAAATGTCCGCAGCTTGTGTTATAGTGCAATTTATTTTGGTGCTCTTTGCAAATGTTATAGAAGAATAAACTAATCAAATTTGTGTGACGTTTACAACTATTCAGTATTTTTTTGTAGAACAATAAGGGCAAATAAAATTCACAATAGTTGTAATAAAAAGAAATTTAAGTTTTTTATGCTATCTCACTGCTGACTTAATTCAGAAATTTTGTATGCACATGAATCATTCTATAACTTGAGATCTGCTTGGCAAAGTTTGACTTCTGCTGAGAAGATAGATTCAAAGTTGTTGTGAATTAAGAAATGTTAGATGCCAATGATCAGAAATAAAATCTTTACCAATGATTGTAAAATAAATATCCAACTCAGCATGCTAGTGATGCTTATCAAGAAAGGAGTCTTACAGTTTTTCATTGTTTTTAGTATAACAAGATTGAATTTAATGTATGTACTTGATTTGGAAGGTCTTAAAAGAGCATCAACAATAGATTGTTTAATAGATCATTAGCAATTGAAACTAGTTTGTTAAAAAAATTTACCTAATAATGCGGCAATTGCCCAACCAATCACCCAAGTACTGTGCTTGAAACAAGAAATTAAAGGATGTGCTGAAAATCAATTAAAATATTCACCTAACGCTTAAGTTACCCTGATTAGTTATTTGCTCTTATTTTGAAAGCGCTTGAGAAAAGTTTTTCTATTTTTAAATAATCATGTGTAAATTTAAAGCTGCTTTTCATTTTTAGATAATGTATATTTTGCTATAGAGTAGAAACAGCTAAGTAAGCTTTTATAAGAGCAAAGTCCAATATGTGACATAAATTTAGAACTGTATTGGAAACAATGAGAGAATTATAATTCAATTAGCCGGCTGCGAAAATTTTTAAAGCTTCTAACTAACGCTGCAATAGCAATGAAAAAATCAAAAGAATTAAAATCTAGTGAAGAGGAACCCAAAAGCACTTTGAAACCTTGTATAAGAGCATCAAACATGATTAATTAAAAAAAAAAAAAAATCTCGATGCAGAAAATTAATTTAAAAGCCAAGAAACTTTCAAAACATTATCTCGAATGATTGAAGAAAAATCAGAGTCAGGTCATACAAGCAGCAACAACTTTAGGAGGAAAATAAAAGGTTTGTTTTGTTAACTTTTGATTTTATGAATTCTATTTTAATTTGATTTTATTAAAAAATACTTAATCAGTAAAATTTAGGAATGCATTTTAATCTAAAATTTTTTTCAAAGGTACTTGAAACTGGAGATAGACAAGTGAGACGATAACATGATAAACAACAAAATTTAAAAACTACCAAAGCTACAAAGTTTTAGAATGTATATATTTGGTTACACCATGTGTTTCTACATCTGTCCTGAAAAAGAAAGGAATATGCATGAATTTCAAAGAAAATGGTTCATTTACAGCAGATAAAAGAAGTTTGCCATCTACTGTACAGCAATAGGTATTTTAATTAAGTAAGTATTTGTATTAAAATTTCTCACAACTTTAATGGGAATCTAAAGCTTGTTTATTTGTTCATTTGATTTCTCTTTAGAATTATTTAAGGATTCTGCATTATTTACTTAATCAATGAGGTCATAGTAAATAAATCTACTACTCTTGAATTTATCAATATTATATTAAATATTTTGATAAAATCTGTTTAAAAATAAATAGATTTTTAATAGAATATGAGTCAAATCTAGTCTAGTTTTAATTTAAGTAAAAAACAAAGTTTTATTAAGTAGTATTATTGTAATCATTGTGTAAGTTTGAACTTTTCAAATTTTTCTGTACCTTTATTATACTTTGAAGTTTACGTTGGCTCATATAGACTTTCATTAATAAAGGTAATTTTTAAAGTATGTTCCAAAAATGCTAGTTAAACTGGAATACTTAAAAATAATTATACAATATATTTTAAAAATATCTTTGCAAGTGTTTTAGATGCTTAAATTATCAATAGCTTATACCTAAAGTTTGGTTGATTATTTATTAGACAAGAGTAAACTTTAAGAGTAGATTACATTATTATTTTTGATAAATGAATGAAGTTTTCAACCATAGGCAGTTTCATGGTCGTTTAAAAAAAAAAAAAAAAAAAAAAACTTGTAAAAATTTATTAAACTTCAAAGATGTAGTATTTTACTTACATGAGTGGGAGTGGCGTATCCAGTGGGCCCGAGACGCGTGTATCACGTCCCGAGAGCCCACTGAAGTGCCAGCCATAATTATATGAATTATTTTTGTTATTTTTGTATACATTGTTTGCAAAGTGCAGACTCCTGGTTTGATCAAGGAGGAAAGTTTGCACTTTCTGCGCCTGGTGTTGATAAACTTTACCTCTAAAAAGAGATAATTAAATATAATCAATGAAATAAAATTTTTTTATTTTTTCAATTATTTAACAGTGACTTAATTAATTATTAGGTGCTCAAGAGAACAGAGTAAGTAAGGCCAACGAACTTGCTGTATGAATCCCTAGAGTAAGGCATCATGCTCCACTGCAAGGAAGAATAAGTCTTGCTATTCTTTGACAGGAGAAACTATTTGGAGCTCACGAAGTCCAGCGTTTCAATCGTGATGCTGATGTGACGTTGCTTTGGCTGGTCGAAAAAGACGCCGTTTGTTCTCTGGATGACTTTCTCCGCGATCTTAATTCATCCAACTACTTCAGCGTACCCACAAGAACCTAGAGCATGACATGGAAGCTTTTGAAGACAATGTTGCTGCAAAGCTTCGTGCAACGAAGCTGATAGACTGATAGGAATTCACCAACCGGAGCATGCCCAGCAAATGCTCTAAACTCGCAGAGATTTCGCAGTCCCAGGAAAGTTTGACTGCTAAGGCTATGTTACGTCGCTCCAAATTCGACGACTCATACGTCTAGAACATTCTTGCTATCATGTACAGAGACCTTATATCCTAGATAAACTACATACGAGCAATTGTTTATGTTGACGAGCTAGCCAAAGATGTGGTTGATGGTAGATTTTCTACAGTGTCACCAGGAACACCTCGGTGAGATCGATGCTTTCGCTGACAGTTTACACTACTGCTTCCTCGTGAGTAGAAACTACTTGAGTGCAACTAATATGCCGCTGAAGAAGAGGCACGTAAGCTTGAGTCTCCTGCATCCGCCAATAAAAGTCTATTCAAACCGTGTCAGGATCGTCGAGTTTTTTTACATGCAGTGCATCGACTTTCGGCTTTTCTACCATGACATTGAGTACATCGATGCACAGATGGCTAAGCAAGAAGCTTTCCTTGCTAACGAAGATTCCGCTCGAAAGTGTTAATAGGTCCTGATTAAAAATCACGAGGACTTCGAAATCGTTGGCTGCTCACAAGTAAAAGAGCAAGGCTCTGGACGAGTTTGCTATCAAGCTCATTGAAGGCCAGAACTACGGAACCGAAGAAGTTTCTCAACGTCGCTCAGCCTTTCTGAATGTCAGCTCTTTGTCGCCGTGCCTTCGAAAACACGCCCACCATCAAGAGCAGTTTGAGCGTTTCGTCTAGGAAAATCAACGCAGGCAGCATCAAGCGAGAGCAGCAATAACTTGCAAGCAGCTCTACTGTGACCAGCTCTACCTACCGTAGTCATGATCCGATCGGAGTACAAAATCTTCATAAGAAACACCAGGCTGTTCTGACAGAGATCAACAGCCACGGATGCTCGGGTGGACCCGTACTATACTAGTGCTGTGCACTGGACCTGCTGGCTCTCGCATGTTAGACGAAAGACATTTCAGTACCAAGTACATCAGCCAATCGTGCGTCTAAAGTCTATGAGTCTGGGTTCAACTCAAGGAGCGTGCGAGTCAGTAAAAAACGACTTCAACGAATCGTTACCGTCTCACCAGTACCTCGCTGATGCCAGCGCTCGTTTAATTTTACGTGTTGGCACGAGGAATCGCTGAGATTGATACCAGAATCAAAGAAAACGAGAAGTAGAGTTGGAAGAATTATTCTCAAGTAGAGTAGAACGTCAAAGGAGATTTGGGTCAAGTTCATGCAGAAAAAGTTCTACGGTTTCCGCGCAAATTTCAATACTAAAGAGGTCCAAGGCTGAGATAACCGAGATCCTCATGCAGCTGATTAACTTGGGTCAGACCGATCAGGCAACTGTAAGGATTTGGACCAAAGCTCAGGAGTTGAATGAGAAATGGGGCAGTGTCTAGACACTAACAGCCGAGTCTGAAAGCTAACTGGGCTTAGCCTACAAAGTTCAACGACTCCACTGTAACATAGACGAGACCAATGATTGGATTCATGAGAAAAATAAAACTCTCAACAAGATTTGTTTGTGCAAGAATCGAACTTATTTTTATAACTAAAGGTATTTATAGGTAGCTGAAAAGTATTAATCATTTAAGTTTAATAATGTAAAACTATTAACCTTAGATTTACAATCAATTAATAAACAGTCACAGTTTGTGATGTTGTTTATTTCTTTTAAGAAAAGAAGCATTAAAATTTCGAAGGTAAAAAATAGAAATTGATGCTCCATAAAAAAATATTTTTAGAATGAATTACAGATTAAATGAAAGTAGTGTTAACAAAATTAAGTTATTTTTAAAGCAACGATTAAATTTGATTACATAAATTTTTTTTTACATGAAAATAACTATCATTAAATAAAAAGAAAAACTACCAGAAAAATTATAGTTAAAATTTGTGGATTTAATCTTGATTAGAAAAAATACAATGCAATAAAAATTTAATAATCTGCAATAACAATGAAAAATAATGTTGATGCTTGAATAAAAAAAAAAAAAAATTAATTATGAAAATTTATTATTATGTATAAATAAAACAAATATTAATTAAAATATAAATGTCTAAATTGATACACTTCTTTTTCTCAAGTAGCAATTAAAAAATTCATTATGTTAATATTCATTTAAATCCAAAAAAAGATTTAAAAATTGAAAAAATTGAAAAAAAAAAAAAAAAAAAAAAAAAAATATACTTTGTAATGGAAATATAAATGATCTATTTAAAAAAAGGAGATTATGCAACAAAATCAGATTGATCAAAATTAATAAGTACAAACTGATATATATTGCTCCAGTAGCAATCAAAAAGTTATCAAAATACTTATTATAATAAAAAAATAAGACATAAATAATTGAAAAATTAAAATAAGAAAAAAAAAACTTTATTCTTGCAATAGAAAAATAAATGATCTATTAAAAAAAAGAGATCATGCAAAAAAATTAGATTAATCAAAAAAAAAAAGTACAAACTGAATTTTTTTTGCTCCAGTAGCAATCAAAAAGTTATCAAAATATATATATCAAAATTTGAAAAAAATGAAATATAAATAATTAAGAAATTCAAATAAAAAAAATACTTTGGGCTGGCCAATACAGCAATCAAATCATGGAGTAATAAAAATCATGATCTTACAATGATCTAATTTGAAATAATAAAAAAATAAAACAAAATTTATGATTAAGTACAAAAAATAAATAATTACAACTTGCAAGAAGTAAAAAGTACATCGTTTTCAGTACTAGTTTATACGTTTGAAAAAGAAAAAAAAAAGATCATGAAACAAAATAAGATTAATCAAAATAAAAATGTACGAATCAATATACTTTTTTTGCTCCAGTGGTAATAAAAAAATTATCATCAAAATATTTATACAGGTCAAAAAAAGAGGTATAAATAATTTAAATATTAAAACAACAAAAAAAAGGACTTAAAATAATGATGTTACAATAATCAGTTCAAAAAAGGAAAAAAAAATAAAAAAAAGTTTATCATTAAATATATAAAAAAAAATTATAGTAACAATTTGCTAAAAGGAAAAAATTATATACAAAACAGTACAATTTTGTACTGTTTAAAAAACAAAGAAATAAAAGATCATGAAATAAAATCAAATTTATCGAAATAAAAAAATTCGAATCTATACACTTTTTGGCTCAAGTAGCAATCAAAAAGTTAATCATCAAAATATTTATTAATAAAAATTAAAATTACAAGAAAAAAAAGATTTTGTACTATCCTATAGAAAAATAAAAGAATTTTCTTACGATGATCTTTTTTGAAAAAGAAACAAATGAAATAAAACAAAGTTTATGATTAAATATAAAATAAAAATAAACAATAACGATGTGCAAAAAAGAAAAAATATATGCAATATACAATACAATATTGTTTAAAAGAGAAGGAAAAAAAATGGTTGTATGCATAATCAGATCAATCAGAATAAAAAAGTATGAATTGATACACTTTTTTAATTGCTCTAGTAGCAATTAAAAAGTTAATCATCATAATATTTAATCAAATGGAAAAAAAAAGAACAAAATTAAAAAAAAAAAAAATTAAAATTACAAGAAAAAAAAAATACTGTACTGGTAAACAGAAAAATAAATGATATACTTTTTAAAAAATTTAAAAATATAATCATATTATAATAATAATATAAAAGTGATTTTTTGAAAAAATATAATTAAAAAAAAATTACTGATGAAATTTTCGATTTGAAATTTGCTGCTATTTACGTTATGCGGTCGAACGGTGGCGCTGCGGCGTGGGTCGTGACCCGAAAAGTGCCAAGAGGTTAATCTAGTCTTTTTATTTATGGCGAAACTGCAGATCGGAATTACCGACATACCCGTTTGAGTCATATATCCTCCTCTTAAAACACAAAAAGACCTCGGCTTTCTTCGCTTTGTTTTTCGGTTTCTTTTCTCCTCTCCTTTCCCTTTGATTTTTCTCTTTTTCTTCGGGCTGGGTTTCGCGTTACCTACGGAAGAATCAAAATTACAGTCCCTGAAATAAGACTTGTCTGACCGCACCGGGGGTCGTACTACTTGCCAGGACTTCTCGAATTAATGTTTCGTAACCTCAATCAAGACTTGACGTTTCCGTTCGCGTGTAAGTCAAACCTCATTGATAAATCATTATGTTTGCAGCCAATCAGCCTCTGACCACGGATAAATTCGGATCCTCGTTAACCTCGGAACTCGGAGGTAATCCACCGCTGTGGGTCACCAGAAGGCCTGCCGGCAGAGGTCGCGAAGACATATTCATAAACAATGCCAAGATTATCGAAGGCAGCAACTACGAGTCGACGTTTGGCCCGAACGAAAACGAACGGAAAATCCAGGTTAGTGCCACTATCTATTTAAACAATTATACAATAAGTTTAAAAGTTATCGATAATCTCAAATCTTCGGCTGAATTCAATGGCCTATTGAATATCCTGCGGGTAGTCGAACTTTATTTCAATCTTTTGAAATCTCGGAACTGAATTATTTTTATTGGAAGCTCGAGCCATAATTGTGGCGAGTGCCAATAAATGACCCCGGAGGCCATGTATAAGCGCTCAAAGGCCCCCCGAATAATAATAATGAGCATCCCAGAATTGAGCCGGAGGGGATGGGGGACAACATTATGGAAAATTTAACGAGCTGACGGATATTATTAATGATCGCTCGGAACACTTTTTGATGTAACTTTTCTGCTGGAACTCCTGATGCCGAGGATTAATTTTGTCACCGCGGGGACTAGAGTAATCTTCAATTTGGTCTGTGAAATATTTTAGCATTTTTATTTTAATATTTTAATAAATGAAAAAAAAAATTGGTGTTGAAAAAACAGTATTTTCGAGTAATAAAGGAAACAACAGTGTGAACAAAACTTGAATGAAAGTTGGATCGAAATGTAAGTTTGATTTCATCCACTTCACGCGCAATTTTTTTATAATCAGCTGAAAACTTTTCATTCTGCAGGAAAACTTGTATACCCGAGTAAGTGTAAAAAAACAAGCTCTCGGGAAGTTTTGATTTCTCGTGCTTTTCTTTCCCGATCTCGGAGCAACTTGGAGGGGTCAAGAAAGAAATACTATGGAAAACTTCATCGCCCGAGAGTAACCCGAACGAAGAAGATGCACACAACGTTTTTTCAACGCCCCTTAAACAAAGAGAAAATTTTTCGAAACTTTTACTTTTTTACAAAACTTTCTCCTCTCAAGAATTGCATGGAAAAATCCTCTCCGATGGTCCATTCCGTAACGGAAAAAACTCTTCTTTTTGAAATGAAAAATTTTCTTCCTTCCATTATTAGAAAAAAAAAAAAAGATAATGAACAGTCGGAATATTTTTAATGAAAAATCTGTCGCGCAGTGAAAAAGCATGGATATTTAAATATCTTCTGGGCATGTTTAATTTTTCAGGATGCAGTTTGTTTGAGGCTTTTGGTATTCGAACGGTGATCAATCTCGTTTTTCATTGGCTTTTCACGTAAAATTTGATACTGATCCAGGGGGAGGAGGGGGGCATATATCCGATGCAGCTGCATGAATGCGTAGGGGTAATAATTCACCAGAGGAATAAGCCCTGGCACATTATTCAAATAAATACTAAATCTTTTTGATTTATATTAAAGCCCCATCGTCGTCATTTGGCTGCGTGACGATAGTTTATTCGATTCGTTTGCGTAAAATTTCGCATAGTATTAATCAATGATCACCGATTTGAAAAATAGTCTACTAAAATTGCTAAGAATTGCGTTGCTAGCTATTTTATTCACTTTTTTTTTTTCATTTTAATTTGAATGAATTATTATGAAATTTACAAGAATTTTTTATTTCAAAATAATCAGTAAATGAATTTTGGGTTGAAAATTAGTATGGTGGAATTTTCCTACAACTTGGCTTGAATAAATAATTTTTCTCGTAAAAATTGTGTATGCAGGCAAAAAATGTACAGTGAGGCTCATACTTTGAAGTTCGAAAAGCAGCCAATCAACCACTCAGGCATGGACGCAAGTCTGTATTGACAGCCTAGTTGTAGGGGCAAATTACGTTGTTGCTCGGTATACAAAGATACATGAGATATGAGCCTTTTCTTTCGCGGTTATTTTCAAATTATAATTAAGTCATTTATAGTTTGAAATCCTTCAGTTAAAAAAATATCAAGCTTGTTCAACAAATGAAAATCAGAATGAGCGGAGTAAAACCAGGTTCGATTCTGGTTGAGCGTTGAATTTAAATAATTAAGTACACCTGTCCAATTTAATTCCTTCGAAAACAAATGCATAATCAGGCTCCTCATCTCATCTTGGCGCGGCGATAACCAGCCTTTATCATAAAACGCAAAACCCCAAGCGCGTCGTTAAAATCGACCACTTTTTCCTTCACCAAGCCCACCCTTATCATTCGAGCGTAGATAAAACTCGACATAAATTTCCTCGTCGAGAGAGAAGAATAATAATCGCGGGGAACCGAGCGAGGAGCGACGTGGAGCGAAGCGTGGAAAAGTCAATTTTTCTCCTCGCGCTTTCATCAAAAGGGTATGGTTATCGTGTCTCCTCGAGAAGTTGAAAAAAAAAAATTAACTGACGTTAAATTTCCAATATAGACCGCGTTTTTTTCTCCCCCCCCCCCCCCGTCGTTTGGTCTCGCAATGTTAATTGCGTTTCTTTCAATTAACCGAGCTCAATCGATATGGTGTGTTTTGATAATGGCTCGCTTGATGTTGCTGGAGTTTCTTTCATTTCTTTCCTTATAAGAAATGTGCATAAATAACTCGGCTGTTTATCACGCAGCAGATTTTAATTACTGCTATTTATGAATTATGATGAAATTTTTTTAATACTAATTTAGTATTTTAGGTTCGTTTGGATATATCGGTTGGTGAGTAAAAAATAAAACTAAATTTAATTCAAAGAGTAATTTATTTAATAAATTATTATCAATATTATCACAACCTCGATCACAACAACAGTTTTTGAAAACTTTTTCTAAAAAAAAAAAAAAATACATATAAAAATAGAACTTTTTGCCTTTTAGCAAAGGCAGAGCAAACAATTTTCGTTAGGTTGAATTTTTTAATTTGTTGAACTAAACTACATGTCAGTTTTAGGACGTTTCGTGACCCACGCTTTGATTTTGGGTTCATCCAGTACTTTCTTCTTCAGAGCTTTCAGATTTTGAGCTTTGTCAATGATGTCATAACCAGTCATGGCGTTTAAGTAATCCAGGATTCCGACAAAAACAATGTCGGCTAAACTAAGCTTACTGCCAACAAAGTATCCACCATTTTTCTTAACTTGCTCATCTAAACGTTGAACGTAAAAAGGCACAAGTTCTCTTGCGATTTTGAGATTTTCTTCTTTTTTTACTGCGTTTTCTTCATAGTAATAAGCAGCGATTTCTGTGGGGAGAAAAAAACAAATCAATGATTTGGTAAAAAAAAAAATATTTTGGGCTTAAATTGATAATTTTTAAAACTTACTGGCTCGAAGATCGTGTATCGTATCTACAGTCGAATCAATTTCTAGGGCTTCCCAGTCATCTTTACCAGCAAGCTTACATTTTTTGGCTAAATACCGACAAATTGCTGTTGACTGGCACACTTTTTTTCCGTCAATTTCAAGGACAGGAACTTGGCCAAAAGGTGTTGCTGAAGCGAAAATATAAATTTTGTTTCTCTAGATTAATTTGAGAATAAAAATAAAAGTAAAAAAACAGAAATTTTCAACTTACTCGGCTTAATTTTTGGCCAATCTTCTTCATTGAAACGATCGTCAATGAAATCAATATTTGCGTAGCTTAGTAAAAATCTTATGGGTTCACCAAGTGCTGTGACATTGAAATAAGTTAATTTGCACGGAGCCATTATGACAGAAAATTAACCTGAAAATTATTAATTATTTTCATAAGTTGAATGCCTTCGTAACGTACAACTAAATTTTATTTGTAATAAAAGTTTAATTTGTTTGACAACTCTAATAATTTAATAACAACTTAATGACATTGGCTCATAAATTTTGTAAAATAATCATTTTTTTATCATAAGAAACTGTTGTCTTTTTTCAATTTTGCTAGTCTTGCATTCGATTTACTTACGTGTCGAGCACAAAGTTTTACTGTTTCGTGCTGATCGATCGTGATGGTTTGAAATCTTAATGCAGACTAAGTTAAAGACGCGTGAAGGGAAATATATAACAGTAAACTTCACAATGTAATGACGGAAAACTTTTTTCTGATATCTAGCAGTTTATGAATATAAATAACTGTTCGAGATAAGTTCTACGGCAAGTATTATAACTTATCGTATCTAAAACCATGATTTGCAAAAAGTAAGCGTAAGTAAGAATAAATTCCATCGATAATCATTATTTTTCGATAAATCTTAGTAAAACAAAATCTATCAACTAAAAAATTTTAAAGATGCTTTTTAAAAATTTTTACTTCGGAAATAACTGTGATTTCAAAAAGTGACGAATTCAGCGGATTTTCCTTAATTGTAAACAAACATCTCTGCCAAATGAATTTTTTTGTACACTTAGGCTCAAAATAAACAAGAGATAACGTTAGGTAACTAGTCGTAATTGTTCCATTGTCATAGTTTCAATGAAAGAGTAGTCCTGTATTCTCTACATTTTTACAACATATAAGTCTCGACATGAGTGATGTTTTACAGCTTAGGTTTTTACTACTAGATTGTAAGTAATAAATAAACACCGAAATTGTTGATAAAAATTGAATTCTTTTATCATGCAGTAAAGTTTAAAATAGAGTTCAGCTCTTTCGTAAATAAATGAAGAAGATTATCATTAAAAATGAAATTTCTTTGCAAGTAAAATTCATACAAATATACATTTTTGAGTATTTATTGATGATCTTTGACATGTCACTGTAAAAATTGATTTCAAAAATTGATTTCAGTTTCGGAACTCTAAGTAATCCGATAAGATTACTCCTTGGTTTCAAAATTTTTAATCTACTTTTTTGTGTTGACTTCTAATAGAAGTATACTTTGTAAAGACAGTTGATAAGATTACAAATTTTTACTGACTGCGTGAAAATTATAAATCTTGTTTATGTCATTCCTATGGAGTTTCACGATTATTTCTAAAATTTTTATAAAAGAATATACGATAACAATATTTGATGGTGCCAAGTTAAGCTTGATAGACAATATTATTGTAAACTTTCTAAACCGACCAAGTTTTTTTTATAGGTTCAAAATTATTTAAAACAGTGAAATTCTAAAAAAATTCAGTACTTTCAGTACTTAAAATCCAGGATTGGGTAGAAAAATCCCCATAACGCAGATAAAAATTACGAAAAAAAAAATATTTATTTTTATCTTATAAAACTGTTTTAAATAAAGAAGCACTTAAAATTATCTTAGTGGCCATTTTTGTGAATAATAAGTGATAGTAACTCTTAAGTTTTTATGTATAACAGTAAGTAATTATATCAGTATTCTGTAATCATCCACACAAGATGTCAACAGCAACATCAATTAATAATAATGATAAATTAGCATACACAAATTCATTAATGTATGTTAGAAGACAGTAGCTCCAAGCACGTGACTTGCAAAAATAAGCATGAACTTTCAATTGAAACGATTTCATAATATTACTTTGCTTTTTCGAAGTGACTCACTCATTACCGAGGACGTTTCTTTGTTATATCATAAATCATATATACAAGTAAAACTGTTGAAACTGTTCATGATGCATTTTAAAAATCAAAACATTATCAAAATTTTTTTATTTTATTAATCACTTAAATTTTAATCTTCTTATTGAAAACTTTCCGTTGTTGTTCATAAGTAAATATCCAAATAAACATCGTTTATCAAACTCTATAAATAAATTGAAAAATATTAATTTAAAAACCCATTGAATTAATTTACTTTCGGACGATAAAGCGAAATCATTTGTTTGGTCGTCTTCATCTACGTCATCTGATAAAAATCAGCGATCTCACCTAAGCTGTACGATGCTTCGCGAAACACCGGCCGGTAATCACTCGAGTGCTGTTTTTTCCTAGTTTCAGTTTGAAAAGACTCATCGTGCGGATAACATCACTCTGAAAATTTTTAACTGCAGCTAATTTTTTTTAGTTTTATTGTTTTTTAAACAACTGATTGCTTTGCTTGTGTAATATTTTTGATTAAAATCTCATCGAATTTTTAAACAGTCTATATATGTAGTTTAATTTTTTATAAAATAAATATTAAATAGAAATTCTACGAAACATTGTTTTTTAGAAATCTCTATTACATAATATATAATAGAGATATACATTTAATATATTATATGTATACATTTTAACTTAAAAATCAAACAAATAAAAATTTTTTTTGAAGTATAGAAAAATGGCTCCTTGCAAAGTAAGTTACTTCAACATCACAGGACTTGGTGAACCAATAAGATTTTTACTTAGCTATGCCAATATAGATTTTATCGATCATCGTTTTGAGTTTGAAGACCAGTGGCGGATCCAAGGGGGGGCGGCGGGGGCGATCGCCCCCCCCAAAAAATTTTTTTGGAAGGTATTTTAGATGCAAGTTCAACAAAAAAACTTATCGGCTATCCCCCAAATACCCTGGGCGTCCAAAATCAACAAGAAAACTTATTGGCTATCCTCCAAATACCCTGGGCGCCCGAGTTCAACAAAAAAACTGATCAGCTATCCCCCAAGCTCTAAACCCCCAAATACCCTGGGCGCCTGAGTTCAACAAAAAAACTGATCAGCTATCCCCCAAGGTCTAAACCCCCAAATACCCTGGGCGCCCAAGTTCAATAAATAAACTGATCAGCTATCCCCTAAGCTCTAAACCCCTAAAACCCTGGGCGCCCGAGTTAAAAAAAAAAACTTATCATCTATCCCTCAAGCTTTAAACCTCCAAAACCCTGGGCGCCCGAGTTCAATAAATAAACTGATCAGCTACCCCCCCAAGCTCTAAACTCCCAAAACCCTGGGCGTCCGAGATCAACAAAAAAACTGATCAACTAGCCCCCAAGCTCTAGACCCCCAAAACTCTAGGCGTCCGAGTTCAACAAAAAGACTGATCAGCTATCCCCCAAGCTCTAAACCCCCAAAACCCTGGGCGTCCGAGTTCAACAAAAAAACTGATCAGCTATCCCTCAAGCTCTAAACCTCCAAAACCCTGGGCGCCTGAGTTCAATAAATAATCTGATCAGCTATCCAACAAGATGTAATCATCCAAATCCCCTAGACACCCGAGTTCAATAAATAAACTGATCAGCTATCCCCCAAGCTTTAACCCCCAAATATCCTGGGCGCCCGAGTTCCACAAAAAAACTGATCAGCTAGCCCCCAAGCTCTAAACCCCCAATACTGTCGGGGTGTTTTTTTTTTTTTTTTTTCAATTTTTACATTTTTACCAGCAGTTTGAAAATTTTTACCTCAAAATGACGCCATTTAGTTAAAAATAAAAAATTTAAAAGAGTGGCTCTACAGCGCCTAGAAAAACTTATCCTTTAACTAAATCTTCTTTCAAATTGTGTTTCAGATAAGCCAGTGCCAAGTACGAGTGGCCACCGCAAAAAACTTTTTTCGAAAGGTCTCGCCGTAAATTCCCTGCCAGAGACTCAAATCTTAATATTTTTACCTCAAAATTGGACAAAAGCTTCTTTAAATGTTACTTAATAAAGTACTATATTTTACAATAAACTTGGTTTGCTTGGTTTCATTTCAATAATCTTCAAAAAAAGCATTTTTTTTCGCTCGTTTGACCATACTATCTCCTTAAAGCTTGGGGGATAGCTGATCGATCATTTATCGAACTCGGCGCCCAGGGCTTGGGGGGTTTCAGGCTTGAGGGATAACTGACCGATTATTTATTGAACTCGACGCCCAGGGTTTTGGGGGCTTAGAGCTTGGGGGATAGCTGATAAGTTTTTTTGTTGAATTCGGGTGCCCAGGGTATTTGGGGGCTTACAGCTTGGGGGATAGCTGATCAGTTTTTTTGTTGAACTCGGGGGCCCAGGGTTTTAGGGGGCTTACAGCTTGGGGGATAGCTGATCAGTTTTTTTGTTGAACTCGGGCGCCCAGGGTTTTAGGGGTTTAGAGCTTGGGGGATAGCTGATCAGTTTTTTTGTTGAACTCGGGTGCCCAGGGTATTTGGGGGATAGACGATAAGTTTTTTTGATGAACTCGGACGCGCAGAGTATTTGGGGATTCCGAGCTTGGGGGATAGCTGATCAGTTTTTTCGTAGACCTCGGGCGCCCAGGGTATTTGGGGGTTTAGAGCTTGGGGGATAGCTGATCAGTTTTTTTGTTGAACTCGGGCGCCCAGGGTGTATATATATATATATATATATATATACATACATACATACATGTAGTAAAGCGCCCCCCCCCCAAAATGGTTACTGGATCCGCGCCTGTTGAAGACTGGCCTAAAATCAAACCCAGTAAGTTAAAAAACCTACAATTTCAACCTTGACTCAAACATGAATCATGATTAATATTTATATTTTAGTGACACCTTTCGGCCAAGTTCCTGTCCTTGAAATTGATGGAAAAAAAATTAACCAATCCAGTGCAATTTGCCGCTATTTAGCTAAAAAATCGAATATTGCTGGTAGAGATGACTGGGAAGCTCTTGAAATTGATGCTACCGTAGATACGATACATGACGTTCGCACTAGTAAGATTCATACAATTGTTTTTGTTATTTACCAAGTTTCCTGTTTTTTTTTTTCGTACTCATCCTGAATAATGTATGCTATTTTACAAATTTGGTTATTGATCGCAACTATTTCTATATCAATAAATTTCAACTCTTGCATTTCATTTCGTAATAACTGTTAAAAAACTACTGGTATTTAAATACAGTGAACTTGTGTGAGTTTTTTTCTGACGGTCATGATGATTTGAGCGAAAAAACATTTGTTTTTCAGAAATAACTGCAGCTCACTATGAAAAAAATGAAGATTCTAAAGCCGAAAAAAAGAAAGCTGCTGACGAACTTGTACCTTTTTACATTCAACGTTTGGACGAGCAAGTCAAGAAAAACGGAGGCTATTTTGTTGGTCACAAGTTGAGCTGGGCTGATTTAGTGTTTGTCTCTCTTTTAGATTATTTGAATTGGGCGGCTGGATACGACATTATTGAAAAAGCACAAAATTTGAAGGCGCTCAAAGAGAAAGTCCTCGCTGAACCTAAAATCAAAGCTTGGATTGCAAAACGCCCCAAAACTAATTTCTAATTATAATATAATTTTTATACTTTACGAAAAAAATGTTTTTACTAATTCGATTTCATAAGTAACAATTTCTTCTCGATATAAAAAATATTTTAGTAAATTTTTATTGTCTTAATTATTAATAAAAATTTTTTTTAACATAAAAAAATAATCCTAAACTTTCGAAATTTAGTCATAATGTATTGTATTTGAAAGAGATTCATGATAAGTGACACTTTCCCTGTTTATATAAAATGATAAAATATAAGATATCTATTTTTTGAAGCTTATAATTTGTTTTGTGCATGCCAATTTAAAAAATTCAACTTCAATAATCGAATATTGATGAAAAAAAATTATTTCAACAATGGTATTTGTCGTCATTAAAAATAACAGTTGTATACAGCTTCTAAGTTCTTTATGCCCTGTCTACACTGGCGGTTAAACCGCGTCTCGTCTTAACTTTGTTTAAAGAATTTTGCAATGTTGCCATTGGAATCGAAGTTCAAAATGTAACCATTTTAATCTTATAAATTATTTCCTATTTTTAAAGTACAAATTAATCCTTTAATCCAACGGCAACATTGCAAAATTCTTTAAACAAAGTTAAGCCGAGACGCGGTTGAACCGCCGGTGTAGGCGGGCATAAGTGTCCGAAGTTTTAGTTATTCGCAAAATATAATGCAATAAAATGGTAGTGATTAGATATCTCGAGAAAGTGATTCCCAATCGGTAGCTTTCCTTCCTCGAATTATTATCTGCTCCTAACTCGAACTATTTATCTTTCGTAAAAGCTTTAACGATCCATTTCATTTTCGTCAGATTCATTGATATAAGTAGCTTCGATACTTCAATACTGACCCTACCCCTAAAATCCAGCTGGATTTCCAGTTGACTATCCAGCTGGATTTCAGTTCCAATATGACGGCTGGATTTCCAGCTGGATTAAAAAAAAAATTTTTTTAGCTAATATTGCTTAAAATCGAGTTATTATTCATTTTTCAATGATTATGAAAAAATTGAACTTAGTTTTTTTTTTTAATTTTCCAGCTGGGAATTCAGCTGGACAAATCCGGCTGGATAAATCCAGCTGGAAAATTTTGAAAAAAAACTAAGTTCAAATTTTCGAAATTATTGAAAAATAATCACTTGATTTTAAGCAAAATTAACGAAATTTTTTTTTTTTTTAATCCAGCTGGATTTTGGTTCCAATATGACGGCTGGTTTTCCAGCTGGATTTTAGGGATAGGAGACAGTTAAAGAGCTGCGATCAAATTACGAATTTCAGTGTCATTGATCAAAAATATACTATTAGTATTATAGTTCTACTTTCTTAGATCGTTATCATCGTGCTATACATAAATTGGTTGATCCGTAAAAATGGCCTCCTGCAAATTAACTTATTTCAATGTCACATCAATTGGTGAACCTATAAGAT
Source organism: Encarsia formosa (assembly GCA_038277355.1). Taxonomy (NCBI): domain Eukaryota; kingdom Metazoa; phylum Arthropoda; class Insecta; order Hymenoptera; family Aphelinidae; genus Encarsia; species Encarsia formosa. Next base: position 19,743,252 of record CM076184.1, read on the forward strand.
TTTTGTTAAGTTACGTGAATATTGATTTTATTAATCACCGTTTTGACAGAGAAGAGTGGTTAAAAATCCAACCAAGTAAGTAGAACTGAAAGTTAAGATCTGACTGTTTGAATGTTTGACTAAGATCATCATTTCTTTGATTAGCAACACCGTTTGGCCATGCACCGGTTTTTGAAATTGATGGGAAAAAAGCTCACCAATCAGCAGCCATTTGTCGCTATGTAGCTAAAAAGTGTGGCCTGGCTGGCAGAGATGATTGGGAAGCTCTTGAGATTGACGCAACTGTTGACACCATTTACGATCTTCGTAACAGTAAGGCAGTTAATTTGGTGATTGGTTTTTCAAATTAAATTTTTTCTCACTGCTTACAAATCGTGCTGATCTGTTTTTTTAGAAATAAGAGATGCTCATTATGAACCAGTCGCGACGGTTAAAGCGGAAAAGAAAAAAGCTGCTGACGAACTAGTATCTTTTTACATTCAACGTTTGAATCAACAAGTTGAGAAAAATGGAGGATATTTTGTTGGTAATAAGTTAAGCTGGGCTGACTTGGTTTTCGTTGCATTTTTAGATTATTTGAATAACATGACAAGGTACGACATTATCGAGAAAGCATCAAATTTAAAAGCACTCAAAGAAAAAGTGATCGCTGAACCTAAAATCAAGGCTTGGATTGCGAAGCGCCCAAAAACTGCTTACTCATAAGAACATGCGTTTTAATTTTTTCGATAAAAATATTTATTGATCTCAAACAAGAATTTAATTTTATTTCAATAAATAAACTAACAAAATTAAAAAAGGTTTTTTAATCATGAAAACACAACGGTGTTTTCAAAAAAAAATTTCTGCTTGAAAATGAAAAAAAATGAAATTAGGAAGCTTGATATACATCATACACCTACTCTATTTTATCTGCAATTGCATAACCGATACGTTATAGTTTACAAAACCCATGTCTAAATATATGCTAGCGCAGTTCTTCAATTGACAAGGATGACATCACGAGGAAAGCGATGTCGGTATAGAGCATAGTTGGTTGATTTTTTTCTCTGCGCATCATACATCCGACAGTTCGTTGTCATTTATAAGCGGTGCTGCGTGTGTTTGTTATTTGAGGTAAATGTGATTCATTTTCGGTCGGTATTTGATTTTTATTTGAAAAACAAAAAACTGTGTTTGATGAACTTTTCAAGTCCAGTTGAAATAAAAGTATAAATTAAGCCATTACTCGTACGATTAACAAAACATTTTAAAAAGTAAAGAATTGGTGAAAAATATACTAACATCTGGCCGAAGGGGAAATTGTAGACTCTTGTATGCAAAATCCCATATGAAAATTTGAGTTCAAGAAGTCGATACCAAATTTTTGTAGGCTCTTTACTTGCAAGAGCGCCCCCAATTTACCTCCCCTCATGCTAGATACCAATACCTTGAAGTTATTAACATATTAGATTTGAGTGGTGTGAAAATAAGTTATAATCAAATCGATATACTGCAATTATTTGTCATGAGATGATTGTCAGTCTGATAAAAATGTATAATCTTACCTCAGTTTTTCGATGTTTACTTTGTGAGATATAGACGATTATTGCTATTTTTTGACTTCAGTTAGACAAACTCTTGCAGAACAATAACAGCACACAAAGGGTATAGCCGGGTACGGCCGGGTAAGATAGTCGAATCGGCCCCCACGGCAAACCCTTACAATATATATATCATTCGAAAGGGCATAAAAAAAGAAAATTTTTGGCGCAGACCGCATCTCCCTATTCCCAATCTAGGGACCCTAGTTTTGGCAGCGCCTACGACACTTCGAGCAGCCCAATCAGCTTTAAAACTACTATTTTTTACATTTTTTAATTTTTTCTCAGTGTTCGTCAAGCGATCATTCAACACACTAAAATCGTTACGTAAAAGATGACTGTTCGCAAACTATAAAAAAAAAATAATGTTCGTATCACGAGCGTAACGTCTCGTGTGATCGGCGACCCTCGGGCGCTACGATCACACTCGAGCCTAAAGTAACATTTTACGCTCTAGATACGAAAAATACTATTTTGTTGCGCCAGAATCCTAATATTGTTACAAAATTCTCTTTCGTAAAATGAAAATTCATTTTTATAGAAATCGCTGAAGCTCATTACGAAGCAAATGCCGAAACAAAAGCTCAAAAACAAGAAATAGCTGACGAACGAGTACCTTTTTTCATTCAGCGTTTGAATGAACAAGTCAAGAAAAATGGAGGTTATTTAGTTGGTAATAAATTGACCTGGGCTGACTTAGTTTTTGTTGCTAATTTGTACTACGATAATTTTATGGCTGGATATGATATTATTAGCGAAGCAGACAATTTAAAAGCTCTCAATGAAAAAGTACTGTCACTACCAAAAATTAAAGATTGGATTGCAAAACGACCAAAAACAGTATAAGTGCTATTATACTGAGAGCTAAATAACATAATTTTTTTCTTATGTAAATCTTATACATTACACAAAATTATTTCTTCTAGTAGTGAAAATTAATCTGCTCGCTAATAGCTTACTTATCATCTCATAATTATCGATAAATAATTTTTTTCGGTTGGTTAAAATTTTCTTGTAAGGTGTACAACAAATTTTAAGTAACAATAGTCATTGTAGTTTTTAATAAGTACTGTTCCAATTAAATAAAAAACATTTTCAAATGTTAAAAATAATTTTAAACTAGCGCGCCCTCTGGCCCTTTCGATACGCTCAAGAGGCCAGATGACCTGCTTGGCTACGGTGTTTTTGCCCAAAATTTTTTTAAAGTCCCAGGCTTGCTGCGCAAGACATGAGACTTTAAAAAAAATTTGGGCAAAAACACCTCCGCCCTTGCATCGCTACGCTCCGCTACCGCTCCGCGCGATGCAAGGTATGCTTTGGCATGCTCCGCTATCGCTCCGCGCAATGCATAAAACCGACACTCGCGCTTCGCGCTCGCGAATCTTTTTTTTTTTTTATTCTCGGACGAAAACTGTAGAATATCAATACAAACATTTTGCCGTTCACCCCGTTAAATTTTGTCAATTAGGTCGCGAGAAATCCTGTGCACAGTTTTTTATTTAATAGCTATAGAAACGGGTAAAATGTGACAACGATTTCCAAAGTTTCATCAATATCGACGTTCCACAAGTGATGACCTTTCCTAGTCAATTCAATTGTTGCATCGAGCTCGTGTGAAATCCAAGATCAGGTTTATGAATATTCCAATTACATGGCCCGAGTATGATAAACATGGCTCGTGGCTAAACAAATTTTCCAAGTTGGTAGTTTACTTTTATGAAATTTGAATTTTCAAATAACTCATAATTTATGACTTCGTGACGAATAAGCAATCAACAGGTAACTTTGAAAACCAAACGACCACAAAAAATTTTACATTCTCTTCCATAGTTTTCATTTTTATTCAATTGAAAAATCACTTATCAGAAATTGCACTCGGTTCAGCAGCCTTGACGAAGCATCAAATTATCTAAAAATAAATTTTCTGTTTCCCCCTGGATTCCGCAGCCAAGCTCGCAGCGCAAACGTGCGCGCACGCTAGCGTGCAGCAACACACCCACTTTGGTCGAGGTAGGTACAGTTGTATAACCGTAGTTTACCAAACACGCCTTCCCCGGTAAGTCACGTGGGTCCAAGCGCGTTAACCACGCGACGTTCCGCGTTTCGCTAATTGACTGCATCGGCAAGGATGATATCATCAACGCACAGCGCTGGGAGTTTTTTTTCCTCCTTCTCTTTGTTGTGGAGCTCCCAGTTTGACGCCGATCGCCGAGCTGTGCTGAGCTGATTTAGTCATTCGGGTAAGTTATACCGATTATTTTTGATTTACAAACGGTTGCGATTGACTTAGTTTCAATTAAAAATTAAAATCGGGACGAAGTTATCTGGCATTCTGAATCTAGCCGAGTGTTTTTGAAAAAATAACTTTTTTACAGAAAAATGTCTCCCTGCAAATTGACTTATTTCAACCTAACAGCTCTCGGCGAACCGGTTAGATTTCTTCTCAGCTACTCCGATATCGACTTTATCGACGATCGCATCGATAGAGAAGATTGGCCTAAACACAAAGCATGTAAGTTGCATTTTGACTAAAAAAAATTACACACAGTTAAGAGTTAAGAGTAAAACTCTTAATTTCTCACATATACTCTACCAGACAGTGGCTAATTTTTTTTATTTTTATTTTTAATAATTATCAAAAATTAAAATACGGTCTTAGGATCGTAATTTGTTTAAAGTATTTCTAAATTAAAATTTATTAGCTAAATTGAATTATTTGAATTGTTATGTGACACAGTGTGTACTTAATAGAATTTAAAATTCAATTTTTCAATTTGTTTAGATATTGATTTAAAAAATAAAAAATAAAAAACTAGCCACTGTGCGGTAAAGTATGTGAAATATGAATACAACCACACTGGCTGGATTTTCCTCCGGCTTTAGCTTTATACACATACAAGAACATGTTAAATGAAGAAAAAAAAAATTATCTTTTCAGCATTTACATTCGGGCAAGTACCAGTGCTTGAAATCGACGGTAAAAGGATAAACCAGTCGAGTGCCATTTGTCGTTATTTAGCCAAGAAGTGCGATCTTGCTGGAAAAGATGAGTGGGAGGCACTTGAAATCGACGCCGCTGCAGATACCATAAAGGACCTTATAACAAGTGAGCTTAATTCATATATAATTTATAAACTAGCTTAAACACATTATTCTCTCGTACATGATTTCAGGAGTTGCCAATTACCACTACGAATCGAACGAAAAAGCGAAATCGGAAAAAAAGGAAGCGACCAAGGAGTTCTTGGCGACCTTCGTACCGGCTTTGGACGACCAGGTGGAGAAAAACGACGGCTACTTCGTTGGTGGCAAACTGTCCTGGGCAGACGTTTTTTTCGCGGGAATAATCGACTACACCAACATGATGTGGGGCGGTGACGTAATAGAGGACGCGAAAAATTTGAAGGCGCTCAAGGAGAAAGTTTTTGCCGAGCCTAAGATTAAGGCCTGGATCGACAAGCGTCCCGAATCCGTTTGATTTAGTTTCACGCGTAAAATTTTCTTACTTTTGTATTTTTTTTTTCAATGCTATACTCCGCGAAAGAAATTAATGCTGCTGCGAAACTGTGATTTAGCGTTTGATATTTTTGCACGAAAAATAGTATTAAAGTGATTTTCTAAAGAATAACCAAGTATTTACTTATTGTGATTTTTATTCAACACACATCAAATGCTTTGTAACATTTTGATAAACTGTAATTTTTTTATTCTATTCTAATAAAAGCATGTTTGAAAATTATTTTTTTTTTTTTATTTGAGGCGTTACTTTCCAAATCCAAGATTATTTATCATGAATAAAAAAATTTCATAATCTGTCATCAATCAGTAGTTGAAGTGCGTTTTACTCTCGCTCAACCAAAATGGGGATTAGCTGTTGATACCAGTAATTCCTCGGGGACTTCCAGATATCTTTCGATACTTTGCTCTAAAAAGCTTTCTAGTTTTATTTATGTTCAAGTATTGCTTTTATCTTGGACTATGAATTATTAAACATTTCTTCTAATTGCCAATGTACATTTTTAATACAAAAATAATAATTGTAATAATGTTAATCTTTTAATTTACTTATAATGAGGTTACCAATGCCTCAGTACCCAGACAACAGACCAATGCAGCTAGACGGTAAAATTACAAACCACTCTTATCTCTAAAAAATTTTTTCGTGGCCACAAAATTTTCATTTGATTTCCGGTAAAAAACTTTCGCTAATATTCTCACCCCGAAAACGATAATCCCGTCATCAAGCGGCCCGCGCGGCGTAACAATAATCCGGTCTAAAACGTTCGCGAGCAATATCTCGGGTGCCATAACCGTAAATCACAATTTGTAACGAATTTTCTCTCCCCCGCCCGTCCCGTGCCGCGGTAAACTATAGTAGAAAAACTCCCGCGAAACAGAAGATAATCTCTGGTGTTCGGGTGATAACTGGTACCCGAGCGTGCAGTAGCCACTTTCGGTTCAAGAACCGTATTTGCGGTCGTAGGAGGGGAAGGAGGGGATTTAACTTGGATTTACGAACGACTTTGCTGCAAATACAATACGGCTATTGGCGACAAGTTGCTAGGGCTCGCCCGACTTATCGGAGGCAAGTTTTAAGGCCATTCTTACACTTGATTTGTAATTTTCAACAATATTTTAATTTAATCAATAACTTCAAGGTATTCCGCTTGGGAATTTAAAAGATACCCAGCACAATAAACTTGAATCTTCCCAGCAGAAAACAATCACTGTAAAGACACGGCCACAAAATTATACTAAGCCCCGAGTTCGCTTCCTCCCCGGCGCGGCGGTGTAACGAACTCTGCCAAGAAAAAAAGGAATGAAAAATAATAACTCCGCTTACGTACCCCCGATAAAACCTAAGCGTTTGAATCGAGCAATTAAGTAAAAAAAAGGGGGGATTGGGAGTAAGCGCCTGCGAATCTAATCACTTTTATTTTTCTCCCAGCCAGTATAAAGACTGGTGATTCCGGCCCCCGAGTACAGCGAAATTGAGAATAACGCAACTGCGCGGTTATAACGCCGCGGGTTGTTACCGTTACAGCGAGATAAGGCGAGCTTTTATGAAGTGTCGGAGCTCCGGCGAGGATTTTTCGGTGGCATTGTTATTGGCCCGAGTGTGATTCTTGAAATTGGCCGAGTTGATAAGACGCCGGGACGTTATGGAGATGATTTTTAGTTTTTTTTCACCGCGGAAAGATTTTTATCCCCGGAGTTTTGATTAGAATCCGGGAACGTTGGAGGATATGGATCTTGATCTTACTTGGTGGGATGTTTTTTTTAAAAAGTTTCATTCCAACGGGTCGGGTGCATGATTTTTATTGACTGCTTTCAAAAATAACTGGGTCGGGAAAATTTTAAGTTATAAATGCAATTTTGATTTTGGTAGGTTACATCCCAAAGTGTTGATTTTCACTATGGATTTTGGTTTGGAAATGTTATTACAGGAAATTTCTTAAAATAGTTACTTATTTTCAGATTTTCTGTATGATCGGATTTCATATAAAACCTTATTTTTTTATGTCATACTTGATGAATTAATTACATTATTTTTAGAAAACCAACAAACATTCTCTAGAATTATAATGAAAGTTTTTTAAAATTCAGAATAGACCTTTTTTTTTAACTGTCTGGAATCAAAAAATGGATTTTTGGTGAAAGTAGTTAGGTATTTTTGTTCAAACTTCAAATAAAGCTTCTTAAAAGAGTTATTGGGTTGCAAGCTTTATTTTTTAAATCTTAATTGCTTGGATTTATTTAAACTCAAAGTCTTTATTTTAGTGAACTTTTCCATTTAAATTTTGAATAAAAAGGACGATTAATGACTCTTGGTTCATAACCAGACGAAGTGGTGGTACAAAGTTCCGAGGGGACATCAAAAATCAGGAGCGGGCTAGAGTGAGGTGGTAACCGCAGACAAATTCAATGACAAACTGCACCGCACGCAGTAAGGAAACTTCGGGGAGTTCAGTAGTGCTCAGTCCTCTGGAAGAGCGGAGATACAGCCCGGGAGAACTGATTGCGGGTCAGTAGTCTGGCCGGAGGACAAAGCAGTTGATATTTTGAGGGATGAACGCTAGTCGTCGCGAAACGAGAATAATTGTGTCCGTGCGGTTTTGTTTGCTTTCAGCAGCTGCGCTGCTTCGATCATTTTTGTTTCAACAACAAATTGCACAACTCGTAATTGAAGCTGGCCGGATACTAACCACTGGTACGAATAAATTCGTGCATTTTTATTATGTCATTATCTTACTTGATTTCGGTGGCTTTTTAAAATTAAAATTGACTTTTTTTACAGAAGCTATTTATTTTTAGATTTTCAAGTATTAAAAGTCATAGATTACCTGATGAATTTCGAAACAGCTCTTATAAAATTGATGAGAAGTAAATAACTTTTTTTGGATAATAATACTCTCTTGAAATTCAAAATACTTATGTATTGGAAAAACTTTTTCTTAAGGGGATAGTAGGGTCAAACAAGCGAAAAAAAAAAGTACTTTTTTGACGATTTTTAAAATGAAATCAAGCAAACTCTATTTATTGTAAAATATAGTACTTTATTAAGTAACATTTAACAAAGCTTTTGTCAAATTTTGGAGTAAAAATATGAAGATTTGAGTCTCTGGCAGGCAGTTTTCGGCGAGACCTTTCGAAAAAGGTGTTTTGCGGTGTCCACTTGTACTTGGTACTGGCTTATCTGAAACACAATTTCCAAGAAGATTTAGTTAAAGGATAAGTTTTTCTAGGTATTGACGGGCTGTTTTTTTTTTTTTTCAATTTTTACATTTTTACCGGCAGTTTGAAGCGAAAACATAGATTTTTACTGCCGGTAAAAATGTAAAAATTGAAAAAAAAAAAAAAAACCAGCCCGTCAATACCTAGAAAAACTTATCCTTTAACTAAATCTTCTTGGAAATTGTGTTTCAGATAAGCCAGTACCAAGTACAAGTGGACACCGCAAAACACCTTTTTCGAAAGGTCTCGCCGAAAACTGCCTGCCAGATACTCAAATCTTCATATTTTTACTCCAAAATTTGACAAAAGCTTTGTTAAATGTTACTTAATAAAGTACTATTTTTTACAATAAACAGAGTTTGCTCGATTTCATTTTAAAAATCGTCAAAAAAGTACTTTTTTTCGCTCGTTTGACCCTACTATCCCCTTAATAACAGCCTGTTCCAAGTTAATTTGTTTGAAACCACAAATTATTAATTGAATATTTTAAGCATAATTAAAATTTGCTTAGTTCAATTTTCCGATAAAAACTAATATAAACTAACCGCTCCGACTTTATTACTCTGTGAAGATGAAGCCGAGCTCTGGTATTATTTAAAATTTCCGGGTTGCAGTTTAAATGAGTCTAGTCATAAATTAGGAGTGGTAAACCCTTTTTTTTCTTGCTACCTCCTTTATTAACTTAAGAAAATGTTAGCTCGGAACTACTCGGCTTTTTTATGATTTGTTTAATTAAATTACAACATAAATTTACTCCAGTAAAAGTAAAAGTCGTAATCCGCTAGATCCATTTTCTTCAAGAATCTCTTGCAATACACATTTTTACAGGTTTCATTAACGTTAATACTAAAGTAGAATATTGTTCAATAGTTACAAGAATCATCACTAAATTGAAAAATGTACAAATAGTCCTCCCATTATCACTATTTATTTGAATATTAGTGATATATTAAAATTTATTAATATTATTAATAAGTATTAGTATTAATTAGTATTATAATTTATTAATAATAATGTTTAACAATAATAAAAGTTAAACAATTGTTTTAAAAGTGTATTAAAAAGTACAAAAATAAGTATTGTTGTAAGTATTGCTGAAAAGACCTAAGTTAAGCTCGCGACTTAATGCAATAAAAAAAAAAAAAAAAAACTAATAATATTTAAAAACACGCTACTCTGTAATTGAAAGCGGGTCCGAGTTCATCATTCTCCAAAGTCGGGAACAAAGAGACCAGCTCGGTTAATAATTCTCCTCCCTCGGTCCTGGTCCCGTGTTCTTATCACTCCCAGGGTGCGGCAACTCGGGCGCGGGCGTCTTCATAATTACGGTAGCAGGTCCAGCTTATCAGGGTCCGAGACATTAGAGTACCATTTTTCCCGGCCAGAGTTAAGACAAATGGTCCGCGGGCATCTTATCGCGGTGATAACTCTCTTTGTTTTCGCGGTTCGCGTAAGCTTCTTTTTTTTCCTTCTTTCCTCTTTCCGGTTTTATTTTGTTTTATCGGGTGGTATCTTTATTTTTTCCCGGGGAGGTTGATTATACTTCGGGGGGTAGTCTTTTGATACTATATATTTTTGTAATTGATATTTGTTTATTTAAGGGATAGAATGATTGTCTCTCTATTAAGCCATATACTAACAAGGAGATGGTTTGTCCTTTGGGACCTGGATTTTCATGAAACTTTGCACACGGTTTTTATTCATCATAAAAACAAGCCCTTCAGTGTTATTTTTCCAGAATGGGCCTTTTTTAACCTACTTCCCATATGAGCCCTGTGTTAAAAAGTAGGCTGTTTCCTATAAAAAGCCGTTTTTGGCCTCATTTTCAAAAAATTCCTGCTTGGACCGTACTGCACTTAGAAATATCTGAAATCTCGAATTCTTTTTGTTTTTCTAAGTACTTTTGAAAAAAAAATATTCCAAACCATCTCCTTGTAAGTAATAAATCAATTGATTAAATTTTAGATATAATATTTTCACACTTCAAAAAAAAAAAAAGAAATTTATTTTCATTGTTATTCTTTGAGAAATTTCATGGTATTAGTCTCTCTTACATTAAACAAAAAAAAATTCAACCCACTTGAAGGAAAAAAGGGACATTGTTTGCATGATTAATAAAAGTTGACCGGGTACAGTGCGAGACCCTGGTGTTTGTTCAGCAAATGCGACTTTTGTTCGTCTTTTGACGAGTGGACGAACGGCCTTTTACGTCAGTCACTCCGTAACAACGCGATGGCCTTTTTTTTCAGCAGTCTAGAATTCTCTTGCTCAGGGGTCAGTATTTTTTTTTTTTTTTTTTTTTTTTTTTGGACTAGGAACTAGATTTTACTGTAAGATTCTAAAATTAAATCTTAATTATATAATGAGCAAACTGAAAGCAAAAGTATTAGCTTTAAAGATCCATGCATTGATTATACAGAGCAAATAATCATATTTGTTATGTTGACTTTTCAAAAGTTTTGCAAAATGCACTGAAACTGTTTTGCTTATTCTGACGGTTGATATCTTACTCTACATATAATTAATTTTTCTTCTCTTTTACATATACGCTTCGAGTTTTTGACTTGTATCCATAAGTATTCGATATTTTTTTCCAGCAGAAAATTTGCATCGTCAAATATTTTACCATGCCGAAGTGGTCCTTCAACTTTATTTTTTCAATAATGGAATAAATCACACGAAATGCTTTATCCTTTCGAAATTCCAAGTACGGGTTTTTCTTTCATAAAATCTCAAAAGCTCGCATAAAAAGTGTGTTGTATAAACTCAAACAGCGTAATTCGAGTGACTCGGTAAAGCCTCGTCTAGTACTGCCGATGACAAGATTCCTTACATCTGAAAGCGCCAAAACAACAAACTACGACATCCTTCTCGTAGCCCTGGTTTTCCAATTTCCGCTCGAATCGATTTACTTTGGAAGTAGAATCATCGAGCAACCAGCTCACGTATGCATCCTACTTGTCCTGCTTTTTTTTCTTTCTTTCTTTCTTTCTTCGGTATACGCTGCTGTTTACCGTCGCCTCGACTTTTATCTCGGTACGCGATGGAATCCCCTAATGGGTCCTTGTCTTTCTCTGTTTTTCTTGGCTTCCTCTTTCTCTTCTTCTTTAGCCTCGCTGGCCGGAATGAAAAAAATTTTCGACAAATGGCCAGCTGATTAACTTTGGCTGAATTCACTTAACCTACTGGCTTTAATTAGTCTAATGAAGTATCACTGCAAAGAATATATTTTTACAAAATTTCATCAATTTGGTTTCTTTTAGTACTCTATCGTAGCTCAGAATCTTTTATTTAGAATAGTTTTTCTTAATATTTTAAATTGACATCATAGTAGTAACAAACAGACTCAAAATAAAACTGTAAATAAACCTTTTGAAGTTTTCAAAGTTGATAAAACAGCGTTGTCTGGGAGTGGTGTCCAACCGGGGGGTAAGGTAAGTAATATGATATCTGGAACGAAGATTTGTATGCAACAGTCTGGCAAGTTTCAAACTCGAATGAGTTAGATATAAAGAGGGAGGTAGGCACATTGTGTACAACTTTGTCACGTCGAGGGACCCCGCGTTAAAACAAAAATTGAGATTTGCGTTCTGCGGAAGCTTTACGTTTATTTTTATATTTATTTCATAGTTGGAAAAGTTGTTGTTTATTTAGCCCTAATGAAATTACATGGTATTCAAACAAACGAGGATTTGAGATTATCAAAGTTTTAATATTATTCATGGCTTTTCGAGTGAAAAGTACCTAAATTCACACCGGTAAAGATCGAGTTTAATGAAATTTATTTTTGCTTTATTCGTTACAGGTGTTACACAGGATTTCGGAAGTTCTCGAGCCAGTTCAACCACTGCGAAGTTCCGAGCTCATTTATAATCCAGATGCCTACCAATTCCTTAACCAAAGTGAAAACTTGAAATTAGGAAAGCACCGGGTTCGGTGAGTACGATTATATTTACCCCGAAAACCAAGTTAAAAGTAAAATTGCAAAAGTTATTTATTACCGTCGCGGCAACAACTATTTAGAATTCAAAGTTTCTCGCCGCACAATTCGTCGTAAGATTTTCAACCCGTAAATTCCTTATTTTATAAATTCAAAGTTAAAAAGTTAAATTTCTTCTTAAAAAGTAAAATGAAAATTTGCCCTCTCAAAGTTACGAGTGAAAATTCGAGAGAAGCCATGCGCGCAAGACTTAACGTCGCTTAAATTTAGCCCGAAAAAATTGCTTCGAAGCACCTGCGCTCGGTCGGGCGACACTCGATGTTTGGAAAATGCAGCGGCAAAAATGCAGTGTCGCCGGCGATATTCCCCCGTTCCCGGTTGAATAATACACAGGGACGGCCTTTGTCTACGGCCGAACACAAAGCAAGTACAAAGTGTCGCCTCGTCGTCGTAACTGGGCTACATGATATAAAAGGCAAATTTCGAGCGAAAGAATTTACGGGTAATTTATTATAAAATCGTTTGAGATTTTTCATCTTCTTGAAATGAGACGCAGTTTTCTTTTTTACGATTGAATTGAATTTTAATGATATTTTTTTTTGCAGCACGTTCCACCATAGGGTCAAGATAACCGAAAAAACCAACGTCTTCAGCGCCGAAGGAAAGTACACGTTCTTCATTCCCGTCGATGAAGGTTTTAAGGTAATAAACAAGATTTGATTATTTTTCATGAGTTTTATTAGTGAAAAAAAAGTATTCTTGATCAAAAATTAAAATTCAAAAAACAGAAGCTAGTGAAAGAAACAGAAATTTTATGAAGCCGATTTTCTACGTACCGAAGGAACTTATTCCTTATTTATGACAAATTATGCCTGCCTTTGATACACTATATTGAATGAAATATTGAACAAAATAACAATAATATTTACATGAATGAGCTTGACGTTAAGCGGGTGTTGTAAAATTTATAGATAATGAGTAGAAACAATGATGATTAAGAGATTTGAATAAAGTAATTAATAAAAAAAAAAAACCTTGAAAAAAACTTAAATTTTCTCTACAAATTTTCTCTACACTATAACGAGACAAACAAATCGTTCAAAGAATTTCTTAGTTTGATACAAAAAAAAAATATTGCAATATTAAAGTACTTAATTCATAAATTTTTTTACTCAGAGATATTAACTGATACACAAAAAATTCAAAATATCTCTAATTCAACCTTGGATAACAAAAAGATAGTGTTGGTTTTTCTCGGTGACCATATCGCGAAATAGATTCATTCCTAGCGCGCAGCCGGGCATTTTCCGAAACCCCGACGGAGCAAGCCTTTCAGAGCCGACGACCCGAGAGCCGACAAATGTATCGGAAAGCTCTTGGAAATAGTCGTTGCACGAAGCCGCGATTTGCTACCGGAAATTTTTTTAAATCTGTCGAAGGAATCGGACAGCGGAACCTCCTACGCTGTATTGGCTCGAAATACCGGTAATAATGGAATTGCTTAAAATAATACATCTCCGGACCTTGATGCGGCTTTCCTTGAAATACCAAAATGTACGTGACGTTAATGTAAACTTTTAAAGTTCCATAAAATTTTGTTTAAATAAAATTCACCGAAAGGAAGACTTTGCAATACATTTTTTTTTTTTTTTCAAATTTCATTTCATGGCACCGGGAAAATTCAATCGTTGGAAGCCCTGAAAAATTCAATTCGCGAATAATTCCCAAGTTACGCAATCGCATTGCAAAGGGATTTTTTCGTCTCGAATATTTCTCCGATTTCTTTGTGCGGTCTTTCCTAGCAAAAACTCTCTGCATCCATTTTTACCTCGCACAATATTTCCGTACCGTATTCAATAAAAATTTAGAATCTCGGGCTACTGCGAGAATTCTAATATTCCTTCGTTTTCTTTTTGGTAGCCGACACCACGAGCCAGCAAGATCGATCAGCAAGTGATCGATGGACACATCATACCCAACCACGTGCTTTTCACGGCACCCACGCCCAGCAACAAGCCCTACGAGACCCTGGCCTTCGGCGACAACCTCAAGGTCACCATCAGCTTCTCTACCGAACACTCGGACAAGGGAAACGACAAGTGTGAGTATCATCAGAATTATCTTCTTCGTTGGGCCTAAGCTTACTTCCTGCAATACACTGTTATTCGATTCTAAATTGACGGGATTCGTATTTTTAACTTGGAAAATTTGAAAAATCTTAAATGTCCTTATAAAATCATCAAAATTATTAATTAACTAAATTATCAAATTTCATACAAACGTAAGCATATGAAAAACGAGTTTAATAAATTTGATTACAAAGAGCTAATACTAAACTGCATGCAATTAGTTAAAACTTTGGCTCACTGTTTAATATTATTTATTGTAATCCAAACTTCCCAGCGATCCTAAAACGATGAGTTGAATTTCCACAGACTACGTGAAATCGGACACTCTGGTAGGTGACTCTAGCCATCCCTCGGCTTCCGTATTGGCCGAGATCGTCAAGCCAAACATTCCGGTCAAGAACGGAGTGGTGCACCTCATCCAGAATCCCCTGATGGTCGTCGACACAACCGTCCAGGAGTTCATCCAGGTCAGTTCGTCTAACTCACCTTCATCACTTTTTCTCTCTTCCTTTTTTTTACGTTCTGATAAGCAGGAAGAAGACGAGGTTTTAAGAAGATTGGGGCAGGGGTGTTTTGGAGTACGGTCTGACGAGTCGCATGGTTTTACTACTCAAATGACAAAAGTGTAACAAAAAAAAAGCATCATTTTTACTTGAATACTAGAGACTAGTTGAAAACATCCCGTAAAATTAAAACGTCCCGCTTATTTTTTCTTCAATTTAAGCGACGGTGAAATCTCGCGAATGACGTTAATTTATTAAATTATTACTGACGTCGGCACGGAATGGGAGGCGGCGGGGGTCGGCGGCCCTATCGCGGAACTTCGAGGCGAGCAGTCGGTTATCGCGCCGGCAAAATCAATTATGCAAACTTTCACGAGAATAAGTCGGAAAAGTTTCGGCCGGCCGAGCGGGCGTTTCCACCTGCAACGGAAAAACATTCTTCTCCCGCTCGATTAAACAAGCTCGATGCTCCTCCTTTTTTTTTATTTTCTGTTGCGAGAAAATTGTTTACGACAATTTGCAAGTTGGGAGAAAAATCGCTGTTTCAAAGTTTCCGGGGGAAATATTGACGCACGGCACTTCTTTTTTTTTTTTTTTTTTTTTTTTGAAATAGTATTTTTTTCTAAGAAAGAGAGAGTTTGGAAAACACAATAAGTCCTGCTTTACCCGGCAAACTCAAAGTTTCAAAGCGAGTCGAGGAAATGAAAGTCGAAAGATCAAATGAAAAACCCGGAGGAAGAGGACTTCTCGATGACTTTGGTTAAAGTAAATGAATAAAATTCCTTTGGCCTCGCACAAAAGCTGCAAGCTCTTTTCTCGAGAGGTAAATTCTTCCCCGAAACTCGTTCAAAACAAAGCCTACTTCTCGAAAAATAAAAAAAGAATCAAAAGTCCAGCGAAAATCAAAAGATCCACACACGGTACCGGCCCTACGCTAACCGTAGATGAAAGCTGCGCTGTTGTGGTTCGTGCTCGGCCGAGTGCATCGCTGCTTTGACTAAGCGCCGAGCTTGAGCTTCCCGGTGTAAATTTGATGCGGGAAAAGAATGATGCATCTTTCAAAGAGATATGACGAACGTTTACTTCTCTCTCTTTTTTTTTTTTTCGCGTTTTTTGATGGATTTCCGTGGTCGCGGAACCGTTGTTGAAATAAACCAGGCTGTATTTATTCCAAAGCACCGGGTGACTTGAAAAAAATGAGATTTTTTGAAGTGGTTTTTTAAAATCTTGGCATAAATATTTACTGTTTTTTCCCACAACTTCTAAAGTAAAGCTGTTTTTGTAATTGGTAAAAATGTATATTTCATAAAATAAAGATTTTTCAGATGATTTATGATCTGTCTAAAGATTCCATTTGCAAATAAAAGTTACTATATTTTATGAATTGTCTTTCTATTCTTTGCAATTACTTCATAGAAAAATTGAATGAAACTAGTTTCAACAAAAGTAAATAATTTCATTCAGTACCTAGTTTTGAATCCTCAATAAGGTGAATCATCGCAACAGCTGATCGTATGAAAAAAAAAACAATCGCAGCAGAGGTAATAACACATACGCGTCACGTGCGTCACCCGACGATTACGTCAAAACAAGGCCAGGGGGGTGAGTTGTTCTCCCTCCCCGAAACGAATGTCACGTCTCGGCTGCTGCAATGAGGCATGGCGCTGCACACTGCTGGTGCGCCTAAATACGCGCGTTCGAATGCTCTAATGGCGCCGCGCCGCAGCCGCTAATGCACCCATCGCGACTGGAATTTGTAATTTATGTCGAGCACCTGTCGCAACCTCCCTACGTTTTTTTGTCTCGGTCCGCCCCTAAAATTGATTGGTGCTCACGGAGATCGGATTTCAAAATTTCAAGGCAGAAACGAGGTTTTTTCTTTTTCATTTGAATTATTGAAATTATCAGGTAACTGTTTTTCATCGTCCTGAATTATGCGCAAAATTATATTTTTTTAGTGCCGATGTGACGTTCTTTCTATTCATAATAATTAGTATTTGCGCTCACTTTAATTAACTAATGTAGTTAGACTAAAAATTATTAAGACCTCTGAAAAGACGTCAGTCGTTCCAGCACTTGAAATTAGTTTTTCTTCCTGGTAGCGCTCAAATGAAGTAAATAAATTACAGTAAAGCGCATGGTAATTTTTAATTAATCAGCACGGCGCTACGCAATAACTGAAGATGACTTTTTGCGGGCTGTTTGCGTAAGTCGACTTTACGTCTTTGCAGAAAGGGAGAGTACTTTTAAAATTAAGTCCCTACGCTATTCAATCTTAGAGCGAGTTACCATCTTTATTGGTGATTGGAGTAAAATGCTTTTTAATAATGATGAGAAGGTTACGTACGGTCGTTAAAATTAAGCCGCTCGGCTCGCTCCGCCGAAAGCCCGTCTTTTACGCTCGCGGGGATCGCACAAGGATGCGTTTTAAAGCCGGATGAGGCATTACGCGAAATGGTTTAATGATGCTTTGATTGCCGGAGCGAGACCTTTAATTACACCTGGTTACGTTTATTATTTACATATAATTATGTTTTTATGCAATTAAATCTGCGTAAAACCATGCACATCGTCAGGCCCGAACGTGTGTAACACATTTGGAGAAGGAATATATGATGACAAAAATGTAATCTCGTTTTGAATACAGTAGTAGAAACGAAAGGCAGAACAAATTTTTCTCAAAGAAATAAAACATTCATTACACAGCCAACAAGTCATAGATGTTAAAGCACCATCCTTCTCGTTCTGCACCTCAGTGTAATATCAACATTCAAACGACACGAATGAAAAAATGTTCCTCTGATTGTACGACAGCGTGTCGAGAAAAGCACCGTTATTAGGGGTAGTGTATGACCATATTCTCGGCAAATCACAAGTGTTGTACATAATTTTTATTCGTCTATTTCTCTCTTTTATTCACATCATAAAATTTTTCTCGACAAAAATATATATATATATATACCTATATGAAACATGACAACCAAGTGTGCAAGAAGCTAAAAAAAAGATTTATATTTCACGTCTCCGGCACATATCTCAGCCTACTGTCTGCACCCTTTTGAATCTTGGAAAAGCTGTTGCGAAGAATATTAAAATGAACGTGCAGCAAGTGTGCATTTATATATATATATATACAGGCTTCAACCCCCCCCTACCTCTTTTTATACTCTCTTTCTATCTCTAACTCTTTTTTACTCCTCCTTTTTGTGTATGAAATGCCTCGCCCGAAGCGTCAGCTGTCCTTACCTTTTTTTTATGAATTTTACTTTTCCATTTGGCGGCTATTATAGTTTTGATGTTATACTGCTGTGCACCAAGTACCATGATAAAAAGATAATATTTGTGCCTATACCTCGATTGTGAAATTCAAATTTTTCTTTTTAGTACTCGAATGATCATTGAATTTCACGATCAACAAAGGCAAAGAACTAATAACTTTATTTCAGGTTTATCATATAAACGTGCACTCAGTGTAATGAAGAGGATGAATAATGATAATCTTTCGAATGATAGTGCTAAGGCTAATATGTTTAACTCTATGATCTACTCTATTTTCTTAATTTGGTGTCTAGGACAGCACAACAAAACTGCCGACTATCTGCACCGCCTATGACTATTGTGACATTTATATTTACATATTCAAACGACAATATATTTAAATTATCATTTCATGAATCACCATCATCATCCTTGAACCAATTGAAAATTTATCGCCCAGGAATAACGCATTTTTTTCTTTCAATGCACAAGGAAATACACAACCGGGAAAGAATGCTTCGCGCTTTTGTTCATTGTGTACAGTCATTTGAAACGGCTCGAACAATGAATAATTAGCGCGCACGCATGACATCTTTAAATATTGACACATATCGATCCGACTGAAATGTCGATAATTGATACGAGCTCTTGTTGAATTACAGATATCGATAATTGCAAAATTTATTAACTTTCGAAATTTTTCAATTTTTTCCGGTCGGCATTGAAGAAAAATGCACAGTCATTCCTGTACGAACTACAAATGCTTAATCATTTACTTTTACAACCTTGATTTGGATCTTTTTTTTCAGTTTTTACACTCGACGCTTTAAGATTTATTTACTAAGTGATAAACATATTAATATTAGGATAACTATTTACCACATATATTTTTTGCAGCTTTTAAAGAAAAATTTCTTCAGTTTAATTTTTATACGAAACATACTTTCTACACAAAGAAACAAAACTTATTTACAAGTAAAAAGTTATCTCGAGCTCATTTATCCTGGTATAACGATTATTCAAATTGCTACCTTCATTATACAGTTGAGCGTAATCGTAGTAAAGAAGTATGTGACTCGTTGTGTAATTTAGTTTTTACCCCTTGAAAATTTTTCTCTGTAACTTTGTGGTGTTTGACATCGTTTAACTGTTTTAAGCAAAAGTCTGTTGAAAAATTTTGTGTACCAATCGTCTCATTTCATCACCTAAATAAATGATACTCAGAACAATCGAATTAAAATTTTCAAAATTTAAGTAGGTCAAAATTTTTTTAATTAATGAGCCCTACTTTTTTCATTGTCGAGCCTAAAAGATTTAAAAGACTTGACTCGAAAAAAAATTTTGTCCAACCTAAATCCGTAAGTGGGTGCACGTGTGATTTTGAAATAGCCGCGTTGTTCGCGAGCTCCGGAAGTTTAGCATAGCTCTAGCGAGCCCGAAACTCGGTCGGACCCCCAAAATACTTTATTCTCGTCAGGGTGGGGCACATCGGAATTTTTGAAATTAACGCTGGTCCAGGTGAGTGGCCCCCTCGGAATTTCCCGGCCCCGGGCTTGCAGGAATCCTCGAAGACGCGCAAGAAAGAAACGAAATTCCCGCCTTCACTGTCCTGTCTAAAAAAATTTCCCAAAAATAAAAAGCCATTAGTCAATGGGAATTATGGAGAATTCAAAAAAAAAAGGAAATACTTCAGCCACAGCACGGTAAATCAGAAGGGAAAAAGCTTCTCATAAGCAAAGAAAGAGAAAAAAAAAGGTCCCGCACAAAAGTCTCGGGCAAAAACATCCAGCGGAGAGATTTACGTACACCGGGGGCAAAAAAATCGCGGCGGTGGAAAAATAAAACGAATGCAGTCCGTGCAGCGATCGTCTCCCGGCTCGTCAATATTCCCGCTGAATCTCCGAGGCGCCCGCGTCGCTCGTTTTTCAGCGGTAGAGATCGGGGGGAAAAAACCGCGCGCCTCGTTCTTACCGCGGAATATTTCAAAGGATTTTCGCGCGAGAATTTTTGGGCCCGGATTTTCGGTGTCATTATGGAGGATATAGTTTATTTTTTCACGCTAAGTTACAATGTTTCGCGGACAGTTTAAGTTGCCTTTTCAGAAGTACGAATAAGAGAATGTATCAAAGAAAAAATGGTTATTTTATGAAATTTATAAGCTTTCATAGTAGCAATCATGAGCTTACATAACGCAGAGAATATTTTTCATAATTAGTAAGTCAATCATAAAAGAAACCGCATTTTAAGATAAAAACGTTTTCAATTGCATAAACTCAAAAGGATTTTTTCCGTAAATTAATCGTGATTTCATAAAATTAGACACAATACCCGGTTTAAATATGCTTCGAGGAGGAAAGAAGAAAAAAAAAGTAAGCTTATAAAATATCTCGTGTTGAAAAAGTTGGCTCTTTGTTGGTGCGTAAAACCGAGGATTAGCCTCGAGTTGCGGATGACGCTGAATCTGTGTTATCTTTTTACGCTGAAAAAAAAAAAAAAAATACAAAAAATAGGGGAAAGACGAGAGGGTAGTAAAAAAAAATTTAGGGCGCGTTTTCATTTTTTACGCGAGTTGAAAAAAAAAGTTGTCACTTTATTAAACATTTTTAAAGACTTTTAATGCGATTAATTAAATTTTTTTCTTTCCTCTTCCCCTTCCGCAAGCTTTCGGTGCTTGTGCACATATTGTGAAAAGCCGTGTTTTGCGTGGAAAGAAAATTCATCAAGTCTCTTCCGGAGACGGAATATTTCCGTCCATTTTAATTAGAAATTAAAATTTTTTCGACTCCGCTCCTCCCCCTCCCGAGACTGTATGAACTTCTTTCTTCCTGCTCTCATCGCTGAAATTTAATTCCGCCAGAAAAAAATTTGACTCCTCTACAACCACTATTTTTTTTTCTAAATAAAACTAAATTGAAAAATCCCACCAACAAATTCGAGATAGAACAAACAAAAATTCAATATCCTAAACAAGTTAAGCCCCCCATAAAGTTTAATAACAACAATAAAGTCCAACAAGTTTTCCGCAAACAAAGGAGAGAAAAAGCAAACCCAAAACCAATCACGAAAGCCAACCCCTCCCTTAAAAACAATATCAGACCCGGGTCGGGAAAAAACGGCCTTCCAATGAAATACAGAGCGCCGATAAGCGTGAAAAAAAAAAAAAAAATGAAAAAAAAGGCACATAAAGCCGCGAAAGATAAAGAAAGGCGGGGGGGGGGGTCGAAGGGAGATAAAAAAAGTCACGAATGTACAAGGGCCGCGTCGCGTGCGTGGCCGCGATAAATTCGCGCGCATCTCGCGCAGCGGTTAAAGCTCGTTGACTGCGTCTTAATTCCGCGGATAATTTACCGTCTCGGTTGATCCCCGAACTCGATTGCGGTGGATGATTTTGGAAAATTTATAGAAGAATCTCCTAATTGATGCGGTAAAAAGTTCATTTCTGAAACAACGGAGCAAACAAAAACTTGGGAATTCCGAGATTAAAAATGTACCTTCGAAAATGACCGAAACTTTCAAGATGCACTTTAATAAAACAAAGAGAGGGCAGAAGTGGTTGAGAAAAAGCTCCCCCGTTTCAGCTTTCAATTAAAAGCTTACTCTTTAAAATTACTTTGGGCATTAACGTTGACCTGGTACTCCTCCTTTTCTTCTTTAAAGACTTTTGCCACTCGGTTATGGCGGCATCTGGCGTTATAATTAAAAAGGCTCTTACCACCGCGCGTTGCACCGAAAACTAATCGCGATTAAATCATAAAAAAAAAACTTCGAGCCCGTAGCCGTGAATCAAGGGCGTGAGACTTTTCAAAATTTGCTTTTTTATTACTTACTGCTCGTTCCGCTCAATAAAATATCGGAAAGAGTTTTTTTTTATTTTATTTTTTTTGTTTTATTCGTATGGATCGAAGAGGTATTTTACTGGTTTGAATTTTTAGCTGGAATATATTTTTCAATACAAATATCGTAGTATTGGAACAATTATTTTTCCTCAAAATAAGTATAAAATGTATAGTAAGAAGCACAGTTGCAATATACAGTGACATTATGTGAGATAAAAGTAATATTTACGGTATCATTGAACTCTATGATGATAGGGAGTGCTACAGATGCTTTCGACGCGTGAAACGAAAATTTTTATACCTACGTATTTATATGGGCCCGTATACAAGCGCGAAAAATTCGTTTTTTTTTACGACGGGTAAAATAAAAAATGGGTTTTGCGACAGTGCATTTTCTCTCGGCTTGTAAAATTTTTTCACGAGACAAGCTGTACATAATTGATCGTAACTTCAAATCTCAGTCGCATAGACTTGAGCAAATAATTGTAGAACTTATCATTAGATATTAACTTTGCAAAATCAAAGAATTTTACGATAATATTTAGACAACGAATACATTTAAATCAATCAATCGACAAATAAAATTCGGCGAAATGTTTTATTTAAACCTCTCGAACCTGAACTCGGTCGAGTGAATATTTAACGCAAAATTCGCAAACAGTGTACGAAATACAAGCGTACGAGCGATCAATCATGAGCGCGAGTTTCCCAAAGTAAAGTACCATCAATTGTTAAACGGCTTTTCAATTATGACGGGCTTGGTCATTGTGCACCCGTGTCCTCCAATTAAAACGAACGATTTTGGATAAATAATGGACCCCGCTGATTTTTTCAATGAAACTGAGTTTGAAAATTTTTCCTTATTTTTTTTACCTGCTGCGCGTAATTAACTGATCGAATTGTTTAAAGATTAAATTGCCCAAAATTTTGTTTGATGTGGCGAAATGACTTGGTACCAGATGATTTTTACACATATAGGACTTTTGCTTACCCAGATATTCTCAAATTTTTTTCTCAACCAATAAAAAACGTACATACATCGTAAAAAAACTGTAGTCTAACCCTTCGATCGAAGCTTTTCATTAAAAAAAGAAAGTGCTCGGGGCAAGGCATAGTTTCGCCAAGTAAATTTTATTCATATTATGCTGAGCGAAAATAAAAAAACGCAAGGATTTACGCTGGAAGAAAAAAAAAGTCAATAAAAATGAAAATAAACGCAACACGTGCCATGCTCGTAGAGTCCCCCAGTAGATAACTGACACGAGGATTTTTTTTCCAACAGCAACCCGTAGAAAGCAAAAATTGGATTCAAATCGAGTGACATTGAAATTCATAAGAAGACGGGGCTCCGCCCGATACTCGAAACTTCATTTTGACACGATATTTTT
Source organism: Encarsia formosa (assembly GCA_038277355.1). Classification (NCBI taxonomy): domain Eukaryota; kingdom Metazoa; phylum Arthropoda; class Insecta; order Hymenoptera; family Aphelinidae; genus Encarsia; species Encarsia formosa. The sequence continues at coordinate 19,766,624 of CM076184.1, forward strand.
TTACAGTTCATCATGATCTTGATTATTTTTCAAACAGCCTTGTTTAAGATTGTTGACAATACAGTTTTTTATTTTACATTAAATATGTTATTAACATCAACATACTGTACATCAGAGCCTAATACAATGTTTCCTGTTTCTTTTTTCTGTTTTGTGTTCGCTTCTTATGTTACGGACGTCTGGTATTCCTGACTAATCTGGTTGCACTAAGCAGTCATGGAAGGTAATTTTCAGTCATTGGTCAAAAATAAAATAAAATTTGTTTTTTTTTTTTAAAGTTTTTTTTACTAACAATATTTATATTTTTATTCATCGACTCGGGTCTCGACGTTTTTTTGCGTTTCTTTGTGATTAACATCTCGATATCGTGTGTAACCGTTGTTTTTTGTTTTTTGTTTTTTTTTTTTTTGTCAAATTCATTTTACTATTTTCTGACTCTATACATTATTAATATTATCATTATGAATCAGGAAGACGAACGACTGCTGATTTCCGACTCCGAAATATATATTTTTTATTCAAAAAGAGCAGCTCGTCGTCAAATTAATCAGCGTCGTCCGTCTTCGGAGCAACATGCATAAAACATGCTCTCACGTATCTCCATAAACATGGCATATCTTCTTCTTCTTCTTCTTCCTCACCATCGTTCGCCACATTATTTCTCACACACACTCAAAGCATGCCTGTAAACGAAAGAAAGAGGTGAAAAACCCCACTGCTGCCACCACTACACGCATAAATGAAAAAAAATTGCTATCAGCTTTTTTTCCAGAAAAAGAGAGAGGGAGGAAGAAATAATAACGCTCGTTGCGTGCGTGCAAATATACTTATTTTTCCTCCCTCCCTCCCTCTTATCAAATCTCGACTTCCTCTTCCGCCCGTTCACCTTGTGCATCTTGCGTAGTAAGTGTTTTTTGTGCCACTGGATTTATTTATGTGTCATATTTCCAGCTACCCTTTTTCAAGATGCCGAGGGCTGAAGTTATGCGGTTTTTTTACTCGCGACTCTCGGCGTCTTGAATTTCCCCCAAGATTTCCCACCGAGTGACCCCTTGCTGCTTCTTGTTTATGACTTTTCCAGTGGTGCATCTCCTGGATTTTTTTTTTTTTTTTTTACTTGGGTGTATGGGTTTTCGAAGATGGAGAGAATTTTAATGCGACTTGTGTACGCTTGAAATTCAAAGCGAATGTACGTCGAGGGGAATGTACTTTTGCTCGGGACCGCGACCGTCATTGTTTTTTAACGGGTTGTTAGGAGAAGTTTTGCCTTCTCTCTTTGAAAAGATTTTTAATGAAGCTTTAAATGACCCCGATGTTGCTAGGTTCAGAATTTTTTTTTAATTTCTCCGACGTATGAGTTGCTTGCTATCAGGCATTTTATGAAACCGCGTTGTGAAAATTTTTTTTTGTAACATAATTATTGCAATTCGAAGAATGAGGTAACTTTTTTTGAATTGTTTTAGTATTCGGGAAAAAATATTTTTGATTTAAAACCGTGCTAGCCGAGTAAGCTTTTTAAATATTTTATTGAAACGAAAATCTTCAAAAAAAATTTTTTCCCAGTAAATTTTCTGCAAACGTCGTTATGTTTTAAACTTTTTTGAGTATAATTAATATAAAGTTTTTCAAAACAAAACTTTTAAATTCTTTTAACAAGTGCGACTGTTGAAAATCCGTAATATTAAATTTAATAAAAAAAAAAACAAGCTTCATATATAAAAATTTTTTATATATTTTTTTTTTAAAGTAATTTTCCAAACCCAGTTCAAAAAATTTTCTCGCAGCGTCATTCAATTTTCCCCAAAATTCGAAGTAACAAGCTTATTTTCATGCAAAAAAAAAAACTCACGCCTCGCAGGCTCCGAAAAAAGAGCAAAAATTTTTACCGGAAAAAATTCGGGAGTAAATCGCTAGCGGGAGTAAAATACCCGGGCGGTAGTAAAAATATTTCCCCGCCACAAAAATGCACCACAAAGCAGCTTACCCCAAGAGTCAGCGATATTACCCACCTTGGACCTTTCCACCCACGCGTGAGAGATTTCACAATCAAGCCGCGTGCGTTTCTCTCTTGTGCGTCGCACAGCTGTACGAATTAGCATAAAAATTGCCTCTTTTTTTAAAACTAGAGCGTCCGTATTTTCAAAACTCATGCAAATAGAGTGGATAAAAGTGGGTTTGATTCACCGCGAGTACGTAGACGCTAATTAAAATCCCGGAGTCGTAAGCAGCTTCTGATGAGCTTCGAGAGAAACGCACAACTTGTTTTATGCCTGCATGCGCATGTTCGCCGCATCTATCTGCACCTGGAGATTCGGTGTTGGCTCGGGGGGAAAGTGTACTTTTTTTTTTTTTTGGAAGTGTGGTATGGAGAATTTTTATTTAATCCCTGGTAAATTTAATGGTCGGTAATTTAGGATCTTAGGGAATATAGTTGAACCACGTAAGCATTTGTACATCAAAAGAATAGTCGCGACAGTTCCTCTGTGTTTTTCCTTGCAAATAAGTTTAATCTCGGAAGCTAGCACCCCTCAATTAGTCAGATCTAACGATCGAACTTAATTCTAGGAACGTGTAGGGCTCAAGACAAACGCACACACAGCGAATAACACAAACTTGCGTTACCGCGTCCCATTTCTTGTGCAAAGTCACGGTGATTGCCCGAGGTTAAGTATAGCATCGCGAGTTGAATTATTACGGCGCACACGTACCCGCCCCGCGGATTTTACTCTCTCTCTCGAGTGATTTAATAACCGGACGATAAAGTACACTCGATACCCATTAATCGAACGAATCGTTTAGTTTAAATTTTTCGAAACAGCACGTGGGGAAATTTTTTAATTAAGTCGAGAGTTTTAAAAACTCGGGAGTCAAAGTTTGTCCTGTAAAAAATCCTGTTTTTTGGACTATTTTCATATCCTAGTAAAAACGAGTTAATTTTTAACTTTCATAAGATAGATAAACGCTCCAGAAAATTGAAAAAACAACCGAAATGGTGGATCATCAATAATTTCTAAATGATCTTTAATTATTGTGTTTTTGTGATTTTATACATACTATTTTTATTATTTAATTCTTAATAAGTACTTTTTATATAAGGTAAGTGTGCCTAATATGGCCCCTTGCCTAATATGGCCCCCCCTGTTATTTTGAATATGCTCGATATGCGGCATCTCTACAAGGTAGGAAGAAGTCAAAAACACTGAATTATGAAGTTTTCAGTTGTTTAGAACATTTTAAAATTATTTTTGCGCACGCCTAATAGCTAAAACTCGTTTTGTATACCTCCGTTATTATTTTACGTTGTAATTAAATGGTCTGCCAAAAGATTTAGACGCATCTGACCAAAATTTGAATGAGTAGCTTCGATTTTTTATTGTTTCGCTTTAAAACGCGACCTTAGTTTTTGTTCAACTCGTTTTCTAACGGGTTTTATTCTTAAATAACTTATTATTCTCCAGTGTTCCTAATATGGCCCCCCGCGAATTAGTAGAAATACCGATATTAAGAGTCCTTAGTTTTATGTTTACTTTTTAGAAAATCCTATCCTAATTTTATTTAAGAAAAATAAATTTAATTGTTTCAAAGCTTTTTTTCATTTTATAACTAAAAAAACATTCTAGCTCAAAAATCAAACTTTGATAAAAATTTAAAGTTGTAATTTTTCTACTGGTTGCAAAGCTTTCAAAAAAATTGCAAAAAAGGCTCAATTTTCAAATAAATTATTTTTAAAATGTTAAAAATTTTGAAGTTTTTTTAAATCTCATATTCTGATTGATTCAAAAAATCGCAATGAATAAAATACTTCAGGGGGGAGAGGGGGGCCATATTAGGACACAAATTTTATGTGTCTTAAAAAACCGTGTTTCGGTAAATCCTCTGGCATTTGAAGCTCATTGATCAAAATCAAACGTGTAAGGTCTCATTTTAAAGCTCTTGAATTAAGCTTTAAAATGAGACCTTACCCGTCAAAAAATAGTGATTTGATTGGCCACAACGTCGATTCTTGCTTAGGGGGGCCATATTAGGTACAGGTACCTTACATAATTTTTCTAAGATATTTCATATATTATTACTATTAATTTTGATTATATTTACACAGTACTCTATGGACAGCTGTGATACTCTTGTAATAAATACTTTATCTATAATATCAATATACCCGTTATATTGTAATCTTTAATTTCATACTGAGTCACATAACTGTATAGATTTATGTACTGTTTTAAAATAAATAAATAAATAAAATAATAATTATTTTTCATTTTTCTTGATTTGAAGAACTACAAGACGGTAAATAAGAAACATTAAAAACTTTATCAAAGGACATTTTTTTGCTACCTAAACGATTTATTTTTAAAAATTGTCGCTGAATAATTAATTTTTTATTTGTTTTTTGTTATTTTGAATAAAAAATTTATGTTATTATTTACATTTTTAATGTAACCATAAAGAAAACATGCGGAGTAATCAACACTTGGAAAAAAATTGTAAATTTTTACGGTTGCTATGAAATTCCCTCAAAACGAAAAAAAAAAAAAAGTGGTGGGAGACGTATCATACCGAATGTGACAAACCTAAAAATACGACGTTTGATCTTTGATAACGGTATCACGTGCACACAACATCCTCGGGCGGTAAAAACTAATTTCACATGGCGAACCGCCAAAGCCTCAAAGGACCCGAGACGAGGCAGAGAGAGAGAGAGAGAGGGAAAAAAAAGTCATGTTTATTTATACAAAGAAGCAAAAGTCAGGGCGTTGGTTTAAATTTTTTCCTTTCAAACTTGACCGCATATTTTTACCTCCGGTTCGCAATCAAAAACAAAAAGGGAGGATAATGAAAAAGTCGAGGTCACAGAAATCATAAAAGGAGAGAAAGAAAAAAAAAACAATAAAGCAATTATTCCCGTCATCCCTGCGCGCCCTTTTATATTTAAATGTCAAGCGATTCGAACAAATTAGCCTCGCGAGTGTCGACGCGAACAATTTTTTTTTTTTTCTTTGACATTGTTTGCCTCTGTTTCGTTTTTTTACTTTTTACTTTTTGTCACGAGTCACTTTGAGATTCTTTTCTTTTTTTTTTACGTCTCCCTTTAAGAAAATAAAGTTTTAACTTTTAAACGAGTTGATGAGAAAATTGTTTTTAATTAAAAACTATTCATAATTAATTATAATCTTTTACTAATTTTTTCTTGTTTTTTTATTTTTGAAATTTTTTTTTCTAGTTACTCTTATTTGATACTTTTTCAACGTAGTTTTAACTTGATTAAATTTCAATACCTAGTAAGTCGAACTTCAATCTTCAATTTAAATTTTTTCTATTAAAATTTAAAATACTTTTTTCTGAACTCAGTCTAAAATCAATAAATTTATAAAACGTTCCTTAAGTAAGCTCGTTTGATCAAGTACAATAATAAACGCGCCATAATAATCCATTCACTCCCGGTGAATACTTGATGCCGGTTCTCCTTCCCCTTCTCATCCCCGAAATATATTCCTCGCTCTCTCCTCAATTTAAGCCGGGCTGACCGTACGACGAGCCTTATCACTTATTCAATTTAAGCCGGAGCCGCGCACCCGTCAAAACCACACTCGGCCTACTCGCAAAATTTTACGCCCGTGAATTCCAAACGCGCCGGGGCATAATTTACCGCGCGCAAATTATTTCCTAAAAGAAAAAAAAACAACCGACGTTAACTGAAGGAGAGTAAACGTGTTTTTTTTTTTCGTGCGCCCCTGTTTGACCTGCGCTTGATTAATTTGTTCGGTTAATTTCGTTGGACTGTACCTTTGGATTGAATCTTCAAACAGAGAAAAGAATTTTTTTTCTACACACTTTCAGATCTTGCAGAATTGGAGAGTGCAAGAAGTAGCTATTAAACGTCAAAAGGTTCAAAGGAGCCGCCTTTGGGCGAAACCCCCAAAGTGGTACTTCTAACCTCAAAACTCGAATTCGACCTCATTTATAATCTCGCTCTCTCGCGAGGCGGGGAGACTCTAAAAGCTAAAAGTCATTTGTCTCCTAATGGTCTCGCCGTACAATTTCGGGGTAAAACACTCGCACGCTCAGACCCCTAAAAACGTAAACTCTCCCAGTGTTTATTAATGAGTTCGAATAGGCGCTTAATGTCCAATGTAACTCGTGGAATTTTTATTTTTCTAGAGACAATTGTGACGGCTAATTTCATTCTACGAGCTTACAAAGCCGAGTCATAATCGAGCAGCTTACGTACGATAATCTTAAAACCCATGGCGAAAACAAAAGGATCCGTCCCTCCCGGCTGAATTTCACCGATAAACGCAAAATTGGAAATCTGCCCACTAATTGCGCTCCACGCAAAACCCCCGCGATTCCGGATGCGATATTAGCGCTCGGAAGAGTTGATTTAGCGCCTCGAGCTCCGCAAACCTAAAAGTGAATGCGCGTATTAATTCGCTTGATACAATTTATCTTTCTAAATTAATCACAAGAATTACAACTAAAGTTTTCTATTTTCTTTAAGTAGACTTTTTTTCTCGGGAATTAGTTAAGTAAAAACTTTGAAAAGTATTTAAATAAAGTGAAAGACCATGAAAATTAATTCGGTAAAACGCGGAAAAATATTGAATTTGCGCGGATGATTAAGCTGTGCAAGTGTGCAAATGAATTTTATCGTTCAAATTTATACCCCACTGCGCCGTGTATCAGATTACAATATAATTAAGATACATATATTATACAAATGCTTAACGTATTCAAAAATGAAAATTATTCGTTCGGACGAATTTAAATTACATTTGTGTACACAGAGTAGATTTACAAGTTGGAAAATGAAAATTTATGAAAATTTTCTTTAAATCATTTCTTTTTTTTTTTTTTTTTTTTTTTTTTAATTTAATATCCAAGAGGTATAATTTGAAGTTTATCGGATATTCAATTAACTCCTCAAGTTACTTTTTGCTCCGACGGTAGTAGACTCTGATTAATTATTTGATGCTTTCTAATTTTATTTTCACAGAAGTCGGATTAAATAAAAGTCAATATCGCTGTTGGAATTCATTGCCTGGTTCATCAGAAAAAAGTTCACTGAACTTTGCATTACAAAATTTTTAAATAAATAATAAATTTTTTGATCAGTAATTTGATAAGAAAAATTTATTCCAAAGTTTCTATTCTAGGAAACGGATAAGGAAGTTGAAAAATGGAGTTTTTTACTTACAAATGGAATAAATATGCACCAACTTAGATAAATTAGTAGCAAGCCTTACAACAATACACCAGATTGGTAGAAATTTAAAATAAAAAAATTTTAAGCGTCACGCCTTCAAAATTACAGTCTTAGAGTTTCTAAACATTCATGAAGCACCACTTACTAGAAAGCTTTGTTCATAAAATATTCAAAGATTTGATTTTATAAATGATCAACTAATATTAATTAATCTGGTAAAATATTTTGTTAAAAATTGCAGTTATTATAAATAATATAAATAATCAACGAGCAGAAACAGTCACTCATAAACATTTGTAGAGAAACGCTTGAAAAATGCTTGGTTCATGCAAAAATAAAGGAAGAAAAAATAATTTTTGACTCGACATTAAACATCGCTTGATGAATGTGTTCATGGGCTGAATAAAGAATAATCACTTTGATCACGCAGCAGGTTAGACTAGTGACGTATCCACGTGATAGATTACCGCAAATCATGAGCCGCATCAGTGCATTAGATCACGCGGAGAGGAGCTTCGTTGCTTAAATTCACCCAGTCTTAGAGCCACCAACACGTGACCGTATCATTACGCCATCGCCTCTCCTTATCAATCAGGACTTTTTGTTTACGTCAATTAATCAACAATCACGCCATCTGCAGGCTCGAAGTCGTAGCTCTACGTGATTCTCCATACTTTCACGTCATTTTTCAATACTTTTATTTTTATTTCGTCAACGTCTTGATGTCATTAAACTGACTTCATAATAAATATTTTTTTATTTTATTCATCCTTTTTTTTCGATAAAAAGTAGTTTAATTTATTATTTTATTTTATTTATTCATTTATTTTTTTTAAGTATAATATAATGAAACTTTTTACTGTTAAATAAGTTAGAGTTCATTATAATATGCAATATTTTTTTTAGTCAAATACATTTATTTTAAGAATATTGAATTTATATTTAATTATAATAATTAATTTATTCGTAAAACAAAAAGGGTATGATTTTTTGGTACGACAGAAAAAACCAAATTTACGGGAAAATAATACATTGCAACGAAAAATAAGACTTCACACGGGAAAATAAAACTTTGTAGAGGAAAATTCTATGGATGAATTTATTATTCAGTGCAAAAGTCTTTATTTTATCGTGCAAAGGTTTTTCCCGTTAACTTCGATACCGTTCGAATGGTTTTTTTTCTCCCGTGAAAATAAATAATCCTTAAACAAAAATATTAGAAAAATTATTTTTTATTAATTGGAGTAGTGTTTTTTTTTTATTTTTTTACAATGGATATTAATAAAAATTTTGATTTTTTCAGTAAATTTAAAGTTTTTCAAAGTTACTTTTATTGTTGTATGGTTATCATTTCAATATGTTTATTAGTATTTTTAAATTAATTATTTTTAATTTTGCGAATAAAATATTTTCCAAAGATTTACAACTGTAATCCAGTGCCAAAACCGATCTCTTATGATTACTGTGTAAATTTTTTAAACCATAATTACTGTATATTTGTGTTTTAATACTCTTAATGAATTAATTTTTTTATTCTGTGGTGCTTTGCATGTCTCTATTGGATTCTGCATGTCATTATAGGGCATCGTAAGTACTGAATAAACGAAAAAAAAAAAGAAAAATACTCTCATCAAAAAAATTCATTAACACTCCCTAGTACACATATTTTAAAAAAGATAAGAAAATATCTTTCAAAATAAAATTAAGTACTGTCTCTGAAAGAGAACAAGTTAAATAAAAATGTGAACCAAGCCCAGAGAAAAATGGGTTTTTCAATAAATCAATGTTAATAGTAAAATATTGTCTAAAAATATTTTTGAAACAAGTTTACCGAAAGTTATTTTTAAAATTGAATGAAATTTCATTTAAATTGTTCGAGATATGTACGTGGTTAATGGTTAAATAAAATTAGTATTTACCAGAGCGAAATAAAGTATGCAAATTTTGTCTGAACGATTTCTCAAAATGACCTCTCAATGCAAATGAATAATCAATTGAAATCATTTGTCAGTCGGTTTAAATGCAAAATTTATCAATAAATGTCTCCTGCTCCTTTCATTCCGAATAACGCACGAGACATGCATAGCGCGAACTCGTATCATTTCACATTCTAATGGTGAGCACTAATACACGCAATGTATAATGTCGTATTATCGGGATTAATCATTCAGAGCGTGAAAGCCGCGGGTTCAGCTGTAATTTCGAATTTTGTCAATGTCACCGCTTCTCAAACGAATTACTTCGATTGTTTCACCGCTTTGAATAATAAATTATATCTTGTTTCGTCTTTCGTCGAAAACTAAAAGTTAATTTTATTTTTTACACAGAAAATTTTTTCGGTAAACTTGTTTATCCTTAAACATGCTTATATTTTTATAGTGATGTTTTAAAATGAAATATATTTTAAGTGCCTTAAGATTAGCCAAGTGTCATCGTCTGTAGGTTTTAGATCTAATCAGTAGTAAAGATTTAATTGAATTTAAAAAATTTTTTATTATACGAAATTTTTTTTTTATGTATTGTGCTATGAAATATTTTTATGTTTAATTTAATTGTAACTTTATTTTATTATTTATGCCCTGTTTTATTTCGTTACTTTGGCCTGTCGTAAAATATTATTAAATTTTTGTGTTTGTTTTACGCAAAAAGAAAGTTTAAGAGAAGAAAATAAAAATAATTCGCATGTAACTATATACAATTTTTTAAATTTTGAAAAAAAAAAAATTTATTTTTTTTCAATAGTTTTGTAAATAAGTAATAAATTTTTTATGTGTATATAAATGTTTCAATATATTTTTTAAGATTTTAAAATGTGTTTTTATTATTTGTTAATTTAATGTAGCTAAATTTACGTTTTATAAAAATTCGCTGCTTAATACTTTCCTTTGAGCTTGTTCGAAAAAACCGGAATTAATTTAAAATTTTTACCTTTTTTATCCAAAAATATTTTTATACGTATTATTATTTTTATGATTTGTAAGTTTTCTTCTCTAATTTTCTATTTTATTAGAAATTATAATTTTGTCTATTTTTTTTTATTTACTGTCCAGTAAATCTCTTGACACTTGCTGTTACTTCTCTCGTTTGAATAACCCAAGAGATTGACTGCGACAGCCACTAAGTTTTCGCGTTTTGTTTTTGCCTCACCAACTAATAAAACTAAAAAAGAAAAGAAAAAAAAAAAAATAATGTACCTAAATGAAAGTAGCAATAATTTCATTCACACTCAGCGCTTGATGACGCAAAAAGTTCGAGCGTATCTAAAACTCAAACTTTTCTGTTTCCGCCTACCTTTAGGACAAAGAGGACGGTCCGCTGTACAAGTTTTACGAGGTGATTCGCGACCAAGGCGACGAGTTCATGAGGTCGGCCTCCCGACACACCAATGTGACCCTTTTCGCTCCCCGCAACGCCGCCTGGGAGGAAGCTGGGGTCAAGCAGATACTGCAGGACAAGAAGCGGGTCAAGGAACTTTTGAATCTGCACTACGTCAAGGAGTACGTACCCCTGGACGTCATCGAAAGGAAGACCATTCGACAGGTTGGTATCTCAGCTCTATTTATTCGCTTACTTATACTAAAATTTAATAATCTCTTTTTAAATCATGATTTTTGAAGTAGAGACTGGAACAGTAACTAATCATTCGCGTAAAGTCAATTTAAAATTTTAATCTGGTTGATTAAAACTTTTGAGTTATTTGCAAGAGGAGCTTTTTTATGAAAATTTTCGAGTATTAACCGACTCGTATACTTTTGAAAAATTAAAATTTATTCATGCCCATTCGAAGAACTGCTTTATGGCTTTACTTTTAGAAACTGCCCATTATAAGTGAAATTCATATCCATGCTCCGAAAAATGACCTATGCTTTATCATGCAGTGCCTCTTATGTTACTCTAAATCACTCTGAATTTTTTTTTTATTCTGAACTTAATTAATTGTATTCATGATCATTGGCACTTTCATCATTTCACCAGTCACGATTGTTATCTTATCTACCCATTTTTAAAGTACTTGTTGAGAAGTAATTACAATTAAAAATAAGCTAACGTTATTAAAAAGAATTTTTTTATTAATTATCCTTGTACATAAACTTCACCTTAGCATCATCCAATGATAACATTTTATTTCGACTAACAAATTTGTGAACCTTGTTAGATATATTTGAAATTTAATATTATTTTATTTCTTTTTCAAGCCTCATTGGGCTAAAAAAGGAACCTTCGCGGTAATTAATCTCTATAAACTATAACTGTCTACGTATACTTAAACTTCAACTCTCCAAACTTCAATTAGTCGAACTCTAGGCAATCTGAGTAAAACCTTGACAAATTAATGACAAATTTAAATACTTTGAAAACTGAAAATAAACTTTCAATATCACGATTACTTATGAGCCTAAAATTGATTATAATATTATTTTATTGAAAAAAATTTTGTTTGTACAGTTAAAGTTTAAGTGTACTATGATTCATCTCCTCTCTACTTGCATGAATTCTATCTCTTTTTTCGTCATTATTCACAAAAAATTATCATCAATATTCTTTGCATGCAACTAAATGTTTTGTACATATTTTACTAATTGCTGATAAATCAACTTATGAAATTTTTTTTAATTAGTACATTATTAATTTCATGTGTTTTTTGTATTTTTTGCAAAAACCATACATTTAAGTTAAAAAATAAAAGTATAAGCTGTAAAACGATAACTTTGTGTTTTAAATTGGTAGGTTTATCCGCATCCAGGCGTGGCTTCTAATTCAGTTTGTGCGTGTTTTTTTTTCACAACGACAAAACAGAACTCAAAGAATTTATTCGTCTATTGTTTTTCCAAAAAAAGCCGTAAAATTGTGAACAACGCAATTTTCTTGTACTGGCTCAGGAGTGAAATTTTATACACAAAAACTTTTTCACAAAACAAACTGTAACTCTGTAGATGGACAAGGCTGAGTAATACGCAGGAAAAATCGAAAAAGCTTTCGGATAAAAAAAAACACTCGCACACACAAAAACTATAAACTGAGCTTTTGTGTAGTTTGATCGGTAAAAAGGGGATGAACTAAATAAAAGAAAAAAAAAAAAAAGAAAAATTTATTACAAGTAATAACGCGCAACAGTGGAAAATGAAATGAATGCGATCCGTCTAATTGGCGTGGAACCGCAGAGGAAGACGTTAAAACTAGTTAAACTCATTTAAGTTTTGGACTGATGAAAATGAGATGTTCAAGAAGGATTAATTGTCAGATTTAAACTTTGATCTTGAAAAACTATTCCCTTGTTTCTTAAAATTTTTTCTTTTAATTGGTTAATCAAATATCCTTGTGTATTTTTTCAATTTCTACTTTCTATCTACATTAACCTTAGACAAAAAATGACAGTTCCAGTTCCCAGGTAACCCGAGTAACGCTTCTTTATATAGCCAGTTACATTAAATTTTCTTCTGTTCCCACCATTTTCTACTCTTCCTCCCGGTGCGGTATTACGAAATTTAAACCTAATTACAATAGAAAAAAACTTCTCTTTTTTTCTTTCCTCGCTTCGTTGAAATGGAATCACTTGCGTTCTTTTTTTACTTTATTCTCAGGTGTATCGGTAGACGTTATCGATGCCATCTCTTTTCGTAGCATCTGGAAGGTTTTAAAATTGTAAAATAAAAAAAATTATTAGTTCCATTATTTCAAATCATACGTGTATTTATGGAAGATAAATACAGCTGCTAATATCTCAAACTGAGTAACTTACCAATCAAGAATAGATTTCGGCTTAATTTTTTTTTGGATGAAATTTTTTTCTTAATAATTCAATTTTTTAATAAAATTAATTTTATTCACATTTTTTAAGATAAGCGTCTTCTAAATATAAAAATCAGTTTTTAAACTAAAGCTTCGATGCAAAAAAAAAAAAAAAATTGAATCATCCTTTTTTCAATTTAGACCCAGTGATTTTTTTTCGTTTAGTCGTCCGGCAGAGTTAATCTTCTTGTTATCCGTAAAATTTAATCTCAAGTACACGCGCAGGTCGATTAACTCTTTGTTTCTCTCCCGCAGCGATGAACTAAAAGTGGCGGTGTTGCGACCAGTCCGACACCGTCAATTAAAAGTTGGAGCTATAATTCGTCCAATAAATCCCGCTAGCTAATGGATTTCGATACGTGCTGGGGCTCGAGTTTATGTACGGGGGTGGTTTTGGTAACACTGTTTGCGGATTAACTGCTACGCGCTCACGGATATGCTACGTGCCGACGAACCGAGTGGAAAATTTACGCTTTCAAAACAAAGTTGCCCGCGGGCCGCGGGAGAAGGGCGCTAATTTGGAAAATTATCGATTTTTTTTTTTTTTTTAGAGGATTTCGAAAAATTTCTGTTAATTATTAAGCTTTTAATTAAACGAAATTCTCTAAAGTGATTGACACTTCATAATGGGGATGATTATGAATAATTTATTCCTTTTTGGGTTATTGAGTCATTTTACCATATTTTTAATCATGAATTAAAAAATGTGGAGATTTTTATAACTAACTATAATGGAACTTTTTGAAATTTATTCAAAGTACGTCGTTGTAATTCGTCAAGTCTTGAGCTTTTAAAATTCAAAAGTCAGGTGATGATTTCATTTTAAGTGCAGCAGCTTCCTAGTTTCATTAGCATTGAGAAGTGTAAGACATTCGTCGTTATGTTAATTCATCGTCTCGCTCTCATACTTTTTCGCTGCTCGTTTTGCATTTACGGGTGGTAATGAGATCTTCATGAAATTTGAATAAACTTCAGCTGACCTTATCCGAGAAGAATAATTGATGGATCAGCTGTGCCCTTAATTTACGACTTTGTTCTAATGTTATTACAGTTGACTTTAATGAAAAGAAGCTAATTTTCTGGAAAAGTATTAATCAATCAAAGCGATTTGAGCAAAGTGAAAAGGCAAGAGAGAGGGAGGGGAAAAAAAAGAAAATTTATCGAAGGCACACGTCAAAGCTCGCCGAGGACTTTTCGTAGCAAGAGCTCGCCGATAAATATTCATCCGAGTTTTTCGTAAAAAGCCAGCAGTGCAAGCGCACACAGGAGCTCCAAAGCTCCGGAGCGCGTAATCGAACGTGACTGCAGGGGTAGGGGAGCGAAAAATTCATGAGCGCGGATCAGCGACAAAGCTGTTGCGAGTAGTACGAAAGTTGTTTCTATTTGCATTTAACAATAAAAAAAAAAAGCTTTGTAGACTTGATTAAATATTTTTTTCAATTCGAGATCTGAAATTTTTTTTATAACAAGGGTTATGGACTCACAGCACGAGAATGTAATTTTTAAAACTCAAAAAGTAGCTAACGCGAACGGTATTTTTCACTTGGCAATATGATATTATTTTTTGAAAAAAAATTATTACTGAAATATTTCTGAAAAAAATTGTTTCATCTGCACACTTTTTAGCGTCCAATCGTTATTCAGTTTTTTTTAAATAAAACCTTCTTTGCACGTTTATAAAGTAAAGTAGAAATTTTTTCCTTGGCATATGTGTGTCATGTCAAAGTATAAATTATAAAATTTTCATTAATTACTGCAGTTATCCGTACCAATAATTAAAAAAAATTTTTTTTTCGAACATAAACTCCATTTTATTTTATTTTCATTTCATAAATGCATGAATCGATTATAAAAAAAAAAAAAAAAAAAAAAAACATTTTTTTCTTCTTCATGTTTATACTTTTCAGTGAATTTAGCTCGATAATACTCTAAGAAATTAAAACAAATTTTTCAACAGTTACATAGTTTCATATGTGTGTTAGTTGTGTGATCATAGACATTGTCACCCAAGGAATTTTAAACGTTATGAGGTTTTTTCATTTTTATAAATAAAACCTATAACGGAAAAATTGTGTGACGGTGATCATTAAGCAAATATAAATTTACTATTACGATCGATTAAATTAAAGACTGGGATGTTATATAGGTAAGCACGGCGGCGCCGCGCGCGAGTCTGTACTTCAACGTGGTTGAAGACCCCTCGGGTAACCGCACGGTCACGGTCGAAGGTGGCGGCGTCAATGCGACCATCATCACGGCCAACATCGGCGCCACCAACGGTATCATTCACATAATCGACAGGGTCCTGGGTGTGCCTTACACCACGGTCCTCGACAAACTCAAGACGGACCCTACCCTCAAGTAAGTAAATTTCAGGAATTATTCGGCGTACTAGTAGTTTATGTCAGGATACAGTCAGGCGGAGAGTAAGTCTGGTAATACTTGATTGAATACTGTGCTGTTAACCATTCAAAAATCGTTTGGTCAGTATCTTAGTTTCAAAATTATTTGAACTTTTAAAGTATCGCTTAATTTTATGAACCAGAAATTGCTCAACAAAATCATAAACAGGACAACTGTACTTAATGTGGACCCTTATATATATGGTTTTAAGTATGTTAGTAGTATGTAAACGAGAGCGCTCTCGTACCCTCCAGAGGGTACGAGAGCGCTCTCGTGCCCTCTGAGGGGTACGAGAGCGCTCTCGTACCTTTTAGGAGAGCCCGGTGCTCTCTCGTACCTTTTAGGAGGGGCCGGTGCTCTCTCGTACCTTTGGAAGGACGGTGCTCTCTCGTGATTTTGGAAACGGCCGCTCTCTCGTGATTTTTGGAACGCTCTCCCCCGCTGCGCACTCCTTGGACGCTCTCTTCCCCCACTGTTGCGCACTCCTTGCTGGCGACCACCACTGTGCCCCCCCCCCCGCTACGCGCTCCTTGGACGCTTTCTCCCGCTGCTGTACGCTCCCCCGCTACGCGCTCCTTGGACGCTCTTCCTGCGCTGTGTCCTCCAGCCATGCAGCTGCGCGCTCCTTGCTTGCGAACGCACCCTGTTGTGGCGCTGACGCCTCCGTGTGTGCCTGAACCACCAACCTTTGCCCGCGTTGTCCCTGCTGCCGAACGCACCCTGCTGCAGCGCTGGAAAAAAAGTGGCTCCGGGTGGGCTTGAACCACCAACCTTTCGGTTAGCGTGCAAGCCAATAACGCCGAGGAGGCTTATAGCAAAATTTTTCAACACTCATAATTTCATAGTTGTAGTTCATAGAACAGTCATGATTTTATAATTGTAATTCATGATTTCATGGATGCAATTCATGATTTCATAGTTGTAATTTATGATTTCATGGATGCAATTCATGATTTCATAGTTGTACTTCATGAAACAGTCATGATTTCATGAGTGCAATTCATGATTTCATAGTTGTAGTTCATGAAACAGTCATGATTTCATGAATGCAATTCATGATTTCATAGTTGTAATTTATGATTTCATGGATGCAATTCATGATTTCATAGTTGTACTTCATGAAACAGTCATGATTTGATGAGTGCAATTCATGATTTCATAGTTGTAATTTATGATTTCATGGATGCAATTCATGATTTCATAGTTGTAATTCATGAAACAGTCGTGATTTCATGAAGGCAATTCATGATCTCATAGTTATAGTTCATGAAACACTCATGATTTCATGGATCTGAATCATGAATTCATAGATGTCATTCATGAATGAGTCATGATTTTATGAATGTGTTTCATGAAACAGTCATGATTTCGTAAATGTCATTGATGAAATACTTAGAAGTTAATAAAGTTTGTTTTTTAGAAAAGTGACTTTGATCAGCTTTAATATAGTACTTGGAAGTTTTTTAAGAAAAAATTAATTTTATAAAAAATATAAAGTAATTGATACTTGTTATTTTAATTTAATATTGATTGAATCAAAGTAAGGATTTTAAAAATAAAAACAGTTATGTTGAAGTACAGAAATTTTATTAATACAGACGTACCCCTGTGGTAGAAAACCTAAACATTTTTATAGTATTTTAATTTCACATTTCGTGACTTTGTTGTGTCAAACGCTTGATTATCGAAATAAGTCAGCATGATAAAGTTTATGTTAAGTGGCTTGGTTTTGACAATTCTCACAATAGTTGGGTGGATAAAAATAGTTTATAATTTGAATAAAATATTCTGTGATTAAAAAAATATTGTAACTTTTATATGATATGGTAAATTTATAAAATAAATAAATAAATAAATAAAAAGACAAATAATTTTGTTATGATTTTCTTTTATTTAGAATAGGTCCTATTACATATTCCATACACTTAATTCGCATTTTAAAAATTATTGGATTTAGTATAACACTGGTCCTTTGAATTCTTAAATTAAAACGTTCTCTGTCGCAAGCAGCTTGAATCCAAGGACCCATTCTTGCTTTACGACTAGCATAATCATACACATACATAATCTTAACACTAATACAATCACTAAATGTCACTTGCTTCATTTTTACAAGATCTCACACAAATTTTATATATCACTGCTTATTACAAAACTCAAGTTGTCGGTTTCCTAAGTATTTAATAAACAACTGATCCTTTTCTACTTCTTCTTTCAAAAACTCAAGCTGATCAGGATTTTTAGTGAAGAATGTGCTTAAACGTTCAGGTAGAAACACTTGGAACTCTTTGTTGATTATAACGACAATGCTAGCTCCGAACTTGGTGTTGCATTGATATATTTTAGTTATTTTATAGAATTCTCCATTGACAAGATCGGTCAACTTCTTCTTTGGGAGATATTGGGTTTTTGCCATAGCATTCATCTTAGTGAAATCCATTTTTGTATCTATAAAACAAAATAAAATTTAATCTTAATATATAAGTAGTTAATTTTAACGTTGGAATTTTTTTAAGTATTGATGCTTACCTTATTAGGATCATTCGTTTCGTTCAAAATTGAGTCTAGTCTTTTTCTGTGGAGGTCCGTCGTCTGAAAATTTTGAGCAGCAAGTGAGCTCTCGTCTTCGACTGCACCCCTTATATAAACCATCGAAATCGTCTGCTATGGCCCCCATTGCATCATCCCAACCATCGCAATCTATTGTTTCATTTCCTAGAAAGTTGCATTGAGTGATGTAACTATTGCCAAAAGTTGCGTCATCTTGTGAAAGTCTTTTTTCTGTCACGCTGGTTTCTTCTAGAATATTTTCTTTGTTCACATCATTTTCTAGGTAGTGTTTATTTCTTGTATCTTCTAGAAAATTCCTTTCTTCCAGATTATTCTCGCTTTCTCGAAGTTTCTCGTCATTTTCTTTTTTCAGGTTTTCTAAAAATTCTTCAATGATAGGTATTCTGTAGTCCCCCCAAGCAAGAGTGTCAGTTGTACTTTTTATCCAGGGAATCTGAATGCATTCATCCGCCAGCAAGTATCGCTTGTTGTCATATGGACTCAAACCAACTTTTATTTGTTTTTCTGTATGAATGTTGTGTTGTCTTGATCTGATGGTTCGCTGTTCAACTTTTATGATTGATTTGTTGAAAAGACAGTCTTTATAATGCTCGAACTTGATTTCTCTAAGTGCTGATGACTTAACACCCTTAGCCTTTAATACTGGATCATTATTTTGTATTAAAAGACTGTATAATTTTGATCTCAAACCCACAAAATGAGTGAGAATTTCAGAATTGCATTCGTCTTTAAATTTTGCTAGGACTTTACCATTTTTAGGTTCGATACCAAATTGGTTACCCTCCTTATATGCCGATGTATCAAAGAATTCCGAGTGCTCCTTCATAATTTTATAAATGTCTACGCCCCGTACCTCATATATAAAGCTGTCCGTGTCCATATAACAAAGCGATAAGGACTTAGATCCAATCCATTTCTTCATTTTTGAGTAATGAAAGTCATACATCAAAGTTTTTGAGATATCTAAGATAGCCAGACCTATGTAAATAGGTTTTTTTATAACGATTCTAGCTGGTTTCATCTGAACAATAGCCATATCATCATTTACTCGTGATATGCTATGGAAATTAGGACTTGCAATGCATGCTTCAGCTCCAGCCCTTCCAGGCCATTTATTTATTGGTCGTACTTTTTTATATTTACGTTGGTTCTCCATTGTTTTTCCATAAATTGCATTAACTAACAATTTGAATAGATTCTTTTCAAACTCATTTTTAGCCTTTGCTCTTTTTTCTGTGTTGAAGTCTACATATTTTTTTAACCACGCAGACTGATTAAATTGAAGAGCTCTATGGATTTTTTTTACTTTCAAACCATGTTCTTGAGCTTGAAGTAAAGCTCTATAGTGAATTATATATCGCTCTTTATTATCCAAGGTTGTAAGCAATTTCTTTTGTTTAGAGTTTGGTGGTGGCTTATTCTCAGGACAAAACGGTAAGTCTTGATGCTCTTCATGGAGCGATTGATCATATTCAATATCTACCTCTAGAAAGTAACCTATTGGACTGTCATCTGGTACATTGTAAAAGTCAGGATTACTAGTGTCTTGAACCCACTGGAGCCCACCAAACGGTAAGAACTGTGTCATAGCCCATCTAAAAATTTTTTTTTCAAGTTAAAATTTTTTTCCAAAAAAATTTTTTATAAATAATTTTTTTGTTTAAACAATTGTTTATTTATTTACCCGTAGAGATTATTAGCATCTAAATAAATTAAGTACTTTTCTTCTTTTTCAGGATCGTATCCTTTATTCATATACTTATTGTTAGCTTCTGCGTATCGATGGGAGCATTGATTGATCCCACCTCTAATGCCTCTTTCTACGAAAAGAAGCATTTCCATGTCTGTTATTAGCTCTAGTTCTACTTTTGTTTGTTTTAACATGGCGTCAAACGACAAACCTGAATAAAATGAATTGATTAACTCAGTAAAAAAATTAAACTATAAATAACATGAAATAATTCAAATTACCTGGCGTTGTGTAGTAATGTGCTGGGTCCAATGAATATGCTTCTAAGCAAGTTGATCGAAAGTTTTCAAAAATGTCTGCCAATAAGGCTATATCAGTACGCATGTAAACATCTGAATATTCACCAAGATTTTTGATATTCAACTGTTTCCAAACCTGATTAGCATGAGCATAATCTTCGTTGGAGATATGACACCCTGTCAATTTACTGTAGAAAGCTTTTTGTTCAGGTAATTGTGTTTCTTTTAACTTATCCAAAGAATCAATGTATTCATATGGAAATTGACCTTTGATCGTTAATAACTTTATTTGTTCATCAGTTAATTTAAAATCACGATTAACTTTGGTGGTAATAGGCTTCTCTGGCAGATAACTTGCTAACTTTTCTAATGAAGATGCCATAAATCTGAATGAATCGATGAATCTGAATTCTATGACACTACCCTCAATTTTTTTGGTAAAGGAAATGTAGCGTTCTTTGTTTTCAGCTAATATCTCTAGATCCCCTTTAATGATGTCATCAGAATAAAGATCTTTTATAATCAGGTGCGCATCATATCCAGTTAGGTTGTGGAAAATGACACTGATATGTTTTGCCTTGTTGTACTGTAAATTGCACGAATTGTGGGCCGCGCCTCTATACTTTCCTGTAAAGTGATCATGGTCTCGAACCTGAGAAAAAAAACAACCAAACCTTAGCAATTTTTTTTTTTTTTTTTTTTTTTTTAGGTGTGACTTACCTTGGTGGGGTTGGAGGGGGTGAAGCCATGCTGACAGATCCAACACTTCTTGGCGGAGCCGAAGTTTTGCCAATCCTTTGCGGTCAGTACCATGGGTTTGGGTTTGTCGTACAGCGCTTGATACTCTTCACCCACTCTTCTGAGCTCCTCTACAAACCATTCAGAGGGAGTTTTTTCACCTTCCTCGCTTTGACGATAACTAGCATAATATGATTTTGTATCATTAAAACTATTTTTTAAGTAATAACCTATGCTGTAAGGTATGTGTTCGTCTGGGGCATCAGGATTTGATTCGTCCGAGCTTTTTATTTTACATTCTGCATCGGCATAAATAACGATTGACGCCTTCTCTTGGTTCTTGTAGTTCGTAAATTTTAGTTTGTTATCATTTTCATTAGGTAATTCTACAAAACATTTGTTGTACTGCATACAAATTGGAATGTGCTCTAATAATTTTGAAGGTTTTAAAGTGTAGTGAAGACATCGGTTACAGAAGTAGAGTTTACCGTTGTGATTTGTTAACTGGCTGCTAACTAATTTTGACAGGTCATGTATCCACACATAATGAAATTTTGGAGGTTCATCATGTTCTATTTTATTTGGTTGCTTTTCATCAAAATAATAATCTTGTATACAGAGTAGGTTGACATGCTTATTTTTTAATGATTCAGTCAAATGAGCTGTACCAACTTCCAGTACATCATTGGTTTTTTCAAGAATAAAAACATTTACTGATACGTCATTCTGCTTCTCAAATTGATTTATCTGATCAAATCTAACTGGGAAATCAATCCCTTTAAAATTTAGCTCATGTTCATGATAAATATATGAACTCACTTTTTCGGCATGAAGCTCCACAGGATGAAGACAAGATAATATGGCCCATTTGAAACATTCATTATCAAACTCATTTCTAACATTTAAACAAGCTTTCTTTTTTTTTATAGAAACCGGAAGCTCTATGAAAGAACATGCATGCATCGGTTGGTATTTCTTGAAATTGTAAGTGACACTTAGAACTTGTCTTAAGGTCCAACCAGATCCAGAAGCTTCAAACTCTTCAATTTGATTAAGTAATGGTTGTACAACCCTCTCATCATACCATTCTGCTAAATCATTTGTTGTCATATACACAGGACTACTTGCACTATTAAACGTTTTCACTTCTAAAGTTTCAATATTATTTTTTATAATCATATATTCAGAAGAAACCTCAGCATTAACTTTTATTGGGCCTTGCTTCTGTAGAGCAACTTTAACTTTTTCTATAAAAGTGGTTTTAGCATCTTCTAAAAACGATTTCACATCTTTATGTATCATGTTAGTTCCCAATACAGAACTAATTCGATTTTCAAAAATTGAAGGTAGATCATTCCACTGAATTGATTCTTTTGGCTGATTGTCTTCCAATGCACCTCCACTTTTCTGAAGAAGAGATTTAATTCGCTCCTGTATATTAACTGATTGAATTAGATATGAGTTGCATCTTTGTTTTTGATGAACATTCAAGTTCCCATTGTTAAGCAAATTTTTTATTGTATTAGTCATATCAACAGACATGTTCATCCAATGCTGCAAGTCTATACTTGTAACATCTTGCAGATTATTAAGATTACTTTGTAATATCTTTATGTTCAAACCAAAATACAAAAATGAAGCCATTTTAAATACTATGATGAACACTACAATTCACTGTACGTTTTCAAACTCTACTGAGCTCTCAAGAGCCATCCCACAGTACTTATACCCAATGGTCACGTGACTCAAGAAAAGAGAAAGCTATTTTTGAATTTGAAAGAGAAAAACTATTTTCAAGGATTTTTTTCAGCAGGAAGTGAAAATCGACAGCTCAAGGTTGGAACAGTTTTTTATACCCAATGGTTATGTGACTCAAAAAAGAGAAAGCTATTTTTGAATTTGAAAGAGAAAAACTATTTTCAAGGATTTTTTTTCAGCAGGAAGTGAAAATAGACAGCTCAAGGTCGGAACAGTTTTCTTTTCAACAATTTCTTTTGTTTGCAAATTGAAACTAGTTTTTTTTTTTTTTTTTTTTTTTTTTACAAGTTTCAACTTGCTACAAAATAGAAAGTTATATTTCTAACGGTTTTTGGAACTGTTAACAATGGTTTCCCCCTCCCACTCAGTTTTCTTGTCAAGAATTTCTTTTGTTTGCAAGTTAAAACCAGTTTTTTACAAGTTTCAACTTGCTACAAAATAGAAAGTTATATTTCTAACGGTTTTGGAACAATGGTTTTCCCCCACTCTAACTTTAGTGAATCACGTGACTTTGGTGTGGTGGGGGTTGGTGATATAAAGGTTAACGAGACGATCAAATGTAACTTAGTCGTTGTTGTGTCATTATAAAATCATTATCGAAATGGCGTTCGTTGTGGACTTGGAATTCTCTTGTAGATCTAGAGATATACTAATCCCTAAAGAGCTCGCAATATATGGTGTGCAGAGTGGTTTGTCTGTACCTATAATTGCTCTTTTCAAGCCTTCATCTTTTTGGTGTAATCTTTTAAAATGTGAAAAGCGTGTCAATACATATCTAGAAAAAAATTATCATCATATACCTTGGAATGCAGGCCATACTCGACCGGGTGATATTATTAAAATATTACAATCGAATTTAGTACATGCTACTCGAGTTTATGTATATGGTTCACAAAAAAAGAAGTATCTTCAGGATATACTTTGGAATAAGTGAGTTTCTATTTAAATTTATTATTAATCATTCTGATTTTTATTATTATAAATAAATATTATAATTTTTCAGAGAGATCATTGATGTTGCAATTGAACAGCCAAATTTTAAAAAAATACAGAACGATTTTAATTCCTATTATTTATGTGATTTTCATAAAGATGATAAAGCTAAAAATTGTGCAATCCGACGAGCCTGTATATTAAAAAATTTTTTATTAAATAAAGAAGAACCGACAACTTCATTTGCAACCCCCGAGGGATATGATACTGTTGATTATAAATTTCCATCATTTGTTTTTTACTATTCAAGAATACAGGGGGATGAGATTGATATGTAAAAATAAAAAGATTAATTAAATTTATAAACGATTCTTTTTCTTTAATGTTCCTTACTTCATTTTATAATACAAAATTAATTATCATAAAATTAGTGTTTTTAAAGTAAAAATTAAATATTTATTATACAAAATAAGTTAAAACACAGCAGCTTAGATACTAAGAGAGTATAACCCCCAAGGAGCTACGCAGGTATATCAAAGTGAAGGCTCCTGGACACACAAATAATGATCTTGGAGAAGACAGGTAGCAGGAGAGTATAACCTCCAAGGAGCTAAGCAGGTATACTAAGGAGCTACGCAGGTATACTAAAGCGAACCCACCTGGACACCTGCTTAACTCTTGGATACTTATACTTTCCTGCTGTCTGCAGTGCTCTAGCCTCAGTTAATCACTAAATAAATAAATAAATATTAACAATTAATTTATAGTAACTATAATTTATGTATTACTTAAAAGTATGAAATTCTAAATATAATTGTTCTTTTAAATCTAATACTAAGTCTGTAATATAGTCTCTTATATTTTTTTTAAAACAATTAGATTCACGCAAAATTGTATTTTTAAATATATTTATAAATCTAGTAACAAACACATCATTTATGTCTCGCGACATCTCTTCAAACACATGATTTATAAACTCATACATTTCTTGAAGTTCCGGTTGTTCTTGCTGTTGTTGTTGATGTAGTTGTTGCTGCTGTTGTTGACCAAAGTAGTCTCCAATATATGCTTGGAGTGGTGTCCATGGTCTCTCTTCCTCGCTGAATAAAAAATCACCTGAAACAGAAATTAAATTGAATATTAATTTATTGTACAATTGATATTTTTTAAATTAGTTAAGTACACTGTTGATTAATTTTACCTTCCATGTATCCTTCAGGGATGGACGGTGGTGGAGAAGTTAGATCCGAGAAACCGGACGAGGTTAAATTTTCAACATCAATATCCTCCTCCGATGATGATGATGATGATGATGATGATGATGATGATGATGATGATGATGATGATGATGATGATGAATGTGAACTCTCCACAGCCTCCGATGAAGATAATTCTTCCTCGTCTTCCATTCTGTTAAGCAACTCACTTATAGGTACCGCGGATGGGCAAATAAAACGTTGTAGATCTGAAAAATAAAAATTTTTTAAATTTTTTATTTCAAATTTATTTCAAAATTTAATCTGAAAAATTTTAACTACTTACTAAATATCTGCGGTAAGGCAGGTTCTTGTGGGGACATTGAAAGATCCAATGCCTCATATTCCACCTCTGGTAGCGACTCTATAGTGTTTACTTCATGATCTAAAATAATAATTGATAAAAATGAATTGAAGCCTTTTAAAATAATGTTTTAAAAAGTTTTTATGTACTTACTCATTTCAGTATCTTCAGCTACCAAATCAATGAATTCATAAACAATATGAATATCGTCACTAATGCTCAAATTAGTTCTATATGATTTTATTATTCTACCATCAGATGGACCACTCTTATTCGTTGACTTCATCGACAGCTGCTTGGTATGTGTTTTACCACCTGTTGACTTGCGAGCAGTTTGTTTTGGTATAGGCTTGATAAGAGCCTTACCACCAGTTGATTTGCGAGCGGTCTGCTTAACTCGTGCCATTTTTTTTTTAATTAAGAAAAAAAAGTTGTTAACTAAAATTCACACAGGAAAACTGTTGTCTGAGACAAAAAAATTAATTCACTTCAACAGTTAGACAAGAATCGCAAACAGACTGGTTGAATCACTTGAACTGTGTTAATCACAAACTGACTGGTTAAATCACTTAAAATATACAGAATCAGACTTAAGAATCACAAACAAACTGATTGAAACTCTCGGAAAGCACTGAAACTGTATGGAAGCAGACTTGATGTGGATCCGAATAGTTCGACAGTAAGAATGGTTCAACAGCAGAGCTAAGACGTTTAAATAGTGCCTACCAAGCAAAAAAAACCCTTTAACCCCACCACTGAATCATCCCTTCGTGGGAGGATCGAACTAGTTAGACTGTCCACCATGGATTAGACCTTGCCCTCCAATGAGGGTTGTTACCACTCCTCCAATCTTGACCAACGTTGAGTTTTCCGATTGGGCCTTACCCTCCAATGGGGGCGGTCGTTACCACTCTCCTAAATTTTGACCTGAAATGAGTTTTCCGATTGGGCCTTACCCTCCATTGGGGGGGGGGGGGGGGGGTCGTCACCACTCCCCTGATCTTGACCTGCGAGACTACAGAACTCCTTTAAACTCATGTTCTCCTGCTCTCAGTAGGACTACTGTGTTATTTATTTATTAAACTTTCAACTCTACAAGGTCAATGTGACTACTGTTTTTTGCTCCTCGTTTAGCACGCACCATGGTTTGTGAGTTATTTATTATAATTTATTGGAGGACTATGTCACGTGAATTTTTTTCATGTTTCCATGACTCCAAGTATTACCAACGTGAGTTATTTATTAGGGTTATTGAGTTACGACGACTGTATTGTACAAGTTTTTTTTTTTTTTATTGAGTCGAATATTTTACTCTGCAGGCTGCGAGTTATTTATGCTAGAGTTATTGAGCCAAGTTTTTTTTAGTCAAATATTCAAGATGTTCAAACTGCTCGAGGACACCGTTACAGTAAACTTTAAGACTTTCTGAATTGGAATCTGGTAGGGTTGTAATTTTCAATAAACAAAAAACTAACTACTTTCTCGTCCTTCAAAGATTTTTTTTTAGATGTTGCAGGAGAGAGCGTCCTCGCTCGATGGTTGTCAAACAGAGAGAGCGAGCAGAAAAGTCGGCTGGGGTCATAAAAGGGAGAGCCGCTCACGAGCAGTGGGGGAGCGTACAGCGGCGGGGGACAAGCAAGAGCGTTCGAGGAGCGCGGGGTCATAAAAGGGAGAGCCGCTCGCGAGCAGTGGGGAGCGTACAGCGGCAGGGGACAAGCAAGAGCGTTCGAGGACCGCCTGGTGGCAGGGGGGGCTACGCCAGGGAGATTTACAGTCGTGCTGTAAAAAGAGCTCGGGTGGTGGGTTTTCAAAATCACGAGAGAGCAGCCTTTTTTCAAAAACGCTGGGAGATCTAAAATCATGAGAAAGCGACCGTTTCCAAAATCACGAGAGAGCACCGGGCCCCCTAAAAGGTACGAGAGAGCACCGGGCCCCCTAAAAGGTACGAGAGAGCACCGGCCCCTCCTAAAAGGTACGAGAGAGCACCGGGCCCTCCTAAAAGGTACGAGAGAGCACCGGCCCCTCCTAAAAGGTACGAGAGAGCACCGGGCCCTCCTAAAAGGTACGAGAGAGCACCGGGCTCTCCTAAAAGGTACGAGAGCGCTCTCGTACCCCTCAGAGGGTACGAGAGCGCTCTCGTAACCCTCTGGAGGGTACGAGAGCGCTCTCGTTTACATACTACTTATGTTCACTCTGTACTCATTTCTGAAGAATAAAAAAAATTTGAAAATTTTGAATTGTGATCTTTAGAGTTACTGCAAAAAGTGTCTTTTGCGCTGGTCTTGTACTAAAAAATAGTTTTTAATAGTTTTTAAAGAAAAAAATGAAAGTTTTCTCGATTTAATAAGAAGGTACATACTTTGTGTTTTTTGGACTATTAAACAGAAATTGGAGTTTCTCTAATTTTTTTGATAATCTATTTAAAATTGCATTTTTTACAAACTTAGTTAAATTTCTTCAATTGATATACTTATTTGTACTTACGATTTTTTGAAAGCTACGAGTTGCCCTTTTTACAGAGAATTCTCATATCTCCTTCACAATCAGGTTGTTGATTGAGATACTCGTTGAGATACATAAAAAAATTTCAAACTTTTTAGTCAAAAGAATTTTTTCTCTTGCAAGCAAAAGCCATTTATTCAAATATTGCTTACTTTTCATTCAATAATTCTTAGAATATTAAATTTCCAGTACTTACAAAACATCAAATTTGAGTTGCGCAAGAACTTACAAATTTTAGTAACGTATTAAATTAAAAAATAAAATTCGATTCATGTTAGTGATTCCTTCATCGCTAGCTCACGCACATTGAACCCAGAGATTCGATTTTCCAACCAAAACCGCAACCGGCAAAGCCAATACGCACATCAACCGGTCGTTCTAACGTACCATTGTCGCATGACTGAGCGCTGACCGCTCCGAGGCAACGGTTCGATCAAGCGGATAAACCGTGATGAATGGACGCTCATAAGGAGAACTTTGATTTTCGGACTTTCGATGAGTATGATTGCTTGCTTGCGGCTAATTTCGACCCTTGTTCGATCCAAAGTTTCGATAAGACTGGTTTATTACACTAGTATTTTGTGTAATTTTTGATAATTTTTTTCATCTCGAGTCGTTGCATAAAAAATTTACGTGAGAATCATTCAAGTTCAAAATTTTCTCTTCCGATATTCTTTGTTTCAAACAAAAACAAGACTTATTCATTTCAAATACTTCAAAGGACGACTGAATAAATAATTACTGCAATGACAAGTTGCAACTGAACTATCCAATACACCAGACAAAGGTTGAAAAATCATTGGCTTTGATCGGAGTAGCAACTGTTAGTACAGAAGCTCTGTAGATCAAATCTTCAATACCCATTGAACTTTGATGGTTAATGGGTCACAATGGCCGCATCTGACCGTTAGAGATTTCGCTCATTAGGCGAATTGGTGTAGCCGACCCAGAGTATCCGTCCTTTTGATCTCTTACAAGTGGCTGTCTAAATAGTTATCTTGTCTCAACCAAAATTCGAAACAATTGTAACTTAAGAACAATTTTAGTTACTGAGAATGTTTGGGGATAAACTTATTTTAACTCACACGAAAATTCGATTTTTATTTAAATATTAACTATTTGATTAAAAAAAAAATGAAATTAAAATATCCTTTTTGCAGCTCAACGTACCACTTGGGTATGCGATACGACTTCAACAAACAGCTGGCTGACACATCAAGACGCTACACGTTTTTCGCGCCCCAAGATTCGGCTTGGGAAACTTTGCACGTCCACCAGCCCTCTGTTTACAAAAAGATGTTCATGAGCGACTTTGCATACCATGTAAGCTACTATGATTAATACTTTGAAACTGTTGAAGAAAATTACCTAATGGCGATTACTTATTTGCAGACAAAGCAAATTTTGGAAAGACACCTTGTGGTAGGCCGAGCTTACACGATGAAGGAACTGTTTGACCTCGATCAAAGAGGCATGCTCAAGCTTAGTGCGATGAGGGACAAACTCGAAATCAAAATCAAAGAAGCCAACGATCGTAAGTATTGCTCTAGGTATTTCCACTTAGTAGTGACCGGGATGGAAATATTTAAAGATAGATTTATAGGTCCTTGTTGATGTAGAAAGATTTAAAACCTTAGCTCGTACATGAAAAAGAAAATATTTAAAATTTTTTAATTAAATAATTTGTAAAATTAAAAACTAAAACAAAAAAAAAATTAAGGTATTTTTAAAAATGTTAAAAATCAACGAAAAAAAAAAAAAAAATACTAAAAAGAAAAGATATGAATTTATAAATTTTGACTAACTCTTACTATATTTAGAAGGCAAGATCTTTGACGAAAATGCGATTCGTCCAGATAATGGCGGTGGTGAGTGTGTCATGCCTAATGCGACACGCGCGCTTTTGCAAACCATCACTGAAATAGTTTGCGTTCTTTTGACGTAATTGTTGAAAATCAACCCTAAACAGTAGCGTCAGCTTTAATAATAAATGAAACAGTTTCAAAAGAATGCAGACGTAAATTAAATGTTTGACCACAATGGAACACAGCAATCGAAGCATGTATCAGCAAACTATCATTACTCCTGTGAAAAATGAAATCATAAATCACCCGAGTATCGCCAATCTTTACATCAAAATTCGACATCCTGCCGAACTGGTGACTTAAAAAAAAAAAAAAATTCTGCGTACTTAGTAAGAGAAATATTTGAAACTTCAAAGGACAAGTAAAAATAACCGCGAGGCGTGTGCGCGCGTTCCTCGCAGAGGCCCGCGTCGACGATTTATTATTCACCTTTCGAGACGCCATTTAAATGCAAATTCCTTGATTACCCCCCGGTGCGCTAATTGCTACGTGTTCTCTCTGCACGCGTTTTCTGTCCCTCGCCTACGCTTCCAACATTTACCCTATCCCTTAATTATATACGTGTGGAAGAATTTTTCTTTCTTTCATTTTGTACTTTGAGTACTACTTGATTTTCGCAAGCTCTCGGTAATTACATATCAATTTTAGTCAAAAAGTGTTCCGAAAAGTGGTTATTTCAAGATTATGAAAAATCAATTAGAATATGATTATTTTTCGGCAATTGTACGATTAACTTTTTACAATACGACAAAGAAAGTTGTAAAAAATTTCAGAAAGTAAATTTTTGTTTGTTAATTATTTATGTAATTGAAAAAAATTTTACCCGATGCCAGCCATTCTACATCAATTATAGTTTAAATCATGAAACATAAAACTTGATGTGCAGTAGAAAAATTTCTAATCATTTTTTTACTCTTTAAACAAATGTTGCTTTGAAATGCAAAATTTTTATCTAATTTTATATGCTTACAAGCTTAGTTTTTGGTAATGACTTACTTTACTTACAATATTACAATCAAATTTTTTAAATTAGTTTTTTGATCTTACACACAGATAAAAAACACCGCTTTCTCAAGTTTTTCAAATTCCACTTATTTTGATTTTTTTAGGATACTTACTGTTAAATTTTTTCTTTTCATGTACCTAGTGTATTTGATACTAAATAAAATTTTGCACATCGAATATCGCACTAATCTTTAGTTGATATCAGTGCAAAAAGATTGACACGTTTTTAGAAAAACTTGCTTTTTAGAATAGAAAGTAAGTCAACGATCTCTCAATTGAATTAAACTTATTGAATCATTGTTAAATTTTTTAGAAAATTTAAAATATTTCAAAATTTTAACACATACGAAAGAAAGTTTTTGTTGGAAAAATATTATTTACTTTTATTCATTAGAGTAAATAATATTTAAATATTTGGAGATTAAAAATTGACGCTGTTTACTATTTAGTTTTTTTTTTCTTTTTTTTTTTTAACTTATTACTCAAGAATCATCTTTCAGACCAACTGATTAAAACATACCATTCAAAATGCTTTTTTGGCAATGTGTGAAACGTAGTAAAAATTCAACGTGCTTTGCTTTGTTTGAAAAAAAAATAATCATTTTCTTATTAAAAAAAAAAAAAAAAAAAAAAAAAAAAAATAATCTTACACAATTTTTTTACTTGATAATAAATTTAAAAAATTTTGAATTTTTCAGAATACATAATCGTATGGAAAGGTATGAGTTTCCGAGTAGTACGACCTGATGTCGGCTGTACCAACGGTATCATTCATGTGCTCGAAAAGGTGATGTTGCAAGAAAGTGATGTCCAAGTAACGGGAGGCGCTGACGCCACATTTGCAAAACTCTTCGGGCCACTCGCTCTATCTCTTATCATAGCCAAATGGTTGTAAGCTTCTGAAAAAACTTAGTTTGTGAATACAATGATTAAAAAAAAACTCGCTTTTTAATCACCGAACATACTCGACCGATTCGCTTTCATTGATTGCGAATAAAAAAAATAAAATAAAAATAATGATTCTAAAATTCATTAACATAATTGCAGCTGTGTATCATTTTTTGATATAACTGCATAGATAACTCCAAATTATTCGAATCAATTCACTCTAAATAGTAATTTTATCGTGAATAAGAATTGATATTCACGTGTGTGGCTTTGTGATTCAATTAGTCATTAGAAAGAGTTTTTTTTCATCATTTAAATTGAGTGTGAATTAAGCTTTACTTATAAAAATTATTATTTTATTATATTTTATTTTAATAAATGATCCAAGAATGAATAATAAAAAAATATTTTAATTCTTTCTCATCAATGTCTAGATTTGTATCAAACAATTGAATGATCAAAAATGTATGTCAATTTAATCCTAAAAACTTTTTAAAAGTACATGGATTTTTTATTTTATTATGTTAAATCATCATTTTATATAACTAATTTTTATGGGTAAAAAAACTCTTTCTGTTTTAAAAATAAAATATAAAAAAAAAAAAAAAAAAAAAAAAAAAAAACTCAAAATTTTTGCAGAACTTTGTCAAAATGTGCCTATTTATAACCAAACCAAAAACGTTTGTTCAAACGAATTTGATCTAAAAGTATCCAATGACAAGATATTGATCGTTTCTGGTTTAGTTTTAAGATGTCGAGCGTACGGTAAAAATATTGAGCGTTCTCAATTATTTAAACAATAGAATATGATCACTAGATGTTCTTAAATAAAATAAGTTTTGCCTAATTCTACCAAAAATTTCAGACGTATAAACTTAAGTTCATCAACAACTAAATCTGTCCTAACATAAGATCCTCCTTTTTAAAAAATTGATTTTGATAAATCACGCAGATCTCTCAATATTGTTGATGATTAATAATGAAAATCGATTAAAAAATAGCTTGTGTAAGCTTCGTTGTAGTTACTTATATTTGTAGCGATTTCCATTTAAAAAATCGGCAAACATATGTACCGAGTCGAAGATCAAAGAGTTTTTGTATAAAAAAATAATATCTTTAAGTATGGCTCAAGGCTTTTTCCTTTAGAAATTAATAGAAACAAAATTATGAATAAAAAAAAAAAAAAATTTAATTAATTTTTATGCAGTGAAACGTGTTTTATTCAAAACTTTGAAAAAGTTCCTTTGTAATATTTGAAATGTATGAAACATAAAAAAAAAAAAAAAAAAAAAAAAAATTATTGGAGAAGACATTAGCATTGAGCCATGCCAGTAGCTATTAATTGTATCATAAGCATTTGCTAATTACTTATTGACGATACTGCCAGGGGATAAGCAAAAATGCTCAAGTTTTATATAATGGATAATGAGAAAAATGATTGCGAGCAAAAAAATTAACGATCCAGCTGCTACGCTGTTTTTTCGAAATGTAATATCTTTCCATCATCAAAAAGTAGTTACGAAGTAAAATACGAGAGTTGTACAAAAATTTTCGCAAGTTTATAAATTACAAGTATGAAAAATTATTATTATACTTAATAATATTATTGATTGTCAGTACTTTCAACATGTTAGGTTTCATTTACTTTACAACAAATAAGTTTCTAAAATCATGACATAAAAATTTAATGTTCTTCTTTTCCATAAGTTTTTGTAAACCAATAGGAAAAAAAACTAATTTTTTTAGAAAAAAGTAATATTTGACTACCAACATTTTTTTAAATTGCGAAAATATTATTATTATTTTTTAAACAATTATTTAAAACTAAATATACAGTAAATGTAAAAAATTTTCTGACTTTTCCAAAAATTCATTTCAGAATTAAATGACTATTGTAATTCATAAAATACACTACCAACAAGAAAAAATGAAAAACATTTACCAAAATAGTGATTTAAATTGTAAATATAATAAAATACTGTTTTTCGAAAAAAAAATTACATTTATATACTTACAAAGAAAAAATGTTTACCTTATTTAAAAATTTTAATATAATTATCAAAATTTACTATTCTGCAAACTGTCCGAGAAACTTTAAAGGTGCCGTCAAAAATGCAGTCAAAATATTTGAAAAAATTCAACGCCGAATTGAAGTTTATTTACTAAATAAAATGAATTTAGCATCTTGCGTCAGGTGACGCAAGGTGCATTAAATAATCGTAAAGAAAACTTTGAAAATAAAAAATAAATGTCGCATATTATTAACAATCTAAATATATTATACATATATAATACACAGAGATATATTGATGATTAAAAGTAGTCAAGAAAATACATTAATTGATAAAAAAAATTTTACGAAAGCTGTGTAAGAAGATTATTATCATTAAATAAAACACGATTTTTTCTTACCCAATTTCTTATAATCATTTTATTTTTTATATGTAACATTTGAAATTCATTTTATCAATAAAAAATAGGTTTTCTTTTTTCATCGTTATTTTTTTTATTGAGTTTTGCAGGAAAAGTCATTTTATTCACCTAAAAAATTTATTAATTTTAAAAATTTATGAAAACAAGTTGAGTTCATAAATTTTAATTGTAACCGTTATACCTAATGCACTTTCTGTATATTTAAATGCAAAAATGTATTTTTGTTTTAAAGAATGAATTAAATTTTTTTGTTCAAATATAATTTTTTTTAAAAGACTAATGAAATTAAAAAAAAAAAAAAGAATACTTGGCTTATTGAAAACCTTGTTAGAGATTAAAAGAAAAAAAAAAAAAAAAAAAAAAGAAAATGAAAAAAAAAAATGAAAAACCTATTGATCAAATTAACAAGTATTAAATGTATAACTATAGAATAAAACTAACACTGTTTGTTCACTATAGAAAAAGGAGAAAAAAAGAGTATAATAGAAAGAATTTTATCTCTCTGTATAGATGTATCTTAATGTTCAGCTTTTCTCACGCGAAACAAAAAATTCTAGCCTCGTACATTCCATTAATTTTTTTCAATCATACTAAATTAATTACAGTGCTCGTGACATAGTCTGTGAAATAATAGTTATGGCAGTTGGAAAATGCATGTATCTTTTTAAATAAGGAATTTTAGAATAAAATATTCTAATACAGCAAAGAAGAAAAAACTTTACTGTATAAAAACGATTACATGATTTTTTTATTTTTTAAATGATAGCTCTAACATAAATTATGTCATCTATGAACCTTGTAATAGTAAAAAACGTGCATATTCCATATTCTGCTTTATGAGATGGTATTCACTAATGTCAAATATTATAATTAGCAAAGTATGGTAGAATAAAATTCGATACAGTTTAAGCTTGGAAACATTATTAAAAATTTAAAAATTATCAAACATTTTAGAAAAAAAATATCAAGTTAATGTCAGTTTATTTCTCTTTGAAAAAGAAAAAAAGTTTTAAAAAAATTTGTGTTTTTAATTACAAGTCGGTGATAAAATCAAAGTAAAAACGTTTAGACGAAAACAAAGACTACTAGTATACTTCCATTAAGTGAAGTGTATCATTATGCGATCAAAGATTTTTAAACATATTTGTCTGTTAAGTGGACTGCAAGTATTGATGAGATATAAGTCGAAATAAGGTTTTGTAAATACATAATAAAAAACGTCATTTGAATTTGCTCGTATCGTGCTTGTTTATATTTTAATAAACCTTTTTCCTAAAAATGTCATTTTTATAAATCAGCACTGAAACGAAACAAATTAAACCAATGACTTTTTTTGATTATGTATGGAAGTATAAAAAATTCAGCCACTTCATGAGAGCTCTAGAATGCTTTTTAAAAAATAATACCTTTCATTAAAAATTTTACAGACTAAAAAGATCGTTCTATGAATTTGTATTTTCCCTATTAGTATTTTTATTACATATCGAGTGTTCAGAATAGCACTCATCAAATTTTATAATTTACAGTAAATTATTTCATATGTAAAAAAAAAAATTTTAATTAGGTATTATTTTTTGTAAAAGCAATAAAAGCAGTACTCTCTTAGTATTTCAGAAGCCGATGCCTGCGAGTAAACTCCACGAAATGTGAGGTTTAAGTTTTTTCCTTTAAAAGGAA
This sequence comes from Encarsia formosa, assembly GCA_038277355.1. NCBI lineage: Eukaryota > Metazoa > Arthropoda > Insecta > Hymenoptera > Aphelinidae > Encarsia > Encarsia formosa. Next base: position 19,801,943 of record CM076184.1, read on the forward strand.
GGACTGTATAAAGTGTTTCGATAGTACACATAAATTTTGCTAAGCTGCGAGTTTTTGATAGAACTTTTTCAAAATTTATATTGCATAATAAGCTTTTAATAAGGTACCATTTTTTATGCTATGTATTTTAAATAAAAGCATCATCGTCATAAGTATCCTCTAATGAAAGAAAATACTAAAATCTGTAAAATTCAAGGAAATTATTCTGTATGAAGTTCATCATAAACGCTTTCTGAAATAATTAATAAAACTAAAGTGAATTAAAAAAATCATTTTTAATTATATTATTATAAGTTGAAAATCATTTTTTTTCACAGATGATTATAAGCCACAAAGTCGTGCGTTTCTTCAGCAAATGCAGAAAATTACTTAAAAAATCAGCCAGCCCTTAAATAAGTTAAAATTTTTCAAAGCATAGCATCAGATCATCTTAAATCTATTTAATCAAGGATCGAATCATTAAATGTAAAATGCATGACGATGTTTTGTTCTGGAATGAAAAACTTTAACACTATTAATTTATTTATTCTATAACAAAAATTGGACCTCGCTTTCATACAAAATCAACCAAAACTAGTTAATTAATAATTATTACATAATATTTACGAAAAAAATACAAATTTTACTTTTCAACACTCGTTGGTATTGGCAATTATTCATACCTCAAATTTCCGGGTATCTTTTTCGGTTCATAAAAAAACTTTTTCCTCAGCATTCACGCAGAGTATACGAATGCACATTACAAAAAAATCTTCTATGTAAATAATTTATAATCAAGTGAATATTCCGATACAAATCATCGGTTTTAGTACCGGTTTTTATTAAGGTCGCGAGAGAGCGAGAGTGAGTGTGATTTGAAAGAAAAAGTTTTAAAAATAAAATGAAAAACAAAGTTATGAATAACAGCGTAGCCACAGTGACTCCATTTGTATAAGCACATTGAAAAAATGACAGTAACATTTTTCATTAAAATCATCGTTATTATTGTGAATCATTCAATTACGTGAAGTCACTGGTGGTTAAAAGCGTAAATAGTTAAATATGATACATAAAATATAAATAGATGTATGAGAATAGTCGTAATTGATTCAAGAATGAAAAAGAATTTTGAAATATAAATATAATAAGAACAATATCGTTGGACGAATCTTATGTAAGTGCGATTTGATATATTTTAAATGTTAATTATAATTGACGCGTATGGATAAGCATTTAAAATTGAAAAAGAAAACTAACTTAAACAACCAATAAACACACATGTTTGTTTTCAGGATTTTTTGAAAAAATAAAATTTGTAACAGGATTAATAAAAAACTATATACACGGATGGTTTTAAATATTTAGAGGTTTTGAAAATTTAAATGTGGCAAAGCTTGATTTAATTTTTTAAATTATTCAAATTGGTTTGATTTAAAAAAAAAATCATTATTTTCAAAATCTTGAAGTCTGTCTCTTCTATGGTTTATTATTAGCTCTTTTAACATATAAAGACATTAAAAAATTAAGCTGTAAGAAAAAAAATCGGTATGACAGAGCTGTTTATACATAAAAAAAATTGCTTTGTTTTGTTGATTTTACGATGAAAACTACTGTAATTAAATTAATGCAGCATTATTAATACAGTTAATGTATTTTTTAAGTATCGTCATAAAATATTTTAGATAAAGTATGTTTCACTTTTTTTTTTTTAATTACTAAATATAATAAAATGATCTGTTCTGAAAGGTATCTTACCGAATCATGAAAAAATTATCAAAGTGTTGGTTGTAATATTGTACGATTATTTTTTAAACAAATATATAAATTAATAAATACGTGACAGTGAGGTATAAAAATATAATTTAAAATGAGTGATGTTCCAAATAATTTATTAAACTTTCAAGAAGAGCCGGTTATGCATGAGACTTTTGTGCATAAAAGAATTATATATTATTGCGTTTGATCGCCCATTTTTACATAAAATTCAGTTATCATTAAAACCAGCTCAAACCTTGCCTCGTAAAATTTTTTTTCACGTTCCTCTTGCTAAATACCACGTTCTGTACACTTCGAATGCTTTTGCTGTTATGATTTTCTAATAAATAAAAAATTATAAAATGTATTCCAAGATGTACATTAATTTTTTTACCCTCAAAATTCATTTGTAGATGTATGCCTGGTATTATTTTTTGATTTTTAGAAATTAAATTTCGTCCACCGCGTTTTAAAATCTTTTTCTGCTTTTTGAAAAAACTTTACCTAATTTTCACCTATCCCAAAATAAGACTATTATTTTAACTGATCGATAAGCTCTATCAACTTGGTAGAATAAAAAGAATATAATTTAATTATCATTCTTCAGACAATGTATCTACACCAAAGGTGCGGTGAGTAAAGTTTTTGAAATCGATAAACACCGACATCAAAAGTTTGTACTTTTTACATCAAGAGAAATTTTTTTTTTTTCAATTCCATTTAATAACTCATCACATAAATGAATCAATTACTAACGTAAGAAATAAAAAATAAAGCATGCTAAAGGCTGCAAATAAATGTAATTTCCGAATACAATCACTTACATTTATTGTTCTTTTTTTTTTTTTTTTTTTTTTCAAAAATTTATGAAAATTCTCCAAAATAAGATAAAATAAAAATAAGAATGAATTAAAAACAAAACACAGTTAAGTTTTTCGTGGGCTACACAAGTTTATTTAATAGTGACAGCTGTTTCAACGACTTAGCGTTTTCTCGGACTTATTTATCCTTATTAATATGGAGCTACATCAAGTAACTGTCGGGGACGAGGGTTTTATTACAAATAATAAGGCGAGAAAGTTCACTTGAACTGATTATAACTTTATTACTAAACAATACACGACCAGATTAGGTAAAGTAATGAGTAATCAATGAGCACAAACACCGCGTGTACCGGGAGAGCGAGAGCGTCCGATCGCCATGACAGCACGTACCGGAAGAGACAAGGCCCCATGAGCACAGCAGCGCGGAGCGCGCGCAGCTCAGGGGTAGCGAGACGAGTTACTAGAGAGTGGAGCGCACAACACACATTCCCGACAGTAACACTATAGAAACATTAAATTTTATAAAATAAAAAAGTAAAAAGTTTCTGAAAATGAAAGTATTATCTTGGATATTCTTTTTTTTATTTTTAAAAAAAAGTACATCATGTTATCAAACATTGAATAAGATGATAAATGATTTGAAGCCATACCAGTTAGTATTATTCACGCATCATAATTTAGAGAGGGTAAATTTAGAGTTTAAATTTACTATTTCAAAATTAATGAACAATATCCCGGTTTTAAATATTAACTTTAAAACAATGACGATTCACAACGACAAAAGAGCATTGGATATGCAATCGTTTCAAAATCCAAGACAATCATCTATTTATGTAATAATTGAAAGTGAAGATTTGAAAATATTTGCCTCAAGAAAATGGTACCGTTTAATACACAAACTTGTAAAAATATCCCCTATTTTAACAAGACCAAGATGTTTATTAATATTTTTAAAACAGACTCATACTTTAGAAGATAATTTCAAAAAAATACTCAGAATAACCTGGGATTTGAAATTTTTGGATTTCACTATACTGAAACTTTACTCTGACAATCGTATTGAATTTATAAACTATAATCCTTTCATAGAAAACTACAACGAAGGTATTTTGAAAAATAAAAATCAACTTTTTCCGGATAAGTTGAAAGATGTTAATCAGTTTCCATTAAACTTAGCTGTGTTTAATATCAAGCCATATTTGGTTTACGAAATTCACGATAGCATACTTATAAACGTCAGTGGCATGAGTATGGCACCAATTGAAGCCATAGGAAGAAAATTTAATTTTAAACTGGTTTTTAAACCAGAAACTTGGCAAAAAATGTCTCAAATTCGAAATAGTATTCATAAAAAATTAGAAAACAACGAGTTAAGTATGACTCTAAATGCTGAACACTTTGACGGTGTAATAATGAATAAAAAAATAATCTTGGGTTTTGTTTTAGACTTTAGTGAAATGGTTGTGGTCGTTCCTATAAAGACAAATCCCAAAATTGATATCCATGCAGACGTACTCATTTATATCTTTAGTTTTGTTATTATTTTGATTATCTTTATGGTTTTGTCGCGTTTGTTGAAGTTTCCGTTGAGTCGATGGAAGTTATTAACCATTTTTCAGATCCTTATAGGTATTTCTGTTTTACAGCCACGCAAAAGAGTTGAAAAAATTATTTTTTTTACACTTGTGATACTGTCTATGATACATTCCAACAATTTTTTTTCATCCTTAACCGAAATCAAAGTTACAAAAACCGAACAACAATTCGACGCTTTTGAGGACGTGTTGAATTCGAAAATACCAGTGCATTCGGTTTTGAAAGTAATGGATGAAGATCCAGAGATAGTTAAAAAAATCTTTGCAGTTTGCAAAGAAGCTACACATATAAATGAGTGTACGGAATTGATGCTCAAAACTAGGAATGTGATTTGTATTATGCCATCAAGTTTAGCAAAATGTCATGCAAAGTTTAATTTCTATTCAGATGGAAAGCCAATGTCGAGAGTAACAAAGTTGTCGTTTCGTTACGAATACGTTGGATACGTTTACGAAAAAGGATCCCCGTTTGCAGAAAAAATTGATCAAACTTTTCAAAAATTTGCTGAAGGTCATCTTTTTCCTGATCGAGAACCGGAAATTAGAATCCACGATGTGACTCAAGCCAGTGATCTTACCGACGATACAATTTTCAAATTTATGATTGTTATTTTAATGCTTGAATACACGCTGGCAACTCTTATTTTTGCTATTGAAATTTGTTACCACAGACTACAATTTAAACGTTGTGTATAATCATTTTATTCGTAAATGATCAGTCGTAATATCCCTAGTGCTTCAAAATTATCTAAAATTTTGAAGCACGAGGGGTATTCGGCTGGATTATTTTCCCCAGCTGAATTTCCACTCATAGAAATGCTGTATTTTACATTTTTGCGGTTATAGTTCTATTTCTATTTGTTTACTATGAGTATACCTATGAATACTCATATATAGGCATACACCACAGTGAGTCGGGTCTAACCCAAAAGCTGAATCGAGTAAGTGATAAGTCTAACAATTCGAGTTGCTATGTGACACGAAACGTTCGAATTGGAAATAACCTAAAAATTATCGAAATCATTTTACCCCCACTCCTCCACCAAATGTCAAATGTGGCGTTTCTATTGGTTGAAATTCAGCTCGGGGAAATAATCAAATATATTTAGGTTCGGCTATAAATAACTACTAAGTAACTTATTATTTATTGGGCAAATAAAATTTACTTACGCTACTTGATGTTACGTAGAAAAAAATCAATCAATTCTACTGCAAATGCTTGCTTTTCTATGAAAACCGTGTTTTTTTAGTTAATATTTCTCGAATTTTTTTAGAGGATCGCTATTGTATTATTTTGTAAAATAATAAAAATTGCAGCTATTAAAATATGTTTGGTGAGAATTAGTTGATTGATTCATTTTAATCTTTCTTCCGATTTTTAAATTATTATTCGTAATATAAGTATCAACGAGAAATATTTATTATTTTAGGAGGAAATATTTTTTTTTTATTATTATTTTTTTTTATAGAACTTATTCAAAACTCATTTTTGAATAAATAAATAAAATTCAATTTACGTTATTAGTACCATGATTACAACACTATCAAGCATTAGCATAATCAGAAATATAAAGTAATTCTTGATGATAACGACTGTAATTGTACAACATAATCAAGTTTGCACTTAAAGTTTATTGTTTCTCGTACTTATTTTTTCTTTTAATTATTAAATTCTAACATTGAAAAAAAAAAACTATCAACATTTTTTTTTTTTTCATACTTCCGGGACGAAAACACCAAATTCCCTCCCTGGGTCGGAGCGGGACATTGGGTTTTCCTCCCGTCGTAATGAAAAAAACATTACGCACGTTTTATAAAAAGTTTTTGACTCGATTCGAGTGGATTTTTGCACCTTTCACTCGAACAACTTTAGAAGGATAAAAGAGATCTCCATTTGCTGAAAAAGTTGATCAAACTTTTCAATTAATTGCTGAAGTTCATATTTTTTCCGTTCAAGAGCCGGAAATTAAACTTCACGACGTCACTCAACCCAGAGATTTCACAGGTGATACTATATTTTCAAATTTATGATTATACTTTCGATAGTTGTATACGTTCTTGTTAGTCTTCTTTTACAATTGAATTATTTTACTACAGACTAACATTAAAAAGATTTTTCATTGTTTGATTGGTGAAAACTTGATTGGTTTTAGCAAAAGCTACAAATGGCTGTTGCTCGAAATTAGTAAATTATTATTTCTACGTTCTCGGTCTGTTGAACAGAAGATCTATTCCAAAGATTTAAACAGATCAAGGTTCACAATTAATGTAGTGACGTTGAAAGGGTATAGCCCGGTTAGATAGTCGAATCGGCCCCCACGGCGATCCCTTACAATATATATATCATTCGAAAGGGCATAAAAAAATTGGCGCCAAATTTAAACCGTTTGGGCCATTTTTCGAATTTTTTTACCTTAAATTTGCGATTAAAAAAAATTGAAGACAAATGCCTTGCTAGAAAAAAAATATGTGATGTATTTTAACAAAAATTAACTGCTCTGATTTTTTCAGATTTTTAAAAAGAGTGGAAGGCACTTTTCAGACCGATTTATGAAAACTCTTTACATAAAAAGCCGTCTAGCGGGTGCATCTTTAGTCAAAATTAGAATTATATGTACGGTTGAACTACTTTTTTTTTTTAGAAAATTTTGCCCCAAACCGCGTTTTTCTAGCTATTTTAGGCTATGAGATATTAATAAAAGTTCAAAAGTCACTATTTGGCTCCGCGCATGCGCAGTTGAGGGAAAAAAATTTGCGGTTTCAGGGTTGGACACGATATTTTTTCTAAAGGCAAAAACGCTATGTTCAGAGCTTACAAGCCGAGACGCTGGTTCGGGCATGCGATATATAGGTATATAAGCGGACCGATTCCATTTAACCTCGAGAACATCTGCTGCGGACTGTAGAACTATTTTATTGTTATTTCTTATGAAAATATATTTTTGCTAGTGGCTTTTTGCACGCGGGTTTTTTTTATAAATAAATGACTCAATACATAATCCCCCAAGCTGCTACAACCCCATAACGCCGAGCTAGCTAGTTTTTTTTATGAATAAATAAATAAATACAAAATTCCCCAAGCTGCTACAACCCCATAACGCCGAGCTCGCGAGTTTTTTTTACAAATAAATAAATAAATAAAAAATCCCCCAAGCTGCTACAACCCCATAACGCCGAGCTCGCGAGTTTTGTATGAATAAATAAATGGAAAAAAATTCTCCCGAGCTCTTGCGAGTTTTTAAGAGATAAGTAAATAAAAATAATCCCCCAAGCTGCTACAACCCCATAACGCCAAGCTCGCGAGTTTTTTTAATAAATAAATAAATGAATACAAAATCCCCCAAGCTGCTACAACCCCATAACGCCGAGTTCACGAGTTTTTTTTATGAATAAATAAATGGAAAAAAATTCTCCCGAGCTCTTGCGAGTTTTTAAGAGATAAGCGAGGAGATAAGTAAACTAAAAAAATCCCCCAAGCTGCTACAACCCCATAACGCCAAGCTCGCGAGTTTTTTTAATAAATAAATAAATGAATACAAAATCCCCCAAGCTGCTACAACCCCATAACGCCGAGTTCACGAGTTTTTTTTATGAATAAATGAATAAATACAAAATCCCCCAAGCTGCTACAACTCCATAACGCCGAGCACGCTAGTTTTTTTTATGAATAAATAAATGGAAAAAAATTCTCCCGAGCTCTTGCGAGTTTTTAAGAGATAAGTAAATTAAAATAATCCTCCAAGTTGCTACAACACCATAACGCCAAGCTCGCGAGTTTTTTAAATAAATAAATAAATGAATACAAAATCCCCCAAGCTGCTACAACCCCATAACGCCGAGCTTGCGAGTTTTGTATAAATAAATAAATGGAAAAAAAATCTCCCGAGCTCTTGCGAGTTTTTAAGCGATAAGTAAATTAAAATAATCCCCCAAGCTGCTACAACCCCATATCGCCGAGCTCGCGGGATTTTTTTTATAAATAAATTTATAAAATTTAGTTTGGTTTTAGAAGCTTAAAACTCGGCACGTTAGATTAAAAAGGTGGCAACTCAAAGTTTCGAATTAAAAAGGTTGCTACTCAAAATTTCATTTTTGAAAGGTGGCAACTCATAGCTAAAATAAAAATGAAGAGGTTAGTGAAGACACACGGTATAGCAGGCACTGCCTCCGGCCTGGACATAACTAAAAAGTACTATCCAACAAGCCTCAAATCCACAATACCCTGGGCGTAAAAGTTCAACTTTAAATAAATAAATGATCCCCCAAGCTTCAAACCCACAATACCCTGGGCTCCCGAGTTCAATTTTTGAATAAATAAATGATCCCCCAAGCTTCAAACCCACAATACCCTGGGCTCCCGAGTTCAATTTTTGAATAAATAAATGATCCCTTAAGCTTCAAACTCACAATACCCTGGGCGTCCGAGTTGAATTTTTAAATAAGCGAACAATCCCCCAAGCTTCAAACCCACAATAACCTGGGCGTCCAAGTTCAACTTTAAATAAATAAATGATCCCCCAAGCTTCGAACCCACAATACCCTATGCTTCCGAGTTCAACTCATAAATAAATGAATGATCCCTTTAGCTTCAAACCCAGAATCCCCTGGGCGTCCGCGTTCAATTTTTGAATAAATAAATGATCCCTTAGGCTTCAAACTCACAATACCCTGGGCGTCCGAGTTGAATTTTTAAATAAGCGAACAATCCCCCAAGCTTCAAACCCACAATACCCTGGGCGTCCGAGTTTGATTTTTAAATAAACAAACAATCCCCCAAGCTTCAAACCCACAATACCCTGGGCGTCCGAGTTTGATTTTTAAATAAGCAAACAATCCCCCAAGCTTCAAACCCACAATACCCTGGGCTTCCGAGTTCAATTTTTGAATAAATAAATGATCCCTTTAACTTCAAACCCACAATACCCTGGGCGTCCGAGTTGAATTTTTAGATAGGCGAACAATCCCCCAAGCTTCAAACCCACAATACCCTGGACGTCCGAATTCAACTTTAAATAAATAAATGATCCCCCAAGTTTCAAACCCACAATACCCTGGACGTCCGAATTCAACTTTAAATAAATAAATGATCCCCCAAGTTTCGAACCCACAATACCCTGGGCGTCCGAGTTTGATTTTTAAATAAACAAACAATCCCCCAAGCTTCAAACCCACAATACCCTGGGCGTCCAAGTTCAACTTTAAATAAATAAATGATCCCCGAAGCTTCGAACCCGCAATACCCTGGGCTTCCGAGTTCAACTCATAAATAAATGAATGATCCCCCAAGTTTCGAACCCACAATACCCTGGGCGTCCGAGTTTGATTTTTAAATAAACAAACAATCCCCCAAGCTTCAAACCCACAATACCCTGGACGTCCAAGTTCAACTTTAAATAAATAAATGATCCCCCAAGCTTCGAACCCACAATACCCTATGCTTCCGAGTTCAACTCATAAATAAATGAATGATCCCTTTAGCTTCAAACCCAGAATCCCCTGGGCGTACGCGTTCAGTTTGTGAATAAATAAATGATCCCTTAAGCTTCAAACTCACAATACCCTGGGCGTCCGAGTTGAATTTTTAAATAAGCGAACAATCCCCCAAGCTTCAAACCCACAATACCCTGGGCGTCCGAGTTTGATTTTTAAATAAACAAACAATCCCCCAAGCTTCAAACCCACAATACCCTGGGCGTCCGAGTTTGATTTTTAAATAAGCAAACAATCCCCCAAGCTTCAAACCCACAATACCCTGGACGTCCGAATTCAACTTTAAATAAATAAATGATCCCCCAAGCTTCGAACCCACAATACCCTGGACTTCCGAGTTCAATTTTTAAATAAGCGAACAATCCCTCAAGCTTCAAACCCACAATACCCTGGGCTTCCGAGTTCAATTTTTAAATAAGCGAACAATCCCCCAAGCTTCAAACCCATAATACCCTGGGCGTCCGAGTTTAATTTTTAAATAAACAAACAATCCCCCGAGCTTCAAACCCACAATACCCTGGACGTCCGAATTCAACTTTAAATAGGCGAACAATCCCCCAAGCTTCGAACCCACAATACCCTCGGCGTCCGAGTTTGATTTTTAAATAAACCAACAATCCCCCAAGCTTCAAACCCACAATACCCTGGACGTCCGAATTCAACTTTAAATAAATAAATGATCCCCCAAGCTTCGAACCCACAATACCCTGGACTTCCGAGTTCAATTTTTAAATAAGCGAACAATCCCTCAAGCTTCAAACCCACAATACCCTGGGCTTCCGAGTTCAATTTTTAAATAAGCGAACAATCCCCCAAGCTTCAAACCCACAATACCCTGGGCGTCCAAGTTCAACTTTAAATAAATAAATGATCCCCCAAGCTTCGAACCCGCAATACCCTGGACGTCCGAATTCAACTTTAAATAAATAAATGATCCCCCAAACTTCAAACCCACAATACCCTGGCCTTCCGAGTTCAATTTTTGAATAAATAAATGATCCCTTTAACTTCAAACCCACAATACCCTGGGCGTCCGAGTTGAATTTTTAGATAGGCGAACAATCCCCCAAGCTTCAAACCCACAATACCCTGGGCGTCCGAGTTTGATTTTTAAATAAGCAAACAATCCCCCAAGCTTCAAACCCACAATACCCTGGACGTCCGAATTCAACTTTAAATAAATAAATGATCCCCCAAGTTTCAAACCCACATTACCCTGGACGTCCGAATTCAACTTTAAATAAATAAATGATCCCCCAAGTTTCGAACCCACAATACCCTGGGCGTCCGAGTTTGATTTTTAAATAAGCAAACAATCCCCCAAGCTTCAAACCCACAATACCCTGGGCGTCCAAGTTCAACTTTAAATAAATAAATGATCCCCGAAGCTTCGAACCCGCAATACCCTGGGCTTCCGAGTTCAACTCATAAATAAATGAATGATCCCCCAAGTTTCGAACCCACAATACCCTGGGCGTCCGAGTTTGATTTTTAAATAAACAAACAATCCCCCAAGCTTCAAACCCACAATACCCTGGGCGTCCAAGTTCAACTTTAAATAAATAAATGATCCCCCAAGCTTCGAACCCGCAATACCCTGGGCTTCCGAGTTCAACTCATAAATAAATGAGTTATCCCTTTAGCTTCAAACCCAGAATCCCCTGGGCGTCCGCGTTCAATTTTTGAATAAATAAATGATCCCTTTAACTTCAAACCCACAATACCCTGGGCGTCCGAGTTGAATTTTTAGATAGGCGAACAATCCCCCAAACTTGAAACCCACAATACCCTGGGCTTCCGAGTTCAATTTTTGAATAAATAAATGATCCCTTTCACTTCAAACCCACAATACCCTGGACGTCCGAATTCAACTTGAAATAAATAAATGATCCCCCAAGTTTCAAACCCACAATACCCTGGACGTCCGAATTCAACTTTAAATAAATAAATGATCCCCCAAGTTTCGAACCCACAATACCCTGGGCGTCCGAGTTTGATTTTTAAATAAACAAACAATCCCCCAAGCTTCAAACCCACAATACCCTGGGCGTCCAAGTTCAACTTTAAATAAATAAATGATCCCCCAAGCTTCGAACCCGCAATACCCTGGGCTTCCGAGTTCAACTCATAAATAAATGAATTATCCCTTTAGCTTCAAACCCAAATCCCCTGGGCGTCCGCGTTCAATTTTTGAATAAATAAATGATCCCTTAAGCTTCTAACTCACAATACCCTGGGCGTCCGAGTTGAATTTTTAAATAAGCGAACAATCCCCCAAGCTTCAAACCGAGAATCCCCTGGGCGTCCGCGTTCAATTTTTGAATAAATAAATGATCCCTTAAGCTTCAAACCCACAATACCCTGGACTTCCAAGTTCAATTTTTAAATAAGCGAACAATCCCTCAAGCTTCAAACCCACAATACCCTGGGCTTCCGGGTTTAATTTTTAAATAAGCGAACAATCCCCCAAGCTTCAAACCCACAATACCCTGGGCGTCCGAGTTTAATTTTAAAATAAACAAACAATCCCCCAAGCTTCAAACCCACAATACCCTGGACGTCCGAATTCAACTTTAAATAAATAAATGATCCCCCAAGCTTCGAACCCAGAATACCCTGGGCTTCCGAGTTCAATTTTTAAATAAGCGAACAATCCCCCAAGCTTCAAACCCACAATACCCTGGACGTCCGAGTTTAATTTTAAACAACAAACAATCCCCCAAGCATCAAACCCACAATACCCTGGACGTCTGAATTCAACTTTAAATAAATAAATGATCCCCAAAGTTTCGAACCCACAATACCCTGGGCGTCCGAGTTTGATTTTTAAATAAACAAACAATCCTCCAAGCTTCAAACCCACAATACCCTGGGCGTCCGAGTTTGATTTTTGAATAAATATATGATCCCTTAAGCTTCAAACCCACAATACCCTGGGCGTCCGAGTTGAATTTTTAAATAAGCGAACAATCCCCCACGCTTCAAACAATACCATAGGCGTCCGAGTTCAATATTCAAATAAACAATCAATCCCCCAAGCTTCAAACCCACGATATCCTGGGCTTCCGAGTTCAATTTTTAATAAATAGTAATATTCACCCAGGGTATTGTGGGTTTGAAGTTTGGGGGATCATTTGTTTATTTAAAGTTGAATTCGGACGTCCAAGGTATTGCGGGTTCGAAGCTTGGGGGATCATTTATTTATTTAAAGTTGAACTTGGACGCCCAGGGTATTGTGAGTTTGAAGCTTGGGGGATTGTTCGCTTATTTAAAAATTCGACTCGGACGCCCAGGGTATTGTGAGTTTGAAGCTTAAGGGATCATTTATTTATTCAAAAATTGAACGCGGACGCCCAGGGGATTCTGGGTTTGAAGCTAAAGGGATCATTCATTTATTTATGAGTTGAACTCGGAAGCATAGGGTATTGTGGGTTCGAAGCTTGGGGGATCATTTATTTATTTAAAGTTGAACTTGGACGCCCAGGTTATTGTGGGTTTGAAGCTTGGGGGATTGTTCGCTTATTTAAAAATTTAACTCGGACGCCCAGGGTATTGTGAGTTTGAAGCTTAAGGGATCATTTATTTATTCAAAAATTGAACTCGGGAGCCCAGGGTATTGTGGGTTTGAAGCTTGGGAGATCATTTATTTATTCAAAAATTGAACTCGGAAGCCCAGGGTATTGTGGGTTTGAAGCTTGGGGGATCATTTATTTATTTAAAGTTAAATTCGGACGTCCAGGGTATTGTGGGTTTGAAGCTTGGGGGATTGTTTGTTTATTTAAAAATCAAACTCGGACGCCCAGGGTATTGTGGGTTTGAAGCTTGAGGGATTGTTCGCTTATTTAAAAATTGAACTCGGAAGTCCAGGGTATTGTGGGTTCGAAGCTTGGGGGATTGTTCGCTTATTTAAAGTTGAATTCGGACGTCCAGGGTATTGTGGGTTTGAAGCTTGGGGGATTGTTTGTTTATTTTAAAATTAAACTCGGACGCCCAGGGTATTATGGGTTTGAAGCTTGGGGGATTGTTCGCTTATTTAAAAATTGAACTCGGAAGTCCAGGGTATTGTGAGTTCGAAGCTTGGGGGATCATTTATTTATTTAAAGTTGAATTCGGACGTCCAGGGTATTGTGGGTTTGAAGCTTGGGGGATTGTTTGTTTATTTAAAAATCAAACTCGGACGCCGAGGGTATTGTGGGTTCGAAGCTTGGGGGATTGTTTGTTTATTTAAAAATCAAACTCGGACGCCCAGGGTATTGTGGGTTTGAAGCTTGAGGGATTGTTCGCTTATTTAAAAATTGAACTCGGAAGTCCAGGGTATTGTGGGTTCGAAGCTTGGGGGATTGTTCGCTTATTTAAAGTTGAATTCGGACGTCCAGGGTATTGTGGGTTTGAAGCTTGGGGGATTGTTTGTTTATTTTAAAATTAAACTCGGACGCCCAGGGTATTATGGGTTTGAAGCTTGGGGGATTGTTCGCTTATTTAAAAATTGAACTCGGAAGTCCAGGGTATTGTGAGTTCGAAGCTTGGGGGATCATTTATTTATTTAAAGTTGAATTCGGACGTCCAGGGTATTGTGGGTTTGAAGCTTGGGGGATTGTTTGTTTATTTAAAAATCAAACTCGGACGCCGAGGGTATTGTGGGTTCGAAGCTTGGGGGATTGTTCGCCTATTTAAAGTTGAATTCGGACGTCCAGGGTATTGTGGGTTTGAAGCTCGGGGGATTGTTTGTTTATTTAAAAATTAAACTCGGACGCCCAGGGTATTATGGGTTTGAAGCTTGGGGGATTGTTCGCTTATTTAAAAATTGAACTCGGAAGCCCAGGGTATTGTGGGTTTGAAGCTTGAGGGATTGTTCGCTTATTTAAAAATTGAACTCGGAAGTCCAGGGTATTGTGGGTTCGAAGCTTGGGGGATCATTTATTTATTTAAAGTTGAATTCGGACGTCCAGGGTATTGTGGGTTTGAAGCTTGGGGGATTGTTGGTTTATTTAAAAATCAAACTCGGACGCCGAGGGTATTGTGGGTTCGAAGCTTGGGGGATTGTTCGCCTATTTAAAGTTGAATTCGGACGTCCAGGGTATTGTGGGTTTGAAGCTCGGGGGATTGTTTGTTTATTTAAAAATTAAACTCGGACGCCCAGGGTATTATGGGTTTGAAGCTTGGGGGATTGTTCGCTTATTTAAAAATTGAACTCGGAAGCCCAGGGTATTGTGGGTTTGAAGCTTGAGGGATTGTTCGCTTATTTAAAAATTGAACTCGGAAGTCCAGGGTATTGTGGGTTCGAAGCTTGGGGGATCATTTATTTATTTAAAGTTGAATTCGGACGTCCAGGGTATTGTGGGTTTGAAGCTTGGGGGATTGTTTGCTTATTTAAAAATCAAACTCGGACGCCCAGGGTATTGTGGGTTTGAAGCTTGGGGGATTGTTTGTTTATTTAAAAATCAAACTCGGACGCCCAGGGTATTGTGGGTTTGAAGCTTGGGGGATTGTTCGCTTATTTAAAAATTCAACTCGGACGCCCAGGGTATTGTGAGTTTGAAGCTTAAGGGATCATTTATTTATTCACAAACTTAACGCGTACGCCCAGGGGATTCTGGGTTTGAAGCTAAAGGGATCATTCATTTATTTATGAGTTGAACTCGGAAGCATAGGGTATTGTGGGTTCGAAGCTTGGGGGATCATTTATTTATTTAAAGTTGAACTTGGACGTCCAGGGTATTGTGGGTTTGAAGCTTGGGGGATTGTTTGTTTATTTAAAAATCAAACTCGGACGCCCAGGGTATTGTGGTTCGAAACTTGGGGGATCATTCATTTATTTATGAGTTGAACTCGGAAGCCCAGGGTATTGCGGGTTCGAAGCTTCGGGGATCATTTATTTATTTAAAGTTGAACTTGGACGCCCAGGGTATTGTGGGTTTGAAGCTTGGGGGATTGTTTGTTTATTTAAAAATCAAACTCGGACGCCCAGGGTATTGTGGGTTCGAAACTTGGGGGATCATTTATTTATTTAAAGTTGAATTCGGACGTCCAGGGTATTGTGGGTTTGAAACTTGGGGGATCATTTATTTATTTAAAGTTGAATTCGGACGTCCAGGGTATTGTGGGTTTGAAGCTTGGGGGATTGTTTGCTTATTTAAAAATCAAACTCGGACGCCCAGGGTATTGTGGGTTTGAAGCTTGGGGGATTGTTCGCCTATCTAAAAATTCAACTCGGACGCCCAGGGTATTGTGGGTTTGAAGTTAAAGGGATCATTTATTTATTCAAAAATTGAACTCGGAAGCCCAGGGTATTGTGGGTTTGAAGTTTGGGGGATCATTTATTTATTTAAAGTTGAATTCGGACGTCCAGGGTATTGCGGGTTCGAAGCTTGGGGGATCATTTATTTATTTAAAGTTGAACTTGGACGCCCAGGGTATTGTGGGTTTGAAGCTTGGGGGATTGTTCGCTTATTTAAAAATTCAACTCGGACGCCCAGGGTATTGTGAGTTTGAAGCTTAAGGGATCATTTATTTATTCAAAAATTGAACGCGGACGCCCAGGGGATTCTGGGTTTGAAGCTAAAGGGATCATTCATTTATTTATGAGTTGAACTCGGAAGCATAGGGTATTGTGGGTTCGAAGCTTGGGGGATCATTTATTTATTTAAAGTTGAACTTGGACGCCCAGGTTATTGTGGGTTTGAAGCTTGGGGGATTGTTCGCTTATTTAAAAATTCAACTCGGACGCCCAGGGTATTGTGAGTTTGAAGCTTAAGGGATCATTTATTTATTCAAAAATTGAACGCGGACGCCCAGGGTATTGTGAGTTTGAAGCTTAAGGGATCATTTATTTATTCAAAAATTGAACTCGGGAGCCCAGGGTATTGTGGGTTTGAAGCTTGGGGGATCATTTATTTATTCAAAAATTGAACTCGGGAGCCCAGGGTATTGTGGGTTCGAAGCTTGGGGGATCATTTATTTATTTAAAGTTGAATTCGGACGTCCAGGGTATTGTGGGTTTGAAGCTTGGGGGATTGTTTGCTTATTTAAAAATCAAACTCGGACGCCCAGGGTATTGTGGGTTTGAAGCTTGGGGGATTGTTTGTTTATTTAAAAATCAAACTCGGACGCCCAGGGTATTGTGGGTTTGAAGCTTGGGGGATTGTTCGCTTATTTAAAAATTCAACTCGGACGCCCAGGGTATTGTGAGTTTGAAGCTTAAGGGATCATTTATTTATTCACAAACTGAACGCGTACGCCCAGGGGATTCTGGGTTTGAAGCTAAAGGGATCATTCATTTATTTATGAGTTGAACTCGGAAGCATAGGGTATTGTGGGTTCGAAGCTTGGGGGATCATTTATTTATTTAAAGTTGAACTTGGACGTCCAGGGTATTGTGGGTTTGAAGCTTGGGGGATTGTTTGTTTATTTAAAAATCAAACTCGGACGCCCAGGGTATTGTGGGTTCGAAACTTGGGGGATCATTCATTTATTTATGAGTTGAACTCGGAAGCCCAGGGTATTGCGGGTTCGAAGCTTCGGGGATCATTTATTTATTTAAAGTTGAACTTGGACGCCCAGGGTATTGTGGGTTTGAAGCTTGGGGGATTGTTTGTTTATTTAAAAATCAAACTCGGACGCCCAGGGTATTGTGGGTTCGAAACTTGGGGGATCATTTATTTATTTAAAGTTGAATTCGGACGTCCAGGGTATTGTGGGTTTGAAACTTGGGGGATCATTTATTTATTTAAAGTTGAATTCGGACGTCCAGGGTATTGTGGGTTTGAAGCTTGGGGGATTGTTCGCCTATCTAAAAATTCAACTCGGACGCCCAGGGTATTGTGGGTTTGAAGTTAAAGGGATCATTTATTTATTCAAAAATTGAACTCGGAAGCCCAGGGTATTGTGGGTTTGAAGCTTGGGGGATTGTTTGCTTATTTAAAAATCAAACTCGGACGCCCAGGGTATTGTGGGTTTGAAGCTTGGGGGATTGTTTGTTTATTTAAAAATCAAACTCGGACGCCCAGGGTATTGTGGGTTTGAAGCTTGGGGGATTGTTCGCTTATTTAAAAATTCAACTCGGACGCCCAGGGTATTGTGAGTTTGAAGCCTAAGGGATCATTTATTTATTCAAAAATTGAACGCGGACGCCCAGGGGATTCTGGGTTTGAAGCTAAAGGGATCATTCATTTATTTATGAGTTGAACTCGGAAGCATAGGGTATTGTGGGTTCGAAGCTTGGGGGATCATTTATTTATTTAAAGTTGAACTTGGACGCCCAGGTTATTGTGGGTTTGAAGCTTGGGGGATTGTTCGCTTATTTAAAAATTCAACTCGGACGCCCAGGGTATTGTGAGTTTGAAGCTTAAGGGATCATTTATTTATTCAAAAATTGAACTCGGGAGCCCAGGGTATTGTGGGTTTGAAGCTTGGGGGATCATTTATTTATTCAAAAATTGAACTCGGGAGCCCAGGGTATTGTGGGTTTGAAGCTTGGGGGATCATTTATTTATTTAAAGTTGAACTTTTACGCCCAGGGTATTGTGGATTTGAGGCTTGTTGGATAGTACTTTTTAGTTATGTCCAGGCCGGAGGCAGTGCCTGCTATACCGTGTGTCTTCACTAACCTCTTCATTTTTATTTTAGCTATGAGTTGCCACCTTTCAAAAATGAAATTTTGAGTAGCAACCTTTTTAATTCGAAACTTTGAGTTGCCACCTTTTTAATCTAACGTGCCGAGTTTTAAGCTTCTAAAACCAAACTAAATTTTATAAATTTATTTATAAAAAAAATCCCGCGAGCTCGGCGATATGGGGTTGTAGCAGCTTGGGGGATTATTTTAATTTACTTATCGCTTAAAAACTCGCAAGAGCTCGGGAGATTTTTTTTCCATTTATTTATTTATACAAAACTCGCAAGCTCGGCGTTATGGGGTTGTAGCAGCTTGGGGGATTTTGTATTCATTTATTTATTTATTTAAAAAACTCGCGAGCTTGGCGTTATGGTGTTGTAGCAACTTGGAGGATTATTTTAATTTACTTATCTCTTAAAAACTCGCAAGAGCTCGGGAGAATTTTTTTCTATTTATTTATTCATACGAAACTCGTGAGCCTGGCGTTATGGGGTTGTAGCAGCTTGGGGGATTTTGTATTTATTCATTTATTCATAAAAAAAAACTAGCGAACTCGGCGTTATGGGGTTGTAGCAGCTTGGGGGATTTTTTATTTATTTATTTATTTATAAAAAAAACTCGCGAGCTCGGCGTTATGGGGTTGTAGCAGCTTGGGGGATTTTGTATTCATTTATTTATTTATTAAAAAAACTCGCGAGCTTGGCGTTATGGGGTTGTAGCAGCTTGGGGGATTATTTTAATTTACTTATCTCTTAAAAACTCGCAAGAGCTCGGGAGAATTTTTTTCCATTTATTTATTCATACAAAACTCGCGAGCTCGGCGTTATGGGGTTGTAGCAGCTTGGGGGATTTTTTATTTATTTATTTATTTATAAAAAAAACTCGCGAGCTCGGCGTTATGGGGTTGTAGCAGCTTGGGGGATTTTGTATTCATTTATTTATTTATTAAAAAAACTCGCGAGCTTGGCGTTATGGGGTTGTAGCAGCTTGGGGGATTATTTTAATTTACTTATCTCTTAAAAACTCGCAAGAGCTCGCGAGAATTTTTTTCCATTTATTTATTCATACAAAACTCGCGAGCTCGGCGTTATGGGGTTGTAGCAGCTTGGGGCATTTTGTATTCATTTATTTATTTATTAAAAAAACTCGCGAGCTTGGCGTTATGGAGTTGTAGCAGCTTGGGGGATTATTTTAATTTACTTACCTCTTAAAAACTCGCAAGAGCTCGGGAGAATTTTTTTCCATTTATTTATTCATACAAAACTCGCGAGCTCGGCGTTATGGGGTTGTAGCAGCTTGGGGGATTTTTTATTTACTTATTTATTTATAAAAATAACTCGCGAGCTCGGCGTTATGGGGTTGTAGCAGCTTGGGGGATTTTGTCTTTATTTTTTTTTTCATAAAAAAAACTAGCGAGCTCGGCGTTATGGGGTTGTAGCAGCTTGGGGGATTATGTATTGAGTCATTTATTTATAAAAAAAACCCGCGTGCAAAAAGCCACAAGCAAAAATATATTTTCATAAGAAATAACAATAAAATAGTTCTACAGTCCGCAGCAGATGTTCTCGAGGTTAAATGGAATCGGCCCGCTTATATACCTATATATCGGATGCCCGAACCAGCGTCTCGGCTTGTAAGCTCTGAACATAGCGTTTTTGCCTTTAGAAAAAATATCGTGTCCAACCCTGTGCGGTTTGCGTTAAAAATTTCCTTTTTCAAAGACCTTTCGATTGATATATATATTGCAGTGGTTTCTGCGAAAAAAATTTTGACTTCTTTATCTAGCTTAATATCCTATAGGTTGTATTAACCTTTAGGATTTTTAGGTTTTAAACTGGCCCTGGGATGATTCTTAAAAAACTTTTTCGCAGAAACCCCTACAATGTATATATCAATCGAAAGGTCTTTGAAAAAGAAAATTATTGGCGCTAACCGCAAATTTTTTTTCTCTCAACTGCGCATTCGCGGAGCCAAATAGTGACTTTTGAACTTTTATTAATATCTCATAACCTAAAAGAGCTAGAAAAACGCGGTTTGTGGCAAAATTTTCTAAAAAAAAAAATGTAGTTCAATCGTACATATAATTTTTAATTTTGACTAAATATGCACCCGCTAGACGGCTTTTTATGTAAAGAGTTTTAATAAATCGGTCTGAAAAGTGCCTTCCACCCTTTTTAAAAAGCTGAAAAAATCAGAGCGGTTAATTTTTGTTAAAATACATCACATATTTTTTATTCTAGCGAGGCATTTGTCTTCAATTTTTTTTAATCGCAAATTTAAGGTAAAAAAATTCGAAAAATGGCCCAAACGGTTTAAATTTGGCGCCAAAAATAATATTAAAAATTATAAGTGAACTACATTTTTTTTAAAAAATTTTTCCACAAACTGCATGTCTCTAGCCCTAATAGGTTCTGAGATAAAAATTAAAGTTGAAAAATCACTATTTTAGACCCCAGGGTCCCTAGATTGGGAATAGGGAGCTGCGGTTTGCGCCAAAAATTTTCTTTTTTTATGCCCTTTCGAATGATATTTCGAATCGGCCCCCACGGGTTCACCGTGGGGGCCGATTCGACTATCTTACCCGGCTATACCCTTTGGCAGTAGGTCAAGAGATTTTTTATAATTAAAGTATGTGTATACATTTTTCTATATTTAAATAAATTAAAGCCTTGACACTTAATTAAAACTCTGCACACAAATTCCTTGAATTAATTTTTATTGTATTATTTCCAATGTAAAGTAATTATTTAACCTTTTTCGAAGTAAAATTGAGTATAAAAA
This sequence comes from Encarsia formosa, assembly GCA_038277355.1. Lineage (NCBI taxonomy): Eukaryota > Metazoa > Arthropoda > Insecta > Hymenoptera > Aphelinidae > Encarsia > Encarsia formosa. Next base: position 19,822,978 of record CM076184.1, read on the forward strand.
TTATTTTTCCTATTTTAATTGTAGTTTTAAAAAGATTATTTTTCTCTTTGTACTGAACTTATTTAAAAATTTAGGTCACTGTGATTCTCCTTGAATAAAAATAATTGGCAACACTTTTGGTTTTTCCAAAAATCCTATTTATATCCCTTCCCCTTTTTATGACTATTAAATTCATTGTTATTAATAAAACCTCGAATAAAACTTATAAAAACAAAGTGTTTGTACAACTCTGAAATCATAGTTTTAAATAAGTTCTTAGTGCTTACATCTTGGTTTAGTTTTTCGCTTTTTCTTACTTTTTAAAATGAAAACTACAGTTTTTCAGTCGATTCTTCTGTTTGTTTGTGTTTGGAAATCTGCAGCACGACCTGAAGAAAGATTTTTTCTTTCAAGTAATTTGAAGTTTAATAATTTATCATTATTATTATTTTTTTATGAATGTGAAACTTTTTTATAATAATGATCGGTTTAATAATTTAAATTAGTAAAAAAAATTCTATTGTTTCAACCACTATCAGGAGCAATATAAATTTAAAAATAAACTTTCTTAATAAAAAACATTGTTTGCAAAAAAAAGTAAAAATGAACATCTATAGTGATCTTAATGAGTAAAATTAAAAATTCAATACTCTTTGATAATATATCCAATAGTAATTACAAATGTATTTTTACTTGCAAGAATAAGATAATAAAAAATAATTATAGGCGTTTGAAAAAAAAATTTAGCAAATAAATAAATAATAATTTATAACAATCAATTTTTGAAATTTGAATTCAAATTAGTAAAATGTACGTGATAAAAAGAATAAGTCATTTTTGAAATATTTAGAAAGTAAAATAGGCGTCACGCTTCAAAAACCAAGGCAACGTTAATTATTTTTTAAATTAAATGAAACTTTGAAATTTGTTATATTACAATCAGAGTGTTGTTACAAGTTACAAAAATTACTGGTTCTAGCCATGATTACGGAGCGTATCGGTCACTAAATCACTTTTATACTACTCATTAAAAAAAATTAACGGGTTTAGTTTGAGGGACTATGTTTCTGACTGTCAGGATTTTTCTCAATAAAAATGCAATAATCTCTACTTTCAGAATCCAGTTGCGGATATGTGATAGAAGGTTCATGCCCAAGTGTTGCCGTGGTTACTTACGTAAGGCATTTTTAAATGAACAAAATATTTTATAAATACAATTTTAACTGCTAGGAAATTTTTATTACAACAAACTATAAAGTGTAAAATTTCAATAATTGTGAACATTTCAAAACATAGGGTATAGCTGCGGTGCTATGTCCACCGTCCTACGTGTACTGCTGCCAATTTGAAACTCCTGAGCCGACGTTTTCAACGATTCCACCAACAACTCCGGCGCCACCTCCACCTCCAGTACCCTGCGTCATTCCCATTTATTGCGTTGGGAAGTGAAAATAATTACAAACACATGCTGAATTAAATAATTTTAGGAAACATTTAAATGTTTATTTCTTATTATCAATAGGTTTTAATAAATTTTTTTATAAATAATTTTCGTTTTTTTTTTTTTTTTTTAAACTTTTTTTAAAATTTACTCTTGCTGTTACGGATGATAATACAATTTTTTCAGGAATAAAATTCACAAATTTTGAATACTATGTTATTAGAGTACTTGTAAACAACAAAATGAATTATTGAAATTTGAATCTTTTAGTTATACTTTATTAAATTTTGTTAGAAATAATGTAATTTTTATACTGTCAAATGTCAAACATATTTACAAATTTCTCATAAATCTTTTTCATTATTTCTTCCTTACTGGCATCATTTTTTAAATCAAATAAATTCGACTCCGAAGGAGGTCCAACACAAAATTCCAGCGGATTTTCCTGCGGAACAATTGGTGCAGTAAGTTTTTTAAATTGTTTAAATGGACAAAATTCGTCGCAACCAGGTAATTTTAGAATTTCAAATTCAGCTGGTATTCCTTTGAAATAGCGAATCTATTGAATAAACAAACAAGTCGTTCAATTAATAAATTTAAATTATTAATTGAAATAAATAAATCAAAGCATGAATCGAATCAAGACATACTTTTACGTAAAACTCTGAACCTTTCTGATAGAGTTCAAAAATGATAGTACTTGAATACTGAGGTACGGTCCTTTGCCATATGCCCAAAGAAATTAAAATTCCAGCGAGATTCACCTCATGTACACCGTACAAGAATATCTTTTGTTTTGTAGGTACTTCCGGCGATAGAATTTTTTTCATGTTTTTTAATACTTTTTTTATCGGTAGCCCTTAAAAAAATCATGTATCTTCATAAACAATTTTTAAAATAGCACCATGAAAAATAATTGTAAAAATAAAAGTTCGTACGACGTACCTCCACTAAATTTTCTTAACTCCTGGTTAAAACTCATAATTTCGTAATGGGACAGAGTAGCACATCGCATGAGCCCATAAGGATAATATTTTTTCGTCCACTCCGGAAGCTGAAGTTTTGCTGATTCTTCAGCTGCCAACAAGTGGTACAAGTCCCATACGTTTTCAACACTTTTGATATCTTTACCAGTGATGGCTGACAGTTCGTTCATAAGATCTTTAAATTCTCCGTTTTTTGTACTATAATCTGTACTACTTTTAAATTTCTTTAACTCTTCTTTATATCTTAAAAATAATGTAATAAGTAAATTTACAAGTAGTTTTAAAATTCAACTGTTTTTGTATTTAGTTATAGATAACTCTGAAATAAGGAGCGAAAACTTACTTCGGACAACTGAACGGTTTTAAAGCAGGTTCTAATTCCTTGGGTGCATACATGACAGGCACGGGTTGCCAGATCAGGTCGGATTTCCAAATGTGGTCGCCTTCTGGAGGAAAGAATCCTGCAAGAACAAGTTGGGTACTCGTTATCGTTCTAGGGGTATTAGTACTTCTTGCCTCGACCTCTTGTGCCGGATATTTGATGGGAAGAGAGTCACCGTACAAATTTCGCATAGATTTTCCTAATACATATTCTCTATGCTTTCCCTCCTATAAAAGAAATATAATTTATTTGAAAAAAAAAAGGAAGAAAGCATTTTGTGAGAAATAAAAAAGGAGATCACAAATAAAAAAATGAAACTTGAATATTTTCCGACTCTGTAGTTTTTATAAATAGTAAAAAAGCTCTACTTATACATACATAAAACAAACCCTTTCCATCTGTTATAAAATAAACTCAAAAACTTTTTTTTTTCATCTTGCATAACAATTTTATCAGAAAAAGCACTTGTTCAATTATTATATTTAAATAATGCATTGTAATCTCCCTATATTATAATCCGGTTTTTTTTTATTATCCTCAAAGTTGAGTCCTCAAAATTGAGTCCTCAAAATTGAAAATTCATAAAAACACGGTCAAAAGACAAGTAAAAACGATACTTATGAGTCCTCAAAGTTGAGTCTACGACGGAAAAGTTGAGTCCTCAAAGTTGAGTCCTCTTTTTCTCAAAACGATGTTTTTTAGATTCTCATGTAATATTTTCTATAGAAGCAGCTTGGTGTATAGAAGGATTTGAATTGTGTAAATGTAGTCATTCAGTACAACGTTTAGAAATTCATACAGAAAATCAACAAAACATAATATAGTTAAAAAATTAAATAGTTAAAAAATTGGAAAACAACTTTAGCAACTTGGTTTGAATTAAATAAAATTGATCTGTTAGAAATATTAAAAATGCCAATACACCAAATTACTATAGATTTCTAGATGATAAAACTTTTGTTAGATAGAAAAATAAAAAAAAATTTCAAACTATAGGTAAAATAAACGTTGTTTCTTCTTAAAATTCAGAGTTTTCACTTAAAATTAATATCAGATAAAGTAAAAGGTGGTACTTCTCACGAATACTAGAGAACTCATAATAAAATTATTTATAAACATATAGAGAAGGAGCTATTTAAATGGGTCTAATAGTAAATGATAAAAATGTATATGCCATTTTTGAAGAATCTATAAACTATTTAACTCCGAAAAAATTACAAGAATTTTTCGGATTATTTTTATTGTCTGAAAAAATTCCTGGTAATTTAATTTGGAATAAATATAAATTACATTTTATAAAAGATTTCAAAGATAATGCAGAAGATAGAGGTTTGAATGAAATAATCAAATTTCTATCTAGCGAAGATTCTAATTTAAGTTATAAATGTTTTGGTTTACCAGAACCATGCTTAGAAAATATTTCTAATATTTCTGAAAATTATGACTGCAAAATAAACTGAAAAGAAGAGTATGAAAAAATGTTTGAAAAATTTAATAATGATCAAAAAAATAGATTTAATACAATAACAAAAAACAAAAATAATATGTACTTAAAAGATGGACCAGGTGGTACAGGTAAAACATTTTTTCCTTTTGGAGGAAAATTAATAATTTTAAGTGACGATTTTAGACAAATCCTTCCTGTAGTCAAAAGAGGCAATGAAAAAATTATTGTAGAAGATACGATTAAATACAGTAAATTGTGGAAAAATTTCAAAATTCTTAAACTCACTGAAAATATGAGATGTAAAGATAAAAATTTTTCTAAATTATTACTAAAAATAGGAGAAATTGAAAATTTTAAAATACCTATGAAATGGAAAAATAAAGATGTTTGTTATTCAATTTTTGGAGATATAAATGAAAATAATAATTTAAACAAAGTTATTTTAGCTTCAAAAAATGAAAATGTTGCAATGTTAAACAGAAAAGTATTAAACATATTAAATGGACCAAATAAAACATATTGCAGTATAGACAAAGCCATTCATAAGGGAGTAGATCAAACTGATTCAAATATATGTTTAGATTATCCAATTGAATACTTAAATTCAGTAAAAGACGGACTTTCTACCCATGAACTAAAATTTAAAAAAAAAAAATGCAGTGGTAATGTTAATTAGAAATCTAAGTAAAAAAGATGGTGTATGCAATGGAACTAGATTGAAAATAACAAATTTATATGAACATAATATTGAAGCTACATGTGAAAAAACAGGAAAAATAGTACAGGTTGGTAAGGTAGATGAGGTTGGTTAGGCGGAGGTTATGGGGAGGAGCGTGGAAGGGAAGATGAGGTGGGAAGGGTTTGTTATTGCACTTAAAAATGTTAATAGAGCTTTTTCAAAATTTAAAGTACTTCAACAAAACTTTAAAGTTAGTGACTGAGTTGATGAATAAAGTGAATAAGATTTGTTCGTAGATTAGGTGAGATAAGTTTGGGGGATAAAATACGGTATTTGAAGTAAATCAAATTAGTGAGGTCAGTAATGTAGCTAAGATTGAATTAGGTCAGGTAGTTGAAGATAAAAAAGTAAGTATAGTTAGTAGGGTTCTTAATATGGGTGAGAATAGTAAATCGGGTTAGATAAGGCGAGTCTGTGCGGAGGGTAGAGTGTAGGTAAGGTGGTTGTGGGCTGGTAGATCAGATATTAAAATTATAACTTTGACTCTAATTAGAATTTTCATATAAAATCATATATCATTAAAAAGGTCTTGAGCTCAGCAGCTTTCTAATTATGTCATTTTATGTCATTGAAATTTTTATTAAATCCTTTTTGTTGTCATGAGAGGGTGCTGAACAAAGCCGTTTATCATTTTAAATCCAACCCTTCCCCCACAAAATCATAAATCGGCTTAAACGCAATTTTGCGAGCTGGTACTATGCAGGAAGTAAGTTCATCTCAAGAAGAATCTGTAAAAAAATTTTGTATAATCCAGCCGAATAACCCGTCGTGCTTCAAAATTTTAGATAATTTTCCTCCAGTTTTTTTGCACAGCAACGAGGGGGGCAAGTTTGACAGGTTAAAAATCACAAGCGCGAAGCGCGAGTGATTTTTTGTCAAACTTGCCCCGCAAAACACAGTCGGAAAATCATCGACAATTTTGAAGCACTAGGGGTATTACGACTGAAAATCGAGGCTTGCTTATACGAGATAGCAAAATTTGAAAATAATCGTGATTTTTTTTATTATTTCGCTAATTACTAGAGTAGTTTTCAGGGTGGGCAGTTTAAGCTAGAGATCTAAGATGAGTCAGGTCCAAAATTAATAAAGTGAGTAGGGTTTGTTGGTAGAGTGAGTGAGAGATGAGTTGGGGATTAAGTGCGGTATTTGAAGTAAGTGAAATTAGTAAGGTCTGTAATGTGGCTAAGATTAAAATATGTTAGGTGGTTAAAGATGAAAAATCAAGTAGGGTTGGTAAGATTATGAATCTTTTGGTAACATAATTTGGTAAAATTATGATGAGTAAGTAAAGTTCAAACTGAACTCTCGTGTCTAATTTTTATTGGTTTTAAGCACTTAAGTCTTTTTATTATTTTACCAAACATAGAGCTTACGTATTGTTTAGATTAATTTTTATAGTCATCAATTATAATTAGGGGGTTGGCGAGCGGAGCGAGCAGGGGGGTACCCCCGCTAGTATATATATATATATATTTTAGATAGTAATGGTTGTAGAATTTCTTTGGTATGGCTCTACAAAAAATAAATTAGCGAACAAGTATTATAAACATTTCTTACATTGGTCAATACTGCAAATCCTCCAAACTGTTCATAAGTTTCTGTTTTGTGAGGATCATTTTCATAGTATTCCTCTTGTTTCAGAGGCGTTCTATCTCCATGTCTAAAAAACTAAATTTATCGGTTACTCTAAAGAGCATATTATACTTATTAATTAAAAAAAAAAGTTATTTACCACGTTGAGAGATTTTAAAACATATTTGTCTCCTGTTACAGTCGCAAAAAATAAATAAAATAAGTGAAAGGTCCCTGCTAGAAGTTTCAACAGAACGTCTGGGGTGCCCGCCAGATAGTGGGCAGAAAATTCTGTCAAACTTATTATTTTATGTATATGTCTATATATATACATATATGTATATGTACCTAGATGCGTTGATGAGAGGTTATTTTACAAATCGGAGCAGCAGCATGCAGCTCCGATGTTACAAAATTGATAAAAAATAATCAAATAATTTTATAGAAATATAATTTTAATTTTTAATCGATGAATTATGCTTGCTGTTTGAAAATCCTAACCTCTCCCTGCTGTATAGCCACACGTACAATGGACTTGAACAAATTTTTTTTCTTTTGCTAAATATTTTAACACCTATGGAGTCAGGGCAGTGACCTAGCGCATAGGATAGCGATTACAACCTGGAGATGATTTCCCCAGGAAGTTTTGACTCCGTAGAGGCCAGGGCGTATACCTGGTGCACCTGGTGATACTTACGCCAGGGAGATGATTTCCTCAGGAAGTTTGGACCTCGGAGGGGCCAGGGCAGATACCTGGTGCACCTGGTTATACTGAAACCTTGGAGATGATTTCCCCAGGAAGTTTGGACTCCGAAGGGGTCAGGCTGAACACCTGGTGCACCTGGTGATATTTACGCCTTGGAGATGATTTTCCCAGGAAGTTTCGACTCCGGAGGGGTCAGGGCGGACACCTGGTGCACCTGGTGATACTTACGCCTTGGAGATGATTTCCTCAGGAAGTTTGGACCCCGGAGGGGCCAGGGCGGACACCTGGTGCCCCTGGTGATACTTACGCCTTGGAGATGATTTTATCAAGAAATTTTGACCCTGGATGGGCCAGGGAAAATACTTGGTGTACCCGGTAATAACCCAACTCTGAAGATGCTATCCTAATAGTAAACTTGATGATGTGAACCCACTGGGATCAAAACTTTCTGAGAAAATCATCTCCAAGGCGAAAGTATCACCAGGTGCACCGGGTGTACGCCCTAACCCCTCCGGAGTCCAAACTTCCTGAGGAAATCATCTCCGAGGCGTAAGTATCACCAGGTGCACCAGGTATCCGCCCTGGCCCCTCCGGAGTCCAAACTTCCTGAGGAAATCATCTCCAAGGCGTAAGTATCATCAGGTGCACCAGGTGTCCGCCCTGACCCCCCCGGAGTCCTAACTTCCTGGGGAAATCATCTCCAAGGCGTAATTAATACCAGGTGCACCAGGTGTTCAGCCTGACCCCTCCGGAGTGCAAACTTCCTGGGGAAATCATCTCCAAGGCCTCAGTATAACCAGGTGCACCAGGTATTCGCCCTGGCCCCTCCGGAGTCCAAACTTCCTGAGGAAATCATCTCCAAGGCGTAAGTATCACCAGGTGCACCAGGTGTTCAGTCTGACCCCTCCGGAGTCCAAACTTCCTGGGGAAATCATCTCCAAGGCGTCAATATCACCAGGTGCACCAGGTATCCGCCCTGGCCTCTCCGGAGTCAAAACTTCCTGGGGAAATCATGTCCAGGTTGTAATCGCTATCCTATGCACTAGGTCTCCGCCCTGACTCCATAGGTGTTAAAATATTTAGAAAAAGAAAAAAAATTTGTTCAAGTCCATTGTACGTGTGGCACACGTATGCCACACGTGTGGCTATACAGCAGGGCTGGTATTGTGTGAATAATATTTTAAAATTACATCAAAATGGATGAGAAAAATGTTCAACATAAGGAAAAAAAAAAAAGAAAAATTTCAGAGTCAAGTTATGAAACTGAACATATTTTTGTTAGTAATCAATGTTACAATTTAAAATAAAAAGGTTTAGGCTATAGCTCGCCAGAATCCCTATGCGTAAAGCATTGGCCTTCTGTCAAGAATCTGGCGATTAACCCTACTAAATTTCTGCCCAATTTCGCTAAATCTGCCCACTGTCTGGCAATATTCTGGCGGAAATTTCTCGCAGGGGTTTTAAAATGAAAAACAAACATGTTAAATTGATTAAACTGCTTTTATATTATTAAATATAAAATTAAAAAAATTAAAAATCAAATATTTAATTAACTTTTTTGAAAGTTAGTCTTTTCTTCATTTAAAATTCAATGAAACAATGAAGAATTCATAATAGAAATGTAAACTAAAAAATATCCGATAAAAAATCTTAATAATATATTTGAAATGAAAATTTTCACAAGCTAATGTGAAATGTGATTAAAAAAATTGTTACCAAAATTATTTTATTGCTCACTATAAATTTGATGACGAACTTACTTAGTTCGTGCGGGTGCTATCAATATTTATAACTTGAAACAGTTTACAATGATAACCGTATTAAATAAAAATGTATAAGCTTACAGAGACAAAAATTATGAGAGTTACTAGCAGAACAAGCCAATTTTTTTCAAAAACAAAAAATAAATAAAAAAATAAAATCTCAGAGTAGACAAAAAAAAAAAATTACTTCTGTAACAATTAAATAAAAATACAGAGCGTAAATTTAAGACGTTCTTTGTTTAAGTTCACAAAGACTTTTTCTGCAAAAATACAGCCCTGTGCTTTCACAATGCGAAATATTTATTTATTTTTCAATTACCAAATGACAAGAGTACAAAAGTTTTTATGACATGTATATACATCATCAATCAACTGTATTAAATATTTTTTTTAATTCTTAAATCAACCAAACTGAGACAAATTTTTTATTTTTAGTACATGATACATTTATGGATAGGGTTCATCTTTGATTCTGCAGGACATTTAAAATCTTCAGCAAACTCTGGCATGTTGAATAAAGATCCGATTACTCGAAGCTCACTTGGTGAATGGTCATTCGCGCGAATATAAAATTCGTTATATTTAGTTAAAACTTTTTCACAATAATTCTGAGCAAAAGATATCCAAAAAATTTGCTCAGGTGTGTATTTCTCAAATCCAGGAAGTAGGTCATCTTCCCCATTTTTTATCTTCCATGACTTGTAAGCATTGTAAGATACTTTTAAACCAATGTTGTCAGCCACATCTCCAATTTTTGCTGGATCAAAATTTAACTGTAAAATTATCAATAAATTATAAATCTGATCCTTAATATTTCAGGTCATAAAAATTTTGAATTTTCTGGATAATGATAATAATCCACATCTAAGAGCTTGGATCTAAAAACCACCTCAGCGTATAAATTTTTTGGTTTCTAACGAACTTACTGGATAGTAGAATCCAGAAACAATATAATTTACATGCCTAAATAATTTTATTGTCTATTATCACATATAATATTTTACTTAATTTTAACAGAAAGAATCACAAAATCCCTGTTAGACGTGAAAACAACATAAGTATTGTAAAATACTTGTTATTGTTTCACATATAGATAGTTTTAGTTTTCGAATGTACAATCAATTTTTCGAGATATGCTATTTACACTGTTCTCTAGTGAATTTTTTCCAAAAAAAATCAAAATGGCTCTCAGGATGTTTTTTTAGATCCAAATCCTCTCCTAGAATACGTACTTTTTTGTCAGCTTCCTTAAGAGTGTAATTACCATACTGATCTAAAACACACTTAGACCTGTCTAAAAATTCTTGCTGTGTAGTTGAATTCCAGGAAGAGTTAGATTTCTTAAACTCAGAAAAAAGTTCATTCACACTATCATAAGCGCGACCGAATCCATGCCCAATGGTGGATCCCAGCGATCCATAACTCACATACTTCGGAACATCTACATCAGTAATCAACGCTTCTATTATACCTAGAGGTACAGCTGTAAAGAAATACAAAGTATTGAAACAACTATCAATTAATAGTCTTTATTATCCCCATGTAAAATAATGAACCAAAATCGCTTGTCATCAACTTATAATTCAGAGCTTAATTCTAAATTAAAAACATTGGTTGCGAATGAAAGTATCAAGGTAGAAAAATTGTTTATAAAAGTTTTATCAACTAAAGTTTCATTTTTATTATGTAAAAAACTATGATTTTTCAATCAAACACCGCTACGTATAATGCATCAAATTTTTCATTGTAGGTTGAACCAAATGATTTTTTTTTAATAGTTTGAAAATCAGAACGTGACGTTACAATTTTTTTTTCCTTTTTGTTAAAAATAAATAGCTCAATTAAATTTTACTATTTGAGTGCATACAAGCGCTGAAAGAGGCAAGCTCAATTATAAATAAGGCCATTTAAATAAATAAAAACTAAAACTACTGTATATTTTTTAAATTGTAAATGTTAATTTGTCCTTAGCCCACTCGGTCAAATTCCTCGTTATAAGTATAATCTTCCAAAAAGATTTTTTTCAGCGATTTTACTGAGGTCGTAGTGGACAGTAGTAAAATAGTAATTATCAAAGTTGTCAATTTAGCGTATGCCTATGATCGTCACTGAATCGTAACAATGCGGTAACAAAAGTTTTCATTGATCAATTAATTGAAAGTTTCATAACTCTAGACTTAAAATTCATTGTGTGACTCAAATTCACGGTCACTTTACACCTCAAAACTCCATTGACCAATGAAACAGGCTTAATTGTTGTATTGGACCATCATTCATGATTTAGATACTCACAATGATAATCCTCTTAAAATAACGCAATGAAATAAGACTTTACGAACTCTTACCAATTAGATTTGTTCCACTGACGTATTTCACTCCAGCGTCATCTGGACTGAAATCATTTATAAAAGAGTATATGTTGTCATTTAAAAACTTTTTAAACATTAGTTCACAACCCAAAATGTTCAATTTGGTTTTTAGAGAGTTTTTTGTTTTCACATCCAAAAATGAATGGTAACTATCAAGAACATCATTGTTCAAAAATTCGTCTGGGAAACCAATTACTGGAATAATTTTCGTCAATTTTTTTAAAGTTGAGTTTTTCGTTTCAGTATCCAACCAGTCTGCCTTTAACAATGTATTGTTAAATTTATATTAAATATGTTATCTTAATAAGGTAGATATTTATGAGTATATAGGTTATACATTTGCATATATATACATATAAATTATATATAAATTAAGTACTTACATTATTTAAAATTTTTCCAAAAGAAGTTCGAACATCTTCAAAAATACTTGATACAAGTTCCTTTTTCTTAAAATCAAAATGTTTTTTTCCATAGAACAGGTTTGCAGCCATGGGAAATGCTTCAACTACACGAATCGCACATTCATTAGATTTTCTATAATGTACGAAATTTTTACCCTTAATTTCGATCAAGAAATCTGCTGCTATTTTTCGTAATCGAGTACTCAACAACTCAGAATGCACTCTGATAAAACACCAAAAAATATAATTGGCCTGCTCTCGTTTGGGTGTTTTAGCCATAAGTTGAAAAAAATTTTTGAAATAAGTTTGATTGTGGACAATTATTTCATCTGTATCTTTCAATTTTAATTGAGGATATAACATTCTATTGAAGTAGTCAAGCCATTGGATGTCTGGAAATTTTTTTTGCAATTCACTTACAGTCATAGTTTGATTCTGATCCATGGTATTTTGAAAGACAATCTAAAAATTAAACTTGCATTAAAATTTATTACTAAAATTAAACTGATGGCCATGTAAACCTTAGAGGTTTGAGTACGCCTAAATAAATAAAAAAATTAAACTGAAATGTTTTATTGTCGACCTCTACCTTGCTCAGTTCAGTTTCAAAATCAAGCATTTGATTGATTTCTCGAGTCAAATCAGTACTGTTCGATTTGAAAATCTTAGCCACGCCAGTGATATATTTTAAATAAGCCTCAGTTTTATTTGTTAATAATTCAGGCAAATTTTCTTCTTTTTTTATCCAATAGTCAATCGGTAGATCAATCTAAAAATCAATCTAGTAAGTATAAAAATAAAATCAAGTTACTGGTTAAAAAAAAAAATAAAAAAAAACAAAAAAACAAAAAACTGAAAGGGGTATTTTGGTTTTTTAATCAAATAATAAACCTTGTTTTATGACTTCAAAAAAAAAAAAAAAAAAAACCCAGATTATAACTGAATGTAACTTTTACCTCCACTGTAATTTTATCTGAATAAGTGTCGTTTTTTGTAGCTGTTATTGTTATAAAATCCTGACTCGTATAATCTAAATTTTGAATTTCATAAGTCGTATTAATCCAATCAAAACTTGATTCATTCCATGAATATTTCTCTAATAGTGGCCAACCACCAAGGTCTTTCAAAATATTCACGAACTCGGTTACTTTTTCTTGACCTATTTAAAGAATATACAGCTACTTTTGAAAAAACTCGCTTACGGTAAAATTTAAAAAATTTATTTTTTATTTATTTATTCTTTGTAGCTTATGCATTAGTACATACCTTCATTTAAGCAGTTTTTATAGTATTGTTTCAATATTTTAAAAGTCACTGGGTCATCATTCAAAATCTCTTCTTCAAGGCTCTTTTCTAATTTATCATAAATTTCGTTTGATGAATTGTCAAAAGGTGTAACATATATATAATCAAAGGAAACTTTTGATGTTTTAATATAATTTCCACATGCAAATTGATAAAAATCATCACAAGGATCAACTGTCTGATTTATATTGTTAAACAACCTAGAGGCTAAAAAAAATTTATATTTTTTTATTTTACTTTAATTTTTTTTTAAAGAAATGTAAAAATTAGTTTTTTGTTTTTTTTTTGTTTTGTTTAGACATCTCATCAAAATATTCACTTCAATACTGACCTATAATTTTGCATTCTTCTGTTTTACAAACTTTTTGCTCTTGGGAAGACATACCTTGCTCAAAAATAAAAAATAAATGTTAATTAATTAGAATCAAACATAAAGTTTTTAAACTTGAAAAAAGTATAGCATAGTTCAAAAAATTCACCTACCAGTACCCTCAGAATCCTTTGCATAAACACATAGAACGATGAAAATCGCAAGGCCAGTTTTCTTCAAATTTAGGCAGAGAGTGGGACTAAAAAATACCAAGATCAATTTTGTCGCTAATTATAATATAATCATCAAGTATTATTGTCTAATATTTCTACTAAGGTTTATATAATAAATAAAATTAGATTTAAAAAAATATTGAATACCTCATTATTGGTTTCTTATTCACACAATATTTTCCCATTTACTTCAGAAAAAAATTTTTTTTTAAGTGACAATGTGAAATAAATTTATATACATGAACTGATAAGACTGAAAAAAAAGTTTTTTTCTGGTCGAAATAATAATTTTAATGAAATTTAAAAGGTCATAATGACATTTAGAAAAACAAAAAAGTTAAAATTAGATAATGACGAATTCAACTAATTAAATGTAATAAATTTTTACTAAATTGACTTTTGACTAAAAAACATTTCAAAACATCTAAAATTATATGATTCATTGTATTTAATTTCTGACATTGAAAACTTCAAACAGCTTAAAAACATATTCAAAAACACAAGTGAAATTGGTCAGTTAATTTTAATAGCATTTGAAAGTAACTGATCTGTTCTAAAGATATGCTCTAATAATGATTATTAATATTACTGTTTTATTATTGTTAATAAAGTATTGTCAATTGTATTCTTATTCAAAAAATAAATTTTTCATCAAAAGTTGCGACTAAATATTTTTTCCGCAAAAAATTAGTTTTTTCCGCGAAGACCTTAGTGATTACGTCTGTGACTGCTTTCATTAAAATAAATCCACCAAGAAAATTATAAAATTAAATTTAAATAGATCGCAACAATCAATATCGTCACCATAAACAAATTTTCTAGAAATAAATTGTAATGCTATTTACGCGAAGCAGTTACAACGTATAAATAAATTTAGGGAAGCTTGTTTTTCTTTACAATAAAATGACGTTTTTGACTATCAAGTTGTAATGACAATTTTTCAGTAATCATACAGTTATTTTGAAGATTTCAAAATTTAATTTTGTTGTTTAATTGTCGTTGCTAATTTTTAAATAGAGCTATGAACTATGCACAAGATTAGCTTTACTGAAATCAAGCATAGTGCAGAATTAAGTATAGTGACTTCATTCACGTAATGATAATTTTTGTACCAAATTTAAAACAATATGAAAGAAAGTCCAAAAAAAGATTTGAACTCTCTCCATTATTTAGAAGATAATTTAATCAAGTCGGCTCTATAATTGATCCTCTACGGGTTTTTTTATGTGCTGTAAAGGTCAAAAATTTTTTTCGAAGAAATAAAAACACAAAGATTCCTTTTATTTGAACGAACGTCAATCAAAAAAAATGACCATTGTTAATGATCATCTTTACAGCGTGTACTAAATCAAACAGAGGAGCAATCATAAAAAATCATGTTTTTAGTAAAGAACATCATAAAAAATTAAAACCAGAGTTTTTTTTATGTCATGAACAATTTTTTTGCTTAATCTATTGATTCGTTTTTTATTATTATAGTACGAACATTGTTAATAAGTAGATTGTCTCATGATTATCCCGTCAACAGACAAAAGATTTTCAAAATTTTTGAAAAGATGTTTAATTGTTTACCGCATTAAATCCAGATAAAAGTTTTAAATAATGTGTTTATTGTATATGCTGGACGATATCAACTTAACTGAAAATAAATTCAGATTGGTGCCACCTTCATCTGGAAATGCTCTTTTAAAACATCAGGGAAATATGCCATTTAAACTTGCTGCCAAGAATATGAAATTTAAACTTGCAAGTTTAATTCAAAATTCTAACAAATGCACCAAGGTTACTCCGCATACCCACAATTACCCCGTTCAACAGTGAATTACTAATTAATTCAGATATAAGGAATGATGTAGCTGGAAAAGTTTTTTTTCTTCTGTTGATAAAAGTTTAGAGTAAAAAAAAATCCCTTTTTTCCTTTACCTTAAAATTACCATTTTCGCAGAACTTCAAATAAACTTTATACACATTTATCAAGCAATCATAAAATCAAATTTTGAAATAATACAGTCTAACACAGTTCATAAGAACATCTGACCTTCGTATAAGTAATAATCGAATTTAGGGGCCAGACGAAAACGAGTCCGCGCGCATGAACAAAAGTTTTATAAGACGAATAATCGCAGTTCGACAGTTTCATTCCGTTCACCGACCATCACGTGTCAGTCTAGAGTTCAGTAAACGTGCTTTCAAATTAATTACATACTTGCGCACCTATGACATTTTTTTATAGTTCGAAATTAAAATACTAATAACAACCATAAATCAAAACATACATAGTTCGTCATTAAATTGACATTTGTAATTTTACTGACTGACTACATTTTGTAAAAATTTTTCTTTTCAATAGTTTTTTTTTCAGCAATTAAGACTAGTATTAATTTTTTAATTCTTTTTTTATCGTGAATCACAAACATCTTCTTTGCTGGGAGTGAGAATAAAATGGCTTTGTCTTTTTTACTTCTTTTTCAAAATATTATTTTTATTCTTTAGTCTAGTAAAATTACAAGATGAAGGTAAATTCGATGAGAAAAAAAATAAGAAACTTGGAAATATTAATAACTATGTAATGATCACAAATTGTAATTCACAATTATGACTTACTTCGGGATAAAATCTTCGAAAGCATTAATAAATTGAAAATTTAGTTTTTAAAAGATGGAGGAAACGTCGAAATTTTATAGGTGCGCTCGACAAATTCAGATGTACATACTGGAATTAGCTGGTCTTGTAGCAGTCAAAAATCAGGCACATTACTCCATGAAAACGATTCTCACTTCTATTTACGTAAACTTTACCTTTAACGCAATTAGTAGTGTCTACATTTGGGCTTTTATCAGAGACTGTCTTAGTACAAAATTTAATCCCTATTTAGTATCAGAAATGTTTTCTTTCGTTGGGTTCCATTTTAGATTTATGTTCATGTTTAGCAGAAAAAAGAAGCTTAATCAAATGTTGAAGTAAGTTTAAATTTAATTTTATAATCGACAAAAATATTAGGAAAAGTTATTGCAATTAGTCTAGAGTATCTTGATCTCTCTGTCGGATTTTTAATTTCTTTTTCATGCTTAAAAAATAACAGAATTGATAAATCAATCTAATAAAACCTGGAGCTTGGACCAAAATAATTTAATAAGTGATTTTGTCAGAATAAAAAAATTGTTTAGTATTGAATTATTAGTACTGTTTTTTTTTTTTTTAACAATAAAAATTGTTTTGTATTCTAATTGTGTAAACCCAAACTCATGAATCTTTTGTTTATTCAAAAATTAAATTAAAATTTCTTTCATCGCTAAATTAGTGCATCGTTTTATCCATTAAATAAATATTTAGATACGCAGAAAATTTATGGAAAGATGTCAAAAACGAGGAGAAAGTATTCGTCAGGCTTTTTGTACGTAAAGTGACCAGGCTAAGTACTTTGTATACATGTATCGTTGTGACGACCATAACAATGGACGTAGTGTCCAATCAGCTGCCTCAGTTTATTGCCAAAAAGGCCAACTTCACCTTTCATAGAAATTTACCT
Organism: Encarsia formosa; assembly: GCA_038277355.1. NCBI lineage: Eukaryota > Metazoa > Arthropoda > Insecta > Hymenoptera > Aphelinidae > Encarsia > Encarsia formosa. Next base: position 19,840,143 of record CM076184.1, read on the forward strand.
TACCCGTTCTTTGTCGACGTCCAGGTAATCTTGCAAAATCTTCAATCATCATTGTATTTTTAATGAAAAATTCAAAACCAATTTACAAAAAATTTTCATATAGGATTCACCAAATTACGAAATTCTGCTGGGTATTCAGGTAATTTGCATGCATACAATGACCCAAGTGAGCGTGTGCGTTGACACTACAATAGCCTTCCTCATTATGATAGCCTGTGGTCACTTCAGATTGATTCAAATACGTTTGAGTGCGATTGCCCGTGATATTAACGAGAAGGAGGCATCTCAAAGACAAGAAATGATTGGCAACGACGTCGTTTGTAGAAGTAACATAAATTGTTATTATAACTCGGAAAAAACTGATCTCAAAATTAAAGAGAGGCTCAGAAATTGCATTCATTATCATCGAGATGTATTAGAGTAAGTTTGACAAAAAATCACAAAAGAATATATCGCATGAAAGTCTTTGTTTAAAAAATTATAGTGACATTCGTAAATAAAATTTTAACAGTTGAATTTATTATATTTCAGATTCTGCAATGATATTGCAAAACTTTCTAGTGAATTTTTCATGGTAGAACTCATAAGCACGACTTACAATTTATCGTTCATTATGGTTCTTTTGGCTGGGGTAAGAAAAACATTTTTACTTAAATGTTTAAAATTAAGTAAGTTTGATTAAATTGTTTTTACAACAGAATAACGTTCCATTTGCTGAAAAATTAACGTTTTCAATGGTCTTATCAATTTTGATGCTGCAATTATTTATTTGCCATTATCCTCCTGAAGTTTTACTGCAAGAAGTGAGTAATCAATTCTAGCACTATTAATGGATAAATCAATCATTAATAAAATTATTTGAATCAAAAAGAGCTTGGGAGTGGCAGATGCAGCTTACATGGTGCCTCCGTTTCGAGAGGATAACTTGCGCATGGATAAACTTATAATAACCCTAATTATGAGATCGCAAGTGCCATTTCAGCTTCTTGCTGGTGGCCAAATCAAACTTTCACTTTATTCATTCGGAAACGTAAGTTATTAAAACAATTTGTTTCAGATTTTTAAAAAACTAAGAAATACATTTTTTTTAATCATCATTCTTGGTTGTTTTGAAACTTTATCTATGTTTTTGAAAATTTTATTTTATTTCATTTTTTAAAGGATATTTCGAAAGAATAAATAAGCCAATTACACTTTAAGTGCCCCCCTCTACCCGCTAAGTGAAAACAAAAAATTAAATTTGCACATTTTAGTAGAAAAAAGCAAGAAAATGAATGTAAAAAACTATTTTTTCCTGCACACCAAGCGCAAAAATATTTTAAAATAACAAAAAAAATTTTTGCTTCATAATTTAAAACACTGACCCTTTCTCAACAGAGTCTATACATTCAAGATTCCACCTTATAAACTGGGTATTTTAGGTACAGTTTACCTTATTATTTTCTTAACGAAGATACGGGTCATTCCATAAAGCATCACCCAGACCACTCAGGTTGACTTCTCGAATCGTCTTGAAACTATTTTTTTTGTTATCACAGTTAATTTTTTTACCACTTTTTCATCACTTTCAGGCTTTTTTTATTTACCTAAAAAAATTCGTTTTTTCTGCTGGAAAATCGAAATTTACATATTTTAATATGATTGAAAATACAGGTTATGAATTAATAGGTCCCTTGTAAAATTTTGCGTTAAATGAAAAAAAGATTTGAGCTTTCTGTGCGCGGTAAAAATGCAAAAACCCGTTTTTGTAAAATAATTTTAGTCCTGAAAAACTCCAAGCTGTTTGGAAACCTTGTCAAAATCATTTTCTTTGGACCTCATGCTCCTTTAAAGCTGTTTAGAAAGCTTGTCAAAATTAATTTTCACGGACTCATCTTCCTTGGAAAAATGCGAGGGAGAATGAAAAAGCTGTTTGGAAACCTTGCCAAAATCATTTTCCTTGGACCTCATACTCCTTTAAAGCTGTTTGGAAACCTTGTCAAAATCATTTTGCTTGTACCTCATACTCCTTCTAAGCTGTTTGGAAACCTTACCAATAGTATATTACAGTCCCAAGGGAGTCAAAAATGATTTAGCCTTCAGCGAACCTAAATTTGATGTCCGAGCCGAAGGCGAGTTAGCACATTTTTGCACTCCCAAGGCGAGGGGCTATGCACTCCAGAATCATTGATGATTCTTTTGATTCTTTCTGATTCTTTTGTGATTCTTTCGTGATTCTTTTGACAAATTTAAAATGTTTAGAGCCTTGAAATTAATTTCAGTTGATAATTTGTTAAAAATAATATTTTTCGAAGATATTCACTTGAAATGAAATCGATATTTTATTGATTATATTGATTTTTGTGTGTGATTCTTTTAGTGATTCTGGAGTGCATAGCCCCTCGTCCCAAGGGCTCTATACTACGTCTCACGCCAGTACACCGAAAGTACAAAAAACCTAGGAGCCCAAAAGTATATTCGGTGCTACGAGCGTGAAAATTTTTTGAATATCAAATTTTAGCTGGTGTTAAAAGCTTGCAACGGTATTTATTTTTATGTAGAAATTTTAATTAGAACAAAAGTTACAGACCTTCAAAGATAGCCCCGTAAACTTGCGAATTAAAAAGAGATGACCTGACACTTGGGTAACTTTTTAGGATTTTCAGACAATTTTAAAAAAATTCGTGCTCGAGCCCTTATGCTCGTACAGAATTCCGAAACCACGCATTTTCTTCTTTTTTAACCAATTTTGAAGAAAAAATATTATTTATTTAAAATTTTATTTTTTTTACCATGTACGATTTAGATTCCCGAGATCAAATAGGCTAAAAAGTGAGCTATAAAGCACTTTGATAAATCAGAAAGTGATGAAAAAATAGGTAAAAAAATTCCGAAAAATGGTTTTACTGGTCAAAATCAAGTGTAGATTACGAAAAAACAGTTTCAAGACGATCCGAGAAGTCGACTTGAGTGATCTGGGTCTTAATGCATACAATAAATCGAGTTAATCTAAGACAATCTAACTAAATTTTTTTTTAATGTATTTCTTATAAAAAAAAGTTCAATAATCCATGAGGAAGTAAAAATTTACCTACAATCATGAATTTCCTGTAATTTTTTTTTTTTTTTTTTTTGTCACAAAAATTTGCAACCGTTTTTAAAATTGAAATTAGCAAAAAAAGCTCGAAAAGCTACTATCAAGTGTAACTTAAGTAACTTTTTAAAGGATTAGTACCTACTGAATCCGTATAGAGCTCATTGATAGACTGACCCAAGTTCTTTCGGCTTTAGTTCAATATTTTATTTAAAAAAAGTAACTAAATTTTATTTCAGAATTTATCTCAATTTACCTATCTCTTCCAGATGGTGAAAGGAGCTGTTTCATTTTTCACAGTTCTTAGGAGTTTTAATGAATAACATCTAGAAACATGTCACGAAGTATACATTTTTATGAAGAGAACTTTTTACTTAATGTAATATTTTTTTACCATACCTCATTTGGTAAAAAAAAAATTAAAATTTTTATCTGAATTAGCAGCAGTGTTAATAAAGAAAATTAGGTTTTGGACATACTTTAACATTTTGTACAAGGTATAAATTGAAACAAACAATCAGAAAAGATTTCAAACTAACGATTTTTTTATAAAAAATCCCAAATGAAAAATTGTTGTAACACCAAAAAGTTTAAATAAAGAAAGTTAAAAGATGATTAGTTTTATATATTTGATAAGAAAATGTAAAAAAAAAAGTCTCTCTATAACTCTTATTATATTAGTATGTATATTTTATAGTAATTCACGTAGATATTAAAATTTTTAAATTGTAAAAACTGACTTTTATTTAAATCGAAAAAAATACTAAACGGATGTCTTTGGAAAAATGAATGTTTTTAGTTTTTTTAAGTGACCATTTTTAGATTTGGAATCAAGTATTAATATAATTAAAATGTTTTATAAAAAAATAAATTTACGTGGATAATGATGAATTTTTGATCGGTCTAAATTAAATTTAAAAAATATGAACTGAAATTTAATTTCTAAAGGAGTATTACTAATAATAAACCAAGAATCGATCTTTATCAAAATTGAATCTTTCTTTTATTATTTTTGCATTCTGTATTGTTAGAAGTAAATTAAGATTTCCATAATCTATACGTTTTGAAATTGATTTTTTTTTTTTTTAAATTAACACATCTACAATCGTGACATGAGTTAAAACTTTACCTTGCGTTAAGTTGTTTTTCACTTGCTCATTATCTTAACTTTTCATACTTGAGAAAACTTTTAATTACTCAGTAAAATAATGAATACTGCGCTTCAGTGTGTTCACATCAATCTAATTTAGGAAAATCGAGGCTACCATCGATCTTTACTAGTGCAGCGGAAGTTGATGCTCTTGAACATACTTTTTGTTCTTAAAATATACTTATTTGAGTAAAGCTGAAAAAATGCGTGTTCATCATATTTTCCACGAAGTTCTAAAGTTTGAAATAATACAGTAAAGCGAAATATTTTCTATAAGCAAACTTTTAGTTTAGTAATCAATCTTAGTGTGTATAAGCTAAATGCGATAGAACATCTGTAAGTATTTTGTTGATCGATTTATGATTGTTTAATTGTTTGATTTTTAACTAAAGTTTTCACAATTATTATTTAAACGAATAAATCTTTCTGAAATATAGAGAAATATGGAAGAAACATCAAAATTCTATAGATGCATTTACAAAATTCGGATTAGACTGCTGCAACTTGTCGGTCTCTTGCCCGCGGAAGATCGTTTTTCATTTTTAGTGATGTTGGGACCAATCTACATCAACTTTTGCTTCTGGGAAATTGATATTGACTACGTATATGTGTTCATCAAGGATTGCTTACTTAAAAGATTTAGCCCTAATATCGTTTCAGAGTTGATTTCTTTTCTTGGCTTTCATTGCAGATTTATGTACATTTTCAGCCGAAGAAAGAAACTTTTTCAAATGTTAAGGTTCGTTTGATCTGGAATTTTCAATTGACTCAACTATAAAAAAAAAAAAAACTCTAACTTAACATAGCTTTGAAATTACTTTCGTAATTACTTATCAGATTTGAAAAATTGTATGTACCTTGTAATATACTTTTATAGTACGATAGCTGAAAAGTTAGGATTGAACATCCAGTTTTGAGGGTAGAGTACTATAAAAAATAACGTAACTTTAAAATTTATTGAATTTATTTGATTTATACGAATTGAATGTAAAAAGGCGTATATTAGAAATATATAGAACGTATATATATATAAATAAATCTTCATTTTAATCAAACAAAAATTAAATGCAAAGAAAACTATGTTTAGGAGAGATTTCATATAACTTGAAACTCAATATTTCATTTTTTTAAATTGTTCTTTTTTCTATTAAAACTTTTTTTTTGGCAAATCAATATTAAAAGAATACCTACACGAAAATGCCTACTAATATTTTCGTAAAATTTAAAATTCATTATTATAATTGTAGATATTCGGAAGATTTGTGGACCGATATCAAAAGCGAAGAAAAAATACACGTAAGATCCTTTGTGCGAAAGGCTGGAAAACTTCACATTATGTACTCGGGAATCATCTTAACCACTATATCGCTCTATGTTTTATCATCTCAGCTGCCGCAAATTTTGGATAAAACTAATGGCACTGAACCCAGGTATTTGCCATATCCTTGGTTTTTTGATGTTCAGGTAAGCTAAAGTAATAGTGTCAAGCAACAATCACTTTTTCTGTTTTATTTTGTTAATAATTGTTAGCACTTGAAACTGATTTATGTGTTTTTTTTTTTTTTTTTTTTCCCCATAGAATTCTCCAAAATTTGAAATTTTGATGGTCTCTCAAATAACGTGTCTAGTATCAATGACTCAAGTAAGTGTTTGTGTCGACATGACCATAGCATTTCTCATAATGATAGCAAGTGGTCATTTGAGATTAATCCAAGTTAGACTAGGCGCGATCGCCCAGGATATAAAAAAGATAGAACTCGTAAAAAACAAAATTAGCAGGGACAATGTGGATTACAATCTAGATGTTTCTCATACTAACAGCATGTTTGAAGAAACTGATTTTAAAATTATGAAGAGGTTGAAAAATTGTATTCAACATCATCAAGAAATTTTAATGTGAGTTCAAATTAAAAAATCATTTGAATACCAGCGACATATTTCAGAAAAAAAATTAAAATTGAACGAAGGTAACTTTACTAAATGACCAAACAACTATTACTCATCAATTTTTAATAGCAATTTACTGGTTAAGAAGAGAAAATTTACTTTCAAAGACTACTGAATATTTCAAACATTTTTTATTTACAAAAATATTTACAATTTATAATTCTTACTTCATTATTTATTTTATTTCAGATTCTGCAATGATATTGCTAAAATTTCGAGTGAATTTTTGATGATACAACTTATAACTACAACTTACAATATATCGTTCATGCTGTTTCTTTTAGCCGGGGTAAGAAAAAAAAAAGTTTTCCAAATTATTAGTTACGATAAATATTGATGATGATACCCAAAATAATACAAATTTGCTCTGATACAAATACGTATCAAAAACAAACTTGTCCTATGATACGTAAACTATAAACTTATACAGTTTGTCTGAAATGCGAGCTGAAATGATTAATTTTCAATTGTTAATTTGGAGTAAATGTATTAGAATCAGATATTATTCAAATATTCAAATACATTTTTATAACATGTTGATAGAGTTAATTTTTTAGAATATTCCAGTTGCTGACAAATTAAAATTTCTCATGGTATGCTTAATTTTAACGCTACAACTATTTATTACCCAGTATCCACCAGAGATCCTATTACAAGAAGTAAGTAATGAAATAAAACTGAAATAAATAATTATCTAATAATTTTGAACTTTCAACTAATAATTTGAAAAGAGCATTGGAGTAGCAGACGCAGCCTACATCGTACCTCTATTTAGAGATACTCAATTGCGAATCGACAAGCTTCTGATTATCCTAATCATGAGAGCGCAAGTGCCATTTCAGCTTCTTGCTGGTGGCCAAGTACAGCTATCCATGATGTCTTTTGGAAACGTAAGTCAAAAATTTTTTTTAATTATTACATTTTAATAAGTTTACTTTATCGGAGGCACAAAAAAATTTGTTTTAGAGATTTCAGTAAAAGTTATTGTATTATGTAGTTCTGATATCTACATCTATAAATTTTGTGTTTATTGCGTAAAAAAATTTAGTTTAAAATAATAAATATTCTCATTTTATTTTATTGAAAACTAATAAAATAAGGTAAGTGTGCCTAATATGGCCCTGTGCCTAATATGGCCCCCCCTGTTATTTTGAATATGCTAGGTATGCGGCATCTCTGCAAGGTAGGAAGAAGTCAAAAACACTGAATTATGAAGTTTTTAGTTGTTTAGAACATTTTAAAATTATTTTTGCGCACGCCTAATAGCTAAAACTCGTTTCGTATACCTCCGTTATTATTTTACGTTGTAATTAAGTGGTCTGCCAAAATATTTAGACGCACCTGATCAAAATTTGAATAAGTAGCTTCGATTCGTTATTGATTCAACTTTAAAACGCGACCTTAGTTTTTGTTCAACTCGTTTTCTAACGGGTTTTATTCTTAAATAACTTATTATTCTCCAGTGTTCCTAATATGGCCCCCCACGAATTAGTAGAAATACCGATATTAAGAGTCCTTAGTTTCATGTTTACTTTTTAGAAAATCCTACCCTAATGTTATTTAAGAAAAATAAATTTAATTGTTTCAAAGCTTTTTTTCATTTTATAACTAAAAAAGCATTCTAGCTCAAAAAAAAAACTTTGACCAAAATTTAAAGTTGAAATTTTTCTACTGGTTGCAAAGCTTTCAAAAACATTGTAAAAAAGGCTCAATTTTTAAATAAATCATTTTTAAAATAATAACAATTTTGAAGTTTTTAAAATCTTATATCCTGATTGATTTAAAAAGTAGGAACAAATTACAATTAATTAATTACTTCAAGGGGGGCCATATTAGGACACAAATTTTAGGTGTCTTAAAAAACCGTGTTTTGGTAAATCCTCTGGCATTTGAAGCTCATTGATCAAAATCGAACATGTAATGTCTCATTTTAAAGCTCTTGAATTAAGCTTTAAAATAAGACCTTAACCGTCAAAAAATATTGATTTGATTGGCCACAACGTCGATTCTCGCTTAGGGGGGCCATATTAGGTACAGGTACCTTATATTATATCATTCAAAAAACTATTGCAAAAAGTTCTTAACAACAAAACACAATTCAAATTTCGAGTTTGGCATTCTCGAACAATTACATTAATCATAAGTAAATCGAGGATATTCGATCATTGTTCATTCATCATTTATAAAGCGAGAAAAAATGGGTTTCTAATATCATTGCTACATTTTTGATTACTGTTGATTTTTTGTTCATATATTCATACATTGATTGCAGATGATCAAAGGAGCTGTTTCATTTTTCACAGTTTTAAGAGGAATTAATAATTAATAAACGATTATATATCAAACGATTATATATCATAGATATCAAATAAATTAAACGATTATAAATCAAAGATGTTAATTTTATGCTTAAATAATTTAATAAATGGAAAATTTTTAAAGTTAAAGAAAATATTAATTGTGTTAATTATTTGAGTATTTTCAATCTTACCGTTACCCACATCAAAAGTTGCGAAAAAAATGCCAAAGAATTTGCTGCGACGAGACTTTGATCACTCACAAAAAGCTGATAATCGAAAACAAATTGAAAAATTCAATTTTTGTAAGTATAAGCTAAAAACTTTCAAATTAAAAAATTTTTTTTTACAGAACATGATTAATTTAAATATGATCTTATTTGGTAGCACTTTGAAAATTTGACCAAAGTAACCACAGTTCCAGTATTTTTATACGATTTTCGAGTAAATTAGAATCGATAAGGTCATGAGAATCCTACCAAAAAAATTTCTTTTTTAGATTAAATGTGCTACAACAATCATAAATTTAATTTTTTTTTCCGAAAATGAGCTCCAAATATCATCAATCCAGATTTATAAAACCGAATAAGGAAAACAAAATTCGATGACATAAATACTTCTCAGCATATGAAATTTTAAAGTACCATATATGTATATGTATATAATATATATAGATTAATAAAACTCTTCAAAAGCACCTTTGAAGATGTATTAGTCGTTAGAATTAGAGTAAAGTGACTTTATCTTTTTACTAATTGTAATAATCGACATTAATAAAAACGATTCTATTGGAGATGCTCACGTGCATAGACGAAGAATTTTTTTTGGTGAATCATCGTAGAATCGACAGTTTTATTTCTTTTATCGGCGACTTTGCGTCTACCGCAACATCTCTTGTATCGCGTGTTTTCAAATTAATTACATTTATATGAATTGTATAATTTATTTCGTGCTATTTTTCAATAAACGTTGCATACTTCAAATAATCGCAAATCTCGACAGTGTTTTTATTTACGAGTTATTGTCAGATACGTAAATAAATTTTTTTACAAGAATAAATAATGGAATTTTAATTTAGGCCTCGAGTGGCTTTTCAAATTCTATTAAATTTTTATTTTTAAAAATTTTTTGGTAGTCAAAAAGAGTAAAATATGATAGTTTTTTGAATTTTTGTAATAAATAAAAATGTGTAAAAAGTTAGTGTAAAAAGAGAGTATTCGAGAAAGTTAATTTATATACATCCAAAAAATGGAGAAAACGTCGAGATTTTACCGAGAGGGAAAAATTTTGGTATCAATTTTTGTGAACTTTACCTTTAGCGCTATCAGCAGTGTTTATATTTGGGCCTTTATCAAAGACTGTTATAATAAAAAATTTAGTCCGAATGTATCGTCAGAATTAGTTTCTTTTATTGGATTCCATTTCAGATTAATGTACATGTTAAGTCGAAGAAAGAAACTTGGTCAAATGTCAAAGAAAGTGTTTTTGAACAGTTTTAATAATAATTAAATATTAACTCATAAGACAAAGATTTATTATTGATTGTAAGTATATTTAGAAAATTACAATTTTTTTGGAAAAATGTTTTTCAACTGTGATAAACTTATTTTATTATTAAAATTAAAATCTCGTTTTTAAACTTGATTTAATTATTACTCGTAAATAATAGATGTTTTAGTTTATTCTCTGTAGTGGACTGTTAAAAAATTAATAACGTGTATATAGTACTTCAGCCATTCATAACAGCCATGTCAGACTAGCAGAATAAATACTGAATTTTGATGGACAGTAATGGGATTGAAGAATCATTATACTTACAACACCTACCAAATTGCTTCTTTCCAATCACCCAAGAAATACCTTTTATTGTGATTGAACTCTACAAATCGTCCTTCTTCATAGTTGTTTTCATAAAACACCGATTTTTGTACTTTTAATTTTTTTTTTTAAGCAAAAATTTTGAATTTTTTTATAAAATTATATTTGCTACATATCATTTACTTTTTACTATGGATTTTTTGTATTTTTAAAAGTTTTGGTTTTAACAATATTAATCCGATGGTATGCTGAAGATCTGTGGAAAGATGTTGGAAATGAGGAGAACGTGCACGTGAAACAATTCGTAGTTCGTACGTAAGCTCTGCAAACTTAGCGTCATATACTCTGGAATCATCCTGACTACAATATTACTGTACGCTTTATCCAGTCAATTACCTCAGTTAATTACTGAAAAAACCAATGGAACTATTAACCGAAATTTACCATATCCTTGGTTCTTCGATGTCCAAGTAATCTATAAGTTAATTTTCTTTCATTCTTATCAAGATGGCTCAGTTTGTGTCTCAAAAAACTGAATATATAAAAAGAAAGATTGTAACAAATTTTTGACTTGATTTTTGTTAGACCGATAGTTTTCACTTTCAAGTTTCAAGTATTCTTTACATAGTTGAAAAAAAATTTTTAACTATTAAAACAAAATTGAAAATTTTTATCAAATCTAATGAGTGGACTAAAAAATAAAGCTTAAATTTTTGATGTTTTAGATATTGCTCGGAATTAATTAATTTCGAAAATAATTTAAAATTTTGTTAGTTTGTAATAGTCTTCAATAAAAAATAAAGGAAATTTTTCGAAATACATCCACGTGTCAAAAAAAAAAAATTGTAGATATCCATATCCGTACATTGAAAATATTAGGTGTAGATATAAATAAAAATCTTTTTCATTGTCAATAAACTCCTCCTTGGTAATTAAAAATAATAAATAATTTTAATAAATCGATAATTTTATAAAAGTATTATAGCTAATACATACTCCTAAAAATGTTTTTTATACAGAATTCACCATATTATGAAATTTAGTTGGGCACTCAAATTTTGTGTATACTAACGATGACACAAGTTAGCGTGTGCGTTGACACTAGCATAGTCTTCCTCATAATGATAGCCTGTGGTCACTTCAGATTGATTCAAATTCGTCTGAATGCGATCGCTCGCGATATTAACGAGAAGGAGGAATCTCATAGATTAAAAATTACGAATTAAGTAAATAATAAAAGCAATTTTAACTTTAATTTTATCAACTCGGAAAAAACTGATTCAAGAATCAATGAAAGGCTCAAAGATTGTATTCATCATCACCAAGAGATATTAAAGTAAGTTATTTATATAATAAATAAGAAGTATTTTTAATAAAGAACCAGTGTTTAATCGTCAAATTAAGTAATATTATTTTATAATTAAATAAATGATAAATTTTTTCAAAAAGATTTTAAATTGTAAGGTCTATTTGAATTTAAAAACATCTCGTCGTTGACAATATTTTAAAATTGATTTCAGATTTTGCGATAAAATTGCAAAGCTGTCCAGTGAAATTTTTATGATTGAGCTTATAAGCACAACTTACAATTTATCATTAATTGGAATTCTTTTGGCAAAGACAAGCAAATTTTCTTATCATATATTTGTAAAAATCATAATAATAAAATATAGTGAATTCAATAAAAGCTTCATGAAAAAAAGGTTTAATGATTTCTTAACTAAGTTGACTACTTGTATCGAAAGGTTAGTTTATTACTTTTGAACTTGAAGTCTTAATTTTTTGCCAATTATTGCTTTATCAAGTAGTTAAATAAATTTCAGACTTCTGAAAAACAAATGTGAACAATAACATTGCTTTTAAAAAAAAAACTATTCCCGCTTTTTACCATAGTTCCTTAAGATGAATTTTTGTAAATTTATTATTAAAAATTTTAATTACTAAAATTTACCTTTGAAAAAAATCAATAGTGCATCTTAAATAACTGATAAAAATGATTAAATTTTTATGTCTATTATCAGGATATGCCACTTACAGAAAAATTCAAATTCGCACCAGTTTTATTAATCTTAATGGTTCAGCTATTTGTTTGTCAATATCCTCCAGAAATTTTGTTGCAAGAAGTAAGATATTGAAAACTTATAAATATTTTTGGCTGAGAACATTAATTAAATATAAATATGCGTTTTTTTATCTTATACATAGAGTGCAGCTGTGGCGGATGCAGCTTATATTGTTCCACCGTTTCGTCGCGATCAACTATACGCGTCGATAAACTTTTAATAACTATGACTACAAGATCACAATTACCTTACCAGCTTTTTGCTGGTGGTCAGATAAAATTGTCTCTTGAATCATTTGGAAACGTAAGTAAAATAAAAAAATCATTTTCCCCCAAATACAAATTTTTCAAAAATTACAATTTTTTTAAAACCAATGATTTCTTCTGTTTGTTGAACCAAGTTTTCTTTCTAGTTATCTGCAATTTTTATACATATAGTTCATTATTTTTCACGTATTTCGATTTTTTCTAATTCAAAATACTTTTAAATTTTAGATGATCAAAGGAGCTGTGTCATTTTTTACCGTTTTAAGGAGTTTTAATGGCTAAATTATTTATTCAAATTTTTGAGATGGAAAATAGATTTATAAAATAATGAATGAACTTTATAAACGAATCAAACTTCAATAGGATATATTAATATCACCCAGCCGGTCCAGATAGCATAACATCAATTTACTTTTAAAACATGACATTTTCTCATTTATTTCGGTATAAAAATATTGGAAGTATATTATCTAAATTTACAAAAAATGTGATGAGAACAGCCGTAGAGTATCGATCCGACAAACAATAAAAAAATTATAAATTCTGAAAATTTTAATATAAATTATTGTATGTACTTAAATCAAAAGGTAAAAAAAACGATATAATTATGTACAATATAAATAAGGACAAAAAATTATAAAAATTAACTAAATTCAGCTACATGAAACTGCCAATTAGAGCTTTCTTTTTCAAATCAAAACCGCGAATTAAAGTTTTTTATTCATAAACTTTAGTCAGCTATAACTTAAAAAATAAATTTAATCCAGTATATTTGTTTTTTTGTTTTTTTTTTTTTTTTAAATCTATCGTGTCCATTAATGTTTAAAAAAAAAAAAAAAACCTAATAATTTACTTACATAAATCTTGAAGTAATGTTTTTCATGTCAATTAATTTTAATTTTATAGTTATTATCAAGAATAAAAATCAAGAGTCTCTTCATATGATTGTGTCAATAGAAAACAATCAAAAAATTTTATTTTTATAGAAATAAACAAAAATATGTTGTACAAGGTTAAAAAAATAAAAGAAACATTGCCGAATCATGTATAACGCGTGTATCATTTATTAAAGTGATTGCTTTCTTCCATGTAACAAATGCGATTTTTTAAATTAATATAATTACAATCGCAGTATATAACACTGTGATAACATTGAGAGAAGTACATTTTTTAAGTTACTTTCGTTTTATTACAAAACTGTCGAATGTTATCGACTTAAAATTAATCGAATCTTACTATAAATGAAAAACTGTGGTCGCTGCTGTTGAGCCTTCTATTAAAAACAAACGCATTGAACACTATACAAGTAGTAAGTATTAATTAAAAATTCCTAGTTTTTTTTTTACATTTTCTATTTTTCAATTTTTTTATTTTATTTTATTTTCTTTCTTGATATGTTTGTAAATACCAAACGTAACATTTGGTTCATATCAAAAAGAATGTAATTCATGAAAGTACTAAATTCAATGTAAAGCATAATAAAAACTGACGAGCCTACGTTAAAAAAATATATATGTATAAGTAAAATTTTATGAAAAATTTGATGCTCAAGAAGAAACATCGGGAAATCGGATGAAATAAAAAATAAACTATTAAATGATGTGGTGCAAACATTCAACAAGTAACACGTGTGATTAAATGCATAAAATATTTTTCTATTTTTTTTTTTTTTTTGTAAAACCGCCCAGCGTTAAACGAATACTGCTCTGTTGCGCTTGCGCGAAGGCTTTTTAAGAATTTTAAGTTTCTTTATTTGTTTCGGGTTCGCTGAGTTTGAGTGTCCTTTTTTTTGCATGCTTATGCATTAATGTTCCATTTAATGACTAGTTTAACGAGCTTAAAAAGCGAGACCTGCTTCAGAATAAGTTGTGAAGATCTTCTCTACGGAATTCACATATGCAGCTGACCTTAAATCTAATCCAAGATTGAACTTGGCTGCTGTCTTCATTATGGCCTAAAAAAATAATTATAATGATTAGTAGAATTTTCATACAGTGAAAAAGATGACTATTTTTTCAAATCAAAAAACTTTGACAATTATGCTACTTTGATGCCGTCCAATATAAAGTAAATTTTTTTAAATGTTAAAAAAAAGGCAAAAAAAGAATTTTTCTTAATTGAGTTAGAATAGAATTATAGACAATCAGAAATTGATAATCAATGAATTATATTCAACAAATATTTGAAAAAAAATAAAGTGAAACATTGAACTTAAATTTTTGATTAACCACTATAATCAATAGTTTTCAAATACGAATTTGACTTAAAATTTACATCTGAAAAAGAGCCTCTTCTCTATATGTTTTGAAAATATTTCTCAACTCACCTTGGCAGATCTTTCCATAGTGTAGTCCAAGCCAGAATGTACAATGTCTTTTTCAGAAGCACCGGAAATACGTTTTTGGAAAGCTTCAGAAGGTGTCACTGGAATACGCCCGTTGCAACGCCCAAACCTGCGTTCAAGAGATTCTTGCACGGATTCTGAAAGAAAAGCAAAAAGGGCATTACATATTTTATAAAATTTTTTTTTGTAAATAAAAATTTCTCGTATATAATTTTCAGAGAAGGCTAAAAAAATAAAGTAAAAAAAATTAATTTTCGATTTTAATTAGACAGTCTCAAACTTACCGAGAAGGTGATAGTTAGATACTCTCTCGTATTTGAAGGTCAAACGACCGTAGGAGACATGGTTGAGATCCTTGAGCCATTCAAAGAATGATACAGTTACACCACCAGCATTTACGTACAAGTCTGGGATAACAAGGATATTTTTTTCAATTAAAATTTTATCAGCGGCTGGTGTAGTTGGACCATTAGCTGCTTCAGCTACTATTTTAGCCTAAAATAAGATAAACACTTGTATATCGTGAATATTTTTTACTCCTAATAATTTTATTTATACTAAAACAGTTTTTATTTTTAAAACTCTAAGATCGCGAAATATTTTCGTAAAATCTTTTCAGTGAAAAGGAGGTTAAAAATAGACAGAAATTTGAAAATCATTGAAGAGTTCAAAGAAAAAATACTTGTTTATTATCACTTCAACGTCAAGTCTTAATTTAAATGCTAAATTTTAAAATTTTAACAAAAAATCAAATACGTACACTTAGCTTCAAAGAGCATACTTAATTTTATGTTGAATTTTTCGGTTCACGTATCATTAGACCAAAAGAAAAATATTAATTCTCGATAACTGTTATTTTTTATTCTAAAAAATTACCAGCTAACTATTTTAAAAAATTTGTAATTAACAAAAACACACCTGAATTTTATGAGCATTTTCGATTGTAATGGACTTTTCAACGGCAGCAGGAACAAATATATCGCAAGGCTCATACATAAGACTTTCACCTTCGTAAGGCTTAGCACCCGGGAATCCAACAATGCTTCCATTATCTAGACGATACTCTTCCAGTTGCTAGTAGATGATAGTAGAATGAAAATGGAAATCGAATGGAATATTCAGTATTATTCGTAATTTAAAAATGAAAATTTCAAATACCTTGGGGTCGATGCCGTCTGGATTGTGTATGGAGCCATCGTGCTCGAGGATACCGATACACTTGGCTCCGGCTCTGTGGAGGTAACGCATCGTGTGCAGACCGACATTACCGAATCCTTGGACAATGAAGGTCTTACCTTCCCATCCTGGTGTCAGACCTGACCACGAAAAAATATGAAAAATCAGCAGATTGATTTTTTTTTTTGTGATTCATTACGTTAAAATATTCATCTCGGTCTAACCGATCATGTTCATGTAATTCGGCTCTTTGATGAAGTTTTCGATTCCGTGGAAGACTCCACGTCCGGTCGCCGAGATACGTCCGTGAATACCACCCTGGTTGATGGGTTTTCCGGTGACGCAGGCGTGAGCGTTTATATCCTGGTGACCGATCGTCTTGGCGTAAGTGTCTGCTATCCAAGACATTTCTCGCTCTCCTGTGCCCATATCCGGGGCTGGAACGTCCAGGCCGGGTCCTAAAATTTAATAATCAATATGAGAAATTGATTTCAGATAATTATATAAACGATCGCTATTACGAAATATATAAAGATATATAACACATAGTTTGCACCTAGAAGTACATCAAAATAAAGATTATTCACTAATTAAAATCAACTTCAAAAAATTGCTGAAAAACCAAAGTGACTCAAATGCCCCCCCCCCCCCCCCCCCCGTAAGTTCAATAATTTAAGCTAGGAAAACTTGTGAATGAAACTGGTACTTTGAGAAAAGCAAGCACTTACCAATGAAACCTTTTTTGGCGAGTTCCAAGGTGAACCTGCGGGTGATTTTTTCCAGTTCGCTGTCCGAGTAAAGCTTGGGGTTGATTTTGATGCCTGCCTTGGCACCCCCGAAGGGTACATCGACGCAAGCACACTTGTACGTCATCAGAGCCGAGAGGGCCTTAACCTCATCCCTGCATACGTCCAGAGAAAAACGTATACCTGTAACAAAACAAAGATTATCAATTAAACTTTTGTAAACTGTTTTTGAGAATAGAAGTTTAATATTAGTCAAGCAGAGAAAAGGTTTTTCAGTCGTGTCCAAAATTGTGATTTTACGTGACACTTTAATCAGTAGTTTCATACATTCTCAAAATAACCCGAGGGGTGAGAATTATTAGAGGTCGATTTGACTGGGCAAACGTCAACGAGTACTTGAAAATTAGGAAATTTTGAGATTAAAATATTTCATCTTCTAAAATTAATAAATTTTTCTATCACACCGACGTATACTATTATAATTTCTACCCAACTATTATCAGAAAAAATTTATTTGTTTTTAGATAAGTTCAATTTTACGCTCATAGAAAAATTAAAAATGTGAACGTTAACTTTGATGCACTAAAGATAGAGAATGCTGTACGAAATTTTATTCAGGCAAACTGATGAAATCACTAATTTTTAAATACATATCGTTAAGTTTATTTTTAAATATTTTAAAAATTCAATTGGTTGAACTAAAAAAGCATTCAAAACGTAGGCACGTACAGTATGAGATTATTTTTTCAGAGATTTATTTTTTCACATAGTTTTTAAGCAGACGAATAAATTACTAAGATAAATATAATATTATTATTATCACTTCTAAAAAATAGAACATTAAGAATGATATAATAAATTGTGCAATGAAATTCATCTTATAACTGAGGATAATTTCATAAGTTATTTTTTATTATTGTCGTAAAAAATTTAGATAATCAAGTTTGATTTGATTCTCAGATAACAGATAAAGTTATGTCACTACTGCAATCAATAACTGATAGCAATTGAAAAATTGATGAGTACTTATAATTTTATCAGATTTCAATAAATTATCTGTGCATCCGTTGAATTTTAGTAAATATTTCGATAAAAAACATAAAAACAAATTTTCAAACTATTTTTATCCAACTAAAATGGAAGACAATTAAAATTATTTAAATCTTATAAACAAGTTTTGATACCATTGATGTAAATTTGAAAAATCTGAAACATCGAAATTTTGTAGGCGCAATTGTGTAGTGCATCACGGTGCATTCGTGTCTGACACGATAATCTGAGAATATGGGCCGGAGTGGCTTCGATCGTTTTTCTGCACTCACTAACTGGCGCCAAATCGAGCGCCAAATGCTACTCTGGCCTAGAGAGGCCAGCCATTTTCCCGCGCACTGTGACACTATTATATTATTATGAATTTGAAATCGATCGACAGAGTCGAGTTGGCAATCTTTTGAATATTTTTTAATTGAGATAAAAGAAAATTGTCATAAAATGTTGATTTTACAAAAAAAAAATTACACGTTTTTACACAAACAACATTCAGACGTTAGAAAAAAAAAAAGGTAAGAAATTACTAATTGTGTTATTAACAATTTTTTAAACTAACTAGATAGTCAATAAAAAAAATAACAATGTTTTCCAATCAATTATCAAAGATAATCAGTAAAATAATTAAATTGTAGAAAATATAATTTATGAAAAAAGTTTTTTTTTTCGTTATTTGTGCTACAATTTTTGCCTCGGCTTTTGCAGCTTCCAAAGATAACAAAAACAGTAGCTGAATCGTCTGGTTTATTTGATCAAAGATTAGCTGGAATAGCAAAATAAAAGACCTGTAAATAATCCTATCAAAAGCTTGAAATTTCAAGTTCAAGCACAAATTAAACCAACTTGACTGCTATTTCAAAATGAATAAACTTTTTTAGCATTCATTCAAATTAAAAAAATAAAAGTTTATTTTTTTAAATTGATTTCTCACTTAATTTAATTGAACTTATATTTTTATTCAGTTAACTTAATAAAAATTTTTTAGTCGAAATACAACGTGAAATCTCTGGAGCAGCTATTTAACCGGCGGCAGTGAGCCGCTCAGTTTTTCGGGGCAGAACTGTTATATTAATAGATAGCGGGAGGAGGCTCGTCTCATCTCGCGTAATCAACTTCGACCGCGTGACTCTCGTTTGCCCACGAGATCACGTAATTATCATCCAAATATGACGCGACTCCTCGCGGATAACTAACTTGTTTTTTTCAAAACTACTTTTTGATGATTGGCCAATTTTTTTGGACTGTCCAATGATTTGATATTTGTTATTTATTTTTTTACATTTATTTTATTCCATGAAAAATTAAGAACTCAATGTTACCAATTTTTTTAATTTACTTATTAAAAGTTACTATCAAAAAATAAAAATTTAAGATATAATAGGGTTGGCAACCGGTACTTTAAAAATATATTTTTTTAAAAGTACTTGATTTTTAATGAATTTTAACATTTTTTTTTTTTAATTTTTAAATCAAAATTGAGCAAGAAAAAAATTAAAAAAAGTTTTTGAAACTACGGGCTGATGACGTCATTGGCCCGAAATCCCATTAGAAGTATATCTATATATATTGATATTTAAAAAAATTTAAACACTAGTAGTTTCTTTAATTTTAGTTTTTTTAAAAAAAGAAAAAATACGTGTCGATTATTTTTCCATATTTTAACGATAAGCAAAAAAATATTATAAATTTCAAAAAGTTGCCAACCCTATTGGGTATATTCGATCAGGACTCATCAACTTTAAACATTGTTTAGTAAGAAAATTGCTTTAAATGTATTTCAAACACGAAAGAACTCGGTGCATAATTTATGAGCCACCGAGTTTGGGCACTCAGCGCTAGAAAATTAGAAACTACTTGACTCATCAAGACTAAAAGATAGTGACTGATTTACGATTCATCTCAGACATGCATGACCGACATTTACACGTTGTTGAGACAAAGTTGCTAGAGCCAATTTTTTTAATCGATTTTAATTTTTAAATCAATAAAACTTTGATATTGACAACAACAAACATCTCAATATTGATGAAAACCTCAAAAATTCGAAATTTAAAAAGGTTTGAATTTATTTGATCAGGTCATTAACCCGATAAACATAAAGCTGATTCTCATATTATTTAGGCAAATGTAAAAAAAAATTAAAAAATGCATGAGTAAATAGTTTTTTAATCTAAAGCTCGTGTTTCAGCTTTCGTTCACACGAAAGTGGTCATTTTTCGGACGTTCATATTTCGACCAAATTTTTCATAAGTTAATTTTTTCGCCTGTGTTTTTATGGATAAATACGTTTTAGAACATTTTAATCATCGAATAAATTTGAAAATACAGGAAGTATTTGATTAATAAAATTTTATATATTTCTGTTTTTTAAATCATTGAATTAAAAAAGTTCCATAACATATTAATTTATAAAAACATAGATGAAAAAGTTAATTTTTCAATGATTTATTCGAAATTCAAGCGTCCGAAAGATGCCTACCACTGGTTCGCACCGAATTCTCAAGTCTGATCGAGGCATCTCAAACTTTCGAAACGCGCGTCAGCGACATTCAAGGTCGACTGAGAGACAATCGACGTTTTTTTTTGTGATCAGCGTTCTCAAAGCAACAGAGAAATAAAAATATCAAAGAAAGAAACAAAAACGGAACCCCACTGGCGAGGAAAAAACTTTGATGGAGCTTACGCAATTTATCGCACCGAGACACGTGCTATAGGCATCATGCTGGTGGAATTTCTCGGTTTTGAATAACCGGGATTAGAACCCGGGACCGCTATAGGCTTCGCTTTTACCTACGAGCAAACATTAATATGCAATCTATACCTGGTAGAAAAGGGTCCCAATTATTGGCCATTTTTAAAGGCCAATGCCCAAGAAATGAACTTTATAGTTCTCAATTTAATAGCCAAAAAAGTAACGATTTTTTTACCATTTTTGGCCATTTACTGAAATCAACGATAAAATCAACTAAAATGGACACTTTTTGGGATTTTTTTTGACATTTTTAATTGAATCTGGTCCAAGTTATGGCCTTTTAAAAATTTTAGTGTCTTTTTTTTGAAAAACTTCCATAGCTCGAGAAATTGAAAATAAGGGTCAGAAAAAATTCCAATTAGCTAATTAACAGTCAGCATATTTGAAATAGTAAGTACTTTGTATCAGCATCATGTGGTTCAGCTGATCTGAGTCATGAGAATCAAAGAAAAAAATTCAGCAAATGAAAAGTTGCATACATGGATCTAGATCAGATTAGATTAGTTTAATTGGCTATTTTTTAAAGGCTCTGGTGTATACTAGTTTCAAAGCGCTTGTCCGACTCGAGTGGAGCACTTCAATCTGGCAAATAACTTGGTAATTGAGATTTTCAATCTATCAGCAGATTGATATTTTATAAATTTCGATTTTTATAATCGATGGTCACGTTATTTTCTGATCATAAATGCAAAACAACAATCAATAATTGTCGTCGAAATCTCTCGTCCTCGAGTTGTGATTCAACGTTGAATGCCAAATTAAAATGCAAACAATAACATGTGTAAATTTTGTTTCTAGGTCCAAAAATGTTTAATTTTATACAACACTGTTGGTTAGTTAAAAACCAGTTGAGTTAAATTGCCAAACTAGTTTAACGACATTACTTATTAAAATTTGAAAAATTTATTAAAAGCTATCCTATGGCCTAACTTGAGAAAACAATTTTTTTTTTTAAATAACTTTTGGATTAAAGCGAGGATTAAAGACCTAAATTAAGCTCTAAAATAATCTGTCGTCGTTACAGAATAAAATAAAAAAGGGCACACATTACGATTGAATGTCGTCAAGTGTCGCTTTTGATTATATCAAGAGAACTGCATGCAAGATTTTATTAAAAGCACCCGATAAGTAACGCAATATCATTGCAACTGTGACCATCGCACATGTAGGAAATTATCTCTTTCCGTTAACCGTTTCCTTTCTTCTTCATTTTTTGATTTGTAATTTAATAAAGTAAATAAATTAAATATATTGCAATTTAATTGGTAATTGTTTTTGAAAACATACTTTAAAAATAGTTATTATAAATTTAATTAATCGACGTCAAACACTCAAAATTTTAATTTATTAAATAGAAATTTAAAAAAAACTAAAAAAATAAATAAATAAGTAAAAACTTAATAACCCTCTAAATGAAAGAAAAGATATATATTAATGAGTTTATCTGATAAGACTCGTGCACTTTCACTACTTGACAAATACGTGATAATATATCTACAGTGTGGATTTAGAAACAGCTAATTTTTTTTTTTAATTTCAAGAATTTAGTTTACATAAATTAAAACTTTTTAAATAAAAATAACGAAAGTTCATCCATGACTTTATCAAAACTAGTCTCACAGTTCTTGCTAAGAACAAGCTAAAAAACTTTCCATAAACTCTACTCAGTCAATGGATAACTATACATTTTAAACAGATTAATCCGATTCAAAAAATTCCTCTGAAGATACGCTTGAAAACAATTTATCTCAGTAACAAAATGATTTCCAGTGAAAGATCAGTTACTTTCCACCACTGCATAAAAATTCAAAAACAAATCGATGAATAAACAAACAAAATACACGAACTATTAGCGATACATGATTGAAGCAAACAGTTACTCCTTAACACGAGGGAGAATACAAAAGCACGAGCGCAAGTTGGAAGAAAAAAAAAAGGAGGCCAAGTTGAGCGTCGCTTTCTAGACGTTTGCTTTTTCACTGTACGATATTTGTTCGTATTAGAGCCTCAATCGACACTTGTTGGCAATTTTAGCATTTCTTTTCCTTCAAATAACCAAGTACGTTTTGAATTAACCAAAAAAATTTTTTACCTCAATTAAATGACGCTCAATATCGATTATACTCTTAACAGCTACTGAATTTTTAATTACTCTGACGTATTGACTTTTTCGAAAAAATTAATAAAATTACGTAAAAAATAAGACTTTTAAAAAATTGGAAACTGAATTAAATGAAAGTTGTTTTCCAAAAATTTTTGTAAAATTAATCATCAGTATTCTTTGATTAAATTATCAATCTCTTTGATCTTTTTTTCAATAATTCTTTTTACTCTTCTTCATAATCTGCGTTCACTTTATATTCCTGCAGAACTTTGAAGTTTTTTAAATACGGTTAACCAACAGTAATTATTATTGAGAGCACAAAGCAATTAAAATATTAACATTTCAGACCTTAATAAGCAAATCAACCATATTATTTTTGTAAAGCATGGAAATTCTAACAGAGGAAATTATCTGTTTTCTTGGTATTTTCAAGATTAATCAAACACTAAAAACATTCCAAGTATAGTATAGAAAATAGTAAAATTGTTCGTGATAAAAGCTTCAAATATATTTATCGTCAAATCAGTCCGAACGTTTTGATAAGCCGCAGCAGGTGACGAGAAGAAGAAACCGAAGCGTGAAAGACAATCGCCACTGCTGAAACGTAGGTATTAATCAAAGATGCTCGAACGCACGTGCGCCTCGTCTTCCTTTGTATATATGTATAAGAAACAGAACGATAAAAAAAACCTCGATGCAGCACATATGATGGAGGT
Organism: Encarsia formosa; assembly: GCA_038277355.1. Classification (NCBI taxonomy): domain Eukaryota; kingdom Metazoa; phylum Arthropoda; class Insecta; order Hymenoptera; family Aphelinidae; genus Encarsia; species Encarsia formosa. The sequence continues at coordinate 19,863,642 of CM076184.1, forward strand.
TAACAGGCATCCGATAAACGAGCTCAATGCGGCCGATTATCACAGGAATCCTCAATGCGAATGTTATTCTTTTTTTAAAAATTTACATGAATTTTAGAAAAAGTACTTGAGTTTATTTTAAAAATAACAATTTTTTCAAAAAAATTTACGGATATTTTCTATATTACACATATAATAGAAACTATAGACATTTTTGATTTTTCAAAAATTTTAGAACAATAAATCATACTTTTCGGTAGAAATTATAGATTTTTCAGAGTTAATGGTCTGCTGAAAAAAAAGGATCGTAATCCTTTGAATTTTTTTTTACGACCACTTTCAAAAAACATAATTACAGTGAAAAAAATTGCCGCTTTATAGTCTAAGTTCTGAGAAGTGGCATATTACAAGCTCTTTGCTATAGGGCAAATCATTGTCATAATAGAAGACAGCATAGACCTTGACACCGGTGTGGTTATGCCACTCCGGGAAGCCAAATTCAACGAAAATCGATTTTGAAGCCGTGTTGAAAGTTTTTGAAGAACTTGTTAAGGTAGGACCGCACAAACTAGAAAGAGATGTGTTAAAAATCTAAAACTTTAGGAAGTCGAAGATAAATATAAAAAAATGATGCCACTAAATTTTCAGAATCTGGGGGTTTTTCGTTTTTGAGTAATTGAATATTAACATCGCGTCGATTTAACCCGTAGTCTTATGGGAGGGCACATTTTTTATACAATTTTTACATAATTACATGTGATCAGGTTTTCAGAAAATTTGTCAGTTTAACTAGAATGCACAAGAATCATATAGAATTAATTAAATCATACATTCGGTTCCTCTAAGTATTGATAAAAAACAAAAATATGTGTTTGAGGTTAAAAAAGCTTCTGCTGCTAATGCATTTATATATCTATATACGCGTGAAGCTAGTCAAATGTTTAACCGAAAATGCATCTTGACTAGAGCCGTAGGTGCGGTCCTACCTTAACTAAGCACCAAAAAAAAAAAAAAAAAAATTTGTCGACCAAAAATTACGAAAACTAAAACTATAGAGTTTTAAGTGAGTGTACAAATATGTTGGAATATTAACTTTGTTTTTGCTTTGTCATTTTTTCTCTTTCAGAGATTGTAATGAATATTCCGAGGAAAAAATCTTTCGGCGAAAATGAAATCTAGATGTTTTAATATTCGTTATCTCGCCCAAGCTTTTTAGTGAGGGCGCCGACTTATATTTTTCTTTTCAGATAGGAGCGATAAAACGATAGGTAAAACGATAGGTATAGTTAAGGAATTTCTGATTGTATTAAGTTGCTAAATGTGTGACTGAGACCTCGTCTGCTCTCAGTTCTGTGAAGCCTCTTCTACAGATCGGACGTGCGCTCTTGAATCTCTTCCTTGTGCCTAGGGCTTAATAAAAACTATTTGATAGATTCTGGCCCTAGTAATCGAGTTGTTTTATTTATTTTCCCACATATCATAATAAAACATACAGTTGAAGAAAAAAAAATCCAATAATTTTAAAGAAACCGAACGTGTCTATGAAAAATCTGTCAAGGCTGTTTAATGAGATAACGAAAGAATGATGAAAAATTTTGGGGCCGTAGCCGTCTGGATGTAACGGAGTTATCTAATCGAATGCAATATAATAAAATAATTGATGAATTCTTATACATAAAATTTAAATTTGGTCACGAGATCAATTCGATAACGTGAATGTTTCGAAATTATTAAAACCGATCTCTCGGGAAAAGCTCTTCCTCTCGTTGAATTGTTTTATGTAATAAAATAACGAATAAAATAAAAATTTCAGTTTAAAATATACGAACCTCCTTTACAAGGCGTCCTGTGCGTCGAGTGTTGGGCTCTGTAACCGGTGATAATCTCGTAATCTCCCGAGTCGCGTCTCAGAGGAAAACTCGTCTCGAGTATGTGGTCGCACTGCTCCATGAGCATAAGAATTCCGGTGACCTTCTTCTTCCTCTCCTCCAGGGACATCCTGGTCCTCTTGCCAATGTCTTCGACGAGTTTGTCCTCGACGATCTGGCAGGCACGGTGAAAGAAGAACTCCACCATGTCGTAAAACTTGGGATTCGAGGCAGTGGGCAGGTCTTTAAGTCTGTCGGGTATCTGATGGTCGGCGTAGCCTCGGTTCATCTGAAGGCCGACCAAAGCCGCTCTCTGGGCAAGTTCTTGGCTCTTTTTCAGCGCTGTCGAGGCACGGGTTAATTTTTTTACGTGAAACATTTTTGGCTCTCGTGGGTCCGTTCAACTGTAACACAATGAAATTTTTGTCGTTTATTTTATCTCGATAAAATGGCTTGACTTGTTGAGATTTTAGGAATGTATTTCATTGAAAAATCATTTACCAAATTTATTTTTCAACTAATTTCAGAAGATCGTTTTTTTACAGTTTCTTTATCACGAAAAATGCAAAAAATGATCTATTTCTTAAAAATTAAGACGCTGAAAAATATTTTTAAATGGTCTAATTTTTTTAACCTTTTAAAGATCTTAGAAAATTTTTTAGTGAGTTAAATTCTAAAAGGGTCTTAAAAATCTGATTATATATCAACAAATTTACTTTTGATACAGAATTTATCCATCAACTAGTTCTTCTGAGCGCGCTTCAAGCGCGCATAGGAAAAAACAATAAGAGTAACCTCAAAATGTACTTATCATGATAAATAAAAATCTTACGCAAGATGGCGATAGCTCTCTTTTATAAAGGGATAGTATTAAGAAGGCCGTTTTCAAGCAACCTAAGAAGTAACAACTTTTAACTGATAAGAAATTCCAGCACTAAGCAAACTGGATAAGAATTATGAAATCACAGTTCATTCACTTAGGCATGAAACCGAGCATGAAACAATTAAATAGAGAAAAAATATTTTATTACTTCATTTTCGTTTACTTTCTCAAAAGAGAAAAATTATCATTAATGAAATGAGCTTAACCAAATACTTATTCCTATATTTGCAATTTTAATCAACAAAAACAATTAAATGATGTCCCCAGCCAAAAAAAATGATGTCAATTTTATGCAAAATTGATGTCAATTCTTTGCGTATATTTTGCATCTATTTTACGTAATTTTTATGTAAAATTTACTCAAAATTTACTATATGAAAAGTTCCAAAACTTCCCTTTTTTTTGACGTCAATTTTGTGTAAAATTTACGTCAAAAAAAGGGAACCCTTGTCAACAAAAAATGATGTCAATTTAATGCAAAATTGACGTCAATTCCTTACGTAAATTTCGCATCGATTTTTGTGAAATTTTTTCGTAAAATTTACCTAAAATTGATGGTTTAGATTGTTTCAAAACTTTCCTATTTTTGACGTCGATTTTTTAAAATAGTTTCAATATAAAATATATGTATAACTTACATTAGATTTAGATCAATTTTTTGTAAAATTAACACTAAATTTATTCAGATATTGATAAAAATGCATTCTGATAAAATATGTTTAATTGACGTCAATTTAATGTGAATTTGATATCAATTTTTTTTTTTAATTTTTAATAAGATTTCTTGCATTTTTAAGACGTTTATTTTCAGTTCAGTATTTGATTTAGATAAATTATATTTATTTTTTTTTTACAAGCGCACTTACAAATATTGTTTTACAATGAAAAAAGTAAAAATTTTATAAAAAAATATTTTTAATTGTATCCTATTATTACAATTATTTGGTAAAAATGAATTAATTTAAAAAAAAAATAGTTGGCCGAAGGTCTTCTTATTGAACGCTTAGATACTTCAAACATGCTTCCAAATCAAAAGTCTTTTGAATTCGAAGAAGCTATCCAGATGTTTGGCAGAGGTAAAGCAGGGTAAGTGCAGGGCATCAAACATTCATGGAATTGCCTGTAAATTAAATAAAAAAAAAAAAGTTGAATTACTTCACAATTTTCTGAATGTTTGTATTAAAACTATTATTAACTTTGAACCAAGTCTTTAAAGAATGAACAAGTATTATAGATCAGCGTATACTGACTGTCAGAGCTTAGGACATTGTTGAATATGATTCTGTGTCGTGATTTTAAAAAGAGGGACGTGGTTCGAAATAGGACCGACCACGGAAGATGAAAAAAATAATACTAATGAAAAAAAAAAAAATTTCTGTAGAAAATCATATGATAAACAGTTTCTCGCTTTGAACGTCAGTATTATGATGTTCTGAAAAATTCAACGTTAGGCGTCGCTAGTGTAAACTTGACTCGGCTTCCAGCAGTTTTGCATGGGAGCAGATGTATCAGTGTGTGTGTTCGTGTGGAATCTCTCACCGATACACACAGTCATACGTCAGCTCCCATGCAAAACTGCTCGGAGCCGAGTCAAGTTTACACTAGCGACGCCTAACGTCGAGTTTTTCAGAACATCCTAATTAATTAATCAGATTTTTTTTACTTGATTGCATTTGGATTTACTCAAAATTCATTTTACTTTTGACAAAAAAAAAAAAAAAAAATTGATAAGAAGGTTGAAATGTACCTGATCACTTAACGAAGACTACATTTCCTCAGACAGTTTGAAAAACCTCGTAAAATAAGCATCTCTGTCGATTTTATTTTGCACCCATCATTCTTCACAATAGGAACTACTGCAATTGTTGTTAAAAATTTTTAACACAAAGTATCGATTCAATTTTAAGAAAGGTTATCTAAAACGAAAAATTTAAAAAAAAAAAAAAAAACTTATCTGACTGTTGACGTTGATCCTTGACGTAGTTTCATCACATCTTATACCGACAAGAGTAGTAATATTACACCAGTTACACGTGTAATGTAAAACGTGTAACTTACTCGTGTTTATTTTCAACAGGGGTGCGAACAAACCCAGAACAGACAGCAATGAGCCAATTATCGGAAATAATCAGTTTAATTCAATAGAAAAAAAAACTAATTAATTGTTCTTGCAGAAAATTTTTAAAAACACTTTTTGAAATTTGATATAAGAAAAAAAAAACCGATGGTTCTACTTCTAACCCCTTTTCTTTGACTGTCAAACTAAATCAAACCTTATGATCTTGCCATCTTGGGATCGAATACAGATCGAATTTTGTTTTTTTAATGTACGATGTTCGTTTCGTTAACAGTCAAAGAAAGGGGGTTAGAAGTAAAACCATCGGTTTTTTTTTCTCATGTCAAATTACAAAAAGCGTTTTTAAAAATTTTCTGCAAGAACAATTAATTAATTTTTTTCTATTGAAATAAACTGATTATTTCCGATAATTGGTTCATTGCTGTCTGTTCTGGGTTTGTTCGCACCCCTGTTGAAAATAAACACGAGTAAGTTACACGTTTTACATTACACGTGTAACTGGTGTAATTTAATTACTACTCTTGTCGGTATAAGATGTGATGAAACTACGTCAAGGATCAACGTCAACAGTCAGATAAGTTTTTTTGTTTTTTTTAAATTTTTCGTTTTAGAAAACCTTTCTTAAAATTGAATCGATACTTTGTGTTAAAAATTTTTAACAAAAATTGCAGTAGTTCCTATTGTGAAGAATGATGGGTGCAAAATAAAATCGACAGAGATGCTTATTTTACGAGGTTTTTCAAACTGTCTGAGGAAATGTAGTCTTCGTTAAGTGATCAGGTACATTTCAACCTTCTTATCATTTTTTTTTTTTTTTTTGTCAAAAGTAAAATGAATTTTGAGTAAATCCAAATGCAATCAAGTAAAAAAAATCTGATAAATTAATACTGACGTTCAAAGCGAGAAACTGTTAATCATATGATTTTGTACAGAATTTTTTTTTTTTTTTTTTTATTAGTATTATTTTTTTCATCTTCCGTGGTCAGTCCTATTTCGAACCACGTCCTTCTTTTTAAAATCACGACAGAATCATATTTAACAATGTCCTAAGCTCTGACAGTCGGTATACACTGATCTATAATACTTGTTCATTCTTTAAAAACTTGGTTTAAAGTTAATCATAGTTTTAATACAAACATTCAGAAATTTATGAAGCAATTCAACTTTTTTTTTTTTTATTTAATTTACAGGTAATTCCATGAATGTTTGATGCCCTGCACTTACCCTGCTTTACCTCTGCCAAACATCTGGATAGCTTCTTCGAATTCAAAAGACTTTTGATTTGAAAGCATGTTTGAAGTATCTAAGTGTTCAATAAGAAGACCTTCGGCCAACTATTTTTTTTAAATTAATTCATTTTTACCAAATAATTGAAATAATGAGATACAATTAAAAATATTTTTTTATAAAATTCTAACTTTTTTCATTGTAAAACAATATTTGTAAGTATTTTATATTATAATAATAACAATATTTATAAGTGCGCTTGTAAAAAAAATAAATATAATTTATCTAAATCAAATTCTGAACTAAAAATAAACGTCTTAAAAATGCAAGAAATCTTATTAAAAATTAAAAAAAAATTGATATCAAATTCACATTAAATTGACGTCAATTATTAAACATATTTTATTAGAATGCATTTTCATCAATATCTGAGTAAATTAAGTGTTAATTTTACAAAAAATTGATCTCAATCCAATGCAAGTTATACATATATTTTACATTGAAAATATTTTAAAAAATCGACGTCAAAAATAGGAAAGTTTTGGAACAATCTAAACCATCAATTTTAAGTAAATTTTACGTAAAAATTTCACAAAAATCGATGCGAAATTTACGTAAGGAATTGACGTCAATTTTGCATTAAATTGACATCATTTTTTGTTGACAAGGGTTCCCTTTTTTTGACGTAAATTTTACAAAAAATTGACGTCAAAAAAAAGGGAAGTTTTGGAACTTTTCATATAGTAAATTTTGAGTAAATTTTACATAAAAATTACGTAAAATAGATGCAAAATATACGCAAAGAATTGACATCAATTTTGCATAAAATTGACATCATTTTTTTTGGCTGGGTCTACATGTTTTCAAAGAACTTATACTTTAACTAGACAAGCTTGTTGAGTTATAATTTTTATTTTATAGAAAATCAAGGAATAATTATACTTTGTAGTTCTTTATTTAGATAAAGTTACAAATCTTACATTTCAAATAAAAAACGTCAATGAAAACTTTATAATTTTGATAAACCCACTGGATGTGTAAAAAATTCATAACTAGATTGTGAAAAGTAAGGACTGCTCCAAAATACAAGCACTCTACTGCGAACCATCAACAGTTTTAAAAAACGCGGGCCCCAATATGTTTCCCAAAAGTTCGATAAATTGGTTAAAAAATATTAGCAGCTACAGTGTCACGTGTAAAAACATGCGTTTACCCCAAGTCACCATAAAAATACGTAATTCAACAACTAGCTTAATCCAGCCAAGTCCGTTAGAATGCCGATCCAAATTCAGCCGAAAACCAGAAATTCCCACGAGTTAACCGCCATTTTACGGCAATGTCTACACACGATCACAATTGAATTTCATTCCCTCGCTCCAAAAACCATGTGTTTAAATGCACTCACCGTGTTAAATTCAGCAATCTCAACAATGCGTGTGCCGGCTTATTGACCGTACGTCAATAAATCCTTAATAAAATACAGCAAAACAATAGCGATAAAAACGTGTATCACACCACTTCCAGCACACGTCGACAGTCGATATTTACGGCCGAGAAGGGGTTAAAAAAAAAGTATGGATTTTAGTGTTTTCTTTCCATCCGATGCAGAGACATGAGGTACTCTGTCAAGCACACCGTTACTGGTAAACTTTCGGGAGGGAGGAGAGCCGAAGACAACGACTTTTAAGGGAGCGCGAGCGACGACGGCTACACGACTTTGAGCCAGCGGCCTGACGACGACTGCCTTGTTTCAGGCGACTTCGTGTGCTGCAGACGAGCAGTGGTCCCCCGCCGAACTCGTGTACACTGGAGCAGCAATTATGTGTGGAACACCCTGCTATATATAGATATATATTCGGGGGAGTTGATAACAGTGATGAATTCGAGAAAGCGGGCATGGGGACATAGCGGTTACTTCAGACCGTAGAAGCTCGACCAAGAGGTTATTTCAGATTGCTAGGGGTTCTGTGTGCTAAGGTTAAAGAACATTCGAATGTTTTTAAAAATACTAAATTTATTACAAAATTTGTATTACGAAATTTATACGATTGATTCATTTAAGTTTTTTTCATAAATAAATATTTAACCATTCCCCCAAGCTGTAAAACTCAAGAACCCTGAGAGTTCGGATTATTTCAATAAATAAAAAAATTAATGAATGATTCCCCCCACCACTAAACCCACGAAAGTTTGTGTGAACAAATTTAAATTTTTACCAAATAAATAATCCACCAAGCACTAAACCTTGAAAACCCTAGGAATGCAAGTTTAATTTATTAATTTACAAATGATCTCCCAATCACTAAACCCACGAAACTCTGGGTGTCTGAGTTTAATTTTTAACTAAATAAATAATCCCCCAAGCACTAAACCCACGAAACTGTGGGCGTGCAAGTTTAATTTTGAACTAATTAAATAATACTCCAAGCCCTGAACCTTGGAAACCCTGGGAATGGAAGTTTAATTTTTGAATAAATAAATGATCCGCCAAGCTCTAAACCCACAAAACCCTGGGCGTGCAAGTTTAATTTTGAACTAATTAAATAATACCCCAAGCCCTGAATCTTGAAAACCCTGGGAATGCAAGTTTAATTTTTAAATAAATAAATGATCCGTCAAGCTCTAAACCCACAAAACCCTGGACGTGCAAGTTTAATTTTGAACTAATTAAATAATACCCCAAGCCCTGAACCTTGGAAACCCTGGGAATGCAAGTTTAATTTTTGAATAAATAAATGATCCACCAAGCTCTAAGCCCACAAAACCCTGGGCTTCCGAGTTCAATTTTTAAATAACTGAATGATCCCCCAAGCTTCAAACCCACAATACCCTGGGCTTCTGAGTTCAATTTTTAAATGAACAAACAATCCTCCAAGCTTTAAACCCACAAAGCCCTGGGCTCCTGAGTAAAATTTTTGAGTTAACAAATAATCTCTCAAGCTTTAAAAACACCATACCCTAGGATTCCAGATTCAATTTTTGAATAAATAAATATCCCCCAAGCTTCAAACCCACAATGCCCTGGGCTCCTGAGTTAAATTTTTGAATAAATGAACGATCTCACAAACTTCAAACCCACAATACCCTGGGCTCCTAAATTTAATTTTTAAATACATAAATAATCTGCCAAGCTCTAAACCCACGAAACCCTAGGCTTCTGAGTTAAATTTTTAAATAATTAAATGATCCCCCAAGCTTCAAACCCACAATACCCTGGGCTTCTGAGTTCAATTTTTGAATAAATTAATGTTCCCCCAAGCTTCAAATCCACAATGCCCTGGGCTTCCAAGTTCAATTTTTAAATGAACAAACAATCCCCCAAGCTTTAAACCCACAATGCCCTGGGCTCCTGAGTAAAATTTTTGAAATAACAAATAATCTCTCAAGCTCTAAACTCACGAAACCCTGGGCTCCCGAATTCAGTTTTTAATAAATAAATGATCCACCAAGCTCTAAACCCACGAAACCCTGGGCTTTTGAGTTCAATTTTTAAATAAGTGGGTTTGAAGCTTGGGGGATCATTTATTTATTCAAAAATGGAACTCGGACGCCTAGGGCATCATGGGTTTGGAGCTTGGAGGATTATTTGTTCATTTAAAAATTGATATCAGGCGCCCAGGGGATTGTTAGTTTGAAGCTTGGGTGATCATTCAATTATTTAAAAATTGAACTCGGAACCCCAGGGTTTCGTAGGTTTGGAGTTTGGGGGATTGTTTATTAGTTTAAAACGTGAACTCTGGTGCCCAGGGCATTGTGGGTTTGGAGCTCGGAGTAGTATTTGTTTATTTAGAAATTGAACTCGGACGCCCAGGGCATTGTGGGTTTGAAGCTTGGGGGATCATTTATTTATTCAAAAATTGAACTTTAAAGCCCAGGGCATTGTGGGTTTGAAGCTTGGGGGATCATTTATTTATTCAAAAACTGAACTCGGAAGCCCAGGGTTTCGTGGGTTTGGAGCTTGGGGGATTATTTGTTTATTCAAAAATTGAACTGGGGCCCCCCCAGGGCATTGAGGGTTTGAAGCTTGGGGGATTATTTGTTCATTTAAAAATTCAACTCAGAAGCCCAGGGTTTTGTGGGTTTAGAGCTTGTGGGATTGTTTGTTCATTTAAAAATACAAGTGTATTGTGAGTTTGAAGCTTGGGGGATCATTTAATTATTTAAAAATTAAACTTGCATTCCCAGGGTTTTCAAGGTTTATTGCTTGAAAGATTATTTATTTAGTTAAAAATTAAACTCGGACGCCCAGGGTTTAGTGCTTGGGGGATCCTTCGTTTATTAAAAAATCAAACTTGCACACCCAGGGCTTCTAAGGATTATTGCTTGGGGGATTATTTATTGAGTTAATAATGAAACTTAGACGCCCAGGGTTTCGTGGGTTTGGTGCTTGGGGGATCATTAATTTATTAAAAAATTAAACGTGCATTCCCAGGGTTTTCAAGGTTCAGTGCTTGAGGAATTATTTATTTGGTAAAAAATTAAACTCGTTCACACAAACTTTCGTGGGTTCAGTGGTGGGGAATCATTCATTAATTTTTTTATTTATTTTAATAATTCAACGCTCAGCGTTTTTGAGTTGTATAGCTTGGGGGAATGGTTAAATATTTATTTATAAAAGGAACTTAAATGAATCAATCGTACAAATTTTGTAATCAACTCAGGATTTTTAAAAACATTCGAATGTTCTTTAACCTTAGCACACAGAACCCCTAGCAATCTGAAATAACCTCTTGGTCGAGCTTCTACGGCCTGAAGTAACCGCTATGTCTCCATGCCCGCTTTCTCGAATTCATCACTGGTTGATAATAATTCGAGCTTGCGCATCGACAGGCCCGCTGACATTTGAATGATCGATTTTAGAGTCTAGTGTTTTTCCTTACCCTTTCTATTAAAAATTTTTTTCCTCTCTGTTTTCCTAAAATAAACCAATATTTCCTTTTTCCACTTCTATTTCTTTTTTCTAGATTTCATAAAATACTTAATAATGGACAGCAATTACTACTTTTATAATGATTTTAAATTATTTTTAAATAATCAAAATTAATTCTGTGTACATAAATATTTTTAATTTCAAACATTTTTTACCCATAATATTAATTATCCTTCATTGAGTAGTTCTCTATGACCAAATTGAATGATGACTTGAATAAATACTGATAAACATAAACACTTTGAATTTTACCTACACTGTAAATTTCAAGAGCTTTCAAACATTTTTTTTGTAAATTTTATTGGAACCATGTCTTGAACACTTACTTTGAAGTTACATAAATAATAAAATGCTAAATAATCAATAAATAACGTGCTTTTCAACTTTCATGGTAATCTAGTAAATTCTTTACAACTTATTATTTGGTATTATTATTTTTTTTTTTTATTATCGTCCCAAAAAACTAATTTTTTGAGTCGTGAAATGAATAATTTTTCCTACATCGCACGCATGCGCACGTATACTTAACATAGGTACTCGCAGCGTTGGTTTCGATATTAGAATCATGGGCACGGTTTGCCAAGTTCAGAGCGCACATTTCTCCAGAGATATAGAATGTCGACTGCTCTTCTCAAAAAAAATTTAATTTGATATTTTCAGAGTTTTTTGTTGTATTTTGGCGTGATATAGTCGTTTGTAAAGAAATAAAAAATTTTAAATTTATCGTTGCTCGGTTAAAAAAAATAGATTAACCTTTAAATAAAAATGATATTAATGTCAATGATGAAAGTTTTTTTTTTTTTTTCATCGCGAGTTTTTTTCAGAAATGAATGAATAAATAAATGAATAATCCCCCAAGCTGCTACAACCCCATAACACCGAGCTCGCGAGGCTTTTTTTTAAATAAATAAATAAATGATCCCCCAAGCTGCTACAACCCCATAACGCCGAGCTCGCGAGGCTTTTTTTTTAATAAATAAATAAATGATCCCCCAAGCTGCTACAACCCCATAACGCCGAGCTCGCGAGTTTTTTTCATAAATGAATAAATAAATAAATAATCCCCCAAGCTGCTACAACCCCATAACGCCGAGCTCGCGAGGCTTTTTTTAATATAAATAAATAAATGATCTCCCAAGCTGCTACAACCCCATAACGCCGAGCTCACGAGTTTTTTTCATGAATAAATAAATGAATAAATAATCCCCCAAGCTGCTACAACCCCATAACGCCGAGCTCGCGAGGCATTTTTTTAAATAAATAAATAAATGATCCCCCGAGCTTCTACAACTCCATAACGCCGAGCTCGCGAGGCATTTTTTTAAATAAATGAATAAATGATCCCCCAAATTCTACAACCCCATAACGCCGAGCTCGCGAGTTTTTTTCAGAAATGAAAAAATAAATAAATGAATAATCCCCCAAGCTGCTACAACCCCATAACACCGAGCTCGCGAGGCTTTTTTTAAAATAAATAAATAAATGATCCCCCAAGCTGCTACAACCCCTTAACGCCAAGCTCGCAAGGCTTTTTTTATAAATAAATAAATAAATGATCCCCCGAGCTGCTACAACCCCATAACGCCGAGCTTGCGAGTTTTTTTCATAAATGAATAAATAAAAAAATAATCCCCCAAACTGCTACAACCCCATAACGCCGAGCTCACGAGGCTTTTTTTAAAATAAATGAATAAATGATCCCCCAAGCGGCAACAACCCCATAACACCGAGCTCGCGAGGCTTTTTTTTAAAAAAATAAATAAATGATCCCCCAAGCTGCTACAACCCCATAACGCCGAGCTCGCGAGTTTTTTTCAGAAATGAATAAATAAATAAATGAATAATCCCCCAAACTGCTACCACCCCATAACACCGAGCTCACGAGGCTTTTTTTATAAATAAATAAATGAATAATCCCCCAAGCTGCTACAACCCCATAACACCGAGCTCGCAAGGCTTTTTTTATAAATAAATTAATAAATGATCCCCCAAGCTGCTACAACCCCATAACGCCGAGCTCGCGAGTTTTTTTCAGAAATGAATAAATAAATAAATGAATAATCCCCCAAACTGCTACCACCCCATAACACCGAGCTCACGAGGCTTTTTTTATAAATAAATAAATAAATAATCCCCCAGCTGCTACAACCCCATAACACCGAGCTCGCAAGGCTTTTTTTATAAATTAATATATAGATGATCCCCCAAGGTGCTACAACCCCATAACGCCGAGCTCGCGACTTTTTTTTATGAATAAATAAATACATAATCCCCCAAGCGGCAACAACCCCACAACACCGAGCTCGCGAGGCTTTTTTTTAAATAAATAAATAAATGATCCCCCAAGCTGCTACAACCCCATAACGCCGAGCTCGCGAGTTTTTTTCAGAAACGAATAAATAAATAAATGAATAATCCCCTAAGCTGCTACAACCCCATAACACCGAGCTCGCGAGGCTTTTTATATAAATTAATAAATAAATGATCCCCCAAGGTGCTACAACCCCATAACGCCGAGCTCACGAGGCTTTTTTTTAAATAAATGAATAAATGATCCCCCAGGCGGCTACAACCCCATAACGTCGAGCTCGCAAGTTTTTTTTATAAATAAATAAATAAATAATCCCCCAAGCGGCTACAACCCCATAACACCGAGCTCGCGAGGCTTTTTTTATAAATAAATAAATAAATGATCCCCCAAGGTGCTACAACCCCATAACGCCGAGCTCGTGAGGCTTTTTTTTAAATAAATAAATAAAGGACCCCCCAAGCTGCTACGACCCTATAATGCCGAGCTCGCGAGTTTTTTTTATAAATATTTATTTATTTATTTATTTATAAAAAAAACTCGCGACCGTCGAGCCTGGCGTTATGGGGTCGTAGCTGCTTGGGGGATTATTTATTTATTTATTTATAAAAAAAACTTGCGCGCTCGGCGTGATGGGGTTGTAGCAGCTTGGGGGATTATTTATTCATTTATTTATTCATGAAAAAAACTCGTGAGCTCGGCGTTATGGGGTTGTAGCAGCTTGGGAGATCATTTATTTATTTATTTTTAAAAAAGCCTCGAGAGCTCGGCGTTATGGGGTTGTAGAAGCTGGGGGATTATTTATTTATTTATTTATTTATAAAAAAAACTCGCGAGCTCGGCGTTATAGGGTTCTAGAAGCTCGGGGGATCATTTATTCATTTATTTAAAAAAAAGCCTCGTGAGCTCGGCGTTATGGGGTTGTAGAAGCTCGGGGGATCATTTATTTATTTATTTTTAAAAAAAGCCTCGCTAGCTCGGCGTTATGGGGTTGTAGCAGCTTGGGGGATTATTTATTCATTTATTTATTCATGAAAAAAACTCGTGAGCTCGGCGTTATGGGGTTGTAGCAGCTTGGGAGATCATTTATTTATTTATTTTAAAAAAAGCCTCGAGAGCTCGGCGTTATGGGGTTGTAGAAGCTGGGGGATTATTTATTTATTTATTTATTTATAAAAAAAACTCGCGAGCTCGGCGTTATAGGGTTCTAGAAGCTCGGGGGATCATTTATTCATTTATTTAAAAAAAAGCCTCGTGAGCTCGGCGTTATGGGGTTGTAGAAGCTCGGGGGATCATTTATTTATTTATTTATAAAAAAAGCCTCGCGAGCTCGGCGTTATGGGGTTGTAGCAGCTTGGGGGATTAATCATTTATTCATTTATTCATTTCTGAAAAAAACTCGCGAGCTCGGCGTTATGGGGTTGTAACAGCTTGGGGGATCATTTATTTATTTATTTAAAAAAGAGCCTCGCGAGCTCGGCGTTATGGGGTTGTAGCAGCTTGGGGGATTATTTATTTATTTATTCATTTCTGAAAAAAACTCGCGAGCTCGGCTCTATGGGGTTGTAGAAGCTCGGGGGATCATTTATTTATTTATTTATAAAAAAAGCCTCGAGAGCTCGGCGTTATGGGGTTGTAGCAGCTTGGGGGATCATTTATTTATTTATTTATAAAAAAAGCCTCGCGAGCTCGGCGTTATGGGGTTGTAGCAGCTTGGGGGATCATTTATTTATTTATTTAAAAAAAAGCCTCGCAAGCTCGGCGTTATGGGGTTGTAGCAGCTTGGGGGATCATTTATTAATTTATTTATAAAAAAAGCCTCGCGAGCTCGGCGTTATGGGGTTGTAGAAGCTCGGGGGATTATTTATTTATTTATTTATAAAAAAAACTTGCGCGCTCGGCGTTATTGGGTTGTAGCAGCTTGGGGGATTATTTATTCATTTTTTTATTCATGAAAAAAACTCGCTAGCTCGGCGTTATGGGGTTGCAGCAGCTTGGGGGATCATTTAGTTATTTATTTAAAAAAAGGCCTCACGAGCTCGGTGTTATGGGGTTGTAGCAGCTTGGGGGATCATTTATTTATTTATTTATAAAAAAAGCCTCGTGAGCTCGGCGTTATGGGGTTGTAGAAGCTTGGGAGATCATTTATTTATTTATTTATAAAAAAAGCCTCGCAAGCTCGGCGTTATGGGGTTGTAGCAGCTTGGGGGATTTTTTATTCATTTATTTATTCATGAAAAAAACTCGTGAGCTCGGCGTTATGGGGTTGTAGAAGCTTGGGAGATCATTTATTTATTTATTTTTAAAAAAGCCTCGAGAGCTCGGCGTTATGGGGTTGTAGAAGCTGGGGGATTATTTATTTATTTATTTATTTATAAAAAAAACTCGCGAGCTCGGCGTTATAGGGTTCTAGAAGCTCGGGGGATCATTTATTCATTTATTTAAAAAAAAGCCTCGTGAGCTCGGCGTTATGGGGTTGTAGAAGCTCGGGGGATCATTTATTTATTTATTTTTAAAAAAAGCCTCGCGAGCTCGGCGTTATAGGGTTGTAGCAGCTTGGGGGATTATTCATTTATTCATTTATTCATTTCTGAAAAAAACTCGCGAGCTCGGCGTTATGGGGTTGTAACAGCTTGGGGGATCATTTATTTATTTATTTAAAAAAGAGCCTCGCGAGCTCGGCGTTATGGGGTTGTAGCAGCTTGGGGGATCATTTATTTATTTATTTATAAAAAAAGCCTCCCGAGCTCGGCGTTATGGGGTTGTAGAAGCTCGGGGGATCATTTATTTATTTATTTATAAAAAAAGCCTTGCGAGCTCGGTGTTATGGGGTTGTAGCAGCTTGGGGGATTATTCATTTATTTATTTATTCATTTCTGAAAAAAACTCGCGATGAAAAAAAAAAAAAAACTTTCATCATTGACATTAATATAATTTTTATTTAAAGGTTAATCTATTTTTTTAACCGAGCAACGATAAATTTAAAATTTTTTATTTCTTTTCAAACGACTATATCACGCCAAAATACAACAAAAAACTCTGAAAATATCAAATTAAATTTTTTTTGAGAAGAGCAGTCGACATTCTATATCTCTGGAGAAATGTGCGCTCTGAACTTGGCAAACCGTGCCCATGATTCTAATATCGAAACCAACGCTGGGTACTCGTACTAGCCGAGTACCTGAACATAACCCAAAAAAGAAAGTGCAGTGCACTTAGTGGTGTCTGGGATCAGCGAAGGTAAAGGAAGGCACGTCTTCGCTTAAATTGCATGTTTTGAGATACTTTGATAACTCTCAAGTTAGTTAATGATCGAGAAAGATCTATGCCTGTCGTTGAGCTGCATAGATAACCAAGAAGAATCTGCAATCGTAAGGTCAAAGACTTCATCCAGGAATCGTATCATCGAGTTTTTGGTCTCTTAGAGAGAGACCATCTACAGAGTGCAGTAGCGTATACTTACAGGTGTTTAGATAAGCATGACGAATACAGAAGACAGGATACGACACTACCAGAGGAACATCGACAGGATCACCGCTGGAAGCAACACTCACAATAATGAGAGGGTAATGATTAGTTCTTAACCTTGAACCGTTCTTTTTATAAAAAAATCGTTATTTACATTTGTATTAAATTTTAATTTTACACGCCTCAATTTTGTAATTTATACAAATTTTTAAAAAGTTTTCTTAAATTGCTAGAGTCTGGCTGAAGTAGATTGAAAAATAAAATTTCTTGAACCTAGTCTCAACTTTTTTAGGAAGATGTAAATTATCTTTTACATCATCAAACAGCTGTTTCATTTTAATAAGCAGTACAAAATCATTGCTAAATTGAACTAGGTGAATCTCTTAGACTCTTAAAAATCATTGCTTTACTTAATTTTGGAATTCAATCAAGTTGAAACTAGAAAAGGATTTTTAGACTGAAAAGAAATTTTTTTTTCCCAAGATTTGTGGAGCTGACAGTTATCTTGATAACTATACATTGTCTTGATCTTGTTTATTCTGTAACATTGCATTGAATGTCAAGTTCATTAAGGATTCTAAGCATGAAACAGAAATTTTGATGCTAAAAATCTTTCAGTCAAGAAGTTAAAGACACTTTTATTCTTATTTGATTGAAAAAAAAAAAACAAAAAAACAAAGTTTTTTTGTATAAGTTAATAAAAAATCATTTTAATAATTTTACAGTTCATGTTTAGCATTTACAATAAAGGAGTAATTTTTTGTTGATTTAGTTAAAAATTGTTTTTACTTTCATTCAATAATGTATTAAAAATAGTGTTATTGATAAAAACAACATGTTTGTAAAAATTTGGCTAAACTCTTTTTTGGGGTTGAAAACTTAATTACTTGTTTAAAAAAATTAAAATGAAATAATTTATTCCAGTTATTGCATTGCATTGGTCAGCTAAATAAACTTCCAGTAACTGTACATCATCTACAAATAACAGGCGTTGGTCGTACAGTGAATGCATTAAGAAAAATTGAAGATGGAATTGGAGAATCAGCAAAACAACTGGTGGCCAAATGGAAAGTTATGGTTGCTAATGCAAGCACCAGTAGTGAGGAAGATGAAGCTTGTGTACCTGATGCTCCAGAAAGTTACGATTCACCAAATAACTCAATGCATACTTCTAGAATCAAAAATGAACAAAATGACGATAGTTTAACTGAAAATAAATATGTTAGTAGTATTCTTAAACTTTTAAAAATTATGAGTTACATAATATGCATAGAAAAATTTGTTATTTAAAAAAATAATAATTAAAATTTTGAATTATTTTGTGGAAAAATTCAATCAGTTATCAAATTTTTTTTGCTGTTATTGAGATTTATCATTGTTTTTGATTTAGGCTCTCTTTTTAATGTAACTCTTACACTCGATTAATTTTTTTATTACTAATTTAATACTTTGTAAAAAATTAATAATAATGCATTTTGATGTTGCAGAGTACATATTCTGAAGCTGCAAGTAGATCTCCTGAAATGGTCATTAATACAGATGACATGGAAAATTCTTTTTGTGATTCCAAAGATCAAGAAACAGACTCAAAGTAAATTTTTTTATCTTGTTTGTAGTGTAAATTAGTTATAATTTGTAGTTAACCTCATTTGAATTTTTACTTACATATTTATTTGAAAAAAATTTACATAATCAATTTCAAGTACCAAAATATTTTATTTTAATTAAAACAAGTTAATGATAATTGTTGAACTTGAAAATTATTTAACATTTAAAAATTATTTTTTAAATATTTTTAATTCGATTTCTAGTTTCAAAGAAGAAAAAGAAAAACACAAACACAAATCATCAAAACATTCATCTTACAAAGACAGAAATATTAATTCTAAAGATAAGTACGAGTCTTTGAAAAATTCTGAGATGAATGATCATAAAATCAAAAAAGAAAAAAGTAAAACCAAATCAGACTTTCCAGAATCTTCTAGCAACCTAAAAAAACGAAGACACGATTCTGATAGTACAGAATACATTAAAAAGAAGAGGCACAAATCAGAAAGTGGTGAAGAAGAGAATACTTATGGAAACAACATGCAGTCATTTGATGAAGAAAAGGAAGAAGATGGTGATCAGAAACAAGAACAGGAAGAGGATAGTGATCAAATGGAAATAGCTGAAGAAGTTAAAAAGGTGTCATCAAAAGATCAATTAAGAGATAAAAAATCTAGTCAAAAAAGTGAAAGCTGTAGTGATAAATCCAAGTCCAAATCGAAACATCATAGTAGTAGTTCAAGCCATGGTGATAAATCTAAGAAACATTTGAGCTCTAAAATCAGTGATAGTGAAAAAGATGTGAACCACTGCAAACAGTCAAAAACGAAATCTTCACACAGTTCCTCTAAAGATAAAAGTAAAGACGAAAAATCTAAAGAAAAAGAATCTCATAACAAACTTCTAAAAGATGATAAGGAAAAAAGTAGTCACAAAAGCAGCAAAGATAAAAGTAAGAGTAAAGAGGAGAATGAAAGTGAAGAACATAAAAGACACAAAGACCATAAAAAAAAGAAACACAAAGATCACAAAGAAAAGAAACGTGTAAAAAAAGATGAAGATGTTAGTGACAATGATGATGGAGGAACAGGAATCGATTGTAATTCAGGTAAATGATTTTTAATCACTTTGCTTCGGCATTTAGTAACTAAATGAATCTATTTTTTAATTTGTTGAACATGTGTATTTAAAAAATTTATAATTTTAATAAAATTTTCAGGTACAAGTTTTGGTGATGCACTTGGGATGTGCATGATGCCGGTTAATAAATCAAAAAAGAAAAAGGAAAGTTCGTCTTCAAGCTCGTCAAAGCTTAATAAAGTTGAGCAACCAAGTTCAAGCAAATCAAGCAGTAGCAAAACTCCATCAAAATCAAAGCAAGTGTACAATTCTCCTGACAGTCCGAATGTAAGAAAACAAAATTAAAATTAGAAGTTATCATTATTTAAAAATAATTTTTCTAACTTTTAAAAAAAAATAATTTATAGGCCTTATCTCTTTTATCAACTGGAGTTAAGTTAGAGCCGCTTCAAATTAGTGACGAAGTTGATTTATCTGCTACCTTACCGGAACCATGTTTAAATTATAAACCACTTCCACAAATTGTTTCGCAACGAAAATATGACGAAGATCTGATGCTGGCTCAAGTGATTCATGCTAAAACTCAGAGGTAATTCATATATTATACAATATTATATTTTTAGAAGTCTTGTTTAAAATTTTAAGTCAAATTAATGTTAATTGATTTCATAGAACAAAAGTTTATTCTGGAAATAAAGGTGGATACTCAAAAATACCAACTTTACTAGAACTATGTACCAGGGTTCTCATAGAAAATATCGACGGTAAGAATTAAAAAAATAAAATTTACGATATTAATGATTGTGTGTAGTAATTTATTTATTTTTTAAAGCTTTGGAATTTACTGGCGGCGTACCTTATCACGTACTAAAACCCGTACTCGAGCGTGCAACTGCTGACCAGTTGTTTATGCTTGAAAATTATAACGACTATCTTATTGAAGATACGGATGAATTGTGGCGATTTCATTGTAACAAAGACTTTCGAACTAAGCAGAGGGAAGAAATGGAAAGTTGGCGTGAAATGTACATGGTGAGTAAATTAGTTTTTGAAAAAATTAATTTTTTTTACTTTAAATAAACTCAAACTTGAAATTTTTTCAGCGCTGTGTCAACGAACGAGAAGCAAAGTTTAAAGCTTTAACTGCCAACATCAAAAATTCTATCGATAATTCACAGCCGGTTAGGTCAACCAAACTAGCTTACGTAGACGTGGTTAAACCGCCGCGCAATGTTATACGAAAACAGGCCCGCTTCGGAACAGCAAACGTTACGAGCAAAAGCTCTGAGGCTAAGAAGAAAATAATTGCCGCTGCTTCGGGAGCTGGTGGCAGTGGAATTCCACCAATAGCAGAAAGGGTTCCAGCGCCAGTTCCTCTTGGCAGAAGTCGAAATATCTGTAAGATCATTTTTTTATTTATTTATCATTTTTTTTTTTTTTTTACACAAATTTTTATTGGATCTTGTAAAGTTTATCAAGCTCATTCTTTCCACTCCAAACGTATAAGATGTCGCAAAAGTAAAAGTAACATTTGACGATTCAGATTTGACTTTTTCGTTGAAATTCTTGAAGCGTTTTTAGCTTTAAAAAAAAAAAAAAAAAAAATTTATTTGAATGGATGTGTGAGATCAGATATTTTCAGTGTCTTATTGGAAAAGAACGGGAGCTAGTAAAAATTATTTATCGATAATCTTGATGAATCTTTTTTTAAACCAAAAGAATTTAGTATGAATACATCAGTATTAATCTGTTTTTTCGTTTTTTAAAGTTATTTACATTCTTCTGAGAAATGATTTTTAATCTATTTTAAGAAAATTAATGAATTCAAAATCTACAAATTAATTTTTTGTTTTTGATATAATTTTAAAAAAGTATTTGAAAATTTTCACTTAGACTTTGAATTCATTCATTTTCTTGAAGTAGATTAAAAATCATTTTTAGAAGTATGTAAATAACTTTAACTTTAAATTTAAACAGATCCAATTATTATGAAAAGATATTTTAAAACTAGTTATTTTTGAAAAAATCATTCTGTATTTAAAAGAATAAAAAATTATTGATAATTTTTTTACTATTAAATTTATTTATTTTTTTGTTTTAGCTACCGGAACAATAAAAAAACCAAAGGCACCACTGATGATGAAGACATTACAAGCCTTAAAAGGACGCTTTAAGCGATAGTGAAAAAAGTTAACATATTTTTTGTAGTTTATTCATTACTATATGAACATGTAAGGTATGAAAGTAAGTTTGTTCAACACAACTTGAACTCGGAGAGAATCACATTTTTTTGAATGGTAAATAAATTGATGATATTAAGATAAAAGTAAGTACGACAAAGATAAGATGACGTAAAAAAATTTGTTGGTGTTTTGACTCAATAAACTGTATACTATGTGGTATTAAAAGTTTTACTTGTAAAAAATTGCGCGATATGTAGTGCTTGAAGATAGGGATGGAGTAATTATAAGCCAAAACACCCCTCGATTTATACATAAATTAATTTTTTTTTAATAAAGCACGTTGTGATTTCTATCAAAATAAACAATAATTATAATTACTAATGAATTTGACCTTTTTTGTTTTTTAGCTTTAATCTAGAATTTTTATTTATTGTTTTGACTTATAATGTAAATGCTTAAAATTTGAAAAATTTTGGCTGATTACTTTTTTGAAATTGTTATAAACATTTGATTTTAGGGTGAAAAACCCATAGTAAAGTGAGATGATATGAAATAATAAATAATCAACGTTATAATAATAATTCTATTTTTATTACTTAGAAAAATTGACTGTATGTACCACACAGAGTAATAAAAATTGCTTTGTTACAATCAAACATCTTATTCATTATAATCGATAAATATATATGTATATTTTTACATTTTTGAATACATTAAAAGCAAAAAGTTTTTTTTCAATCTAATTTTGAAGATATACTTAACATTGTATTGAACAAATTATGAGATTTTAAGTTTTATAATTTTTTTTTTCTTCAGAATTATTTAAGTACAATGCAGTTTCAAAGTATTAATAACCTGTAAACCGAATTTTTTTTTTTTTTCATTTGAGTAGATTAAATTAGAATTGCTCTGATGTTTTGTACTCTGTACAAATACAAATGTAAACATTTTTCCGCATGGTTTTATTTCTAATCGTTTTAATTTTTTAATTAACCATGAGATGTATAAAAAATCTCCATAGAACATCTTAAAACCATATTTGTACTTAAGATTGCTAAATGACGTTTTAAATGTACAAATTAAACGAGTAATAAACACTGCAATCTTCGAGCACAAAGCTTTTTCATGTATGTATAATTAAGATAACATTAATTGAATTAAATTACATAAAATAGAACAAATATCCTTTTTCAAATGATACATAAATTTTAAAACATCAGAAAGTAAGTCATTAAGATTATCTATTTCATTCTAAAATGTAAATATACAAACAATTTTTGATACCTCTGATAATGCACAGACTTTAATTAATTTTGAAAATCATAAATTACAGAATTATTTTTATAAAAAACTTTATTTTCAAATTCAATTTACTTTTAAAATTCTAACAATATGAAATTTATACAGTCATTTTACAGATCCTAATTTAATTTAAGAAGAAAAGAAGAACTGATTCAAGAACTGTAAGATTCACACAAGAAATAAGAATAAATTACCTATTAAAAATAAAATAACTTACACTATACACAAAATATTTTCATTGCTTTTAAACGTTTAAGAAGATTAATCTTCCTTACACTATTTTGTTCATCATATTAAAAACTTTTCACACATGTTCTCAAATTTTAATATTTACAAGTCTTTGTGAACGATGAGAATACAAGTTCAAGTATTTGTGATTCACAGCCTCTGTGGTATCATAAAGATTGACGATACCTTAACCGAGCTTTCTTTCTCTCTCTCTCGCAACCCCTGATTCAAAATTAAACGAATCATTTGAATGAACTGTACTATAAACTTGATACAAGAAGTTATGCTGTTCCAATGCAAACAAGAGATTTATTTTTATTGTAGTAGCGAAGTGACAAGATACTTGCGCAATTTGTAGCAAAGGTTTGTGGATTAATACTTGATGATGAGTTGGAAGCACCACTGTTAAAAATTATAATAAATTAAAAATTGTTTTTTTTAAACTGTAGATTGAGATAAAAAAAAAAATTTATTTAATAGCTACAGAGTTAATATTATCATTAGTAAAACAATTCTAGATATTCATAGCTTGATTAAGTTTATCAAGACTAAAAATAAACCATAAATTTGAAAATTTAATTGCATAATACTTCAAGGAATGAAAAAACAGTATTTTATCTCACTCATTGAAATTTTAACTTACTTGTTTCCAGTTTTAATATATTCTTGTGTTGACCAGAGGTGCACAATACCGTCTAAACTTGAACTAGCAATATATTCACCATCTGTACTCCAATCTAAATTCATAACAGAGTCTTGATGACCTTTCAATTCTGTTAGCGCTGAATTCGTAGCTAAATCCCATATCGTGATACTTTTATCATCTCCTAAAATTGAAAGAGTTTATATTACTTCATTTTATGACAAATAATTTCAGTCAACAGTTTATCAATCAAAAATTTTTTTAAATAATAATTATTAACTATTAATTTCCAATTTCAACCAACCAGCAGAAGCCAGGTATTTTCCATCAGGACTAAAGGCAAGACTGTAAATGGTTGATTGAGCACCAACATAGACCCTCAACAAATTACCATCATCTTTATTCCAAAATCTAACAGTCTTATCAGAGGAACCGGTTGCCAAGTAACGAGTATTTGGATGAAATCTTACACACTAAAATCAAGATTAGAAAATTAATTGAATATTTTTTAAATTTCAACAAAAAAAAACCAAAACTTACGTTAACGTCTAAGAAATGGCCAGCGTATATCCTAAGTGGAAATGTTCTATCTAATGACCAAAGTTTGGCAGTTCTATCGTGAGAACCTGTGGCTATATAGTAATTAAATACACTGATATCCATACACCATACAGGATAATTGTGTCCACTGAAATCATAAATTGTAAGAATAAGAGTAACGATAACTTTCCTAAACTTTTGATAATAGCTTTGAAATTTTTATAAGATAAATAAAATTTTATTCAAATTTAATTTATTTAAAAAATTACCTATATACAGCTGCACAAGTATAATCACCAAGTCTCCAAGCTCTCATGTCTTTGTCACTGGACACGGAAAGTAATACATCAGGTTCGGTAATAAATCTCATGTCATGGACAACATCCGAATGGCCTCGTAATACTATCGCCCCAGCTTCATCTCTAAAAATTTTTCAAAAATTTTAATTAATTGTGAATTGTAGAAAAAGAAACTTTTTTTACTGTAAAAAGTATAATTCAAGGATAATTTGAAATTTAAAAATATTTACATTTCGTCCTCATCAAGTACTTCGACGGACGGTGATGGATCGCAAGCGAGGTTGATACTAGGATTTCTGAATCTTGGCCTGGTCAGCACTGTATCACCTATTCCCCAAAGCCTTATTTCTGCCGTGCTAAAACCTGCAGCCAGCTTATCCATATTTGGGGTAATGATGCCACTACTCGCACTAAAAATTAATAAATTTAATTAAAAAAAAAAAAAAAAAATTGTTACTGCATAGTATTTTAAATAAAGCCACATTTAAAAAGAGCAAAAAATTACTTTTCAACGGCGTTATTGACAGTAAATATTCGAAGAGGCTGGTGTGAGCTGTCACTCATCAATCTTATGGACTCTTGAAGCTCGCGCATTTCTCGATCAACTCCGGTGCCCGAGGGTTGCTCAACGTGGCCATTGATCACCACGTCGTGCCGTTTTTCCCCCTCGTCGGCAATCTCGTCGACCGATGAGTAGATGTCCGAAAGATTTTTTATTACCGTCAAGTGCGTGTTTATGACCTGCAATAAATTATAAAATTCAATGAGTATTACAATAATTAATTGAATTTTATTTTATCGAAACCACACAAGTTCAGTTAGGATTGACTAACCTGCATGAGTATAACATGACCGTGCTTAGCCAAGAACTTTTGTAAAATGATGTGCGCCTCATCGGACAAATCGACCTTGTACTTTCTCATCCTGAACGCATTGACGAGTGGTCGGAGCTCGATGTCTTGTATCGAATAAACGCTCGAAAGCTCCTCGAGGAAGTCGCGTTCCGCCTCCATGGTGAAGTCCACTTGATGGCTCTTCATGAAGTGCACCGCGGCTTGACGATTTCCAGCGTGCAGCATCTCTAGGTACAGGTGGCAGAATACTGGGTACAAAACACCCCGCAGCTCCTTGCGGATTTTTTCGTTTGCCAGTCCATTTATGCAGAGTTTCAATCTTAAAAAAAAAAAAAATCAGAAAAATCAATTTTGTCAGACTAAACAACAGTTCAGTTCTTTTTCTATGTTTCGAGTTTCAGTAGATTTATCAAGGGTATCGAGTTTTTAATTCTTAAACAATTAAATTTTTAAATTTTTTGAAATATTAAATTAATTTTTATCTTGAAGTACATCAACTTCTTTTTTCATAAACTTAAGGGCATGGAGCGGCCATTCTCTAATAGATATTGCTCAAGTTTCCGCAATAAAAAATTTGCTTTAAATTAACATTCTTCAAAATAATTAGAACTTTTTGGGCAATAATTTGTACAAGTTTTTCTGATTCAATAATAATCACGTTCAATTGTTAAATTTTTCTATCTGCAGACCTAAAATTCGAGGGGCTATGCACTCCAGAACCACTAAAAGAATCACATACAAAAATCAATATAATTAATAAAATATCAATTTCATTTCAAGTAAAAATCTTCGAAATTTTTTTAACAAAATATCAACTGAAATTAATTCCAAGGCTCTAAATACTTTTTTTGCCAAAAGAATCATCAATGATTCTGGAGTGCATAGCCCCTCGAAAATTAGTATAAAAACACCAGCCGTATTGGCCAAAAATGGCTTGGGTAGACATAATATTATATATAAAACAAGGTATTATCCATTGCCATACTCCGATATCGTTTTGTGCAATGCATAAAAGGCACGATCGACCGAACCAAAAGTTGTTGCGCTTCGCGCTCGACAACTTTTTTTTTTTTTTTAATCCTTATTCTTTTTTTTTAGAATAATTTATTTAATTGATAAATAAGAACTTTTCGATGCAACTAAAATTAAAATTTTTTTTTAATACATATTGAACATTTGTTATGTCAAATTCATAAAGCCTTCCCGACCCTTTCGGGGTCGATGATGTCTTAAAAATAAAGTATAAAAACATTTTAAGAAAACTGATACAAAATAAGTCTCCAAAACTTTACTTTATCTTTTTTTTTTTATGTCAGTTTCATTAATTATTTTGGATACTTCCTGTAATTTTATGAGAAATGACAAATAATTCATCAAATACAGAAAGTGTCGCAAAATTTAAATACAAAAAACAACCGTTTTCTACATCTTTAAAAAAACTACTTTTTTTTGAAAATTTTGAGTTTTACAGCATATTTAAACAAAAGCTTTTATGGTAATTTGATTTAAAAAGTAGGATAGAAGCGAATATATAGAAATATTTATAATGCCTTAATCGAGGCCTTTATATAAGTTATCAATGAAAAACTTCCATTTGAATGATAGAAACTTTAACATTGACACAAAAAATAATTAATTGAAATAAATATTACTTACTTTTGATATGCCTGGTCAGCAGCAGCAACATCATTAGAAATTGCACTAAAAACTATGGAGTTATCCCTAGAGGTGCCACACTCGGCTGTGACGCTCAGAGTCATTTCTTCGCTGCTACGGCAGTTCACTCTCTCCGGCTTCTTAAACAAATCAATATCCTAAAAAAAAAAATTAAATTAAAAAAAAAAAAAAAAAATTAAAATTTTTTTTTTTTTAATAAATTTTATATTTATAAAAATGAGACATAATAATGCCAGAAAAAAATCGAAACGAAACTTCATCAATTTCACTTGGATTATTATGTGATTTTAACTTTACAGCTTTTTACCTTGCTGTAACTTAATTGTTGAAACTGTAATGAACGACACAAAAATAAAGCCGGTATATGAAAAAATCATTACAGACATGAGCTTTTCAAAAATAGTAGCGATTTATTTTTATAATGAGTTGAATCTATAAGTAATAATTTAAGTTATCATATGAAAACCGATTCTTACCAAAATTTTGAAAATTAAGTTTTTTTGCTTAAATCTTCTGTTAGGAACATGTATTCAAAATAATACACTTTTATTTCTACCAAGTGCGTGACAAGAGAAAATTATTTCAAATTTTCTGGAGATGTTATTTAGATATTGAGAAACATTTTTGCGAAATCTTATCAAAATTGACAATGTAGTTTAAAAGTTATTGCAAGTTAAAGGTTGCACTATTCTTACTATTAACTATCGAGGAATTTATTCTATGGAATTGTGAAAAATTGACCTTCTCAAAAAATTGTAATAATATTCCAAAAATAATTTTCACGTGAATAAACTCTAAAACTGCGGTGTTCAATGTACAGGTCAAACGTTGAAAAAAATGTTTTGATGTGATTGTCAGCATTTTTTTCGGAAGAAAATAATTTCAGAAGCCATAAAAAGTTAAAAAATAAATTTTAATGACCAATTACTAAGTACCAAAAAAAATATTAAAATTTAAAATACATGAAAATTGCTAATTCTCTAAAATCATCTTATCAAAAGTTGACTTTTGGCAAACTTTCTTTGAGACTTGAAAAATTTTCGGACTAACAAACCCTAATTACAAGCAACCGTTGACATACGCATGACGACTTATATATTTACAAATTAATGACCAAATATTATTTCAATAAAGAAAATATCTTTGCAAAAAATTAAAGTGTTACTTGATTTCCAGGAATTAAAGTTAGACATCATTCTACTGCCTCGACTACTGCTAAATATTTAATTTTTCACTGTGAAAAAAATAAACATTTTTAACTCAATTTTTAACGTAAATCAGTCATTTCTTAAACATTCACCAAGACTGGATCGTAAAATGTGGTTAGAAAGAACCAGCGAAACCATAAGAAAGGATGTTTGAAGACACCTTATATGCCCAACACCTGGCACATTTTTTGAGGATTAAAAAAAAGCGCTGACTTTTTTTGCGAGCAAAAATTCATCCAATAAAATTTGACCTGCGGTCAATCGAATTGATTCGTTTCTTATTTTGTTTGAGTATAAAGATATTGTTTTATTGTATTTTGATTTGATCTGATTTTTTTCAGGCTTTTTTTACCGATACACTTTACTTAATAATAAGTTATAGTATCCTTATACAAAAAATTTTTTACGTGTACTGTATACGTAAAATTTCTTTTTAACTCCTTGCGTTAGATATTCTAATCCATTTAACTCTTTTATGATTACACTTAACCATTAGAATGTTTGAACCCATTATAGAATGTTTAAAAAAAAATTTATTGTGAATTTCGAAATGGAGCCTATACCTCAAAGACTTTCTGATTATCAACGAGATAGATTAAGAGTGCGTAAAAAATTTCTTTAAACCTCGCTTTAAACGTTTTTAATCGGCCGCGAAATATTTTCAAGTTGTTCTGAACTAGTTTTTCGGGCATGAGTTAAGTTTTAGCTTGAAACGGAATGCAAATTTTAGTTTTTACAGATTTAAAAAAACACAAGGAGCGAATATTTAGAAATTTTATCTTCCGTTTCCTCGCTAATGAATTCAATTAATAAATTAAAAAACAAATATTATTTCATTATGTTAACTATGTGCAGCAAATAAATTTTTAAGATAAACAATATTTTTAAAAAACAAATGTTCACTATGTCATCACTATAAAATTTGCTGTAAAGAACTATTCCCCATAAAAACCTTGCAAAGGTAAACAAGCTTAAGAGAGTTTTTGCCATAGTTTATTTAACAAAAAGAAGAGATATTTAAAATATTTTATAAAGGAGGTTTTTCAATCTTATTATGTAAAAAGAGATTTGCAATTTTTTATGATTTAATATAACATTTTTTATGATTTAATAACCTTCAAACTGGTTTGGCAAAGTTAAAAATCAATAAAAATTATAGCTTTTGACTTCATAAGTGACATAAACATCACACTTTTTCAATTTTCAGTGATTTTTTTACTCAAAACTATTATTTTTGCAGAAAAACTCTTCAGAACTATTTTACTTTATTGTTGCTCAAAGAATAAAAAAAAATATTGGTTTTAGAAAAAATTTGATATTTATAAAAATTTATTTAAACAAATTCTTGTAAACAATCACTAAACAAAAATTTATTACTGCATCCAAGATCAATCGATTTAGAAAACCAAAAAATGTCTCAAAAACTCTGGTGTAGTTGAAAATTTCGATAGTCACAGAAACGGGAAACCCACTTGGCCACTGGACTATTTTGTCTCGGATTTTGTCTAATGTATTTTGAATGATCGAAAATTAATTTCTGTTTAACAAAAACAAAATTATTGGCGATAATCCTACAGAAAATAAAAAGAAAGAAGATAACACTTTTATCATTAACATTTGATAATATTGATAGGATTCTACAGATGAAAAAGGTTCGACTTAATCAAGGATTATTCAAAGTTCAAACGTACATTTATTACAAGTTATTGAAAAAAAGAAGTTCGTAAAAGCATCTGATGCATGTAAGTTATAAGTAATATGGTTTTTCAGAAAATTAGTTTGAGTGAAATTAATAATATTCGAGCCCACAAATAAATAAGCACAATTATTATTAAAATATTAAAAGGTCGACAGTGATCATACGAAACTGTTTCAACGAATTTTTCTTTGCTACAAGGCTTCCTTGAATTAAAAAAGTTTAATACTTTAAAAACCTGTTCACTTATCAATTCAAAATAAAAATTTAACCAGTAACAAACATGTGCCTTCAAAGTTACTTATAAAGCATATAAATAATCAAAGAAAAACAAATATGCACAGATACAAACCATCCAGTCACATTACAAGACCCCAGAACAAAACAAAACTGTTTAATTAGAATGAAAGAAAAAACAAAACAAAAATTAAGCTTTTCGCGATTAAAAAAAAAAAAAACCATAAATAACATTTGCAGGAGAAATCGGTGGATGAATAAACAACATTATAGGTTATGTTTCTCGCGGAAACCGCTTCGTTGTAAAGCAGGCAGCGAGTTTGGGTCTTGGAAAGATCAGAGCGCAGCCAAACACCGTTCGTTTTTTTGGGGATAAAACAAACCTGGTAACGGCGCCGCTTGAGGTAGGACTCGACGGTCGCGTTTATGACCTCGAGCTTGGTCGAGCTCCGTTTCATCTTCATTACCCGGGCGGCGCTCGGGTTTTCCTCGTCACAAGTTTATCCTGCCGGCCTCCACCACCTCCGTGGGTCCCGATATTGAAAGCACGTTGCTGCTGGACGCCATCGGACGAAAAACACACGGACGACTGACGAAAGATCGCGCGCCTCGCCGCTAGAACGCACGCTCGCGATCCGATCCGGCTAAGTTGGCGGCCCGCAGAATACTAACCTGCCTACAGCACGAACTTGGGAGTTGGGAGCAACGGGGATGCTTTACCGACGGAGAATATTATTCTGTTTATAAATTCTGTATATTGGAATTTTGTCATTTTTCTGCATGAAAATATGTAGATTAATTGAATTTTTCATCCTGACACTGTTTGAAGATTCAAGCAACAACCTAATCTTGTAGAAAAACTTTTTAGTTACAAATTTTAATTTTTTTAGTTACAAAAATTTTTATGATTAAAAAATATTAGTCAATCATTAAAAAAGGATAATTAACTTTTATTAGCAAATGTTAAAAAAAGAAATATTTAGATTTTAGAAAAACAAAATCGAATCTTGCTTCTATAAATCGCCGTAAGAGGGCAACTGAACTGATTCTCAAGAAAATTCGTAAGTAGGAAGTGGGAACTGGCCAACTGGGAAAGGGGAAAAATCAGCTGATTCTCCCACACGCGCTAGTGTCTTGCGATCATGGTGATTACTTTTAGTGATCTAGGTACTAAGAAACAATATGTAACGGAACAATAAGCCAACCAACCACGACAATCCACAGATGTAAAATGTTATAATAAAGTAATTGGATGTATTTTTTTTATAAATTATTTTTTATTTTCATTTTTCTTGGTTTTATTAAATAAATTTGATAAATTTGACTCAATTAATTGAAAATAATTTATTTTAGTTAATACATTTTCAATCTTTGACAGAAATCAAAATATCAATTTTATTAAAAATCTTTACAAACTTACAACAGTTTGTACATATTATTTTGTAAAAAAGTTAATATGAGTGAAGAAGTCGCAACAACTTTCTCCTGCTCTAGAAAAAGCAGCATTCGAAGTGTTTCATCATCAGGTAAAAGTAACATACATAAAAAAAAATAAAATAAAATCAGGTTACTTGATTATTACTTTTTTCTTTGTGATTTAAAACAATTGAATTAACCATGCTTACTTGATAAATTTCTTTACCATCTTAAAAACTTTTGATTGACTTATTTTTTTCAATTAAATATTAAATCTATTGACAACTAACTT
Source organism: Encarsia formosa (assembly GCA_038277355.1). Lineage (NCBI taxonomy): Eukaryota > Metazoa > Arthropoda > Insecta > Hymenoptera > Aphelinidae > Encarsia > Encarsia formosa. Next base: position 19,895,585 of record CM076184.1, read on the forward strand.
GAAATCCTTTAAAAATAGAAATTATTTTTTTTACCAAAATCTAGTATGTGATACTTACAGATGTTCAAAAAATGGACTGCCCAAAAAGAACTCAAGGAGATGGAATGGAAAATATTTCTTTGGATAAAGCTGCTGGGTCTACTGAAAAATGTATAAAAACCAGATTAGGTGAAGCTTTAATTTACCATCCAACTAATTTAAAACAACAAAATTCAACTCCTCCAGTGACTCCAAAAGGACAAATAGTTAATTTAATACCCAGGACCATAACACAAATAAAAAAAGAAAAACATATTTTACATTCTTTAAAATCAAAAGAACCAAAATTCATACCTTATGAGCCATACAAAGCTGCTGTTAACCCAATTGTACCTATAGAAAAAAAGAAAAAAAAATCTTCAAAAAATAACTTAGATATCAATGACATGGTAACTCAGTTAGCTCAATTAAAAACTGAAGAAATAAAAAAAGAAAACCTGGATGAAAATAAACCTGTTACAGTAGAAAATGAATTAGATATCCAAAAAAAAAATTATGAAGGTGAAATTCAAAAATTAAAAGAAGAGAATAGTCAATTGGAAAATCAGTTAAAATTTCAAGCTCAAGTAAGAATTGACTTCTACTCACAACTATGTTTAATTAAAAATAATTAACATTTTTTAATTTGTATTGATTTTTGTCTTTTCTAGGTCAATGGAGAGCTAAAAAATTTATTAGTAGCTGCTGTTGGTGAAGATTTGCAAACCAGAGTTCATTTACTCACAGAAGATAAATTACAATTAGCTCGAGCTCTTTTAAATTCTGCCCAGCACCTTAGTACACATCAAGAACAGACTGAGTGGCTAGCAGGGCAATGTGAAGTATGGAGAAGTAAATTTTTAGCTAGCAGGTACTAAAAAACTTATTTATTCAAGGGGTTTTTTTTTGCAAATAAATTAGGCCAAGCTCTATCATAATTTTTTAACAAACATGATGAATTTATGAATTATTTATTCCAACCTACTAATCTATGAATTTATAATTTTTGTTTTAGTTTGATGGTAGAAGAGCTTGCCAAATGGAAAGCAGCATTGTGTCAACGAACTACAGATCTCCAAGAGACGATAAAAAGACTTTTAGAAGAGCGTAGTAAAGTTAGAGAAACTGCTTTAAGAACATACAGGTAATTGAAAAACTGGTAACAATTATCATTTTTTATCCATATAAGAAAAATAAAAATTAAAAATAAAACTTTTTTAGAACATTAAGTATTCTGCGTGAAAATTTTGACCCTGTTGGAGCATCTAGAAGACACGAACTTCCAAGTACAAACATTATTGATCTGTCTGATGGTTGCTGTCAATTAGCTGAGTTACTAAAAGTTAGTTTGCTTAGTGGAATGGACAAGATTGATTTGCGCAAAGATATAAATATAACTGGACTTGAGATGAAAACTATGGCAGAAAAAAATGCTGAACAGGTAAGGAGTTCACATAATTTTATTATTAATTAAATCAATCTTTATAAAATAGTAGTAGATTGAAAAAAATAATCTAAAAAACTAAATTTTTTTTGCCAAGCTCCTCATGAGCCCAAACTTACTGATGTCGGGACGTCAGGATGCGGCGTGTAGTGCGGTCATGGGTGCAGCTGTGGCCGTAGGCGGCCGAATGTTCTTACCCGCTAGTTCGGGAACGTGCGCTGGAGTTCCCGGAATCGCCTGCTGTTCACACTGCAGCGGCGATATTAAGCAGGTTTGACCGAGGAGAAGCCGGTGCGCTCGGCATTTGCGAGTTTAAATATTATAAATATTATGCCAGCTGATGATTCAGGTGAATGTTGAGCATTTTATACTGATGTTTTTTAAAATTTTTATACGATAACGAATGTTAATAAAATATTTAGTTTAATTATATTACATAAACATTGTTACTCAAAATAGAAAAAGATTTTTTTATTTTAAATCAACTGTGAGTTTTATAAATTAATTTAATAGTTTTCAAAGCTTATTTATAAAATTTTCCATAATAGCTATAAATATATCAATAAGGTCTGGGCAAGCCTCTATAATGGATAAAAATAAAAAATGTAAATAATATTTAATCTATTATTTAATACTGCAATGCATAGAAAATTTTTATGAAGGCCTTAGATTTTAATTAAAAATTAATCAATTATTTGTTCAACAATTTTTTTATTGTAAAGTTTTAATAATCTCTATAATACAAAGAGCGTTTATTGATAAGACCAACATTGATTTGGTTGACTTGACAATCCATTAATTTTTACAATTATTGGTAGATTAATAAAGAATCTCCAAGTATTGCTAAAAATAATATTTACAAGGTTACCAATAGACTTATTGTATATAGACAAAGTAAATAAAATTGTATATACATCAAATTAGTACAAAATTATTATCTACAAATTTTTTTAAATTCAAAGTAACTTAACACTGCAAAAATTTTCGGATCTAGAAAGTGAAGTATTACTTTGTGACTCATTAAGTAATTATCACATCTTGAGGTCGGTGGCAAATACATTATTCAATGAAGTTTTACGTTTGAATTATGATACAAATATTATTTTATATGTTATAGTAAGAGTAAAGTACTATTTTACACGAATTATTAGAAATTATGATCATTTTGCTTCGAGGATTACGCTCTTAATTGAAGTTTAGTTGTATGAATAGAAGTCAACATCAACTTTCACGTTGCAAAGATTTTAAATTTAATTTTTTGCTAATAAAAACGAAATTTTTTTTTTTAATATATCACATGCTAACTAATATTTATTTAAAAAAAACTAAGCAAATAAATATTCTTTGGAATATTTATAATGTTACTGAAACTACCTGACTTAGCTTTGAATTTTCACATGATTAAATATTTACAATGATTATCTAATTTTTTAAAATTTTTTTACAGTTATGTATGTATGTACTTAAACTACTTTGTACTTTTCATTTAATGGTACATTTTACAAATATTTGTTTGAAAAACTCATTATCTCTAATTCAATTGACTCTCAATAACACAGGATCAATTTTATTATTTGGTCTCTCTTGCGATTTCGAAAATGCAAAAAAACTTGAATAGAATTAACGATTAAATATTTCATGATTTAAAAAATAAGTCGTGTAAATCAAAATTAATTGTCAATAATGAAGTAATATAAGAGTTGCATTTTTACATTATGCTATAATGATGTAAATTAAAATTAATCTCAGACTCGTACTGCTTATCAATGGCGATCGTCTTTATATAAAACTAAAAAATCTTGATAAAAGTATCTCGAATATTAGTATTTAATGCGTAAAAAAAAAAAAAAAAAACTTATAAAGTATTTTAACGAACACAAATATTTTCTCACTTTCTCATTTCTACTTCTAATCTAATAAATTAATAATAAATTAATAGTCTTCTTTGTTCTTTTTTTCTCTAAAAGTAACTAACTTAATGATTGTCTATTGTGTCAAATATAAAAATTACATTTTTGAGTGGACTCATTACAACAATTAAAGTCGTTTAGTCAGAAATTATCACGTAACTCATAAGTTTTCAGTACTGTTGTATCCATTGACTAACACATTTGCAGGCACGGCGGTGTAAACGTCAGTGATCCCAGTCAACTGTGATAAGTTCGAAGAACCTCGATCTGAATTATAATCTTCCACCTGAAAATAAAAAATTAAAATTTTTTAAAACTTTATTAAAGAAGAAAACTGTCAAGTCTTATGAACTTACATCGTCATCGAGATAAAGGAACTTCTGACAAGAACGAATTTTATGACTAGAGAGTCTGATCACAGTGTAATCAGCGAAAATATCTCGTAGTACCATTTCGAGAATTTCGCCTCGATCCTCTATATTATTAATTTCAGGTTCTTCCATTATGATTATCTGAAGTTTTTAAAAAATAGCAAATAGTTTTTTTCTAATTTAATATAATAATTCAGCATTATAGAATTGTTGCTGAGAAAAAAGTTTACGTGTCTTACCTTGGTATGATCGTTTAGTAGAGCTCGAGCCAAGAAAATTAAAATTTTTTCATAAATCGTAAACAAATGACAAGAATCGCTAACAAGTTTATTGGGTAGCTTCGAAACTTTTTCCCATAAGTAAATCCTTTGTAAAACCATCATAAGAGTTTGATCCGCCATTTTTTCGGATGGATCCAAATTATGCCTGTAAATAACAATAAGTTATTAAATTAATACCTTTGTTTTTTATTTTTATTTTTAATAATTCAAATTTTCTCACCTGATGGTACCATTGAAAAGACGCGGGTTGCCAGGAACGAAGCAGATGCATCGCCTCAAAGTTTCCAAGGGTATTTGAGAAATACTCGTTCCGCAAATGAAAATTTCCCCAGAGGGTAGCTCCATAAATCGGAATAAGGCCGAAACGAAGGCCACTCGAGCTTCCGCTTGAGATGAGATAACAGCTGAAAGCATTAAAATGTTTAAGTCGAAATAACAATGATGTTGAACAATATTCGACAAGAAAAAAAATCTGCATCGTTTCGTACCAATCTTTTCGCCAGAAGCTACAGAAAACGTCAAAGGTTTTTTACTGGATTCTTCTCTGTCGTACAGCGAAACATTTCTAAACTCTATACTGCCGTCCATCGGCCACACACTGGAAAGTCTAGCGATACCTTCCCTTTCTTTCGGTAAAGTCTAAATAAATTGAAATGCAAATTTTAAACTTACAATATTTAATCATATAAAAAAATTAACTGGTGAAGTCATGGTCGAATTATAATTTTAGCAGACTAAAAAATATAAATTTACATTCGAAAAAAAAGTAATTTTAAGTCGTTTTTTGTGTTTAACTAAAAAATCAAACCCACCTTCATGTAGTGATCGACACTATTGAGTGCCATGAGACTAGTGTAGACGCTGTTGAGCGCGCCCACAGCGTGTAGAACGCCCAAACATAGTTGGAACGTGCACAGGTAGGCGAGACACAGTTGGGTTATTCCGTATTTTCCTTGATAAAGGATTTCGCTCATGAATATCACGGCGCTGAGGACTAGAACTAAAAAATCGCTCCAATTATTTATTTATCGATTTCCGATTTTTTTTTTTAAATATCTTATTTTTTTGTAACAATTAAATAATTAGTCTAATACATGTTATGATATGTAAAAAAGTGAAGAACTACCTGATAATATTTTTAATCTAAATTCAATCCATAATCTCGTTGCGTACAACATAAAATCGTAAGTTGAGTTCTCATTAAAAAGCTTGTAATACCTGCAATAAATCAATCAACGAGCACATTAGAAATGAATCATTAGTATAGCGCACTTTAGTAGTGCGAAAAAAAAACTATGACGTACTTTTTGGCAAACTCTTTTTCTTTGGAAAATGCCTGTATGGTTGCGCGACCTTGGACTGTATTGCCAATATAATTTAAGACCAATGTCGCCGAACTGACTTTTAACTCATGAAGGCTCAAAACAGCACCTCTAAAAATACCAATTGAATTATGATTTTTTTTTGTTTTTGAAATCAGTAAGAGTGCATTATTGATTACATATTTTTATTTTCTTTAAATTCATTATTTTAGAATACTTTTCTTATTTATGAGTAATAGGAATAAAAATTCTTACCTCACGTATATACTTAAAACTACAGCAATAACAACGAACGCTAGAACTGGGAGTAAGAGCCACGGCGAGAGCGTCCACAGTATTATTAAACTAAAGAAGCTAATTCCAACGTTTATCATCACAGTTATGAGGGATCTTGGCAGAACCAAATCAACTGAAAATAATAAAAAATAATCATCATTATTATTATTATTATTATTATTATTATTATTATTATTATTATTATTATTATTATTATTTCTTTCAAGTTCAACTCATAATGAAATAATTATTTTACCTTCTTGTAAATTAAGACTACAAATATTAAGCAGCAGGGAAATTGTGACCGAACTGAATATAGAAATTTTCGCGCTACCCAAACTCTCGATCCAATAATCGTGCAGTCTGATTGCCGCGACGAATATTGTCTGTAAAAAAATTAATAATCAATAAATACAAATTTTTGGGCTACCTTTTTTTTTTTTTTTTTAACTTTAAACTACCTTATTATAAGCTATAGTTAAAATGACTCCGCAAACAATGAGAAACCCAACGAGTGTTGCCAGCACTCCGCCTTTCATATCGTCCTCGGATTTCTGAAAATACATAAAATTTCGTAAAAATCACAAAAATTTATTTCGAAACTTTTTTTTTTTTTTTTTTTTTTTTTTTTTTTAATTTTAAAAATACACTTTAAATTTTTTTAAATAAAACTGACCTCTCCCTCTTCCTCTCCCACACGAACGATGCAAATAGGCGCAACAGCGATGGAGAAGGCGTAGAGGCCGGAAAGAAAGCAGAGCAAGCAACAGACGGCCCAGCCACCGGTGTACTTCAGATAAACTCCGGGTCCTGTCTTAGGCCGAGTTTCGTTCTGCAACGCTGGAAAATCGAAGCCCCGACTATACAAAGGATGCGAGTCGTCCTGAAATAGTAGCATAAAAAATTATATCATGCTTTAGTGTATTAAACATTAAAAATAAAGATACTTTTGTAGAGTTATTGCATTCACTCTACTGAAATAAAAAGATACTTTTTATTTCAGCTTACATTGTGATTTTCTATGCTATCAAACGACCCAGTGCTCGATATGAAGTCCTTTGGCGACGACGGTGTCAATCTCGATGGAGATGAAGACAATTCGCTGCTTCTAAGAAATAAAAAAATGAATAAAAAAAATTGTCATTACGGAACCAAAAAATCAGTCTTTTTGGAGACTTACTTACTTGAAATTTTTTTGTTTGTTGAACCTTAGATGGTGCTTGACCAGTTTAGCGTACTCAATGTTCGACTGCGCGAGTTCGTCGTGGCTGCCACTGTCAACGATTTTTCCCTCTTGCATCACGTATATAACGTGACACCGACTCAATAACTGAAGTAAATAATTGAGCGTTTCAATGCAATTAATAAAACATTATAATTATCTTTCAAAAGAAAAATTTAAACACTTGAGCTTATTATAAAATTACAAAAAAAGGTATGATTAAAAATAAGTTAAAAAACCTAAACTGTTCGTTACAAATTCTCACATTGGATAGGAATACAAAAAAATAATGTTAAAATCAAAAATTGAAATTATAGATAGTCATTTAACGTTTTAGTAATGTGTAATATAATTAAGTAACTAAGAAAATTAGAGCCTACGAGTACTGCACATTACATGAGCATCCTCATATTTTTCAGTTTAAATTTATTAATTTTTTTTCAGTCCCTCTCAATACCATCGGAAATAGATAATTAATTAACTACTAAAATATTTTATTCCATCAATTATATTAGTACCATAAAAGATTTCAAACGTTGGAACATTTTTTAGACAGTTTCAAAATAAACTCTATTACTACATACCTCTATGCGTTCGCTAGCAACAATGACGGTTCTGCCCGCGAACATCTGGAGCACGCACTTTTCGAACAACTGCAGTCGCTCCAGGTAGGAGAGATCGTTTAGCGGCTCGTCCAGGAGGTTGATGTCACGCTGCGCGTAGACCGCCCGGGCGAGACCGATCTTCTGACGCTGGACCGGACCCAGCCCGGCTGTAGCCACCTCGGTGTCGTCGAACTCCACCAGAGACGATATGTCGGCGTGCAGGTGCGACGAGCGTATAGCTCTGTAGTATCTGAAAAGAGTGACAGAAAAAAAAAAAAGGGTAAGTGACTAATTTTATGATAAATGAGGTAAATCATCTTTCCTTTTTTTTTTTTTTTTTCACGTCACGTAAATTTAGCCTACACGCACGTGAGAGATGAGCGAAATTTTATGCTCCTTTGTTTTGCTGCTTTTATTAAACTATTCTCTGAAATTCCACCCAAGTGAATAGAGTGTTAGCCAAAATTCAAGTTTTCAAAGTGCAATAAATATCGGATTCTTTGAACGCAACGAATTTATGGCAACGTTCAAAAACTTATTGATCCTGATTTATGTAAGCAACGTGGGATGCCATTGAGATATTGATCATTGTAAGAAACTGAAGCCAAAACGATTCGAAAAATAAATTCGAGTTTCAATAAAAACAAGATGTAAGCTTCGGTGTATTTTACCAAGAGATGAAATGGCGTTTTACAAAAACGTTATGACGTCCTACTCGATAGCAAATTGATTTATAGTCTTTTTTTAAATTAGAAAAAGGTTGTTTTTGTAAAATTTTTACCATAAAGTTATCACTGAGTAAATGTACATACAATAAAGACCAATGATTTATTTTTATATCTCTATGTAAATTTATATTTTTTTACTTTTTTTGTCAACCGTAACTCTAACGTTGTAAAAAATAAAATAAAACTGCAGTTATTAAATTCTCTATTCTTCTCGAATCTCTACTTCTTATCTCATTCAAAAAACAAAAATTTCTTGAAAGAATCTAGTTCAGAGTAAACTAAATATAGTCCAGTGTAAGTCACGCTAATAAGCTTAGAGAAAATATTCAATTTTTTGATATCACTCAACTTAACTGGTTTCGCGAGCTATCTCGTGCGAGTACCGTACTAACATCTTACTTTACCACCTTTCAACAAATTTCTCGGACTACTGTAAAAACCAAGTATACACTAAATTAAAACAGAAAAAAGAAAAAAAAAAAAAAAAAAAAAAAAAAAAAAAAACCCGCAAGGCATAATTTTTATTTGTACGCATATTACGAAAACGAGAAAAAGCCCGCGCAGCGTGACTTGACATAAAACGAAATAGATGAATGATAAGGTAGTAAGCACATTACCTGGTAGAGTCGAAGCTCTCCCCAAAGAGTACGTTGTCCCTGACAGTGCCGTCCATGAGCCAAGGCTCGGCTGGTACGTAGGAACAGGTGCCGTCTATGGCCACCGTGCCCCCGACCCTCCGCAGCTGTCCGAGCACGCTCAGCAGAAAGGACGTCTTGCCGGAGGCCTCCCTGCCGTAAATACCCACCAGTTTGCCCTTTTGAAATGTCGAGTTTGTTATTCAATTTTTACCAAAATTACTTTCCTTCTCGAGAGATAATTTGAAAATTAAGGTGCTGCTTACCTTTGGTACGTAGAAGTCTATTTCCGACAGAGTTGTGACTAGAGATGTCGGAAAGTTGAAGTCCACTATGTTACCGTTTAGACCGTCGATGTAAAAACTTTAACAGAATGTAAGGCATTGTTAAAAAAAAAATAATAATAATGAATACGGGTGAAAAATATTCGGTATAAATTAACTTACCGAGATGTGCGCTTGGAACTTTTTGTACTTGGAAGCGGACCCTTTGACCAAGTAAAGTGTCCATTGTTTATTATGATCGCGAAGTTGCGATCTATGGGCTTGTCAACGAAACGATCGGCTTCTTGCAAAATTAAAACACTCTGCAAAGTAATAGGTAGTTAAATTTTAGTTGAGTAAGCTTTTTTTTTTCAATGGATCTAACATTATCATTTCTTAATTACTCTGGTTACACTTATTAAAAAAATCAAAATCCACTCTTTTTTTTTTGGGTTTCCGACTATACATCCGGGCGACAAAATATCTGAGTGACAAAAAATCCGGCGACAAAAAATCCGACGACTCAATATTTCCGACATAACGTCCGCGACAAAACGTCTAACGACAAAATATCCGCGACGAATGATCCGAACTATTTGGTATTAGACAAAAAAAGCAAAATAAAAAACAGGATTAAAAATAATTCCTTTTTGTTAAACAAAATTAAGAAAAAATCATATTTTAGTGTGTTTGTAAATAAATAAACGAAAAAATATACAAAACGTCAGATAATAGACATAAATTTTATGTTTTTTTTTCAATTATAACAAATTAAAATTTCGAACTAGATTTTGGTTGGAACTAAATTTTATGGCGCGCCTCTGCGGAGGCCCTTCGGGCCCCACGGCGCGCATTGTTTTAAAAAATAACCCGTTAGTGTTTTATTAAAAATCAATTTTTTTCTCACGTTTGTATTAATTCACTGTTCAAAATCAAAAGAAACTTCATAATAACTATTTCCTCCCGAACTTCCGCTCCCGTATTATACAGTTATTTTGACTTCAGATATTATGTCGCAGATATTTTGATTTTGGATGTTTAGTCGCAGATATTTTTACATTGGATGTTTAGTCGCAGTTATTTTGTCATCCGGATTTTTTGTCGTTGGATTTTTTGTCAACCGGATATTTTGTCGTGGATATTTTGTCGCCCGGATATTTTGACCAATTCCCTTTTTTTTAACTAACCCTGATTAATAACTTTAAAATCGAAACTTCCGGAAGCTTATAACACTACAAAAAATCAACCAAATTGTCATAAGACCAAGACAACCCGTCTAGATTAGGCATCTGTAAAAGTTATCATTCGTTACGTCACATCTTATTAGACCGTAAGTAACCTTTTTTTGCATTTATCGTGCAAAAATGAATAATGGGGCTATTAATAGCACTAACGTACGAAAATGGTTTTAAAATAGCGTGACTCAATGAAAAAATAGAGCATTACAACGTTTTGATTGATTTTTAAGTGCAACCATTAACAAATAAATATACGAGCTTCCGTTAATTTATTCTAATGGTTACCTTAAGCTTGTTGAGAAAAGCCAAACCCTTTGAAATACTGCTTAACGCCATCCAACTCGTTCGTATGCACTGTTTCAAATTTACTAAAAACAGTACCAGCACTGGCACGTACTAAACAAATTTAAAATATCTTTACATAAATAACAACACTCAAAGTGACAATTTTACAGATTTTAAAATTATAAACTATAAAATAAAATTACCTCGATAAAATAAATACTGTTCTCAAACTGCAAACTGACAAGCAAGATTGAGGCGATGGCAAATACCGGAATCATGTGAACCATCGACAACCCACAGCCTTCGCTGAATCCGCCAAATTGCATTTCCGCGAGTTCTCGACGTCTTACGGCTTGAAAAAAATTAATAATTTCATGTAAATATTAAAAGCCCGTTGTTGGATCGCTGGATCCCGCATGTTTGGTTATTGAATTAAAACTTTTTCAGCTTTACGGTGGTTTCCAAGTTCGAAAAATGAGCCCGGAAGGCTTTTTCTCGCACTAAGGCGCAAATATATATTATACTTGATTGATAAACAAATTTTGTACTCAATTTCTAGATTGTAAATGGTTTCGAACTGTAAATAGCTATATTTTAATTTTTAAATAAAAAATAAAACATCTTGCAATAAGTTTTAGTCGCTATCTATTTAATTATATGTATTAAAGTTTGATTAAAAAATATTACAGTAAAATCGTAAACAATTGTAAATAAAGAATGTTCATACTTTTAATTCTCTCTTGAAAGTGACGATCCCAGAGAGCTACTTTGGCCAGCTGTATATTGCTAATGAATTCTTCAACTAAGGACATTCTTCGCAGAGAGTACTCGATCGCTCTAGCGGCAAATGATTTTGTGAAGTAAGCTGCGACTACCTAGATAGAAAAAAGTAAAGTGAAAAAAGTATTGAAAACCAGAGTGTCTCTTTGAATTTTTAATTACTGAGTGTTTTATTTATCATGTTTCTTCATTTAAAAATCTTTTTTTGTTTCTGGATAAAACACTCGACTACATCAAAAAAAAGAGTCAAAATAATAAAATCAAATTCTCGCGAGAGTCCGCAACTTTATCTTCCGATAACGTTATTGACGTATCGCAAAATGATAAAAATTTTTGTTAGACATTGCAAAATTTTTGATAATTCACAGTATCCAATGATTAAACCAATGATATCTAATTTCACTTCTTAAACTAAGCTACGTTATTAAAAATTGATTAGTATTGGTTTTAAAACGTAAATTAAATTAAAATAATAAAGTTAACTAAACGTACATTAAATTAAGATTAATTTTTGAGGACAGTCATAAAATTTTTAATTTTTCGCATTTTAATTGATGTAATCAATTGCTTCATCTTTCAAAATCAATACTTAATTGAAAATGAAAAATTTTCAAAAATAAAGTCGTATAATAGAACGGCAGATTGACGGCTGAGCTTTATCAAATCTGATTAATAAAACATTTGATATTCCATTCTAATTGATGAGTTTTAAAGACAATGGCTATAATTCAGAGGCGCCCGTCTGAGATTGTTCATCTGATACAATACTAATGCAACATTTTAAATTTACAATGTTTCTGTACGCTTGGTTTCGTAATTTTAATTTGACCGAACTAATTACCGTGAAAATATGTACATATTTTTTTTCATTTATTTAACTAGTTTGTGTAATGAAAGTTGCTCATCTTATTATTCAAGTATTTTTTACGTTCTAAGTTTAAAAATCAAGTACTGACTCTCCAATCTTAGGAGACAATGGAGTATAAAATTCTCAGTTTTTACAAGCTAGTTGCATTTATTGAAGAAGGAAATTGCTGCTGATCCCTATACGGTCAGCAAACTCATTGTTTTCCGTCAATTAAGAATAGCATTGTCCCACTTTTTCCAATCAGATGAATGCGGACTGTATCAGGTGAACAGTCTAAACTATTGAAAAAAATTTCACGCATAGAGATAATATTTCATTCAACTACAAAATTTCTCAAAAACTGCAATGATTTGAAAAAAATTTCAACATCTGATTATAAAAAAAAAGCTAAAATTTAAGCAACGTTTCGTTGTCTTCTCATCGCTTCTTTATTTATGGTTGGGTTTGTCACGATACAAACTAAAATCTCGCGAGCTCAACGATTTTGTATTAAAAATAAAATTTGTGTCATTCGATATAAAGGAGTGAGTCAAAGCCACGTGTGTATGAGTTTCCGCGCTCTTATACCTCCCAAGTTACTTTATAACATGGTGTAGAAAAATGTCTTGAACTTCTATAAGAGAGATTATTTGTAACTTTATTAGTATGTAACCAATTATTATTTTAAACTTTTCAATAGTAACATGAATAAATTTCCCCAACTACAACAATTCATAAAAAACACTCAGAAAAGAAAAAAAAAAAAAAAATCGGTTCAACTATTTAGTAAGTACAAAATGTAATAAATTCTCACCAAACACAAGTATAGAAATACAACGACGAAAACACCTGCGGGAGCCCATCGGCCCAGGTTCATCCAGGCGTAAAGTGAGACTAGTACGAGAACAGCGGGTCCGCTGAGAAGCAGAGGACCAAGACTGATCAACTCGTTGAGTACCTCGCTGTCTGGAACAAAGTACGTGAGGGTCTGAAAAATCAAAGTAATGGTTATTAATGCAAGGTTTCAAAATTTAATTTGAATTGACAAATTTTAGTTTCGTACTTGCTGAGCGCCAGTCGAGCATCGAAGAGAGGAGCGCAGTAGCTTTTTGTACGACACCGCCAGGCAAGCTGAACGCAACCGGCAGGCCGTTCTGAAAAGATAAAATAAATTTAATGACAAAATAATTCGTCAGAATCGGTTAAATAAGATTGCTTTTACAAACCTAATGTTGAGAGAAGATGCCCAGGAGATGAGAAACTGCGAGGCGATCTCCGTGAGGGCCAGCAGACCGGTGTGAATGAAAATCATCATCTCGTCGACTACGATCCGCTGTTCCTTGCTTGGCCCCGACAGTTCGTAACTCGTACTGTTTTCAGCTATATTTGAGACGAACGAGGTGCCGTTTGTGTGATCGTCCAGGTCGAACTTCAACTTGTTGCGCTCCTCCGTTGCGAGGATCAATTGGTGCAAGATAAATACCTGAAAGAGGTTTTTAATTTTTGAGTGATTGGAATTTTCATCCAGATCGCAGAATAAATGAAAATTAAAATGAATACTTACTGGACCAGCCAGAGATATCAAGGTTCCCAGGAGGTGAATGAATGAGCCGATCAAAACCCTCGTACGGACGAATTCCCAGGCGACCTGAGGTATCGACGCACCCGCCTGGCCCTTCTTCACGAAGTGAGCTCGCAGGAGACCTTCTAGCCTAAATATTAATGATGATTATAATTAGACAGTAGCTGAGATGATTGTTTACAAATTTTTGTTAAAATAGCGAAATAAAAAGTTCGAGCAATTAGTTTATTGTAAAATCGTCTTAAACAATAAATCACGGAAGTACTTAGCAATCTATAAAAGCTGCTGAAATATTGCTGAAATCCATAAAACGCATCTTTCATTAACTATTTTCTTCTCAAAGTTTACAAACAAAACGTGCGAGTAGATTTGTTTATGCGATTCGTTTACGTGCAATCAAAATTAGTTGAGTTTAAAATTAAACTCTAGACATTCAGGAAAATTGAAAGTTGATATAACTTTTAAGTTTATTCGAAAGTAAAAAGTGTTTTCCAACCGTTGGACAAATTGACTAAACTAAAAAAAAAAAAAAAAGATGTAAATACCTTGGACCGTTGGTATGACAGGTTTCTCGCTGTGACAGTGTTGGCAGGGTTTTGTCCTTCATCCCATTTTTGTAGCCGGCGTAAAGGTACTCGTTCAGCCATCGAAAGGACGCGCTTGAGAACAAACCAATCTTGTCCAGTGGTAGCTCCGAACCCAAAAGTCTAAAAATCATTAAATTCGTTAGATTTTATATCTATTTAATCTGTTACACCAAAATTAAAAACTAAAAATGTTATTCATGCGATAGTTTAATCATGAAATTCCGGGTGTTGAGCAGTAAGTAGTCGAAGAAATAGGTTTGTAGAACATATTATTAGACTTAAAATTTAAGTGAAATAACTATATTTTTATCCATTAAAATGTATTCCAAAAAAATTTATTTACATTTTTAACTAAGTTTTTTTTGTGTAATCGAAAATCACTAATATAAATTTTAGTTTTATTATTCTCGATGCTATAGTTCATACTTATAAATAGATTTTAAATTTTGGATATCAATCTATTCTCCCTTAAAATAAGTCTAGAATCTCGTCTAGAATTCAACATTTTCAGGCAAGATTAAAAAATATTTTATACTCTTTTGAAAAATATTTTTCTCTTTTATTTAGGATAAAGTAAAATTTTTAACGAATGATTGCACAAATTTAAATTTTTATCCAAACATGTGTAATTTTTCATGATGTGTCAAAAAGAAGCCACTTCGTTTTAATTTTGAATAGCTGAAAATCAAGTTCTTTCAAGATTAATCTTGTTTTGAACAATTGCAAATCACGTGAATCGAAAAAGTTAATGAAATATAAATCTAGTTATCCGTTTGTCAGAGTGTTTACGCGTGCACATTGTGAGCTGCTCGAGGTCACAAAAATAAAATCGCTTACTAATGTTTTAATGAGCAAAAAGCGCGGTGGACATGAGAATACATAAAAACACAGACACGAAAGATAATAATATTCGTTTGAACGCGTGTAAATCGTTTACCGTTAGCTTAATAGTTATAATTACATTCTCTAACAAAGAAAATATTTTTTTGCTGACAATCGCTTAAATTTTTGAAGAAGCAATTTACCTAAAATAATTACAATAAGTTTTTTCCGGTAATTTTTCTCGGCAATTCAAATTGTTTTTTAAATCCCAACAATTACGAGATGAATCATTTACTAAAATTTGAGAATATATTCAAGAACTAGAACGCATGAATTCGAAATATTTGACCAAAAGATAATCAAGTTTAATAGATTGGTTCAGATTTAATCGCTGCATTTATTTTTAGAAAAGTTTTCATTTGAAATACTATTGCGGGATCTTCAAATTTTTCGAATTCCTGCATCAAAAACTTCAAACAGCTACTTGTACAAAATATAACTGATTGTCTAATAAAATTTAAAATTTATAAACATAAATTATTTTAAAAAAAACTAATTCTAACTGGGGTAAAATTTTTATTACAACCTTTCAGGACTAGGTACTTTTTATAAAACCCCATGACAATATACAGTTCCGTCACAACTAAAATAATATCCATTTAATTTACATAAAAAAGGGAAGATTCTCTCGCACCATTAAATGTGAAATTGCGCGGGAAAATCTCTGTAGAAAATCGGTGAATATAACGTCTGCGCGCGTTGCACCGGTGCAGCGGTTTACATTTTAAAAAGAGGCGTCGTTGTCTTGAAGCTAGAGCGATTCACACGGATTAAAAAAAAAAAAAAAAAGTCGTGAATTGAGATAAACGAGTTCTCCCGCAGACTTTTCGCACACATTTACGGATGAATCAAGCTATGCACGCGTGAACTTAGCAGTATAACTTACACTCAGAGAAAGGTTTGATTGGGTCAACAATATATTGTAACAACTAAGATGCCATAGTTAATATAGAGACAATGATGCACATTGTAGCAGTAACAATATCATGGTAGCGCTGACTAAATGTGTATTAAGGATTAACATGTTTCTAGTTACACTGGTATAGCACAACTTAATTTTTTAAAATTTCTTTTTTGTGATTTTGGTATAATTAATGTATTTAATGAATTGTTTTAATCTTAAAAAATATACAAATGATTATAAAAATCACAATATTTAAGAAATAATGACTTCAATTTTAAGATTTTAAAAATTATCTAGGTTAGGTTAGATTTGCTTTGCTAGTCGCAACAATATGTATTATTATCCTTACTATACGTATTGTAACTGCTACAATGTTTCGACTATTGAGGGAACAAAGAATATTTAATTGGTCCAATCAAATCTTTCTCTGAGTGTACTTACGAGTGATTATCTTAATTGTAATGCGCTCTAAAAATAAAAATTTCATTCTTTATTTATAAACAAGGCCAAGTACACGCGATTGTTAAGTTATCTTTCTTCAGAAATGGAATTTTTTACAAAAAAGTCAGCATGCGAGCTGTATGGTTCAAATTAAAGTATCAAAGTTTTTGATTCAAATCAATTTAGAAAATGTCATTAAACGGAAGTGATATTTTCATGAATGGTTTAGCTGTGTTATAGAAAACATGAATAATTACAATGGTTTAAACTGAAGCATTTGTATGCATCATTTGAAACTTATAAATAACCGTTAGTCTATATTTTACTTTCGATACTTTGGCACGCAGACAAATTTTAGCGTTATATAGGTGCGAGACACTATTTCCAAGAGAGTTTTAGACTACTGCAAGTTAGAAATCATGAACTTTTCATTTATAATTACTAGTGTACTGTTTCTTATGTTTTAAAACTTAAAAAACTCATGTTACGCTTAATCATTAGTTTCATGGTTTTATTAACACATTTTACTTTGCAAGGTTCATATATTTTATTGTTTTTATTCGTGTGGCGCTACAGGTCATTGACCTATAAAAAATTACCTGTGTAATTATTTTTGGTTCAGGCACGCTTTTATTAACAATGTTGCCAATGGAAAAAGTTTAATTTAATTGAGAGAGCAGTTAATTAAGTTTTAACTAATCCCGTAATTGATAAAAACATAAAAAATGAAAAACGCAAGTGAAAAATTTAATTTACAGAATCCGGATAATTTTTTTGCGTGCAATTAAAAAAAATAAAATTATAGTCGAACTGAATTTTTGAATTCTAATAAAGCATTTAACACTCTATTACGTATTTTTAGTTTCTTTTAAAATTACCTTTTCTAGCGTCATACTGCTCTAAAAAAACTAAGTTAAAGCCATATTTTACTTTAGAAAATTGTCAGATCGGTTAAAAACAGCTAAATCTTCAATGATTTCACAATGAAGTTTTTTTTTTATTTATTTTTTTTAAGTGATTTAAACCCATATAGTCATTGTTCAAATAGCGGTAAAGAAAAAACAATCAAATACTTTTTCATTGTTCTATATACATGTATGGTTTAAAAATAATCAAGATACCTAGTTCGAGTTTTCATTAAAAGTTTAAAAAATGAGATTGAAAAAAGCTCTGGACTTGTAAAAATAACCATCTTCGAAGCGAAATTTTACCTGTTGAACTTGACGAGGGCGAGACTTGATATGGCAGTCAGGTACCTGGACAGCCGGTTGTGAGGCACGTAGGCGGAGTTTGGATTAACCCTCCGACCGGGACTGATCCTGCCGCCGATGCTCTCGCCGTTGGGCCTCAACCTGCGTGGGGTAATAATCATCAAAGTTTATTCATCATCGAACGTTCATTGGTTAATACCGACAACTCGTACGTGATTCGGCGAGCTCGTGCGAGCTTAATTGCTCGTAATCGAGACCGAGTTTGCGAGATGAATGAAAAATTAAGCTTCGAAACGAACGCTCAACTCTCGCGCGCGCGTGCACTCGCATGATCGCTTCGGAGTTTGATATTTTATAGTTTTTTTTTTTTTTTTTTTTTTTTTTACGTAAGAGATCTGCTACTGAGAGAAGTAATGTAGGATTGGGCGTGGTAGTGTACAGTAATTAGTTTTATTTTGATATTATGAATAAATTGAAACTAGCTTAAGTATTTTACTAATGAAAAAAATTTATTCAGTTGTATCGAGACTTAGATTGTAATTTTTGTTTCTTCTGACAGTCTTCTACTAATTAATAGGTGTACAATCATGCAATAAATTTTATGAAAA
Source organism: Encarsia formosa (assembly GCA_038277355.1). Classification (NCBI taxonomy): domain Eukaryota; kingdom Metazoa; phylum Arthropoda; class Insecta; order Hymenoptera; family Aphelinidae; genus Encarsia; species Encarsia formosa. The sequence continues at coordinate 19,914,025 of CM076184.1, forward strand.
ATATTTTCAAAGCACCCGTTTAGAAAAACTAAGATCCTATAAGGAGATTCTACATCTTAAGCATTGTGTATTCACTATCATTAAAAATCTTGAATACAAACGAACATCGTTTAGTAGAATTTTTTTTTTTTTTTAATCTGAACGTCACTTTATTTTTAACAATGAGTACATCGTGTGATATTTTCCAAAACCAGATGCTGTCCATCGCAATTTTATTAGTTGTTTTCGAGACAACGTCACCTTGAAAAAAAAATAAAATTGTTTGGCTTGTCTCGCAGAAAAAAGCAAAAAACCATTAGCCCGAACAAAGGGTTTTTACATAAGTCCAGATCGAGATCGCGACGGCTGTAAAATAGTGCAAAATCGTGTCGCCCCGAAGTATTTTTATATAAAGATACGCGGATACGCGTCCGATCCGCGGCTATGTAAATTAAATTCGACGCTCTTCTCGTCGTGTCTAATGTTTTATAAATTTTTCTCGCGCATGACGCTTAAGTCACGATACAATTATAATAAAATTATCGTTTGATCTCAAGGTTCCTCCTTTTTTTCTGTACAACGTCCTTGGCCACGCCACGCGGTCAGGCGGCTCGAGTTTCTCAAAAATTAAAATTTACTTAGGGCTTCCGGTGAAAATTATAAAATAATGACGATGCTGAAACAGTCGTGAATTTTCGTTATTTATCTTCGGAGCAGTTAGTTATTTTCTTAATAGCAAGGATGAGTCACATCGCTATGTCATATCATCGTGAATCTCGATCTTCCTGTTTCTGTTTATCCTAGCTCGCGGCATTCGTCGTTTCTTAAATAAACATACTTCGGTAATCGATGAAAAATTTTTTTTTTTTTATTTACTATTCAAACACTGATTCAATATTAAAACAATATATTATTAATCACGCGTAGGAAAACAAGTAATTACGTAAAAGAGGATTGTTTTATAATACTCATCCAAGTAGAAAGTAATCGACTTATGCGTATTTTTCTTCTTGCGTCGAATCAAAATTGTGGGTGTTCATTCGGAGTCATTCATGCACGAGCGAGGAGGAGGAGGCACATCAGCCAAGGTAACCCACGAGTCTTTTCTAAAACTTCGTCTAATAACCGCGTCCACGATGATGTTAACGTGCAATCATAACTGACGATCTCTTGTTTATTATTTGTTTTCATTACGCGCGATACTAATCAGGTGATTGATTTTATTGAGTCTTTGGATTATTACTCACGGTTATGTTTTATCGTTAATTTAGTTTTGAATCATTGCTAGCTTAATTAGGTCAATTTTTTGCAGCAATCAACTCAACAAATATGAAGACCATAAAGAATTTATTAAAATTTTCATGCGATCAGCACAGTGCTCTAAATTGTTTACTATATACATGAAACAGATTTTTTTTTTTTACATGGGAGTCTCGAGTATCAAGTTTTATGAAAATTATCTATTCAGTCCGCGAGTTTTAATTACTCTTGATTCCGAGTATCAGTCATCTCAACTGGTTCAATAAAAAAATTGACATCAATGATCAAAACCAAGCGTTTTTCTCAAGTGACGATCACCAAGCTAATGTTTTACGGATAAAACTTTGCAGAAATTCTTGTATTCTCGCTTGTATTTTATCACTAAATTCAAAAGAGTTTTGATGAAATACTAACTTGTCCCTTTCCGGCAAGGGTATGCGCTCGACGGCACAGCTGCTGCTGCTGGTGGACGACATCCTGGTGATCCTGCTGCCGGTCGACGCATAGGGCTGCACTAATCCTTGTCTAAACTAACAGCCTTGTAGAACTGGGAAAAAGAAAACAAAGGGGAAGTTTTAGACCTTCTCTGCATCATCGCGCTCCGGCATTTCGGAGCTGAGCTGATAAGAGAAGGATGTTTGGAGTCGGTCCGCACACTTTTCTTTTTCACGGAGATAGGATTCGAATGTTCAAAGGAGATAAGCTTGGTTTGATCCTGCGGCGTTCGGAGCCTTAGAGAATTTACAATTCTTCAATATTTGAACTGTCATTAAAGTATGCACAAATTCAGCATACTGCAATGCTTGAAAAAAAAATTGACTGACCAGCTGTTGTGATTGTTGAATGCCACAACTTTAAAATCAACAAAAATTTTTAAATGTAGACGATTTTTCAAGTTCATCTATGATTAATTTGAAGAAAAAAGCGACGGATTTTTCATTACGCTACGTGGACGAAAAAATTGTTCGTTTACGAGCAAAATCTTGATAAGATTGTGAAGTTTTAGGCAGTGATAATGCCACGGTGACACACGTGTAGTATCGATCCGAAAATCTCGATAAAGATCACTGGTAACAGTCAAAATTTCCTGGGTTCCCAGGAATTTCACGAAAATTACTTTTTATGGATTTGTCGACGCGATTGATTAATGATTTTTGATCGATAACGCGGTTAAACAAATTTGTATTTCCAAGGCCACTCTCCTAGATTAAAGTTTCGATTGAACCACGCCTAATAGTCATAAAAAAAACAATTTCATCGAATAAGTAAGAGTACACTTTTCATCAAAACTTATCGGCCGGCTAAAAAAGTGTAATATCAGATAAGCGCGCGTGCTCTCGGTCGGGTTCAATGATAACAGCTCGGATTAAAAAATCGAATTTCATCACACGCGTGTAATTGCACGGGTCTCCGAAACACCACAGCGGCAAGGATGAAATCCTCCAAAAAATCTTCAAAAAAAAAAGGGAAAAAACACACACACAAGCATGACACAACTCCTTGCTCTCCTTCCCCGGGAGCACGTGTACGAGCACTTCACAGATAAACAACAGCGGTGAACTTACACGTGCACTTGTTGTTGAAAACTAAAACTTCACTCGGAAACTCGTGGATTTGAGCCAAAATAAAAAAAAACCACGCGGTGAATCACCTTGGCGCGCGGTAAAATTGTTGTAGGTAAAATACCTACAACAGCGGTCCTGCCCGTCCGCAGCTGTTGCTGCTGGCGCGGCTTGCGAACGACTGGCCTGCTGTAGTCTCGGCGCCTTTTTTCTCGGGCCGCGCGGGCGCTGTCAGTTGGCCCGCGAGCTCCCTTCCTCCTTATCTCCGAGACACGTGCGCGCTCTCTTCCTGGTCTACTTGCTTTATTTTTGGCCCGAAATTTATTTTATCGAACAGGATCCTGTCTAAAGGGTCCAAGTGGTTTATTTTGGCTCTGGAATCGTTGTTCGATCTATAAACCGAGTTTTTTATTTGAAACTGTTTGATGGAAGAACTTTTTTGAATCTTCGTTTAATTTTTCAGCTTGGATGGATTTTACATTCCTTTCATACTGGTACATCTCGAAATTCTAAACACCTGTAATTCGTAAACTTTCTTGTTGAGATCGATTATAAATCTAGCAAGGTGATCATTGAAGAATAACGATATTCCTATCCTTTTACGGACTGTATTGATAGCTAATACAAAATTCTTGATCGGTGGGTATTCAGCTCAAGGTTGCGGCACCTAGCGACTTTTTACATTAAATTTTTAATTTTTTCTAAAACTTTGTTTATTTAATTAATATTGTTTAATTTTATTTTTTACCTAGATATTTTACTGAGCTCCTTTCAACTTTAAGCTAAGTGCTGAATAACGAGTATAAACAATCGCTCTTCTTGAACTGAAAAATCTATACCTAATTTATCACATTAACGAGCCATAACATTTGACTTTTATATGCGGCTAACGATTAATTTACTACAATGTAAGTAAGTACAAAATCGTATTGTAGCGTGGGAAACTACAAAGTATATAATTTTCAAAAATGATTACATTTATCTGCACTTAAATTGCAGATAAATTCAATATGAAACTCAAAAAACCAATAAAAAAAAGTTATTTGAGTAAAGGGAATTTTTGGTCAGAACGAGAATACTGAACCTCGATTAGTTTATTTTGTTTTACGGAAATAAAGAGCTAACAAACTCCAATAAATTTTTCAATACATTTTTTATTTTCAAACTTTTATATAAATATAATTTATATGATTAAAATTGGACACCTAGTTGTTAAAATTCAATAAAAATACATCAAAAATGTGAGTAAAAAAAGTTATATTTTTAAAAGCTCTAATATACTTTTTTATGGCCCAATGCAGAAACAGTTGATTCTTTGTGGATTTAACGAGTACGCGGTTGCATACATTTGTTTTTACAACCTGATAAAATTGTTTGCAACCATTTTTTTATCAACTCATACTGTTATCTGTGTTAATTTTTTTTCTTTGATTAAAAATTTAATTTTTTGAAAAATTGACAATCTGTATTCAAGGCACTAAAAGCTTATAAGTACTAAATAATAAAATATTCCACAAAAGTTTCAAACACAACTACATACAAAATATCTAAAATCTACTTTTAGTATGTACTTCTAGTTTCTGGCAAAAATAAAATAAAATATCTAACACAGTAACATACATTAAATAAATATTTCTTAATCTAATATTAAACTTTAAAAATACTTTTCAATTGGAAAAAGTGAAAGTTAAAAAATGTCATTATTAAAAATCCCCTAGAAGTATTATTTAATGAAGCATAAACTAATTAATGTAATTTTTAATTGAGATTCTTTGCTAATGTCAAGGGGAGAGGTGCAATACTCGCAAATCAAGGCATCTCAAAAAAAGATATCGTTCCTAATAGATAAACACATTTATTTGGATTCTTTGATTTCCGAGTCATCTCGCACCATGAATAAAAAAGGATTTTTGCCAGAACTAGTTTTAATCTGACTCTACAGGCAGTGATAGTCTTAAAAAATTTCAATACACTTTGGTTAGCGACTTCAAATCAAGTGTTTCGACGAATCCTCTTGTCATAAGAAGTGAATATCAATATCTATTGTAAAAATTTTATTTCATTTCTAATATAAATACGTCAGCAGATTAAAAAATCATTTTGTTCATGGTCTAGATACTTTAAAAATAGAAAAAAATTTTAAGGACAATTTTTGAAAATTATCACTTGTTAAATATAAGTAAGATTCAAAAAATTATTTTTCTTTCATCTTATTAGTGTAAAAAGTTAATAATGATATTCAAAATCTCATGTATAATATTCCTTTGAATACTTCAAGAACTTTTATATTTTAGGCAGTTACTAGTTTTTTCGGATTGAATTCATGCATACGCCGAAGTCGCTTTCTAAGTTCGATCGGAAACTTTTCGTAACACTTTTTGCAAGCCGGACGTAGATCAAACTCGTAAAATTTGGTTTTTTGATTCATCTTTTGATCACAGAAGGCACAAGCAAAGTGGTGTACACACCAAGCCTTATTCAATGCGGTGAAAACTGAAAATAAAAATAAATCGTATCATGTAAATTTAGTTAATATATTACTAATTTGCTAATTTTACATATATTTACATATATTTTATTACTACTTGATAATTTTACATATTGCAAAAAAAAGTGATAAAATTTAGACAAAATAAACTTACCGTCTCCTGCAATCACTTGGTTGCAAACAAAGCAGAGATTTCCAAACAATTGATGATAGTGTGTCTCGCAATATGCTAGACCCTTTTTCTCGTAGTGACGATGACCCAAGAAAGGCTTCTCGCACTTGGCGCAAACGAAGTGTTCTACGTGCCAGTGCTTACCTAGAGCGGTAACAACTCTCTCCTCTATGGGTCTACGACAAGCACCGCAAATCGGAACACCCATTTTGTCATGGCATCGAAGGCAATAAAGTTCATTCTGAGAAATATTAAAAATAATTAATCTATAAAATAATAAAACGAGGATGATAAAATAAAAAAATACCATTTCATTAGCAGCATAACCCGCTCTTGAACGCACTTCTCTAGCATCAGAATTAAGCTCTACTCCACAAGCTGTGCAATTAAAATGATATGGATGATAAACTTCACCACGGAATCTAAGAGGCTTATCGTCTATAACACCACTGAAAAAAAAATTATCCATAGATTATTATAAATAAATTTACCCAATTTCTGAAATTTGAAGTAGTAAAAAATTTCAATTTAATATAAAAGGAAAGTAAAATTTTATGTAAATTAATATAACTATTCCAAGCATGTATTTTCCATAAAATTAAATTTTAACATCAGCCTTTGAATCAATTTCTATTTTTAATTGTTACAACTTTTATGAAAAAAAAATCAAAAATTTTAGATTTTTGAATTTTTGTAGCTTTAATAGTTTAATGCAATCTTTAAAGATTAATTAAGAGGCATACATTATACTATTTCATCACTCCTATAAAAATTTTTAACTTTTATTTATTGAAAATCCCATTAGGGCTTGTTCTGTTTATTCTGTTTATTATTTTATAAACAGAAAAAATCAAATTACTTAACTAAATGTATACTTACTGGCACTGATAACAAATATGCTTGCCAAGTACTCCAGCTTTAAATTTGGCATTGCATTCATGACAGAGAGCTCTTCCTTGACATTTAATGAAACCTGCATCAGCCAATTCACCATTGCACTCTTCACAACGAAAACATCCTGGATGCCAGTTTGCATTCATTGCTTTAATTACACGACCAATCACAAACTCACCTAAAATATTTATTTAAAATATTGATTATGAAATTTCATTGAAGTAGTTTTTAGAAAAGTTTCATAAAATTCTTACCACACTTTCCACAACAAGGAGCAAATAAAACATGAAAATCATGTTCACAATACTTTCGACCTTCAAATTCATAAAATATACCTTCTGGAAAAGGTCTGAAGCACTGAGCACATCTGTAAATACATTAACATTTAGTTAAATTCTTAGTAAGCAAAAAAAAACTTGATAACTGAATTTTAATTAAATTATATTAAAAACTGATATTACTATAATTTATAACAACTATTTTCATAATTTACTTACACAAAACATTGGGGATGCCATAGTTCTCCATTGGAGTTAACAATTTTCTCATTTGGCTCAAAACCTTCTCTGCACCTCGAGCAAAACATGTGATCCAGTGACATATTGAAGCTTATATTTTTGATAACCCTTAAAATCATAATGTTAACAATTAGTGAAAGTTATTTATGAATAATGATTATTGAAAATTTATTTTTATTAAAAAATGTTATTAAAATTAAAATAAAAGTTACTGTAAAAACAAAAAATAATCAAACAATTAATAAGAGGTACCGATCTATACTGTTAGATTCATTTTTAATTTTTGAGTCATGGCCATAAAAATTTTGAAAATTTTTAGTAGGTGCAGGTAAAGGCTGGTCAAATGCATTCCATGCCAACTCTTCATAATCAAAATTCTGACCACTAGAAATAATATTATCTCGAGGGTTAGCCATTCGCCTGTTATAAAGATTACTAGCTGATAATGATAATAATGATATATTTTTGGGAAAAGGTGAAATTCTGCTATAGTCCATGATTAAAAAAAAAACAGTTTGTCAATGCATAAAACTCAATTCACACTAACAATATATGAACTTGAAATAAAACAGATAAGATAACTAAAATATTATCAAGATGGCAATGAAAAACCAAAATTGTGTAGGTGTAAATGAAATTCCCCTGAGTCAAGCTAAAGGAAACTCTACAAGTGCCAACATTTAGTATGTTCTTGCTGACTCCACAGCTAATAAGCGTTAAATAGCACTCTAAGCAGTTTACAGTATTAGTATTTGAAATCATTGGTTTGTAATAAGTGAGTGCACTTTAGGTGTGAGTCAGCACCAGAAATAGGAAACCCAGTTTAGGTGTGCTCTTACCCCGGCATTATGATAAGACGCGAGTAGAGTAATTTATCAATCCAAGATTAACTGTTCTTTGGACGAAGTTTTAAAGTCGATTCACTCCCAAATCCCAATATTACTAATGGTTCTTAGCATGTGATAGGTTGTAAACACTGCAGGAGCTTCTATGTAAATATTCTCTCTTACTTCTCTCTAAGAGGCCAGTTTAAAAATATGTAAACATTACGAAATATTGCTCGCATAAAGAATAGATTTTAATATTTACTGAAAAAAAAACAAAAACAAAAAAGATTGAACTTACCTAGAGCTCTGGAGCTTCAGCTAATACGAAATCTTTTTCTAGCTTGATTGACGCGTGCACACGCCCGCCCCCGCAACATTCATTAATAAAAATATCGCTTCTCGCTGTCTCTCTCTTTCTTGAACTGAGAGATCACAGAGGCTAGGCCACCATCTGGTCGCGTGAGACTGACCAATCGCGAGTTGGAATGCTGCTCTGCCCTTTTCGAGAGAAAAGTGGAAAAAAGTTTTCACAGGATTGGGACTTGTGAGAAAACATCTGTTTATTTCTTTAATAGGAAATAAAAAAAAAAATTCAAAAATTTAGATAACTATATTAAATTTATTATAATTAACAAAAAATAATAAAAAATTTGAACTGTTTGAAATTATAAATTTTCCAAAAAAAGTTGATAAATTCATTTTGAGTTATTATGAACTAAGCAATTAAATAAATTTATTAAAATTTAATATTCTGTTTACTGATGAGAAGTTTTTATTGATCACAGGAAAATCAAGTTTTTTTCTCCAGCAAGAAAGTAGCATAATTCGGGGCGCGACACCTAAATTGCCGCTTTCTGGCTTCGTCGAACAAAAAATAGTATACACACCTTGGCCATTAAATAAGAAAGCCTCGCATCATAACTTTACCCTTTATCAACCTCTGCTCTGCCTCAACTGCCAATTACATTTAATCTGAATCTTTTCTTACTCTACTAGCTTAAGTATGTATACAAAATTTCATCACAGAAAACAAAAAATATAAAAAAAGGGAAAAAAATTACAATCGAATCATTCACAATTTTTTTTTTTTTAATGAACATAATATATAAAGAATCCTTGACCTAGTATTTTACATACAGAAAGGAATACATCATATTTTTGTTGGTGTAGTCTTTGATAATACATGTACCAGTTTTTAATATCTTTAATACTTTTAACAATATTCCTGGTTACATTTTATTTTACATACTAAAAATTATGAATACAATAAGAACAAAAAACTATTTAATTTATACAAGGCAAAAATTGTTCTCTTGAATGATGATTGTTTTGAACATGTTTTGTGCATCATTCAGAAATGAGCTTTATAAATTAACAACTCATAATAATGAAGCTGTAATAGTTATTTCAAATGTAAAATCATTAACTTAATATTCACATTCTTACTTATCTTTATTACACTTTACTATATAATTCCTTATAAGTTCACAATAATATAATAAATGTTCTTAATGTGGATTTGCATATTTACATTAAGATATTTTTTCTTTGACATTGAATATTTGAACACTTTTTTCTTTACTAATATAACTCTACACAGATGTTCAAATAAATTTTTGTAATAAATTTAACAAATTACTCAATTAAAATGCAATGGTAAAATGATTTTTAATTGATTGTGTAAAAGTTTGTATCATTTAGTTATCTTTTTTCATTCTGTTTGAAGTCATTCTGTAAATTATCGAATCACGTCCAGGGTCCATTTCAGCAATTGTAACTGTAAATAAAAAAAATTAAAATTTGTAATTTAATTTTAAATCGTTGTTACAGTAATTTTTTTTTTTTTTTGACTCGTGAAAAATCATAAAGTTAGATCAAAGTTTAATTTTACAAAGATTTTAGTTTTGATTGATTATTAAGATACTACAAAAGTTACAAACAATTATTTTAGTAAAAGAAGAGAATGAAAAAAAAATACTCTTAATAAATACAAAAATCAATTTTAAAAGCAAGATTCTTATTATGAAAAAACTTACTGCATATTGCAAGAAGAGAAAAGAAGAAAATAATTCCAGACCAAAGAATTATGTTGAAGATTACTGGGTAGTTTTCAGAGTATTCCGGTGCATAATTTATCTTTGAGGGCTGCAAAAAACCAGACTTCATTAAAATCATTATAAAATAAAATTAATTTACAGAAAACATGAATAAATTTATTCAAGTTTGACTGTATGAGTACTGTAGCAACTGAGAAGCTGAAAAAAAATATAATTAAAAATACAGCTGCAAATGCATAAACTAGCCAATAAAATTTTAGAAAAATTATATATAACTAGAGTAAATAAATAGTTACGTAATAAAAATAAGTTATAACTAATAAATTTAAATAATAATAAATAATATTGTTTATGTAATATGCTTTAGTTTGAACCATTTTTAGAGGATAAAACGTAACTTTGCGATCATTTTAAAAATCCTGGTGAAAAGATACACAAGGAAAAGTAAGTATAAACAATATTTTTTAGTATTTACTACATTTGAGATAATTTTTTTGAACAACTATATTGAAAATTATTCATTGTTTTTTTGTACAATTCAAGAAACATTATTCCTAAGTATTATTAGCTTTCTTTTATTTCTAAGTTTACTCACCTAATTAAAAAAATGTTAGTCTTATAATTATAAAAATTTTACATCAAGGATGTGTATAAAACACTCTTTAAGTTATAAAACATTTCAACATTAATACATAAAATACTTAAAACAAAATATAACTACCAAATTGATCCAAGTATACATACTTGGAGGGAAAAATCTTTAGTTTTACTAAAGATGATACTTAAAAAAGGAATTGCAAATTTACTTGGCAGGCTCTGACAAAAATAAAATTTAAGACAATCACGTAACTAAAAATCTATAAAAAGTCTTTATACTGAGCAAAAAAGATACCTTTGTTTTGCATAATGATTACTTAATAAAAAAATGTATAAACAAATAAATAAATCAATCAATAAAAAAGTTTTCAAATTCAATACACATGCTTTAAATAATTTTTCAAGTGAATATTATAAAGAAGCAAGAATGTAATTTTTGTGGGTATTTATAATAAAATAAATTTATTCTGCTTCTTATTAGGTTTTTTTTTTTAAATAATAAATTACCTATTACTTTGATTTGATTCTATCCATTGTAAATTCAATTTTATATACATGCACATTTCATCTGTACTAACAAATACCATTAAGCAGCAGAATGTAAGCCATATGCAAGAGCAACAAATTAAATTCGCGAAATGTTCAACTTTTATTACCTATTTAAAAAAAAAAAAAAAAAAAAAAATTATAAAAATTTATTGTATTAAAGCATTCTAGAAACTATTATAACTTGAAAAGCCAAATTGATCGAAACTAGAGAAAAAAGTGTTAGTATATAGGTTTACCTCAAGAGGTTTTTTAATAAGTGTATCATTGATATGTTCATGATCAGTTTCAGCTGTACTTGATTCATTTTTCAAATGTGTAAAATCTTCTGTTTTTTCGTGTATTTTATCCTTACTTTCATCTTCAGTATTATTTTCAAGGTGTTTTTTATCATTTTTCTAATTTGTGAAAAATTTCAAATTAAATTTTTTATAAAAAAAAAGCGAAATCATGCTAGGTATTTTAAGATAATAGTAAGTGTTGGTGAAAAATTTAGCTAGAGCTTTCTAATTTTGTGCAAAAAACAATCTTGATTTTCTATCATTTCTAAGTCTAGAAAATTACTAAATTATTAGTACTATTGAAGTAGTTAAAAGAATTGCCAAATTTATTTATTATAACAGGAGTGATTATTCAATAAGGGTTAACTTCAAAACTTCAGTATGATTAGAAATTTTCACAATAAAGATTCCTCTTTCATTAAATATTAGTCACAACTACTAGAAAATTTGGCAGGTACTTTTGTAATTTTTTCAGGCGGATATGACAAACTCAAAATAAACACTATAACTTCAAACATTTTTATTTGGTTATTTAATACCTCAATTTTATTTTTATCATCTTCCTCTTCGGGCTCTGGTTTAGATGTACCTAAATTAGCCTCCTAAGAAATTAATAGCTTTAGAGTTTACATTTGCAAAAAATGAAGCAAATATGTGTGATACATTTATGCATCGAATTTATTTTTTTTGTTTTCTAAAGTATTTTTAATGGTTTTAAAGCCAAAACACTTTTTGGATGTTAAAAGATGTCACATTGGCAAAAAAACCTTAAAAACACAAGTTCCTAAGGATCCTATTTACCAAGTATGTGTAAAATAAATAAATTTGAAATCTAATATTTACCTCATCACTGCCTGTCTCTCTCTTAACAGAACGCGAGTGACGAACTTGACTGACATCATTGGTAAAAGCAGTAATCAATACCTGAAATTTTTTTTTTTTTTTATAAATTTGGTTTTATCAAAATTTAATTAATATAATCCCAAATTGAGTTCAAAAGTACAGATTGGAATCAATTTAAAACCAAATTTTTAACTTACCTGGTTATGATACACATCTTTGAATGCTTTGCTCACACTGTCAAGAGCTTTATTCAATAAAGTCAAAGCTTCTTTGGCTGCAAGAGTATCATTTCCGTAAGTATCAAAAACTGGTTTCAGTCCAGAAACAACAAACCAATAGACGTCAGGCTTGAGATTTGTTTTAATAGCCGAAGGAACTTTTTTTGCTATAGCCTGAAGCAACTGTATTTCATCTATAAATTTACGGTCTACTTCATTTTTAGAACTTAAAGCTTCCAAAGATGACTCATCAATTGGTGTTGGCTTCAATTCTCCAAGAGCCGATTGACCCAACTAAAAAGTTTTCAATGAGTTTTATATTTTAAAAGAGATTCAAAAATTATAAATTTTAACTTAAATCTTATAGTTAAAGAAGGATTTATCGAAATAAAATTAAATATATAAATTATTATCAGGTTTTCTGATTTTTTAGTTAATAACAAAACAGTTTCATGTTAAAAGTTTCTGATATTTGATGATTATGTAAAATAACTTTACTGATACTCACAGCATCAAGACCGTCTCCAAGATATATTCTAACCAAGGTGTTGTCATGGTCTCTTTCTTGAATGCGACCACTTAAAGCTTGCCATGTTGTTTCTTCAGATTCATCAACATTCAAAGGAAATCTTTTACCTTTGAAATCTTTTACTGTAGTTTTTAAAGAATCAACACCTTCTATAGCAACAGCTACCACTGCTTCAGGCCACTCTAATTGGTTTGTTGCAAAAAACATTCCATTCCACTCTGACCTCTTCAAAAGTTAAATAACAAATAAATTAATATTTATATAAAAGATGCTTTGTTTAGATAATATTTTTATAATAATTTATTTACATCTGACTTAATAGTAAACCCAAGGGCTGCAGAAAATACATCTCTTAAAAGACTTTGATCAAGCTCTTTATTTCCTTTAAAAACTAAATTATCTGGAGAATGCAGGACTATGAAGTCCCCACTAGCTTGTACTGAAAACAAAAAAAAAATCAAAATTTAATTAACTCTGAATGATAAATAACATGCATCCCATCAATGAGAAAATGTCCCACCCTACAGTTAATTTTTTTTATTTAATTTTTGAATCTTATAAAATTAAGTTTAAAAAAAATCAAAAACGTACCAAAAACTATAAGGGTAAAAATACCCCCCAAAATTCGCGCGAACATGGCAAAAATATTACTTAAATAACTAAAAAGTCAACTTTTATTTTTTACTGATTCCAGATCGGTACTACTTTACGGCTGATCATATGACACCGCCACGAGCTGTAAAATATACATAGATCGTGATCAATTTGAAAAAAAGTACCTAGGGCTTTCGAGTTTCGAGCTAAAAGATGTTGAAAATATTTTCAATTTATTAATTTTTCTTACGTAAATTTTGGCACATAAAAAATTCGAACTATTTTTTAAAATGACTTTTGGTAAATAAATTATAAACCATTTCACCTAAAAATGAATCAGTTTTATAGCTGTTTAAACGTTACATTAATTAAGGAGGCTCATGCGCGCTGCCCCGTATCAAGCGCCCTGCGGGTGCTTCAAATTTTTTTAAAATAAAATTTAATTAAAAAGCTGTTAAAATGGTTGCAAATGACTAAGTTTTATGCTTTTTAAGTTTAAAATTTAAAATTAGCTATTTGAAGCTGCAAAAAGTCAAGTTTAGGCCGTAAAATTGAGGTTAAATCACCTGATTTTGCAGTTTTTGATTTTTTACGTAAAAAGTAGCCTGGCTATTATAATTTATTAATTATAGTTTTATATGATTATATTAATTATATTATATTTATTAATGGCTATTATTATATATAAAAGCACTACTACTATAATTTTTAAATGATCTTTGATGAATTTTATGTTTTTGTGATTTTTTTTTACCAAAACAAGCGGTTCAAAAAATTGTTATTTGTTTTTTTCGCTTTTTCCCCATTAGATCCTGTGTTAAAAAAAAAAATTTTCAGTGAATTTTTTCTGGAAAATTTGCCTGGCTTCCTAATAAACATTGAATACAAAAGTTGTTGCTTTTTGTTCAAATTAGAATCTCCTGGAATTTTTTCAAACGAATATCGAGTAGCGGTTGGATCAAAATCGCATGAGCCTCCTTAAATTATGATTTCTTGTAAAAAATATATAATTATTTTTATTCTAATACCTAAATTATTCTACGAAAGCAAGTCTGGCCGAAACATTTGTAAGAGCCGAATTAATTATTATTACTTATTTATCGCATTAAAGGATGAGGAAAATTTGGTTTTTTGTAACAGAAATTTTCACGTGATTAAGAGTTTAATCTGCAAAAATAACTGTAATGCAACTTTTGCACCTGCAACTTGCAATTTGAATTGCAGCTGATCGCAGCACTGTTGAGTCTGTTGACAAAGCGTCAAAAAAAGCCTCCCGATTGCCTCTCTACGTTACACCCAATGGATTATCAGACGCGACACCTCGTGACTACGACAGACGACCCCGTGACCGCCTCTCTGCGAACCTATAATCGATTCGCGCACGCTCCAGGATAGGTAATTCTACCTCTGACGCCCTATCCTTCTCTTATCGAGCAGCACGACGACGACCGAAGTCCGCAGTGGTCTGCACCATCATCAACGCCATCCACGCGGTAACGTGCCTGTTCTTCCTACCCGAAGAGAACATCGCTTCCCTGGAAGCTATGATAGTCTGAGTTAGGAAGACCGACGCCGAAGAGAGCAGTTTTAAACAGTTGGCTTGGGTAAACCTGCGGGAATTACAACAGAAGAGACAAAATGGGTTCGCTATTCAGGAGCGAGGAGATGACCCTCTGCCAGCTTTTCCTGCAGAGCGAGGCAGCTTATGCTTGCGTCTCGGAGCTTGGGGAACTTGGGCTTGTACAGTTCAGAGATGTAAGTTTTTATGTTATCACCTTTTTTTATTTTGTTTTCGATAGTTAGTAGGGAGGTGCTGATTAGTCATAGATTTTTATACTTTTTTTTTTTTTTTTATATCAGCTTATAGTAATTTATTTTTGTTTCTCAAGTTATAAAACTATGCTGTTCTGATCAAAATTCTTCACCAGAGCATATGTTTTAATTGGTGAAAGATAAATTCAATTTATTATATATGTATAGAATAAGCTTGTGTTGACCTTGAGTAAGTGATCATGAATTGCTTATCTGATTTTTACACTTGACTTTACCCAAATATTTGTGTTTAATAACAATGTAATTAGATTTGGGTTTAACATTAACATATATCTGGCATTGTTATTTAATTGTAGAAATATTCATAGACATTCATAATTTTTATAAATAATTAAAATTTCTGATTTTTTTAGTTAAATCCAGATGTTAATGCATTTCAAAGAAAGTTTGTCAATGAAGTTCGACGATGTGATGAAATGGAACGAAAGTTGCGGTACCTGGAAAAGGAAATAAAGAAAGATGGAATTCCAATGCTGGATACTGGTGAGAATCCAGAAGCTCCACAACCCCGAGAAATGATAGATCTGGAAGCCACCTTTGAGAAATTGGAAAATGAACTGCGTGAAGTCAACCAAAATGCAGAGGCTCTAAAGAGAAATTTTCTTGAACTCACAGAGCTCAAACATATTCTTCGAAAGACTCAAGTCTTCTTTGATGAGGTAAAAAAACAATTTCTTAATTTTAAGTTTTAATAAGAAAAGTTAAAATGATTTATATGCAAAATAATAACAAGTCTTGACTGTATTTTTTCAGAAAAAGTTTTTTTAAAGTGTGACATTAATAATTTTTGGAAATCAGAATGTTTTTTGATAAAATTTTTTTATTCATTGTTTCTTCTCAAATAACCATATAATTAAAAAATTTGCTGCTAAAGTTGGAGATTAAAAATAATAAATAATTCTGATTTCTATAATTTAAAGTTTGTGCTATTGACCTTTAATGTGAGATTGACTGAATACATTAAGTTACTTAACTAATTTATGCAATTTTGTGAGAAGCAGCTGGTATATACAAAATATTGATTTTTAAATATACTAAAGAGGAAAAAGCCAACTGATAGAAATATGATCATTTAAATCTATTTACAAGTTCAAGTTAGATATAATAAAGATTGAAACAGACTTCTTGGTTCTTTTACTAATTAGAGTTTGTTAGCAAAATCTTGTTTAGTTTGAAAGATATCAGTTATTTATTAAACTTACCCTGGCAAAAAATTTGAATTAGTTTAAATGTTTACTTGAAAAACTTTCTAAAAATTCAAAAAATTATTTAATTAAAAATTTATTAGACTTAACAAATTTTTACCTTTCTTTACCTCTTGTTTTGAAAGAGTAGAATTAAGAAATTCTTTTAGCTTTGAAAATTTAAGACACAACAGATGCATTCGAAAAATTTAGACAACAGAATAGTAAAAAATTTTTACAGAAATCATATCCTGAAAATTGCCAGTTCATACATGTTGAGATAAATATTGATATCATAAAAGAAGAGAGAAAAAAAATCAGCTTCTATATCACCCTTTATGAAATAGATTCAAACTCTTTTTCCTTTATAGTGTTAATAAGTCACTGAACAAAACTAGATACAGGAAAAGTAAATCAATACTTAATTTTACTCTGTCTAATATTGTTAAATTAAACTCTAATTTTCTTTATTTCATAAAATTGTAGCTGCTTTATCTAAGTGAAAAAAAAATACAAAGTGCACCTTGTGTGTAATTTTATTTTCTGTATGTCACTAATGATAATGTTCAGTGATTTTAGGGATAATATAAAATTTTTAATGAGTTAGTGTTGTCAACTAACAAAGTCGCAAGTTCTGCGACTGACACAATTCACTTGGATATCTGCCCTGTCTCCAGTCGCGTTGTTTATCTTCTAAATTTATTTATCATTCCTAAAGGTAATGATTATTTTACCTAAACTACAAAATGACTGTACATTTCATCCAAGATCTTATCCATACATGGTACATCCTTTATTGATTTTGAAATTTATGTTTTATTTTTTGTGTGCTTACACATTGGAATCTTTGAAAAAGTTGTAGACACTTGGATTCAGCATGCTTCTTGCTTTTCATTGGAGTATAAGTTGGTTTTAGATGATTATTTTTAAGTAAAAATTATAATTTCAGTTAGACACTGTTTTTCTGTTGTATTAACTATTTTTTCTGTTGTTTTTGACAATTCAAATAAGAAAGATTGCTATAACACATTCTACTTTATTGAGGATTCTACAAAACTTTTTGCAAACATGCAATTACTCACTACTAAAAATAAAATGTTGGTTTAAAATGGTATTATTGCACATTTGGTATTCAATGTTGTTGTAAAACACAGCTGTTAGATTATATAATAAAAAAATGAGTGTTGCACCGCTGAAAAATATAATCTAAAATTTAGCTGAATTTTAATTGCAGTTACTGTTTTCTTACAAATTAATACAGTTATGATCGATGCATGCATTTATATTAACTTTTATATTATAAGTGAATTAAATTAGATTAGATTACTAAATAATAAATAAATAGGTAAATTTTGTTAATAATATTTTTTTTAAGTAATGAACCACATTAAAGCATGAAATTATAGAATAAGACATTTTCATTCAAAAATAACATTTTTTTTTAAGTATTAATTTTAAATTTATGAACTAGCAAAATTTTATTGATTATTTTATATTTTTATCAGATGATGTTTGAAATTGATTAAAACTTAACAAATGATTCAAACAATTTCAAATATCATTCATTAGATGTGTATTAATTTATTAATCTATTATTTTAGATGGATTTTTATTATTATTTCTTATTGTGTTAACTCAAGTATTTTTTAATCCTTATTCCTTTATTATTAGATTTTTTATTCCTAACAAGCAGATTTTTATGAAGAATTTAGTAAAATTATTTGAGTTGTATGGATACAGTCTTTGAATTTAATTTTTTTCAAACCAAAGCTTGTCCTGATGTTTCAACAGCTAAGGTAAAAAATTATTGTAGCTCACTGATTACAATAATTAATTATAAACAAATTTTACAGTTGAATCAAAATTTAAGCTTTACCAAACTTTAAATTTTGCAGTCAATCAATTAAATTCATCTTTATTTTAAATTGTCTTCTGAAAGTCTGCTTTGCTTTTTGTGATTAAAACCCCAACTGACTAACTAATTTATCCTTACACCCATTATTTCCCATTGAAAGAAGCCTAAATAATTTCAAGTACCAGTAGTATTGGAAAAAAAATTTTTTAAAAGAAAAAAAAAAAAAAAAAAAAAAGAAATGAAAAAGTTAAATAAGAGGCAGGGCAGAGGTGACGTGTGTCTGTTGGCAGGCTGAGCATGGAAGTGTCGTGTCGCAGATGGCAGATCCAAACCGTGAGGAAGAGCAGGTGACACTGCTGGGCGAGGAGGGCCTCCGCGCTGGCGGCCAGGCTCTCAAGCTCGGGTAATTTTTTTTTCTAACAAAACAAATTCAAACTATTAAAAAAAAATCATCATACTCGATCCATAATTTCTCTACTCACGGTTATTGTTCAGTTTATTGACTTTTGTTATTTTATTTTATTTTTATTTTCTAAAATTTTATTAACCAAAGTTCATTAATTGTTAAGTATAACTTCGTTCTTAATATTAAATTTTTTAGATTTTATTATTTCAAACTTTCTTTTTTATCACTAACTACAATTTAAATTTTTTTCTACTAAATGAAAAGATTTTTATGTAACGAATACTTCAATTGTAGATTTTCACACAATTTATTTAAATTTGATTAAATGTCAATAATCTGGACAGTATTATATCTTGAAGTAATCAAATATCATAAATGAAAAATTCGATCCTGTGGTAAAAATTCTCTTACAAATAACGAAGTGTTTACGGTATTTGATTACAAAAAAAAAAAATCCCTGACAGTCCAATAAGTACCTTCTATTTCCAAAATCAGCTGTCGGTATCGATATTTATGCATTTTTTTTGTTTACATTAAATTTCCCTATTTTAAAAATGCAATTTATAATTTGGACTTTATAGTAACAGCAAATCGTGTTTTTTGTGTTTAAAAAAAAAAAAAAAAAAAAAAAAAATAGGCTTATTCTAATAATTTGGTAACTATTTAATTTTTGTTGACGCAAATGCGAAAATGTTTCTAGAAGTATACCGTAGTTAAAATATGTTTTAAATTATTTTGAGTTAACTTTTTAATTACTGTGATAATGCTTAAACTTAATTTAAAAAGCAAAAGCTTATTGCTTATTCAAATAGAGTCTGTTTTTGAACGAAAGTTTATGTGTAAATCATATTTTTGAAAATGGGCTCATTTGAATCTAAATAAAGCTGCAGGCAAGCACAGAAGAGCAAAATCTAAATGTTCGATTAGAAAAAATTTTTTAAACTAAGAGCACGCCATTAGTCAAGTATCTTTTCTATGGGTTACAGCACCTGTACACGATCAATGAGTCTCTCGGATCGCACTATAGGAATCCCCTCAGGCAAGCTGTTATCAACCGTTTTTTGCGTTTGCCCTTAAAAATTACAAGTGTTTAATAATTTTTCGTGGTTGGTGTTTAAGGACTCTACTATTCTTAAAAATTGCTTCAAAAAGATTTTGATGATAAATATGTATAGTAGTAGAGTCTTTTTGCTAATTTTTTATTTTACTTAATATATTTGTGCTAATTTTTTTTGCCTTAGAATAGTTGCAAGAATTTGCATTAGTTTACTTTGGAGTGGCAAATAAATCAAATTAAAATTTCTTACTTATAAGTTTAATTTATTACATAAATTTCATAAAGTTATTTCTTCAAGTTTGGGTTTTCCTTTGATTAATTATTTAAAATTATCTCTATGCTCTTAAAATATTGTAGCCTGTCCGATAAGTTCTAAGATTCTATAAGTTTTTGTGTAAAGGAAATTTCATCAACCTAATTTTGCTCTTCCGCGAATAGAAGGCAAATTATAAATAATATCGAATTAATACAATATTTCAATAAAAAAATTTGTTTCGAGTATTATATCAACATTAAATTATCGAATAACTATTCGAACAGAAATTTCAGTTATTCAAAAAGTTGGGAAGAAGTTTTTAAGCCCTCCGAAAAAACGCAATCATTTTTGCTTTTTGATTTAATAACCCACAAATGACAATGACAATACTTACCTTTATGTGTCGTTTTTACCCCAAAAAAATTATTAATGTGTCGTGCATATAATAAAAAATAATTAATTGATTAATTTTACAAATTTTTGTAACTATTGATACAGTCATTAGAGTTTCAAACTGTATCGAGTTCAAATTCAAAAGAAATATCAAGCAATTCCCTGACAATTTACCGAACGACTATACTGACTGAAAGGCGTATTTGTTTTTAAATTATATTATAGCTGCAACGTAGTTGAAAAAAAAAAATAATTCCATAGAAAATTTACTTTCTTGAAATGAACTTGAATTTAATTATAAAAACTTTGAATTGTAGTGATGATCGTTTTATAATGATTTAGTATACAGAATAAATACGCATTGAACATGTAACAAATGCTCAGAATTAAGCTCGCCACTAAAAATTAGATTTAAAACTTAATAAAATTTTCAAAAAAGATTTTAGGTAATTTTTCTATGGGAAAAGTTAACACAGCTTCCAATTTTGCATCTGCAGCGCGATCGTAAATTTGTAAAAAAAAATTCTTACTTGAATTAAATACTGCCGAATTTCTTAATCGCAGAAAAGTTATCGTGTGAATAACAAATGATGATGGTGTGGCCATGGGTATGTATAATAGAAATAAATTTTACTCTCATTTTACATTAAATTATCGACGCCTTTTTTCTCGTGTTTTCTGTCGTAGCATGTTATTTATGTTCTATTCTCTGTGCTACACAATCAATACATCTATAGTTATTTTATGTTTTAGTGTATTTTTTTAGCTGTCTGTTGTAGTAAAAGCTTAATATTCTTTAGCGGCTTATTTAGATATACTTTGCAATGAAACAACTTGAATGTTTAGGTTATCAACTTTTTTTATCTTATACTTTGAAACAAAATACTCATCATTAGTTATTAGTAATGCAAAATTAAATGTATTATTAATTTTAGGAAATATTCTGCTGATATTGTGCTTCTTGTCTTTCAGTGCCAAGCTGCTTCACTGCTATTTTATGTTAACTTCTTATTAGAGTATAAATGTTCGAGCGTACGATTTTCTAATTTTACGAAGTAGTTAAAAGCTAAGAAAAATTTTTAAACTGTATCTACTCAGTTGGCATTTAAACTATCAGAAACAAGGGGAAAAACAAAATAAACTAAACAAAAAATTATTTTTAGAAAAATACAAAAATTATGAATTTCAGGTATTAAGTAACGAGATTTTGTCATGAGGAGCTGAAAAATAATACAATTTTTTTTTTACAAAATTTTTTTCAGATACTCTAACATTTAAATAAGAATTGCCATTGAACAACTAGTTGTTTTCATTTAGTTTCATTACATACGCATGCTCGCACTTACAGAAAATGCGTGATTTTAAATTAACACTTCAGACAACTTTTACGTAGTGCGTAGAAGATCGATTCAAAACTCAATAGACTGAGTAAATTTTTCATTGATTGTTCGTATTAACCAGTTTGGCAATTCATATTTAGAATGGTTGTTTTCAGTGTATCTTTGACTAGTTAAAGATAAAATATAATTTATGTTACTACAAAAAAAAAATTTTCTTTCATTAGTCAAAAACATTTAAAAAGGACAGATGCGTTTCATGGAAACCCAAAAACCAAAAGGACTTTTGCTGTTTTATTAGTTTAATATATATATATATATATCTTCTTGAAAAAATATTTAAAAAATAAATAAATAGAATGTTAAAAGAAAACAGCAAAAGGTACCACTTAAGTTGGAAAATATTCTATAAGACTCGCAGAATATCAGTTATCATTGCTTATATTCGAGCAGTCTTATAGAACAGCATGAAAAAGTGCCAGTTCGAAAAGTCAAAAGATGGACGTTTAATTTTTCGGTTTAATTGTGTCTTGTCTGTTGTGTCCCGTTCAGCAAGAGCACGCAGGCTTGAACTCCACCGAGTCCATGACACGCGCATTGATTAGTGACGATAATATCGCCCGCCAGACCGCCCTTGGTCCTGTCCAACTTGGGTACGTACACCTTTAAACCCGCGACTGACATTATACTTACTTAATATTAATTTCACGCCTTCCTCACTCTCGCGGTCACACGTCCACTAACCATTCAAGGATGCATCATTTCTATTTAAACAAATGATTTATTTTTTAGTTAAGTAATATTTTAAAATACAATGATAAAAATAGAAATTTTGCATCTTTTTACCTAAAAATATTACTGCATCAAACGAATATACTAGTTATTTAAAGTAAAAATGGATAACTGGTTTATCTGAGTGCTTGGGATGAAAGTAAATTCAACTTTTTGGAAAAAAACGAAAATATAGTTGTAAATTTTTTCCAAATACATAAAATTTTACTGTTATGCCTGATAAGATTTTAAATGAATTTGTTTTGTTATCACCTTCCATAGTGTACAAAATTAAATTAATAGAAAATTCGGTCTTTAGAAGGCAGGAATTATTGAAAAAATATTTACAAATTTTCTTTTTTCTATGTTTTCCACAATTAGAATTGTTTGCGTTTTATTATAATATATATTCCTGAATAAGCCAACAAATATGGTTGTGCGAAACGTCGAAAAAAGAAAACTAAAATTTGTACATACTTTTTCAATACTTTCTGCCTTAAACTACAGACCAATTTTACTAACATAATGATAAGATTTGAACTAAAAAAATCACTTGTATAAAAATAAAATTTAAATATAGGGCTACTATTATTGCTGATGTATATATTTATTATCTAAAAAAGGGAAGAAATAAAATCTAATGAAATTATAAATTTCTTCTTTTAAACTAATTTATTAAAACTATTAGTTCATTTCTTTTTTTTTTATGAACATGGTTTCAGTATCAACAAAAAAAATATAAATCATGAATTTGCCATAATTTCATTTTTCGATTTTTAACCATACTAGAAATTTCATTTAATTAAAAAAATTTTTTTTTTAACCACATCCAAAAACCGATCCTTTAAAGTCTTAAATAACCAAGGATTAAGCAGGTCGACATCGATTTTATACTAATGTTTTCTTCAAGAAAGCTCATAACGACCAAAGTTTCAATGCGCGTGTGGCTTGGACAAAATCAGCTATAATATTAATCAAGTTTTATAAATTTTAGGAAATGAATTTTATTTAAATTTTTTCCATAAAATAAAAAACCTCTCTAAGGTATATTCAAATTCAGATGAAGTTATTGATGAAATTTTAAACATTTTTACTAAGAAATAACAATTTATAAAAAGTAAATTTTTTTATTTTTTATAAAGATGGTTTTTACAATTTAATAGTTATTTATAAGTATATTTGATAATAAATTTATTATATTCACATTATGAATTTAAATTTCATGATTAAAAATTTGAAATTTTTTGTTTTTTTTTACGAGGATCTATTTCTTTAATTTATATCATTATTATTGATATATCATTTCATTTATAATCTTTGTTGAAATTTAATTATAAAATTGTATAGAAGTTGAATTATTTGTTTGTCAGCTTCTAATATTTTTCTTTTTTTTTTTTTTCAATAACTCATCTGAATTAAACTTGCATGAATTGAAAAAATTAAATTAGTATTATTATATTAAATAGATGTTTAATTGAGTTGCCACTAAAGTAATTTTTATTTTGAAAATACATTAGATATTAAAAATGTTGTTTAGTTAGTTGTATACGACAAATCTTTTATTTCAAATATCAATATTTAATTTGATCAAAAGCTTCTATTATAGATTAAATTAGAGTTGCAAAATGTAGATATTTTACTTCACACTATTTAATCTAAAAAATTTATGACAAAAATGCAATTTAACTAATAAATTTCTGTTACAACTGCAATCAAATGAAAAATTTCATTTATTCATAATAAAGTAAGTATTAAAAAATGCATTTTTGTTAAGCAACTCATTCAAAAAATTACAAAAAACATCTTGATTACACATAAATTGACATTTCACATTATTACTTACATAACACAGAACTTTAAAAAAAAGTAAAAAATACTAGTTTCAATTTTATGCAAGAACAACATATACAGAGGGTAATAAGATATAACTAACAGTATTGAAAAAATATATATATTTTTGCCTATTGTATTGTCTTTAAGTAGCGTAATAACACAATGAAAACTATTAAAAATCATTATCAGTAGATAATTAAAACTACTAACCATAGTTGAAAATATCGAACTCATGCCTGTTGTATCGTCTCGCACCTACTTATTCATATTTATACAATTTTTCGATCTTCTACCAGTGCATTTGTTATGCTCTATCTTTTTCTCTTCGACTCTATTTCTCTTTTTTCTCTCCGAATTATAAACAAAGCACATTCTCATAAATCTTCACACTTTTTACACGTTCTTATATGAACAAACATATAGTTATTGCTGGTACAGATTGTATTCCAACCAGTAGGAAAGTTGTTAAAAAAATTCTGTATTTAAAATTTGTAAAATTATAAAAAATGTAAAATTTTTGTTTTTAAATTTTAATTAAAAAAAGAAAAAAAAAAATCTGAAAAATATTTTTTTTAATACTATAACAATTTTTTTTCTCTAATCAATTGAAAATGTTTTGCTTGTTGGTTTAATTTTTTATTGAATTAATTTCACACAAAATTTAATCGAAAAAAATACAAACTTTAGACTGTTCATACATTCGGGTAACACAACATTTTCAACTCTTATAAAAAGTTCGTTCTCAGTTTGTATACGTTTGTTGTTGTTGTTGTTTATTTTTTGTTTGCTGTTGATTGCATATTCAGTTAATATTTAAATACTATTGATCGAAAAATGTGAAATTTAAAAAGAAAGTATCGAATTTATGCGTTTTACCAAGGTACGTAATATACGACCATGGCTACAGAAATCATCATAGGAGTCAACTTTCAACGTTTTACGAACTACGAAAAAATTTATTTATTTACTATTATTTTTCTTTCTCATTTTCTACCTCATTTCTAATAATACTTTAAATATTTTTTTTATTTATTTTTTTTTTATTTACCATCACAGTTGACAAGTCAAAAAACCTCACCAATGTGGATTTTTTTTTTTTTTAATTTAATGGTAAAGAGTTACTCAAATAATAAATGTACTTTATAATTAATTTACTTTCTATTTATCTTATTATTATTTAAAAATTTTTTTTTTTAATTTCATTGACTATTATCAGTGGCTCCTGATTGACGCTCAGAACTAATAACGCACCGTTTGACTACTTTACTGGAAAACTTCTCTATTTCTCTCACCGAAACAAAAAAAACTATGTGAATAACCATAAATACTTATACCTCTAATCGATACAGATTGAAAAGTCGGGTGGATTTTATCAGTTTTGTATATCATTAAATTTATTTAAAAAAATAAAAATAAAAAAAAAGTAGATGATAACAACCTGCTTTTTTTCCGAAACCCAGTGTATATAAAACCCCCAAAACTCTGAGCTCAGAGTAATGCGGCAGTTGCCGATTCGATCTAGAATTACTTTCGCGAGTGATTTCCGAACTAACTTGACAGCTTACTCGTTTTAATAATACAAAGAAAAAAAATAATAAACTTAGCTAATCGTAGGACATTCCTTTCTAATCCCAAATAATTCCTCCCTTAGTGTTTTGAAACTCCCATTAACCACTGCAAAAATAATAAAATCTTTCGTGCCCCGAATTTAATCGTCTAACCGCTTTCTTGTCTCCGCACGGGAATTTCAGTTTCGTCGCCGGGGTGATACTGCGCGAGAGGATACCGGCCTTCGAGCGGATGCTGTGGCGTGCCTGCCGAGGAAACGTCTTTCTACGACAAGCCGAGATCGAGACACCCCTCGAGGATCCATCTACAGTTAGTTAATTTCTATATATCGTTCTTTTCGATTGATTTTAATTTTTTTTTTTTTTTTTTTTTTAATGTAATTTTTGTGAATTTTTTCAACGCAGGGTGACCAGGTGTTCAAATCCGTATTCATCATTTTCTTCCAAGGTGACCAGCTGAAGACCCGAGTCAAGAAGATATGCGAAGGATTCCGTGCCACCCTTTACCCGTGCCCCGAAGCACCAGCTGACAGACGTGAAATGGCCATGGGTGTCATGACTCGCATCGAAGATCTCAACACTGTAAGAATCCTTAAATTTTTTTTACCCTAAAATCCTCCCAGAATACAAATATATTACTGTTGAATTCAATTTTAAACAGGTTCTCGGTCAGACCCAGGACCACAGACACCGAGTGCTCGTAGCCGCGGCCAAAAACATCAAGAACTGGTTCATAAAGGTACGCAAGATCAAGGCCATTTACCACACTCTGAATCTCTTCAATTTGGACGTCACGCAAAAGTGTCTTATCGCCGAGTGCTGGGTTCCCGTCTTGGACATGGAGACCATCCAGTTGGCACTGCGTCGGGGAACCGTAAGTCGCTTCTTTTTTTTTTTTTTTTTTTACTAAGCTTTTCTCTTTTTTTTTACTAAGCCTATCTCAAAGTATAGTAAAATTCAAAGTGATTTTTTATTTTTAAAGGAACGCAGTGGCAGCTCTGTTCCACCAATTTTGAATCGTATGGAGACCTTCGAGGATCCACCGACCTACAATCGCACAAACAAGTTCACCAAGGGCTTCCAAGCACTTATAGATTCCTATGGTGTCGCCTCCTACCGAGAGATGAATCCTGCTCCCTACACAATCATCACCTTCCCTTTCCTGTTCGCTATAATGTTTGGTGACTTGGGACATGGACTGCTCATGTTCCTCTTCGCGGCTTGGATGGTACTTAAGGAAAAACCGTTGCTTGCTATGAAAACAGATAACGAAATTTGGAATATATTCTTTGGAGGACGGTACATCATCTTTTTGATGGGTGTCTTCTCAATGTACACAGGTTTGTAAACTCCTTTTTTACCCGAATTATTCGCCACCCTCACATTTAAAATATCAAATTTTCTTTTTTTCTTTTCTCAACTGTAATATTTTTCCAGGTTTCATCTACAATGACGTATTTTCGAAATCGTTAAATGTCTTTGGTAGTCATTGGTCGGTTGGGCACTACAATACAAGTACTGTACAATCGAATAAAGTATTGCAGTTGAACCCGACCGAAAGTTATGTGCTAGATCCTTATCCCTTCGGTATGGATCCAGTCTGGCAACTGGCCGAAAACAAAATCATTTTCCTCAACTCTTACAAGATGAAAATCTCAATTATTTTCGGCATTATACATATGTTATTCGGTGTTGTGGTTGGTTTGTTCAATCATCTCTACTTCAATCGCAGGATAAATATTATTTGCGAATTCATTCCGCAAATAGTTTTTTTGGTATTCTTATTCTTTTACCTCACCCTGCTCATGTTCATCAAGTGGATCAAATACGCAGCGTATCATCCTGTATACAACAAAGGTAAATATTATTAAGTGGTTGTTGAGTTTCTTTAAATTTTTTTTATTTCAATTCCTAGGAAATTTTTAAACTTGTCATTAATTTTTTAGATCCGCAAACAAGCGCAGGATGTGCACCTTCAGTCCTCATTACTTTCATCAATATGATGTTGAGCAAACACCCCGATTATCCTCCTCCACCAAGTCCAAATGGCACCGATCCTAATAAAATTATCTGCAATCCTTACATGTATGCAGGTCAATCATTCTTTGAAAGTGTACTCTTACTCTGCGCTTTATGTTGTATCCCATGGATGCTATTTGCTAAGCCTTATAAAATGATGCAAGAAAGAAAGGCCAAACATATTCAGGTACATATCTTAAAACCTTATTTTTTTACTTTAATAAAATGAAATAAATTCAATTTCTTATTTTTTAATTGAAAGTTTCTCTAGTCAATAAATTCTAAACCTTTTGAAAAAACTTCTTTTTGCATACAATTTAAATACTAGAGATACTTATAACGAGCACAAATCTCATTTTTCTACGTTCAATGTTTAATATATTTAATGTTTGCTCTTTACCGTTTTCTCTCTGGGCAATGTAACGCTATGTTTGCTGGAATATGAAACAGAATGTATGTATAACTGTTGTCACCGCCAGTAGAGTTTTAGTGTGCTGCTAAATATTATCTTAAAAACAATAAATTAACAGTTTGATTATTATTTCCTAGTTGAACACACACGGTGGAGAAAACGGCGATATTGATTACTCTATGCAAGCACAAGGACAGATTCAAGGTGGTCACAAAGAAGAGGAGGAAGAAATGAGTGAAGTATTTATTCACCAGGGTATTCACACCATTGAATATGTGCTGGGAAGTGTTTCACACACTGCTTCATATCTACGTCTTTGGGCTCTGTCGTTGGCTCATGCACGTAAGTCAATTTTCTTTCTTTTCAATTTCAAAAAATATTTTTTTAAGCATCTCCAGCTGTAAAACTTTGAATTCTTATTTTTGTAAATAAAATTCTAAAAGTTAAAACGAAATCAAGAACTCCTAGTTCATTAATAAAATGTTTTTTGAAATTTTTTTTAGAACTTTCTGAAGTACTGTGGAATATGGTGATGAAAAATGGATTGACCGTGGATAGTTGGTATGGTGGTATAGCTCTGTGGGCAGTTTTCGCTTTTTGGGCAGTTCTTACCGTCGGTATTTTGGTACTTATGGAAGGATTGTCTGCCTTTCTGCACACTCTTAGGCTTCATTGGTAAATTTCAGTTTAATTAGAAGTTTTTTAAATAAATATTTTGTAACAATCAGAGAGGAAAATCGAGAATTCGATCAACAACAACAATAAATATTTTGTTTTTTTACTGGAATTTATTATAATAGTCACAGTAGACTTACAGTTATTCATTTATTTTTTTTACTTACATATTTGTTTATAATTATTTTAAATAATCAAAGTCAATACAATTTTTCATGAACGACCTAACCTAAAACCGAATTTCAATGTATATAAAGCGTACGCTTTAACGGCAGTCGGTTAAAAAAACCTACTCGCCGTCAAAGTGCTACCGCACTTTAGGATGTTTGTCGATAAAATAATTTTTACATTTTCAACTCTAATTTTGCAAAAAATAAAAAACTTTTATAAGTTCATGTAAAAATAATTGTAATTATTATAATTTTTTTTTTTTTTTTTTTTTTTTAATCTAAAAATCTTTTTACACTCTCAATTTTTTTTACCAGGGTCGAGTTCCAAAGCAAATTCTATCAAGGTCAAGGTTATGGCTTCACACCATTTTCTTTCGAAATTATTTTAGATGCAGCTCAAACAACAGAAACGGTTGATTAAATATAAAAAAAAGTTTTGCCGCCTTATTCTAAGTAATATTAAATTTTATTTTGCGAAAAATAACCAGTTGACGTCAAACTTAACAATGTACTTCTCTCTCTATTAAAATTAATGTTGATTGCATTCTTTAGGATGAAAAGTCAAGACCGTGCGCTAATGATGTTTTGTCTATTGATTCTTCTAGTTAGTAATGAATTATTTTGTTGTTTAATTTAATCTTAAAAATAATGTTGAGATTTTTCGTGTAAATAGCTAATAGAATTTTATGATTGTTGAGATACCCTTTACCTAATTGACAAAAAATTTATTTCACCAAAACTTTGTCACATATTTTTGATATTATCAGTCAAATTTGAAAGAATAAAATTGTTTTCAGTCTTTTTTTCCAAATCAAATTATACAAAACATTTTTATGTCAAAACAGCTTATGTTACAGTTATAATTTGTATGTAAATGAGTGTCAAGTGAAATGTATCTAGTAAATTTTGCTCATAGTGATAATTAACATGATAATAAATGGCGTATTATAAGTGAAATTATAAATGTATGTTGAATCTCGTAATATTTTCAAATGCGCACAGTGTGACTTTTTTAGTTTTATTTTTGTTTTTGTTTTTTTTTTTTTTTTTAAATTAACGGATTTAGCATATTATTTAAAAATGTTGTATCTAAAAAAATAAATAAATGAATTTGAAAAGTATAAAAATCACTGCAGTCAATGTTTTACCAATTAACAATAAATTTCTAATACTATATCCCTTAAAAAGTTTTGTGTATCTACTTTAAGTTTTTAATTTCTTAAACTTCTTTGTTGAATAATTAGTATTTTTCAATTTCAAAAAATGTGTTTCTAATTTCGCGCGATAATTCACAACAAGCTAAAACTACGTAATTATAAAATTCCCCTTTTTCTTGCGCTTGACAGAGAACAATATATTCAAATTTTTTTAAGCATTTTAAAAATATGCGATTACTTTTTTTTCCCATTATCAGAGCCCCTGATGTAGCGCAAACCCACATGCTTATAAAGTTATAGGTAGGTATACGATTTAAATCTCTGAAGCGAGAGTCCTTAGTGGAAGTCGGAACTATACAGCATATATATATGCCGGCTTCAATCGCACGCGACGCGGTGTGGAAATTTCGCGCTTGCCTTGCCGGCATGTCCGTTAGATGAACTAATCGAATATTTGAGTGAGGTAAGACCACGTGTTTTGTAAAATGCGACTACCTAAAAAGTTTTTGA
Source organism: Encarsia formosa (assembly GCA_038277355.1). Classification (NCBI taxonomy): domain Eukaryota; kingdom Metazoa; phylum Arthropoda; class Insecta; order Hymenoptera; family Aphelinidae; genus Encarsia; species Encarsia formosa. The sequence continues at coordinate 19,944,826 of CM076184.1, forward strand.
AATCGAGATTGTTGAAGATACATTCATCCATAAATCGAAATTAAAGTTATTATATTATATTTTAAAATTAACAAGAGTAAAACTTGAATTAAATAATTGAGTTTACTATGTGTTTAGTTAAATAAAAAAAATTTGTGCCATCAATAATTTTATCAAAGGTATCAAAAGTATTTCGATTCCTTATAACAAATAAATAAACAATTCAATGACTTTTTTTCAAATTTGATAAAATTATTGAAGAACTTAAATATTTATTACCATTATTTAAAATAGGGCAAAACAATGGTTTACAAAACAGTAACATTGTCTTCAGACTTGGAATCAGAAAAAAAAGCAGTATTAAAAATTTTCAACTCTAAATTTTTCAAAGATTTAGTGAATGAACCAATAACTAAACAGACTTCTAAAAATGCAGTATTATCTGAAAAAATTAGGAAACGAGGAAATGAATTACTTGTAATGAACTCTCACAATTCTTGGATTCATGAACAAGTTTTAAGACTGTACACTGCAAGCGTAGCTGCAGCTGAGAATGACTCAGAATCACTTGCTTTAGCCTATGGTAACAAGTCTGCATTATTAATGCACTTAAAAAAGTATGAGCCCTGTGTTCAAGACATTGAAAAAGCCTTAAAAATAACTAATAATAACAGTTTCAAAATAAAATTGTTGTGTAGAAAAGTAAAGTGTTTGAATACACTAGGATCTAATGAAAATAAAAAAGCCATGAAAGCAGCAGAAAATTTGTTGAAAAAAATTGAAGCAAAAGACTCAAAAAAAACTCTTGAGGATTTAGTGATAAAAACTAGAGCTACATTTATTAATTTAAAAAAATCAAAGCTTCCACTTGTAAATGACAAAATAGTAGATTCATTAAAAGCTTTACACAAAAAACACAAAACAGATGATTTTTCAGGCGTTGAAATAAAATTTAATGAAAAGTATGGAAGGCATTTAGTTGCCACTAAAGATTTTAAACCCGGAGAAGTAATTTATATTGAAAAGCCTTATGTGAAACTTATAGACAACCAAAAGCTGTATGCATATTGCTGTCATTGTTTTAGTGCAACTTGGTCTAATATCCCTTGTGACCATTGCACTTGGATTACGTTTTGTTCAGAAAAATGCAAGAAAACAGCCTGGGATAAATACCATAAATATGAGTGCTCTATATTTAATTATCTGCAGCAAAAAACCGCATATAATACAAAAATAAAATTTGCTGTTAGATGTCTAATTATGGCCATTCAAGAAGCAGGTGGCATTGAAAAACTAAAAACTGAGTTAAAAGCTTTTGATGAATGTGAAGGTAAGATTTTATTACTGCAGCAGTGTATAAATTATTTAAAAATTACACCAATCAATTATTTTATGAGATAGTTTACTATTCATTTTAGATCTTTTCAAAGGTTTTTTCAATGGTAAGAAAATTCAAACTCAAGGTTACAAAACTATTTACAATTTGGCAAAAGATGTTACAGCTGATGAATTGTCAAATCACAAAGTCATTGCTGCAATACTGTTAAAATCAATGGCCACAAATAACTTTTTTTTTGGAAAAAATTTCAGTTGTGAAAAAGTAAAAAATTTTAAGTCTAATGAAAATGCTGTGTTTTTTGGTTCTTTCATTCTGAGACTGACTAAAATAACTCAACTTAATACCCATCAAGTAAATATATTTTTATAATTTTTTAACAAAAGTTGTATTAAAAAGTAAATAAAGACCATATTAATAAAAAATTTTTATAAAATTAGCTTATACTAATAAACTTTTTTAAACAGATTTGGAACAGTAATTATTATTGCAAGAATAGTTCTGACAAAACAACTTGTTGGAAAAATGGGTGTTGCTCAAAAGGAGTTTATATTGCACCAATAACAAGTTTACTCAATCACAGTTGTGATCAAAATGTCAAAAGATGCTACAGCAATGATCATCATGTCATTCTCTATGCAGTGCAGCCAATTAAAAAAGGTTCTCAGGTATGTATAAGTTTTTATATTTTTAAACATTTTTCTGTGATACTTTTTGTTAAAAAAAAAAAATGTTTTAGTTATTCGACTGTTACCAACAAGAATATCATGAACAAAATTTGTCAAGAAGAAAAAGTTTAACAAATAATTACAATTTTATTTGCGATTGTATAGCTTGCCTGAACAAATGGCCTTGTGTTATAAATCTCAGGCATAGTGAAGTAAGTAAAATTAAATTACTATCAGTTTTGCTCTTAAGTATCATGACTAAAGCATTTAAGAATCTTAAAATTTAAATTTTGTTAAATTGAAACTCGCAGCCTCTAAAAATATAAAAATGAAAATGATTTGATTATAAAACATTGAATAAATTTTTTTTTTTATTAACTTGTAACACTTAATGTTTGGTTAAAAAAAGATCATAAATAAGATCATTTCTTTATTTTTATTTACAGGATGCATTGGAATTTTCTGGAAAACAGTTGAAAATTCTAATCCAAGTTCAAGAAGATTTTGAAAAAATATTAAACTCAACAAAGCTTGAACAAATTTTTTGTTTAAGTGAGAAACTTATTCAGAAGTTGGGAAATTCATTAGAAATAATTTCTACAAATTTCAATCAACCTACTGTTCTAAAAATTAGACTTAAATCTTGTTTAAATACAATTTTTGAAAAATTATATGGTATTAATTATAATGTTCCAGAAGAATGTAACTATGATTTATAAATAACAAAGTCATTGGTATTTTGAAGTTTTGGAAATGCAGATTTGCAACCATTTTATACCAAGTTTTATTGTTTATTTAAATTATAAATGATTGCACAGCTGTTACTTAAACTCTATCATGATGAGTTGAAACTAAAATCATGGTCATAATTTGTTACTTTAGGATAAAACTATAAAATATCTCATTTTGTTTGTTGATATAAGTTGATTTAATATAATATATTTTTTTACTAAACAAATTTTTTTTTCTAAACATTTGCTTATCTTCTTTTTTTTTTAACTTTGCAAAAAACACAAATAATATGTGAAACATCACGTAAAGTGATTAAAAAATACATTTATTTTCATTTATATAGTATATAACTTAAAAAAATTTTAAGTTCACAATTATTTATAAATTTAAATAAAAAATACGCAATGTTTTACACTTCTGTTTCACATTTTGAGGAAACGCCGCGGTGCCCGCTAATCGCTATACCTACCCCCACCTGTTACTAAATTGACCTAACCTAACCTATATTGGAGTTTTCGAATCAGCTGTTCTATAGAATTCTAGTTACGATAATGAGATTTTATGGAAAATATCTGTTTTTCTCGTTTTTTTGTGATTAATTTTAAAGCAACGCGTTATTTAAACAGTATATCAAAAAAATTAGTCAAGTATTTATTAATTAAACTCGTGATCAAAATGTTATAATAATTATCTGCCAAAGTCATGTTTTTTCTCTCAAAAAAGTATGTTTTTATGGACTATCATTCACGTAATCAACAGAAGAACTTAAATACTCAGTTAAACTCTACATCGATACAAAAATTCTCAAGGTAAAATAAAGTTTTGTTGCAAAGGTATATGTTTTTTGAGAAATACTTGATGTTTTCTTCAATGATTTGATAAAAAAATTTCCTTGATAATTTATAAGTCCAAAGGATGTATACCCAAAGAGAGCAATACCGATTATATTTTATTTGGAACTGATTTTACTTAAAAAAGTAAGAAACAAAAAATTATGTTAAATTTTTAGTCAGAATACTAGAATTTTTTTTTAAATGAATTGCAATTAGGTATTTCAGTAATTTTCATCATACTGTGAAAGAACAATAAACTGCATGTTTTCTCATAATTCCTTTGTAATTAAAATATATAGTATATAAAATGATTTAAATTAAAAGAAACAATTTTCTTCTTTACAATACAGTGAGTACTGAATTCCAAAAAAGTTTGTTATTATGTTAGATATAACAAGCTTTTCTGGAATTCAAATAAACAAACTAATTAGTTTTAAAAAAAAGTACGCGTTTATATTTTTTTTAAATATTCAATAGAGCTAAACACCAGTAAACATTATAAAAATATAATAAATAACAATGACTTACACTTTTTGCCCCAACAAAATTGTTTTTTATGCAAAAAAAAAAAATTTCCTTATGCTCCGTGTACACCGACGGTTCAACCGCGTCTCGGCTTAACTTATTAGTTCTTGAACTTAGATTTTAAACAAATTTAAACCGAGACGTGGTTGAGCCGCCAGTTTAGACGGGGCATTAGCCGTAAGACGAGGCCCGAGTATTGAGAAATTATTACATTGAGTCAAAGTGGAAAGGGTCCTGGTTCATGAGATAACTGGTTTTTGAAATAATTTGCGCTTAGGTATAATAATTGGATCACTTTCAATTCATTTAGCTTTCTAAAGTTACAACCCTGAATTTTCATGTTTGTCCGACGGATTCGTGTTGAGAACTATCATTGCACAGTATCAGAAATGGAAAAAAAAAAAATTATTAATACAGAGCTTATTATCCTATTATTCTATGAAACAAAAGACCTGAACTTTTATTTTAGAAGAAATTGATTAGAGCAAAAGTATCCTCAAACTTATAATACTTTTTTTTAAATCTAAGTTTCATTGTGACCTCGCAAAAAATTGGTTTTAAAAATCTGTTGGGCAAATATATAAGCGAAAAATAATGGTAATCATAATTTTTTCTTCATATAAATTATGTATAATCATCAGTAAATTTGTATTAAATTTTTGGATTCATGTAAAAAATTGTTTTTATCGATATCGTGTACTTTATGAGCACAAAATAAAAATTTGATTTTTTTTTCTTCTCAATTTCATTAAAATAAAATTTTTCAAGAAATGTAACATTGCTTAAAAGCCTAATTAAAATTTATAAAAAATATATTTGAAAATCAGCCTGAAAATTTCACGAAAGAGAATCTACGGAGCAGCTGCCTGCTTGGCCTTGGCCTCGATCGGCTATTATTATTACTTCAACTACGATCCTCGAAAACGACGAAACTTACAACCAAGTTATGCTCTACCTCGTCATGACTTGCCAACCTACAGTATCCAGGAAGTCGAAAAACACAAAGACTCCAAGAGCGTATGGGTAACAATGGATCGAGGCGTATATGATGTCACCCAGTACATGGAACAGCACCCAGGAGGTGAGGATCTGATCTCTCTGGCCGCTGGTGGTTCACTTGAGTTTTACTGGCACAAGTACCCGTTTCACAGAAATGAAGATGTGATACAAATTCTCGAAAGTATGAGGATTGGAAATTTGGAGCAGCAGGATAGATGTAAAAAACCCAAATTTTGTTAGTAAGATTATTTACTCAATTATTACTGTCGCAGTAAATTCTTTGAGAGTCATTCCAACGATTTTCGAACTTTCGCTGTCGCAGCGGAGTCGGTAAATCTAATCGCCTATTTTTTGGCTAAAAGTACTATCAAATATAAAAGCCTTTTCCCGCAAACCGAAAGACCCTATCTTATTCCTATTTTAAAGTTATAGCCGATTGAAGTAAAAAGTCATCACTGCTGCAAACCAGGATCGACTGACTTCTCCGGACTGTAAAAGATCGCACTGATGACTTTTTTGCTTCAACAACTTTGGTTCTAAAGCGAATTTCTATTTAAAATTTATATATCGTTAAAAAACTCTTGAAATAAGCTATCTTTTGAGCTATCTTAAAAATATATATGGAGCTTTCCATCAGGCAATAATCTGATGTCAAAAATATAATATTAAAAGCTGGCATTCGAAAATAAAGCCAAAAGACAGAACCAAACTTTAGGGTCTTTTTCTACCATATAAAAGCTAATTTTTCCTAAAAGTTGAGACTATTCTATCTTCAGAGAAACGATTACCAAGGGATACCAAATCAGCAAATTTCGACTAAATTGAAAACCTTACATTATAAAATCTCGGAGCCGAAAATTCGTACAGAGTTCTGGTGGGTTACAAAATTTTTGTTCTTCCATTTAAAATATTTGTCAATTTTTTAATACGTAGAAAAAATACATCTAGAAGAGCTGAAGGTGTCCAAAGATACCGAAGTTGTGGGAAAAAGCTTTTATTTAATAGTATTTCCAGCCAAAAAATTGGCGATTAGATTTACTGAGCCCGCTGCGACAGCAAAACTTCGAAAACCGTTGGAATGACCCTTGATTATTTTTGACTACATTTTAATTTTCAGTCCCAAAGATCGATCCGGTAAGCTACAAGTTGGACTTAGTGTTGGGCAACGATGAAAACTCCAAGAAATCTCTGAAATTGGAAGATCTAAAAAAAAACTTTTCAAAGCATTCAATTTCCAGCACTATACCTTGCAAAGTCAAGGAAGGTACGGAGACCACTAAAAGAGGACCAGTGTGGTCTGGTGCGCGCCTTTCCGATGTCTTGAACGAAATAGGTAACAATTATAAGTACAAAATATATATTATCATTCTTACAAAGGGTTCACTTTGAAGTGATTTAAATTCAAGCATTTGGCTTCTTTCTAAGCTTCCTTAAAAAAAAAAATTATTTTTTTTAACTTACAGATTTCAAGAAACAGGATTATGATTTCGTGCGGTTCGAATGTATGGACATATCAAAGTCGGGCTCTCCATACGGATCGAGCATACCCATTGACAAAGCTACTGATCCCGAATTTCAAGTTTTATTGGCTTACGAAATGAATGGAAACGAAATTCCTATCGAACACGGATACCCCGTAAGAGTAGTTATGCCCCAGCTCGCTGGAACTAGAAATGTCAAATGGTTGAATAAAATACGATTTGTTAAAAAAGATTCGTGAAAATATGTACATATTCCAATTATATTTTTGATGTAAATAAAATGCAATTTTGTAAAAAAAGATTTGTAGAGAATAAAATCTGCGAGTCACTTTTCAGAGTCAATAATTCATATAAAGAAGAGTTAATTTTTTAGTAGAATTGAAAAGATCCAATCAAGTACTTATATAAATTTATGAACCTCAAATTATCAAGTATTTTTATTATTTTCTAACTCTTATCAAATTAATTGATCTTTTAGAAGTTGAAAATTTGTCAAAACACTCGATAAAATATTCCCAATAGATTAACGAGTAGATTAAGTTCAGTATAGTATATTATTCCCGCAGGCGAGATGGTTCGGTTTGGCCTCCGAGAGGTTTGCGACCCGAGCCGAAGGCGAGGGTTGCAACGAGGAGGCTAAATCGAACCCTCGAGCCTAAGGGAAATATACTATTTTTCGTCCTTCTAACCGAAAACAAGGGGCGAAGTTCCGATTTTGAGGTTAGAGGGACGAAAAATTAATTTTTTTTTTTTTTTTTTTTTTTTTTTTTTTTTTATTAATTCCTGAAATGACATGGAAAGAAAAGGCAATTTGTTAATTTGTAGTTTTATTTATTAAGGTGTAGCAAAACTTTGCACCACATAATTACTATTAAAAAAAATTTATTGTCGTCTGGACATTTGTCTATTCCGAATCCTGCGTCTCAAGCAATTCATGAACTTGCTGCTTCCAACGTACTTGTGACACTCGCCGCAGTAATGCTTGTGTCCCAAACAGGTGTGAGATACGTAAACCAAGGGTAAACACGGGAAGCAACTAAAACAGTTAGTCACAGTGTTCTCATTTCTGAAATGAATTAGAAACTTTATCATTCTGTAATTTTCTACTTACCACATGAGCGTTGCGATCAAAGCTCCCAAATGTGTCCAACAAGTCGCAGTGGGTAAAACCGCGGTTTTAACCGCGCGCTTGCAAAACGGACATTTTATCGACAAATGATCGCTACCGAAAAGCACCTCATCTTCGGTTTGCCGTATGAGCGCATCGACATCTATTTTTTTCAAAAATTATTATAGTTGATCATTAATTAAAACTTCGAGATCTAATATGCAAATATATGAGCAAAAATGTTAACAATAATTAAAATAAAATAAAATTTAAAAAATATTCAATTAGATAGTTTAGAAGTAAGACTAAACAGAAATTGTTATCAAAAAAACTTAAAAATTAAAAGCCTTGAAGTTTCAATTTTATGATATGGAAATACCACCTTCAATTTTATTGGGATCAGAGTCAGGTTTCCGTTCATTTTCAGCTTTAATTTCATTTAACTCCATAACAAGAATTTCAAAACAAATTCAATCGTCAACAAACCGTTCAAATAAAAAAAGTTCGTATTCTTTAAAAATTTCAATTAAAAAGTTTTTTTTTCAGAAATTTATTTTTTTTACTTTTACTAAATATTTTACGTTCAATAAAACTTTTGTCACTGATTCTTAGAATAACTAAATTTTACTCGAGCAAATAAAAATATTTTCGATTATTATGTTGTTTATTTTTTCGATTAATATTCACTGTAGTTATCGAGTAAATAAAGTTAAAACTTAAAAGATTTTTGTTACTGTGAAAAATAGATAAAAGAACAGTAATCACATCCGAATTCTCCGAGTTCACAAATGAATCTGAGCTTCAAGTTGTTTCTTCAGGAAACAGAGACTCCACAAATTAGTTTGCACTTAGGTATAACAAGATAATCTAATAAGCTTGATGGTTTCTTCCATTAAGCTGGGTTTCACCCTCAAATTAAGGATGATATCGTACTGAGAGAGCATTCTAACAAAACTTAATTTTACAAAAAGAGGTAAAAGTAGTTGAATAAAAATTATGAGTTCTTTTACTGAGAAAATAAAAAATGAAATAAAAGTAATTATACACAATCGAGCATAATATATTTATTATTTGTACAATAGTACCATGTATCTTAATTTTCCGTACATTGCTTACGCCTCTAGCGTCGATATACGTTGCAATAAATTATAAATAATGTTCTATTTGACGCACAGTGCAGCCTTGGCAATTTGATTTCATTACAAAAATTTTATTAATTTATGCCAAGCAGTTTTTTCATTCACTGCAGATCTCACGTATACTGTTATACTCGCTGGCGTACATACATTATTTTATATACAAAATGAGTAATTTTTTTCATATCGCTTCATCCATAGATGCTATGCATCTATAAAATTATTTATTAATTTATTTTATGTAAAAAAATTAAGGACAAAATGCCATACTTTTTTTTTTCGTAAATTTCATTTCGTCATTTTTGTACTGCTTTCCCATTAAAACAAAAAATTTAAAAAAAGTTATCAACCTCGGTTGAAAATCACCACATTTTAATATCATAGTTTCTTTTTTTTATCTATTTTATCTTTCATAATTACAAGTCATGATGAAAAATATTTAATTTTTGTCTACAATTTTCAAATCTGAAAATTTTATATTCTTCTCTTTTGAAATTTGCAGTTAATTTCATCAAATTGTAAACTAGAGTAGCACTATTTAAAAAAACTTTCCACTCTACTCTAAATTTTTGCTATAGGAATCTTGTACGTATTGCACGAAAGCCCCTTTTTAAAGTTTTTCTATACACTTTAATTTAAAATTATTTTCCAAGGAAGACTTTTGCTAGTTACTCAGGGCATAACAAGCATTCCTGTACAAAAACTCTATATCAGATTTGCATTGGGCGTATATTTTTTCCACTTACTAGTAAGAAAAAATAACAATAACATAATATAACTAAGAAATGCAGTTATTACGTCCATGTTTACTCATTGTTTATCAATTAAAGACAGTTAGCATTCATTTTCAAAGTTATAAAACGCTCGGCACACTCACTGCAATCAATTTCAAACGTAAACTAGAAAGCAAATTTTCGAGTCTTAAAAAAAAAAAAAAAAAAAAAAAAAAAAAAAAAAAAATTATGATAAATAAATTATTTAAAATTGTACTAATTGCGAAAAATACTCTAAAAATCTTGTTAGTTTTTCTTATGTACAAAAATTATTTTAACAATACATATTTATCAAACAAAACTCTACACACTTACGATAATTTGAATACACAAATAAACCATCAATTTAGCAAATAAATAAAAAATTTTTTTAAATTTTAAAACAAGTCACTGGTTTCCAAATTTTTTAAAACAATTTTCGATACTTAGCCATTAAAAGCTGTAATTTATGAATTATTGTTTTAAAATAATTAGTTTTTGAAAACTATAATTAAGTTGAAATATTTTTCTTTTCATGATTATTTGGTTAAAACTTATATAATTAAAAATAAAAACTTATTTGGGCTCTTACATAAAAAATTAAGCGATTGAGTAAGACTAGCTATTACTGGAATAACAAAACTTTGCAGAATTAATAAGTGCGGTCGTTGCACATTTGCTTCAATTCACATTAAAAAAGTAATGATTATTCATGATCATTTATAGGCACCCTGCATTTATGGCAACATTCACATACATTCTAAAAAACTAAAAATAGTTCAGACGTATTCATTTTAGTTACTGATTTTCATAGAAAAAGAAGTTTAACACGACAGACGTTGTTTATACTATTATTTGAATTCTACCCTCCGACGTTATTTTCATCACAAATCTTGAAAAGGGCTGCTAATCAGGGAAAAATGTTACTGTACTGATGTATATAAAGTTTTCAACAATTTTATTTTCAATATCAACCACAAGTTTAATTTATTGAAACATTTTTCCCAGATAATTTTGGCAAGAAGCATCCAATGCTTTTTTTTTAACAACAAAACCACCTTGCGATATTTAAAAAACCACATCAAATCGAAGACTTTTAGTTAAATCTAAGACTTTCTTATAATTTTTTTCATTTCAGTTCAATCTTATCGTCAAAATACTAAAATCGTTTACTGAAACTTTTATTGAGTATACTAAACGTTAATCAGTACATAACGTGGTTTTTTAAAAATTGTAAAAGTGCCAGCCTCCTTCAGTCCTTTAATTTGATCGATTTTAAGTCTCTCGTTTTTTTCGTATCACTTATTTGATTTACTATAATTAGCCTATTACGCACTATTATTTACAATGACTCCTGTAAATCGCCTCTGATTTAAAAGAAATATAAATTTAGTGTAGCAAAAACATCGTCAAAATGCGATTTGTAACTTATTTTTCTATTTCATCGACTTTTTTTTCTCATTATTTCATATACTCGTTAGATTCATGTCACAAAATTATACTAAATTAGGCAGTGTATTTTTTCCTTTTTTTTTTGTTAGTACCTAAGCTGCTTTAGTTGTTATTATTATTTTTGCGACACGCTATATTTACGTGAATTTTATAATAACATTCTTTTAACTAATGGCGCTGATTATTTATTTACATTGTATTTGTTTCGTACAATTACGAAGTATTTTTAAGTCCTTTCGCGCAACGTAAAGCTCTGATCGAACCGGACTGTTTAGAAGTATAAAACAACTCAGAATCTTCACGATTTAAGCTATTATCTCATGGTCGCTGGTGATCGGGCGTCGACTTAAGAATGTCAGGTTGGGTAGGAAGGCAGGTTGAACCTAATCAAAAATTATAGTTAGTATTGATTTTTTTTATAAAATAATTTTGAGTTTTGAAAAAAATATTTTGATGAATAAATTACCAGTTCCAGTTTTTAAAGCGGATTTTATGGATCTGTGGGAGCCATTTCTCGTTAAAGTATTCATTTGTGGTGTTCCAGGTAGGGTATGGCCCAAAGCATTCATATAGTCTGCTATTAGTAGTGTAATTTCTAATATCTATAAACAAAAGTAAAATAAAGTTAATTTTGTTTATATTCATTACATAATTTTGAATTATACGTTTTGTTATTTTTTACAGTACGAACCTTAGGTTTGCTCAAAGAAAATATAAGTTTCTGCTCAGCAGCTCCTTCCGCAGCGTCTGGACAAGCCACGAGCATAAAGTCATCCAAGCATCCACCAAATGTAACGATGTTTGTGTAATTGAAACGCGATAAAACAGCCATGGTTTGCAATTCCAGTAACGTAACGCTGTCCTCCGAAACTGCAATCCACACCGTTCCTGGGTCCGGTTGTTTCACCTATTCATAATAAAATACATAATTATAATTTTATTCTTAATTAATGTATCGTTTAAAAAAAGGTTGATTAGTCGTACCTTGGCTTGATACAGCGTGGCACCGAAGAACGGCCACTTTCTTGTGCAGGTCAGGTAAATTCTAACGCAGTCCAGTACATTGCGTCCCTTCAAGGATATCCATTTTTCTTGTAATCTATCTTGTAGCTCCCTGAAAAAGTTTAAACAACTGAAGACTCTGTTTTTGACAGAAAACTTATATTAATAGTTTGTTTGGTTACCTCAATTGGTCCGCATTAATATTAGCACGATACCTGACCGGATAAAATTTATCTAAAGCTTGTAATACTAAATGGTGAGGGTTGCTATTTGGTCCACTACCCCGTGCCTTTTCTGCATTGTACTCTCCGTAATCGATCTGTAAATTATCATACACACATACTTGAGTATACTAAATCATTTTTTGAATCATAGAAGGTACCACAGAAAGAATTTATTTTACCTGTGCCATGAGCGCCGCAAGCTCAAAGGCTAGTTCTCGATTGACCGGGAACTTCCCATGAACAACCTGGTGATTAACCTGGTAGCAGTGCAGAAGACGTTCACGGTCAGTTTCCATTTTGGCGGCGTGCCGCCAGTAGCACCTGGACTTGTAGGTCAGCTGTATGACCCTCGAGTTCTCGAATTTGCCGGATCCTTTTTCGCGCAAAGCTGTTTCCCATTTGGAAATTATATCACATAGCTGAAAGTAATAAAACGTATAATTTTATAACTGTAATTCAGTGAAGTTGAAAAATGGTTCGATAAAAAAATTACAAAAAAACTGCCTCAACTACAGATACATAATTGGAAACAAGAAAAAGGTATAACGCTGATCTGAATACACACAGTGATTTGAAGAAAAAGAAGAAAATTAAATCCAGAAATTCCACTCTACACATAAAAAGAAAAAATACAAAGGGTCCACAAAAATGAATAAAATTTGTAAAAATAACAATAACATATAAGGACTTCGATCTAAAAACAACCTAACTAGATAGGGGAGTTAGGTTGTTTTCAGATCCAAGTCCCCATAATGGAATATGATTTCGAATAGTGAGAAATATAAGTAGGCTAGAGAGGGAGAGGTAATAAAATACCTGGTCCATTACAGAAATCAAAAATTTACAATGATAATGGACCTTGCAAAACATCGTAAACAAAATCTAGGAGACTTTCACAAAATCTTACCTTAGCTTGTAGGTCGATGAAATGTTCGAGATCCTTCTCGATGGGGTCGTCGCTGAAGAGAGTAAAGCCGGACTGGTGAACGTCCCTGCAGCCGATCTCCTGGTTGAGGGTGGCGAGGAACTCCTCGATGGTTGTGCTTCCGTCGAAGCTCACCACCTGGTACGTGCCGTTGAGAAAGTGGACGGGTATGGCGTGGGGCAGCGAGTGGTGGTACGGGTTCTTCAGTAGGATCGAGAGAACCTCCATGCGCGACGGCTTGACCTCCCTGCAGCCGTTCTGAAGCGTTCGCTCGAGCGCGCGCTCGCAGTACGCGGCGTACTTGCCGCATTCCGTTCTGAAATTACATAAATTTTCGTTAATTTGACAAAAGAATCACAAAATAATCATTGGTGATTTTGAAGTGGGTAACCCCTCGCACGTTGGAGCTTTTAGAGATTTTATTATTTAAAAGGATAAAAAAATTCGAATACTCCTTGAAAAAATTTGCTGATATATGTAAATATACGAATCAGCCAGTGTTGAAGCGGGACTCGAACCCGGGACCATCGAAATACTAGACACTCGATCTACTCATTGAACCATCAAATCTGAATATATTTATTTTAATTTTTTTTAAAAGATTTTTCATATTACTGTAAAAAAGGCTTAGAGCTGATAAAATTTATGAACAATCAATAGAACAAAAACAAAATAATTTTGGTCAGTTACATAAATTATAGTTACACTTAGATTTAAAAATAAACATGGTTATAATCTAAAAATTAGTGATGTAGTTATATTTTTCATAATCACAATAAATCACATAATACGTATAAACTTAGAATAAATAATGATTTATAGAATTTTATACTTATTCTCATCAGATACAAAAAAAAAAAATAACAGTTCTTTACTCACTTGGTGTCAGTGTTCCTCTGAAGGTGTAGCTTGAGGTACCACAGCAGCCTGTTGTTCCTGGGCAGGAAAAGCGAGACGGCGAGGGCGAGGAGCTGCCAGCCTTGGACCAGGACGTACTGGGCCGGGTTGGTCTTGCAATCGAGGAGGTTCGCCGAGGAGTGTGCCTGCGCCAAGTTCGAGGAAGGGTGTGAGCTCGACACGGTGGAGGTGGCATCGGCGTTATCACCGCCGGCACCGCCGGTAGCCCCCTGGCCCTGCTGCGAGGTGTCGCAGGTGAAGAGCGACTGGGTCGCGCACAGCAGGAGTTGCTGCAAATTAGCATTGGTATGCTGGCGTACTCGATATGCTTACCCTTTTCTTTTCATTCTTTTTTTTTTTTTTTTTTTTTTTTATTTTACTAATCCCAACTTTTTTTTTTGTTCTCTTTTTTCGAAGGAGAAAAAGTTATCGGACAGCCAACAGTAGCTGCGCGATAAGTTTCTCTGACAAGAGGATGCTGCGATAAGTGGAACGCCGAACTTGACGAAGCTTTGGGAATCGTTTACTTATGCGGATTGATATCTCATGATTATCTTGGGCCTAATAGAGCGATTTACCTTGAACGTTATATGTCATTTTTAGGCAATTATTCCAAAAAAAAAACGGTTTTTAACTAATTTTTTCAATTGATACTCGAATTCTAACGTAATTAAAGAGTTTTATAAGCACGAAATTTTCTTACTTTTTTTGAAATACTTAGTTTTCAATAAGTTTTCAAGAAAATTTTTCATAGATCTACCATTCACGATTCAGATTATTATATACACGCTCTATAGTTTTTTCATATTTAAGGCCAAACTTATCAAAAATGGATCTAAAAATATAACCTGATCAAATTAAAATTCTAAAAATATATTTGATTGAAAATTCATTAAAAAAAAAAAAAAAAAAAATTACAGTTTTCTTTAACTGCATGTAGGCTTTGAGTAAGAGTTTAAAAAAATAATCTTAAAAACAGTTTTTCCCGATAAATGAATTAAAAATGTCAAATTAAATATAAGGTAAATAAAGATATTATAATCTAAAGAAATTTCAGTGATCTAGTTTATTATTAAGCATAAAAAATCAGTCTCCAAAGTTTCGCCAAGATTGGTATTCCACAACATCTCCTTGTGAGAGTTTTTGAATTTATTCACAATGAGAGATGTAGCAATGGACTTTATTCAAAGAAGAGCTTTTGCATGGAAACATGGAACATTTAGATATTGAAGTAATTTTTTTTTACAAAATTTAAATGAATTAGAAAGATAAATAGAATAAAATTTTCTAAAATGAATGAGTTTTTTCACCAGAATTTAATTTAATTTACTTTTTTTTAAGAGTCTTTTATTTTATTTTTATTGAGTAATTTTATAAAATTTTAAATTAATTGATACCTACTTTTTGTTTTTCACATTTTCCCAAATTAATGGTCAGTTGTGAGTTACACATAAATTAAACAATTAATAAAAATGAGTTGTTTTAATCGTTCAGTTCACCAGTTAAGTTTAAAATTTATCATGATTAAAACTTTTCTCCTTAAGTTAGTATTTAAGCTATAATGGGGTCACTTTGAAACCATATGATTGTAATTCAACTGACTGATTGGTAACCAAAAAATACCACCAAATGTAAATTTTAATTTGGTAAGAGATAACATAAAATATTGGCAAATGGAACAATATAAGCATGAACTCAATGAAAAGCTCTAACAAAAAATAATTTTAAAACTGAAAAATTTTCGATAACTTTGAACTGAGCAAAATAAAATTCTAATTAAAAAAATTCTACTTATAATATTTTCCAGCTATCAGTGATAAAATTTTGTGAATAAATTGAAAATATTTGCCACTAAAGATTGAAGTTTCTAAGCATCATTCATGATAAAGTGACAATAAATCGTAGATTAAAAAAATAATAATAGTAAATCCAAAGAGCTAGTTTGGATAGTGAGCTAGAATCAATATTCAAAACAAACTATCAGAAAAGGAAAAAAAATAAAAAGAGAACAAAAAATCAAGAATCTAAAAAGAATGTTTTTTTTTTGTGTGTGATTCATTTTTCATGTACACCAACATACCATTCTGCAAGTGTGCGTGACGCTGAACGTACTTCGATTATTTGTTTAAATAATTTTTTTTTTTTTTTTTTTAATATTATTAATTGTTAGTTGATTGATGTAGATTCAAAGTACGTTCGAATAGCGTAACAGGGCGAAGGGGCTTCGAGTAATATTTAAAAAATATATGAAATTATGAATTTTTCTGAATTTGATGTAGAATAGAGTCAAAAACTCTTGACCTTTCTTATTTTTATTGAATCATTTTTTAAAAAACTTTTATTTTTACTTGAAAAATTCAATAAAAATTATTAAAGAAAATTCGAAAGTTATCAATGAATGTATCACATATTAAAAAATTCAATTAAATTATTAATTTTCAAAAACTTGCTGACATCAAAAGCAGTTATTAAAAACAAAAAAAAAAAATTATTCTGAATAGTGTGTCATTGTCTCTATTCTACGTTGATTTAAATGATAATAGTGTTTGTGATATTTTTGATGTTTTTAGTTGTGAAAAATGTTAAGATATCCATGCAACAAAGTGATGGTAAATATTAGCAATAGCACATTTAAAGCAGCAAATGAAAGTGAAACGTGATCAATGGTTTATAAACTAAAATTATTGTTAATACTTTGTCAAGTATAGTTTATTCTGTTAAGAACTCCAAACTAATTCATGTTAATTGTGATTAGTGGACATTCAACACAAAATTCTACTAATTTCCACCACCATAGCAATTATTTGTTGAAAAACCTGCATTTTAATCAGAAACTGTAGTTCTGAATGGAAGAAATGTCCTGAGATATTTACTTTGATAACTTTTCTTCCAAGAAAAAAAATTTGTTCTCGTTTGCAATAAGAAACATTAGCTTTTATACTTGACCAAGTCCAGGCAATCCACAGTTTTTTATGAATATAACACAACTTTTTCCATATTCAATTAAATTTAAAAATCTGATAAATTTTTTTTTTAATCTTTAATAAATTTGTATTTTTTTTTTTTTTTTAATTCTATGAGTGCAGTAAAAAAAATTTACAATTTACAATCTAATCTTATTTTTTTTTTTTTTTCAATTATGATTGTCACTATCATTCCAAAGTTAAGAAGAAAATATGATTTATTAATTTCAAAGATTAATTTTGAGTGACTCGGTGAAACTGTGCATTGTCTTGTAACATGTGTTTCTTTTGTTAAACAATAAGCAGGACTTACAACGCGCGCAGTGCCCAGCGAGACAAGTTTGGCTGCCTTTTTTACCTGTACACCCAATCGATGCTGCGTGTGACGGCTGGTTTGCTTCACCAAAACGCATATAAACTCCGACTGAAGCTCCGGCTGATCGAGGCACTGCTGAAGCGCGTTTTGAGCCAGCACCACGTGGTAGTCGATGCCAGCCTGCTCTACCGCCACCGACATGAACAGCTGTACAGCCTGAATTAGTACAAAATTCGATTAATACAAGTTTCTTTTCGAAAGAATGGTAAGGGTCAGGGTGCGACTCAGAAATTTGTACGGCTTTAGAGTAAATTTTAACTAACTAAATGGCTTTTACACATAGCTTTGAAACCCCTTTGTCGTTTTGCAAAAAAAAAAAAATAGTAAAAGTACAAAAAGTATTTACAAAAGTAGTTTTTCGCTTTTGTTTAAAATAGCATGGTAAAAGCTGTAACAACTTCCCGCTCGAGACAGACTTCCTACGTTACCTTGAACAATTTTATCGCCTCCGACTGCAGGGTCTCGGACGTGAGACTCGTCAGCGGGCTGGTGATGTTCTCCTTGGAGTGCAGAAGCAGCGGATGCCTCCAGAGCACGCAGTTGGCGTCACCGTCGGTCTCCATGAGCCTCTGCACCAGCTGCTCGTACTGCGTCCCGGCGTTCGGTCCACCACCCGAGACTACGGTCAGGTGATACAGCCAGTTGTCCTTGTCCTGCTTGTGTTGCATAAGGAGGTAGGTCGGACCCTGGTGCGAGGGGAAGATGCCGATGGTTAGCCTTTCGTCGGGCTCCGAGTTCTGCTCCTCGCTGTCGCTGTCCGAGAGGTGCTCCACCTCCTCCACCCTTGCGTCCCGCATATTTATCTGGCCGATGGGGTTCATGTCGTTCGGGCACTTGAAGTAGAGGAACATTTTTCCGATAAGGACGCACCAGCACTTTTTCGCATGGCCGTTCTTGACCTTGGTCAACCAGCCCTGTATCGTTGGTTTATTGTCTTCTCTGCTCAAGAGCAGCTTTGTTGCGTTTCGCCTCTGGACGTTTTGCAAAACTCTTATCCAGTCTTCCATCGTTGCTATACAGTCGGCTGTCAGGTAGTACGTCTTCTTGCCAGTTGCTATTTCGAAGGTTGCAGCTCCCTCGGCTCTGTTTATCCTGTCAAAATCAATCCACATCGTTAGCCGATCTAATTAAAGTGATAGTTTCGTTAATTAAGAGTGACACAAACCTGCAAACATCGTCGAGAAGGATCTGACCCTGGGGCTTACGATTGACGTCGTTCTGGCTCTTCCAGTAGCATAGTGTACCGTTCTTGAGTATGAAGTAGCGCTTCCTCCAGGTTTTGAGCTTGCCACCAAGTTTCGCTAGGTGGCCCGCCTTCTCCAGGGTCTCGATCCGTTTTGGACTTTCGCCAGACACGCGCATTAGTAGACTAGGCATGCTCGACTCCAAGGACGTCGAGCTTAAAGCGTCTGGTGGTATCGCGTAGTCTTCGGATAGGCCGGATTCTAGATAAAGATATTTTACATGATAATGAAAAATTCTCAAATTAAGGAAAAAATAATTATTAGGAGAATGAAGTTTATTAAACTAGATACTAACAGTGAGCGTAAATATATTAAACTGGTTTTCTTGTCTTTAAATAAAATAATCAAATCTAATCATCAGACGTTGAAGCTATTTATTTAAAACAAACAATAAAATAGGTTCCATTATGAATTAATTTTTTATAACTGAATAGATCAATGGTCTACTGTATAAGTAAATGAAAAATTTTCTAGTATCTTTCTACCAAACACACATTGCTTTTTTAGTTTATGCATCAAATCGAAAGTATCAAAATTTTACTACGATGCAAGAGCATTTATTGATTTCAAACTAAAACTCGAATTAAAATGTAAAATCCACCTCGTTTGACGCTCTTGCTGGGCGAGCCGCTCGAGCTTCTCTTGGCCGGGCTCAGGCTGCTGGTGGTCTTGAGGCTCTTCGACGGACTGCTCGCGCTCCCGAGCGACGTGTCGGTGTTGTCGGACGAACTGTTGGTTATCCGCGTGTTCGTCTCGGTCTGGTTCTGGTGGTCCTCGCCGTCCGAACTGTCGTCCGAGCTGTCGCCGAACGGCATCGACCTTATCTGACTAGCTCGACCTATGGAAGAACAATAGTTAGTTTTGATCGTTTGATGTCTCGGTTGGAAAAGAGTTGCGATACGGCACCTTTGACCGTGGCGTAAACAGGCACTGATATATCGCAGTAGCCTTGCATGTTATTGTGCGCGTTCAGGTTGTGACCTCCGGTATGCGAGTGCTTCGAGGACGTCGTGTTCGTGGTGGTCGAGGGCGCGGAGTCGTCGTTCGTCGGGGGTCCAATACCCAGACCACCGTCTGCAACCTGTAATCAAAAACAAAGAATTAAATTTCTAGAGTTTTTTAATTGATTATCTTTTTTTTTTAATTCTTGTTTGCGTCACATTAGGTTGTTTTGAATTGAATTTTAAAGTGAAAGACCTAGAGCTCAATGCAAGCGTACATCATCACAGCACTTTGATCGTTGCTGTTTGAAATTTAATTTTCCAGCACTAGCACAACAAACTACCTTAGAACAAAATTTCTAAACAAATCACCTGGTAAATTTTGGCCTCCCAGCTGGGAAACCGATGCAGCGGCGGGGTCGGCGGCCTCGGCGTCCCGACCTCCTGCTGCTGCGGCTGGTTTTGATTCTGCTGGTCCTGGGCGGCCGCGTTCTGGAGCTGGGTCGTCCAGGCGTTGCCCTCGCGGCTGGGGGTGTAGATCTCGGCGTAGTCGTGTATGGCCTCGTTGCTGCTGGCCGGGCTCTCGCGGCTCAGCGAGTCCGACGCCACCGACGAACCCGCCGCCGTGCCCGGTATGCTGCCCGGTAGCATCACCAAATTCTCCACTGCCGCCGCGAGCTCTTCCGATAGCAGACTGTAAACATACATTTTGTGTAAAACATTTTTTTTTTTAACCACGGTACTTTTCTATGTGAATCGGGTGGATTATACAGTACAAGCTGCGAAAGAAGATGTGAAGTGCGGATGTCGGAGTGGGCAGAGCGCGCGACTCGAAACTCACAGGTTCAATAACAATTTGGCTACTATATTGATTAGTGTTGATTGAGACAAATCATAAAGAATTGGAAAAAAATATTTTTTGATTTATTTGATTTGACAGATACTTTAAATGTTATAATAAATAAAATGAATTTTTTTTTAATTAGTATTAGTAAATAAAAATAATTTACTTTCTATGTGACGGTTGAAATATTTATTTTTATAGTAGATAACATTGAATGTAATATTTATTCGATGACTTTTTTACTTTTTCTTTTGATATCTTTTTCAAACAGAAGTGAGATAAAAATTAGTACCTCATCGTAAAAGCATGTTATTAGATGTTATCAAAAGTCAAACAATCCGTAGGTATTTAGAGCGCGTAACAATCCCATTACAATTGAAAAACTTTATTTTTTTGCCATTTTTTAAGAATTTTGCAGATTCAAAGTTTCATTTTTTAAATCATTAATTAGTGTCGTCAATAATTAGTTTCATAAGTTTACAATAGTCCAAGCTGTACAACGTTTGTCAAATTTTGGTAAGAATTACAGTGGCTCAATCAATTTGAGCGAGGGTTTTCGATCTGATGGCCGTAGGTTCGATTCTGACATTTTTGAAAGAGACTAATATGTATTATGATATCGCAATACAAAGTTTATACTAAAAAAAAAATTCAGAAATAATGGTTAATTCATCTGTATTTTTTTTTTATCGATAATTTTAGAATCTGTTTTAATGAATATGAATTTAATATTTTTCTGTAATGATCCAGATTCAAAGGGCAAGTTTCTTACAAGTACTCAAAATACTGTTAAAAATATTTTTTAACTTTAAAAATAATATTATAGAAATTTTTTTTTACTGAATCAACTGTATAATGAGATAGAAAAAATTTAAAAATTTAAATAAAACTTTCTTGGTTGATCAAAGAATACAATTTTAATAAATGGCAGTACTTATTTTTATCTACTCCTTACGTAATTTTTCCTTTTTTCTAACTAAACTGAAAGCAAATTTAATTTCTTTCATGTATAGTCACATTAAAATTTTAAAAAACCCCACGGTGTTTAAAAAAATAATAAAATTTGAGTTTCGGTAAAGTACGATAGGTAGGCGTGTCGTATTTTAGTTGAAACTCACCTCGAATCCATGTTGGCGTTGTGTCCGGCCGTCCCGATGGTACCGCAGGCCGAGAGGTGTCTCCGATGCCTTGTGGTGACGCCGGTCTGGGGTTCGGCTGCGGCCGAGGCTGCCGCGACCTGAGCACCACCCGAGGCAGCCGCAGCGGAGTTCGAGCTTACCTCGGACGGGGCCGTGCCCTCGAGGCTGTCGGACCTTCTGCGCAGGCTCGGGTCCACCTCGAGCGATAAGGAGGCGCGAGTCGGCAGCTAGAAGTTTTAAGGAAGGAGGTTAGTAACACGTGTGTGGGTGAGTCATCGAACTTGGGAGCGGGGAAGTTTGTTTGGGTGTGAAGCTCGATAATTGGGAAGAAGAACTCATTAAAAGTTGAGGAAGGGGCTGTTTGAGGAGAGTTAAAGCTCGCTTAATGTTTTTGAGTCTGATTAAATGGGCCGAAAAATCTCAATTAACATCGTTTATGAAAGGAATGATAACTTGAGAAAAACTTTTTAAATTGAAGCCGGATTTTTTTGACTAGAATTATGCTCTTCAAAGCTCTTACTTTTTGAAATTAATGTATTTACGTCTAAATACGTTTGAATAGATAAAAAGCTTGTACCAAAGAGCTAACTTGACAAAATTTTTTTATCAGAAGTTAAGTGAGTGTAAATAGGATACAAGCTTGTAACGTGTTTTCGAGTGAATAACAGTAAAAATAAATTATTTAATATAGTACAGCTCACAAAAAGCTCTCTAAACAAAATTAAGGCCGTTTTGGTTAAAAAGTTAACTTTTTAAAAATAGTTAAGTCTTAGGGAAAACTCATAAAAGCTCACTACTTTTGACTTAAAATAAAACAAAAAAGCTCTGAAAAAGCTAGTTAAAAATTATTTCATTTGTTAAAGAATTAAAGCTGACGAAAAACTGAACAATGTACCTAAATCTGTTATAATCTGTGAATGTACTTACTAAATGTTTTCAAATGCGTAGAAACATTACAAAACATTGCTAAAGTAATTGTTGAGTCGGCTTAGATTAAAAAAGCTCTAGAGCTCTGTTGCTTGATAAATAAAAGCACTTTTTTATTTCACGTATTCACCGCTTAAATAGGGTAAAAGCTCTTAAAAGCTACGTTTTTGAGACGGTTAAAATGGAACAAAAAAAGCTCACCCAACATGACTTTATTTCCGCTTAAGTAGGGTAAAAGCTCACTTCAAGCAGACCAACTTATTTTTAAAAATTTACTCGATGAAATTCAACTTCCCGGTAAGAGATCTTATTACAGGATAAAACCGTGAGCATGCGGAGAGACGAGGGAAGGGAATTTTCCAGAATTTTATACAGAAGAAAGGAGATTAAAGCTTACCGGCGGTCTCAATCCGATGTTGGTTATGTGATTTCGCAGAAGCTCGAGCTGCTGGTTGCACTTGTTGTTCTGCTCGCGTAGGTGTTGGTTCTGCTGCTCGAGCTCGCGCAGCTTGTTCGTCACCCACTCCTTGATCCGGGCGGCTTTCGCCTCGACCTGACGAGCGTCTTGCAGTCTGAGCTGGCGCTGTAAATCGCAAAAAAATGTCACGTTTTCCAGCTACCAAATTGGGTTACGGTAATGAAGAGAAAGACCCTATTTTTACTTCCCTTCCTACTTCTTTTTTTTTTTTTTACTATCGGGTGCGGTCGGGAATAGGTAAGAAATTGGATAGTTTTGTTACAAAAGTCAATTTCATTCAGCGGTCAAAGGACTCTAACGTCATTATGTGCGTAAAACGACATTTTAACTGCTTTTTTATGCTCGCAAGCGAATAAATTCATATTATTTTCATCGTACATAATAGAAGAATTACGGGAAGATTATATTTTAAGAATTTGTTTCACAAAATTTAACTATGTTGTATTATTATAAAAACGACTCATTTGTAAAAGCTAAAGTGGCTCAACCGATTCGTCTGCGAGCTTTCGAGCCGAGGACCTATAGGTTCGATTCTGACATTATTCCGAAAAGACGAAACTGCTCAATATGATCTGATGTATGTCTTAGAAATTCAAAAAAAAATTTTTTTTCTTTAAAAAGTGTTCAAGCTTTTTTATCGAAAAAAATAAATACTTTTTTGCAACTATTTAAAAAAAATCCAATCAAAAATTAAAAAAAAGGTTTTTATAATAAAAATACCGTTACAAAAGGTCAATCTATAATGAAATATTTTTATAAAATTGATTTTTCAGTATTATTTTGAATTTCTACCACTTAAAAAGTTGAAGCCCAAGCTTATTGTTTTTTTACCTACAAAATTCCGTTAGTTACACGCTATCAAATAAGTATTTTATTACACATTTAATTTAACTTGAAATTGGAAGAGTAAGAGCCGCACAGTGGTACGAAACAAATAAGATAACGAGCTTTATGATTTTGATTAAATAACTTAAGTATGTTAAATATCATAAGTATGTTACTTCATTCTTTATCAATTTTTTATGCTATAAATAATAAGTCTAAGAACGATATTTTTATAAAATTTTACCGATTTTTGATAAAAAAACAAGTCCAATATTAATTCAGAATGAACTATAATAATAAAAAATGCTTTCACATAAGGTTTTTTTTTTTTTTTTTACAAAATGTCAATTCAAACAGCGAAAAGAGATAAAAATAAAAAATAATTTAAAACCGAGCACCGAAACGTAAAATCTAGAATTTATCAGGCCCCACCGAGGGCCCCACTGTAATGAAAAAAGAAAGAAAAAATAGTTAAAAAGTGTTACCTGTTCCTCGACCTGTGTCTCTAGCTTGGAGATGCAGGCGCAGTGCGGGTCGTCGTTGTTCTTGTCATTCTGCAGGGTGGCGGCCGAGGTGGAGGGCTGGAGCAGGTTGGTCGTCGACTCGACCCCGGTCAGGCTGCCGGCGGCGCTGGTGGTGGTGCTGCTGCTCAGACAGTACTCACCCTTCACCAGCCGCTCCTCCATCATCCGTACCTATTCATCACCACCACAAATTTCGCATTAGTCACTTTTGCAATGCCCGCGTCCTTATCCTTACTATCGCTATTTATAATGCTTATGCTAGAACTCGAGCGAGCTGTCACGATTTTTCAGGGGAGAAGCCTGGCTTATCTCGGGAGAAAAGTTTCGGGTCTTAGCCGAAGTAGAACTTTTTAAAAACGAAGAGAGCACTTTTTTAAAGAACGAGGTTGCGGCTAACTTTTCGAGTGTTTCAATGAAATTTGTTTCGGAGATATGAAACTTGGTACCGCGGATTTGGATTTTTTCAACCGAGATGAAAAAAAAATTTTTTTTAGTGTTTTGTTAGAAATTTTTAACTGGACCCATTTCATGAATCCTTACAACGATTTTAATAGTTATTGGAATGATTCGATAATTCTTGGACCACGTTTTATTTATTTATAACTTCAAAACTATTTAAAGGTTTGCAATAATACCGACAGAGACTATTTTTAAAGGGTATTTCAGTATAATCAAGCTAAAAAAACAAATATTCCGTTTTCTTGAAGTTTAATCAGATGTAGAAAAATAGGTAAAACGAGATAGTTGAAACTTCTAAAAAACTACCAGCAAATCGATCATTTGGCTTTTATTTCTGATTGGGTAAGTGATCTTTTCATAACTTAATAATACCAATTATTATATTTTTCATTAATTTTTGAAGAAAAAAAAAAAATTATTTTAGTTTATTATTTCTTCGACGTCCTTTGAAAGTAGAATTATCGAAAAGTCTGATTCTAGAGCATGTTTTGTAGTAAACATCATTACAGACAAAAATACATATTTCTTATACCAAAAATTTATTTCCAATATAAGACCAGTAAATTCATCACGTGCTAATTTTTTAAACTGTCGTGTTCTGATTCTCAATTCTCAAAATTTACTAAAAAATGGCAAATGATTTCAAGTGACTCATGCCATACAAAAAAATTAATTCGCGATGAAATCGTGACACTTCACTATGTGTATACATACGAGATGTGCCATGTCGCTGAGATTCGGATCTAAAATTAAATTTTTTTTTCCTCGAAAGCAGATACTTTATTTTTACGACGAGTCCTCGCGAGTTCAGTAATTCATAAGGCTTTGTCAAAACTTTACGGCTCGTAAAACCCGCCAGACTCCTCCTTCGCAGCGACCCAGCACTCTCTCGAAACTATCTCCGATTTATAGTCTAAAAAAGAAACCTCGAGTGTCACAGCACGATTGGCAGATGCAGGACTCTTAAATATGTATGATCTAACTTCATGCAAAACACTACGCTAATAAAAAAAAAAAAATCACTAAATCGTAAAATATATATATAGCCGTGTGGGTGTACTACTGTACCTTTTCCTTAACATACGTAATATGCTCATAATTCGTTGATGACATTATACATCAGGCCAACAAAGCTTTAACCAAAAGAAAGTTCCAAACATTTAAGTCAAAAAACGGGCTTTTATTGTTTAAAAAGTAAAAAATAAAATAAAAAATGTGTCATGATGCGAGCCTCGTTGAGTGTAGTCACGTGTTTATTAAATTTAGACAAGTGTGTGCATTTTGCCCCGTACACAGCTGTGCGTAAAAATCGATCGGGCCCTGCGAGAGAGAGTATCCCTTAGCACATGGCGCCCCGAAGGAAGGGGGAGGGTCGAGGGTGTGCTAAGGGTAGGGAAAAATCAATACGCCGGTGGTTATCCCCTTTTTTACTCCGGGGGGAAGGTTCGAGTGGCCCCTTTTTTTCTACATCGAGTTCCCTAATTAGCCTTGGAGCCCACAAATTAGTCCCACATCTATTGGGGTGAAATCGGTCACCCTTGGCTCATACTTACTAATCATTATCGGGCACTGTGTTTACAATAAAAATACTCACACTTTCGGCTCGATTAGTTTTTTAGCGGGGGTTTTAAATATAATATCGCAGACTGCGGTGTCTCTTTAAAGGACCGCAGCCGTCGTCGTGCGGCGGGTCTGGAGTCGCAGCTCTAAATCCGTCCTCCTCCAAAATAGAAGCCCCTTCGCTCCCCAAAAATAATCCGGCACTCTTATCACACAGCACACACTCACCGTTAAATCGACACTCCATGGTCGTTCGTCCTGGCGATTAGGAAAACCAGACCGCACACAAAGTCGTAGTTTGATAAAAAAAAAAAAGCTCGCGGATCCACAGAAGCGTCCGCTCCGTGCGAGATCGAAGATAGCTCTGGTAAAACGCGCCGGCAGTCGGCGCGAGCAGACTGGGGGGGGGGGGTGAGTCATAGCTGGCGGACGGCCAAGAGAGGGGGTGGGTGGGGGGGAAGGGAGACGCCCGCCCGTCGGTCTGTTGTGAGTGTGCAGGAACGGAACGCACCGTTGTATAGCGAGTGCCTCCAGATCGCTTAAAATTTTCTTCTCGAGGAACACCGCACTCGAGAAGAGGAGGGAGGGAGTTGTTCCGAGATGACGAGTGGATCATTGGGGGACTAAAAGGTGCAATAATGGCTTTTTTCGTTTGAGGGTGAACTTGAAATTCCAAGAGGGTGGTTGAGCAGAGGGTGGGATTTTGAATTTTTGAAGTGTTCTGATTGTGAGAATAGTTATACGGATGGTTACGAATCACTTTTTTGGGATGTGCCCTGACCGAGAAATTGAGGATTCTTTGCAAATTCAACAAAAGAGATCTTGTTTGAAAACAATATTTAAATTTTAGTGACAAATTTCAAAGTAATCTTCTGTTTTGTGTTTTAAAAGTAATTCTTCTGATTGGAAAGTACAAATCACTTATTTTGAGACTTATTTTGAATAATTTGAAAAACTAGAAAAAAAAGATAAGTCGCAGAGTATCCAAAAACTAATCACAAATTAAAAATTCACATACATCATTCTTGATCGCACTCGACCTCGAAATTTTAGTTGCAAGAAGCCAAAAATTTTCATCGGATGAATAAATCAATGGAAAAAATAAAAAATCATTTATCGATCAAACTTGAGTATTTACCAAATTTAGTACTTTGAAAGTCATATTTGAATCTTCAAAAACTTTCGTGAAATTGAGTTAAAAGTTTTTCACGAGAATAAAAATAGTAACTCGTGCATGGTGATCTTTCACTTTCTAACAATTTAGTTCCGCTACGACGTGAAATTGATTCGGAAAAAGGTTACGAAGACGACTGAGTCATTCTGTTTGTGTTGGATAAGTGACATTGATATCCAAGATGATTCGTAAGTAAAAACGATGAATCACACCGGGAACATCGAATAATTACATCGAATTAGCCTCACTGTGATAATAATGGAGCGAATTCGAAATTAATGAAGCCGCAAATGAGAAACTAATTTGAGATTGCTGGATCTCGGTTTAATTAAAAATATTTATTGCCATTTAAATATTGAAATTTAAATTCAAATTCAAAATTCAAATTTAATTATATTGAATAGTATATTACTTAACTAGGCAGTATGAATGGGAAACGTCTCAGATCGCATGAAATTGTCGTCCGAGGCGTAGCCGAGTGTGACAAACATGTGATCTGAGACCTTCCCATTCAGGTGCCTAGTTGAGTATGCTATTTTTCCGCACGACGGCGCCGGGAAGCGCTACTGACTGTAGCGGCAGCGGCAGGGAAGTAGCGCTTCCCGGCCGGAGTGCGGAAAAAAAATTTTTTTTACTCTCACAATTAATAAAGGCTGTAGTATACATTCAAAAAGAAAAGAAAAGAAAATAGTTTTATATTGATTTTGATTTGATTTTGATTTATTTATTAATTGTACATTATGTTGTACAAAATTGATGACTGTAAACATTGTTCAAAACTACTCAAATCTTGGATTGATGATAAACAAAGTTCTCGTTGTAATAATTTATAAATAAAATAACTGATAAGAACAACTGTAAACTTGTGATAAAATAGATTTTTAATTTTAAAGAAATCAAGTGTGTCACTAAAAAGTGCTCCTAACGGCCCATTTTAAAAACAAAAACTGTCACAAAGATCAAGAAAGAGAACTTTTTAAAGGACACATAAATTCTCAAAAAAACCCTCACGTAATCCGCTGCGCCAAAAACTTAGTTTTTCCGGAAACTTTCGCGACGCGGCGGTAATAAATCGCAAACAGAAACGCAATTTAAAACATCAAACAGAGACCGGCGGCGGGGCGTCCCGACAAATCTGGGCAAATCCCGATACAAGCCATGGCAACAAATCCTGGGTCGAGCCGCATCATCGACAAATCCATCCCCACCTACGCTAGCCGAGGGGGTAAATTTGATCAAACTTTCATCCCCCTCCCCCGAGTTCTTCCTTCGTTTATGCGGGGCCACGAACCCCCGAGATTTTCGCGCTTATTTTTTTTCAACGGGGATTTACAAAAGAGGTCGTTTAGGGGAAGGGTGGACGGGGAGAATTACGATGATTTGTTCGAAAGGATCGACTTGTCGATTTTCCAGCGGGGGCGGATGATGACTTGATTCCGAAAGGGCGCGGGATTACTCGAATTGTTTGTTTGACGCTGAGAATTAAGACGTGGGGTTTTTTAAGGACGTGCGTGAGTGTGAAAGATCGATTCGATGATCTAGATTGAAGATGTTTGATAATTTACGAATTTGTACACTTGTTTGAATACTTGTAAAAAGGTTTTATACAAACTAAATCAAATTGAGTTTTTAGTTTATACGTAAATAATTTTATAATTAGTTATTTTTTAAATTGTTGAACTTTAAATTTTAATTTTATTTCTGTTTATGGTTTGTTTTGACTGTTGTGATGCCAAAGAAAAAATTGATTGATTTATCGCGATTAAAAAATTATAAAAATTTAGTGATTACTAAACTTAAATCTCGACTTAAATACTTGTTTGATTGATTTATCTTTTAAATTAAAACAAAACAAAATTCAATTTGATAAAACTGTGCCATAAAATTTTTCATTGAAACTCTGTATACTATTTAAATAAAGCTTTTTTTTTTTAAGTTTGTATTTAAAATTAAAGATTTATTTTCATTAAATTAAAATACTTGAAAAAAAACTTCATTCAAGTATTTTTCTTTGATCATGAATAGAATAAAATAAATTACATCAATTACAATAAATATATATATTTTGTATCAATATTTATATTGTACAAGCTTTTGATTAAAATTTAGTGATTATACTAAACTCAAATACTTGTTTGATTTATCTTTAAAATTATAACAAAACAATTTAATTTACTAAAATTTTGCCATCAAATTTTTGATTGAAACTCTATATATTATTTAAATAAAGCTTTTTTTAAAGTTTGGGTTTTTTAAAGTACAGGTTTATTTTCATTAAATTTAAATAATTGAAAAAAAAAAATTTTTTCAATTAATTTTCTTTGGTCATGAATAGGATAAACTAAATTAAATTAATCGCAATAAACATATATATTCTGTATAAATATTTATATTGTCCAAGACTTTTTAAAATAGTGGCTACCAAACAATAAATCAGTAATTCAATAGAATTAAAAAATAAAACCTAAGGTAAATATTTTACCCAGACCAAATCCGACTTTCTATTAACACAAAAGTAAAAATCAAGCAAAGCTAATAAACCATAAAATAAAATGACGAGTCAATCCTCCCGACCAAAAGAAAAACTCCCGTCCCAACGATTGATCACTTCGCAACTCCATCAACATATCCGGGGGGAGAGGAGGAGAACGGTGAATGCATAAATATTCAACGAATGTAAACGAGAAACACAGTAGCGGAGACAGTAGACTATATAGCCCACGCTCGAATAAATGGCGTGTACGAAATTGTAACACGGACTCGGTGTAAGATATCGCCGTAAAACGAAGAGAAAAAAGAATCCCACCTGGCGCCCTGCCAGCACAATAAGACCAAAAGAAGCTCGTGATTACAGGTGTTCGGGCCAATCGGGTACGTGGGCGGGTGAAGAAAGAGATTTTTTTTTGGGGAATGGCGCGGACGAGTTGATTATTTACTAAATTGATTCGACCTATTTTTTTTTAGGTCACTTACTCGCAATGGTACGTTTGCTTGGAAAATTTATTGAAACGCATGAAAATTTCAGAGTTTGGGCGTGCGAGTTTTTCGGAAAACATAAAATTTCTACCGCAAATGTTTTTTGTTTTATTATTGACGACGCAAGCATTTTAGAAATGACAAGTTTCCTTATAATAGTTTTGCTGCAATGGCAATAAAATTAATGCACAAAGTAGTAACTTATCGTAAAAACATTTAAACAACCGCAGTTAATAAGTTATCGAAACAAATATAAAGTAACAAATTTTTTTTGCAAAACATCGTTAAATTTCTATGATTTAAAATAATTTATTTTCAAAAGAGTCATCGTCAGAAAAAATTAAGACCATTTAAACAAAATCGAAATCTTCTTCATTTAAATGATTAGAAACTAGTACTTGTTAAAATCATAAATTAACAATTATGTAAAAATAGAAGTATCATTTGCTTGACTTTTAATGAAGTGGGAAAAAATCAATTAAATTAATACTATTGGCCCATTAATGTTAATATTGAAGTCCAATAGTTGTTCTTAGTATTGTATTAATATTGAGCCTCAATACAATACAATACAATACGAATGCAAACATTGTTCCATTGATGAAACTCTAATATTAAAACAACGCTACAAATTAACTTGATGAAAATCAATGTTTATCTAAAAACCAACCTCGATAATTTTTAATTATCAAAATGAAAATTAGTCTGTAAACAATCGATGACAGCAGTCATTTCCAATGAAAAACATTGTTTTCATCGCAATTATCATAACTACTACAACAACTGCAGGCTGGTACCACAGGAGAAACCTGTGAAGGGCGTAATGCGGTTACGATCAAAAACCAATATAAAATCAATCCGCGTATGAACGTACGCCGCGGTAGCAGGATTCGATTAGACGCGGGCGTCGTACCCACGATCCATAAGGCCGCGTCTAAGGTCAACGACTGTCTAGAGTCGAATGACCGCTCGCTCGTTCGCGTCCATCCATCTATCCACCTGCGTGCCGACAATCCCAGCTATTTTCTCATTTCTCTCCGACTTCGAGCGACGATCGACTAAGTTTCAGCGGACTTTTTTTTTTTTTTTTTTTTGGTTCGGGGAAATTGGATTTGTTTTTAAATATGCGCTGGGTAGTTTGGGGAATGTTCAGATGAGTCTGGCTAGCGTCAGGAAGAGTGGGTTGAGGGTCTGAATTTGATCGAGTTTGTAATTGAGTGGAAACTAATTGTGAAGTGTAGTATTCGGGTGGGATACGAAGATTTGATTCGGTTTTTATCAGGGGGCAGAATTGCAGAACATGTATATAGCTTGAAGTGATTACTTTAAAATTTTATATGAGTGGAAAATATTATTATTTTAGAGTTCCTAAATAATGTGTGGTTATTTACAAATATTTTTTGAAAAATATTTGTAAGGTAATGTGTTGAAAAGATCAGTGCGCCTAACTACTGATTACCGCGGGTTGATTCCTTATGCCAAAATGATTATTCGGAGATATATAAAATTTACTGAAACCCGGAAAATACGGTTTTGGTGCAGAAGAACTAGAGTTTTATATCTTTTCAAACCTTTCATGAAAAACAATAGTTAAAAAAAGAAAAAAAAAGTTTATTGACAATTTTTTTAGTTTGAATTTGAAAGAACCTATTTAAAAAAAATTTTCTCCATAAAATAACGTAAAAGACTGTCTCGAAATCATCGGGAAAAATATTAACTTCAAGCATTAAAGTCCTCAGTTAGAAAAAATGATTACTGAATAATTTAATTTGAAATAAAATGTAAACTCTTATAAGGTCTTTATAAAAAATCCACTGAAAATTAATTTATTATTTATTATGAGAATAGAATTATGATATGTTAAAAATTTTATTTCATTTTGTTGATAGTTTCCCTTATGTAAGAGCTGAATTCAAGCTACATTTTTAAAGCTACAGTTCGATACTATAATAGAAGGATTTGAAAATGTTTAAAAAATAAACTCTGATGTAACTAATATTTTTACTATTCAACATTTTTTACTTCAACGAAGTCGGTGATTTTACCGGCTTTTATTACACGGTTATACTAGTGAACCAGTTCTTTAGCACAATATTTTAGTTAAATTGCGCAATAAAAAATTTAATCCATACTTCACACCTTATTGTTCAAATAAATTTAACACAATAATCATTCTTAGAGTTTTTAATTTCGTCAACTTGTAATATTTTTTCAAATTTTGTATGTATTAAAAAAAAGTATAATGTTAACAATGAATTCAGGTATAGTAAACACACTCAAAAACGACATCAAATTACCCCATTCTCACTCACTCCGGATTAATTTCAGTCTGGCACAGCTACTGAAAATCTTTCGCACGAAGGCTCAATAACACTCGAGCTGGGAAAAAATAAAAATCCATCCCCGCTCAAAACATAAATAAAAGAGGCTCCACAAAGAAGCCGGCTTGGCTGAACCCTCGCATCACACGCTTGCATAGTCAAAGTCTCGACCGATTCGTTTAACTCGTGATTCTTAACGGCGTTAAAAAGTCACGAAGGGAGCACCGACTCTGGCCTCTTGCCAGCTTCTTTTTTTTTTATTAAATTTTCAGGATGCCCCCCCCCCCCTGGACGATTCGATTAAAACGATAAAACACCTTTTTCTTCGCGTCGTGAATGATAATTAGTTTTTTTCAGCGGTGCGATAAGTGATATTTATCACTCGAGTTTGGCCCTGACCGTTTTCGTACGTGTTCATTGTCGAGGAAAAAACTGGGTTAAGTTTTTGAGAATATTAAATTCGGCTTTTTCATTTATGTTTGCTTAAAAGAAAAATGAAAATTTTTTTTTATTACGGTTTTTATAGTCTGAGGCGAATAAAAACAAGATTAGTGGCTTGACATTTTGGCGTTTCAATATATAAATATCCAAACAACTTATTTATTTATTAGTACACACTAAATTTTAAGCAACAATAGGTGAGGTAAGAATAATTTGAAATACTCGAAAATTCGTAATACCAAAATAGAAAAATAAGAAAAATTTTTTGACGTAAAATATCGGTTGAAGTTTCACGTCAATTACGTGCTTATTTTTGACGCCCCGTGCCTTTTTAAAAAATAATTGCTCCGAATCAAAGCCACTGCACTCGAAGTGTTTTTTTTTTTTCACCGCACCTCTCTCTTATCCCACTCCAGGGTTTAAATATTCCATCCACTTTTTTATCCGTACCAACCCACTTCAATTAAATTTAGAAACGTACAAAATCTCAACTCTCCACCAACTGAAAAATTCATAATTATTCAACCGAAAAACCATCAAACTAATGGCCCGAAAAGTCTCCTTGAATATTTAATCTCATCAGCTGCACCTGAAATCTCCTAATTTTAACGATCCTTTGTTCCTCCAGTACGTCGTTGACGTAACATCGCAATCCCGATTAAAAAATTCATTCGACGCTTACACTGACCGCGCACTCGTCATCCCAACACTCGGTTATTCCAAAAACATCATTTTTTTTTATTTCGCACGCCAGCGCGAGGAAAGTGAAAATCGCGTACACACACAAACACACACAGAAAGAGCCCCCCGCAACCCGCAGCAAGCAACCCCCGCCGATCGATGAGAAAGCAGCAGCCTCGCGGGCGCCCCCACTTTTGAGTATTCAATTATAAAAGTGTGTGTGTGCATGTGTGTGTGTGTATGTGTGAGAGAGATTGTTATGCTCGGCAATAAAAAACTATGATAATAAATGCACACAACAAAAGCCTGCGAGTGTGTGGTTGGTAACAGTGTCATAGTATCGTCACTCGATGTTCCGAGGCTCGCGTTGAGGGGATCTGCTGCAGCGTGCCCCTCAAGTCCAGCTCCAAAAACTTACTCGTGTTTATACGACCAAGCTCCTCGTCACAACGACACATGTGAGCACGTCACACACAAAAACCACGTAATCACAAAGCTACCGTAGACTACTCCTCCCCCACTCAGCGAAGAAGAAGAGGAGGAAGAAGAACGAAAATAATAAACAAAATAAAACAAACAACGAGGTACGAGTTCCCGAAAGCCCGAGAACCGGGAGAGCTTTGTGTCAAACGGGCGTAATTGATAACCCCGCTTGACTTCTTGTTGTTTTGAGCTACTGCGACGAGCGGCGCTGCTGATGCTGCTGCTACCGACGACACCGGCAGCGGCACCGAGGACCGCCCGGACATAACGGAACTGTTTGGACTTTACGAATCTTAGTTTCGGGGGTCTTTTCGCGGTGCACCGGGAGGTTGAATCAATGTGCAAGACCGACGCGGCCTACGAGGCTTTAACCTCCTTCTTTTTTTCGCACCTTCATACTTGGGGACTCGGTTTGGGAGATGCCTGGCGCCATCTACCGGGGGGTGGGAGAGCTGACGGAGGGTGGCCGTCGGTAATACCGGGTTCCGGTTTGCGGGTAGGGGGTTGATGACCTTGCGCGGGCTCACGGATGGTTGGAGTCAGCTGATAAAATAGGAACGCTCGAAAGTTTCGTAAGGGGGGGTGTGACTTGTGGGAAGTTTACTTATTGCTCGTGACTAAATAGTAAATTCTATACGAAAAGTTGTTGTAACTACACACATAACTATCAATGTTACTATAAAATATGAATTTATTTATTATTGTAACTATAATTTTTTTATCTATAAATAATCATATTTTACTATTATCTGTAGAATTGCCCTTTGTTTAGTCAACAGAAATTTCATTCGTACATTTAAAGAAATATTATAAAATGCTTTTGATAGTTTTTATTTTATTTTGAATTATTTGGAAATTGTATTAATTGCATGTAAGTTTTATTATGCTTACTACCCTGCTAATTATGTTATTATACATATTATAATTATAATTTTAATTATAATATGTATTAATTTTGTATTGTACCATCTAGTTCCTACGAATTACAAGTAGCTGTTATTGTAAATTGAACTTATAAATAATATTGAAAATAAAATAATCTATAGCATTACATACTAATTTTATTATTGATAATAAATTTAAGAAAGTCTATACAAGTGCTAGGCATTAATGTACTTTATGTGATAGTTAATACACAAATTAATAAATAATAATAATAATAATAATAATAATATAAAAAAGTTTTTAAAAAACTGGAACCTAATTGCAAAACAAACTTTTCTCGTAGTCGCTTTCAAACTAGAAAACAAAAACTCGCACTACCTCGTAAAATACAGAGAGCAACAAAAATTTAACGTTCGTAGTAAACAATGCGGCTAACCAAAGCGCATATTCAAATGAACAAACAGTTGGCGCAAACATCATCGGCGGTCGGTAAACAGAGCTCGGAGTTTACGAGTCGCGGGTTAGCTGGCGCTGGGGGCGCGGTTTCGGGGTAGCCGCGATAATAAAACACCGTGGGAAAACCGTGGGAACGAGTGGGCACGTACATGTAAATACGTCGATCGAGCTTGCGCGCAAGCTCTCGTGGCCCCCGTAACTCTCCCATCGAGTGGGCAAAGCCTTCTGCTACTCACCTGAAAGCTCGTATGTTAAGGATATAGTTTTACCTAATAAGGTACAGTGTAGGACTCGTGAGTTCTCAACTTTGAGTCATGAAAAATAATGACCATTTTTTCAATGGTTTTGGATTTCAGAGTCCTTACATATAAGTTCAAAGACTCGAATTTTTGGACTAATGAGTTTGTCTCCAGACTCAGACTCAGATGCATCTGTCATTTAAGCTGTGCACTCGAGGTTTAAAGATATCTTTGCAAGCTCACCTTGTCCTCGGCCTCATCAGCACGGCCCTCCGCCTCCAGGACCCGCTGCTCGAGCTCCGACAACTGAAATCATAAAAAAACAACGTTATCATCATTACAATTCATCCTGTACAAAAAAAAGGGGGGTGGAATCAATAAAGCTCCCGTTTCAGCACCCGAACTCGGGTATCATTCGGCTCACGACCTCGCATCCATCATCGAGGCATCCCCCTTAAATAATAAATAAGCACCAAAGGTCTAATCGCGTTATTGGCCACAAATCTCTTTCTTTCTTCCGGCGCGATGAGGTTTTGTTTTAACGCGGGGTGTGTGTACGTGCGCGAGCGCTTCTTGGGGGAGGAGGCAGTAATGGGTAGGAGCACCGGCTGAGGGCCAAATTGAGGTGGCGGGAAAATTTAATTGTCCCGCGGTATTTCCGGAGATGAAGCGGTGCAACTGCCGCCGCCCTGCACGAGAAATTTCCCTGAATTTATGAGACGAGGAGAATTGTTTCAAATTGGTGCCCGGGCTTTTGGCTTTGTCTTCGAGATTGCGGAACTTTCGTGGGAGGATAGTGCTTTGTTGAATTTTTAACTTTTAATAAATTGAATTTTCCGATGGAGGGTATACGTTCTGAATCTTTAGATTGTCGAGAAAGTGTGATAGATTTTTTCTGACTTTCGAGAGAATTAAGCTTGTAAACAAGATTCATTGACGATGGGGAAATTTTATAGGGCTCAGATCAATGTTTGAGTATCTAAATGAACTGTGTACAGGCTAAGACTCTTTTGAAAAAGAGTTTTAATTTCTTACAGATAAATTGGATGTATAAAATCCTTATAAAATCTACTGTTTAAAATATATTCAATATGTTGAAATACATTTTTCACTATTCAAATCCATTATAATTAATAATAATAGTGAAAATTTACTTTCAGTTTTGGATTAAAATCAAAATGTCTTTTTATTGGTATAAAAAGGATTGGTTAACGTTGGAGATATCATTTAAAATCAAAAGTTCTATATTCAAGTTTGTGCTACATACATAATTAAAAATCCCTTAAAAATATATTTTGCTGAACTATAACTCAAAAAAGATTGTAATTTGAATTTTGAAAAAATATATACATTACGAGAGGAAAGAATTCCACATTATCGTCGTAAATCGTGTAAATATAAATCTTTCGTTTGAACAATCCAAACTGCGTAGAGGATCGATCGGGCGTAAAATAAGGGTCGGAGAGAGTACAGCACATCACGGAAATATCGTTAAATTTGATGCCTCTCCGCGCGCTTACGACCCACATATCTCGTAAAGGCTCCGCGTAGGCGAAATCGCATCTCTCGCGCATATAAATATGAATTTACATCGGTTATCCTCGGAGCGCTGACGCTGCCCCCTGCCACGTGTGTTTTAACGCGTGACGAGGCTTTAATAAGTTAAGACTGATCTGGCTGAAGCTTATTTCGATTCACATTTTACGTGTCGGGTTACGTAGTGGGTGGGTTATTTTGATTTTTATACGATTTTTTTCAAGGTGATTTGAGAGTATATCTAAAAATACTACTAACGGATTATATTATTTTGAACAATCCTACCAACTTACAAAAATTTCTTGAGCAGGCAACTTTTTTATTATTTATCTGTGCTTATTTGAAACAATCAAGAGAACCTACAAGATTCTGGTAAAACCGAGGGGCTATGCACTCCAGAATCACTGATGATTCTTTTTGATTCTTTTTTGATTCTTTTGGCAAATTTAAAGTGTTTAGAGCCTTGGAATCAATTTCAATTAATATTTTGTTAAAAATAATATTTTTAGAAGATTTTTTACTAGAAATGAAATGATATTTCATTGATTATATTGATTTTTATGTGCGATTCTTTTAGTGATTCTGAAGTGCATAGCCCCTCGGGTAAAATATAAAAATTGACTATGAAAAAGATTTTCAGCCATTTGACAAGATAATATTTGTTTTAACATAAACAAATATTAATACTTTTAATACTAAACTGACACTTGAGCCGAGTTGACAGTGGTCAAAGAACTGAAGTCAATCGGCGCGGGGTGAGAGTTCAATTCTCCGAACCGAGAAAATTTTAGAAAAGTTAGCTGTAGAACTAAAGTAAAAAATTAAAAAAAAATATTATTGGATCTGTTCCTTGTTTTTATTGAATATATATAATTAATTTAAATTGTCAAAATATATCTCAAAATATTTTTTTTTCCTCAAAACTTACTTAAAGCAAAAAAATTTTTCACACCATTCAATAAATTTACTATTCCAGGTATACCCGTTTCCTTAATCAATTCCCGCATAAGCCAGTGCTAATCAACCACAGGTTTAAATAATGCATCGAACTAATCTAAAGTTTTGGACCGTATTCTTGTTAATCACCTAGCTGGAGACAATCGCCATGGCGCGTGGGCCCTAAATAACGCTAGTCATAGCCACCCATCACTTCCAGAATCGCGCGTAAAAGCTTAATCCCCCCTTGCTGCATGGTGGTGATCGCTCGATACTCGCCCAAAGCTACTGCTGCAGCCGTGATTAATTAAAACCCCGGTGCATCCCCCGGATCGCACCATAATTAACCTTCGGCACCGAATTACCCGAAGATCGAGCGCTGATGATTTTTTGAGATGGTTTGCGCTTAAATTGTTTGGTTTACCACGAGGATTCTAAATCCATGAAAACGTAAAAAAAAAAAAAAAAAGAAACATTTCAGATAAGACGATTTTCATTTATTTTTTCTTTTATTTCATGTTTTTATCGACAGGTATAATCTTGATGGAATAATCCAAGTACAAGCAATTAAATTTTTAGTTTCTTTAAAATCGATTACGAGATTCGAACGGGCGACTTTTGGGTTTAGAGATTCAAGTTTTGTCGATTTAGCCACCCACAACACATTTTAATAATAGTTTTTAAACCAGTCATAAAATTTCAAACAAAATATTTTTTCTGAAATTTTTTTC
Organism: Encarsia formosa; assembly: GCA_038277355.1. Classification (NCBI taxonomy): domain Eukaryota; kingdom Metazoa; phylum Arthropoda; class Insecta; order Hymenoptera; family Aphelinidae; genus Encarsia; species Encarsia formosa. The sequence continues at coordinate 19,984,014 of CM076184.1, forward strand.
AATTGAAATATTGCAATATTCATATTCGATCATGATCGAAACTATAATTAAAAAAAAAAAATTATTTTGTATAGTTTTTTTATTGAATTTAACTGTATATAAAAAGTATTCAAATTTTAAAAAATTCTGTTTTAGCATATTTTTTCTTTGTAATATTTTAGTCTCAGCGATAGAGCGAGTATAGGTGAACCTAAATTAATTCTGTCCTAAAATAATATTGGCCCTTTGCTTGTTATTTCTAGCGCCCTTTGTAGCGAAGTTGTTTCTAGAATACCCACAAGCAGACCGAAAATTTAATTAATTTGATGCACCCTTTGACAAAGCGACTTTCATTCTAAACAAAGCGTTCTTTTATTAAAAAATCATTAAAATACTGCTTTCGGAACAATGAATTCAAGTGTGAAATTTGCACAAAGGGCGTAACTCGAGTGTCCATTGCGCACGCACTCGAGTAAACTTACACTACCCGCACTATTGTGCATGCCCTCCTTTGACTGATTTCGGAAGTGCGCGGTGTTGCATTACGACCCCTCGAAAGACGATATACACAGCCGGGCTGATTTTTCGATCGAGTCATTAAGTTTAAGTGGGATCGGAATAATAACAACAGTCTTGCTTTCAATACCGAAACTTCGGGATGTCAAAAATTACCAGCCATCTCCGAAGTTGGACAAAAGAGGTTGGGCGAGAGGTTGGGACAATGCGTACAAACGAAAATATTTGAAAAGCCCGCGACTAAAGAGCTATCAGAGATTATCGTTAATTGGCCAGACGCATTTATTCTAAAAAAAAAGTGAAGAATTTAAAGGCAGTATTTTTCTTCTCATCCGAAGTCTGGATTTAAAAGTTTTCGAGACTTGTTGTGTAAGAGGCTCGGAGGAAAAAAAAAAAAATATGCAAGTAGGCACGGTAATAATAAAACTTGCTCGAGACTGACAGATTTTTCATTTATTCATGGGGGATTATTTTGTCTGCCGGGGGGGGGGGGGGGGGGGGGGATGATTGTGCCACCGGAAATAGTTTTAAAACTCCGAATGAGTTTCAAAGTAATATCCTTGTGTCTCGACAAATCTTGTGTTTCTATTTAACTTACTTTCAATATCATACTCCAGTAGGTATTATTTTTCTTAAACAATTTTAAAATTCACGTTTACTCAGATTTTATTAATTTTCCGGTCACTGAACATACATTATTTTCAGTGATGTTTAAAAAAAAAAAATTTCAAGATAAAAATTTAAATTTTTTTGTGATGTTACAGAAATTTCAAATTATTATAAGGTAAGTGTGCCTAATATGGCCCCTCCTGTTATTTTGAATATGCTCGATATGCGGCATCTCTACAAGGTAGAAAGAAGTCAAAAACACTGAATTATGAAGTTTTCAGTTGTTTAGAACATTTTAAAATTATTTTTGCGCACGCCTAATAGCTAAAACTCGTTTTGTATACCTCCGTTATTATTTTACGTTGTAATTAAATGGTCTGCCAAAAGATTTAGACGCATCTGACCAAAATTTGAATAAGTAGCTTCGATTCGTTATTGTTTCAGCTTTAAAACGCGACCTTAGTTTTTGTTCAACTCGTTTTCTAACGGGTTTTATTCTTAAATAACTTATTATTCTCCAGTGTTCCTAATATGGCCCCCCGCGAATTAGTAGAAATACCGATATTAAGAGTCCTTAGTTTCATGTTTACTTTTTAGAAAATCCTATCCTAATTTTATTTAAGAAAAATAAATTTAATTGTTTCAAAGCTTTTTTTCATTTTATAACTAAAAAAGCATTCTAGCTCAAAAATCAAACTTTGATAAAAATTTAAAGTTGTAATTTTTCTAATGGTTGCAAAGCTTTCAAAAAAATTGTAAAAAAGGCTCAATTTTTAAATAAATTATTTTTAAAATGTTAAAAATTTTGAAGTTTTTTTAAATCTCATATTCTGATTGATTTAAAAAATCGCAATGAATAAAATACTTCAGGGGGGAGAGGGGGGCCATATTAGGACACAAATTTTATGTGTCTTAAAAAACCGTGTTTTGGTAAATCCTCTGGCATTTGAAGCTCATTGATCAAAATCAAACGTGTAAGGTCTCATTTTAAAGCTCTTGAATTAAGCTTTAAAATGAGACCTTACCCGTCAAAAAATAGTGATTTGATTGGCCACAACGTCGATTCTCGCTTAGGGGGGCCATATTAGGTACAGGTACCTTACTTAAGTTTATGGTAAGTTTATCAGTAATTATATTGTGCGAGGTTTGGTAGTTCGGTAAAAGCTGTGGTTACATTTTAATTATCAAGGGCTAATTTTCGTTAAACGCAACCTAAAAGCAGCAAATTATAAAATTTTCAATATGATTTAATCAAAGTTTGGACTTATCTCAAAATTTAATTTATAGTGACTTTATTATACCTGATATCCATGAATAATATTGTCGTTTATATTATAAACTATTTTCATTAATCATATTTTTTTTAACAAATCTAGATACATTCGCTGTAAAAAAGGTTCGTAAATAATGATTCAAATTTAACGAGGTAATTCCATGAAAACTTCTAAACTCATTTACATTATTACATCGAATTAACGCCAAACGTAATCTAAAATTAGCAAATCATGAAATTAATTACACAGCTATAATGCGATGTAATTATCGTCCATGAAACCTAAATACCTCCTGCAAATAATACAGAGCTTATAACTCTATTTCAATGAACATCCCCGAGATCTCAATTTCGTTTTTGACATAGCTTATAAATCGAGTTATAAATAGTTCTCAGTTGAATCCAAAATAATTTTGTCATGGAAAAATGTTATATAATACGATTAGACATTACTAGAACACAAGTCTAATAATATGTCAAATTTATTTTCATTATTGTATGAAATTCATATGAAATTATCAATGAACATAACCTAAAAATAGAATAACTTAAATTTACTAAAAAATTGTAATAAAGTCTTGGAAATCCAAACGCGAATCACTCAAAATTAATCTGATTATATGTTTTAATCATTTCATTTTACAGATTTTGCTTACAAACTTTAAATTTCATTTTTGAACTAATCCTCGACATAACCTATAAATAATTTTCTGCTAAATCTTTGTAGTCATATTAAAATAACTGTCTAACTCGAATCACGTAAGGTAGTAATTTAATACTGTACCTCGCTGTACATTAAGAAGTAGTAATTCCTTAAAAGCTCGTTATTACATCAAATCATCGCCGTACATAACCTAAAAATAGCCTACCATAGTAATTAACAGCACGACAATCCGATACAATGAAAACCTCTGTTAATCCGGGGCGCTCGAGCACGGCACGAGCCGCGAATAACTCACGATGTATCTTAATCATCCCATTCCGGTCATAAATCGCGAAGTATTAAACGTCCCCGAGATAAGGAAAAAACCAGGCGCACCGCGTCAGGCGACAAGTATCAGCTCCTCGACGAGGGAGAAAATGTGTGTACGGATTGGACACAATATGACGCCGGGGCGTTTATGTCCGGGTCGCACGCGAGGAGCTGTACCAGCAGAAACATTAACGCCGAGGTCCGATACGTGCCGCTGCCAAATTACCTGCGACTCCACCGGAAGAGGCAGGAATCGGGGTCGCTGGCTGGCCGGCGCTTTTGTTATTGCGTTTCTTTTGGCCCCCCCTTTTTTTTTTTTTTTTTTACGATAACCCGCGGTGCAATGGCTCTTGGCAGAGTTTCGGTGGAAAATATTTGCTGTTTTGCACGAACGACCCGAGGCTTTCGGCGAGTAAGGTGTTGCTGTAGAGGGTAAAGTATTCACGGGTTTGAAAAATACGAGGAAAAATATGTAAGCCTTGCGGTTGAGTTATTGAAAAACTGAATGGTAAACTTTGTTTTCCAGGTAAATAAAAAGAATTCATTATTTTTGGTCCGAAAATGAAAAATTTCTACTTGATAACAATAAGATTTATTATTTTAATTAGTTGTTTCAACATTGTTGTTTGATAAATTGAAAGAGAAAATTTTCAATAAAAGGATCATACTAAAACGGCTATAGTATCTCAGCTTTATGAGATATGACGTATGAGAGCTTTGAGCAGTGGCCCAAATGTCCACACTTCAATTCTTACAATCATTTTAATAAAACCTTCTCTCTTTTATAGATGGACTAGAAATGAGTTGAACTTAGTTATCAGAGCACAATTGACGCGAACAAAAAAAAATAAACTGAAATTAGCTATAATACCGAGGGGGAGACCTCAAGTGCAGACTGGGTAATGTGCAGACGACCCATTATCAGAATATTTATAACAGAAAAGCAAATACTAGACTGTAGTAATATTTTTATCTCGATTTTTATCGAATTTTCTAAAATAAAATAAAATGTTTTATAAAATAGTTATAAGAAGTTGATGTAACCGAAAGTAGAACTGAAGAAAACTAATGAGAATAGATGTAAGTTTTGGAATTGTACTTTAGTTATTTTCATTTTCTTTTAATAATTTTCTGAAACTTTTAATCCTATACGTGTAAAATTCGGTAAAAAAAATACTACATTGTGGTATTTACTTTTCTGTAACAATTAGTCTAATAAAGAGACGTCTGCACATTACCCAGTCTGCACTTGAGGTCCCCCCCCCAATACCGATATAATACGAACATTTTTTTTATCAAATAATTATTAGATTGAATTTCATAATTTTTACTTCATTACCTAATTCCTAAAGTAGTAACGGAATATAATTTTCCCCAGCACACAATAAAGCCAATAAAACAGGGCGAAAAAACCAAACCACTACGATTTTTTTAAAGCAGTCGTACTTGAAAAAGGAAAAACCACCATCGATCCCCAAGGCAGCCCACTTTTGAAAAAGCCAGCCCAACAACGCTCGAATTCCCACAAAGGCTCCTCGTCGTTAGAGAAAACGACGTGTTTCACGCCTCGAAGAGAGAGAGAAAAAAGAAGAAAACTACTTCTTCAACTCGAGTGCGGGGGCTGAAAAGTTGGCGGGTGTAATTCGGCTTTTCATTAGTGCGCGCGTGGGCTGCGGTAAAAACAAACGAAATATCGAGGGGCCGGCGGGCTCGCGTGACGACCACCGAAATGAGATTTAGAACCTTATCTGCATGCGGGGCAAAAAGAATTCGCAGTATGGATAATGTTTTCGGTCTTGTTTGTACCGGGGTTAATTGGATTTATGAAGTATGAACGGGCCAGATTCCAAGAGACTGGTGTAATTTATTCCCTGAGATTGCATGCTGCAGCGTTAAGTCTAATTCATATTGAATTTTAAATTAAAATTGTAATCGTCTTGAAAGATTGTTAGATATATCGACGGTCCCAGCGAAGAAAAACCTTAGCCGAAAATATAAAAATTTAAAATTACCAATGAAAGGCTGAAATGAATTAAAAAATCGGAAATAATGAGAAAATTGGATTTATTGTGTACCAACTTATTAAGATTTTAGATTTTTTCTGATTTTTTTTTATTTATTTCAGTCTCTACTTGATGATTTTAAATCAGCAGTTTTTCGGCTAAGGTTTTTCTTCGCTGGGACCATCGATATAGAGTACCTTTTGTTGAGTGGAATATTATTATTTGTTACTTCAATATTACAAAAAAATTTAAATTTCAGTTTTGGAAGCTGGGAAATTATATTTTGTATTGAAATTAGTTACACTAAGACATAATAAATTTAAAATTTTAAAGAAAACTATCACAATTTTTAGTTAAGGAAGTATTTTTTTTTTGTAATAGAAATTGGACTTTGTGATTAAAAATTAGAATAATGATATGCAAAATAAATTACTGTTTCTAAAATTTTTGAGAAACTTCAATAGAGGTTTAATTACTTAGAAAAAACATTAAAGAATTTTTAACGCAAAAACTATTCTTGATTCAAGAACGTTATGACAAAACTTGGGTCATGAAAATTGGATTATTTATTAGGTTACTGGTTTTTACGATGCAAAATTTCTAGAGTTTTGAAATAAATCTTGTAAATATTTAATAATCACGAAAAAGCTTGAAAAATTTCTGGAATCATCAAACGAAAACTTTTTTTCCAGCACTTTGAATATCTATTAAAAATTGTTTAAACCAAAAGTCATTCTAACCTAAAAAAGAAAGAAAGAAAAAAAAAAAAAGGTAAAGAAGTTTACAATATAATTTATCGGGTATGAAAAGTCGGCATGCACCGTGGAATTTACGAGGCCATACAACGAGGAATTACGGTCATATCGAGCGACAACAAAATGCTTCCAGAATAAGGTGGTGGAGGAGGTGGAAGAAGAGGAAGAAGAATGTGAGAAATTGAAGGAGTAGTAAAGACGTTGCGAATCACCTGAGAATTGAAGACTCGAGACATTCTTTCCTACTCTTTTTATTCCCTTCTTTAAAGATGTTGTAAGGTGCTTTTCAATTTTGTAATATTCAAGAACCCGAGTCTTTTTTTCTCGAGTTGCAAGGAGTAGGAGGAGAGCAAAGTTTTTATTGGAGGCCCGCTGTGGCAAGAATGCCCCTGGGGTATTCGGTGCACTCTGTTCTCGAGAGAAAGAGAGAGAGAGAAATCCTTACCCCCCCCCCCCACCTTTTGATATATACGTTATAAAACTAAAGTACGAGGGGAATTGTTATTTCGCGAAAAATGATCCTTATGTTTTCGAGCTCTCGGGACATTCGCCGAGTGAATCATTCGATTTGATGCAGCCAAAATCTTGTTTGATTTTTTTTAGAAAATTTGATCCGGATCGAAGGACCAAACTACTACCAGTCACATGAAAAGCCTAGAGTTATTTTGTTAATAATAAAATAAAATATTGTTGTATATATCAGCAAATATATTACGCTCTAAAATCGACGGTTCAGTTCCCACTTGCTACATATTTTGATAAAATAGATTTACTATTTCAATTATAATTATAATAAAAAAGAAATATATTAGTTTTAATTCTTGTCATTTGTTATAGATCCTAAATTAAGTATATACAAAGTCAGGGTGTGGTCAACAACAATTATTTTTATTTTATTTTATTTCATATCATTAGATCTAATCTTGACGTGGAAATTTCGAAAGTATGACAGCCCAACACACGCTTGAAAAATTAATTACCTACTTTCCAAAAAAAGCTTTGACCCATCACGGAAGAAAAAAGACTATCTAGCTGGTTGGGTTAATTTACCTCGTATAATTACCTCGAGCTCTCAACTCAGCTGCTCTTTGAAGCCTGGGTTTTAACTTTTTTTTTTTTTTTTTTTTTTTCTTCGCAAGCTCTATGTATCTTTCATGTGCTGCTGGCACACGTGTGGAGTATGCATGCATTATGCAAGAGTTACGCGTGCATTTATCTGGCGCTACTTTATCTCCATGCGTTTTTACCCTCCCAACGATCTCTTGAATCCTACGAGTGGCACTGTGCATCGACCTTGCTATAAACAGTGAAAACATTTTTTCTCTCTTCTTTTTTAATTTTGATGATATGAGAACTTTTCTGTGAATTGAAAATATATTCTGAGGTGGTTTTTTGTTTTTCATTGTTATTTTGTTTCAATTGTTGTTTTGTTGATTTAAAAATGTACTTTGTATTCAATTTAATAATAAAACTTTTTTTACGCGAGTCCGGGGTTTTTATCTTGGATGTTAATTTTGAATTAAAAATTATAAAAAAGTTAAAAAAAATTCTCAGTGGGTTGTTTATTATTTGTTTTTTATTTGTACTTTTAATTCAAAGTATACTTTAATTTTACAAATAGATTATTTTATTATTAATTATTTTGTATTAAAATTAGAATTTTGAATTAAATTACTCGAAAAACAAATAAATTTTTTTCACTGTCTTATTGACAAGTTACAAATGAACTTCCAGTTACTGCTCAACATTTAATTTAATTTTCATAATTTTTTTATATTTTTATACATACTTTTCTGCAATTAACAATGAAAAATGAAATTATACAATCGGCATTGACATCAATTATGATGTTTAAAATTCCAGTAAGATTTTTCTTTCGCTACCACTGTCAATTTTACAAAAACCCTCAATCCCGAACTGCTACACCGAAAAAATCCATAAAAAAGAAAAAATTCACCATAACGTATAAACCTCTTTTTTCTTTGCAATATTTTCCGTTCGAATCACGGACGGTAAAAAAAAAATCCGCATCTGCAGGCTAGGAGAAAAAATCATCGACGCGCTATTATTTGTGAGATACGAGCGCGTCGAATCATTCCGAGTGCCTGCCGCGATAAAGTCGAAATTTAGCGTCGTCGTTTATCGCCCCCGGGAAAACTCGCCGTCCTTTTTTTTTTTTTTTATTTACCGTCGTCTCCCCACCCCTCTTTTTTCTCTACTTTCTTTCTTTCTCTGTTTTTAGAGTGCACTCGAACTCTCGTGAACAAATGAATCCCTGCGCATTTTTCCGGTTACGAGTGCGTTTACGGCGAAAGAAATGAACTTTTCGGGACGAAGCGGGTTTGTTTTACGGTGGTACGGGATTGTTTTTGATGAGACGCGTTTAGTCGAACCTTTTTGAGATAAGTTGTAAAATACCATTTGGAATTATGTGCGAGCTTGAGGGAAGTGACCGCTCAACGCAAATCATGGCAAATAATGTTCAGAAAGAATTGAAATTTTAGTTTAAACGGAGAATGAAAAATTTAAAAAAGCAAACATAGCTTTATGAAAGTTAAAAAAGAGAGATGCCTAGCTTTGTTTTAATCTAGCTTTTATGTTTCACCCTCCAAGATTTTAACGTTTGCAGTTAAGCTTATATCAAAAGACAAGAGATTTAAAAAGATTATGGAAAGCTTCAGTGGGTGAAAGTCCAGATTTTATATGAGTTAAAAAATTGCTTGAAAAATTTGTTTTTATGATGTCATAAAAAAATTTTTTAAGATTTCATTTGGAAATTAAGAGTATTTTCATTCATCGATTCTGCTTTATAAAAAAAATCATTGTTTTTATTAATTGATTGAAGGTTCATGTCATGTTTAGAATTGAAAAAAAAACTAGTACCTTACAAGCTCTAATTAAAAACTCATTCATGACACTTTTTGAGCTTTCGAAAAATTTCGCAAGGCCATTAAAATTAAAAAAATAAACAGACGAAAACTCCCAAGTTTCAAAACTTAACCCCACCCGAACCTTGAGAACCCTTTAGAAGCCTCGCAACCCACCGCGGTGATAAATAATACCTCGGTTGGGTCCCAGTAACACAGATCCCCTTTTTTAAAACTCCCCGGAATAATTAATACGCGAGGAGGCTCTCCCGAGGGCGATTCGGTAATGGAAGAGAAGAAGGGAAGCACCGTAATCGGCGTATGGACTTTCGTGGCGGTAGTATTTACTCGAGCCCTGCGTTCCACACTCGTATTATTATAATCGTGATATACGCGCGTTTGCAATTAACGCTGCCTGAATTTTCTTTTCTGTTGTTACAGGGGTAGCTTGTTTTAATAAAGATGGGGGCGGGGGCTGCTCGGCTAATGCAGTGTTGTTTTAGGGAGAATAATCCATTGTGGGTTGTTCGAGAGAAAAATTTTTTTTGTTTGAAATAGAGAAAATATGTTCACGGTGTCTTTAAATATTTTTGATGTGCACTAATTATTGTAAAAAACATCGAGTAGTAGTTGATTTGAACGTCAATTTTATCGTAATATCTACTAATTAAAATTTAGAATACTTATTAAACGTTTAAGTTATATTCATAAAATAGAATTTGATTATTTTAAAAATTTATCCAGAAAAACTTAAAATTATAATATTGATCAATTAGTTAATTTTATTTGTTTTATTTTATTTTATTTTATTAATATAATTAATTAATTTTAGTTAATTTTAGTAATATTTGGTTATTGATACAGGAAATTTTTACTAAATAAATTTAATTTATTTTAATTATTTATAATATAAGTAGAAACAAAAAATAAAAATTACATTGCATTAGACTATAATAGAGAGTAAAATAAAATCTAAAAAAAAAAAAAATTTTCAACTTCGGTGCCCTGTCTGTACAAGTTGACGTAATTTTACGCTACTGTGTCACTAAACAAGTGAAAATTAGACTTCTCGATAAAAAGAGATTTTAATTAATTATATTTTTTAATATAGTAAAATAAAATGTTATTTACCATTTGAACAATAGATATTATACTATTTAAAAAAAGTTAATAAAAAAAACATCTACTCCAGAACTCCATAAAAAGTGTCTCCTAAAATCAGTACTTTTGGTTACCCTCTCTTAAACTTCTGTCGAGCCACCTAAGCCCGCGTAAACTCAAAGTTTAATTTTCTCTCGGCAGTGCAGAAAGTCATCGATAGAGTCTTAAAGCTCGCCGGCAAGTAATCAAGCTTTTACGCTCGCATCAGCGTCACTCTGCACCCGAAATACCCCGGAGCATCTTCTTGGTATCCCGTGGGACGAGCGCTAAAAGCCGTAGAGGCCGCTTCGTCTAATTAACGTGCATGTTTGGCCAACCCCCTTGCTAGCTGAAATCGAAAAATTCCCGCTCTTTGATGTCGTCCGTGAAATTGATCGGTTTTTACTTCTCCGATGTTGAGATTACGAAAATAAAAAAAAAAGCTGACTTTTTATTGGCTGAATATTAGTTCCGGAGGGGGGTTGACGTTAACGAGGAGTCCGAGCAATTTCGGGTTATAAGCAGCGGCCCGTGAATCAAGACAGGGCCATAAGCGGGCAAATATGTTTGGCGGTGCGCGTGAGTGGCGTACAAACGTACTGTTTTCACCCCCTTGATCTATGCGGCATCGACTTATCCTTTGTGGTTCCACCCGAATATATTTCACGGATATTAATATTATTTTTTAAGTACCGCTGGTAGGGTTTTCGTGGTTGGCGAGATATTTATTTGAAGAAATATTGGTTAGTTTTTACGAGAAAAAACTTGGGTAAATGAATTTTTATTTAATTATCGGATAAAAATTTGGAGAACTTACTTCAGTTGAAATTTATTTAGCGTTTATTTAATGATTTCTGAAAATATTGTACATTAATTTCAAATAAAATAAATGGCAAATAAATCAATGGCAGCAGCAAAATTAAAAAAAATCTTAAATTTTTCGAACAAGATAAAAAATTATTAGGTCCTGTTGTACTGAAAACTTGATAGAAATCGTTTTGAATCGCAACCGTGATTATAATTTTATGTAGCTTTTTAAATTAAAAAATTTTATTTTAAATAATTGTGTTGCAAGTGGCTCAGTTGACTAAAAGTTGGACTATTAATCTACAGTTCGTTGGTTCGAGTCCCAAATACTGTAGTTTCTGATTAATGAGCATTTAAGGTAGTAGTTCCGCGATATATAGCACATACATGGGAAAACACATGCAAAATGCAAACAACTCAAACACTATCTGAATTTTTAATATGTTGTAAATAAACATCTGATCTTTCAAAATATCACTTAAAAAATACAGGTATCCATGCTTTTTTTCGAGATAATTAAGTTCAAAAAATGTTAAATTTTACAGGTTAGGTATTACTATATATTGTGATTTGGTGAATTTCTAACTCAATTATCTCGGAAAAAAGCATGGATACCTGTATTTTTTAAGTGATATTTTGAAAGATCAAGTATTTTTTTACAACACATTTTAATTTCAGAATTAGTTTGAGTTGTGCACTGGGGCGGAACTACTACCTTAAGTGATTAAACTGATTGAAAAAATTAGATAAAAAAAAAAATTACAGACACCTCATTCTACGGTTGATATTTTTTTTCCACTAAAAACCAAAATCTAAACATTTTCTCAAAGAGTCTCTCGTCAACCGCAGGGAGCTTTCTGTCGGATTGAAAAACCGCAAAATTCATGCGCGCGTAGGTGTTCTTAAAGGGAAGGGAACCGCAGCAGGCGCTAATAACGAAAATTCTCGCAGGTAAAATCAGTTGCCATGCGATGCCCTTAAACATGCGCGCGCGCTGAGCCGCGGTTACGATCAATGAATCCGAGCTCCTCGGTGGTGCACGACCCGAGGAATGTGTCCCCAAAGTGCCCCGGCGCGGATCAAAACTATTTGAGCGAATTAGCTTTTTTCTTGCCTGCCGGTTGCTTCGTGACTGGGGCTCGTTTTGGGAGAGGCCTGAGTTATCGGCGGGAATTTTGAGGCTTATCTTGAAATTTTGATGCCCGCTGCCAGGAAAATGATTAGCGGGAGGGGGAGAGCGCTAAATTCCGGGGGTTTGATTAAGAAGACGATGATTAAAATTAATTTCCGAAGTGTTTTACGGCCGAGAAGTATTTTCTGAATTTAAAGTATGTCGATCGTGCGAGAGAAGCCATAAATTTTTAAGACTATGAGCAAAATTAATTTTAGAGGCGGCTTATGATGCTAGGGTGAGGCGAGTTTTTATTTCAGAAATATTCATGATCAGTGCGAAGAAACCAGTAAATAAATTAAAAAATTTCTGATCAAGTTTTTTCGTAAAAACAACTTATCGAGACTAAGGGATGTTTTATCGCTTTTTTTTTTTTTTTTAAATCACTTTTCGTTATGTAAAACTGATTCTTGTAGATTTTTTCGTACGAAGTGTTCATTCAAAATAGCCATAAATTCTCGCATAAATTTTAAAAACTCTAAATTAAAACTAATTTTAGAAACATTTCATACTTTCACGTATCATATTACAAGTGTAGGGAGATTTAAAGGTACAATACGTAGAGCATGTAAAAGCTCTGAATTTAAAGTTAGAGTAAAAAATTACTTTCATCAGATATAAAAGCTCTGCAGAGCAGTAAACACTGAAAAAATGAAAGGTACGTAACATCATCACTTTATTTAAAAATGAAAAAATTTCTCTAACGCATGAACTACATTATGCAAAGTAGCTTTTGAAAGTTTCTTGAATTTTCTGAGCGCTTGATTTTGCGAGAGCTTAAATTTTCCTTTTTCAAATCTCAAACGTGGCGACTTTAAAAAGTCGAAAGAGCTTTTTCGAAACGCCCTGCGGAGCGTCAAAACAAATTTTACGACTAAAGCAGTGTGGTAGTCGCAAGCGTTGATATTTACAACTTTTATTTTCAAAGAGTTCTCTCTTTTTTTTATCAAGTCCCAAGGTGTCACTTCCGGAAACACTCGTTTTGACGAAATCTTTGGCTGGCGGGGCGAGCGTCGGCGTGGCGAGGGCTTTTAGTTTATTGGAGTCGAAAGGCTCTTTGGAGGCGCAACGGCTTTTGGGCGCTGAATTGATTGAATAAGCAGGGAAAAAGTTCGGTAGACGTGAAAGCTCGCCGGGTAATAAAGACGAGACGTGATGCTTTAGATTTTGCGCGAGGAGAAAATTTTGAATTTCAAAAAAGGGCGGGAGATTGAAACTGTGTGAATTAATCTGGATTTCTACCGCACAGAAAATAATAATAAAGTTTTCGTCCCTCTAACCTCAAAATCGGAACTTCGCCCCTTGTTTTCGGTTAGAAGGACGAAAAATAGTATATTTCCCTTAGGCTCGAGGGTTCGATTTAGCCTCCTCGTTTCAACCCTCGCCTTCGGCTCGGGTCGCAAACCTCTCGGAGGCCAAATCGAACCATCTCGCCTGCGGGAATAATATACTATTGTCTTGTTGACGATAAGTAGGATTAAAATTACAAATTTTTAACTTTGTTACGATGATTATCTTACTAATGATAGTATACTTTTTTCAGTTTTATATCTTAAAACAACTTACGCACGAAAACAATTAAATACAGATTAGATAAAAAAAAACAATTTTTTAATTTATCTCTACTAGTAAATTCTATACAATTTAGAAAAAAGAAATTTATTTTTAAACTCATTAAGACATCAGTCTCATTGTATCTTTAAGTAGATCAAGCCTGGGTATAGTCAGACAAACAACTTTATATTTGCTGGTTTAAAAAAACCTAAACAACTTAAAACTACCATAAATCTCATCGGAATTTTAATTTACTTTTCAACAATAATCAACGAAGCAAAGAACTTTTTTTTGTTAAGTAAATCATCTCATATTCCTCAACAATAAAGAGGCGCTTTATACCCGATAGGCCGCTCAATTTGAGCGGTCGCGCAATTAGTCGCGTATTAAAAGACACAACACGGGGCATCGGGCCAACGCACCCGCTTTATTTTCGCGCTTCAGCGACGTCGTTTATTTTATTTCTTCTCCTTCTGACGGGGTTAATGGATTTTAATTGCCTGGGAGGAGTTATTTTTTAAGACCTTATTATATACTGATTTCTGTTAAAGCCTTCTTACTTTTACTCGTCATCAAGGTTGTCAAAAGACATGACAGTATCATAAAACTTTTTTTTTTAGTATTTAATTAATACTGTTTTTACAAAAATTTTAAATTTACTTTATTTTAAATTTTACATCACATTTTACATCATATCCTACTCACTCGGGTGAACAGACTGCATTTTTGGTAGCTCACCTGAAACAGAAATAAAAAATTCCATTAGCTACAGTCCTCTATTTTTCGTTATAAAAATGTCAATCTGATGCGTGACACGTGTCGAATTTTAATATAGAAAAATAAATAACACAAAAATTTTTTTTTGTATTGTTACTGCAGTATATAACATATGTTATTACAGTGAAACACTGAAATTCAGAAGCTTTTTTTTTTGTACCCACGCCCTGAATATAAAAAATCTCTTCTTTTTTTTGTAAAAAATTATACGCGTCCATCGGTGCGAGCGTAATTGTCCGGCTTCCAAATTGCCAGCGCGAAAAAAAATTCGTTGACAGATTTCAAAAATTTCGTGCGCCCTGGAAACGAGCGTACAATGCGTTTGCGGTTGAAAAAAAAAAAAAAAGTTTTTCCACGTAGTATCATGCAGAGAAAGAAAAAAAAAAGGGAACGGTTTTTATTTTAAAAAAAACAGACAAAGGACCGTGTTGTAATTGGAAAAAAATGCGTGCACAGAATTCTTAAAGCGCCTGCAAGTTTAACGACGGTAATTTCTGTAATGGAAAATATCGTAAAATTTCTCATAGAAATTTCTGATGAAAGCTTGGAACTTTTGTGTAAATATTTACACGTAAACATAGTTTCCAATCAAGTTTTCGCGTGAAAGAAATTTTTTTTGTTAAAAAAAGTAAAAAAAGGGAATGTAAAGCTCGAGTCGTATCGGAAACTTTTTTTTCAGAAACGTATCTAGCAATTATTAATAGCCAGCGTGCGTGCATTTGAAAAAGCTCGAATGCAATATGCATGACACGCAGAGTAAAAAAGGAGCTTTTCGTGTCGCTTTAATCACAGGTTCTTTTCTCGGGTCAAAAAGTCCGTATTTATCGTGTAAATTAGAGAAAAGCCCGGCTAATCATCACCAACTTCAATGAAAATATTTAAAATCTTCGTAAGAAAAGATGTAAGCTCTCGAGATTTTTCTTTATATCTTTAATCTTGAAAGCTTTCAAAGGCTTAGAGAAAAAATATGCAAAGCAGAGTTGTTGTGCAAACTAGAAAAAAGAAGCGAGGTCTAAACAAATTTTTGAAAATAAACAGCATCTCCTGCTTATCTGTGAAAAGCTTTTTGAATTTGATTAGTTTTTCAAGTTTTTTTCAGTTGATGAAAATTTTTTTATGATTAAAAAAAAGTTAATGAAGCCACTTAAATTGTTAACCTGAAAAAACTTCTCTGTACACAAAAAATTTACAAATAAGAGCCGCAAGCTTTCATACTTTGAGCCGATACAATGTAAAAAATTTTCGGTCACAAGCTCCGCTTGGATTTCACACATTTCGGATTGGTATTAGTTAATTATCGGCAAACATCCCTCGACTGTTCAGTTTGCTTCCCGCGGCAAACCTAATTAAACCAGCATACCGGTTAATATTGAATCAAACTCGATCAAGCGCTCCGGCTGGTAGTTGCGCAAACTTTTATTAATTAAAATTTTGGGGTATTTACATATTTTTCGGCCCCTTCAAGGGTGTGCCGCTGCAGACGACGTATTTTAATTTCGCGTAGCTGCGAGCTTTAATTAATAGACGTGTCCGACGCCGCTGCAATAATGCACCGTGTGTGCGCCCTGCCAGACGGTACGCAACTATGCAAATCATCCGTGTAAATGTTAATTTTCGGTAAATAACGACCTCGCGTGAGAGTGAGCTCTACGGAGCGTTCTGCTGAATGGACGGAAAAAAAGTTTCTTCTGTTTTTTTTTTCGGGTGATTAGAGGAGTAATTGCGGCGAGATAATGATTGTTTGCTCGCGGTTGTTGCAAAGAACAAAGAGAGTTTTCTGTTGGTTACCTGGAAAAAAAGCTAACATTTTTTATCAATTTTTAAGCACGGTATTGTAGCAACATGAAAAAATTTTAATGGAGAATTGATTTCTCAAACACCTTTTTATTTTTTATGTGAAAAAAAAAATCAAGGATGAAAAATTTCATGGTAATACAATTAGAGATTTTGAAATTATAAATAGAAATTTTACTTAATTATTTAAAGCAGTTTTCTGAAGAGTTTTCTTTTTTAAACATTCATTGAGATAAAAAAAAAAAAAATTACAACTAGTATATTTGAGAAATAAAAATTTTTGATTTTAATTCGAATGAAAAATTGCTGTAATTTCATAAATTTAGGTTAACATAAAAACTATAGGAGTCTTCAACGTTACTTAATTTTATTTAATTTTTATAGTGAATACAAGTCACCCGCGTAAAAGAAGTTATCTTAACTTTTTTTACGCGGGACGCGTATTCTGCTACTTGCTTTAAAAAGAACACATGTAAAAGGCTTGGTATTTTTTTATCAATCACACAGAGAATCAACGTTTCGATTACTAACAAAAACCGATAATATTCACCCTTATACCTAAAATTACCAATAAAAAGTAACACCGACATTAAAATATCCCCGTCGCGAGTATTAAAAATTAGTATTTCATTACGTCGTCGCGAGAAGAGTTTTATTTAACGGCCCTTTCCCGTTAATAGGATTTCCCCAGTTCGGATCGAAAAAATTGTTGGCATACGTGTGCGAGAAGACACTTTGCCGAAGGGTGTGTTAGCAGGCATTAATTAAAAGTACTCGGAGTTCGCTCGGCGGTTACAATTATCGGATTGTCTAGACGTTGAGAAGAGCGCGACCTCTCCAGCGCTTTATGTATTAGCGTTGCACTTTCATAACAAAAACTATTGATTTGGATTCAAAACCGGTATCTTCATTCGCGCAAACAAAGTTACATTGATCAGGGCCTGAAGGGCGCCCTTGTACGCGCGATAACGAGGTAATTAAAAATGAAAACTAATTTTATACTCCCCCCGCAGTAAGAGAATGGTACTACAGAGCAAAACGTGCAAAGTAATATTCAGGCGCGCGCGGGCGATATCTTCTGACCCATTCGCTCTCTTTCTCACGCGCGACAACGATTTTTCTGACTAATACTTACGACTGGAATTTTTCACTTCCGGTTTATTTGACGCTCTCTACTCCCAAATTAACGTTGCGCGGAAAAATGCCGAGGTATCAAGGTCCGCAATTAGCGGGGCACTTAATTTGTCCAAGAAGCTAAGCTGCTTTCTTGGACGAAGAGTTGGAAGTTTACCGGCGGTAGATTTATTGAGAAATTTTTACGTCTTTAATATTAAATGCATTCCAATGGAGTTTTGAACAATTTGACTGTCAGGTTGCATAGAATTTATTATCATATAGTTGATGTTTAATATAAAATTTTGTCTAATAAACTGTTATGTATATGTATATACATAACTGTAATATTATGTATGTGTATATCTGATACATCTCAAATAAAAAAAAAACACACGCAAAAATTGGTAATTAGAATATTTTATTTTGTTTATTTACCTATTTGAAGGATATTACTCTTTTTGTATAAAAGAATTTTAAACGCGATTATAATGTTATCATTATACTTAAAAGTAGATATTAGTAATTTAATGTAAAAAAATCATCGTCCTTGGTTATTCTAATCTTGTATTTTTTTAAATAAACTATTTTTATTGCTGCATAAGCCACAAAATATATTGTAATGAAATTATAATATATTATAGATTGTATATAATATAGTCTATGACCATAGCTAAGCAATTTCATAATTTTTTTCGACTGTAAAATAATTAAAAATGTAAAAAAACTTTTCAACCAGCCACAAACTTATTAAAACTGCACATGTTGATTTCAAATCATTACATCAGTACATTCAGTACCTACGAAATTTTTTCTCTTGAAATTCAAAATTTAGTAACGAGAAGATTCCTCTTACATTACTCTTTACCACACCGGGAATAAAATATGCACCGCGCGATGAAGCATAAAATAACGACCTGTAAGAATAGTATATTACTTAACTAGGCAGTATGAATGGGAAACGTCTCAGATCGCATGAAATTGTCATCCGAGGCGTAGCCGAGTGTGACAAACATGTGATCTGAGACCTTCCCATTCAGGTGCCTAGTTGAGTATGCTATTTTTCCGCACGACGGCGCCGGGAAGCGCTACTGACTGTAGCGGCAGCGGCAGGGAAGTAGCGCTTCCCGGCCGGAGTGCGGAAAAAGTGTTTCTATTACCGGTACCAGATAATAAAGGCGTTAGCGCAAATGACGTGCATATTCATCATTCGCAAAATGTTTCCATTCAAAAAGAGGTGAATTTACCCCCGTTCGCTCCTTGGTGAAAAAAAGTTTCGCCCTCATAAAACGTATTTCCATACGCACCGTCTCAAAGAAGAATTCCAGTCACATTTTCTTGCGTTCCTCGTCGTAAACAAAGGATCCGCACCAGCCGACTCGCAGAAATATAAGATCCACAATTCAAAGTGACTACGGCCTTTTAAAGGAGAGAAGCCTTCGGTAGGGGTAAAAATAAAAAAAAAAGATGGAAGTTTTTGCAAAAGTAAGGCAAAAGCACAGCGCACTAGCGAGAGACAAAAGCTAACCCCCGCGCTTGTGCCTTCGGCAGTCATCGACCTTAAAATAAAAAAGTGCTCCACATACGTGAGGGAATTCGCATGTTTCTTGAATAAAAGATTTTTCTTTTTTTTTTGTTGAAAATCTTTATGTCGAAGAAAATATGTTCTTAGAATTACTTTTTTTAAGGGAAGTTGTGGATATTTTGAAACTTACTTGTAAGTACGTTACGAGAAACTCTTTTTAAGGAAAATAAATTTTTCTGAAAATTATTATCAAGGGGTTAAATTAATCGCGTAATTAAAAAAAAAATACACGATATGATTTGTAACTTTAATTTGTTTCAGACACTTGAAAATTTTTATAGGGTCATAACACTAAAAACTTCACACCTATACAACTAGCTTGAAGTCGTTACAGTCAAACAGACTTTTAATTACTGGATTTATTAATATTTTTTGAAACTTTAAAAACTGGGACGATTCATTAAAAAATGATCAAAACAGAGTATCTACAAATGGTATGAACTTCTCTAATATCAAAACTAATTCTGCAATTTTTATTCGATTATTTTTTAAACTGGAAAGCTAGTACCCATAAAATAAAATATATTAAAATAAATAAAATGTAAGTATGAAAGTAAATATGTTACATTCTATCTAGTTATCCTAGTTCCATTTAGATTGATTACAATCAGTTTTGGTATCAGCAAATCTCAGTTTGGGATATAATCGCAAAGTAAATAATTTCGAAAAAGCTTAATGAGTTGTATAATTAGTAGCATTCTATCAATCGAAATGTATGATCTATATGAAAAAAAAACATTTGTTTTTCTTTTTTTTTCGTTTGTTTTAATCGAAATCAATAATTCACAGTAGATATCAAACGAATCCTCGCTGAAATGAATAAAAACGTGGTGGGTATAATCCACTAGCCCATAAATTAAACGAGCTCGGCGTATCCGTCAGAAATAAATTGCCTCGCAATCGTCAAAGCAGCGGCTGGTGTGGGGAGGCATGCATATGTATAACGAATTAATCATCGCGCATTCCAAGCGAGTCTGAAAGCTCTCCTCCTCCTCCTCTTGCTTTTCATCTTAATGGTGAAATTTTGGGAACGAGAAATTTCGGCAGGCAAATTGACCGAGCTAACGGAGAAGGAGAAACGGCCAAGCCGTAAAAGTGTTTATTTCGTATTGTTTCGGAGTATATCGCTACTGCAGCGTATTTTAATTGAGTTATTAGAGGCACGCGAGCGCCTTTACGGGACGGCCGTTTGACTGCAGAGAAGATTTAAACGACGCTGGCTGCTGCTAATGCTGCTGAGTTTCAATGCTGACGTTATTGTAACTACTCTGGGTTACGGTTTTCAGGCAATTTATGGGGGAAATTCATTTTGAAGTTTTTGAAAATTTTGGATGGAGCGGATACGGAATTGAATTCTTATTATGTAAAAAAAAAAAAAATCCGTATGGTTGAGCTTTAGAAATTTTTTTTTTTTTTTTTTTTTTTTATATAAAGCTTAGTAACTAAATGTTTATAAGTTAGTATTTACAATAAGTAGAAATCGAACTCTAGACGTTAGAGTAACAAGTCTGGGTCATTGTACCAACTGAGCCATGAAACGTCATTATTGTCAAAAATTATTAGTTGTTTGTAAACAAATTATGAATATATTTAAAAAACTATAAGCGTAGTTGTAACCTAGGTTTCGTTTTTTGCAAGTTACCGATGTGAGTAGTTTTTTCATCATCGTTATTTTAAAATAAAATCGATTTTTTTATTCAACGCGCATGTTTGCTGTTTATAAATAACATAAAAAAATAGAATAGAAAACATAATAATTTATAATTAAATATCTAATAATAATGATATAACTTAAGTATGTATGTTGAATAAAATAAAAATTAGAGACTTCAAGTGTGCTTCATTGGATTATAATTAATCATTTTACAATTTTCTTCTTAAAAAGTTTTTATCGAATTAAAATTTAATTTAATTTAATTTAATTTACTTGTAATAAATTTCATAACTTACTTAAGATGGAAAACTAAAGCCAAAATAAAAATATAAAACTTAGAAATTTAAGTAAACTAACTTAAAACAACAATTTTCAAAGTGTTCCAAAAATACCATCGCACTTACTTCTTCCACCCGAAAAGCTTCTCGATAATAAGATTCCACCCAACGACTTTTCTTCCTTCATATTATCTGAAAAAGGTAATGAGACACCGGGAAGACCCGACGTGATCATTTCCAGTCCATGAAGACCTTAAATCGGGCGTGCATTCGAAGAGCGACAGGAGGTGAGATTTTAGCCAGCGGGCTTTTTTTCACGGCTGAGCGTTTCCGAATTTCGCTTCTCTCTCGTTTTCCCACCTCCCGTGTTATACCAAAGCTAGATATTTATATGTATACATAAAAAATAAAAAATAAAACGATTTAATTCGAGCTTGCACACTGATTACTGCTTACCGAGGCGTTAGCAGAGGTCGAAAGGATAATGCGAATTTCGCACCGATTTAATAATGTACCACGCCCCCCGATGTAAGCTAAATTAATTATTTACTCCAGTTGGTAATGCCCCCCTTTGTTCCCGGTCAAACGCACGTAGCATTAACAATAATCGATTATTTACGGTCGAATGAGTTCTGGTTTACAGCAAAAGTTTTTTTACGCAACGAAACGATACCTTTTTTATGCCATTTCAATAATTTAAATTTCAAAATGTGTATAAAACTCGAAAATATTGGCGCTGTGGTATGAAAGTTTCGTCGGTTTATGTATGTGGAAGGACGTAACATTTAATGTTGCATCGAATAATTAATAAGACAAAGCGGGAGTTTCAAGGCTTATGAGTGAATGTCAAGTACTAATAAGAAACTTTTTTTTTTGTTACTTACTAGCAAACATAACCTCTTTGGTTTTTTTGGGTAAAATCGATGAAAAACCTTTACATCTAATTACGCACGATCTCATTCCGTAAAATAAAGAAGCCAGCAATAAAAAAAAAAAAAAAAAAGAGAGAAAAAAGAGGACGACGAAGCAAGACTCGTAACCCAGATGCATTGTTTTATTGCCCAGCGCGGCCCTTACGCGATGCCCTGAGATATAAAACTTCCTACGGGCGGCTTATATTATGACCATCGGCGTATAACCCTCGTCGTGAAAATCGTCTCCGGCATCGGAAAATAAAAAAAAAAAAAAAAAAAAAAAAAGAGGACGGGCTCCTTTTAGCTATGGAAGAGAGACGATGTAAGGTAAGGGATTTCTTCCGGGTCGCATTGTGCTCGCGGTATTTGGGTATGACAGGTCGAATTTTCCACCGAATTCAGTCCTCATACGTTTGCATTATAAAGTTTATACCATCCGCGGAGGAAAAATTTTAAAGGGTATTCTTCCGTTGCATCTGTGCTTGATGCTGGAAATGAGAAAAAAAAAGAGCATTTTATGTTATTTGTGTATAAAAAGGATAATCGTTATTTTTAGCAAGCTGAGTTTTTTTATTTTCTTTTTACAACAGTTTTTCTGAAAGCTTAGTATCATAAAAAAAACTTGTACTTGTGCATCTTTAAATCTTCCAAATCTCTAAAAAAAATTTTTTTTTGTACTTTTTTGTATGTAATAAAAAAATTATTATGAAATTTGGATCGAGTTTTTCGGTGGTCCAGCGAACGGAAAATCAAATTCAACTGCGTCCAGACAACATTTCAATCCAACAATTACCGAGCGAAAAAAGGTTTCAAAATTAAATTTCGCAATTGTACGGGACGCAGTAATAACGCTCCGCGAACTTTTAATTTTCTTCTCTGTCCATTTACACGCTGGGGTGAAAACTTACGTAAACAACGAAAAAAGAGAGCGGGAGGTGGGAAACATCAGAGAGAAAAAAATTAAAAACTTTTCCACCCTTCTTTGAAGTAGTACACCACCAAAATTAAAAAAGACTGCGTTATTTGCATTCGCGCAGAGACGGAGCGACCCAAGGTTTTTATCTGCGAGACCGAGGTGAAAATTTTTGGAGCAATCGAGAAATCGATAGGCTCAAAGGGAAGTAATCATGAGTTCTTCAAGTGGAGTAGGTGCGAACGAGTTCAAGAGAGGCTGTCTGGTTTTTATTTCTTTTTCTCTTTTGAGTAGAAATTTTTTTGGATTTACCAATGGAACAAAGGAATCAGGATTATAGACTAAAAGAAAAGTATAGTTACCGTGTATAACTATTAAAATAGAATTGTTTGTAGCTTTTGAAAGAATAAAATAAAAAACTAAAATATGTATGTAATGACATATATCGATGGCCCGTGCGAAGAAAAACCTTAGCCGAAAATCATTCGATTTAAAATTACCCATAAAAGGCTTAAAGGAATTCAAAAATCAGTTTGAATAAAAAAATTCAATTTATTAGGCACCGAGCTATTAAGATTCTTAATTTTTTCAAATTTTTCAATTTTTCGCAGTCTTTTATTAGAAATTTTAAATCGGCTGATTTTCAGCTAAGGTTTTTTTTCGCATGGGCCATCGATATGTCATCTTTAAGGGCCAGTGAAATAGGATTTGCAAAGTAGGAAACTGTTTTACCGGCAAAACTTTGTTTTTTATAAATTAAAAAGAAATCTAATAATTTTATAAAAAACAAATAGATACTTGCACTAGATGAGATTATTACCTACAATTTGGTATAAATATTATTAGCAAAAATCTTTGACACCATTGTTTTTTTTTGTCCGCAGTTTTTAACCAAAACGGCTGACAATCTTTCTCCACGACCTAAAAGAATTATGTCTTGAAATTTCGGGATTAGACTTGAAATATGTTTATCTAGTGCAAGTATCTATGCGTTTGTTGAAATTAAAAAAAAAAATTTATAGATTTTATTACCATCTAATTGAAGTGCATACATATATATATATATATATATATGTATATAACCCTAACATGTGTTTATCAAAATGGCGGAAGTATGCTAGGCAACGCTAGGGGATCTTGGCGGTGCAGTCTGCAGACGCTGTAATAACTTGCAAAACTATGCATTACTGTGCATTGCCATAGTGACTGTTGGTATGCAACTCAATGCAACTTGAATAGTGACTTGATTTTATCGGATATCATACTGATGTTTCTAGCAGTTAAAATTTTTTGTTTGCAACTAAATATTTTCATGTTTAAAAGGTAAATTTATTTATTAAAATCATAAACAAAATTCTGTTCGACTACGTTTATGGAGAGTGCAGTGTATATTGTTTGTTTAGAATCAGCTGGTGAAAGAAATTTACTTACAATTGTTGAAAATTGTTTTTTTACAATTGAGACTGTGAAAAATTATGAAAGTATTCACATTCTGAAGAGTATCTCTTGTTACCTACAAGTGACTGAAGTCATATAATTTATTGCAGTTTTGCATAATGTATATACACTTGTAAATATTAATAATAAATAAAGCTATTTATTGATTCATAAAAATTTGCACTTTTTAAAACTGAATCTAATTAATATATTCTTAGCCAATATTTACAATATCATCTTTTTTCAATTATTTTGAAAAATCTTTAATTTTTCATCAAATTAGTGGTAGGTTTCATTTTAGTATAAAAACGATAAAATACTTTACTGATCACTTGTTAATGTTAAAGATTAACTGATCAATTTTCTAAATAGGCTATAGTGTGTAGTATTTCTGGAACTTTTTTAAAACCACCTTTTCTCTTGTATTTTTTAACTTTTATCTATTAAACTTTGTTCCAATCATGAATTTTGGTACACGGCTCATCAAAATTTGATACTAGTGATTTAAAAATTTTTTGTGTATTTGATTGACTCAAGTTGACTTGACTGCAAAGATTATTCACTTCTATATTTTATAGTGTACTCATAAATGGATCAAATTAATAATTTCATCTTGAAACTATCTACTACATATATAAGAAAATCTTGGGTACAAATAAAACTTGAAATTTATGCTTAATTTATTATTTTGCATCAACTATCAAGTACATTAACTTTAATAGTAAAAAAATATTTCATATTTTTTTTTACAGATTCAATAAAATTATTACAAAGTTGCTAAAAAATTAGTATCATAGAAACTAGATTATAAAAAATTATTTAAACTAATTACTTAAAGCCTGTATGGATATCAAAAAGAAAATGTTTTACTGAGTAGTTAAAAAAAGGAGAAAAATACACTCTTAAGCTATTTCAGCAAATGAAACTCAATGCGAGTATAACAATCACAATCAAAATTGCACCTTTCATCGTGACCAGGGCATCTCTGAAAAGAAATGAGTTACAATTAAATACTTTCTCTAAACTTTATCATTAACATTTTTATGTAAATTCCATATACTCACTTGATTAAATTTTTCTTGCATTTGCAGCAACTTAAATAATGTTTCATCATTTTTTTTTTGTAAGTGATCAATCCTATTAGTTAAAAATTTTTTTTCGTTTGAATATTTGTCATTTAGTTCTTTTGCTGCAAAATAAAAGTAAAATTTTAATAAATAAAAATACTCAATGAAATTGCTTCTACAGCACTACAGTTTAAAATTACAAACAAACCTTTTTTGTATGCTTCAAATGCATGAGTTTGATTACTGACAGCAACTTTTGAATATTGCTGTAGTTTGTAACGAGCATCTATTTTATTCCTAATAATCTTTAGAGTGTGCTCCTTCGCTTTAACTTCAGAAGATAGATTGAAAATTTGTCTACGCATGTCAGTAATTTCACTTAAAATCTTTTGTGCTTGATCTTGATCAGCAGTTTCTTCATCCAGAACACTATTCTCTCTAGGTGGCAACTGTTGATTTGTCAGAAGATTATTTATAATTTCTTGTTGTTCCTGTACTTTCATTTTCAGGGCTTGGAAATCTTCAATATTAATCGGCACAGCAGATTCCACCTCCACAGTAGGTGCTTGAGTTGCAGGTGTTGATACTGTTTGACTCGAGTTGTTGGGGTCCTGGTTTATACAATCAGGTTGGTTTTTTTTTGGAGGCATACTTTTTGGTGGTTTTTTAGTTCTTTTTGATTTTGTTGGCTTTCTCACAGCAGCAAGTTTCTGATTTTTTGACATATCTATAAATGAAAGAAAAAAGCAACCTTTTTATGAACATATTCAAAACTTTACAAACTGATGTTTTTTTAATTCATTTTACAGCCTAGACTATTGTACAGAAACTGTGGGAACATACAAATATATTATTTATCCCAAAAATTTTTTTTTTAATTCAAGTGAAGCTGCGCTGTAATTGGTTTTCTGAGTCTGATAATAAAAATTAAACTTTAAATTACTTGAGATTAAAAATGTAGTGATTTTTTTACTAAAAAAAGGCATTGTGAAATTGAACTTGACACAAAATTAAAATGTACCCGCAAGAAAATTTCTTTACTGTCGACACGTGTCTCAGCTTCACAAAACTTGAGTACAAAGTTAAGTCTATATAGACAAATTAGCAATTAATTAACATCTGCATTATCTCGTACTATATTAAATAAATTGTATACTTTAATTATCTGTACTGATAAACAAATAGTAATAACTTACCTCTTAGACAATAAATAACTTTTGTGACTTGTTGAAGCGCGAGAGGTGCGACGTGCATGAGATGCGTACATTAAAAATAACTAAACATGGCGATTGGCGGGGTTTTTGTACGGTATCGATATCAGTCAGAATCTTTTCTTGTAAAAAATAAAATTAATTTTTTTTTTATTTTATGGTTTTAATATTTATAGTACATCAATTCCCTTGATATTTTTTTTTTAAATATAATCTTACAAATATTTATATTACAGTCAACCCTCGTAATATCGGAATATGGTGTCTCTTGCACCCGTGACAAATGAGCGAGTCGCGTAAAACTAAAAAAGCGGGTAGACTCCTGCACATGTTTGTAAGTCTCTGACTGTACAAAATACGTGCAATTCTGAAGAGATATTTTGTCTTTGTGATCTGTGAAAGTGAATACAATAATTATTATTCACAGCTAGGATTTACTTTAATCAAATTTCTGTAATTTATATTAAATTTTATAACATAATAACTTTGAATCCACTTTTTTTTTCTCCATAATAAAAAAAAAACAACCTTAAAATGGCATGTGAACGAAGCAAGGCTCGAAAACATTCGAGAAGATTTTCGGCCAGAATGAATCGGGCTCAAAAGTAAGTTAATATATTTAAAAATGTAGTTTATTTATCAAAAAATTTAGTTATAGAACTTGCTTATGCAGAAAAAAATGTCATTATAGCAGTTAGCTTTATTTTCACATACACAGACAATAACTGATTTCTGCAATATGTACTCTCGTTTACGTATTATCTTTTACATGAACTTGTTATCGTAGCTATAGAATACAATTTTGTTTATAAGAAAAAATACATAAAATTGAAACATGAAACTCAGACTTCGACTTATTGAAATGAAATAATTTTTTTAATATGCTATAATTATTATTGTACTTTGTAAGTTTCTACGAAATTTAATCCACTAACAGTTATACACTTATTCAAAGTTACATTGAAATTTATCTATTTTAAAATATGTTAAATCTTAGAATTTTTATTAAAGGCCCACAATTTCAAAGAAAATCTGGGTTTTCCGATTTTAAATTTATTTATTGTGAATTTCATGAAGCGAAGTCTATATATACTACAGTTACAAAAATTTTTCATAATTATTATGCATGCAACGTTCCTACTCAAGATTATACCATTACAATTCATTAAGGTGGCTTCGATTTCAAGAGGTGTAATGTACGTGACTTTTTTGTAATAAGTGTAATACACTTATTTTTGAAATTTTTTTTTTTTTTTCAATTTGTCACCGGCTCATAAAAATGTTTATTATTTTTTTTATTAAGAGATAGAGAAAATAATTCTAATCTTGTTCACGAATTACATATGTAATCATGATTATTCGGATGCTTGCTGATTTTTTAACCGAAACAAAATAATTTGTGCTAACGCAGCCAGGGTGTACCTGCTGGGTCACAGTGCTGGAGCTTGAAACTGCAGGCAAGCCCTTTCTCTTTTTAAGGACGTTCAACTTTGACTACTCAAGTCAAGTCTTTTCGTATGACTTTTTTTCCGATATAGAAACACGCTGTTTGGTTACTTCAGTATAACCTAACCCCAAAAGCACTATTTTTTTTTTCTTTGACTATTCTTTTCTATTATTAATATTCTCCTAATCGTCTCCGTAAACATCATAAAATAATCCTCAAACGCTCTTTTAACACCTCAAAAAAATGTGCTTGGTGTCATCATCCATTATAAGGCTTTTTAATAAGCAGACGTCGTCAGTTTAGCGTTGGGTACACATAACGATATTCTATAATTTTATTTAATTTTTTGAAATTTTTGATTTAATTTAAAGAAAAATTCGTTTTGTTCCTTCTTAAAAGCACAATTTAAAATCTTTGTTGTACCCCCAGGCATTCTCCCCCAAGCTAAAAACGTTATTAACTTCATTTAATCTTTTAAACTTTTCAAATTTATTTTGAACAAGTTTTTTTTTATCTGATGATTTTCAAGATTTAATCAACAAACAAATTTTTAATCATTTTCTAGACAATACTATCAAAAAAATTAATTTTTCATCATAAGCGAAAAAAGGGTTAAGAAAAGTCGTCTGCTTGGTAAAAAGCCTTATTGAGAGACTTTGTTAAGAAGCACAAAAAAGTTTGATTTCCCATATGACACTGTGTTAAGGTTAATGTCCGGGATAATTGGACAGTAACGGTATTGTCCACCACAGTGGCACCCCCCCCCCCATTATTTATTATAAAATCACACTTTAAACCCCCAAAAAATATTCTAAATTTAGTTTAACCACTAAACTTTATTGCAGAATAATAAAAGAGAATGGGATTATAACCATAAAACTAGCTTAAAAATCACTTCCATGTGAGCCCTTCAAAACCTCCAAAAGTTGTTTGGCACCCCGAAGAAAATCTCGAATTATCATCAAAAGATGCACTTTTGTTTTATCGATCGCAAAGAGTACAATCGATTAAAAAATTTAAAAACTTTTTATTCTATTACTCAAGACCTTCAACAAAATATTTAAATCAATTTTTACCGTGAATTAATCTTTATTCATTATTTATCGAGGGGGTGCCGCTCAGGGGGACATTTGAGACTACTTGTCCCTTCAGTGGCATCATTCCGGACAAGCTCAAGTTTAACGTTTGTCCCCTACGTGGCACCTTTTTTATTTACGGTTTTTTGGTGTTTACCTTCATAATTTCACCGGTGTTTACGCATAAAAATGCTTGAATATCATCTTTACACAATTTAAAAAAAGTTTTGTGAGTTGAAACATGCAGTATATTGATATCGGAGCTTTCAAAGTTAACGTAGTTTTTACGAAAAACCACTCGACGGCCGGACCGGTGAAGATAACCTCAGTTGAGTTTTTCGTTTACGATCATCTGCTGAGGAGCTGATGTTGAGTGTAGTATTTATCGTGATATTAAATAAAAATCAAGTGATTTTAACCATCCACAGCGATAAACAAGTGATTTTGACCACTTTTTAATTAAGGTTAGGGAGTTTAATGCGAAAAATATGCGTTAATTGAGAAAATTTGGGGTACCATTCTGGGGGACGGTTCGGGGGGACACTTCTGAAAATTCTTTTTTGGGTGGTGCCAACTTCGTTGACATGACTTTTGTGTTAGTTTATAGTGAATTTAACAGTTTTATGATTAACAATTAATGAAGAAAATGATTGTACACTATTCCTGACTTATTTATTCATCATCCTATGAAAAATTTATAGATTTTCATGCAGTTTTAGTCTTATAATATAGCGTAAACCAAAAATCCCCCTTTGAGAAGTGTCCAAAAATCCCGGACATTTACTTAATGGATAAAAACTATAATTATTAATATCTTTGTAATTAGACTCCTAATTGCTTCCAGATTTTAACAGAGGATTTCTTATTATTCAATCAAAATATCTCTAAATTTTCATAATTTATTCATCATGATTAATTTTTCGAGTTGAACGTCCTCAAGCGGCCATTTTCGAAGAATTTTTTTTTTTTTTTCAAGATAATATTTTTGTTGAAAAAATAATACAATCACTGTCATTACAAAATGCAGTCAATTTTTACCTGCGTTGAAATAGTTTCTTTACAACTTTTCAGGAATGTTCTGTACTAGGGGAGACCGGGGGGATTTGGCCACCCCTTTTTTGATTGACTAGAAATAAAAAACCAAACCTTTTTTTTTATAAGGTAGGAAGCAATCGAAAATTAAGGCGTCTGAGATACTTTTGTGGCAAACTGAAGACTTAAAAAGTAATTAATTATTTAATTATCAAGCAAAAAGTATAATGTTCATTTTTACCCCCAGACTAATCCACCCGGGGTAAATTTGGCCACACTCTGAGGTAAAAATGGTCCCTTGAATATTAGTTTTTAGTAGGACCAAAATTTTATCGAACTAACTGTTGATTTTTTTTATTTAAAATACAAATTTTTGCGATTAAAATATTTATTTGTTTAAAATATTAGAAATATCATTGCCTTAAAAATTAAAATGTACACACACAAATACATTGTTTTCATCTTTATTAAAATTTTTATAATGAAACCTTTAAATAACGAACATTTTTTTTAACAATATTAAAAATTATTAAATTTAATTAACATTATTAATGATTCTAATATTTTTACATTTCACTGCTTTAGGTACATCAGTTTCCAATAAAACTTACATTACTTTTTAATATCTAATCAGTCTGAATTTATACATTAAAAGATAAACTTTTTTGATATATTTTAAAAATAAAGTAACAAGAAGTACTTGAAATTTAAATGAAAGCTCCATATATTTTATATAATATTTATTTCATTTTCTAAGCATATAGGCAAACTTTCAATGTTGAAACTATCAAGATGGTCTGAATTGACAACAAATTGCTCTTGAGTAGGCTGTAAATTCGCAGGCTGTCCTCTCAAATTATTATTGTCCAAATAATGAGTTTTAAACTGAACTGGTTGCTGAACAAAATTTGAGTTGATTTCGGGGACAAAAAATTGTTGCTGGTGGTCTGGTTGTTGTTCTATTGTATTAAAATTTAAATAATTTGATAATGAGGCAGGTACTTGATTTAAAGTTTGAGGTAATGAAAAAATTTTAAATTGTTTAGTATTGTTGTATACTTCATGATTCATATTATCTTTCTGTTTATTCGAAGAAGAAGCAGAGCTTTTTTTTCTTTTTTTTTTCAGGTTAAACGACTAAAGTCTCCACATTTTTCAATACTTTTGTAACATTGTTCCTGCTGGACTTTGATTTTTGTTCCTTTAGGTTTTCCTTGTAGGTTTCTGTTGTAATTCTCATAGCTCGTCCTCTTCTTGAGTTGGTTTTTGAAAGTAATTTTTGAGTTTCTATTTAATTTTCATCTGTATTATTTACTGCAGTTTCATCATGATCATTAAATCTCACACTATTTTCAAGGTTTCTGTTTTCACCTAGGGTGTGGAGAATTTCTGTGAATATATTAGTTAAATTAGTGTGGTTAGAATTAATAAGTGTTTGAGCTTCTTTAATTGTTTGAACCAAATTTGCTTTTACATTATCTGAGACCGATGGACTAGGTTGACTAGATGAATTAGAAGAATCATGAAGGTTATCACTGGAGGCTTCTATTTCCTTTAATACATTTAAACTCTGTCTAACTTCAGGGAGTCCCAGACATTTTGCCATAAAGAGTGAAGTTGGTTTTAGACGTTTTAGACGCTTGTCGGATAAACAACATTAAAAAAAATTTGGAATGAAATAAAAATAATGAATTTTCTTGTATAAGCTATAAGGTACAACTACACGGAAAAAATAAAATCCTTGCAGCGTAGCTGAATTCAGCGATATGACGATGCGAACAGTTAACGACGCTCCAACGCAGACTTTTCATCGTGGCGAGGCAAAGTCTGCGTTGGAGCGACGTAAAGTTAGCTATAGCGTGCCTTCCTTATCAACAGCTGTAGCAGAGCTCGACTCACGCTTGACGCTTGTTTACTTGTGTACTTACTCTCTGCTATCGCGGGTTTACAGCAGCATAACTATAAAAAAATGTGTTTATTGATAGTTGTAATTAATTTAAGTATTTTTTATATCAGTATTTTTATCACCCGCGATAGCAGAGAGTAAGTACACAAGTAAACAAGCGTCAAGCGTGAGTAGAGCTCTGCTACAGCTGTTGGTAAGGAAGGCACGCTATAGCTAACTTTACGTCGCTCCAACGCAGACTTTGCCTCGCCACGATGAAAAGTCTGCGTTGGAGCGTCGTTAACTGTTCGCATCGTCATATCGCTGAATTCAGCTACGCTGCAAGGATTTTATTTTTTCCGTGTATTTTACCCTGGAAACGACTCCCAGCCTGGGAGTCGTTTTTTTTTTCATTCCAAATTTTTTTAAATGTTGTTTATCCGACAAGCGTCTAAAACATCAAAAACCAACTTCACTCTTTATGGCGAAATGTCTGGGACTCACTTCAGGACTGCACTCGGACTCATCAACTCTTTGGAGGGATACAAAAGCAGAGTCCAGGAAGATGTTTCTGTTGCATGGCCATATACCAGTGTCCCTAAATCCATTAACTGCTGTTTCCATCTTTGCTGCTCTTTGGAAGGCTGAACCAAACAATCCAAAAACATCTTTCATTGTTATTTTACCTTTCCGTTGACTGACTCTCATTGCTTCTGTATATTTATCACTAAGAGGCTTATTAAAATGGGTATCTAACATCTGCATACGATGGCTACAATGGGGGGTAAAAAATAATATTTCAATATTATTTGTCATTGCTAAATAATAACATCTAAATTTTTAATATGACTCGCATGACCATCCAGAAGGAGTAATACAGGATTATCCTATGAAGCTTTGGAAAAGGTAATAAACTTCTTGAACCATTTGGTAAAAATGTGTTCCTTCATCCACCCACTCTTATCAAACTCTGCCGATGCTCCAGGAGGAGCATCCTTTAAGAACTCTGGATTTGGATTGACTCGTGGGAAAATTAACATGGGTGGCATGTAGTGACCAGCAGCTGACACACAAATCTCTGCAGTGATAGTCTCTCCTCTTTCTGCAGCTGTCACTGATCCCACTTGTTTTTCTCCTTTTTTAGCAACGATTTTTGAAGTTTTGGACTTGGGACAAATGGAGACTCCAGTTTCGTCAACGTTCCAAATGTTTTCTGGAGTTATTTTTTTTCAGCTAAAATCTTTTCATACTAATCGAAAAATTCACTGACAGCTTTTTTATTAAATCCATTGGCTCTAGCAACACTGGTATGCTCTGCTCTGCGGTGAGAAAATTTATGCCTCTTATTAAAAGAATACAGCCAATCTTCCCCAGCCATTCCATTTTTAAACCTGTGTTTTATTTCTTCCTTTTCCACAAAATCAAAAGCTAGCTTCCTTATTTCTGTATCAGTAAATCCATTCATTCTCCTAAAAGCATGATCTATGTAAACAGCTAAAGCTTTTTCTTGAGCATCTGCGAAGGTTCTTCTTAAGTCTGTCTCAGCTAAAAAAGACACATATTAAGTTAAATATTTAAAACTGATGATATTAAATTTTGTACCTTTTTTCCCCTGGTAATTGTTTTTAATGTATTTCTTAAAGTGCTACTTGGAATTTTAAATTCAAAGGCAACACTTTTTATAGACATGCCACTATTAATTTTGTCAACGACCACTTTCATCTCGCCTTCATTCCACACATATTTTTTCTTTTTTTTTTGATAATTTCGGACCATTATTCTAGTTATATTCTAACTAATTACTAAAATTACTAACTCTAAAAACTTAAACTAAAAAACCAAAGTTAATCACATGCTACATGACTAGTGATTACTGGCACTACTGAACTTAGAGGTTATGATTCTATATTTTTGGCTGTCATATCACCATTCCAGGGACCATTTTACCCCAGAGATGGGTGGCCAAATTGACCCCGGTAAATTTTTTTTCTCTTTTGATTAATTAAAATACTTAGTTTAACTAAAACAAATTTTTCAGCACTGAAAATTAAAGTTCGAATCCTAAACTTTCATTCGGTATATAACTGAAGTAGCAATAATTATTTTTTAATACTTCAACTTATAGTTAAAAATTAGATGAAGAGCAAAATAAATTAATTCAAAATTTAAAAATCGAATAAAAAATTTTTTTAGCATTTTTCACGTGGATTTTTTTGTACAAAAAATAGTTCAAAACTACTTTAATTGCCTTTTATAAGTTTTATATAAAAAAATTCATTGTAAAAAAAAAAAATGGGGTGGACAACTGAGCCGGGGTGGCCAAATCTCCCCGGTCTCCCCTACCTAATAAAAAACTTATTCGCTGAAAGTTTTTTCAAATATATAATTTTATGCTAACTTTTTTAATCAAAATAAACTGTTACAAACATTATTTGAGAACTCGTAGACTAAATCTGTCTTATTAATTTATTAACAATAAACCTTTTTTATTACTAACAATGGAGACGTATTTTTTCTGCTCGTGTGCTAAAAAATGGGATTTCGATACGCG
The DNA here is from genome assembly GCA_038277355.1 of Encarsia formosa. Taxonomy (NCBI): domain Eukaryota; kingdom Metazoa; phylum Arthropoda; class Insecta; order Hymenoptera; family Aphelinidae; genus Encarsia; species Encarsia formosa. The sequence continues at coordinate 20,018,395 of CM076184.1, forward strand.
TGGTGCTGGGTCAGCCGCCTCGCCCGTTGTATCGAAATCTACTATTTTAAAAATTGTATGTAAAGTTTTTTAAACGTTCCCATAGCCCCACGTTCTGGTTACCCCACCCTCCCCTATTACTGAAAAGTTGTAAAGACATCTATTGCTATATTTAAAAACTTTCTTCAATTATATTGAATTATTATCGCGAGTTTTTGCACCACAAAAGCCACCTTAATAAATAAATGAATAAGTATTTGTCGATAATAATGTTAATCATAAAAACTTGTTCTGGATTACAGTAAAAAAGTTAAAGGATTTTTTGGAGCCCCTAAGAAAAACAAATGCCAAAATATTTCAAACGAAGGTATGTATGCGAATTTGGAAGACCATACTTATCACTATAATAACAGTTGTGGATCTTTTGAAAGAGTGTCACACGTTGATGTTAACATGGCGACTATGAACCAAAATGTTTCTAAAAATATTAAAAATGAAAAATATTCTGACATAAATAAGAATAGTGCGAGTCAGCACAGTGGTTGTAATAGCAAGAGTGGGGCATTTTTAACTGATACAGAGGAATTCGTCAGAAGAATCACTGATCCGATTCATTTTTTTGATGAAATGCAGCGTTTACATTATGAACATGGCTGTAGAGAACAATGTTCTTTTCATGATATTGCTTACGTTAGGATATGTAATAAAGGCTTATCTTCTAAATTATTATTTGAGTGTAATATTTGCAACTACAGTTCGTGGGTTTCTTGCATAAATAAAAATGCTCCGCAACCAAATGAAGGTGCAGTTCTCGGTAACGTTGCTTCGGGAAATTCTTATGATCAATTAAAACAACAACTTGCGGGTATGGGAATACCTTGTATGTCTTCCCCAACTTACAGAAAATATAGGCAAAATTTATTGTCAGCTTTCAAAGAATGTGCTGAATTATCTATGAAAGAAGCTGCCGAAGAAGAGTGGAGGTTAGCAAATGCAGAAGGGGAAACGATTGATGGTAACGCGTATATAACCGTAATGGTAGACGGTTGCTGGTTGAAGAGAACCTTCAAAAGTGGAAAATTTAATTCTAACTCTGGGTGTGCTGCTATTATCGGGTATCGGACGAAAAAAGTTTTGTACGTAGATACACGCTGTGCAGCTTGTTATATATGTGACACAGCTGCGCGAAAAGGACAACGGGCTAAAAATCATATTTGTTTTTCCAATTGGCCTAAAACTCAGTCTTCCAGTGCTATGGAAAAAGATATCATTCAACAAGGTTTTCTCGAAAGTGTAGGAACTCATAAATTAATATATAAAACTCTCATTGGAGATGGCGACAGTAGCGTGTACAAAGCAATCCTAGATTCTAATCCTTATGGAAAATACGGAGTCAGGGTTGTCCAAAAAATCGAATGTACTAATCATTTACTCAGAAATACATGTAGTAAAATTGTAGAAATTTCTAAACAAAAAATAACAGGTAATTTTTTATCAAGAGGTTGTGTAAAACCATTTAGGGAACTTGTAAATAAAAGTGCTTTTAAAATAAGAAAGCACGTAAAAGCTTTGATTGAAACTTATAAAAACAAGGACAAAAGCAAGGAAAACGCAACAATTTTTCAAAAACAGATCTTAAATTCTGTAAATCATGTGTATGGGTTACACACTAATTGTAAAAAGCTTGGCGTGCCATGTGTTTCTAAGACTACCAAAAACTGGTTACCAACGCTTAGAGCAACTGGTTTTTACGCACCTATACACCAAGAAGTTAGTAATTTGAGTTGTCATAGTGAGAGCTTATTAAAAAACCTTACAAGTAACAATGTTGAATCTTTTAACAATGTTGTTGCAAAAATGGTTAGTGGAAAACGCATTAACTATGGTTTGCGTGATTCATATAACTGCAGAGTATATGCGGCTGTCTGTCAATTCAATGACCAAGCTGTTATAAGTAAAATTTATGAAAAAAAACATTACCCACGAAATGCAACAGCTATTACAATGGAAAATTCTCGTCGAAAAAAAAATGAAACTGTACAGAAAATTAGACAAACAAAGGGTCGTCGTAAATCTCGTTTTGTTCCTAGAGGCGAAGCTGACTACGGTAAAAACGTTAATCGTCCAGATGTTAGTCCAAGCAGATTACATGTTTTAATTGAAGAACATAGTAAAGAACTAAAAAAGGATCAAATGAATAGAGACCAAATTGAGCGTGACACTGTAGAACAAGGTAATAACCCACTCTGGAATGAAATGCGAAAACATAGATTAACAAGCTCTAACTTTGGAGCAGTGTGTAAGCGGAAACCGTCAACTCCGAGCGCTCATTTAGTTGATAAACTTTTGTACGCACCTCCACTAAATGTAGTTTCAGTCAAATATGGTATTAATAATGAAAACCAAGCGCGAAACAAATTATCAAAACTTTTGAATGTAGAAATAAAGTTAGCAGGGTTCTTCATTGATAAAACTGATGAATATTTGGGAGCGTCACCCGATGGATTGATAAATGATGACGGTTTAGTTGAAATAAAAAATCCTTCGTCAGCCGAGAATTTAACTGCTTTGAATGCTATAAAAACTAAGCCTCATCTTAGAAATATTTTTGACAAAAATGATATTAAACTGATGAATCAAACTCACGACTATTTTTATCAAGTGCAGGGTGCTCTTCATGTTACTCAGAGAAAGTATTGTATTTTTGCATTATGCACAAATAAAGGTAATCCTTATGTTGTTCGAGTTGAGCGAGATGATAAATTCTGGGAAGAGAACATGGCAACTCCTTTGAAAAATTTTTATCAACACTGTTTATTACCAGAAATTTTAGATCCACGTCGTCGACGTGGAATGGAGTTAAGAGATTCTAAAAAAATCACAGAAGTGTTGAGTAAAAACATAAATATTAATGTTAAAAAAATCATTGCACATTCCATTAAAAACGTAAAACTTATAAATAATCAAATATTTGTCGTTGAAAGAGAAGAAACTGGGAAATCGAATGTCGTTAATAATGATCAGGCTGAACAATCTGATGAAACTAGAGAGGTTCTTCAAGCATGTGTAACCAATGGTAATCTTCAGCGTTCATTAAACATTATTAATAATGTTTCAAGTATGTTAGATGATGATTGTATTCAAAGGTTTTTAAACATTGTCGACCAGCAATATCCAGGTCATTTTGAAATTCACCCCATAATATATTACAGGTTTTATAATCATTTACCAAAAAAGTTTATAGGTTATCATAATAAACTTCATTTACAAATTATTGGAGGTCATGAAGAATATCAGCACTGGATATGCTATACGTATGATGGTAATTTCGTAAGAATTTACGATAGTTCACTTCGAAAACATGTTTCTGAATTACGCGAATGTGAAAAAAATTATTTTCGCCATCGTTATCCTAACGTAGAGTGGGATCGCTATTATTTTATGCGAGTTACTACACAACCGGATGCAGTCAGTTGTGGTGTTTACGCTATGGCGTATTATACTGATCTTATTTTTGAAGATAATCCTGTGTATAAACAATATTCTCAAGATGTTAAAGTAATGAGAAATCATGCCCGAACATTTTTACAAGATGGTGAAATTGGAGATAGTTTTCCAAGTTATAATTAGTTACAACTACATAAATATATATATTTTTTTAATGAACACTGACTAATCAGGTAGTAGAAAATCCGTTTTATCTTGATTATTATTATTATTATTATTTTTTTTTTTTTCCAGAATGATAAAAGGAATATTTTTTTTTTAACGAGACTTGTAATTAAAAATTGTCTGATAAGCTGGCTCACGGTTGCGATTAGCAAGAGCTAACTGAAGTAGACAATACTGAAAATTTGGTTTTATTTTTTTTTATTTTTTTTTAGTGTCAACTGCAATCAATTTGAAAAAAAAAATAATAAAAAAATAAGGAGCTAGCAAACTGAAGTATACAATACTGAAAATTTGGTATTTTTTTTTTTTTTTAGTGTCACAAACTGCAATTAATTAAAAAAAAAAAAAAAAACAAAAAAATAATGAGCTAACAAACTGAAGTAGACAATACTGAAAATTTGGTGTTTTTTTTTTTTTTTTGTGTCACAAACTGCAATTAATTAAAAAAAAAAAAAAAAAAAAAAAATAAGGAGCTAGCAAACTAAAGTATACAACACTGAAAATTTGGTATTTTTTTTTTTTTTTTTTTTTAGTGTCACAAACTGCAATTAATTAAAAAAAAATAATAATAAGAATGAACTAGCAAACTGAAAAAACAATACTGAAAATTTGGTGTTTTTTTTTTTTTTTTTTTTACCGTCACAAACTACAATTAATTAAAAAAAAAAAAAAAAAAACAAAAATAATGAGATAACATAGTGAAGTAGACAATACTGAAAATTTGGTGTTTTTTTTTTTTTGTCACAAACTGCAATTAATTTAAAAAAAAAAAAACAAACAAATAAGGAGCTAGCAAACTGAAGTATACAATACTGAAAATTTGGTATTATCTTTTTTTTATTTTAGCGTCACAAACTGCAATTAACTTAAAAAAAAAAAACCAAAAAAAACAAAAATAATGAGCTAGCGAAATGAAGTAGACAATACTGAAAATTTGATTTTTTTTTTTTTTTTTTTTTTTTTTTTTTTTTTTTTTTTTTTTTTGGTGTCACAAACTGCAATTAATTAAAAAAAAACAAAAAAAACAAAAAATAATGTGCTATTAAAAATAAAATAGTTCAAAGGTGATTTCATAAATACAAAAAGGTAATTTAAATATTTAGCTGATCTGTTTCTGACTGTTCAAACTGTACTAAATAAGTGTAAATTGCATAAAACAGATGCTTGTCTGAAAGCGTTAGACAGGGGTGGAGGAGGGAAAAATGTTTTGTGTAAAAAACCTGAAAAAATATTTATTGAAAAGATAGAATTATTACTTGTCGATTTTAAAATCCATACTACTTATGTACAACTGCGGAATTTGTTTTGATGATGTCTCCTAATTTACGTATTACTTTCTTGTTTGTTTTGGTTGAAACACTAATTATTTTTAAAAGCTCGTAAATTATGGCTTCTTATAATACAATTAGTTTAAACACGTTTGTTTTTTAGAGTTTGGTCTTGGTATTTGTTTAATGATGATTAATGAAGGCACTGAATTTGAAACTGTTTACACGTACTCTGAACTGCCCACTTTTTTTTTTTTTGCGTGAATTTAGTTTAAAAAATATTTAAGTACCTTTGCCTATAGTTTGTAAGCACAAACTACAAATTATTATGAAAGGTGCCCATGTTTAAGATCATATCAATATTTTAATTTGTATTTTACTAAAATTTTAAAAGCAGATTAAGTTCCATTTGAGTCATTACAGAAAACATTATAAAAACTCTACGCTAAGTAGTGTAGAAACATATTTGTAAGGAAAAAAAAAATTACCAAAATAAAGCAAAAAAAATGATCGAACTGGTCGCAAGAACAACTTCGAAATTCGACGCAACTAGCCCGGCATTTTTGGCGTGATTGCTGCTCGTTTTACCAGGTTTCCGTGTTCCCATCTTCACCGCATTGACACGTACACAGTGAAATTTTTAAAAGAAACTTTTTGGTAAGAAACTTTTTATATCTACAATTTTTTTTAGCAGAATAACATTAATATTTTATTAAATTATAAATAAATTACAACATAAAATTTAAATTAAATTAAAAAGTCCACTTTCATCTTAACGCACTGTTTAAAATGTTAAACCACTTTAATCCTTTTCCATAACCATGTAGAATATGTTTCAAAAAATTTCTTAATTGGCTATTTGATACGGTGTATGTAATTATCTCACCAAAAAATTTTATTGCAAAATATCATTTTGAAAAAATGTATTCCGCAAAAAAGCTAATTTTCACTATAAGTAAAAGAAATCGGAGCACGTTTGGTTTGTCGTGATCGGAGCAGCTGGCGCGGCACTAAGGTCTAAGCAGAGGTGGGCATTATTCGGACGCTAAGAATTTCGAATAAATTTTTAAAAAAATGAATTTTTCGACCGGATTTTTATGGATAAATCCGTTTCAGAACTTTTCTAACTCAACTGTATAAAAAACCGGAAGTATTCGAAATTTTATTCGTCGAATAAATTTTCGAATAACGGAAGTATTCGAAAATTTATTCGACGAATAAAATTTCGAATAATCGTTTTACTCGAAAACTTATTCGACGAATAAAATTTCGAATATTTTTAAAATTTTGTTTTTTTTTTATTTTATTATTTATTATTATTTAATTTTGTTTTTATTTATTTATTATCTAAGAAGGCCTAAAAATAAAAAAATAAAAAAATTTTAAAAATATTCGAAATTTTATTCGTCGAATAAATTTTCGAATAAAACGATTATTCGAAATTTTATTCGTCGAATAAATTTTCGAATAACGAAAGTATTCGAAAATTTATTCGACGAATAAGATTTCGAATACTTCCGGTTTTTTATACAGTTGAGTTAGAAAAGTTCTAAAACGGATTTATCCATAAAAATCCGGTCGAAAAATTCATTTTTTAAAAAATTTATTCGAAATTCTTAGCGTCCGAATAGTGCCCACCTCTGCTTAGACCTTAGTGCCGCGCCAGCTGCTCCGATCACGACAAACCAAACGTGCTCCGATTTCTTTTACTTATAGTGAAAATTAGCTTTTTTGCGGAATACATTTTTTCAAAATGATATTTTGCAATAAAATTTTTTGGTGAGATAATTACATACACCGTATCAAATAGCCAATTAAGAAATTTTTTGAAACATATTCTACATGGTTATGGAAAAGGATTAAAGTGGTTTAACATTTTAAACAGTGCGTTAAGATGAAAGTGGACTTTTTAATTTAATTTAAATTTTATGTTGTAATTTATTTATAATTTAATAAAATATTAATGTTATTCTGCTAAGGCTGCAGTTTGTGGCAAGAATTTAATATAGGTACGGAGATAGCCGAAGTCGTCCGATCTCGAGTCTAAAAATAGCTGCGCGTCGTTCTAGTCCAGTACTTTGGTCCAGGGTTGGACACGATATTTTTTCTAAAGGCAAAAACGCTATGTTCAGAGCTTACAAGCCGAGACGCTGGTTCGGGCATCCGATATATAGGTATATAAGCGGGCCGATTCCATTTAACCTCGAGAACATCTGCTGCGGACTGTAGAACTATTTTATTATTATTTCTTATGAAAATATATTTTTGCTTGTGGCTTTTTGCACGCGGGTTTTTTTTATAAATAAATGACTCAATACATAATCCCCCAAGCTGCTACAACCCCATAACGCCGAGCTCTTGCGAGTTTTTAAGAGATAAGTAAATTAAAATAATCCCCCAAGCTGCTACAACCCCATAACGCCGAGCTCGCGAGTTATATTTATAAATAAATAAATAAATAAAAAATCCCCCAAGCTGCTACAACCCCATAACGCCGAGCTCGCGAGTTTTGTATGAATAAATAAATGGAAAAAAATTCTCCCGAGCTCTTGCAAGTTTTTAAGAGGTAAGTAAATTAAAATAATCCCCCAAGCTGCTACAACCCCATAACGCCGAGTTCGCGAGTTTTTTTTTATGAATAAATGAATAAATACAAAATCCCCCAAGCTGCTACAACCCCATAACGCCAGGCTCGCGAGTTTCGTATGAATAAATAAATAGAAAAAAATTCTCCCGAGCTCTTGCGAGTTTTTAAGAGATAAGTAAATTAAAATAATCCTCCAAGTTGCTACAACACCATAACGCCAAGCTCGCGAGTTTTTTTAATAAATAAATAAATGAATACAAAATCCCCCAAGCTGCTACAACCCCATAACGCCGAGCTTGCGAGTTTTGTATAAATAAATAAATGGAAAAAAAATCTCCCGAGCTCTTGCGAGTTTTTAAGCGATAAGTAAATTAAAATAATCCCCCAAGCTGCTACAACCCCATATCGCCGAGCTCGCGGGATTTTCTTTATAAATAAATTAATAAAATTCAGTTTGGTTTTAGAAGTTTAAAACTCGGCACGTTAGATTAAAAAGGTGGCAACTCAAAGTTTCGAATTGAAAAGGTTGCTACTCAAAATTTCATTTTTGAAAGGTGGCAACTCATAGCTAAAATAAAAATGAAGAGGTTAGTGAAGACACACGGTATAGCAGGCACTGCCTCCGGCCTGGACATAACTAAAAAGTACTATCCAACAAGCCTCAAATCCACAATACCCTGGGCGTAAAAGTTCAACTTTAAATAAATAAATGATCCCCCAAGCTTCAAACCCACAATACCCTGGGCTCCCGAGTTCAATTTTTGAATAAATAAATGATCCCTTAAGCTTCAAACTCACAATACCCTGGGCGTCCGAGTTGAATTTTTAAATAAGCGAACAATCCCCCAAGCTTCAAACCCACAATAACCTGGGCGTCCAAGTTCAACTTTAAATAAATAAATGATCCCCCAAGCTTCGAACCCACAATACCCTGGACTTCCGAGTTCAATTTTTAAATAAGCGAACAATCCCTCAAGCTTCAAACCCACAATACCCTGGGCGTCCGAGTTGAATTTTTAAATAAGCGAACAATCCCCCAAGCTTCAAACCCACAATACCCTGGGCGTCCGAGTTTGATTTTTAAATAAACAAACAATCCCCCAAGCTTCAAACCCACAATACCCTGGGCGTCCGAGTTTGATTTTTAAATAAGCAATCAATCCCCCAAGCTTCAAACCCACAATACCCTGGACGTCCGAATTCAACTTTAAATAAATAAATGATCCCCCAAGTTTCGAACCCACAATACCCTGGGCGTCCGAGTTTGATTTTTAAATAAACAAACAATCCCCCAAGCTTCAAACCCACAATACCCTGGACGTCCGAATTCAACTTTGAATAAATAAATGATCCCCCAAGCTTCGAACCCAGAATACCCTGGGCTTCCGAGTTCAATTTTTAAATAAGCGAACAATCCCCCAAGCTTCAAACCCACAATACCCTGGCACCCGAATTATATTTTAACCCTTAAATGACACACCCAAATCCAGAACTGCCACACTGACAGTTATGTGGGGTCTTTTGGACCCCGTGTGGCCTTTAAGGGTTAAATAAACAAATGATCTATTTAAGCTTCAAACCCACAATACCCTGGGTAAATATTACTATTTATTAAAAATTGAACTCGGAAGCCCAGAATATCGTGGGTTTGAAGCTTGGGGGATTGATTGTTTATTTGAATATTGAACTCGGACGCCCATGGTATTGTTTGAAGCGTGGGGGATTGTTCGCTTATTTAAAAATTCAACTCGGACGCCCAGGGTATTGTGGGTTTGAAGCTTAAGGGATCATATATTTATTCAAAAATTAAACTCGGAAGCCCAAGGTATTGTGGGTTTGAAGCTTGAATGGATCATTTATTTATTTAAAATATAATTTGGGTGCCAGGGTATTGTGAATTTGAGGCTTGGGGGGGTGTTTGTTTTTTTAAAAATTAAACTCGGACGCCCAGGGTATTGTGGGTTTGAAGCTTGGGGGATTGTTCGCCTATTTAAAAATTCAACTCGGACGCCCAGGGTATTGTGGGTTTGAAGTTTAAGGGATCATTTATTTATTCAAAAATTGAACTCGGAAGCCCAGGGTATTGTGGGTTTGAAGTTTGGGGGATCATTTATTTATTTAAAGTTGAATTCGGACGTCCAGGGTATTGTGGGTTTGAAGTTTGGGGGATCATTTATTTATTTAAAGTTGAATTCGGACGTCCAGGGTATTGTGGGTTTGAAGCTTGGGGGATTTTTCGTTTATTTAAAAATTAAACTCGGACGCCCAGGGTATTGTGGGTTTGAAGCTTATGGGATCATTTATTTATTCAAAAATTGAACTCGGGAGCCCAGGGTATTGTGGGTTTGAAGCTTGGGGGATTGTTTGTTCATTTTAAAATTAAACTCGGAAGCCCAGGGTATTGTGGGTTTGAAGTTTGGGGGATCATTTATTTATTTAAAGTTGAATTCGGACGTCCAGGGTATTGTGGGTTTGAAGTTTGGGGGATCATTTATTTATTTAAAGTTGAATTCGGACGTCCAGGGTATTGTGGGTTTGAAGCTTGGGGGATTTTTCGTTTATTTAAAAATTAAACTCGGACGCCCAGGGTATTGTGGGTTTGAAGCTTATGGGATCATTTATTTATTCAAAAATTGAACTCGGGAGCCCAGGGTATTGTGGGTTTGAAGCTTGGGGGATTGTTTGTTCATTTTAAAATTAAACTCGGACGTCCAGGGTATTGTGGGTTTGAAGCTTGGGGGATTGTTTGTTCATTTTATAATTAAACTCGGACGTCCAGGGTATTGTGGGTTTGAAGCTTGGGGGATTGTTCGCTTATTTAAAAATTCAACTCGGACGCCCAGGGTATTGTGAGTTTGAAGCTTAAGGGATCATTTATTTATTCAAAAACTGAACGCGTACGCCTAGGGGATTCTGGGTTTGAAGCTAAAGGGATCATTCATTTATTTATGAGTTGAACTCGGAAGCATAGGGTATTGTGGGTTCGAAGCTTGGGGGATCATTCATTTATTTAAAGTTGAACTTGGACGCCCAGGTTATTGTGGGTTTGAAGCTTGGGGGATTGTTCGCTTATTTAAAAATTCAACTCGGACGCCCAGGGTATTGTGAGTTTGAAGCTTAAGGGATCATTTATTTATTCAAAAATTGAACTCGGGAGCCCAGGGTATTGTGGGTTTGAAGCTTGGGGGATCATTTATTTATTTAAAGTTGAACTTTTACGCCCAGGGTATTGTGGATTTGAGGCTTGTTGGATAGTACTTTTTAGTTATGTCCAGGCCGGAGGCAGTGCCTGCTATACCGTGTGTCTTCACTAACCTCTTCATTTTTATTTTAGCTATGAGTTGCCACCTTTCAAAAATGAAATTTTGAGTAGCAACCTTTTTAATTCGAAACTTTGAGTTGCCACCTTTTTAATCTAACGTGCCGAGTTTTAAACTTCTAAAACCAAACTGAATTTTATTAATTTATTTATAAAAAAAATCCCGCGAGCTCGGCGATATGGGGTTGTAGCAGCTTGGGGGATTATTTTAATTTACTTATCGCTTAAAAACTCGCAAGAGCTCGGGAGATTTTTTTTCCATTTATTTATTTATACAAAAATCGCAAGCTCGGCGTTATGGGGTTGTAGCAGCTTGGGGGATTTTGTATTCATTTATTTATTTATTAAAAAAACTCGCGAGCTTGGCGTTATGGTGTTGTAGCAACTTGGAGGATTATTTTAATTTACTTATCTCTTAAAAACTCGCAAGAGCTCGGGAGAATTTTTTTCTATTTATTTATTCATACGAAACTCGCGAGCCTGGCGTTATGGGGTTGTAGCAGCTTGGGGGATTTTGTATTTATTCATTTATTCATAAAAAAAAACTCGCGAACTCGGCGTTATGGGGTTGTAGCAGCTTGGGGGATTATTTTAATTTACTTACCTCTTAAAAACTCGCAAGAGCTCGGGAGAATTTTTTTCCATTTATTTATTCATACAAAACTCGCGAGCTCGGCGTTATGGGGTTGTAGCAGCTTGGGGGATTTTTTATTTATTTATTTATTTATAAATATAACTCGCGAGCTCGGCGTTATGGGGTTGTAGCAGCTTGGGGGATTATTTTAATTTACTTATCTCTTAAAAACTCGCAAGAGCTCGGCGTTATGGGGTTGTAGCAGCTTGGGGGATTATGTATTGAGTCATTTATTTATAAAAAAAACCCGCGTGCAAAAAGCCACAAGCAAAAATATATTTTCATAAGAAATAATAATAAAATAGTTCTACAGTCCGCAGCAGATGTTCTCGAGGTTAAATGGAATCGGCCCGCTTATATACCTATATATCGGATGCCCGAACCAGCGTCTCGGCTTGTAAGCTCTGAACATAGCGTTTTTGCCTTTAGAAAAAATATCGTGTCCAACCCTGTGCCGATTGAATAATTTATCATGATTGTTTCTAAATTCTAACTCAATTGAAACATCAAAATAGCTACAAGCCTTCAGTTTTTTTTTGTGTACAGTATTATTTTACCGTTGCCGTTTTAATTTTTAACGTTAAAAATTTGAATTTATAATTGTATTTTAAACATTTTTATTCACATCTTTTTATTGATCGAAAATAAAAAAAGCTTTATTTAAAACAAAAAAATGTTAACTGTTGCTTGTTTACATTATAGAAATAATTATTTCTTTTTATTTATATAATAATATTTAGCAATCACAGGACGCAGCACCAGCAGTGGCAAACTCTATTTCATCGTGTTCCTTGCGGAACTGAATCGGACCATCCATTCCAATATGTCCGCGGGTCAACTTGTTATGTTAATTGATTAAAAGATCGAAAAATTTTCTCACTACTACAACTAATTTAAGATCGCTTCAAGTCATGAAAGAAAATAACTCAATTATTGGATGTAAGAACAAATTTCATACGTACATTTTCTTCGGTTGGTTGGCTGTACAAAATGGCAACACATGTCACATGGTGCTAAGTGTTGAGGTTAGAGAAATAGTTTATTCAACAATTATTCGTCATTTTTGTGATAATTTTATGTACATGTATCTGTTTAAAATTATTATTTTCTGCATGTTATCAGTAATTCAAGTATCTGTATGGACGAGGTGGATTTAATAACGTTTAAATATTCGATGTTGAAGCCAATAATTACAACGAACAATTTACTAACATTTATTGCTTTTGATTCAACTGAGTTGTAGAATCAATAATTCGTATCTATTTTATTACTGCTTATAACAATAGAATCATATTAATTAACTGTTGAGTTGAATAAATAGTAATAAATAGTAAATGCCTAATTAAGATTGTTTTTTATGTTTAAGCAATCATAAGAGTATTGATTAATTTATTTTTTCAAAATTATTTGTAGAAAAAGTCTGAAAACAAAATCTAAACCTTTTTTTAATTTAAACTATGGCTACTATTTATTTTCAGATGTATAGCTGCCTATTCGCAACAAGTTGCCTGCATGTTTAGTTTTCCTGCTTTCTTTCAAGAGACTTCTTAATGTTCCAACATCTGGTAACTACTGCAACCATGACAGTTTGTGTTAATAAGTAAGAAAAAATTCATCATATATTAAATTGAAGTTTTGTTAAACTAAATATTCTCATGAGATAACCTACAATCGAGGGGTATTCAACTCTGAGTCACCCAAGACTTCAAAAGACTTTCAAAGCCAAGTCTCCGGCTTGGAAGTCCCTCGAATCCCTGAATGGCTCGTGAGTTGAATACCCCTTGACTAGAATGTCAAAAATCTTGGACATTTTAGTAAACAATTCTTCAAATTATTAAGATATTAAAAATGGAAAGTTAATTGTAGAAGGTATGGTTAAGGAAACCTGCAGATGTACAAGCTTTTTGTTAAAAGTTCTATGTCTCTCAAAGTCACTATAAATATTCATTATATATTAGATAATTACAACTGATGCCGTGCACTGTCAGTATGCAATTTTTTATGCTTCTAATGACAATTAACAATCAACTTTTTTGAAATAGTTTGTAAATGTAAAATTTCAGTAAAAATTCTTTTGAAACAAAAATGAAATAAAATAACATAATTAAAATTAAAAATATAATTTATCTTTGACTTAAATATTTTTCATTCACAAAATATTAATTAGATGTTTTATTTTAGGATTTTCACCTCGCACGTACCTAGTATCAATAACTGTCATTGTAAGAACATATTTTTATTCAATTTATTTTGGAAAAAAAATAGTTATTTACTGAAGTTTATACCAGCTGTGATTTATTACAGAAAATACTCGTGTCCTGGATGTCCTGAATTATACTAAAAAATGAGTCACTGTGAAACTTTGGAAGCTGATCAATTGTTAGTTTCAAGAAAGACTGTTACAAGTTTGTATTGAAAAATCATTATGGCAATCTAATGTATATCTCGTAACTAAGTGAGGTAATTTTTTTTTTTTTCATATATATGAGATGAAATCTGCTCCACATTGCAAGGTAAGAGTTGATCAAGGTTTTTGTATAAAATATGTTTAATGGTATAAGAATAAATTTAAAAAAAATTGGTTTTTACAGGTTTTAAAAGCAATTTTATTTTTTTTCTTATTTATTTCTTTTTTATTGATTTAGCATTTGGTTGAAAATAATTGTATATTCAAAAAGTAAAAATAATCAAGTGAAAGCATAAAGTACAAAAAAAAACAATACCTTTGTTGGGTGTTTAAAATGAAGGAAAAGCTTTTTAATTGAAATAATAGTATAAAGTATATTTCGAATGATGTACAGCGCAAAGTGTATATGGTTCAGACTAAAACTTTCTAAGCACTTTAAAAGCGTTAATATGTTTTTTTTTTCGGTTTTATACAGTTTAAAAAAAAAAAAAAAATTTTCTTTTTTTTTGGTTCTGCCATTGGTTACAATGAATGGTTATAAATAAGTGTGAATTATCAATTGAATGGCTATACAAACAAATGTACTTACAAAAACAAGTTTGTAAGTTGTGCTGTTAAAAACAAATTTTTTCAATTGGTATAGAATTGCAACTTTCAGAGATCTGTTTTGTAAATTAATAATAGTGGTTTATGTTCATATTGTATAAACAAAGGGTATGTAAAGATTTGCCCTCTAACGTTCTAAGTAAATAAGTATGTAAAAAGTTGTTAAAATTAAAAAAAAAAAAAAATTTATTTTTTTTTTTTTGCAATTGGTAAAAATTAATGGTATTGTAGACATGTATTAATAATTAACACAAAGTATAATATGAAAAAATATTAAAATTGGTACGGTAATTTCAATGAAATGTATAATTAACTCCAAAAATTGTACAAAAAAATGTACTTACAAAAACAAGTTAATAAGTTGTGCTGTTAAAAACAAATTTTTTCAATTGGTATTCAATTTCAACTTTCAGAGGTCTACTTTGTAAATTAATAATAGTGATGTATGTTCATATTGTATAAGCAAAGGGTATGTGAAGATTTGCCCTCTAACGTTGTTAAAATCTATAATTTTTTTTTTCTTTTTTTTTGTTTTGATTTAGCAATTGGTAAAAATTAATGGTATTGTAGACATGTATTAATAATTAACACAAAGTATAATATGAAAAAATATTAAAATTGGTACGGTAATTTCAATGAAATGTATAATTAACTCCAAAAATTGTACAAAAAAATGTACTTACAAAAACAAGTTAATAATTTGTGCTGTTAAAAACAAATTTTTTCAATTGGTATTCAATTTCAACTTTCAGAGGTCTACTTTGTAAATTAATAATAGTGATGTATATTCATATTGTATAAGCAAAGGGTATGTGAAGATTTGCCCTCTGATGTTGTTAAAATCTATAATTTTTTTTTTCTTTTTTTTTTTTTGATTTAGCAATTGGTAAAAATTAATGGCATTTTAAACATGTATTAATAATCAACTCTAAGCATAAAATTAAAAAAATATTAAAATTAGTATGTCATTTTCAATTAATTATTGAATAATTAACTCAAACAATTAAATAAAATGTACAAACCAAAAAAAAATGTACCTGTACAATTAAAAATAAAACTAATTTTTAATAATTGCATCAAGAGAAGACAACCTTCAAAAGTATTTTGTAAAGTATAAATAGTATAGGCCTGTTTGCCAGAATAATTGTTTATATATTTAATATTTGCATTCAAATTCAATGGGTTATTTATTGTTACAACAACTTCTTTCAAGCAAAAATTGCGTAATCTATAATTATACTTGGGATTATATTATATACATAAGAATAATTTAAACTTTTTTTTTTTTTTTTTTTTTAACATCAGAGTATTTATTAATTTTGGTGTTTTTGGTGAAAAGAAATCATAGATTATTGTGCAGAAGTACAAAAAATACATGCCAAAATTGATGATATTTGTACAAACTAAAATTGGTAGGTTTCATTGTGATAAGTATAAACATTTTAAACAGTATATGTCTGAACTATTTTGGTTTATTATAAGTAAAGAGTAAGTCTATGTGTTTCAAAGTTTTGGTTTTTTTATCTCTATGAATGTTTTTTATGTCTATATGTATTACCATTGATCAAAAATATATAATCGAATTATAAATTAACGGGTTATGGGAAAAAAACATTGATATAAACTGATTAATACTACAGTCTAAAAACTGTTTTGAAAATGTTTATTTACAATTGTATATTTTAATTTTTTGTTTAAATGAATCACAGTGCAACTCAACATTTTGAATTGCCCGCGTGTTAGGGTCAAAAGGTATTTTAGGTTGGAATACACTAGTGCCATCTAACGTTTTTCGTTATTACTAAAATAACTACAGTCTGCATTACCGACCGATTAATTAGAAAATCCTATTTCACTGGTCCTTAATTTATTCATAATTTTATTACTTGTCAACTTACATTAACTGGCCAAAAGTTACTCTCACTACCCTCAATAATGACTAAACTTTCAAATAAATTATGATTTTCTTTATACATGTCGACGCACCAGGAACTGGATAAAATAAATAAAAGTAATACAAATTGTTTATCAAGTCCATCGTAATAAATACTGATAAACATCATTAGCCCCATCTCGTTTTACACCAACAAAAGGTTTTTCCATACAAAAGAGTAGCGTAGAAAAAAGCTCCCAGTCATTC
This sequence comes from Encarsia formosa, assembly GCA_038277355.1. Classification (NCBI taxonomy): domain Eukaryota; kingdom Metazoa; phylum Arthropoda; class Insecta; order Hymenoptera; family Aphelinidae; genus Encarsia; species Encarsia formosa. The sequence goes on from CM076184.1 coordinate 20,035,007, forward strand.
GGCAACAATTTTCCATCGGGTAAAAAAAAAAAAAAAAAACAGTTGGGCTTCCGTATCAGTATACCCTCGCCCCTTTCATTAGTCAAGCTTTGTAAAGCGAAACAACAACGGTTGCTGCACAATTCCGAATCGTACTACATTTATCTCGAGGGCTGAAATCGAGATAAAAAAAAAGGGGTGAGGGGGGGGGGTACGCATAAAGAGAAAAATATCAAGAGATAAAGAATGAATGAAAGCCCGGGATGTGTATAAACAAAGACGGGGGTAGTTTCGAGACTGAAATCGAATTAAAAGTGTATCGACGAGCGGCAGTTCGCCGTTGGCATTTTTTCTGTCTCTCTCTCTCTCTTTTTTTTTGGGTAGGAAAAGTTCGGTGAGTGCACGACTTTTAAAAGCACCTCTCGAGAGCGAGCGCACACACGTAAGAGTGTTTTCATCCCTCTACAAATTAAATGACGGCGAGAGGGAATAAAGCATAGAGCACTTTTTTTTTTAATAAAACGCGTTGCGGCAAGGACTGAAAATCTCATTTCCAAGCTTTTTGGGATGCTAAATTTGTTTCGAGTCTCCAGACAAAGGCACTTGGTAGTAATCTCCTCTTTATGGAATACAGGCTTTTTGTAAATGTGTGAGGGACAGCTCTTTGTTACGAGTGTAAAGATTGTAAATAAAGCTGTAGAAATTCATGGTTGAGTGATTGTAGTTTAAAAGATAATTTTGAGCAGAAGTTGAAGAAAAATCTTTAGAAAAACAAATGTTGATGAGCGTTTTTTTGTTTATAATTCAGATAGAAAACCCAAGCCCAAATGGAAAACATCAATGAATTCTTAATCGATAGCTGGATAGGCTGCAATTATAATTTGACAGCCCTGTAATTAATTTTCCAGTATTGCTAGGCTTAATTATAATTTAATGATCCAGATACTTTTACACAAAGGACATGAAACCACTACCACAACAACAACAAAAAATGACTACCAGAGCTGCTTTACTAAAACCATAATGTTCATTCTCCAGAAAAAACCTCGTATCAACATTTCAAATCACTCCCAAATTAATTATCGCATTAGTAAAGATCAGTTAAACAGTTAGTTCTCTAATGAGTATCGACCTCTAGCCTGCAATTAGAATTCAACAGCTGAGATGTATATCCATACAGACTACTTCCATTAACACAATAATCCAACTGTAAAATAACTTCAACATTTGAAACGACCCCAAGAAAGAAAGCTGGCCGAGGTAATCATCCACAAAGTTGGCGGGTAACACACGTCAAAGCCACGCATCCGTCTAATCAGTGAGCCGCTGTCGTCGCATCCTGATGGGATTTATCCTTGCAGCTACGGGTTCTCGGAGCGGGATAAGGCATTAGGCCGAAAGTCCGCTGGACGTATGCAGGGATTAGCCCTGGCAGGGTAAGGGAGAGGGATCGAACGAACAGTAGGGAGGGAGGGTTAATTGGCTCGTTGCGGCCAGATTTGCGGCCGGTCAGACCCTTTGATTAAAAGCTACGATCGGTCTACCCCGGGAGAGCTTGAATTTGACTTGTTGTTTGACGTTCGGGGCTTTTTTTTCGGTGGAGGAGGATGATTGTGGAACTGTCTGCGGATTCTAACTTTGGTGTTTAGTTGGAGAATACAGAAGCACTGTGAGAGGAAGTTTGATGGAGGCGGTTAATGCTAAAGCTTTGTTAAAATTCAAGCAATCATTTAGTTCATTAACAAAGTTCATTAGTAATTCTTGAGTGGGCAACCAGAAGACATGTTCAAACTTATGTTGACATTTTTTTCAGAAGATCTCTATTATGTGCAAAAACATGATAACTATTGTATGTCTTGGAACACTACTTGTATTGATACCAACGAACATACCAACACACATTTTTAAACTAATGATGATATAATGTACATGAAAAAGATCATGGTTGTTAAAGATATTTGTTTTGCATGTTTCTGCATATTTGAAACAACAGAAGGATATGATTCTAACAGATACTTTTGAAATAATATTTACATGTACGTAAGAAAATTTTAATAAAACATATGTTTGAAAAATGGTGTTTATTTTTGCCTCAGGTAACTAATGTTGAAACAACAGATTGCGGACTGAAAAGACATTTTTAACTAATATTGAAAAGCATCGCTTACTTTTAAACTAAGCATGACATTCATTACAAAGACCCAAACCGTTACATGGCTACATGCTTGAGATTAAAAAATTTACTTGTTAGCAACATAAAAAATAATAAAAATAATATTTAAATGTGCTTACAGTAGTAGATGTAAGTAATGTCAGTTTTTTAAATCACACAAATACTTCATGTTAAGACAATTGTACATTTTTTACAATAATAGAAAATGTTTTAAACTAACACTGGAAGAGTGAGAGCTGGGATATCGGAATGCAATGCTTTTGATACCAATACTCCCCCTTTAATTCGAACGGTCCGTTTATTTAGTTATCAAACTAATTCACTCGAAACAATCAACACTTCCCTGACCATTTCGTAAAAATCCTAAACGCCGGGCTAACAACACCCCGATAAATCAGCCCTCGCCCGATGGGTAAAATCCAATTCCGCAACACGGCCGGCAATTTTTCTCCTCCACCCCGAAGTCAGCCAGGCCGCAGCTCCTCTCTCTAAAAACGTCCGTTTTCATCCCCCGGACCGAGTGGGGAGAAAAACGTTCGCGGCTACCGGCCCTGACGTGACTGAACGAAGGCACACTTCTCCTCAGCGGAGGGTGGAAGAAAAAAAAAAGAGGCATGGACCGATACTTATTGGAACGAGGGTCGAATGACCTTTCTTTCATCATCGGTGATTAAAAGACGGGATGCGTTATGGAAATCGGAAGAAGAGGCCGGTTTCAAGTTGAAAGCGATTTTCTAGGGGTAAGTGAATTATACAGAGGTAAAAAAAAAGGAGAGGAAAGTATATAGGGGAATTAAAATAAATTATTGATTGAGTTTGCCGCCCCCGAGACGAAGCGAGAAAAAAACTTTTTTTTATCAAAGGGAAGCTGGGCTGAATTGAAAAGCCATTCGATTGACTTCGAGAGGATCCGCAAACGCAGGCTGGGGGGCTTGGAAGTTTTTTGTTGGATTGATCAGTTTTAGACAGCCGCTGGTGCACTCGTAGAGAACAAAAGAATGTTTTTAACCAAAATAGTAAAATTAAAAAAAATTCTCGCTCGACACAAGATTTTGTCAAAATTATTTCAACTTTATCAGCTGATTGCACACCACCCTACGAGTATAAAACCCGCATTTCAGATCGTAAAAACCCATCCAGATAAGTCATTAATATCAGGTTCAGAACTCTAACCACCCCAGAAAATCCTTCTTCACTCCGGGTTATCTGAATCGTTAGTTCTCGGTCGAACCCTCATGCACATATCGCGAGTCACCTGACACTCCATCAGGCTTTTATCGGTGCAACTTCGATTAAAGGCTTTATTAGGGATCATTTTGCGTGGGGGTGGGAAACGCGATAACCGGGCGGGGGCGTGCAGAACGAGAGCTCAGTCGAGAAAAAACAGGAATGCGTTTCCATCCGGGTAGGATTTTTTGCTGACTGAGGGGGAAGTGAGTGAGGGAAGTTGATGTGCATTATTTGTTCGGGGAAATGGGTTGCAGATCGATGCGGGATGAATTCTTACCAGCAGGTACGTACGAGTCTTTCGAGCTGAAATGTTTCCGGGGTAAGCTTGAGAAGGAAAATAAGTGTACTTTTTTGGGGGATTTTGGGAGTTAGACGTGGTAAATAACTTTACTTCACCTGAGAAACTTGTTTGGATCTTTTGTAAAGTAGCAGTAGACGATCTCAGTACTTAAAATACTTTCTATACTTACACAAAGTATGTATATGGTTAATATTAATACTCTGTTTACTTAAATGAATACTTACAACTACTCTATAATTAATTTAATATATTTACCCAAGGACGATCAATGCAATTAGGATGATGTTTCATTTGATTCAAAAATTTGTTGCCCTCATTTAACAGACTTAGATAAGTTCCGTAAACCAACTTAAAAGCTCTAATTATTAAATTAAAAGTAAATTTATTTTTATTTTAAAATAGGTATAAACTGAATTAAAAATTTTTGTTGCATGAATTAGTAAATATTTTCATTTCCACCAAATGACAGAGTATAAAAATAAATATTTTATTTAAATTGATTTGATTTAAAATATTTAAACATCGTTTTCAAGCGCTAATTCATAATAACTTATATCAACTCATACTGATTAGGATTGGTAACTCTTATCCAAGTTAATTTATTGTTAACAAATCTTAATTAAGCACAAAGGAAATGTTAGTATTTAATTCTAGTTCAATTACGATCCAAGCTTCATTTTGATCTAATCAGATTAAGTAAGATTTTGTAAACCTATCTTACCGCGAGCTTTCAGCGGCTTATTGAGTGTATCAAACCTCTGAGGTTCGATTTCTACTAGTCTTTATTAAATCAGTCAATTTGATACATTATTTAAAAAAAAAAAAAAAATTGAATACTATGTTATTTTAATATCTCATTTTTTTGCCAACCTTCGCATAAAAAATAAAAATTGAAAATCATGTCAGGTAAGCCGATCGCACTACTCCTGCTCCTCCTCGAGGAAATAAAGTGCGGCAAAATTTATTGGTCGCAATAAAAGCTGAGAACATTTTTGTCCCACTTTGAGCATCAGCGAGAAGATGTAAATCTTACTCGCCGCAGTACACCCGGATACGCTCTACTTAATCTTCCTGGAATATTAAAAAAACCACCGCAGTACCCTGCAAGATTTTCAGAAAAAAAGGCAAGGAAAGTAAGTACCGTGCTCGCGTTTTTAATACCAAAGCTCAGCGGCATCGAAGAAAGCTCGGGTGAATTATTCACGCAAACTCCGATTGACAAAAACTACGCAGTTTTTTTAAGTCAGTTGTAGGCGGCAGAATTTAATTGGGTTTCTGGTTATGATTTCTCGTCTTTTTTTGGGGGGTGGCGAGCTGGGTTGGGATTTCGTTTACGGTGGCGTAGGAGGAGGAGGAAGAAGTTGTAGGTCGGAGTTGGGTCACGTTTTTCGGGGGGTGATATCGCGTGGTCGTTTTTGTTATTTGATTTTGACTGCTGTAACGGATGGGTTACGAAAATATTTTATATCCGAAAGAACGGATAGAAGAAGATTTTTTTGGTTTATTTTTTTGTTGTTTAAAAAGAGATGAAAAAAGGGAAGTTGAAAAATGATGGCTCAGGGATTTTATTGCAAACAGTGGGAGATTTTTTGTTGTTGAGGAGTGTTGTTTGAAAAATGAAGATGAGAATTTTTCAGAATTTTTTTGCAAAGCTCCACGAGCTTTTTTAAAATTACCAGCTCAAGTTACAATGTTGCTATTTCCGCACGATATTGCTACGCGAATACTTCTCTGGGATAGAATGATTACTCTTACTTTTTATATTAGATCTATGCACTTACCTATATTAATCATAATTGAACAAAATAATAAGTAAATTATTTTGTTTAATTAATCGTAGTATGAAAAATAACAATTAAAAAAGAGTTTAAAAAAAAAATTCAGTAAATTACATTATTACCTCGCCATTACAGTGTCTGTACAGTAAAATATTAATTTAAATTTTAATTAATAAATAGTTAAAAGTTTTGTTAAAATTAAATAAAAAACAAAAAATAAATAAATTATAAAAAAAAATTTACTAAAAACATGTAATCAAAACTAACTAGTACTATAAATAACTAGCACGTAATAATTAATAGAAAATATGTTAATTAGCTCGTCATTAAATCAATAATAGTTACTTTAATATAATCATTTTATTAATAAATTATTTCAAAACCATAAATAATAAATAGTAAATAAAAAAAAAGTTACCCCATCTCCCTATCCCCAATCCAAAATGTGTTTGCCTCCCAAACAGAATAATCCAGTGGATATTCCTTCTCCGCAAACAGCACCGGCCGGTCTGGTGTTGCGGCACTTCTATACCCGGGGCGCGTGTTTACGACGGGTGCCGACATAAATATCGGGAAAAGTCGGAGGAGTAAAACACACAAAAACGGCCGGGCCTGCAGCGGCAAACTTTTCTCTGGCTCTCGACTACTCGAAATTTCGTCGAAATCGATACAACAACGCCCCGCTGCTGCTTCTAATCGCTCCACCTCTGCAACTGACACTTTTATTGCTGAGCAGGTAAATTACGCGAGACCTTTTTTTTTCAATTTTCGGGGTTGCTTGGTGTGGTAGACCTGATTTACGACGGATAATTAAAAAAGATTTGCGACAGTGGTCAAAAAAAAAAAAAAAAAAAAAATCTAGTTTTTTCGGTTTAATTAAATTTATTTTTATATTTGATTGTTTAAACTGGTTTTCTACCAGAGCTAGCTAAATATAAATTAAAAATTATCATTACAATTAGTCATTATAATTAATTTTTAAATTTTTATGACTTCTAAAATTGACTATCATATCAAAACATTATTCTTACATCTTTAAGCACAAGAAAATTATTTTTGTAATATTATTTCAAAATTTTTGTAAGGTCAGTTTTTTGTACGTCCTTTTGTACTTTAATCTTCAAAATATTTCATAAAAAAAGCTTTATTTAATCCACCCTATGCCAGATTACAATTCTGATCTTTCTCTATAATTCAGCACGAAAAAAACGGGGAAAAAAGAGTGGTGGGGGGTGGGGGCTCTATTACAGGGTCGGTTAATCTCTCCGGCTCCGCCTAAAAGCAAGCTTAATACCTCACGCAGACTACTCTCAAGTGGAGTAAACAATGGGCTGAAATCCGATAAGACGAAATAAATACCCTCCTCCTCTTTCCCTGCCCGCTTCTCTTCTCGAGATTTTTCAATCTTAGAGCGTTGAAAAAACACCACGAAAATCCCGAGGCAGCCAACCCCCCGGCCCGGCTTGGCTTTTGACTTTGATATTTATCCTTTGCCCGGATATACACTCGGTGGGTATGAAGCCTGGAGAACGTAGAAAATTAAAATGCACTATGGCTAGTCTTTCAAAGTGGATGAAAAAAAAAATTTTATTTTTTTTTATTTTTCAACTAACGAAAATAAAACCCCAATTTCAAACTTTTTTTTTTATAGTGTTCTTCAAGTACTTGAATGGGAATCGAACTCTTAAATACAGCTCCAGGCTCGGAGCACTTTATCGACTGAGCCATCTGAAGCTTACGTTGTCTGTAGAAATGTTATAGTATAACAGTTTATTTACAACAGCAGCGGGAGTTAATGAAATTTCTTTTAGACAGCAAAATTCACCGGTTAATCTAACGCTTATTAAGTCTGTAAATATCGCTGAATATTTTTCCGAGTTGGCTTTATGGCGTTTTTTAACGAGCCAACATTCATTAACTGCTGCAGTGTAGTTCAGCGATCTTTTAACTTCAGTTTATTTTTTTCATCGCTTCGCCAAAACAACAAAAAAAAGCATCCCTAATGAACAAAAATTGCAAAGTAAGTAGCGAACTTCACATTATTAACGTACTCTATTCAATCATCGCGGTCATAAAAATTTTAACCTTCCCATAAAAATAACGATGCAATCCCAAAACCAGGCCAAATTTAGTCTCTCCCCGAGTCCCAATCAAAAAACCATCAACACTATAATTTCGCAGCGACTTCGCCACCTAAATCACTCGTTGCGCTAATAAATCAGGCCCTCCTACCGAGGTATAAAAAGAGAAGTTGAGGGGGAAAGGGAAGACGAAGTGTAACGAGAGGTTTTTTGGCCGGTGTCCCAGGAAGGTTTTTGCGGCTACCTGCGACCTATCGACCCCGGCACTGATTTTTCATAAATTTATCGGAGAGCTTGCAAGAAAAGCTCTGTGGTAGTAGTTTAATATTATAGATGTCGAAAGTATTTAGGAAAAAATTTGATCAAAATTTAGTTTTTATTTTGAGGATTGAAAATAATTTCTGCAAATAAGTCGCTGTTTTATTGAGTCAAGGTAATAAATTTTATTCACTGGAACTTACAATTATCAATTATCATGAAGATAATCAATATTAAACTTTCAAAAATAAAATATAGATTTCTAAAAAAAAATCAAAATTAAATTTGTCAAAATCCGGATACGTGATCGGGTAAGTTTAATTGAAAGCGTCTTTTTGAGCGATCCCAGCTGCACTTGACGCCTCAAGGGGGATTTTAATATTGCGTGATCTAGTTTTGTTTGACGGGCGATCGCGGAAACAGCTTGGCTCAACTTTAATTTCGTCTTGTCTGTTTTTGACGAGAAAAGAAAAGAACTCGGAATAAAAGATTTTTACGCTCAAAAAATCTGAAGGTACGTTGAATTTTTCTCGGAGTTAATTAATTTTTTCCATGTTTAATTAAGCTCTTCCAGAAGACATTTTAATAATTACATCAAGAGTTAATTTTAAATTAAATTAAAAAAGGAAGCTTTTAGTAAGAACAGAGCAGCTGTCGACTCGTATTGATTTCTTAAAAAATTAGTTCCGCTCATCAATCATCAATCACTCGAAAAAAATGTAAACTCAAACATCGCTTTACACACCGAAAACGATCAATCCTCGCATAAAAGATGCCACCCGGCCATTTATTTTCATTTTCCTCATTGGCTGTGGAGGAAGAAAAAAAAAAGCTCTTATTATATTGATGGGGATTTAGGGGAGGGTCGGTCGGCCCGGAAAAAAAGTCCAAGTGAAATATTCCCGCGATTTTGCCGACAAAGCGGCTAAAGTGCTCGCGAATGATCTCATTTTTAACTCGGGAGGGCTTTTTTTGGAGGGAGTTTATACACTACGAGGATTTTTTGTCTTCGATTAGGGTTTCGGGAGCTTTTTTAACGTGACGCAAATTTATTTGAGTATTTATATATTTCAAAATTTTTTTTTCTTCGATTTAAATATAAAATATTATTTTTTTGAATGAAGTAAAATGATAAATTTTTTTGGGTGTTTAAATTTCTTATGACTTTTTTGTTCACGAGTTGTATTACGCGAGCTTTTTTGTATTTTAATTTACTTTACAAGAATTTATCTAAAGTTTGAATTTTAATTTTAAAAATATTTTCAAAAGTAACATTGTAAAAAAATTTCTAAGCTTTACAGTTTTAATAAATTTATTATGAGTAAAGTGGATGGTTCAATTTTCAAAATTCGAACCTAATATCCTCAATAAAAAATCCCGTTCCTCTAATTTTAAAAATTGAAACGTACCTTAAAGCTCCCATTACCCGAAAACGTTTCCGCAAGCCGTGTAATTTTATAAATCAAAGACAATCGCATCCAGGCCAATAAAAAGTAGAATCTCAACAATACCCTCGCGCTCGCAGAAATAAAATCTCAACCTCGGGTGGCCGACAAAGAGAAAAAAAAGAGAGAGTAAGCGGCAGCTTGCAAGCTCGTTCTTACCCTATAAGCGTCGCGCAATATCAAAAGAAAAAAGCAGCTGCGTCGTCCTCCCAAACCGCAATATAATTTTGCCGAGCTCTTTTTTCTGCACTATATATCCACTAATGGGGGGGGGGGGTTGGGAAAACCTCATTTTCGTGGAGGAGGAAGATTTCCCGGAGCAGCTGCTGGACGACGACGCCTGAAATAAAAGCAATGAGAGGAGAATACTCAAACGCGCTGGGTAATGCGGCTTTAATGTCGGTGCAGCTTTTCCGGGAGCGTCAAACGCAGGATTTTTTACGCGACTTTCGTGCAGACATTTTTCATTACCCTTTCGCTACCCCACCCCCCCCCCCCCCCCCCGAGAGCTGTGTTTTGACTCGTCCCTTTGCAGATTCGACTCTTTGAAATCACGATTTTTCCCTTTGTTTTAAAGTCGTCTCAAGCCGGTAGAGAATCTTTCTTTTATATAAAAATTTATGAATGAAAAAACATTAGGAAGAAATGCATTTGAGAAACCTTTGCTTCAAGTGGTCTTCAAATATTATTTATTTGAGAAAAGACGTCAAGGTGAAATTTTAAGTTGTTCTTTTTGTGCTTTAATGTTAAAATACAATTTCTGTATGTAGAAATATGAAAATTAATGATTTACTCGCACATCAAATTACTTTTCTTAATAAAAGATAAAACTTCCTTACTGCATTAAAATATATTATAAGTATCAATTTCTGTTTAAAAAAAAAAACCCTTAGCAGAAATTCAATGATTTTTTTCTAAAATTACTGCTAACCAAATTATTATTTACTTTTTTTACATATAAAATTTGTCACGAAAATATAACTATAAAAAAATGCACACTGTATTGAACAATAAAAAAATAAAATTTATTTCAAGCTGAATTCAAAATGGCTCCGTCTACCTCCCATAAATAAGTTAAACCCACTGCGCACGAAAATTTTAAAACGCACAGATTCACCCTTCACTCATCCCTCGCTTCGCATTTAGAGCTCCCCAAAAAGAAGATTAAATTTTTTTTTTTTTTCGGTTTTTTCTGGATACGCCGGGAAAAACTCCCCGATGGATTTCAACCCGTTACAGTCCATCGATTTGCGCTCCATTACAAAACTAAAAAAAAAAAAAAAAATGGTATCCATTAAAAGTATTGATTTTACGTCGACAGCAGGTTCGAAAAAGTGTAAATGCCTTACGCACATTGCATCCCTGCTGCACGCACTCCAGCCCTGCAGCACTTAACGCGGGATTCTGCTCCTCCGGCCTCAATTAAAATTCACTATCGGCAATTTTCATTTGATCCCCGCCAAACCAGGTTTCACTTTTCCCCGAGAGCTTGCGAATTTTCCGTTCCGAGGGAAGCCCGCAACAGCCGGATTTCTTTTTTGGTAAATTTGTTTGCCGCGAGCTTCTTTGAGGGAAAAATCACTTTTAATTAGTAGGAAATATTATTACAAGAGTGTTTACCTCAGACTTAATTAGAAAGAACCCTTGAGGCTTTTTTAATATTCTTTGTTTTTTGTTTTTTTGTTTTGTTTTTTTTTTTTTTTTCACTTTAAGGTTGTTTCAGTTCCGCTAATACTTTACAGAGAATTATTATTATTAAAAATATGCTGAATTTTTGAATATTTTATCGTCACTCTTATTTTTTTTCAACTGTAATCCTATAATTTTAAATTATTATAACTATTTCGGGCAATGTGAAATTTTTTAAAAGTTTATTTTCTTCATCTTGCATCGGCAAATGGGGAATAGAACTTGAACCAACAAAGTTTTATCCTATATACTTTTAAAATAAAAGCCACGAATACTTACGAGTTGATACTTTATAAAATTAAAAATCATTATCATTATTTTTAATTACATATTAAAACTAAAAAAATTTATGATAATGATATTATATGGCTTTCTCGATAATTTTTTTGAAAACTGATATTTCAAGAAAATTACTAAAAAAATATAATAATAAAAAATTACCAATCATGCATATATTTTATGCCGTATAAAACAAGAATTAAACTTCGTTAAAACTTGAAATATGAAACCATAAAAGTGCCCAACAAAACGGTGAATTTCAAGATGTATCGACGCTGGCGAAATAACCCTAACTCAAGTTGAAATTTATGGTTTTTCATTTCCCCATGAAGAGACCCATTTTGAAAATTCGTTAGCCGCGAGTTACGCCAAATTAAAGTCCATTTATCTACATTTAAAAGCATCGAGGCTCAATTACGTCGCTCTCGAAAATAAAGTAATTTTGCCCCTATTTCGGGCCTTTATTTATGACCCACACGCGTCCGTGATTACAACGAGACGTGTGTGCAATGAACCGATTAATTTTGTATTTAAATTAAACCCTATCAGATATTTTATTTGTAATTATACTGCGAGTTTAATTACTCTCTTTGATACCCTAGACTCATTAAAACTGAAATGAATTCAACCAAAAACTTTGATTTATTTCCAAATAAACGTGTCAGTGATGAAACTTTGAGAAATATTATCTCAAACGGTGATAAATAAAATATGTAAAATATTTATAAACCGAACAAAGTTAAATATTTTATTGATTTAATCAAGTAAAAACAAAAAAAATTCAATTAAACGTTTACTTGAAAATTTAAAATAAAGCTAACATCTAGAGCTCTAAAACAACTTTTTCATATGTTTTACTTTAATCATTAAGGGGCCATTCTAGTAGATTCAATTTTTTTTTTTTTTTTTTTCTAAGATTTTTTATTTGTAGTAAAATTGATACAATCGCTTTGAAATTTTTATACAATGAAGTCGAATAGTAAAAATACAAGAAAAATTTATATATTTTTTATTTTTAACAGTTTTTCTTGATCAAGTCAAGCTCCGAAAATCGTCCTCTTTTTTGCTGGTGGAAGTTCTAAAAAAAAAATAATGAACGGAATAACTCCAAATTTTAACTGAAGCCTCCTGACATGTACCCCGGAATTGTACCCCTATCGCATGAACTAAAATAATTAATTTTTATAAATAATTACAAAAGTTATAAACAATTTAAGTTGTAAAAAAATGGTCGAAAAATTCAAAAGTCCGCCATTTTGTGTATTTTCAATTTTTTTTTTTAATTTTAGTTCATGCGATAGGGGTACATGTCAGGAGGCTTCAGTTAAAATTTGGAGTGATTCCGTTCATTATTTTCTTTTTTAGAACTTCCACCAGAAAAAAAGAGGACGGTTTTTGGAGCTTGACTTGACCAAGAAAAACTGTTAAAAATAAAAAATATAAAAATTTTTCTTGTATTTTTACTATTTGACTTTATTTTGTAAAAATTTCAAAGCTATTGTATCAATTTTACTACAAATAAAAAATCTTTGAAAAAAAAAAATCGAATCTACTAGAATGGACCCTTAAATAAATAATTAAATTTAATACAGTGAATTAGAATAAAAAATGATGATCTTAAAAAAAAATTAATTAAAACACATAAAAATCTTTGATATTTATACAAATTAAATTTTTTTATTTCAATTAAATGCAGACTTTGTGTTGATTATTAAAAATTGCTCGAAAAATTGTGTTGATTATGAAAAAATTACAGTAGATGTAGTTTGTAATTATTTATTTATTAATTGAACTTTATTGCGATTATATTGCTGATTCTTTGGATTCTGGTTATCAAGTTGATTCCTTATATTTGGATTTTAGTAGAGACTTGAACTCTATTATTGATTGGGCCTCTTCGAATAAGTTAAATTTTAATATTAATAAATGTGCCGTAATGAGTATACATAGGGGTGATTTTTTTGTAACTGAGTATTTGTTGAATGGTGTCTCTTTGAGGAAAGTTTCTGAGCAGAGAGATCTGGGTGTAATTTTCCAAGATGATTTTGAATTTGATAAACATCTACAATCTGTAGTTTGTAAATCAATGAAAATACTGGGCTCTTTGATAAGGAATACAGCAAAATTTAGGAAAGATACTGTGATCTATATGTTCAAATTACTTATAAGACCTATGCTCTATAATTCTCAAATCTGGTCACCGCATTATGACGTCGGTGTCAGAAAGTTGGAATCGGTTCAACATAAATTTTTGAGATTTTTATCATTTGATATTTATCATTTAAAATCCTATGTCTATTTTGGAACATGATTATTCCAATATAGCTAAATCAGTGAATCTGTGCACTATTAAGTCTTTGCATGACTATTATGATTTATTATTCGTGCGTGAAATCTTATTTCCTTGTGAGAATGTTAGAATAGATAAGTCATTGTCCAATTTGTTTACTGCTAGAGATTGTCATATTGAATTAAGAATAAAACGTGATTTAGTTGAAACTAATGCTAATAAAGACTATATATTTTATTCGACAACGTTCAGATTGAGAAGGTCATGGAATAAGTTAAAGTCTGATATAAAATCTTGTGAAAATCTTGGTAGCTTTAAGGATTCTGCTTTCAATCATGTTGCTAACTATTAATTGGTTGATTAATTATTTATTATAAACTAATTTATATTTATCAAATTTTTTGTTAATTTTATAATGAAATCTTAATGAGGATGTTTTATATTGATATACATATTTTACTTCATACTGTAAATTCAATGATATATTTTATATATTTTATAAAATGTAAAAGGGTTATTCAGCCCATTGATTCAAATAAAAAAAAATAAAAAATAAATTAATTGAACGTTTTTTTATTTCAGGTAAATTTTAAAATTTCAAAACCAGGACTTTTTTTAACGGTATATAAAAAAAATCAATAGAATAATAATTATTAATTTCAATAAAAAATAGCAATATGTACTTAAAAAAAAAGGCAATGAAAAAAATTAACATTCTGAAAGCCTTTTGCAGCTATACGAGTCTCATAAACTTTGTTTCTCTCGGTCAAATTCACCCAAACTTTTTCTCTCACCGAAGCCCAGACGAAAAAAAAGTCCCCTACATATTAATTCAAGGTCGGCTCAGATCCCTCATTAATATGATCCCTTTTTAACTCGGGGTAAGAAGAATCAAGACACTCAAAACTTCCTTCTCGGCATCACCAAGCCCGCTGCACGTACGGATTACAACTCGTGAAAGGAGCCGTAAGAGCTACCGAATAAAGCTTAACTCCGCAATAAAAATCCTCGACTTTCTTACTTTGTTTTGCTGCGGCCCAAGTTTTTTCTCTCCTCGCCTCGGTTCTACTTTGGTAAACATTGAGCCACCGCGATGCTAAGCCGACCGAGGCCTTTTTTACGTGCCTCGAAAGGATTTTTTGACGAGACGTAGAATAATTCGAAGGATGAAAAAATTGTTTTTTTGAAAAATAATCTGATCTGTAAAAAATTGAAAACATTTGAAATTTTTTTACAAAATGTAATGAATGTCTGATCCTTTCAATAATATTTTAAATTCGAGATGGGTTAAGCGTTTCAAATGGCTCTGTTAATAAAGCTATGAGCTCTCAACTCTGAGATATTGGGTTCGATTCCTGAAGTCGATGTACATCCAAGCCAAACAGAGACACGTTTCAGAAAATTAAAAAAAAAATTTCCAAATCATAACATTCATCATTTTTTTTTTTTTTCACGTGCTCTCATACAAAATCTTTACGTGAAATACTCACTAACCATTCTTTTACAAAAAATAAATCTAAAGATATCTTTTGTGCCAATTTTTTGTCACTCACTTGGCTAGAGGAACTAAAAAAAGTCCCTAACTCCAGCTCGAATTAAGGTCGCGGTGAAAAAATTCAAAAATAGTGCGACCTTGAAACCCAAATCCACGAGATTAAAAATACAAAACTCGAGAATAAAAGAAAAAAAAATAAAAAGCTGCTGTCTTTTCATTGGATTATCAAAAACTATAAGTGGCTCCATTCGCGATTCTCCCCCTTTCCCTAATGCGGATTTTCTTTTGAGTGCTCCGGCACGGAAAAAAAGAAGCGATGCGTGATGCGTGCGACTCGGGGGGAGAAAAAACTCCTTTTCTTGGATTAGAACTTGGGAGTTTTTAGCCGGATGAAAAGATTTTCTTCCTGGGTTCGAAGAGGGTTGCTTAATTGAATTTTTTTCTTTGCGATGGGTGGAAGAAAGCAATGATTGTAGCGGTTTACTTTGACCTTGTTTTCAAAACTGTTGGATTTTTAATGTGTAGAGAGTGGCTTGATCGACAGGGTTGTGGAGTTAAGATCCATTATCCGACGGTTCGAATCCCGAATGGCACTGATGTTACGGATCAAATCAATAAATAAAATCATGAAAACAGTAACATATTACGAATAAAAAAAAATTTGTCTGTAGTGGCATGTATGCTTTTTTTTACTTATACCTAGGCTCATATTAAATTTTTTCTGTTTGACACAGAGTACTCTTTAAATTTGATGGTATAAAATTTTAATTTAATTGTGCAAGAAAGCCAGTGAATTTTTACATAACATTTTTATTTAGTCATTAATTTTTTCTTGTCTCGATGTATAGTAATGTGTATAGTAAAAATACTTTAAAACTATTATTTAGTTACAAGTAAACGGGACTCCACCCTAGGTTGTGAGTAAGTTTGCTCCGATTTAAGGATTTATCGTATCGAAATCGTAATATTGAACCAAAGTTCATTTCAAATTTCAAAATATCCCATTGAATATTTAAGCCTCCCCATTGTCATGCAACACATAGATAAAATAAAATCAAGCTCGTCGCATCGTGAAGTTCGGTCATCGGGGTTTGTTTACCTTTCGTAGCAACTCCTCGAGGGACTCCATGTCCAGGGCGGAGTTGTTGTTGTCGCCGGTGGTGCTGACGGGCTGAACCATTGGTCCTGATTCCTCCTCGCCCGACGACGAGGATTCACCGATCTATATTGTCCACTACACTCCCTCCTCCTTCTTCTTCTTCTTCAACGAAGCTTTACCAACGTCGCTTAGCTGGCTTCTACCTGATTACGCACCGTTAATACTCTCTTACCGAATGCGTGATTTTTTTTTTTTTTTCTTTTGGGTGAGCCGAGAATATACAAGGCGAAGACGAAGTGTCCGCGCTCAGGCGAGCCGGTCGTTATTTACGTTTCTAAAACCGTCCCTGCAAAGCAAAACACGGAAAAGTTGTCTTGTCACGCGAGCTAATCGATGCGATTGGACGTGTTTTTTAGGAACAAGCGCTGAATTAAAAGTTTAATTGATAAAGTTATCACCAAGTTGGGATGCTGTTTCAATCGTTTCGGGGGTGCGGTTTAATTCGAAATATCGCGGCTTCGCAAAGTTGAAGTAAAATTTCGAGGACGTCCGCATAATGCCGACGCTCGGACAAAGTTTTCCGACGTGCCGCGGGATTTACGAACGATATAAAATTTTACACCCTGGATATTCATCCCGGTTACGCGGTTAGCTTAATGCATCTAAATTTTGATCTACATTGCCCCGTTAATTTATGCCGGGCGCGTAGTAAGCGGCTTCTAAGTTGGCAAGTGGTTTTACACCGGCTATTAAAATGAAAAACAATCAAGCTTTTTTCCACAGGAAACTCTACTTTAATTTTAATTTTCTGCTCGAAGAGTTTGAACGACGCTTGAATTTGTTTACAGCTGTAATGTGCCGAAAAATTGGTCAGTTTCATAACAAGCGTTTTCGACAATATAACGTCACTTTTTTTGTTATAAATTTTCAGATAGAATAGCGATTAAACTATTTCCTGGATAGAAACTGGCCATAAACTGGTCGATTATAGAGTATAGTACTTTTTGATCATAAATTGACCATTTTTACATTCTTAAATTTTATTCCAAGCTTTGGACAGACTTACTGCAAGACTAAACTTTTTTCGACTGTGAATTGTTCATGATGCGTGCATTTCTAGACCCAACTACGCAAATAGCTTTTCCAAGACGGAAACGCTCGTCTATGAAAACACCCCGGTGTCTATTCTTAAGCCCGATCCCCATAAAACTGACCCCGTCCGTAGCATTCTCAATCTCCCCCGAAAGAAATTCACCCCGCCCAAAAAGAAGCAATTCCAGTCTCTTCTTTTCGCGGTAACGAGAAAAGCTCTCCGCGAGAGAATAAGAGCAGCGCGAACGGTAAGGAGGATGTGCAGACGGGCGGGCGGGTTATAAAGGGAGAGAAGAATTCGCCGCGGTGTTGTTGGTCTTGCTCGGAAGAGAGACGTTTGATGTTCAAATTTAAGTGAGCGACGGGGGCTACCGTTGACGGACGCTTCGGGTTTTATCGCCTCCCACTGACGAGATAATCATTTGTTTTCAGAGGGAGAGAAATTTTGTTAAATCCTACGGGAGTCCATTCAATGTCAAAATACTCGTGGATTTCCGATCAAAGCCATACCGCGTAAACACACAGACGTTAATTGATACGGAAAAGGGAGAATAAAGAGCGTTGAGGTGGCTATTTCGAGACGGCAGGGGGGGTTTATTTTTGAGATGGAAAAATCGCGGCGGCGAGCGCATCGTGAGTAATTAACTCGCGATGGGACCATAACTCAGCAGCGGGGTCCGAGCGGTGGCGAGAGTAAATTAATGCGAGGGTATTTATTATTTGGAGCGCTCGCTCGAGCAAATCGAGTGAGAATTCGGACGCTTGGATTAAAATTGCGGCTGTCAATTAGACTGAGACCTTTCTACCTTCCTTTATCTCTTCGGAATTTGTTTGAATGAATTAGAGCCGGCGTTGGAATAACAATCGTGGAAAGTGTTTTAATTGAACCGTTTGACTTTTGAGGTTTGAAAGATTGCTTTAGATTTGTAAGCTTTGCGATGTGAACATCAATTAGTCAGTGTTTAAGTGTTAGAGTGTCAGACTGAAATTCATTATTAATCATTGGACGAAAGTCGATTATAAATACTGATTGATTAAGGCTACATCGTGAATAAGGAAGTGAATGTCAAAAATAAAATAAATTATGATGAATCATAAATAAAAAAATCGATAAAGAAATACATAAAAATCAAAAAAATGTCAATCAATAAAAAATACAGTTTACGTCAGGATAAATGTAATAAATTTACAACAATAATAAAAAAAATTAATTAGTTATTAAATGAGTAAGAGTAAATAAATAAAATGTACAGTATCAATAAATCAAACAAATAAAAATATAAACCTAGTGAGTAGCTCGGTGAATAGCTAAAGAGCTTAAATTAAATTTTAAGATATATATATAGTAAATATTGCTGTATAGCCTCACGGCTTAAGTAGGCATTAAATAAATTAATATATATATATATATATATATATATATATAGTAAATAATTAAAGCTACGACAATAAATAATAATGAAAAGATTGACTTGAAACAAGGGTATATATAAGTTTCAAAATTAAATTACGAACAGACACTCTCGCGAAACAACCTCCGTAACGCAAAGCAAACAACGGCAGCAGCTGAAATCCACCACTTTAAAATCCGAGTTCTCCCGACAATTCCAAGAATCGTCGCGAAAATTAAAAAGCAATATTTTTTTTGCTCGTCTCAACCGCAAAAACAAGCTCGGGTCCGCGCACTCAGCCCAGTTGTCAACTCGAGCTAGCTTCCGGTCGTCGAAGACGCCGTAATAATTCCGAGAAGCACATGGGAATTGCCACCGTCGGTGCTTTATTTTTATCCCTCGGCTTACCAATATTTTTACCTTTTTTTTGGGGGGGCTAGGATCGATTAATAATTATTGCCAGAAGCGGGCCTGGGTTAATTAAATGAAATACCGCGACGATTTTTTTTTCCCTGGCATCGACGAAGTGGAAAATATGCGAGGATTTCCAAACCGGAATTTAATCTTGGTTTTACCTTTTTTTTTATTTTTTTTTTATTTTTATAGTATTGGGTTTGGGAGGGCTTAAAGCGCGTAAATTAGTTGGATTCTTTTTGCGCTGGGGAATCTCTGGCGTGCTTCATGGGCGTATTGACGATTTTATTGGAGTTGGAATTTGTGCCTGGTGTGTTTAAATAAGCAAGAGTTTGATCAAGCGGAAAGCTTTTTCGTATACTTGAATATATGTTTATTTTATTTTATTTTTTTTATTTAAACATGAAGTATATTAAAATTGTAAAAAAAATATATAATTTATTTTTTTGGATTAAGTACGCAAAATAAATTTTGAAAATTTTTCAATTACAGTTTTTATAAAATTTAGTATCACAGCTTTAAACGTTAAAATTATTCGAACCATTTATTTATAAGTTTATCTATCAGCACTGAAAAATTTGTTTGTAAAATTCTAATTAAATAAAAAAAAAAAAACTTTGATAATCAATAATCCCCCGTTGGGGACAGATCCCGATCACGTCGATCGCGAGACGCTCGTAAATCCGCGTACGACTCTTTGGGATAAATTTCTCGCCTCTTATCCGCGCCTCTCCCTCCCACCTCCGGTTAAAATGCAAATTTTACGTGCCCCGCGACGTCGCGCGAGCGGAAAGTTATTTAATCACCCCTGCTCTAGACCCCGGATAAAAAATTTTCCCAAGTTTCTGTTTTTTTCGATAGCAACGATTTTTCGTATTAGCAAAAAAAAAAATTTATTTTTAAAGTCGACGAGTAAGGACATGAAACAGGAAGGATGAAAAAAAAGTTGATCCGATTTCGTGCACCGGAGCAATATTTTAATGGAATAATAGGATAGAAATACTCTATTCAATTTCGATGGATTAAAAAAAGAATCCTGGTTGATTAAAAAAAAGTTTTTATAAACCAAACTAAAGGTTAACATAAAAGTCCTGTAAGAGAAATCTTTAACTTGATTTTATTGAGATAATGTAGTTCACATTAAAGTTTTGGCCTCGATCAAATTTTTTTTATAACGGTTGCATCATAAAAAAAATTTTTTTTGGCAACTTCAATCCGATATTATACTAGCCGTATGAATTTCAATAAATTTATTAGCTAAGAAAAAAAAAAAAATTGTTCACAATAAACAACTTTTGCAATAAACAAGCAGTTAAATAATATCCCAACAGTATGTACAGTTTGGGATATTAAAACAATGGAATAAAAATTCTATTCAATTTAAGTATTTTTATCGGATGAATTTTTTTTTAATCATCGAAAAATACAGAAATAGTTTTATATACAACTGATTCAACGCCGAGTTTTCCCGATAGCGTGCGTATAAAAACATTTACAGCGAAAATATCATCAGCAGAAACAATTGGAAAAATAATCCGATCTCCCTGCTCGTAACAGGATAAAAATACCTCCCTCAATACCGTCGTACTCGGATAAATTTCTCTCCGAGCGTGATAAAAAATTCACCAAAATAGTTGTGTGTTTTATCGAGGATTGATTTGAATCTGCTGGCTGCTAACCGAAGCCTTACCCTTGAAACCTCGGTCGTTCGCAATGAACTTGAAACACCACATAATCGAAAGTTGCGCAAGCCCTTGCATAATACGAACCCACACGACGCGGCCAAAAAAAGATGCGAAAGCTGCAAATCGATTTCGTCCTTTTCGACATTGCCAGGAAGGAACATCGGCAGAGAGAGAAAAAAAATTCTGTTGACGAGAAAAAATTAATTCTCGGGGTTTGTTTGCCCCCGCGCCCGGTTGGCTGATCACCCGGTTTTCGTCATTTTTGGCGGAAATCATTTTTTTTCGGAGCTTTTTGTTTTTGTTTTTTTGTGGTGCGATATTGGGTTTCCGGAGCGACTTGTTTACCTCCAAAAATGAATCTTTGAATTGCAAATTTAGGAATTGATGAAAAGTTCGATTTCGATGGATGATTGGGCAGTTTTTTTTTTTGGGAAATTTGTTTTTGAGTGCTTGGAGTAATTGAAATTTTAGAGACATTTGATTTTTGAGTAATTAAAGTGGATGAGTTATAACTGACATTGTCTACCTTGAAAGATATCCATTTTTTATTATTCTCAAAAGTGTCAAATTTTGATTATCCGCACTTAATTATTGGAAACATTTTAAACTGGTTGATTACTATTGATAAAAATATCAATTGTCACGTAAAGAATGATATTTTTTTTATTAATTATAAAGAACTCAATAAAGTCGATTTAAATGTATGACAGAACAAAGAAAATTTGTTTTTCAATTTTTGAAATAATGAAAATTTTAATTTTTTAGTTGACATAAGTTTGTTACGACTGACGATAACTACTTCGAAAAAGTATCAATTTTTTATTCGTTCCCAGAAATGTCAATTTGAAAAAAAACTAAAACTTTAGAAAAAATTCTAGCATACAAAATCGAATTTCTTATTTTTTCAAAAACCCTAATTTTGACACTAAAAAATAATCATGCGAATGAAAAAAAAAAAAAAAAAAAAATTATAACACTTCCCACGTCTGCACAAACCCATCTTCTACTACTAAAAAAATCATCTTTTTTTTATTCACTTTCACCGCAATAATAAAAAGTCCTTAACGCATGAAACAACCCCGACAATGAAATTACCGATAAAACCGCCCCCAATTAATAATGCAGTCGTATCGCCCGGCGATACTCGTTTGAACCTCGATAAGCGTCATCGAAACGCGCCCTGAATTCGCGGATTATACTACCTCGCATTTTGTCCCGGTAAAAAAGTAATTTTCGATCCGCAGGAACAAAAAGACTCCCAACAAAAGAACCGGCTCGGCCTACATCTCCGCGAAAAAAAAAGTAGCACAAAGCCTCCGCGATATTCATCAAATGACAAAAAAAAAAAAAAAGTGCCGAGAGTTTTGAAATATTCGAAAAATCACCAAAAAATCACGCACTCGGACGAGCATCCTCTTGAGAAAAACTTGGTAGTCGACGTCAAAAACCAAACAAACAAACACACTATGAGCACAGAGTAGTCACATGACGCGGTGTCGGGGTAACTTCGAAAGCACCGTACGCTTTGGCTTCTCACGGGCCACTGACGGCTAGCTGGCAGCTCGCTGGAGAGCTCGCCGACAGCCGTTGCCGTGTACCCAGAGCGCAAGCGCGCTAAAGCTCCGAGCTTCGGGGCTCTTTATGTTTCTCGGGGTCTTTAAAGCTACGAGGTTGTTAATATCGGCTTTATTTTCGAATTAATATTTTTGAGTATTGATCGAGTAGGAAATTTTGGGAATTCAAGTGGATAAGTGAAACTGTACATATGTATCAAATCTAAAAATTATGTACACAATTAAAATTGTCAGTGAATATAATGCACAGGAGATTTTTTGTAAAACGTTTTTTATAATCCCTTTTGTTCAAGATTTCCGAAAAGTCCATTTTTTCATTTTTTAATAGAAATATTCAATGTTAGCTTTGCGCGGATATTAAATTTCAACTTGAATGTGAATTTTGGTTGCCTGGTTTAAAAAATAAATTAATAAAATATAAAATTATTATTAATTTTTACCTTTAGAATTAATAATTTGGTAAAAACGTATACAAAATTTTGCACGCTAAAAGAAACTGATTGAAAAAAAAAATTGGAGCATTCTGTAGGTCAAGTATAATTTATTTTTTGATTTATATGTAGATTTATATTTATCTACATATAAAAGATTATTAATAATCTTTTTTTTTTGAATGGTTCACACACTCGATGTTTTCTTGTGCGAGTCGGAATCGAACTCAAGACAATGGAAAGTCTACATTACGAGTTGATCACTCTGTCCATGGAGCCATCAAGCCTCAATAGTATAGTAATTCAATTTCTTTTTGAAGTATTTAAGAAATAAATGTTTTTATAAATTCTAGTACAAGACTATCATAGTTGAGAGGTAAAAAAAACTTTTTTGCTTACAAGCTTATTTTGAAAAATAAAAAAGTTTCATGCACAAATCTTTTGTTAAGCCTTATTTATGAATTTCTAAAATAAACTCGAAATCGAAAAAAATTTTTTATTCTCAAACTTTTTCATTCTATTCGAAAAAAATTTTCATTTTTGTTTATTTTATCCACCAGCCAGATTAACAAAAAAGATATATGGTTGCACCTACCTCCTATGTATTTTAAGCTTCTAAAAAAAAAACTTCACAATAGTAACCTATATTATTTCTCCATTGTAACTCGAAGACCATAAATCCCAATAAGGGAGACCAGTGACCCACGCCGCTTATATAAAAGCCCCGACCATTACGTAAATACGAAAGCAACTCTCGCGTTCGCATAACGTCATTCAGAAAACAACAAACTCCGCGTCTGATCGAACTCGGACTCGCGCTACTGCGAGCCGGACCGGAAATTCAAGGCCGCGCAGCACAACTTACGCAGAAGAAGATACCGTAGACAATGACAGCCATTGTCCCAACTTTGCAGTTCGATGTCAAAAGCACGCTCGCTTACCTGAAACATAAAACAATAGATCGCATTAATAGATTGTCCAGCTTTGAACAAGACGTTTTTCTCTTTATAAAATCTCGAGGTAAAATCTCTTGAATGCATAAATGCATGAATTTTTCGCTCTCGCGGCTTCTTTTTCTTTTAGTTACGCGGGTGAGGTAGAAAAATGTGATGTTAAAACTTTTATCACGATTTTTTCGACGGACCGCAGACTATTAAAAACTTTCGGGGCGCGCTCAAATTCCAGTCACACGTCGTCCTGGAGGAGAAGGAACAATGTGACGCGTCCAGCGACCGAATACCGGAAATTCCGGGAGTCTAGGTAATGAAACCGAGGATGGTCCTGACAGCCGGACTAATTAACCAAATATTTTAGAATACGATTCGTTCGATTTGATTATTCAAATTGTTTGTTTATGCTAATGTAAACAGAAACATTGTTATCGACCTTCGGGTTTAATAATACTCTCATTAAAATTTTAAAACATGGAGTGGTTATTAGTGAAAAAAAAAAACAATTATTGACCTGCAAGTTTAATAGAAAAGCGGTTCCGACGTAATCGGACTTAATTATTGATTTTCTTGATGAGTTTTATAATTAAACGAGGGGAATAAAAAGTAATCCCAACTTTTTTTTTTTTATTAAAAATTTTGTAACGCCGACGAAGAAGAATCCTCATCAAAGTCCGAGCAATCAATTTGCGCGATAATTTGTTTTTCGAGCATTCGCGATTGATTTCGAGGCTTTAAAAAGATATTAAACGGGCATTTCGATGTTTAACCTTTGAACTCTCGCGGACAATCAATTTACATGGTAATTCATTTTAGTACCGGGAATATTGATTACAATGTTTCAATCGATGAATATCGAATTAAAGTACGTAAAAACGCATGCCCCAATCAATGGTCTTAAAATATAGTACCGAAATTGGAAAGCTTTAACTCGCTATTTTTTTTTTCTATTGTCCGCTATCCGATAAAAACTATTACTCGTAAAATCTCAATTTAATCCTCGATTTAATCATAATAAAAATATGAGCTTTTTCGTTTAAAAAATTGAAACTAAAAATAGACGCTTTACGCACAGTTTCATTTTAAAAGGAATTTATTATCAAATTTATATCGAATGAAAATAAAACAAGCTTACTTTACAGAATTTTGAATTTATTTTTACCGTAAAAATAAGAAAATAGGTAGGCTGAAAATGTGTATTTTACGCACAGTTTGGGACTCTATTTCTTTTATAACTAGGGCTGTTCGAGACTCGAGACTTTTCTCGGTCTCGGTCTCGGTATCGGTCCGAGACCGAGACCGATACCGAGACGAGACTGAGCAGCCGAGAGTCTCGGTCTCGGTTAGTAATATCGGTTTTAATAAGAACCTTTTTCAACACAGCAACATTCGTTCTTAGAAATGTTATCAGAAACAATATCACTTTCGGTCGTATGTCCTCGATTTATGATCGATGTGAATGGTCGTAAATGTTCAAAATTTGAATAACTGTTAAAATTGGAATGTTGAATACTTTGTTATTAAGAATTTTTTGCCATCGTTTTTTGGATAATTGAATACTTTCTTTCAATAAATAGATAAAATTTCTTTGTAGAATTCTATAAAATAAAATGAGAGTTCTAACAAAAAAAAATATCGAACAGAACTTAGTTCCAGGTTGCAAAAAATATGTGATGAATTAAGTGTTGTTATTATTTATGTACAGGTTAATTGCAATTAAAATTTTCAGAGCTTTTTCTCATTTACCTTCATTTTTTTTGAAACTAAAAATAAAAATTATTGTTTATTTATTTTCAGGATTAAAAATTTGATGGTTCTTATTAAAAATTCAGCACTTGCATGCCACTTGAGACTAGTTTGATAAAAACAGTTATTTATTTATTTATTTATTTAAACAATTTTTTAATTTAGCTTTCAGATTAATAAAATTATCACGACCGAGACCGAGACCGAGAACGAGACCGGTAAAATTTTTCGAGACCGAGACCGAGACCGGATAAAAGTCTCGTATCGTCTCGTCTCGAACAGCCCTATTTATAACGTATATTTATAATCTTTTATTTTGTATTAACATACTAGGCTAAAAGTATTTCAAAAAATCTTTTATGTCATGAAAATAGACAACTACTCGTACAAGTATCAGTATGAAATATGCATTTTACATAAACTTTAGTTAATCAAAATTAATTACGATTAAAAACTTACGAACACGATCGTAAAGCCATAGTTCCTTCAAAGCTGGTAAATCTCGGCAGACACAAAGGCGTGTCGCCCGGGGGCCCCGAAATCGCCGCCTCAAAAACGGTCGAGGCGAATCCCGCGCTCGCACACACGGGACAGAGGGAGAAGCGAAACTTAATTTTCTCGTTAATAAATCCCAAAGCGCGAGGAAATTGCAGCAGCAGCTACGAGTGCCGGTAATTAGCCGACTAGACGTCTACCGATTGGCCGTGTGGGAGGTCACCGGCCGGATGCAAGGTCCAAGACGACCTTTTAAAAGGGGGCGACCCGATTGGAAAGTGATTGGAGACGATTGGCTAATAAAGGGGCTTTTCAGAGAGTTTTTTTCAAATCAGTGCTTTTATAAGTCAAGTGCGCAGTGGTTGATTATAAAAAAGTTAATTTACTAAAATTAGTTCTGTAAAACTGTTGAATAGTATTGAAAAAAAAGAGTAGTCAAAAATCAACTATTAAATAATGGAGTATCTATCTAATTAACCCATTACCGCCCATGGAAAAATCAAAAGTGATATAAAAAAAATAACTGATGGAAAACCTGTCTCATGAAAAAATATTAGATACGTGTTTTTTCTTTTTTCAATTTTCATTGTTTAAACATTATTTATTTAAACAAATTCGTAAAAAATTTTAAATTTTTATAAACTAATAACGGCATCCGATTCTTTGACCAAAAATAAGGCGAAAGTCATCTAAGTAATTTTTTGATCAGACGCTTAGATCTTTTGCTACGAGCGCTCAAACATGTAAAAATATGGTTTTATAGTGGTGAGCTCCGAGGCGCTGCACCGAAGATACACTTTTACGAGTCAGAGCTCACCACTATAAAACCATATTTTTACATGTTTGAGCGCTCGTAGCAAAAGATCTAAGCGTCTGATCAAAAAATTACTTAGATTACTTTCGCCTTATTTTTGGTCAAAGAATCGAATGCCGTTATTAGTTTATTAAAATTTAAAATTTTTTCCAAATTTGTTTAAATAAATAATGTTTAAACAATGAAAATTGAAAAAAGAAAAAATACGTATCTACTATTTTTTCATGAGACAGGTTTTCCAACAGTTGGTTTTTTTATATCACTTTTGATTTTTCCATGGGCGTTAATGGGTTAAAACAATAAAAAACTTTTTAAACCATCAGATTTTATAATGTTAAGATTGTTCTTATGGTGTATTAAGAATTCTTTGTTTATTTTTTGATTATTTTTGTTCAATTCAAATAAAAAGTTTAACAGATTCAAAATGTGATGCGCTAGCTTCTACAAGGGTTTTTTTCGAAGTATAAACTATGTCTATGTTGATAAAGTGCTCGAAAATTGACAATTTCAAAAGCTTCATCAGTATACTATTTACTTTGCTATTTACACAGCATTTTTAATTATACTGTAAATTAGGCATTCACATGCTATAAAATATATTTGATAAATATGAAATAGTTAGTATGTTGTCACTGTATTTACGCATTATAAACACAGAATTTTAGTAGCAATAACAGAGTGTAAGTACCTTCGAGAACTCACAACAGTACGTAATTTATATTACAACTTTAACTCACCAACACCAAAAGCTCCAAAATCACTTCTCTGAAAAAAAGGAAGAATTTTCGAAAATCCCGTAGTAAAAAGAAAAGCCACTTTTTATCACCCCTCCCAACTATACTACCCCTAAAAAAAGGCAAGGACGGAAGCTTGAGATAAAACGAGGATGAGAGGGGGAGGGGGGAATTACGAGAAGATTAAGCGTAAGTTTTCCGGATTTTCTGAAATTTCGCGGTCCACGGGTGTCAGCCCTAAGTGCTCGCTCGGGCAAAGTGAGTTAGGGTCGCGGGAAATTGAGAGGGTTCAGGCTCGCTTGGCTGGCGTGGAGCGGGCGGTTGGTGTCAAAGGCCGTTGTGCCTTCCCTCGCCAAGTGGAAGTATTAATGGAGGCTTCATCGATTGAAAAGCTCAGAGGTTGTTGCTCGGAACTAAATCAATTCGAGAAAAGTTTCAGTTTGTCGGCCGTTCAGTGAAGACGATTTAATCACGATGAGAAGATTCATTGACGAGGCCTTGAATAATGACAACACCTTTTGATCTAAGTTCAAAAAATGTTTATTTGAATGATAATTGACTAAGATTTTTAATCCCCAGAAAAATTAATTTATTGTTGACCTAACCTCAAAATTAATTAAGGATGATTCCAAACTCAAAATCTGCTACTTTAAATATTGATTAATATTATGATAAAAGCGTTTGCAATAATATTTTTTTTATACATAGGGCTCAGAAAGATTTAATGACCATAGACCTCGCCATAGACATAACCTAAAAACTAGTTAACCTTTTAGCTAAAGTGAGGTTATAACCTGATAATTAATCAACTATTTATCGAACCTCATAACGAATTGATCATGAACTTAACTCTGAAAATTTTTAGAGTGAATATTGGTTTAATTTAGCAATTTTTTGGGGACAGGCTAGACTTTTCAACAAGGTTTAGTTTTAAGACAAAATAATTTTTTTTGGGAAATTGTGCTTTCGCAGATAAAAGTTTTTTCCACTGCTGCGCTGAGAGTTTCTTTCCAAAAGCGGGTAAACAGAAACTCGGTCATGAAGAAATTAACACCTCCGCTCTGGTGCAGCAGCAAGCAAGCACCGTAAATTAATTAAGCGAGATTAAGTCATTTGTTCTAACAAGCCTTGCCGGCTCATTAATTTAAAAAAACAAGCGTTTTATAAAAATTTTTATCTCCCCCGATGAAGTCATCAAAAGGCCTCACATCATTACGAAGTAGTTAAAACTTCGCGTACGATGTAAGCCCTATATTCACAACTCAAATAGCCAAAGACCCGCGTGCTTTAATATTTAAATTGTGAATTTGCATTTTTAATTTACCCTTCTCGGTACCTCCATTTCTTGGAAAATCAATCCCCGGGTCTGTTTGCTCGAGCGTCTAACGAGCCGTAGACTCTGTTTGCAAAAACGAATTACCCTTTTTTTTTCCTCCGCCACCATTACGGAACGCAAAGAAAGAAAGAAAAGGGAAGGGGAGAGAATTTCCTCGCCACTTTTTGTTAATTCGAGCTACCGGGATTTAATAACGCGGAATCGCACGTAGCCAGATTAATTCAAGCCGATAGCCCGGGTTGAACCCCCACCAATTATCTCGATCGCTCGGTTTTTATAATTTCTGTGCCGTTTATCGTTTCCGTGACCCGCGGGGTGCTCACGACCACCGAGATGATCCAAACCGATACCAGGAGAGCTTGCGACGGTGCTGCTTTTTGTTTCTTTTATGTCCAATGGAAAATCCACGCTGGGGGAGGCTCGATTTAGTGCCCGATGGAGCGGAGCGAAGCATTATCTTTGTTTTTAAGGAGGTTAAGCAGTACCCTCCTCGGGCTTTATGTGTTGTGCGGAGCTAATCTTTTTTCATTTATCTGGAAGTTAAGTATCGACCCTTTCTTTGAAGGTGGTTGTTTGGGGTGGTTTGGAGTTATGGTCAGAAATGAAAGCGCGTGCGAAGTGGGCACTGGTCAGTTTATTTACTAGAAAGTGTATTTTTTTTACCCATGACGTCAGAGAAGTGTTAGAGTATGATAGTTGTAGCCTCGGTTGTAGCATATATATACATATGTTCTTTGTTTTTGACAATACGCTCTTTTAACAAAAAATATATTCTTTTTACTTCAGACTTTGGCTCGAAATGTTGTGTACTACATCTAGTTTAGCACAGGTGCAACTATAATATTTTGGAAGGATAATTGGATTAACTTAAACTGATAATCGGCTAAAAAATAAGTCAACCTTTTAGCGAAAACTCATTATTTTTGAAAACAATAGATTTAAAAACCATCAATTTAAAAATATACGTTTCAGTTTTCAATTATATTATGCACGATACAACAAAGTAAGTTTCGAATTATATAAATAAAAATATAGGATTTTTTAATTGAAATAAAAATTTTTAATTTAGTTGTTCATTGTATACTGTCATCTGAATAATCTACCTAATAAACTTTGTTTCAGTACGAAAAATCCAGATTTTTGTAAAAAAAAAAAAAAAAAAAAAAAAAAAACGGTATTTTAAATTTTTCATACCACCATTAGCTAACACCAAAGGATTAAATTTTCAATCCCAGTACACCAGGAAATTCGGAAATTCGGCTCGTGAATCATGAACCAGGTAAAATGGAAAACATTAAGGTCCAGCAGCTGGCATTTCCGATTATTAAGCCCGGAGCCGTCGCGTGACACCCGGAGCTTTCGGGAGTACGCAACGCTGGTCTCGAACAAAGCTCCGGGAAAATCAATGGGATTAACGAACTCGATGCGCCCATTGACGTCGCTCCTTTGGCTGTAACGAAGTCTCCCCGCGTTCAAAAATCCAAGCCCCGGTAATATTCTTTTGTTTCCCGAAGATTTAAAAGGCCGACTCGGACACGTAATCGAACTTGAAAGCCGCTGGTAATAGGATTATTTTATATACGAAACAAGCCGGATCGAATGAATAAATTATCATAAATTAAATAAGGTATTCCTGGCGGTGCTAAATTTATTCGAAAGTAACCACTGAATTTTCATGAACGAATCAATAACGCGTCTTTGATTTGATTGACTTTATAATACAATCCGCAGCCCGAGTCATAATAACAGCCAATCAGCATTAAAAATATAATTCGATTATCGCCCCCCCCCCCCCCGCCCGAGGCCGCGCAATTATATCGCCCTTTTTTTTCCCGTCAGCCTGATCCGCATGAAAAATTCACACACTTGCAGTGTCCGGGATAATTTTTTCGCTGCGTCTCGCCGGTTATTAAATGTACCCTTCGCGATTCACGGAAACGTCTCAGAAGTAAAATTTCGACATCGGAAAACCGCGTCAAAATTGAATTTCCCTCTCGCGGCGTGCATAATTCAAGCTCCGCCAACTTATTTCCAACCGACTAGGTCGCCATTTTGAATTAATAAGCGCTTTCGGTATAAATACAGGAGGCGGCACGGTGTCATTGTCCTCGAATTCGAAACTTGGAAATATCAGCTAGGTAGAGAGAGAGAGAGAGAGATACAGCGCCTTTATTAAAGCCCCGGTGGACACACACGCTTCCGAAACTCTCTCGAGATGAAGTTGTTGGGATGAGTCGGGACAAAGTTGCCAGCCGTGTGTTTAGCCCGGAGATGCTCGCGGCTGGGCCTGGGAGTTATGATGTTGTTGCTGCCAGCTCTGCCAGAATCGTTTGTTGCCGGGGATTACGCTTGCCGAGAGACAGGCACCTTTTCGAGCTTGCGGTATTATTTCATTAAATGGTCCTCGATTAAACAGTTGTTGGTAAGTCGGATTTAGGGGAAAAGTTTACTTTCACTTAGGGACTGCTCTTTTGAGCCCCCCAAAATATCGCGCGCTCCCTGAAGTTGCTCGCTGAACCTTCTACCGATTTCAAACTTCGAGGTAGATATTTCGAATTATCAGGCCTTATTCTTAGAAAGGTTTTGTAACTACTGAAATTTCATTTAAGCTAAAAAAAAAAGTCGAAAATTCCCCTGCTCGCTTTCAAGAGCTAAAAAAAAAAAGTCCTCCGCATGTTAAAAAAAAAAGTTTGTCAGAGAGACTTGTAAGTATTTCAGAGCATACTTTAAATTCTGCCGCGCCTACTCTACAATAAGGTAAGCGTCTTTTTTCTGAATGAGCTTATCTAATTCCATTTTCGACCAAAAATTAGTTAAGTAAGCTAATCTTCTGTTCAAGTTTATTTTCAATTTAAATTTTAGCTTGAATTTTTGTTCGAAAATTTTTTTTGGTAACTACCGGAAATGAGCGTTTGTAACTACCGGTTTGAGTTTTAAAACTACCGATTTGATACTTTCGGTACCCTTAGCATAAGGTCTGCGAATTATTGAAAGTTTCAAATCTTACGGATTTATATTTACTAGTTGAAAAGTGTCAGTCTTACACGATTTAAGCGTTCAAAAGTAAATATTTTTAAAGATTTTATAGAGATCCATACATACAAAAAAAAACCAGTTTGTAACAATGAAAAATTTTGAATCCTTGGAAATGAATTTTTACTTTGATATAAAATTATTATATTACTACATAATTATTCAAAAAAAGTTTCTGCGCTGTTTTTAGAACTACCTCAAATTAGGATAAGTTTCCAGAAATATCAAGGGGATTAAATCCGCGAACCATAGCTTTAATTTCATGGTGGCTAGGGGGGCTAAAATTATCCCGGATCGAAATCCCATACGAAATAATAAGGCTAATCGGCTCGGTAAGCCGTCTGGAAAGGTTCCAAAGTCGCTAAATATGAGCCGAGGTAGGTGTTTAACGATATCGCGGGATGTAAAGTACGCTCGCGTGCAAGGGGAAAGGGGAAATGACGTGCGGGCGGATTCTGCCGGGAGTTACACGTCTGTTTTTGCCGCGAGAGATAAAAGTTTCACCTGGAAGTTCTCGACGTTTTCGAGCCGGGCTTGATACCCCCCACCTCGTTATATTATTTCCTAGCCCTTATCGTTCCGTTTTTTTGTTTTATCTCGGGCGCTTAAATTTTTTTTTACTTTCTTTTACTTTTTTATTGAATTTTAGATTTCTAATAACGAGGAACAAGTTTTATTTACGTCTGAAAAAAAATGATGTCAAAGAACTACGTTACCAGACAGGAACTAATGAATCACTGATCAGGTATAAAAAATTACCGTCATAAAACTTAAGCAATGACAGAACCCTGTTAGGAGACTTGTTAAATGTATGAACATGTTTTTAAGAATTGTAGAACGACTATCATTATTGGGATGTCGGTATGGAAAAAAAAGTGTCAGAAAAACAAGCCACGATTCTTTCACCAGAAAACATTCAATCAAATAGCCGGAAAATCTTCCAGTCTTCCGCTTCTCCAACAATAAAGAAGCTTCCTTTAGTCGTTCATCCCTCCGGGGGCAAGTCAAGCCCAGCGTAACCCATATTGTTTTCCCAGCCAGTCAGCCTGCCCCCTCGGGTGGTGTAACGAAGGAGGTATTTTCGGGGGTTCCCCTTCCTTCTCTTCTATGACACGGCATCCGTGTCAGTACTAATCCGGGGGCTAAGGAGGTTAGAGGCATTTATTCACCGTGGACCGAGGGAGAGCCAGCTCGCGATAACGCAATTGTTGCGAGGGTTAACACGAAGATGATGGAATACCGGAGCCCTCTTTTGTCGAGCTGATTTAGAACAATTTGTTTCGGGGTGCATC
This sequence comes from Encarsia formosa, assembly GCA_038277355.1. Taxonomy (NCBI): domain Eukaryota; kingdom Metazoa; phylum Arthropoda; class Insecta; order Hymenoptera; family Aphelinidae; genus Encarsia; species Encarsia formosa. Next base: position 20,068,091 of record CM076184.1, read on the forward strand.
TGATTTATTGTCATCTTTTTTTTTTTTAAACTACTGACGGCTTTTAAATTGTCTAAAGTCCGAGTTGTTTAACCATGGATGTTTACGCGCAAAACGGTTCAGCGTTATGCAGAAAAACAAAAGCAAAATTCGAAAAAAGGACTCTTTACCGCCCTTATTACTACTTTTTTTCTAGGATTCACCTTAAAAAGCCTCAATGTAAGAAGTGATTTTTTTTTTTTAATTAAGTTTAGGTTTGAGAGTTTATTTGGTAATTCTAAGGACTATTCTCTAAATATGAAATGTATTTTAATACTTTTTAGAGAAAACCCACTTTTCTATGGGATTTCAGACTGGCGGAGGCTTCTTTTTGCTAGCTTTTGATAGAAAAAAATACTCAACGCTTACTTTGTAAACTTCGTTACAGACAGATGCCTTTGAAGTTTTTTTTGAGAAAAAACGAATTTTCAATAGGATTAAGATACGGGCCTCGATACGGGCATCTAACTGGTGGAGAAGTGAAAAATTCTTTATTTGCAAAAAAGAATGATTATTTGAGGTTATATTAGTTTTTGGAACATTTTAATGACTTGCAAATAAACCTTGCTATACAGTCAAACAGTTAAAAACACTGACTCTTCTACAGGATTAAGGTACTGACTTCAAGCAGTATAGGAAGAAAAATTTTCTGCAAGGCTAGCTTTACTGAAAAAAAATATTAATCAGCACTTTTGGGAACCGTAATCCTGAATTTTAATATTCCCATAAATCAGCAGAAAGAATCCCAAGTCACACGAAGCTAATAAAAAATTCTCCCAAGATCCATAATAAGACCCGAGAAATTCCGATCCTCGAGGAAGAAAAAATAACGATAACCAAGGATGATCACCCGATGACCCAGTACGAGCCACCTTATTGACATATTCGGCAGACCGCGCAAAATATTTTTTTCGGGTCACCCTGGGATAATCCACCTCATAACCCGAGATTTTTCATATCTCCCGATAATTTTCCTTCGATCCGATAGATGGCTCTGATAAGCGATAAAAATAGAGGGCGCGGAGGTAATACGTTTTTCCTGAAATAAATGACAATAATTGCGGGGTAATAAAAGATACGCCGGGGCGGTAAAGAGGAATTCTGGAAGATAAGAGAGAAGGAGGAGGAAGAAAAATCGAAGAGTAAGCCGGTGGTAAAATGATGGATGAAGGATCCCCCCGCATCCATCACTGTCGGTCGCATCCCCTTCGACGTTATCGGTCCACCGTGGCGGTAATTAACGCCGAGGAAAGATTTTCCCGGTTCTTCTTCTTCTTCTTCTATTTTTTTTCTCGTTCGCTCGGGGTTAATGGAACGTGTGTTTTTTCACGCGACGTCTTCGTTTGTCTTTGATGTATCGGGGGTCAGTGAAAAAAGTTTCTTTATTTTAGGGGAGGTCGTTAGGTAAGATTGATTTTTATTGATGACAGGGATGCGTGGAATTAGCTTGGTTACTACTAGAAATTGCACTTATACTAATGGTTGGGCTACAATGGTTATGGACAGTTTTTTCCATTTATTAGTCATTAACTGCAAAAGCTTAATATCCATTATTTATGGTTCTTCGGGACGTAAACTTTTTATTATTCTCAAACTTTATAAAAAAATTTTTATTAACTAAAGAATATAATGCTTCGCTGGCGATTCGAAATTCCAATTATTTGAAAACATGAGGCAGCTCTCCAACCTCAAAGCTTTAACCTCGATTTATTTCCCAAATTATTAAGTTTTCATATAATCATGGCTGCAACTCATAGTGAAGAAAATATAAAGTTACTTTTAAAACATATTTTAATTATAGCAAAGATTAAAATTGTGAAAAAATTGAAATATGTTTATTGTGTCGTGAAAAAAATCCAAAAGCAAAGTCGGTAAAAACGAAGCAAGGAAATACAGCCAAATTGAAGTATGAAATAATTGAAGTATGAAAATTCATAGATCGATATTCTCGATATTTTACGATATATCGTCCCATTGATATCGATATCGATATCGTCTCACAGCCATGAATATCGTATCGATATCGAAATATCGGGAAAGTCTATAAAAATTTTGTTTATTTATAATCGAAACTATGAAAACAAAAGAGAAAATTCATCCCAGCCCCAATTAATAAATTTGCTCCGAATCTTAAAACTTGACGAGGCGTTGAGAATCGTCTTGGCGGTCAAACGAAGACGTCGCTTTCATTTCACGGCGTGCTTTTAATAATTCCAACCGTAACATTTTGTATACAAGGGGGGGGGGGGATGTTTACTGCAAAGCTTTATATCGCCAGCGCATTCATTTCGGCGCTATCTGAGTGCGTAGTGGTGCTTCAGAGTTTTACGAGGACCGTTACCGAGAGCTTTTTTTTTTTAAAGAGTGGGAAAGAACCTCTCTTTTTTTGCGGTTTCCTTTCGAATTTGTTTACGAATGATTTTGAACAAAAGAATTACCGAGAGATTTTATTCCATTTGGGAGAGGACAACCAAAAGGTAATCCGATAACAATGACAGAGCTTTCAAATCGTGATCGGCACTTTCGGCTCATTATCAAAATGCACTCGCTCGTCCTCGTCATTAATTCGTTTAATCCCCACGTCATCGTTTCGCTATAAATCGAATTCTTTCACACTGCTGCAGTGATAAATGGAAATATATTTTTTTGCGGAATCATAAATATAAGCTCATGATCAATAGGGATAAAAAGATTTGAAAACATTATAAAATAATCTGTAAAATAAATTATTTACCAAAGTTTAATTATTATTTTTTTTTAATTGAATCATTTTAAAAGTAATACATTTTTTTAAAGTTCAAAAACCTTTTTAAGTACTGAAACCTAATTAGTCATTGAAAATTGAAAAGTACAAAACTTTAATTATGTACATCTGAAAACTTTGTAATGGTTATAAAAGTTCATCTAAAAACTTTTTTAAACAGTTTTGCCAAACTTATTTTTAACAAAAAGTTTTTTTAGGTTCTAAAAGGTCAAAAACACTTAAAATATCTTTAAAAATCCATGCAATGCTGTAATTACAGTTGAAAGCTCCCGAAAAGCTCAAAAAGATTATCCAAAAATACTAGAATACTTCCAGCAAATTAAATATTTTTAAAAGCTCCCTAATGGCTCTGACTATTTGAAAAAGCATTACAACAATAAATTTTAAAACACCAAACCGATTTGACAAAAAAAACTAAATAAAAGTACAGATTACATCAAACGAATTTGCCTGAAGTTTATTTTAACATGGACCAATAAAGCTCACAGGATGCTGAGCCGCACTTATAACTTGAAAAGCTCAGTTGTTAAACTGACACGAATTGTAAAAATACCATTTACTTGTAACGATGGCAAAAACGAATAATTTTAATAAACTTTTTAATTTCCTCAAATTTTCCCGTAAAGATAATTGTGGTCGATCGAACCGAATATTGTTTTGACTGGTATAAATCACAGGTAAGAAGGCGGGAGGGGGGTGGGAGGGGGGGGTGGAAGCGCATTATTGATTCCACGGCTGGTGCACTATCACGGGGCGCTGATTGGCCCCGCGCGCTCTTCTCACCGGGAATACCGAACGAGCAGCGAGATTACGCGCCGCGGCGCGGGCCGCTGTGCTTTTATCCGCGCGACGCGCGTGTCGCATCGACTCTCATGCATAATTCACCACCACCGAAGGGTAAGGGAGGGGGTGGGGGAGGAGCGCTCTGATCAATTGAAAACGGCGGGTTGTTGCTACCGTCTCAGGAACAATGTGTCGGCTGTTTACCTTAGAAAGTATCCGAAGGCTTTGTTTTCAAAATGGGCACGGAATGGTGTGAAAGCTCGAGCTTTTTTCATTATATCTCGTGGGATAGTTTTTAAAAACATATGCAGGCAATCGATTAGTCGTAAAGTAATAATAAAAAATTAAAATAGTAACGTCCCCAATCACACATTTTTCGAGGGGCTATGCACTCCAGAATCATTGACGATTCTTTTGATTCTTTTTGATTCTTTTGTGATTCTTTCGTGATTCTTTTGGCAAATTTTAAGTGTTTAGAGCTTTGGAATTAATTTCAGTTGATATTTTGTTAAAAATAATATTTTTCGAAGATTTTTACTTGAAATGAAATTGATATTTTATTGATTGTATTGATTTTTGTGTGTTATTCTTTTAGTGATTCTGGAATGCATATTCCCTCGACATTTTTAGTACAAAGTATTTTTTAAATATACTCAAGATATCAGTTTCTTCAGAAAACTGACCTCGCTTCTTCAACTTTGAAAAATGTAATCCAAAAAGAAGGTCGCTGCTGACTTTTAAAAGTAAAAACCGGTCAATTGAATAGTCTTAACGGGTTCTTATTCCCTTTGAAGACGAGCATTCGGTACCAAAGAGAGAAAAAGAGGAAGAGTAGAAAGGGAGGGTAAAGCGAGCGTAAAGACACACCGTGAAAATCCGCGCAGCACCATGCCAGTTCTATATCGCTGACCGTAATAATAATCGTTATTAGGAACGCTCACCGGCTATTTCGGTGGAACGTCACGGATTAAGCCGTTTTTTTTTTCTTCTTCGTCTCTTATACCCCAGAGGTATAAAGATAGGAGGGCGAGGCGGGCGGGTTATTTTCTAGTTAATAAGAAGACTTCCGAGATGTAATTATTTTATAATCCTCTTGCTTTATACCTCACCGAATGAAATTTTTTAGATAGTTTTGGGGGGATTGAGATCGAAAGAGTTTAATAATTCCATGGATGAGAGCTCGTTCGTTTAATAAAATCGTTGGTACCTTTTTTTTTTAAGCTGTGGTTTTATATGAGCCAAAAACACGGTTTTATTTTGTTGTGAAAATGTTCTTAGAAAAAAGTTTTTTCCCTGTTCATGTGATTTTAATTTCAATCTAGACTTATTTTTGTATCGCTGAATAATTCGATGGGCCCAGCGAAGGAAAACCTTAGCCAAAAATCTGTTACGAATAAAGTTACAATGAGGCAAATTTCAATGTCTAAAGTGTCTCTAAATTACTTTATTTAGGATTTCGGCCTATACATCAAAAAATGTTAAAATGTCCTTTGCGACCATACCGTCGATATATTATAATAAAAAAAAAATGGTTTTGACACACCAGCCGCGAATAAAATGATTCTAAGTTTTTAGTTAGTAAAAATCGCAAAGAGTCTTTTTATTCGCGGCTGGTACTTCAAAAAATTTTTTTCTAACATAATGTATCGACGGTATGGTAGCAGAGGTCATTTTAATATTGTTTTTTTCAGGCTAAAATAATAAATAAAGTGATTTAAAGACATTTTAGTCGATGAAAGTATTTCTGTTGTAACTTTATTCGAGGCAGATTTTTGGCTAAGGTTTTTTTTTTTTTTTTTTTTTTTTTGCTGGGACCATCGAATTGATCGTTCACAGTGAGAAAAAAAATTAGAATAAAGATAAGAATCGTAAGTAATTTTCGATAAGTGTTTGGTTTCCGTGTAAAAATAAAAAATTCTTCAACAAAATATATACCAGTTCAATCATACTTTGATTCTAATAATACACATGGCAACAATGAATTCTACTGCCTCTAGTAATTTTCTAGGAGCACAAACCATTTATGGTAAGACAACTCTAAGCACATAAAAAAATCTAAACGCAGAGAGCAACCTTAACCGGTTTTAATAGATTATAAAAAAGATAGCGCCAGGCAAAGTATAATTCCGGGTGGAAAATCTGAAGGCGGCTACGACAACGAGGATTTTCACTCGGCGTGGGCTGGCTGCCTAATCCACCCTCCTCCGAGGCTTATCTCGAGGCTGCCTTCTTACCAAATCCTCCTCTTCCTTAAATTCCACGGCTTTGCACTCCTTTTGTGTCCGCCGGATGATTTTCAGGGTGCATTTATTTCGGATGGAAATTTGATGCTCATCGACCGGGGTGATTAATCTAGCCGTGAATGAGCTCTCAAAGAAGATTAATTATACTTCATTGTGCCATGATTATTCGATATTATAGCAAGGTAATCTTAGAAATTTTAGTTTTACTGGAAATTTAAAATTACCGGTGAAATTACTACGAATTTATATTGTAATCTCGATTGTAATTATCGTCAATGGATACAAAAATTTTTAAAACTTCAAAAGTTGCAACTTTGTTAAAAAAAAAAAAAAAAAAAAAAAAAAAAAAAAAAAAAAAAAGCCCTATAATCAAATATTATCTTTGAATCTATTTATTCAATGAAGCTAAACAAACTATAGAATTTTTTCAGTCATATGTTCCAGTCATTGTTCGTATCAACTACAAAAGTTTGAATAGTTCAAATTTGGATTTGAGCATCTAAAAAAAGTTAGTTCACTTTACAACTGCAACGAGTCTGTTTGATAAATTATTTTTAGTTTTTATATTTTTAAACGTTTTATTACTATGTTTTCAAATACTCTATCATTTGGAATTCGAAAAAGCGTAAACTTTACTTTCAGGTAGACCCGGTTACTTATAACTTTATTCGTCTCCAGGTTGTCTTAGACGAGTTTGAGAATATTTAATCAGTCGTCTGGTAAAAGCCCTCAAACAGGTGTAATAATTAAGTAGCTAATCAGACGAAGCTGTTTGCAAGCTCGGTCGGTTATTGATAACCGACGAGTGAACGTCGGTGTTTTCGAGCGTCTCGTATTCTACTCCTCGCGAATCGATTTGTCTAACGAGCCGAGTGCGTTCAACCGCGCGAGGATCGCTTTGTTGACTCAATATCCAAGAGCGACACACAATACCGGCTGAGAGTGTTTGAGGAAGCTTCCTCCCCCGGAGTAGTAGTCGTCGCGAGCGCTTCGTTTATCAACTCAAACAATGCGAGGAAGCGGTTGTGTCTGGATTTTCTGGAAATCTGTCGGAATTATCTTTTTTTTTTTTTTTTTCCAGGAAGTGCGTGATAAGTGGATCATCTTTTGACCACTCATCGTATCGATGGTCGAGAAAAGTGGAAGATAAAAGCTTTGCGATGTCTTGGAAGAACGTTACAAAAAAATATCGGGGTGGTCGGGAATGTGGATTCAAGTAGATAAATAAAATACGAGTTTTCAAAATTGGGAGTTTTAGTTTGAAAAGAGCTTTTTGTAGAATTAAATTTGACACACATGTGTATTTAAAAGCAGAAACTTTCAAATCAAAGCTTTAATAAAGTTCTACGATGTATCAATTTAGTAAAATTTTATTTTGTAATTACAAAACACCTAAATATTTTGGAATCTAATAAAAAATTCAAGTTAATCTTGAATTTGAATACTTAAGTCTTTGATATTAAAATTTAAGAGACAAATTCGATTTTGTAGAATTGCTCTATAGTTGTAGTACAGAATGTACAATAAAATATTATTCTCTGAATAAAAAACACAAGAATTCTAAGATCCAGTAAAGCATTGAAATAAACGAGGAAATAAATCTCAGACTTAAATATTTAAATCTCTGGACTTGTATCAACAAATGAAAATCCTAACAAAATTCATTTCGAATATTGTGTTCAATATAAAGATTTTGAAAAATCGTATCTTTGAGTAAAAGAATTTATTTTTTTTTCTTAGTATGCGTAAAGTCTTCTTTTACGCATTGATTTTAGTGCGTAAATGATCACTTTACGCACACTTGGAAAAAATTAAGAAATACAAAAAATAGTAGTTTTAAATCTGATGGGACCACTCGAAGGTCTTGTAGGCGCTGCTCCGCAGCGAAAAATCTATTGGTTATCTCTAGATACGAAAAATACTATTGGTTTTACACAACTTCAAATTAAAAAATCACGTAATAATAAAAGGTTTGTATCAGTGTTGAATTTTGATATTTAAATCATCGAGTGTCCTATTACTATAAAACAATTAAATTCGAAAGCTCGTTCGAAAGCATCAAATTTCTCACTAAAAGCTTTTATTTGATTCTAGATCTTCCAAATAATAAAATTGTATTTAAAAAAAAAAAAAAAAAAAAAGAAGCTTTTACTTCTGTCAATGCTCCAAGTGAGTAAAAACACGTAAGTCATCAACGTCAGAAGCACACCCTCCAGCTCCAAAGATTAATTTTCGTAAACTTCAAACACAATTCAGCAGCAGTGCCGAAACGAATCGACTCGTCGGGTGATTAAACGCCCGGGCGTATCGAAAACTATTTACCTCCGGGTTGTTGCAAACTGGAAGAGAAATTACAGGGCCCAAGTAACCCGCGCACTACCCGGAGTTGTCTCAAAGCAGCTACAGTTCTTGGCTTCCGCCGAAGTTAAACGATTGCTTCAGACTTGCGTGCGGGAGAGAGTCAATGAAAGAGAGACAAGGGCTGAGTTAAGGGGCCAACAACTACTTTTCATTAGAAAATCCTCCCTCGCTGCTCCAGGTTTATTTTCGGTTTAAAGTACGCCCGGGGAACGATAACTTCACGCGGGTTCTTAAAGTTTAGAAACTGCGACGAGGTTTTTTTTTTTTTTAACTTTCAGTCGTGATTAGAAGAAGCTCCCGGGTGAAGTGTTTGTTTTTATAGTTTTGGGATTTTCAGGATGCTGTAGTTTGTAACCATCCAACCATCCTTCGTGGGTGCGGTTGTAAAGATTTGCAACAGTTTCATTTCAGTGTGGGTTACTTATGAAAATCGAATGATCTATAGTTTGATTGAATTTGAATATTTGAATCACTATTTACCGTTTATGATTTGGTTTATAACAATATACAATGTTCAAAATTAGTGGACGATAATTGCAATAATGTAAACATTAATTAAAATATTCAATGTTTAGACTAAATTACAATGAAACTCGATGAAAATGGCATACTGTATGATTTAAAAAAATATTTCTATAATTTAAAATAAAATTTAAATAATAGAAATATTAATATTAATTATTTTTTTTATTTATTTTTTTATTTTTGTGCAAAGGATCTTTTTTTTCTCCTCAAAACTCGGCGTGTCTCTAAAAAATGTTAGGAAGTATTTAAAAATTTTTTTTTGTTTCTTCCATAACTAGTCCATACAAAGACTATGTATTCTCATTCCTATGTATGGTTTAGGTATGATGGTCCATATATGGCTCGATATATAGTCTATGTATGGTTTGTACATAATTTTTCCACATGGGATTATAATAATCATCATAACCAAGCCATCGAGTAATTTAAATTGAGTTTCTTGATTACAAAAAGCTAGTTAAGGAGGCTCAAGCGTTTGGTGCCGTATCAATCGGAGGGTGCCACAGAGGGCTTAATTATTTTTTAACTTAACTTGATTTAATTTCAGTTATCCACGCTATAAATTTATTCTTTAAGTTTTTCCATGGTCAAATTTTTAAAGTAAACGATCAAACTTATATTTGTGAAATTTTGGAGTGTCAAATAGAGGTTAGGTTGAGTCGATTCTGAGCTTTATCTTATTTTTCTCAAAATTTAGGTCGGCTACCCCTAGTTTTTTTATATCATTTTAAACGTCGAAAAAAAATGCATCATTGCTGATTTTACCTGAATTTACAGTCTTTTTATTTGAGAGAAATCGTAAATTAATCACAAGATCCCATAAGAACACATGTTAAAAGGCAAAATCTTCAATTCACAATAACTTTTAAAATCGGCCAGCAACCTGCATTTTTATTTACACGAATCGATTCTACGAATAATAAAGAACATATATTGCCAATCTCAACTAAATATATCTTTTTAAGTCAAAGTCGCATGAGCCTCCTTAAAATTGAAAAAAGTTTCGCTGATGACTCAATCTCAAAATTCGAATCATCACGCCCAACGACTCCAGAAGTCTATTAATCTTCCCGCCGTAATTTCAAAAGATAAAAAAAAAACGAAAGAGAGAGGTGAACCCAGCTCATAAATTACGTAGGAACCGAACACGTGCTCGGTAAACAAATAATTCAGCGTAGCGTGAAAAATTAAGCGATCGAACTCAGCAGCCCGGAAAAGGGGTGAAGAAGAAGAAGAACCAGCACAGATTCAATTAAATCCGAAAGCGTGCGAAAAGGGAGGAGAAGAAGGTTGTACATTTAGATGAAAAAAGGACAAGCCAGGATCCTCTTTTCTTCTGCGTCTACTTCTTCCTTATCTGTGGCCTCCTCCGTCGTCCCCCCGGGGGAGAGGCGTTTTTCTTCGGCGGCCCCCAAATCGCTCGATAAAAAGTCAATTCCGTACCTTCCCTTTTTACCCCGGGAACATATGCCCCGCGAGCTGTGCTTTATCGGCTCATTACGGAATTGTCAGCGGAGTCGATGGGAATGTAAACTTCACGGTCCGAGCGTTTATCGGTCTTCAGTCAACCGAGGAGTGTTGAATCAAAGTCCCCCGAGATGGATAGTGTTTACTAATCATGGGTGATTTTTTTTTTTTTTAAACTTCGTAATTGATGTTTGCAAGAGACTGATACCTCAACTGATACTTTATATTGAATAGAAGGAACTGGACAGCAAAATTATTGAACCTAAAAAATCACCAAACTATTGGAGGATGTTCTCAAATTTCTTTGTTCCTTATCTTCAAATCTAATTTTAGAAGCTCGCGATATATTAATTAAACAATGATTTGTTTCCATATAAATTTTAATAATCATTAATTATTGTTAAAAAGATTAAATTTTAGATAAAATAATTTTTTTTCAAATAAAAATACAACAAAATTGATGTGCAAACGTTCTATACATATAATACAGTGATAATCGAAGAGAGTAATCAGTATTTTTAAAAAGCTCCAGTAAAATTGAAGTTTTTTGAATGATATCTTTACAATAAATAATATTGAAATTCATAAGTAAAAAATCATTGTTATAACTTTTTATCTGAGTTGCTTTTTTTGTTTTATTTTTGAACATTAGTTTACTCAAAAAGAGAGAAAAAATATTTTTAATATGAAATACAATTAACAAATTACTTCAGTAATTTTTTCTGATCTTATCCGTCAATGTATTTACCTCGTATTTACCCATGATTTGCATGTTTCAGTTGTGCGAAGCATTAATTCGAATCGTAATTAGCTTCGCCTCTAACAAGCTCAAACTGTTAACCGTTTTCTTCGCTAAACCAATCGCGCTCTGATTAATCGTTCGCTCGAAACAATTAAACACACTTGCATAACGATCAAATTCCCGTCTTATCTCGGCTCGCAGCTTTAACGAGCTGTCGCGTTCTTTTTACAAGTGTATTTTCCCGGGAGCCTGGCTCTGCACGCAACGTCCATTGTTTTTCGGGGCGCATTGTGCGAGCGACAGGTGAGCGGCGTAAATCAGAGGTAGCGAAGCCGGGTTTAAAAGAACGCCGACGATTGAAATACGAGGAGACAAGAAACATCGCCACTTAGCCGATCGATCCCGAGCTTGCACCAGCTGAGCCGTCGCTGAAAGAATATGGATTTTACTCCTGTAATTTAACCTCTTTTTTTTACCTCCCTTTCTTTCATGTTCCTCCCTTTTTTTCATCTTGAGAGCTTTCGGGAGCCGCGATATATATATTGCTCGATACGTTCCATATTTCACGCCACGCGAGGAGATGTGCGAGGAGTCTTTTTTTTTCCTTTTTTTTTTTCTTCGTTTACTTTACGAGGCTGATACCTTTTTTCCTTCCTATTTATGGTTTTTCATTATCCTTTAGTGCTGCTGGTACACTGGGTTCTATTAATGAAACCATTAATTGTGAAAGATACTGGGTTTAAAATAGATGGAAAGAATGAAAATTTAAATTTATAAAGCTTTCGTTGCTGAAATATCAAGTTGTTGAACAAATTTTACCGTAAAAACGATCAATCACTTTTTAATTACTTACAAACGAGCTTACAAAACTGTTTATTGGATAAAAGTCAAGGGTTGTGAGTAATTGCAAAGTTATTGCGTTACAGTTTTTAAAAAAGTTCTCTTTTATTTTCTACCAAGGCGACAAAGAACAGGTTATAGACTTGGAATAATAGGATTATGCAGTCCAGTTGTTCAAATGTGTGAACTGAACGGCTTAGAGCATTGAAAAATAAAGTTTTGCGTTAAGAAGATGCTCAATGCAGAAAAAAGCTTCTTAAAAGCTCAAAGAACTTGAAAAACAATTGAAACAATTAGTATTTAAAAACTTTAAAACACAATCCAGCATGAAACTTTATCGAAAGTGAAAAAAATCTCTTTTAAGCTAAACTTAATCATATCTGGAGTTTTAAAAAGCTGATTGCTTGAAAACAATTATTGTAGCAGATTATTATAATTTTGAGTACAAAGTCTTGCTTAAGACTCGAAGAAAAGCGAAAAAAGCTTTTCTGAAAACATTCGATCAACTCAACTCACTCGAGCTTAATTATATGTAGAGTTTCAGATAAGCTTATCACGCCATTAACAATCTTAAATGATTTAAATTAATAAAATCGGTTCTTTTAAAAAAAAAATGAAAGTTCAAAAAGTTCTTGGGGAAAAATATAATACATTTAGATGAGAAAAAAAATAGCCAGAACTTTGAAAAGCTCCGTCTATCTGTCACAGTAATAACTGTGTAACACTTTTCAATAATTCTCAATAAGAATACAATACGAAGATAATGATAAACACCGAAAGCTCTCGTATTTTACACCACAACCAACAAATAGTATCGCCGTCTCGAAAGCTCGTCGAACTCTTCAATCACGTAAATAATCACCGTCACGCAACTCGATACTTCGAAGCTGAAAGCTCAAAAAGCTCCCGAACTTTGAACCAATCAATCTCACCCAAAGCCTATCAATAACAATCCTCGAAAAAAAGCTCGTCTCGCGCCCGGGGTACAACGACCTCCGCCGCGGGGGTCTCCTTTGTCACCGCTCGGTCGAGGCGGCAAAATCACATTGACCCGGTTTACTCGCTCTCGCTCGGGTTGCATCACTACCACGAGCGAGCCTGGGTCGTTCCCCTTCCCCGCCCAGGCTACGTGATTTCCACAGGTAGCTTTATTCAGCTCAGGTTCGCCTACTACGTGCGAGATGAGTTCGCCCGTTTACTACTTTCAAGGTTGATTACTGGGGAACGAGCGAGATTATTATCATTCACTGGGGCGAAAAGAGCACTTTTTATTGAGGTTTTTTGGCGTGTGGGGACTTATTAAATTTTTGATGGGATGTAGATAATCAATCCGGAAGAATCAGCCTTCAAAGTTATTATCGTTGCTAAACTGTATTTCAGCGATTTAATTTCTGGTTTGTTACTGCCTTTTTTGTTCAATGTGTCAGAAATTAGGGGTAGTTTAGTCTATCGATTTAATGTAGAAATCGAGTGAAAATTATCGACTTTGAGAACTAGTTTTCTTACTTTTTACTTGTGATGATGAAAAAAATCTAATTACAGTAAGCTAAATCCAAAAGTAGCACCGTTTTTAAAAATAGCAAGAAACGTAGAAATCTTTTTATATCCTTAAGAAAATTGTATTATTTTATAATTCCATTATAATTTTTTTTTTATTTTTTAAGATATAAAGTGTCGACATAGAGCTTTTTTCAGAACGCCAGCGTGTTAATGAATGAAATATTACTTCAAATTGTGTCATCCAAGTCTTTAAATTAATTTAAAGAAAGAACCGTAAAATTTTACGTACAGCATAAAAGTACGAACCGCCGTAACTCCATCCGACCGCTTCGTCAAAATTAGGATATTTTAATCCAGAATCCTCATCTCCGGCTGATTAAATCCCAGCCCAAGGAATTAAACTTCAAAATATGATAACAAAATCTTAAACTTGTTGTTAACTCCTCTAATCCCCGCGCTCGTATCTCGGGAACTTTAAGACTCCTCCGGTTGTTAAGCTGACTCCGCAAGATCTTTTTCAACCCGCGTAAATCATCAGAATTATTAAATTCGAAACCCGCGAGCTATATTCAAGGAAAAATTAATCAACAAATTTTCATCACGCCCAGGTCATAAAAGGCCTCCCTTTGGTCCGAAGTGTTAATAATAATGGGAAAACTTTCACGCGCACTACTCTTGCTCCTCCGTGACAAATTATACCTCGGGGCTTTTATCGTTGTTCTTCTTGCCTACCTCCTACCCTTTCCCCCCCACCTTGAGTTTCCCTCATTTCCCTCGGATTATCTTGGCCTTATTCTTATGAGAAACTTTATTTCCATAGGCACGTTAATTAATATTTCACGTTTTTACGATCGTCTGCGGGAGCTTATTAATATTTTCAACACCTTTTCTTCGAGAAAACCCGAGACCCGGGTAAATTCTTAATCGACTCGAGCACAAATTGTTCCAATCGAGTTACCCGCCGCGCATTGTCTGACCAAAGCGTCTTTTTCCACTTGTCCCCTACAAATCTCCCCTCGTCGAACTTTTAAAACCCTAAACAAACTTTAGCGTCTCCTAATTTAACTCGAATCGAATTTAACAATTTGTTGCTGTCCCGAGAGTTAGAATCAATGAACCAAGAAGTTTTTTCGACCGGAACAAATCCAAAACTCAAACAGTCGTGTGAGCAAACGCGGTAAGAAAAAAAAAAGGCTCACGAAAACTGCACCCACCGACTCGTCTTAATTGCCGCATTTGGCGGCGGCAGCGGCGTCCATTTAATTATACCCTGGTATAGCCGCCGGCAGCGCTGATTAAAGGAAATTTATGCGCGGGGATCGCATTATCCTCGCGCGCGCTCGCGCCACGGCTTAATCGAATAGCAGGGCAAGCGTTAAATTAAGGATTTCGGACGGGAAGGCGCGTGGTACGCAACGAATATTAAGCCCCCTTTAATTTGGAACCTCCGCTATGTGGGTCAATGCGAAGGGAGGGGATCTTTTTTTTGTATAACACTGGGATTTGAGCTTAGGAACTTTGATTTTATGTGAGGAGGGAACGAAAACAGGGTTTTGTAACCGTAAACAAAGAGAATTAAAGACTGGTGATGGGAGTTTTACTACTACTTTAACAGAAACGAAACAGAAACAAAAGTTCGTGAATAAACTAATTTTAGTGTAGTGTAACTGTGAGTTTGACTGGTAGTAAAAAAACATAATAAACAATAATTGTTCTTAGTATTCCTGTTTCGTACAAAAAAAATAAAATATAATCATTGGTTACTATCAGATCCATCGTAATTGGTAATTTAGAAAACTGATCATTTTTTACCTTTTAAAAAAATTTATAGTTGTTTAAGAGTATATTAGGCATGACAAAAATTTTGTGTATTTTTTTTAAATTTGCAAGCTATTTAAATAAGAACGCCAATAAATCGCTTTCAAATGAAGAAGAAAATAAACAAAATGTTTTAACATTTCATAAAATCAATAGACGAACCAGAAATCGAGCATTTCTTCAGCATGCTCTTTGTTTAACCTCACGATAAAAAAAAAAAAAAAAGAGGGTACCGAACTAAGA
Source organism: Encarsia formosa (assembly GCA_038277355.1). Taxonomy (NCBI): domain Eukaryota; kingdom Metazoa; phylum Arthropoda; class Insecta; order Hymenoptera; family Aphelinidae; genus Encarsia; species Encarsia formosa. Next base: position 20,083,395 of record CM076184.1, read on the forward strand.
ATAAATAAAGCGTAATAAAGTTTAGGAAGAAGGTAAATTTACTCGAGTATCGACGCGACAAAATGACCCGAGTCGATCGGTTCTTCCTTTATGTACACCACTCGGTAGAGGAGTCTGCAACGTTGAACTTTCGCTTGCCACGCGCACAACCGGGTGGGCAGGAAGAGGAAAAATAGAAAAAACTTTAATAACGAAGTTTACCTCTCTGGCACGCGGGCGAGCGAGCGAGCAAGAGCTGAGTCTTCCAAGCGATAAAGCTACTTTAATGAAACATACAAACTTCGACTTTTACTCGGCTTAAAATGGAGGCGGAGAAAGAGAGAGGAAATGAAAAAAAATTATTTCTGAAAGACCGTTGCTAATCTCGTGGGTTGTTGGTGCGTGAATTGATAAACGTCGTTTTACCGAAGAGATGAAAACTTTTTGCGAGTTTTTTTGTTTGGAAGACACTTTTTTATAATGAATCCGTTTGAGACTAAATTTACTCAGAGATAAATAAAAAAAGTAAAAGATAAATTATTTTACACTACTTTGTGCACTTGGAAATATCCAAAACTTGGAAAATTTGTTTTATTGTGACAAATGCATTTTAATATACAAGAGTCTTTGTTTAGAGCGGCAATAAGTTCAGAGTTTTGAACATTTTAAGTGCATAAAACAGTATAAAAAAGTATTTTCCAAGATAAACGCAAGCATTTTTCCAGAGTACAGCAGACAATAGCGGTGGTAAAGTATTAAACTCACGTAAGCGCCCAACTTTCTGGAAATCAAACGCATCTCACCTGAAAAAGAGAAAATAAGAAAATGGTGAAAAACTTTTTTTCCAGAGATAATAAAACTTAGTGTTAATCGAAGCGCGAAGCTTCGGTAAAAATATTCTTGAAAAAGGATAGTATCCTCTCGAGCCAGCAGCCCCCCTAGACTACAGTAAAAAAGGCAATTTCCCGGTATCAACGGTTTCAGCTCTTCTCGCATAATATAAAACGCTGCACGCGGCGGTTGGTTCGCGCGAGTCGTAAAGTGGCCCGCTTTACGGCTGTTTTGGCATTATAAAGAATTTTTCGATTTTTCCCAGACGCCCGCGCCAGAAAGGATCTTGAAAAATAAAGCCAAGACGATAAAAGTGCGGAGCGAAAAAGGGATTATAACGTCTTCGTCCTGTTATTTATCGTCAAACTAGGCCTTTTGTTTATCTGCCCGAGCGACACGGGGAGCGAAAAGAATCGAAACTTTAAAAGTACTTTGCGCGAACTGGCTATTTGTCAATCTTTATCAGGTAGGTTATTTCTTTAAAACTTTATTTACGGTTGAGGCTGGTTGACTTAAATAATTTGACCAAAATCAAACAATCTTATCAAAGAGCTTAAAAAGCTTCCCAAGAGCTTGAGTCAATTCACCCGAAGTTAATCATGTCAAAGAATTCAAAACTCTTCTTAGAAGCTCATAAAGTGTCAAGTCGTGCAAAAACAATCATCATGGTACAATTTTTAAAACCTCGTTTAAAACACATTATTACATTTAAGTAAAAAAACTCGGTATAGCTTCACAGAATTACGCCGAGATGAAAATTAGTATTCTTACTTGAAACCCGAGGAAACTTCGCAACCGTACCAAGAATAATTAAGCAAGCTTGCAAGCTCGACCTACTTTTTGATTCTATTTACTAGTAAGTTAACGGGTATTATAAAAAACATCAATAATTTAAAAAGCTCCACGCACGCCCGAGCTTTTTATGAAAACAGAGATTAAAGCCGAGCTTGCAGAAACGATGAACCCATCAAAAATCGTGATCGTAAAAGTTATACATCTTCCCGAAGAAATTGGATTCGGGCCCCGGTACGATAAATCCCGAGCGGCCCAAGGTCGCCGCCCGCCCAGCGATAAGGGAGGAGCTTTTTTCCTGCTTCTCCGCTCGCATGCGTGTACCTTTGAATTATTCGGCGCGCCCATTTCGTGATTTACGATCGGAGACGCAGGTTTTTCGGCTCTTCTTACCCCCTTGTTTTTTTTTTTTTTTCTAATCTCCTCGGGATGAATTTATTGACCGAGGTGGATCTTTTCGGGGTGAATATCGGGGATTAATTTTCCCGTGCATTATTCATGCGACGAGTATTCCTTTTTTTTCCAAGCGCTAATGATTCACGAGAAAGAGAGAGGGCTGGGCGGAAAACAATGGGAAGATCTTTTTCTTTCGGGTATAATTCGACTGGCTGGGAAGGTGAAATCGATATTTAATTTTAACGATGGACCCCGCAGACAAAAGATGAACAGGAAAGTTTACGCGAGCCGAAGTTTACGGAAATATAACGAGACTAAAAACTTGGGCGCGACGAGACTACGATAAAGCTGCTTAGAGGAAAAAGACGATTTAATGATCGACCCTGAGAGAGCTTTTTTTCACAGAGTTATAAAGTTCGTCTTTGATCGGGTAATGGATCGGCATAAAAGAAAACAATAAAATCGTAACAAAATGACATTTTGAATTAAAGCCCGCGCCAGGCGGTAGTAAATGTAGAAGCCGTGTATCTAAAAAAAAAAAAAAAAAAAAAAAAAAGGTTACTACATCAGGGAGAAACACTTTTAAAAAGAGGAGAAAAATGCGAGAATCGTGTCGCATCGTAAACCAGGAGTTTAATTACGCCGAATTAAAGGCTTTTCTCCAAAGCTCTAAACATAACGAACGGAAAAACCTGGAACAACAAAAAAAAGGAAGGAAGGGGCAGCTGAAATTACGGGTCGCGCATACCTCCAAACTGTTTACGACTGCAGTGTTAATTGTGCCCGAGGTAAAAACTAGGAGTAGGTAAACGTGGTCGGAGAAAAAAAAAGGAGGTGCTAACGGAGCTTGCCCGGCTGATTTAGCGCACCGTCGAATTTACGCCCGGCTATTTGCGTACCCGCGAGACCCCGGAAGTCCTCGATCTTCCCTTGTCCGACACGCTGTTTGGGAATTCAGCGAGGATTCTCGAGTGCGTGTGACGCGAAACGTACGCTACATGATTTTCATTAGCGCTGGAGCTTGAGAGAAGTAATTGAAGCTTGCAAAGCTTAATAGCGCGGATTACGAAATTTATTCGCACGGAAGGGATGGAGGTGCTTGCAAGCTCGGATGTCTGATTTTATTTTTGATATCTTAAATTTCAATGTTAAATACGAGGTTAAATAGCTTGATTTTCAAATGTAACAGTTATTATTTTTAAAATAGTATATAAACCTAATTTTAAGGTGCTTCTGAGCTTTCTGTAAAGAAGTTAAATGATTTTTTCAAGTTCTAACACCATTAAGCTTGATTTCCTAAATACTGTAGTTAATTTTTTTGAAAATGTGCTAAACGTTGATTGTCTTAAAAGTTTACGAGCTCGAATAATTATTTCTGTAAAAAGCCGAAATTTCCCGAAGTTTCAGTTTTGGGTTGATTCTTTTGTTAATAAATATAAAATGATTTAAAAGATAAATAAAACGAATAACAAGATTAAAGCTGTAACACGACTTGAAATCTCTGAGATTCAATTAAAGAATATTTTGTATTTATTACGTATTTAATGATTAATTACTTTAGTTTGAGACTTTTAAAATAAACATCACATCTATCAAGCCTTTGATCAAACTTAAAAATGATTTATAAATTTAATAAAAATAAAATTCCACTGAACGTATCAATCATGCTTCAAAAAGTACTTTGAAGACTAAAATTTTTTTAGTTCAAAGGATCGTGAGCTTGCAAACTCAACTACCACATTTAATATTGTAACGTACATTCTGAACTATATATACTATTTACAAGTACAATTTGATTTAAATACAACCAAAACAATTGCCTAGATTAGTATAAACTGAATGCTGGTCGCTTTACACTTTAAACAAGATTCTCCTCGACTGCACTAAAATTATTATCGATCACTGAACTCTCCCCGCACCACGTGTACATAATGCAATTCTAGTTAGAATCTCCCTCCCCGGCTCTCCTCTCTCTCTCTCTCTTCGTCCGTCCTTTCGCTCAGAAGGAAATATTCATTTCAACGTTGATTAAATTGCTTAGAGCGAAATCCCTCTCGACACACGGGCGTAACCACCGCTCGGTTCATTTTCATCATGCATCAGGTCTGATAATTTCGAATTTCATATACACGCGTTTCACGGACCAAAAGTTACCGTCCAATATTCTAATACACCACTACATTACCAACTCAACGTTATTAAATTTTCCACGGCGCGCTTTATTCAAAATGCTCGCACGCAAAAGATTTTTTTTTTCGTATTATAACTTTCGAGGAGTCTCCCGACGACAAAGTTTGTCAGCTTCAAGTCCCCGGAAGAATTTTTTTCAAGCTCGACCGAAATTAAGCCCTCGAAATCCGATCCTTTTGATATAGTTAATTAAAAGTTTTCTTCTCCGGGAGGTTGAACTTGGCCATGAGGATCACGTTCAATAGCTTATTGTGCATTGATTTCATAAAGCCCGACCGAAGGAGGAATTCTTTGAGGAAATTCGCGGTGCCTTTAATAATTCACGAAAATAAGAAGAAAAACTCGATGAAAGAGAGCCTTGCGAGCTTGGCTTCACTCCTGGGGTAAAAAGGCAAGAAATTAATAAACAATGGACAACCCACACGCTTTATTAAACGAAACCCAAATGGCTGCTTTTTATCGTTAGGTTCGTTTATTTCTTTGACTTTTTTATGCCTCAAAGGGTACTTTTTTATTAACTTGTAGTTTATATTTGAAAAGACTATTAAAGCCAAAAAAATATCATATACTTTAAAAAATTTTTAAGTTTATTCACACCCGGGATTTATTAGTGGAAACATAAAAGTCAGAATTTTCAATTTTACCTCATACATTTAAACAACACAAAATCACTTGACTGAGTTTGAAATCTCTTCAATATCGATTTTCATACTTAAAAATGAATAAAATTTATGTAAATAAAGTTACAAAATCTTTTCAAAAACTTTTGAGAGACCGCGGCAACACAAAAAGAAAAAATCAGCACGTCTATTCATCCAACGCAAACATTTTGTAAAGCATAATGTCCCCGACGAAGTGAGCAGGGTTGCCAACCCCCCGGGGACACGAGAAAGCACGACAAATCGAGAGTTTTTTCGGGGCGCTCTTCTCAGCCTAAAAATTATTGACTGAGCTTGAGGGGTCGCAACAGCTTTAATAATTCACCGGGCTTCCGCCCTCACCTTAAAATCGAGCTTTTTTTTATTTCAAAGTAACAACTCTTTAAATAAATAATATTAAATGACTGACAAAGGTTCTAGACTCAAATTGAGATTGCAAAAAATTCTATCGAATCTATAAAGGAAAGCAGTTCGCCGTGGAAAATCTCGTTTGCAATGACGATTCCCGTTCAGCAGAACTCGATGGCTTCGTCGCTGGCTTTGTGCGTAGTAAAATTCCGTAACGAAATCACGCTCCGCGGGTCTGACCTCTTTTTTTACGCGACACTTCTCGTTTTTCATTTTACGCGGTGGACGTATAAAGTGATAATAAAAAGCTCAATTGCGGGCAAGGTTAAGTTTTGATGAGAGCTTTTTATTACCGTGGGAACGATCATCGTTTCGCCACGTTATTACTCGAGAATATATTTTTTTTTTCGTGGGGAAAAATCAATGTTGTACATGGCAAAAAAATAGACCCACCCGGGGGCTCAATTTTTCCAGGCATAAAAAAAAAAAAAAAAAGGAGGGAAAAGAAAATGCAGTTATCATCGCAAGCCATCTGCCGGGACCGGCAGCGGCTATCGGCGCACCTGTCGCCGGCCGATATGTAACTGTCGGACCGGCGATTTCCTCCTCCCGGGATCTACCGTCTCTCTTTTCGGGGGTAAATGGATTAGATGTCGGGAGAAAGATGTGGGTTTGATGGCTCGCAGGAAGCTTTTTTTCCGGCGAGGGGGGCTTGGAATCCAGCCTTTCGGATGTTTTCCGAGATGGTATTGAAACTTCATTCTTGCAAAATTAAAAGATATCGCTTTTTTTTTTTTTTTTCTAAAATTGAAAGTTAAAACTAAATTTTGACAAAATCATTATTCTTGAAAACTTATTGTTCATTTCATTTAAATTTTTATATTATATTATTTTATATTATATTATTTTATATTATACTAGGGGGGGTACCCCCCTGCTCGCTCCGCTCGCCAACCCCCTAATTATAATTGATGACTATAAAAATTAATCGAAACAATACGTAAGCTCTATGTTTGGTAAAATAATAAAAAGACTTAAGTGCTTAAAACCAATGAAAATTAGACACGAGAGTTCAGTTTGAACTTTACTTACTCATCATAATCTTACCAAATTATGTTACTAAAATATTCATAACCCTACCAACCCTACTTGTCAGGGTGGGCAGTTTAAGCTAGAGATCTAAGATGAGTCAGGTCCAAAATGAATAAGGTGAGTAAGGTTTGTTGGTAGAGTGAGTGAGAGATGAGTTGGGGATTAAGTGCGGTATTTGAAGTAAGTGAAATTAGTAAGGTCTGTAATGTGGCTGAGATTAAAATATGTTAGGTGGTTAAAGATGAAAAATCAAGTAATTAGCAACTACTCGAGTAATTAGCGAAATAATAAAAAAATCACGATTATTTTCAAATTTTGCAATCTCGTATAAGCAAGCCTCGATTTTCAGTCGTAATACCCCTAGTGCTTCAAAATTGTCGATAATTTTCCGACTGTGTTTTGCGGGGCAAGTTTGACAAAAAATCACTCGCGCTTCGCGCTCGTGATTTTTAACCTGTCAAACTTGCCCCCCTCGTTGCTGTGCAAAAAAACTGGAGGAAAATTATCTAAAATTTTGAAACACGAAGGGTTATTCGGCTGGATTATACAAAATTTTTTTACAGATTCTTCTTGAGATGAACTTACTTCCTGCATAGTACCAGCTCGCAAAATTGCGTTTAAGCCGATTTATGATTTTGTGGGGAAAGGGCTGAATTTAAAATGATAAACGGCTTTGTTCAGCACCCTCTCATGACAACAAAAAGGATTTAATAAAAATTTCAATGACATAAAATGACATAATTAGAAAGCTGCTGAGCTCAAGACCTTTTTAATGATATATGATTTTATATGAAAATTCTAATTAGAGCCAAAGTTATAATTTTAATATCTGATCTACCAGCCCACAACCACCTTACCTACACTCTATCCTCCGCACAGACTCGCCTTATCTAACCCGATTTACTATTCTCACCCATATTAAGAACCCTACTAACTATACTTACTTTTTTATCTTCAACTACCTGATCTAATACAATCTTAGCTACATTACTGACCTCACTAATTTGATTTACTTCAAATACCGTATTTTATCCCCCAAACTTATCTCACCCAATCTACGAACAAATCTTATTCACTTTATTCATCAACTCAGTCACTAACTTTAAAGTTTTGTTGAAGTACTTTAAATTTTGAAAAAGCTCTATTAACATTTTTAAGTGCAATAACAAACCCTTCCCACCTCATCTTCCCTTCCACGCTCCTCCCTATGACCTCCGCCTAACCAACCTCATCTACCTTACCAACCTGAAGTATTTTTCTTGTTTTTTTACATGTAGCTTCAATATTATGTTCATATAAATTTGTTATTTTCAATCTAGTTCCATTGCATACACCATCTTTTTTACTTAGATTTCTAATTAACATACCACTGCATTTTTTTTTTAATTTTAGTTCATGGGTAGAAAGCCCGTCATTTACTGAATTTAAGTATTCAATTGGATAATCTAAACATGTATTTGAATCAGTTTGATCTACTCCCTTATGAATGGCTTTGTCTATACTGTAATATGTTTTACTTGGTCCATTTAATATGTTTAATACTTTTCTGTTAAACATTGCAACATTTTCATTTTTCGATTCTAAAATAACTTTGTTTAAATTATTATTTTCATTTATATCTCCAAAAATTTAATAACCAACATCTTTACTTTTCCATTTCATAGGTATTTTAAAATTTTCAATTTCTCCTATTTTTAGTAATAATTTAGAAAAGTTTTTATCTTTACATCTCATATTTTCAGTGAGTTTAAGAATTTTGAAATTTTTCCACAATTTACTGTATTTAATCGTATCTTCTACAATAATTTTTTCATTGCCTCTTTTGACTACAGGAAGAATTTGTCTAAAATCGTCACATATTATTTTTGTTTTTTGTTATTGTATTAAATATATTTTTTTGATCATTATTAAATTTTTCAAACATTTTTTCATACTCTTCTTTTCAGTTTATTTTGCAGTCATAATTTTCAGAAATATTAGAAATATTTTCTAAGCATGGTTCTGGTAAACCAAAACATTTATAACTTAAATTAGAATCTTCGCTAGATAGAAATTTGATTATTTCATTCAAACCTCTATCTTCTGCATTATCTTTGAAATCTTTTATAAAATGTAATTTATATTTATTCCAAATTAAATTACCAAGAATTTTTTCAGACAATAAAAATAATCCGAAAAATTCTTGTAATTTTTTCGGAGTTAAATAGTTTATAGATTCTTCAAAAATGGCATATACATTTTTATCATTTACTATTAGACCCATTTAAATAGCTCCTTCTCTATATGTTTATAAATAATTTTATTATGAGTTCTTAAATATTCGTGAGAAGTACCACCTTTTACTTTATCTGATATTAATTTTAAGTGAAAACTCTGAATTTTTAGAAGAAACAACGTTTATTCTACCTATAGTTTGAAATTTTTTTTAATTTTTCTATCTAACAAAAGTTTTATCATCTAGAAATCTATAGTAATTTGGTATATTGGCATTTTTAATATTTCTAACAGATCAATTTTATTTAATTCAAACCAAGTTGCTAAAGTTGTTTTCCAATTTTTTAACTATTTAATTTTTTAACTATATTATGTTTTGTTGATTTTCTGTATGAATTTCTAAACGTTGTACTGAATGACTACATTTACACAATTCAAATCTTTCTATACACCAAGCTGCTTCTATAGAAAATATTACATGAGAATCTAAAAAGCACCGTTTTGAGAAAAGGAGGACTCAACTTTGAGGACTCAACTTTCCCATCGTAGACTCAACTTTGAGGACTCATAAGTATCTTTTTTATGTGTCTTTTGACCGTGTTTTTATTGATTTTCAATTTTGAGGACTCAACTTTGAGGATCATAAAAAAAACCAGATTATAATATAAAAAAAATTCAAGTTGCAAATTTCAATTCAAATGGAAATTGGAATAAAATCAGAATTAGATTTTTATTCCTCTTAAAAAATTTTAATAATTCTTATACAGAAGTACATTTCATTTTAGAATTTAATAATTTTTTCTTTTAATTGAAAAGTAACAATCAAATTTATTAACTTTAGTAAATTTAAGCATAAACTTATATTAATTTTTTTAAATAATTTTTTTAAAACAAATTTATTGTTATAAAAATTATAAAGAATTTTAATGGTAACATTTTATATTTTAAAACAACGAAAAGGAGGACTCAGTTTTGGGGACTCAGTTTTCACGACGCAGAGCAAGTTTTGCGGACTCAGTTTTGCGGAGCAAAAAAAGTCAAAATTTAACTGTCTTTTGACCGTGTTTTCAAGATTTTCGTCACAACAATGACCAAGTTTTGCGGACTCAGTTTTGCGGAGCAAAAAAAAAAAAGGGATTATAATATAGGGAGATTATTATATATATTAATTATATTATATAATATTTTAAATTATATTATTTATTTTATATTATAGTATTCGAGTCTAAAATATTAATTTTTAATCTTATAATCTTAAAACGTTCGTAGTGTATAACGAAAATACTCTCTCAAACATCATCTTTGACATAAAAGTTAACATTTCAATCACGATAAAAAAGGTAGTATTCGAAAAATTTTTAATAAGTAAGAAACATTTTATTTGAGCGACAGTCACTCCTACTCAAATATAGACTATTTTTCTTTCCAGTAGAGAAATCCTCCATTGGCTATGAACCGCCATGACATCATTTCATCAAACACTTTGAAGTTCGAAACCCTATACACCACGAAACTTTTCCACTTCCTATTGTTTGACGGTATCGGTTACAATAAGCCACGCTCGAACGCGAGTCATCACGAGCCAATGCGCGACAAAGGAATAAACATTCAAAGAGAGAGAGGGAGTTAAAATTCGCGTGGATCCAGAAAATCAATTTTGAGCAGCCCAAGGGCTTTTAATCACGAGCCGAGTTTAGGGCGCGCATCCTTTCATTTCCGCAGAACGGGACAAAAATACAAAGATATCCGTACGCGGAAATGAAAGCGAGCTTTTTTCGTGTCCATCAAGCGATCAGCGAATCACTTAATAATGAATGAAAAAGGAGGTTGGAGGAGGGGAACAGCGCACCCCTCGGACCTGTTGCGATCACTTCCGGGGTAAGTTGTTGCTTCGCGCATTAGGAGACGACGCACCCCAACGAGGGTCGACACGCGTCGTGCACCCCGCACGTCAAGTATCATCGGTACAAACACACACCGCGTCAATTTGCTTCTTTTTGGGGGTGGCTGGGGAATTTTTGCGGTCGGGTTTCGGATATTGATACAGTTGAGTGTTTTGGGAAATAAATTACTTAATCAGCAAGTGGCTGCGCACTTGTTCCTATTTTAAAGAGGACTATCAGGACTATATCAAGACTATATCAATACACCTATAAATAATCAAAATGAATTTCAAAATATCTGTAAATTATCATTTCTAACTATAAATGCAAAAAAATGATGTCCGAGATTTGAAAATTATGTTAGAAAATATTATAGTCGGAAAAATTGGACTAACAGGATTATAACAAGACTATCAGGACTACAAAGTATATTTTCAAACAGGACTAAGTACGCAACCCTTTAGTAATGAGTTAATAAAAAAAAGATTTGTTTTTTATTTTTTTATGCTTATGCAAGATCGAAAGTAACCCTGCACATGTAAGAGGTCAAATAGCTCAGTGGATAGATAGCACGCACGACCCGTTATATATGTAGCGTTAAGTTCGATTCCCACTCTGACGTACTTGTACGACCAGTACTTGATTTCATTTAAAGAGCAGCTAGGACTCAAGAATCAAGATTCAAAATTTGAAAAAGAAAAAATTTATAAGAATGAATAAGTTAGACACTACAAAATTTTTTTAATATCTAGAAGTTCTTGATACATGCTTTATTTTTTACACAAGCTACAAAAAGAAGAATTTGAGTTATTGTACATTTTTATTTGAAAATTATTGATGATAAAATTTAAATAAAATGAAGTAATAATCGCGGTATATACACTAATATTCTTTTGATTGCTTCTGATTCTAAACTTATCTAAATAATAACTATGAACCATTCAAAATTTTTATTAAAAATTTCATTCCATTATTACTATCGAGATTACTATTAATTCAATTGTTAAGTGCAGCAAATAAAATTATACGCTTTCCAAATAATTAAAAAATCTTTTTTTTTTCAAAATAATTTTTCGTTGTTACCCAGTATTATTACCGATCGTAACAATTACCTTATTTTTTTTATTTATTATATTTTATGCACCCATATTGTTCAGGAATTCATCTTTTCAATAAAATTATTTTATATTTAACTAATTTGGCTTTTCAAAATTAGCAAAATTACTATCCACAGTGGATGAAAATTCGTAACTTCTGCTTCGACTTATGCGATACTTCTACTTTAACTTAAATTTCTTCCGTAAATCTTTTTCTTTTCTAAAATTTAGATAATAAAATAATTCACAACTAACTCGCAAGCTCACTTTAAAACCTACTAAAAAATTTAACGCTCAGAACAAACCAGGAAATCCCTTTCATCACTGCGAATAAAAAAAATCTCCAGCACTAATTTCAAAAGACCGAAACCATAATTCCTCATCAGACCGCGAAAACCACTCCAAGGCCAGCCGCGATAAAATCATCGTCTCGGCTAAGCCCTAACCCCGTGGCGTGAAAGCTACCGTGGAAAGATATTTCACCAGGCTGGTCAAGCTTTAATCCCTAAGCCCTCGGACCGATCCATCCCGGGCGTTTTTAAAGCCCGCGTCGCCCCGTGGTATTTTTCACCGGGTCGATGTCCCGGTAAATTTGAGTGAAATATCCCCGGGTTTGAATATTTACGAGTCAGGGACGAAATTAAGGCCATAAAGTAGGCAGGAAGAAGCCGGCTAACGAGAGCAATTAATTCGACTGGACCCGCAAGTTGGGCCATTTCGGCTAAATCTTCGTCGGCCGTCTAATCTGCCTTAATCGCCGAACAATGAGCTTACTTTGCCCGCTCTTCGCGTGTGTGTGAGCGCAAGATTTCCGTCGTAAAGGAGATCTCGTTAACGGCCCGACTCGGGCCGTGTATCAGCGCCAGGTGTGTGCCAAGTTCGCATCACGCGTCTGTTCTCAATTACAAGTTTGCCCATCAGATCTAAAGCGAACGCGATAATTACAATCAATCAGGATTTTCAATATTTCAAAATGACGTATTGAGGACTGCGTTCGTTTACATGCTAATGCATCGCGAATTAAGCCCCGCTAATTTGGGGCTCTCAATCGCGCAATTTTGTAAAATTAGATGTCAAAGCATTGTTTTACATAACGAAACAATAACCAAGCCGATGTGAATTGCAAATCCCTCGAGACTGTGAATCGGCTCATCAAACGACAATTGGCACTTTAAATTCAGCCCGGCCTCTCGTCACAATGCCAGGGTAATTAGAAGCCGCAAATCCGAAACGCTTGATTGAGGATCAGGCGCGCTGCACCGATGAGATCGAAAGAAAGCGAACACGTGAGAGAGAAGAAGACACACGAGATTTCGCGCGAACACAAGAGAGGAGAAGAATAGAACCGAGGTGCTTGTTAAGCTGCGGTGAATGAGAGACCGCCGGAAGAGAGCGAGAGAAGAGCGGAGAGGATGAATGACACACGGGCGAGCGACGACGCGACGCGGGCCGTTGACCCGCTGCTGGAGGCTCGACGACTAACCCATTCAAGAAACTCGACGTGGACGCACCTAGTCTGATTATAAACTCAATTGGTTTTGGGTTATGTTTTTTCATCCAAGTCGCGAGTGAATTTTTAAATTGTTCTGTTTTACCGACTGGGTAAGAGTTTTAGAATAGTGTGAATAACATAAAACTGTTTTTGTATTGGGACTCATTTAGAGTGTATATTAACTGGTATAAGTTTATTTTGTTCTCACAAATGCGTAAGAAGTTTTTAAATATGATATCATTTAAACTAATTTTTTATTTAGAGTGTGTGAATGGATATTAGGTCAGATTGTTCTGCTTTACCGACGAGCAAAGATTGTAAGTAAGATTTATCAAGAACGCAATCTCAGTTATTAAAACTTTTAAAACGTTTGTAAAACTCATTTTGTAGTATGAATTTTGGTAATATTACACAGAGGATGTATTGAATGGTATTTAAAACTTTCATACCGGTCACGTCGATCAAAGAGTGACACTGAAAGTGACAAACAGCCAATTCAATTGAAGAATCAAACAAAGGATAAAAGAATGAAGAGTGGAAACAAAGGAGTCGTCAAAGGCGAGTCCTAAACAGCCAATAAACGACGTATCATCAATAAATCCTCCCTCGCTACAGAGAGAGAGAGAATGCATTTGGCATCGGTTTTATCGGTCCCGAGTCCCTTTAATTTAGCCGGGTCGCATCCCTTTGCCACCACCACCAGTAGCAGCGGCAGGAGCAGTGCCTGCCGCATTCGATACGTGCGGCACGTCTGCACAGTGGAACAGAGAGATTGCAGTCAGCCGCCTCTAATCAGTCGTTCGCCTCTGATGGTGGGTATCTATCGACACAGCCAATCATGCTAGCTGCGATCGATATTTACTAATTCTGTCACTCATTCGAATATTACCACTGTTTTTTTTTTTTCACCTTATTTTTATACTGTTTGAGAGCTAGTAGATAGTTTTCATCGAATTAGGAAAAACGAAAAATATAAATTTAATAGTTATATTTTAAAAATTTACCGACTGTCGATAAAATAGTTTGTAATAGAATGTATAGTACGGTCTTAAATCGTTTTATAAAGATACATAAGATTCTTTTTAACAGTGTAATGGGGTCTGACCGAGGGTCTGACACAATAAAACGAATCCGCTAAGGACTTGCCACGTCTGTCAGAAACTTGTGCATTAGTCCACTAGTTTTTACTCAGCTTCTTACAGTGATCCTAGTAGGTAAGTTTTGTTTTGTCAGGCTTCATTCAGATAGTTACATTTCGTAAGTTAAACGAAGATTTTCATGGAATTTAATACAATAAAAGAGCGAACAAAAAATATTGATTTTAGAAACATACCGACAGATGGTAAAACAGTTTTCGAGATCGGTACTAGCAGAAACAAGAATTTCTTACCTGAAACAAAAAAAAATTATATTTATTAGTTTAAATTCATTGATAAAATACATGATGATAATTTTGATATTTTAAGAAGAAAAAAAAAAAGAGCAGGGCCAATTCGAATCGCAACCTTTAATTAATCATACCATTCAATACACACTGGAACGTTTACCAGTTCACACCTTCCTCTCAGAGTAGAAACAAACAAACCACGCAGGACATTGCCAAATTCCAGAGCTATTCTTGGTCAGCACAAAGCCGAGTTTCCCGAAAATGGAAACGTGCGACGAATCTCACACTTGCGACCAATGCGTATACACAACGCTCGCGCGGTCCATCATCGGGAACAGCAGCAGGCAAACCCCCGCAGACAATGGCCCCCCGGCCCCGTGTATGCAAGGGGGTTAGAGAGGGGCGATTATTGGCCCGTCGTGTTCATATCCGCGGAAGGACGAACCGGCGGCTTTTGAATTTCCTGGGGGCTGTCCCTCTCTCCGGAGAATATTCATGCAGTTTGAATCGACAATGACGGACTCTGATGAAGGACCCGACCGTGCCGATTGACGCGTACATTAATCAACGCCTGACGAGTGTTTTCGATTGATCAAGACAAGTGCCTGTGATGTCTGGTCTTTTTGGAGAAGTTTTAGTGTCAATTTGAACGTACTATCGTTTGGTGATATATAAATTTGAAGTTTAGAGTTTGGATGTATTTTTTTTTTTAGAATCATTAACTTGAAAATATAACCTCAAAATTTATGAAATAATAGAGCACATAACCTTAAAATTTTTCAAAAAATAATTATAAATAAATTAACTCCAGCACAAAACAAATGTAAATTTAAATTTTGAATCTTAACTTGGAGATAAATTTACTTGAGCACATAACCAGAAAATTTTCAAATGATGGAAAAAATTTCAATAAATCACACCTCAAACCTCTTCATAATTTTCAATGGCCCTCCAATATATCTTCCTCTCATAATCCGACAAAAAGCAGCCCAATAAAAAAAAAAGAGTGAGTTCGCTTCATCCCTCACACAATGCGCGGTGTAGGGTGAAAAGAAATAATTCTCTCCGACAATGAATACCGAAAAAAAAAAAAAGAAGAAGAAAGAGATACCCGTCACGTATATAAATCGCGCGCATTCAAAGACTCGCGAAATCAGCACATTTTTTAACGTGCGGATTCCTCGCGTGAATTGCGCTCGCCTTTTCACCGAGGTGTCCTTCAAAAAAAAAAGGGAAGATCGGAAAGTTTGCGGCCATTATTGTCGCGAGTTTCCCGAGTCTTTTTCATTTTGGAGAGCACGAAAATTCGATTGAGAGAAAAAGAGAGAATTTTTTTTGGCCTGTGTTTTCAGGTGGGAAGCAATTTCTTTTTTAACTAGAATTCGCTTTTTCCAATAGAGGAAACTAGAATTGAGGAATAGAGTAAAAAATAAAAAAAAAATTTTCATTGATTACAGTTTTTAATTAAAAACTGTAATTATTTCTCTTTATTTAATTACAGTATAGCGATACATAAATTACCCATTAAATTAGCTTTGTATCACGATTCCCTGGAGCAGACGGAATAATGAAAACTACGAATACTAATATCAAAGATAATTAATTAACTTTAGCAAACAGACATCAATATGAAGTTCGTTTTAATCCAAAACTACATCTAAAGCTGTGCGATTTAATTACGCCAGGATTAACAGAGCAATTTGTAAAGGATTGTAACTCTGTGCTGCGAATTCAAAGTTAAACGAACAATTTTTTTCAAAGTTCTTTTGGGGCCTCGTTTGGGGCGCTATTAATGTAAAAAACTAAATTAAACACTGTTTAAAAAGAATTTTTTTTTAGTCCGGGCTTGGAAAACAGTGTAATCGCTTGAAACTCTTTTTCCAGAAAATTTAACAGCGAATGAATCAAGTCGACAACCCCGCGGCAACTTGGTAGAGAGAGGAGAAAAGCTGCGAGGAGATTTTTATTAACATAAATAATATTTCTCGGGTCCATTATAAGTTGGGGAAGAGAAGTTTTAGGTGAGCGCCTAGTCTACCGGCCCGGTGAAGCAGAATAAAGGGCGCAGGAGGTTATAAAGTATTTAAAGGGAGAGAAGCCCCGGCTTGAAGATTGATCGGTGCACTTAGCCTGGCGTCTCGTTGATCATCGTCACTTGCTATTTTTTATTAATTGCTTTTCTGTCTCTTTCGGTTTGTGAGATTAAAATCTTTTGCAACCTCGATTTTATACCTTGTATTATTTTAGGAATTATTTTTAAGAATTTATAAATTTCTGTCTGAGAGAGAAAAAACCGTTTTCATCCGCAATATTTTAATGAATTATAAAAATTATGTTTACGAAACGAATGATTTAATAATAAGGCGTAAAATAAATTTTTATACCACTAGTGCGTAGGTACTCGATTTTACGCACGCTTCGAAATTTAAAAACTCGCCCTACGCACCAGTGGTATAAAATAGTATATGCAACGGGTGCAGCACGTCACCAGGGCGTCTTAAAGTCACTCGTGCTACGCTTCGCTTCGCACTCGGGGCCTTTAAAACCGCCCTGGCGACGATACTGCAACCCGTTGCATAATATACTATTAAAAAAGCACTAAAAATAAATAACTGGACTTAAACAAAAAAAAAAAATGAAAAATGAAATATTTTAAATAAAAATAATTTCAAGAGAATAAATAATATTGTAGAAAACTATTTCTTAATAAAATAAATAATTTAAACTCGAATTTAAATGTATTGATTATTTTTCTGATTTCTAATGTATTGATTATCTGACTGATTTCTAATTATTGTGTTTTTGTGATTTTATACATACTATTTTTAGTTATTGAATTCTTAATACTTTGTTTTTATATAATTTTTCCAAGATATTTTATTTATTATTACTATTAATTTAGATTATATTTACACAGTACTCTATGCAAAGCTATCATACTTTTGTAATACATACTTTATCTATAATATCAATGTACCCATTATATAGTAATCTTTAATTTCATACTAAGTCTCATAACTCTATAGATTTATGTACTATTTTAAAATAAATAATAAAAAATATTTTTTTTTTAACTTAAAATTGAAAAGAAAACGAAAAAATTTTTGAAAAAATAGTACATAATTATAAAATAGCTACATTATTCTTCAAGTATATAAAAAAAATATAAGAGTAGTTCAAATAAAATCAAAATAATTAAAAAAAATTTTTTTGTAGAAACAAAAGTCACAAATTTAACAAACTAGGACCCTTCAGCGCGCATAGGAAGAAAACAACAATTGTAACTTTAAATTGCACTTTTTGAATATTTAAAAAAACCTCCACCAATCAGCTCACGAATAAAATGTTTACGCAATATGGCGCTAGCTCTTTTTTAATAGTGGATAAAAAATTAAACTACTTATACCGATCTATAAGATTCACGAGCATAAAATCTGCCAAGCCTTCTTACACAAAAAAATGATCGAACGACAGTTCACCCCAAGTTTTAATCAAGACACGCGGTCGCAAAATTTCTCGAAACTCGAATTTCATTAAAGTTTCGGTCTCGCCACAGTGGTTGCAGCTGCTAATTGGACGCGGTGTCCGTCGGGGTTGGGGCTTTTCGAGTTGTAACTTCCCACTTGGCTGAGGGAAAATTGACGCGAAGGCGTACTCGAGTTCGCGCCCGGGTTCGTTATGTCACCGACGACCTCGATTCTTTTCCTCCCCTTCCACTTCTATTTCTTTCCGTTCCGTCGGGCCGGGCACGTTGTAGATTGTTTTTTGGCTTTCGAAAAAACCGAGACAATCCCCGGTAATGAGACGAGATTTCCACCAAGTCTCTTCAACCTGTTCAATAGTTCGAGGGCAATATTACGCGAGACTAATTAAGGTAAGTAACTATTTTCTCCTCTCGACGCCCACGATCGGACACTTTTCCACTCGGCGCGAAAAAGAGGACGACGTGACCGAGAGGCTGAAAGGAGAGAAAACGCAAAAGCAGAAGTAGAAGAAGAAGAAGGAGGAGGAGGCTCGTTACCCTGAATATAAGTGACGGAATAAGCATCGCGGTCTTTGAGCCTAGGATGATACCAATTACGTACTGGCCCACTTTTTACTGAGCTCTAATTTGAGATTTGAAGTTGAGGCGCTTTTCACGTCCCGGACATTGGCTCTAGACTTTTTTCCGTGTCGAGAGCTTTTTTTTCTCTGCGAAGTAGTCTGAAGTTTTATCCGATATTATCGTTTTATAGGGCTGCAGTTCATGTTTAAAACGTTCGGAACATCGTAATAAGATTTAAATCTTTTTCAAGTAAAAAAAAAATCTGACTGTGTCAACCGATTACTTTAGAAAAACTACCTTTTTTCTTCCACAAAACGAGTAAGAAAACTGTAAGGGGTTACACTCAGAGAAAGGTTTAATTGGGTCAACAATATATTGTAACATCTAAGATGCCATAGTTGATATAGAGACAATGATGCACATTGTAGCAGTAACAATATTATGGCAGCGCTGACTAAATGCGTATTAAGGGTTAACATGTTTCTAGTAACACTGGCATAGCACAACTTAATTTTAAAAAATTTCTTTTTTGTGATTTTGGTATAATTAATGTATTTAATGAATAGTTTTAATCTTAAAAAATATACAAATGATTATAAAAATCACGATATTTAAGAAATAATGACTTCAATTGAGATTTTTTAAATAGCTAGGTTAGGTTAGATCGAGGGTTAGATTTTTCAATATTTGCTTTGCTAGTCGCAACGATATGTATTGTTATCCTTACCATACGTCGAGCCATACGCATTGTAACTGCTACAATATTTAGACTATTGAGGGAACAAAGAATATTTAATTGGTCCAATCAAATCTTTCACTGAGTGTACGCACTTGGTCCTGTTTGACAGGACTATGACAGGACTATTAGAAAAGAATATTTTATCAAGCTCTCGTAGTCCTGTCCAGTTCAGAATAAGCTGAGGCTATTCAGGACTTTTATAACAGGACTGAGTGGGTATCCTCTTGGAAAACTGATTAAAAAACGAAGTTCAAAATTAAAATTATTTGAAAATTGGCTCTGTCGAGTATGAAAAAATTTTATCGATGATTAGAAATTTTTGTTACAAGCCAATATTAAACCAGAAAAAAAATTTTTTAAATTAAAATAACTTCGAGCAATTAAAGTATTACGTCCAATAACGGAAGATTAAGTATCGTTTTCCCATAATTTGAGAGTAACATTGTGGACCAAAACAGTCTCGTAAATTTTCTCCACGTAAATATCACTTCGATCAGATAAACTCGGAACGCCATAGAATTTTGATACGTCCATCGAGTGGGTATAATCCAGCGTCGGGCAAAACTCCCCGTAATAAAACGCGAAAATCCACCCAATTTCTCGGGTCGTCATGCTCCGGGGCGAAACTGGATTTTCCCGTGGCTTCGCTAAAATGTGAGGACATCAAATCGACGTGGTTTCAATGACGCGTCCGGACTTACAGAATGATGTACGGACTGCACAATTTTTACCCGAGCGCCGGAATCGATTCTGTATTGGACGTTACGGTGTTTGACTGACGTGAAGTCTTTTTTATTTATTTGTATCGAATTTTTTTTTTTTTAACTTAAGAAATTAATAATTCAAGGAGTACTTTTAATGTTACATTATCGGCTTAACGGATTATTACATTTATAGCTGATTTTCTTGTTTAAGTAGTATACAAAATTTTGTTCATAATATTTACTTTTATAACTTATCAATTAAATTTTTTAATGAGTTTATTTTTTTCTAAATTTACATACAGATGAACAGATGAGTGAATTATAAAAATTAGGATACTATACTAAATAATTCTTCATAAAGAAAAATATTAATTATGATAAAATATTTATACAATAAATTTGTGATGAGACCAGTTATTCAAATCAAATTTTCACGCTTGTTCCGTGGATTAGTGAATTACTGTAAATTTGTTTGATTGTTTGATTTATTCTGGACATTAATTTTAGATTTATTATTATCTAGTTTGATTTCTTCATTGTAGCTTGTATATGTTTGATTTAGTATTAATCATTGATTTGTATTTTTCTAGTTTGAGTAAGTTTAGATATTATTGTGAATTACGTTAATTCACGTAAATTGTGAACGACGCGGGAGTTTGAGAGCATGCGCAGCAGCGAGGGCCTCACTGCGGCGGCGGACGCGTCGGTCCGCAGTGAGTCCCGGCGTCGGTGCATAGTTCAGTTGCAGTTCCCGCAGTCGCGCGAGCGCTTGTTTTGCACTTCGCTTAATTCACAAAATCGATACTACCAGTCGCCTGGTGTAAGATTTAATTCGGATTAGCCCTGAGCCCCGAACACATTATACGATCTCAGTTTTTACTGAATATATCCATCACATTATACAATCTCAGTCGAACTGAGCAGATCACAATCAATAAACAGGGTTTTTTTCAGCTTCGGCTTTTTTCCCTCAAGACAGTGTTTTATTTAACCCTTATCCTCATACGAAAATTCGGGAATTCTCCAAACCGGAAGTTTTCGACGATACAATTGGTGCCTTGCCTGTGAGGTCGCACACCCACGCGACCTGCCAGACAAAGGGTAAGGACAGTCAATTCAACTGCAAGCTGGAGTATCACAGTTCATTCAGCCCACTCGCCTTTGGCCTGGCGTCAGACGACAACTCAGCCGCACTCATCGCCACCCACTTCTTCTGCCTCACAACTCTACGTGTATTCTACATGCTGTCACAAGCTAAGTCAAATTTTTATTTACAATTATTCTATTCTATGACACTATTCACACATTAAACTGCCCGATCACCTTTATCATCTCCTAATCTACCTGGCGTGATTCGCACGTTTGGTCTTCGACGCACGTACGATTTATTTCTTACGGCTCACGATACAGTCCGTTCCAGATCCATCGAGCCACCTGACTGGCTTATCATTTCATTTATCTATCTCCATAGCTCGATCTATCCTTTGTCAAAATCTGCGCTTGCTTTGGTCGGCATTTGGAGTACGAATCTCGCCCCACGGTGAATTGGGAACCGGGGGGAGGGAGAGGCTTCGAATTTTCAATTGACATCGCGTCGGCTTGGGAAAGATCTAGCTCGCCCGGCTCTCCTTTTTTTTTCATTTTCGGCAGTATCGAGGAATTTATTGTCGCCTCTTGGTCGTTTTATTATAGCCCATCCGCCTTGGGGTAGACACAGGGAGAGGCTCGAACGGCTAAGCTTGTCGTTTTACGACCGCTCGCAGTACGCCGGCTTGGGGCCCTATACCTGAGCTGTTCCTCGTGTGCAACGCAGCAGGGGATCGACAGCTGCGACTGTTTACGCAGAGTGCCGGATTTTCACTTTGTTTTTGTCGGTAGTTAGCCGGCAAGGATTCGGCATATTTTTCCTCTTTCTTTTGATTTTTTCTTCTCTCTTTTTCTTCTTTTCTTGCTCGATTCTGATTTAACGCAAGATGGATCGAGTAAGATTCATAGTTCAGAAACGTTCAACGCTGAAGCGTCAACTGACCGGCATCGAGAATTTGATTGCGCGGGAAGACGCGGACGTCACTGGCCTGAAATTGCGCATGGATCGGGCAAGGGAGCAATTTACGGCATACGAAGAGCTGCATGATGAGCTCGCTCTTTTAGATCCCGAACATCCTTCCCTAGCCGAGATCGATGAAATTCAGGATCGCTACTACACCCTTGCGGCTGCAGTTGCAGCACGCGCTCTTGTACCACCTGCAACCCCGATGGCGGTGGCTCCGGGATACGCGCCAGCCCCCGCGAGGCCGGTGGCAGGCCCGGCTGCAGTGTTCGCGCTAAGCCCGGTGGAAGCGCCGGCAGACGCTCTCCCGTTGCAGGCGCAGCCCGTTGCAGTGGTGAGAGAGCGCCCTGCGCAGATCAAGCTTCCCGTCGTTGAGCTACCCAAGTTTGACGGCGAATTGCGCGATTGGCTTTCTTTTAGGAACACATTCCTGACAATGGTTGATTCACAGAACGACATCGATGATTTGCAGAAATTTTTGCACCTCAAAGGTTCTTTGCAGGGAAGCGCCTTGGAGAAAATTTTGATTTACGATGTCAGCGCTGAGAATTACAGGAATGCGTGGCAGCTTCTGCTCGATTCTTACGATAAACCGCGCATTCTTATCGCAAATCATTTGGATGCGATAATTGATATTCCTCCCCAGACTAAGGCTACTCACGCTGGCTTGACAAAGCTTGTTGATGCGGTGAGGCAACACGTCAACATGCTTGCATCACTTAAAATCAAGGCCGATGAACCCTTTTTGGTTCGCACGTTGGAGCGAGCACTGCCACATGGCGTTCGGACGCGGTGGGAGCAGACCCTCAACCTGGACGCGTTCCCGACTCTCAGCCAGCTCTATACTTTTATTTTCGAGACTGCCTTTCGATTGTTAACGATTGAGCAAACCATGCCACGCGGCAGGTCGGATACCGGCAGTAAGCGCCAACACTCAGAAAAGGGTCAGAGACCTTCTAAAGCGCGCAAGGGGGAGCATGGCACGCATAATTTCTTTGTCGATACATCCTCCGGCTGCTCGCTGTGCAAGGGTGAGAGACATCTCCTATTTAAATGTCCCGGTTTTCGAAGGCTGTCCATTCAAGATCGGTGGGACTTGGTGAGACGGTCAGGTCTGTGTGCGAATTGTTTGCGCCCACACACTGGAAAGTGCACAATGTCCCACTGCAGGCTTTGCCCCAGATTTCATAGCACGCTTTTGCATAATTCACCTAAGGCGCAGACTTCGGAAGTCTCGACGCGTATGGAGAGTCCGGCTGCAGAATCATCCTGACTAAATATCGCGACCTTCAAGTTATCACCCCGGATCAATCAGTCGCAACTGACGATCACCGCTCAGGTTCGAGTTAAGGGCGCGGCGGGTGAGATTTTTCGGTGCCGGGCGCTCCTTGACACCGGCTCGTCTTCTCACTTTGTTACGGAGAAAATCGTACGGAAATTGGGGTTACCCATTAAGCCGTGTTCCGTACCTATTGGAGTCATAGGTGACGTGACCACCACCTCGCGAGGATCGGTTGAATTGTCTTTTTTCTCTGTACATGATGATTATCATGAAACGCAATCATTTTTGGTTGTGCCGCTCATTGCGGACAGCATACCGAACGAAGTTTTTCCGCGGAATCTGGTAAAAATTCCGACTGGGATACGTTTGGCTGACCCTCAATTTCACTTGCCTCGACCAATTGACATGATTATAGGATCATGGTCAACCCTGTCCATGTTGTCGCTCGGTCAGATCAATTTATCTTGCAACGGCTGCGATCTCAAGCTAGTGAAGACACGTCTCGGCTGGGTTGCAGCCGGCAAGATCGCATCTTCCACCTCGAATCTATCGTGCAATTTGGCTGAGTTGAAAAGACAAATTGCGAAATTTTGGTTGATCGAAGACGCTACCGCGAGGCAGATCGAGACCCTGGACGACCAGGAATGCGAAGCGCATTTCGTTCGTAATTTCACTCGGGATGAATCCGGGCGATATATGGTTCGATTACCCTTCCGTGTGAAGGACGTTGATTTGGGTGAGTCTCGATCAGCCGCATTGCGTCGTTTTTACAGCTTGAGCGAAAGACTCGATAATGATCCAATACTTAAGCGAGAGTATACTCGCGTCATGGACGAATACATCGAGCTGGGTCACATGTCCTTAGTGACCGACGAGTCACAGGAAGGTTACTATCTTCCACATCATCCTGTGATTAAATCCACGAGCACCACGACCAAGGTGCGCGTGGTGTTTGACGCGTCCGCTAAGACCGACAAGGGCATATCATTAAACGACTTGTTAAGAGTCGGCCCTACCATTCAATTGAAGCTTTTCGAGCATTTATTGCGATTTCGCTCGCATAAATACGTGCTCACTGCCGATATCGCTAAAATGTATCGCCAGATACTTATTCACCCCGATGACCGTCGTTATCAGCGGATTTTTTGGTATCACAACGGTAGGATTTGTGTTTTCGAACTAAACACCGTGACCTTTGGAGTCTCTGCTGCGGCCTTCCTCTCGATTCGCACTTTGCTTCAGTTAGCGAGAGATATGGCCTCCCGCTTTCCTGTGGGAGCTCTGATTCTAGAGAGGGATCTCTATGTGGACGATTTATTGTCCGGAGCTGACACCATCGAGGAACTTTTGAGAATTCTGGATGAGATTGTTCGTTTGCTAAAATGTGGTGGTTTCGAAATTCGACAATGGGCTTCAAACCACCCGCAAGCTCTTGCTGGTTTGAGCGAGAAATCCGGCGACGTTGACTTCCTTGTCGAGGAAAATCCGATTCGCAAGACTCTGGGAATTTCTTGGAATGCTCAACGCGACGAACTCATTTATACCGTCAAGCCTATTGAAAAGGCGAGCCACGTCCGTAAACGGTACATTTTTTCTGAAATCTCGAAAATTTTCGACCCCCTCGGCCTTCTTGCTCCGGTTATTCTTGCATCGAAGCTCATAATGCAACGTTGCTGGAAGGCTGAAATTTCGTGGGATGAATCTGTGCCGATCGATTTATATACTGCATGGCAGTCTTTTTCGGAACAACTTAGTTTGATTGATCATTTGATTATCAAGCGCAATATCTTGATCGATAATCCCGTTGATATACAAATTCATGGTTTTTGTGATGCTAGCGTCGTTGGTTACGGCGCCTGTTTGTACGTACGCTCGAGCGACGGCGAGGGCAGGGTACAAACTCGTCTCTTTTGCGCGAAAGGACGCGTCGCCCCGATTGCTCGCAATGGTGCGGACAACGGCAAGCCCGCAAGAAGGGTCGCGTTGACAGTTCCGCGGCTCGAACTGTGCGGCGCTTTGATTCTTGCGCGTTTGTACAACGACGTTCGGACAGTTTCAGTCTTCGTCCCCAACTCTGTGAATTTCTGGTGCGACTCTACGATTGTCCTGCAATGGCTTCAAAAATCTCCCGATGGATTGAAGATATTCGAAGCTGTTCGAGTCAGGGAAATTCAGAAAATCACGGAGAACATTCAATGGCGTCACATTCGCTCGGAGCAAAATCCTGCCGATGCTTTGTCTCGAAGTCAGCTTCCTCAGGAATTTCTTGAGAATAAAACTTGGTTTCACGGACCTTCGTGGCTCTCTCGTCCTGAGTCAGATTGGCCGGTTTCGGTCGTCGAGTTCAATTCAGAGTTGCCTGGCTTGAAAAGGGCGACCTGTTTTCTTGCGCAATCCAAGGTTGATGTGCTGTTTCAGAGATTTTCTTCTTACAGAAAGCTAGTTCGATTCGTCGCTATTATGTTGCGTCTTATCCCTTCGAGCAAATATAGAGGGCAGAATCTGTCAGTTTCAGAATTGGATGAAGCTGAGCGCAGGATCTTGAAGCTGGTTCAGCAATGGTGCTTTCAGAGCGAGATAGATCGCATTACCCACGACTGGGAAGCCAAGAGTACGAAGCTCGGCTCGCTTTCTCCTTTTCTTGACGACCATGGCCTGCTTCGTGTAGGAGGTCGTTTGAAGAACGCTAATATTCCGATCGATCAAAGACATCCTGTTTTGTTGCCGTCGCGTCATTTCGTGACCGACTTAATCATTCGACATATTCACGAAAAATTCTATCACACGGGTATCCAGTCCACGCTGTACAACCTTCGTTACAGATTTTGGATACTCGATGGGAAGAATCAGGTTCGTAAAGTCGTTCATCGTTGCTCGAGGTGCATGCGCTTCCGAGCTTCAGCTGTCAGATATAAAATGGCGGATTTGCCAGAACCACGGGTTGACAATGTCGCTGCTTTTTATCACACAGGTCTCGATTTTTACGGACCTATGTATGTGAAAGAGAAAAAGCATCGAAATCGTGGTCGAGTGAAGGTTTGGGGATGCGTTTTCATCTGCATGACGACCAAAGCCGTACATCTCGAAGTTGTCAGCGATTTGACAACTGACGTCTTTTTGGCGGCGTTGAGACGTTTTACGGGTCGCAGGGCTATTCCCAGTCACGTATACTCGGACAACGGAACTAATTTCGTCGGAGCGAGGAGTCAGCTCAGAGAGCTATACGCTCTGATGGAGACTGACGAATTTCGCGTCCGAGTCCGCAATTTTGCTTTAGACCACAAAATCGACTGGCACTTCAACCCGCCCCTGTCTCCTCACTTCGGGGGCATCTGGGAGAGTGCGGTCAAATCATGCAAGCATCATATCAAACGAGTCGTTGGTGATCGTTTGTTTACGTACGAAGAATTGAACACCTTCGTTATCGAGGTTGAGGCAATTCTCAACTCACGTCCTTTATGTCCGATTTCTTCTGATCCCAATGACCCTATTGCTCTGACACCCGCTCATATTTTAGTCGGTCGGCCTCTTACTATGTTACCTGAGCACGATTATTTACCTGTTTCAGAAAACCGGCTATCTTCGTGGCAGGCAATCACGAAGGCACGGCAAGATTTTTGGCGAAGGTGGCAGCATGAATATCTTACGGAGTTGCAAAAGAGGCAGAAGTGGATAAGTGGCGGAATTAATCTCAAGGTCAACGACATCACCCTTTTGATTGACAAAAACGTGCCATGTATGCAGTGGCGGCTGGGGCGAGTGGTGGCTGAACATCCTGGAAAGGATGGCGTCGTCAGAGTCGTCTCCGTCAAGACAGCTCAGGGAGTCGTAGAGCGAAACACGACCACGCTGTGTTTATTGCCTACTTCTTGAGAGACTTTGGAGAACGTGCATAATTCGTTTTTAATGACTTTGTGTTGTGCAATTTGTTTTTTATTGCAGATTCATGGCTGCGAATGATATTGCTCGTTTCACTCCCAACGGGGGGAGGATGTTCCGTGGATTAGTGAATTAATGTAAATTTGTTTGATTGTTTGATATATTCTGGACATTAATTTTAGATTTATTATTTATCTAGTTTGATTTCTTCATTGTAGCTTGTATATGTTTGATTTAGTATTGATCATTGATTTGTATTTTTCTAGTTTGAGTAAGTTTAGATATTATTGTGAATTACGTTAATTCACGTAAATTGTGAACGACGCGGGAGTTTGAGAGCATGCGCAGCAGCGAGGGCCTCACTGCAGCGGCGGACGCGTCGGTCCGCAGTGAGTCCCGGCGTCGGTGCATAGTTCAGTTGCAGTTCCCGCAGTCGCGCGCGCGCTTGTTTTGCACTTCGCTTAATTCACAAAATCGATACTACCAGTCGCCTGGTGTAAGATTTAATTCGGATTAGCCCTGAGCCCCGAACACATTATACGATCTCAGTTTTTACTGAATATATCCATCACATTATACAATCTCAGTCGAACTGAGCAGATCACAATCAATAAACAGGGTTTTTTTCAGCTTCGGCTTTTTTCCCTCAAGACAGTGTTTTATTTAACCCTTATCCTCATACGAAAATTCGGGAATTCTCCAAACCGGAAGTTTTCGACGATACAACGCTAGTAGCCCGAAAGTACAATTTTCGGGCTCGTACCGGAAACGAATATTGTACTTTCTGACTACTAGCGTGAAAAATAGTATACAGCCCTTGGGAGTGCAAAAATGAGCTAACCTTTAGCAAACCTTTGATGACCTCGCCTTCGGCTCGGACATCAATTTGGGTTTGCTAAAGGCTAACTCATTTTTGACTCCCTCAGGACTGTAATATACTAAAACTAAAAAAAAAATAATTAAAGAAAAACAAGCAATAATAAAAATTTTTGTATTTTAATTTGTTTAATTATTATGTATTATCGGTGTTCACTTAAAAAAAAAAAAAAATAAAATAAATAATAATAATAATAATAATATAAGGTAAATGTCCGGGATTATTGGACACTTTTCAAGGGGGGATTTTTGGTTTACGCTCGATTATTACAGTAATACTGCATGAAAATCTATAAGTTTTTCACAGGATGCTCACAAAATAAGTCAGGAATAGTGTTCAATCATTTTTTTCATCAATTATTCATTAAAAAAGTGCTTAATTTAGTATAAAATAACACCAAAGTCATTTCCACGAAGTTGGCACCCCCCAAAAAAGAATTTTCAGAAATGTCCCCCCGAACTGTTCCCCAGAATGGCACCTAAATTTCGCATTTTACGCATATTTTTCGTATTAAACTCACTAAATTTGATTGAAAATTGATCAAAATCACTTGTTTACCGCTGTGGATGACTAAAATCATTTGATTTAGTTCAATATAACTAAATTCTACACTCAACATCAGCTCCTCAGCAGAAGATCATGAACGAAAAACTCAACCGAGGTTATCTTCGCCGGCCCGGGATCGAGTGGTTTTTCGTAAAAATAAGGTTAACTTTGAAAGCTCAGATATAAACATTCTGCACATTTAAACTCATCAAACTTTTTTTAAACTGTGTGAAGATGATATTCAAACATTACAATCAAAGATGATATTCACATTATGCGTTAACACTGGTGAAATTATCAAGGTAAACACGAAAAAACAGTAAATAAAAATGGTGCCATCTACGGGACAAACGTAAAAGTTGAGCTTGTCCGGGTGCCAACACGGGGACAAGAAGTCTCAATTGTCCCCCTGAGCGGCACCCCCTCAATAAATAATGAAAAAAGATAAATTCATGGTAAAAATTGATATAAATATAAATTTTTTTAAAGGTGTGAAAAAAAAGTTTTTAAGTTTTTCAATGAATTTTACGATTTGTAATCGATAAAACAAAAAAGCATCTTTTCGTGATAATTCGAGATTTTCTTGGGGGTGCCAAACAACTTTTAGAGCTATTTGAAGGGCTTACTTGGAAGTGATTTTTGAGCTAGTTTTAAGGTTATAAACGAAGTTTTTTTTATACTACAGTAAAGTTAGTGGTTAAACTAAATTTAGAATATTTTTTCGGGTCCTAAAGTGTGATTTCATGATAAAAAAGGGAAAATGGGGGGTGCCACTCTAGTGGACATTTACGGTATCGGTCCAATAATCCTGGACATTTACCTTAACGATTTGAAATTTAAAAGTTTTAGACTTAAAAAGTTGATTTTTTTTTACTTTTAAAACATTTTTTATATTTTACATAATAAGAGTTTTAATATCAAGCTATTTTTCTAACATTCAGTATAAGTAAAAAAATTACCTTGCTATTTTTCGGTAGTCATAAATAATAAAACTTTTGAGTACCTCAGCGTTTGTAACATTTGTAAATTTACTGCAGTAATAAACCTAAATCCACTTTTTTTCATTAATTTTTCAATGAATTTTGAAATTGCTTCATTCTTTTTTTACACTCAATATTCAAATCATCTCCACTCACAAAAATGTCGTTTAGAAACAAGAGGAAGAATCCGCTTGAGTTTTTCATCTAAATTAAAGGGGTTTTCATCTTGAATCAAGAGGAGTCTCTGTTGATTCAAGAGGACGAAATCTTGCATTAAGTATAAAGTAATCTTAATTTCAAAGGAAATCATCTAAAATCAAGAGGATGTCCTTTCCATGTATTTTTCTTTTTTATTGTTTTTTAAGATTTTATCATGAAAAATTTTTATAGTAATTTTACATAATATAGAGGGCCTGCTAAAAGCTACAAATAAAATATACGGACGATAAACAAACCCTTTCGACGATAAACAAATCCGAGGTCAACGAAAAAACTGATCAGCTATCCCCCAAGCTATAAACCCCCAAAACCCTTGCTACGGGGAGATCGGGAGCTTGAGCACAGGCTCCCGGCATTCTTTCTTTCGTCAGCTGGGCTCCGAGCCGACCGTTCAAACGGTCGGTTCGAAGCCAACCAGAGCGTGCAGCGAGACGAGGAGAGAGAAGGCCAGGAATTTGATTCCCCTCCCTTCCCCTACTCAGCTGAGTGGCGCTGGCGGCGACCGCCACCGAGACCAGTCTTTGTTCTTCTCGCTTAGAGAATACCCGCGTAATATACCGAGTCGAGAGATCTTCACCGGCGTGTCCGGGAGTCGAGAACCTTAATTCATCTTAGCGAGTTCTTGGAGTGCTGTCCCGGTGACCTGAGCCTACCTTCGGCAGCCACGAGTCATCGTTTTCTCCGTTGTCAGAGGATCGACCGGACGAGGACAATCGGCCTTCTGCTGTGCGACGAGCCATCCGATCGAGCCTCGCGGACGAGCCGTTGGCGATACGCTAAGGTAGTTTCTGATTAATTCCCGGTGCTCCCTCCGCGTGCGGTGTGCAAGGCCCGGATCAGCGGATCCAGCCGGTGTGTGGCCTACGGGCTTGCGTTTTTGGGCCTCGCGTCGGCATTTGTCGACCCGCCCGTGTAGGCGTTTGAAATAAATTAGCTTAACTTAACGCATTCTTTCTTTCATTCAAATTGTATAGTATTTACCCTTCTCTCCTTAAATTTTTCTCTTTTTTCTGTGTTTTTTCTCTCTCTTTTCCTTCGGGCGCGGCCTAGCAGGGCTGATTTCCCGCGACGAGTCGCGGTCGAGGACGGCGAGACAGCAGCCAGCGGTGGAGCAGTGACGCAGGCCCTTCGCGGGTAGTTTTCCGGCCCCACCTATTCTATTTTCTTTCTTTGTGTTCGAGCTAGCCGGGACGGGAATCAGGGCGCGTCGAAGTACTGGCCCGTCCCCGAGTGTAGATTTTTCTTTTTATTTTTAGGTTCTTGGGCGTTGGCCGACGGGACCTCGGGGCTGGCTTTGCGTGGCCTTGTCCCCTGGGTGTACCGTTGCACCCTGGGTGCCCGAGTTCAACAAAAAAACTTATCAGCTATCCTCCAAGCTCTAAACCCCCAAGACCCTGGGCGCCCGAGTTCAACAAAAAAACTTATCAGCTATCCCCCAAGCCCCTAAAAACCTTGGGAACCCGAGTTAAATTATTCGAAAAATATGAGTGCATTTTAGTTAACGAAATAAATAATTTCGTAACGATACCTAATTAAGCTGCACTGGTGCAATTATATCATAAAGTTGTAAATCTGAAATTTTTAACTCCAAAATGGCGTGGTTGATTAGGAAAACGATATAAGTTTTCACTTATTGTTTAACTCTTTGTTTGCAATATTATCAACAAATTTTTTTTTTTAACTATAAATTAAATACTTCTAAGAATCAGACACATTTCGAGAAAAGTGTAAAAATTTTCGTTTGTTTATTGGTTATTTATTTATTTTTTATTTTATATATATTTTTTTATTATTTTGTAATATTTTCAAGTGATGTAAATAAAAGTGAAGTACAACCTTTTTGGGGAACAAAAAAAAAAATCTTTTTTATGGATTTGATATTCAAATATAAAGTACGCTTTACTTCTAAAATTATTCCACTCGGTAACCAGAGTTTTGGGGGCTTAGAGCTTGGGGGAGAGCTGATCAGTTTTTTCGTTGACCTTGGGCACCCAGGGTCTTGGGGGTTTGAGGCTTGGGGATAATTAGTCACTTATTTTTTGTGCTTGGCACCCAGGTCTATAGAGGTTTAAAACTTGGGGGAAAATTAGCCACTCATTAATTTTTGTGCTACGCACCCAGGTCTATGGAGGTTTAAAACTTGCGGGATACTTAGCCACAGAGTAACTATATATATAAATAATGGTTGGAATATTATTATTTTGGTAGTAACTATACTGGTTAGTGTAAACAATGTCCGATTCTCCCGGTATCCCCCGTAATCCCTTCCGATTCGGAATTCACTTCAGCGCCTCGATCTAGCATTCTTACACTGAGAAATTCTTGTGTCGGTCACAGGTACCTTAAAAGAATTATTAAATTTTAAATCTAATAAATCATCGCGGTAAATTACACGACCAGTAAAATTAAATTAGAAAAATATAAAAGGAGTAATTTTTAACTTAATGAACACTGCTTTTATAGAATTTCCTTTATCGTAGACCAATTCAAGTTTTCTAGGTAATTTTAAATATACTATAAATATGTATGTTTATTTTAACTTGCATTTAAATTAAATTATAGTTGTAAACTGAAAAAAAATCGTCTTACAACACTCAAAATCTATTATTTTCAGGAGTATGATTTTCTTATATTCATACATTCTTGTGTAAATCCAGTAATATATTTGTATGTGACCAACATTATCCGCATTGAACATATTCATATAAAAATATTCATACATGTCATGGCAATTTAGCCAAGTTTACCTTTACTAGTCAATCCGAAATAAATTTTATCGATAGAATTTTCATAATTTCATGTTTTTTCTCTAAATTATCTCATTTGTTAAGGGAAACACCTTATCTAATATACAATTAAAACTACATAATTAAAAAATAAATAAATAAATAAAATAAGTTTTTTCTATCAAATAGCTCACCTCTACTAATAATATTTTTTACATCATTTTATTACACATTTCCATACTTTTTACAACTCAAGTGTTTACTATATTATAAATGTCAAAATTATTGTAACCCCCAAAGAATTATTAATTACTTTGTCATGTACATAATTATTAAATACTTTGTCATAAGTACATAATTTTGATTAACTTTTGACATTTTTAATTCTTTAGTGGAATATCATGTGCCATTACATTTTTCTGGTTAATATTTAATTTAATTTTAACTCTTACTAAAATACAGAAAATTTTGTTGTTAAACTTTATTTTATTCAAATATACGGACTGAAGAAATCCTATTAGATTTATTACATTGAAACTTTCGTAATTACTTGCTTTTATTTTTGTGGTTCAGGTACACAACTGTACACTATGACTAAAGACATCTAATATTCAACAAAAGTGTATGATACAAAATTTTTTTACTGCAGAAGAAAATTGATCAGAGTACCCAACCAACTGATTTCAATTGACACTTAAATAAAATAATTCTTTAATTATAAGTTTTAATCCAATGTTAACCTCAATTATTATTAGCTCAAATTTTTAATTTTAAAAAATTGCATCTACTACACGGAGAGAAAAAATACAGAAATTTACTGTGTTAAGCTAACACGTAAATTTTCTGCGAGCGCCACACATAAAAATCGTGTGTTAGCTTTACGCAGAAAAAATCTTAAGCGGCACTGTAGCGGAACCAATCAGGTGCGACCGGAGTGATTTTGATTGGCTCCAATACAGTGCTCTTAAGATTTTTTCTGCGTAAAGCTAACACACGATTTTTATGTGTGGCGCTTGCAGAAAATTTACGTGCTTTAGCAGCACACAAGTTTCTCGTGTCCTCCACAGTAAATTTCTGTATTTTTTCTCTCCGTGTAATATTACAAAAATTCAAATTATTTTAAGTAAGTTTCATTACTAGACATTACATAAAAAACTGAAAGTGTGAAAAGTGCTAAAGAAAAAAAAAATTTTTTTTATACAAAAATTAACAAATTTTAACATCTATAAAAAAAAAATTCAAATAAAAAAAAAAAAAATTTCTAGAGTATTTCTTGTTGGATTGAGAGGAATCTGCTTGATTTAAGATGATTTCAGCTTAATATAGCGTCAATCGGATATCCGTTTCATTCTAAAAGAAAATCCTTTTAAAAAAATAATCTCAAATGAAGAGGAGTACTGTTTATTTTAAAGGAATTCCTTTTGAAATATTCTTTTTTTAATCAAAATTATTTATATGTCAATCAAGGGGATTCCTCTTCAACCGAAATGATAATCCATTAATTTTTTATCTGCTTTTAAATTATTCATTTTTGAGAAACAACGATTTTTAATTAGTTTAAAAATATTATTCTATATGAATGTATACTTTTGCAAAATAATATTTATTTTAAAAATAAAGTCTGTTGGGTGTCTTATAATATAATAAGTTTAATCGAAGTTTTCCTCCACTCAGGGGCGTTATTACAGTTTGGGCACGGGTCTGGATAAAGTTCAACCCCCCCCCCCCCAAATTATCTTAATATTTTTTAACTCTGAACAGTTCAGTATCTAATTAAAAAAAAAAAAAAAAAAAAAAAAAATCAAATCTTGAAGCCTCCACAACCCTGGGCACCCGAGTTTAATAAATAACTGATCAACTATCCCCCAAGCTGTAAACCCCCAAATACCCTGGGTGCCCAAGTTCAACAAAAAAAAACTCATCAGCTGTCCCCCAAGCTCTAAGCCCCCAAAACCCTGGGCGTCGAGTTCAATAAATAATCGGTCAGTTATCCCTCAAGCCTGAAACCCCCCAAACTCGGGGTGCCGAGTTCGATGAATGATCGATCGGTCATTCCCCAAGTCTTAAATCCCCTTAACCCTGGGCGTAGAGTTCAATGAATAAACTGACCAGTTATCTCTTAAGCTCTGAATCCTCTAAAACCCTGGAAGCCCAAGTTCAATAAAAGAACTGATCAGCTATCTTCGAAGCTCTAGACCTCCCAAAACTGTGGTTACCAAGTAAAATAATTTTACAAGTTAAGCGTACTTTATATTTAAATATCAAGTCCATAAGAAAGTGTTTTTTTTTTTTTTTTATTCCACAAAAAGGTTATGGTGTACTTTAATTTACATCACTTAAAAATATTACAAAATAGTAAAAAAATACTATAAAATAAAAAAAATAAATAACCAATAAACGAACGAAAATTTTAACGCTTTTCTCGAAATGTCTCATTGCATGTTGCAAACAAAGAGTTAAACAATAAGTAAAAACTTATAGCGTTTTCCTAGTCAACCAAGCCATTTTGGAGTTAACAATTTCAGATTTACAACTTTATGATATCATGATTTATAATTTTATGATAATTGCACCAGTGAAGCGTAATTAAGTATTGTTACAAAATTATTTATTTCATGCTTAAGTTAACTAAAATGCACTCATATTTTTGGAATAATTCAACTCGTGCTACCAAGGGTTTTGGAGGTTTAGAGCTTGGGGGATAACTGATCAGTTTTTTTGTTGAACTCGACGTCCAGGGTTTCGGGGGTTTAGAGCTTGGGGGATAGTTGATCAGTTTTTTTGTTGAACTCGGACGCCCAGGGTTTTGGGGGTCTAGAGCTTGAGGGATAGCTGATTAGTTTATTTATTGAACTCGACGCCCAGGGTTTTGGGGGTTTAGAGCTTGGTGGATAGCTGATCAGTTTTTTTTGTTGAACTCGGGCGCCCAGGATATTTGAGGGCTTACAGCTTGGGGGATAGCTGATAAGTTTTTTTGTTGAACTCGGGCGCCCAGGGTATTTGGAGGCTTAAGGCCATCACAGGAACTCGCGCGATGCGAGAATTCGTGCATCTCGCATCGCGCGTCGCGCACTTGTCCTAACCTAACTTTACAGCTGAACTGCGCGATGCAAGATGCGCGAATTCTCGCATCGCGCGAGTTCCTGTGATGGCCTTTAAGGCTTGGGGAATGACCGATCGATCATTTATAGATCTTGGAGCCCAGGGTTTAGGGGGTTTCAGGCTTGAGGGATAACTGATCAATGGTAGGTTTAACGCGCCCGGGTCTGGATGCATCCAGATAAATTATGGTTTTATTTTTTTCAATAAAATATCTAGAATTAATTATGAAAATTGTTTAAAACAGTTGTGAGATCAGTCATGATAAACCGAGCTTTCTTGGGTCGAAAATCTGGGCTATGACTTTGATTCTGATAGAAAATACTGAATTTATTGAAACTTTATTCAAGATAAATTAATAAATTTTTCCCGCAATAAAAAAGTAGGTAAGGTATGGGGATTCTTGAGATAAAAAGATGAGTTAGAATCCTCACAGCTTATCTACTTAAAAAAATGAAAAATAAATTAAGAATGATAAAAAAAAAATATGATTGATATTAACATTACTTGTGAAAGTAACTATTGAAGTAAATTAAATATTCTTTTTAAGTTGACTTTAATTAATTATTATGAAGAAAAAAAAAAAAAAAAAAAAAAAAAAAAACATATTGAACTTAACTTGTACTGTACATTTTAATTTTTTTATGAATGAAATTTTTTAATAATCAAATTCTAAATTAATTATATGTTATGTGTACATGTACACTTTATTTTATTGCATAAATAAAAAATATCTAAAAAAAATTTTATTCACAATTATATCAGTTTTTTTTTACTCTTTAATCCTCATTTTACATCTTTTTTTGAATCTAAAAATACGATTCGAATTTTGATGTATTGATATGTGCACTTATACACGCATAATATTTTCATAATTTTTACATTATTATGTTATATAAATACATAAAACTAATTTTATGCCTAAAAAAAATCAATTATAATCTTTTTTTCGAGCTTGTTAAGCATTGTGTGTGTAAAATTCATCTTGGTACTGTCGATTAGTCATTTTCGTTCACTGAAAATTTTTTTAATAATGAAAAACAAAATTTTTTTTTTTAAATGCATCAATTATTCTTATTTTTATCAATTTTACTAAAGAGGATTTCCATTTGAATTAATAAGATTTCCTAGAAAATCTAGCGGATTTTCCTCCTGATTCAAGAATATTTTTTTCTTAGTTTTAAAACCCAATCCGATTGACGCTATATTAAACTGAAAATCCTCTTGAATCAAGAGGAATCCTCTTAAATCTAGAAGAAATTTTTGTGAGTGTCAATCGTATATTTTCACAGTATGTTTTATGAATATTTTAAAAAATATTCATTTGCCGTCGAGACACGCCAGCTCGGTTTTACGATCTCAAAGTGTTGTAAAATTTTAAACCTTGAAGTGCCTGTAAAACATTCCGCTTTCCACGACGAATTATTCTTATTAAATTATTTTTTAGACCGCAGTAAAACTTTCCGCAAAAATCTACAATTTCGACTAATGAAATTTTCCATCCGTGAACTGAGAGTAACGTACATTTTATGCAAATTTTTTTTTTCATTAAATTTTTTAAAAGAATCTAATTAAATATTTCAGAGTGAATTATATCACACCTACTTATACGAACATAAATTAAATTTTTTAAAAATTACTCGACCGCAAAAAATAGTAATTTTCATAATTGTTCGCTAAAATTTTTAAATCGTAATAGGAAGATCAAGTTCCGGTGACTCTAAAATATTCATAATTCAATCTTCATTCTTTTTTTCTTTTTATCACGGTTGCACCTTCAAAATTTTTCCCTGCTCTCATCACCCTTTCAGCATCTCCCAATCCTTTTTTTTTTTTTTTCTCTCCATGGCATTTTTCCCCCTCGCACCCAGGGTTTTTTTTTTCTTCTTTGAAAATTCAAGTCGCACGTACCGACCATCGTTGTCTCAACGAAAAAGAAGCGAATCGCATTCCGAGTTTTCGTTAAAATTAAGAGGGACTCGGAATTTCAGATTGTATAGGTTTAGAAGTCTTTTAGCGGCATTTATTTATGCGGATTTTCAACAAGAATTTAAGGCATGCGAAATAATGTTCAAAGTAGATAAAGAACGTTGAAGAATTTCTTTGATAAAAATTCGTCTTATTTGAAAATTGCTTTCAATTTTTTACTTTATTGATTTATTGATGCATAATCGCATATTTATTTTTTCATGAAAGTAACTTTTTTCAATTTTTATATTTTTATTAATTTTTGAAAATCTTGAAATGAGAAAGAGGAAAAGTTGCGATTTTGGGGCTTGCGGAATGAAAATTACGTACTATATGCACTTGTGATATTTTTCAGTTTTTCGTAAATGCTTTAATAATGTCAATAAGTTTTTGTTAAAAGACAGATCATAAAATATTCTTTCAGAACTTAGAGATGAAAAGCTTCATTATTTTATTCATTCATCTGTGATTTATAACTTTTTAAAATTATATTAAATTATTTTTCGATTAAAAAAAAAAAAAAAAAAAAATCATTCACTTTCGTTTGATTAAAAATAAATGAAGTACAGCCAACCACCAGATCTCCGGACTCAAACCCACTCGAAATGGTAAAAAATTTACTATCCTCATGAGCTCACGAGTCTATACATTAGAATCAATTTCGGCAAGCAAAGCCAGAGGAAATAAGAGTGCCAGGTGGAATAGCAACGACACACCGAGACAATCCATTAGCCCAGATCGCGCGGGTGATTCACGCCCCACCCCTCCTCGAAAGAGAGACGTCCATTGGCACGCAATTGCCGACCGGTCGGGTGGCATGAAAAATTAAGCCACGTGGTACAAATCAAGATAATGGCCGGATATTTCACGGCTAATGCCGGGTATCGAGCCTCCCCAGGGGGATTTAGCCCCGAATATGCGAGCGTCATCTGTATCAATGCTGGGAAGATGGACCTCGCACAGTGGCTTATGCAGGCTCAATGGGGTGAGAATATTTGAGTCTCGTTATTGCCGGACCGAGCATTGGCTGGAATAACTTCCGTGATTTAGGGCGGTTAGAGGATTTTAGGGGTTTTTTTTTTGCGGAATCGAAAACTGATTAAAAGCAATAAATACAAAATGGAAGTAATTTTTCATGATATCTAAGAAACAAGATTTCAGCTTATAAATTAATCCGATTAAACAAAAATTTTAAAACCATTAGTGCACTTTTATTGTTATCGTGACACATGAAGAAAACAGTTTTTAAATATTTCAGCAATACTTACATTATTTAATAAAATTAAGCGTTCATTATATGATTGAATTAATTTTTTAAAATATATTATTTTTTGAGATGCTTTGAAAATCTGCTGCTAAATCAAACAGCATTTTATTGTTTGGAGGCATCTCGAGAAAAATTAAAATAATTATATAACGATATGAAATGGCTGAACATACAAATTAATCAAATCAACAGCGCACAAAATGAATTGTATAAAATTTTCAGTATAATCAGCGCAATCAAATTACGAGGAAATCGAATGAAAATTGAACGCATGCAAGG
This sequence comes from Encarsia formosa, assembly GCA_038277355.1. Lineage (NCBI taxonomy): Eukaryota > Metazoa > Arthropoda > Insecta > Hymenoptera > Aphelinidae > Encarsia > Encarsia formosa. Next base: position 20,122,415 of record CM076184.1, read on the forward strand.
CCAAACACATTTATTTATTTCTTATGTCTACAATGTATACATTTTTCAATTGTTTTACAAATGATAACTTCATGATTTTCATTTAGTTCATGTCTATAACAATAGCATCCGAAGGCATTGGTACGTCCAATGATTGCTCCAGGCCAATGTCATAAGCTATGCTATGAGCTACAACATTCTCTGAAACCGGTACATTGGAAAGAATAATCTTGCCACCTTTCATTTTAAGGTGAACCCCGCCGGACTCTTTGTTGTAAAAATGAGGGAATCCATCTTCTTCATTGAGTTCTTTAAATTTCCTGAATCTCTGAGAATTGTACTCAGGCAGGCTGTCGTCGACTTCAAGATCGATAGTGTAGTCGTACCTATGTTCAGTCTCGTACAGAACCCAACCCGTTTTAATCCAAGATTTAGCTGCTACTTCAACTTTCTGAGACTGGGCTGTTATAGAATGGGTATGGGTGTGGACGCTTCTGTGAGATTCCAGAGCTGAAAGTTCAACCGACACCTCTGTATCTCCAACCAATGGAATTCCAATTTTACCTTTTGACGTGATTTTGCCTCCAGTAGTTACACTGTATTCTGTAGTATCTGTGAAGCTCTCAGATCTAGCTGTGGTCTGTCCTGACTGTGTTCGGTTGCTTCTGTTCTTAAAGTACGAGACATCACTGGCTATTCGGACCTTTCTAATCAGCGTGTCGTTGGCCTCAGTTTTGCTTAAGAACTTTTTGACCGGAATCGAAGAGTCTTCAGGACAGTTCCAGTCTCTTAGGTTATCAAAATCTTGAATTAAACAATTTATGCATTGGATGTCGTCATCGATTTCTACATCTTTCTTTTCTTTTATTTTTTCGCCGTGGTATCTAAAGAGAGACTTGTTTTCACAAGAGTGCACAACTTTTTCGTACGTTTCTCTTATTTTGAGCCATATAATATAGTAAACGTCTGTGTCACCTCGATGTTGATTGAAGGTAGATAAAGTTTGTTGATTCAGTTCATTTGTATCATCAATAATGTCTTTAGCGGCGATCTTAACTGTAGTTGACTCAGGATCTTCTTCGACGGAGGCTATTGTACTTATGTCTTTTGTAGAATGTCGAGTAGAATGTGATTTGACATGATGGTGATTCCTAGCAAAAACTCCAGTTATCAGTAAAAAGTAACAAGTAATTAGCGATGCTTTAAACATGGTCTTAGATTCAAAACTAAGATTTGATATTCTCAGTACTGTATAGGAAAAGAATTGGTTCGAACTAAAAATAAATATGGATTCAACGACGCTTAAATATTAAGCACGTAAAAAATTTAAATAAGCGACGTCACATAAAGCAAAACAAATTTTTATCTTTTCCATAATATTACTTAGGTTTATTATTGGTAATTTTATGAAAATAGTTTTTCTAGAAAAGTAATAACATATTTTATTTACTGTTTTATGGTTGATAACTTTGAAAAATATCATAACGAAAAAATTTTTCGAGAACAAAACGTGTAACGAATGTCGATGATGTAATTTTTTTTTACGTAAGCAAATTTTTATTTTATTAACCCATAATAATTTATTTTTATGACGGTATACTATTAACTATTTTTAATTTTTATAAAACTTACTAGAAAATACTTTATGCAAAAATAAAAAAATAAAAATTCGACTAATAGGTTTGAAGAAAATAGTTTTCTGATTATATTATTGAGACCATTGGATATGAAACTTTCAGCTTTGTAAAATTTCAATGACCCTAAGACAGAAGAAATCTCTTTATATGTAATTACTAGCGAAGATCAAATTTTATCGATCGAGCAGCAAAGCAAATTAGGCTCATGTATTGGGTTGTTCAAAGAAAGTATTTTGGCCAAATAAGTGATTATCTTCAACCCCTTCGAAGTTATGGCCCTTGGAGCGTTTTGAATTTTCTAAAACTTATAACTCGCAAACAGATTATCGGATCGACGGTTTTTTTAAAATACACGTTTTAATTTGAACTATTAAGTAAAAATTACCAATCACATGAAAAAGCCTCGAAAAGAGCAAATAAAAGCATAAAAATTTGCGATTAAAAGTTTTAAAGTTAACTTTCTCACCAAGGGGATGAACCGATTTTTAAAAACCAAACTTTAAATGAACATTTGTCGCTTTTCGAACTTCCCGGCTCGCAATAGCTTTCGAAGGTTTCGGTGGATCGATAAGAATCTTATCATAAGATATTCCTCGCTGGTTTTTTGCTCAATGCTATGACCAGTGACCGTCACCGTGACCGGAACATTGTGAAGAACGATTTTTGCAAGGTCACATTGTACGCAAACGAATTTTTATTGCTCCATAGATCACAAAATTTTACTTTTGGCAGTAAAAACTTTTTTTTAGAATTTTCTAGAAAACACTTTGAAAATTAATGTAATTCACTATTTTATAGCTTTCGTTAAGATTGAGTTTTTATATTATCTACGACTTAGAAAAAAAAATACTCTAATAATTTTTTTTTTCCAGAAAATATTTGACGTCATCAAAAATTTAACAGCCAATCAAGGGAGTTTGGTATGAGAAATTTTAACGATTTCTTCTTTCACAATCCTTAACAACAATGACAAACAAAATTCAACGATGTAAGCTTAATCCCCAACCACTTCTTTCGCCCAAAAAACTCAAGCTTCCTTCCGTAAACGCTTAATTTACGCCATGAGTCAGTGGAAAAAAGGCGGGAAAAAAAAATCAATGCATCATCAGCTCGGCTTTCATCCGTTTCATGAATACTTGGCTAATGCGCGCCTTACACACAAAAGCCGCTGCTCCGGGTGCAGGCATCGATCCTTAAAAAATCATTTTCTCATTTCGCGCCCTACGAGCTTAGCAGCAGCCCTATCCCATTGTGAGACGCGGCGCGAGCTTTTGGGATTTCGCGGAGAATATTTGGAGCGCGAACTGTACTTTGGGATTATCGTCCGGGACGATCCTTAATGGGAACGAAGTGAATACGTGAGTTGGAAATTCCGAGATTTAGATTAGAAATTTTTTTTTGCAAAAGTATTCGCCGTTGTGATTTTAATCAAGATGCTTTTTAACATAAATAATTTTTTATTTTTAAAATGTTGATGAGTTTTATCCTGAAAATCTCAAGATTTTAGTACTATCTTAAGATGATGAAATTACTAAAACTGATTCATAAAAACTTTCATTTTCTTGTAAACAAACCCATTTATTTTTAACGAAGCTAGAAAGACCTTGAATTAGTTTTATATAGCAAATGAAAACGAGTCGATGGAAACACAATGCAAATTCAAAAATCAATAAGATATTCGATAATTCCAGACAAAAACAATGGGACTATCTGCTTTAATAGTCAGCTCTTTTTTATCAAACCAGTTGTTATAATGCTGACATTCAGAAAATGAACAAAAACTTTTTTAATACAAATTTTTCAAACAAAATTAACTTAATACTTTTGAATTATTTATAACAACAAGTTTCCAGAATAAAAAACTTGGAAAACTTTGTTTTAAAGCATCGAAAAAAAACTTATTTCATCCGCATGCTAAAAAATCCGCGACAAATCGATACCGCGGCAGTTTTTACGAGCATATTGATGACCGACGCGACGCTGCTGCTTTTTTGCCAGGTGTGAAGCTTTTTTTTCCCTCTTCGAAAGGGTGATTGGAAAAGTTCGCAGGGGGGAGAGGGACGCGTTATGATGCATGGAATGTTGTAATGAGATGCCGGGGAAAAGTTTTTTCAGTCGCAAAATTCGTTTTTTCTCCAACTCGTGTTATGGTAATTTTTTCGATTTTAAATTGATCTTAACTTTTTTTCCGATTATAAATTTATATCGAAATTATTTTATCTGGATTAATTGTTTTTAAATTTAACTGCAGTTAAATTTTTATAACTCTGGGCTCTGGCAAGTCTTTATCGCTAAAAATTTGCAATTTAAGAATCGTTTTTCGTCTTTATAATAATTATTATTTTTCTTATGAAATCTTCATTGATGAATAAAAAAGTCAATCTACAAAGAATTCATAAAGCGGAAGATAAAACCTTGAGCTTGCTCAATTAGTCGTATACTTCACAAGACACTTCAATATTGTACAAACTAGAACTTATCAAGTTGCTAATTGGTGCAAAAAAGGTAAAAATTTTAATTATTAGCTTCAGTCTCGTCTCGGGTCGAAACTCGAACGAAGTTATTCATTTCGAAGACGCAAAGCGTAAGAGCCTTAGTCGTTCTCACTAACAAAATCGGCCTCTGCATTTGCTCATTAGCAAAACGCTCTAATGGCTGCTGCCAGGCTCTCTCTGTAAGGAGGCAAGGGAGGAAAACTCATTTTTGACGCGACTTCAGGAGTGGGGGGGGGGGCGCAAAGCCTCTAATTTCGCTAATTTACCCCTGTAATCAGCCCCAAATTTCGCGGCTCCCGAAGCACAAAGGTACCAGACCTCGATAAGAAAATAATCACCGACTCGGTTTTAAAAGAACGCTTTTCTGGGCGCTACTAAAGATGATAATACTAAGGACCGCGAAAATTAGAAATTCTAACGAAGTCGAGACACCTGCGTTCGTTGGAGAGAGGGAACTGCGAAATTTCATTTTTGACGAAAAGCTCGTTTGAATTCAGGGATCAAATATTTTTACGTGGAATGCAAATTTATATAAAATTAAAAAAGAATGTTTTTGAATAAAGATGCGTGTGTTTATATTCGGGATGCAGACTTTAAAATAAAACCCGCCTTCTCCATGCATATTCATACTTTTGGCATGAATATAGCCGGAATTAAAGTCCCGGAAGACACTGTTTTAGATTAAAGCTTGCAGCAGCTAGCTTAAATGCATTAGTTGGCACCACTGGAAAAACTGAGATTTTAATATTAAACATAATTGGGTAGCTTCTTTTTACAACTGTAACACACGAGCATTTTATGCAGAAAAATTTGTTTTTCTTGAAAAAAGCTCTCTTACCCTGCAAACATTCAAATATAAACATTAGCTTTAAAACTTAAACAATAAAGAAAATCTTAAATTTTCAAGGCAGCCAAAAAGCCACACCGTAAAAAAAAGACCCGACGTTTCCGCGAAATCCAGTCGGCTTGAAAAAGCTCTACCGAGTTCTTGTTTTTATTCCGGGGTCAAAGAAAAGCTCTCCAACGCTACCACGCGACGTAATTTCCATCGTTGCGCAACGCACCGGACTTTCCGCTCTGCTTCCCCCGGTGCTTTTTTTTTTTTTTTTCGTTGGCTTGTTTGTTCCAGCGCAATATTTCCGCATTAACCAATGTCCACCCCGGGTACTGAAATACGCGTCCCCACGGTGATGTGCCTTTTTTTAAGTACTACACCGCGCTGTGTTCCACCTTATTTCTTTCGGTTCGTTTATTCAAAATTTTTCTGTTTATTTCATCGGATTTGAAGGATGCACGCTGAGTAAAAATTCAAGAAACAATTATTATTTAGTACGTTTATTTGAGTAAAAACAAAAGCCTTTTGAAAGTGGGCAATCACTCAAAGTATATTAATTGTTTAAAGTGTTGTTTTAAATTTTCACTCGCAGCATATCTTTTTAGAATTTCTCTGTCAAGTCATGAATATCAATCATCTCCGACAAAGAATCAATTTTCTGAAACTTTGAGACATAGAAGCGAGGGCTCATCGAGTTTGGCACGATTCGTTGGGCAAGGATTTTCGGAGAGAGAGAAGTCAAAGATGCCGCCGAGCAAATAACGAGTTAACAGCAGCAGGAAGCGAGCGAGGGTAGACGGCTCGGCCCAGGCGCGCGAGAGCTCGGGTAAGTGATTCAATTTCCCTGATAAAAGAGCTTTTCCGTAGAGCGACGCCGGGATGATGACGCCGGAGATATGATTTCTTGAGGGGGGATTTTCGTCGCGCGTCTTTTCGGGGCTGCCTTTATTTATGCAAGAAATTTAATGCCAAGGCACCGTCGTGATGATACATTCAGGAGAAATTCATTCATAATCAAGGTCTAGAGCTTGCGAATGCTCATCGAGAGGGAACTTGAATTTCAAGGATTAATGGAATGTTTGTAGTGATGGTAGCTGTTGAGTTAGCAAGCGAAGGAAAGGTTTTTTTTTTGTAAATTAACTACGTTGAATAAAGTATATACAAATAATAAAACAGTTTGTTTGAAGACGGACGATGAAAGAAAATTAAGATAATTCACTTTACTATCTTTTTACGAATTGCCGAGCTTGCAGAATCTGGTATATGTAATGAAAAGGACAGAATGTTTGAATTAAATATGAGTCGAGCTTGCAAGCCAAAGGAATGTTTTTACTAAATTTATTACGTTTTTTCAAATAAAAACAATTTTTTTTGTTAACTACAGATAGAAGAAATAATGCACTTTTTACGAGCTTTTTTACCTTGTTATGAATCACCGAGCTTGCAGAATCTGGTAAATTTAATGAAAAGTACAAAGTGTTTGAATTTAATATAAACTGAAATTGCAAGCACAAGAAATATTTTTAATGAATTATTTTATTTTTAAAAATAAAAGCAATTTTTTAGAGGTAAATTGCGTAAGAGTACTGTGATAAATCGTTTATACTTGCAAATTTTCGAGCTTGCGATAACAATGTTGATGAAAAGGATAAAATATTTAAATTGAATAAAAGTCGAGCTTGTAAGATCAAAGAATCTTTTTATTATATTAACTATAATTTTTGAAACAAAATCTAATTTTTCTGCAGACAAAAGATAAAAACAAGGATAAAAAGAATTGTAATAATTCGTTTTATTACCTTGTTTTGAGTTTGTAGAATGGATTAAGTTGATGAAAATACAGATTGAGTAAATTAAATATAAACTGAGCTTGCAAGCAAGTAAAGTAAATTTTTCGAAATAAAAACTGTTTGTAAATGAAAATTGGATTTTGATGATTTATAAAATTCACAAAAAAGCAATTTATACAATTACAATTTATTAATTTCATTAAAAAAAACTTTCAGGTACCACTCAAAGTTTGACAACATAAAACTCTAGGTATGTCATTCATAACACTCCCCATAAACAACGTCAGTTTTGCTGCGAAAATCAATTACGACGTTACAGGACGCCCCCCCCCCCCCCCAAAAGGAAGCAGAAGACAAATTCGCAAAAACAATATTGACAGAGAGTAACCACGAGCAGGTGCGGGAGTTTCGCGTGCAAACAGTGCTCGAATAACCATACAACGAAACAATTCTTCCCCCCGAACGCCCGCGTCCCCGGTCTCTATTGACCCTTCAAACAATAAAAATTTGTCCTCCCCCGAAAAGGCGTGCCCTATCTTCGGGCTCGTGACCGCACATACTAATTCCGTGACGTATGCACCGCGTCCCATGATTCACGCCGTAGATATGCAAATCCAAGGTGAAGGGGGACGATTTACGAGCCGATGAGAGGAGGAGAGTTTTGTTAATAAAGTGCGGGCGGCAAGGGGAGACGCTAGATATATTTAATTTGTGCAAGGGCGGCTGATTCACCGAGACGTTTAGGGCTCATGATTGACTGAGCTGGCTCTGCCGCGCGGCGAGAGATGAAATACTCCAAATTTTATTAGAGGATCATTTTATTCGGGTTATTAATTTGAGTTTTATGGGGAGACGACGATTAGGACTCACTTGGGTTATTAAATTGTTCTGTCATAGGTTCTGCATAGTTGAAAATTATGGGCACTTTTAGCATCTATCAACTGAGGTTAATTTGAATAAAAAATCATTACCGTAATTGCTTTTGAACTAAACTTATACGTTCTCAAGCTTTTTTCTTTGAATGTAAAACATCTGTGGAGCTTCAATAATTACATACATTTAAATTTATTTAATTTATTGTTTTTGATGCTGCAAAAATCTATTTCTAAGTATTAAAAATTATGAAAGAAAATCCGAGAAAAAATCTATTATCAGAAAAATGTTGAATTCATATTATTCATTGATTTAGACGTTCAAAATATAATTCTTATAAAAATACTCTAAAGTATCCAGGATAGTATTTTAAAATCTAAGTTGTAAAAAAAGAAGATGTAAAACGCTATTACAACTACTAAACTTAAATATGCTCTTGAGAAAAGCCGTTTTTGCTGAAATGGTTTGTAATATTTTTTATCTTAATAAAGCACTTCTGAGAAAACTAGCGATCCAAGTTAGCAAAACTAGATGTTCAACAAGGTAAAAACCTTCAGAAAATTCAAAAAGTTACAAAAAATACACTAGAGCAAAAAAATTTTTATCGGGAAGTATTTTCCGTAGTACAAAAAAAATTTACCAAGCTTTTTGAATTTTCAAATTTTCTCCGTGAAAATACCTCTCTTCTCGTGCTTTTCCCCAACTCCTGCAAAAATTTTTCCCTGCAACAGCCCCGTAAAAATATTCTGCAAAAAGCTTCGTAACATCAACACGGATGGTGGAATCACATCTTCCGGGCCGGAAAATTTGCATTAAGCAAGAAGGAGCTCAGTCGTACGCGAGTGCTGCGAAATTTGGCGTAAAAAATCCATTTGAAATAGGACCGCGTCTGGGCTATATTGGACGATGGCCGCCCGTGCCCGTCGCTTATTGGTTTAGTCACGGGCCGTTTGTCGTGATTGGTCCCCCGAGAGAGGACGCCGACGCGACGTACTACTGTCCAGACTACCGCTCCACGGCACTATCATTTGGAATCGACCGAGTTTTGTCCCTTTTTCCCCAAATAAATTCAGATCTAATGCTGCCCGTTTCAATTTTCCCGGAGCTGCGCCCTGGAAACGTGAACGCTCCGAGCTACGAAGTTTATTGAATGTACTTGCACTTTTTTTTTTTTTTTTAAACGAGTGGACTCGAGTTATTTTTATAAAAGTCGGAACTAGTTCGAAAAATTTTAGAAAAATTTAATACTTTTGACAAAAGTATAAAACATTCCAAACCAACATTTTTTTAACTTTCATAAGAAATAATCTAAAAATTGTTAAGAACTTTTTACAAAATAAAATAAAATTTTACAATGATATTTTCTTTTTAATTTACTCCAATCCTAGTTTGGTTCTTTAAAAATGAACTTTTTTATAAGTAGCGGTCGAGTAGCGGTATTATTATTAAGTACAGTATAAAATTAAAATTTTTGAACGCGCGCCATCATTACCAAACAGTATTATTGATTTCGTTTCACACATAAACATAAATAACATTCAAAAATTATCAGCCAAAAATAAGGTTTGAGATGTACTTTATTTCGAGTTAACTTCTAAAAACCTACGACTGGCCCTATCAGCTCAATTTAAATAAAATAAAGTATCGTGCACAAACCTTATCTCTCAGCATGTCCCGTACCCTGCTGGCCTGATTCCTGCTCCTGTGCAGCTCCAGCTGCAGCTCGAGGCACTTTTCCTGCCAGTTGAGTTCCTCTACCGCGGTCGAGTACCCGTCGAAGCTCCTGGATGACCCGTACACGGACTTGGGCTCCTTGTTCTCCACGCCAGGCTGTCTCATGGAGTAGCTTCTCTCGAAGGGGCTCCTGGACGAGGGCCCGGCCTCGAAGGCCCGGAAGGGGTCGCAGTCGTACCCGGTCGCCGGGCCCCCCACGACGAAGTCCACGGGTGGCGGTGGCTGGGTGTTGGCGTACGCGGGCGCGGACACGTACTCGACGTGGCCGCTGGACTCCGAAGTGAACATGAAGGGGCTCATGCTCTTGGGCTTGGGAGCCACGGCCGGTGGTATCTTGCACATCTGCTCGTCCTTGAGCTCCATGTACCCGGCGCTCTTGGCCGTGTCCGCGAAGCTCTTGTCCTTGTGGAAGACGAGGTTGGACACGTTCACGTAGGGCGACTCCCGGTAGTGCAGCTGGTTGTTGTTCCTGGGCCTGGGCGGCGGGGTCGGGCCCTTTTTTCTGGGCAGCCTGGGATCCGACAGCGACGACGGGCCCGATGAGCAGGACTCGTGGTGGCGCTGCCCCAGACGGGGACTGCAGGGGGCCGAGGACGAGCTCGAGGACAGCTCCGAGGTTAGCCTGGCTATGGGGTCCAGGATCTGGGACAGCCGACGCGACGCCGACGACGGCGAGCCCCGGATCTCATCCATGTTTGGGTTTTAAAAATCTTCTTTCTTGGCTTCGATGGCTCACCGGGGGATGAAGGCGGGACCTGGTTCGATGGTGCTGCGCTCTGGCTTCATGACTGAAACATAAAATTAAAACGTCATTTAAGTGTGATTTCAAAATATATACATAATATTATCATTAGTTCTATGGATCTAGGTAAGTTTGATACAAGGAGTAAAAGAAAGTCTAATAAAGTAGTTAGACCATTTTTCATACAAGGTGTAGAAAGTTCACATAAATTTGTGGAACATAACTCATTAGGTAGGTACCTCAGCATCTCGCTCAGCATTACATAACCCATGACACAAGTTAGCTTTCACGTCATGAGTAGTATCACAATACCATTACGGAAGCGGGAAGTGACCTTGACAGGGAAAAGCTGCTCGAGTGTAACGATGCAGCATCGGCCAGATGAATGAATCTGTCGTTTGATGGTTGCGCAAAAAAAAAAAAAAAAAACAGAGAAAAAAAAAGGAACAACTTGTTTGTTGTGTCGTGAGGTAACAGTGTGATGCAACGGCCCTTGTTTCGGTAAATCGATACGATGTTACGAGCTCGCGAGATTGATAGATCGCGACTTCAATTTAAACTCGTGTATGTAGGTACACGTCAACGGTTTGTTTTCATTCGTTCAATTTTAACGCACTCAAAGCAAACATTACGCATTAAATATTCTACGTCACGTTTTATCTAATTCTTTCGTAATTTGTTTGATAAGCACTTTAAGCTTAAAAATTCATTTATTTTTGTTTGTTTATTGATTAATTTTTTGAGAATTTTCTCAATTTAAATAAATAAAAAACAGTTTAACTAAAATTACTTTTATAAATATTTTGTACTATACTATGATTTTAGATTCTATTAAAATGCTGACATTATTTTTTGGTTCTGTTTTTTTAAATAAAAATAAAAATAATAATCAGAGAAACTTCTTTGCCTTCAAAGATGATTCCTAATTATAAAAAGTACCACTGAGATCAAAAGACGAGAGTAAAAAAGCTTATTAAATGCTGCCCGAGCAAAGAAGCGGTGTATTATTCCCCGAGGACCCACCGATAAAGGGCTTTTTAAGTGCAGTCTAGACCAAAAAAAATCAGTACCGGGTACTTAATAATTGTGAAAAAATTAATTAGTTTTTACTTTGATTTCAATGAGAAGCGATCGAGGGTTTCAATTAAGACCGTTGAACCGAAAAAAGCTACGCGGGTAGACGAAACAAGCCAAATTACAGAATCATTCACGGGAGGTGGCCATTAACCCGAACGAACGTTGTTTTCGCAGGCAAAACAGCAATTACGAGGCGCGCTAAATGAATCTACCGAAATAAACTCTCCGGTTTTTCTTTCAGGCTCTGGCAAAACGAAAATATTAGGAAAATTAATGTGCTTTGAGATAGGAACAAACGAGACTGTAATTAAGCTCGACTAATTTCGGTTATGATTCAGCGTATTGACCAATAAATTCGTACAGAGTTAAGGAAACTGCAGATTGTGTATTAAATAGCGAGTTAAATAGCTAATTTTTTATTTTGACTGATGTAAGTTAAGGTAGGATCTCAGTTACACAGCTGGTCAAGTTCCAATTTTAACCTCATATTTGACTAGCTCGACTAGCTTCGTGCAAATACAGATATAGAAGTGTGTTTAGAACAGCTTTTTTTACCTATTTTACATTTAAATAAAAATTGAAATAAAAATTTGTAATTCATGCTTAGAGGTCACGAATGTGCAAATAATTTACAATCACATATTTCTTGAATAATTTTATTATTGTGAAAAAATTTACACAGTGCGGAGATATTTCATTCTGTAAAGATTTCGTAACAAATGAGTGTTCTCTTATAAGACTGCAGGTTTTAAGTTAATATTTTAAATAATTCCTGGATTTTGAAAACTCAGCAGCATTATAGTTTTCAATACATTTCAATATTTACCTCTAGGTAACTCGAATTATAAATTTTTCGGATACTTCCTTCTAATCATTGAGGTCCTACCTTATGGACACTAAAGCATATAATTTAGGAATGTTTTTCTTTGAAAAATTGTGGTATTGATTTGAAACTCATGATTTCAAATTATTCAGAAAACTAAAATAGTCCTGTTGAACGTACAAAGCACTTTAAATTTTAAAAATTATTTTATTAAATACCATGCAATATTCATAAAAATTGCTGTAAAGCCTATCTAAATTTTTTTTAAGTATACATATTTTTAACTTTTTTATGCCTACATTATTTTATTGGGTACATTATAACAATATTTTTTCAAGTTGGCCAGAGAATTTTCTGTCACGGTACGATATAATTTGTAAGGCGAGTATTTAATGCATCGCGCGACAACATACATTTTCATTCTCTCCCACATTCGTATAGGATTGATATTCAAAACCTCGTCCAAACTCGAAGCAGTTGTTATGTAAATAATGAATGCGATCTTTTTCGTAGGTAAAAATCCGTTCCAATATGCCCCGAGACTCGCCCCGAGACTAGTTTTTCATTTTTATCTCGCTGAGATCTGGTGAAATATGCGGTGGGGGTTTGCATAATCGATTTTCTACATTCAAAATTATTTCATTTGAATTTTTGTCGGCTGACCCAGATCGATCATCCTCGGACTGCATATGATTACCAAAAAAAACTTCGGATAAATCAAAGACTTATCGTTTCCGTAACCGCGGGCAAAAAATGAGCCACCGGTCGGGAAAGTCAACTTCCGGAAGTGGGCGAGAAAAAGGCCGAAAAAAAAATTTGAATTTATATTGAATTTTCACCACGGAGTCACTTTTACGGGCGCGGTATTGGGAGAGGAACAGGAGAGAGACACATTTGAAAGGCAATGAGAGAGAGAGAGAGATAGAGACGCGACCGCGGAAACTGAAACTATTTTCATCAAGCGCGTGGAGCCAAAAATAAAGTCTTATGCAATCGTCCCACGCCGAGAGTTTCCCCCTTTCCGTTACCCTATTTTCTTTGTTTATTTTTGAAAAGCTCTCTTTAAAAAGTTACGGTCAATTTAAGGCTGAATTGACTGTAACGAGGAAAAAGCTGCTACCGCTAGTGAATGGTAAGTAAAAAATTACGTTGTTTCAAGAAGTGCCTTGCTTTGTTCTTAAAAGCTCGCTTTATTATGGAGGTTGCTCTAGTTAACCTACCATTAAATTGGTTGCTTTTAAAAATAGACTTTCATTGAGCTTTGGAATATTTTTACGAATAAAAAAGCTTGCGTTCTATAAAAAGCTATTAATTATTCTGAGAGCTCTGCGTTTTTTTAAAAATTTTTATTTGAAGATAAAAATAAATTCAACTGCAAGCTCTTTACCAAAGTAAGCTTTTTAATTTTACAAATAAATAGTTTATTACTTAAGTAGGCACCTGAAATGGAAAATGTCTCAGATCACATGAAATGTCATTTGTCATTTCTATTTGATTTTGAATCTATTTCTTTACTTGCACAAACTTTCTAATTAATTTAAATTTATTTAGATGAATTTCAATATGTAAAAACTCGTGTAAAAAGCTGATGTTTACAGAAAATTGATTATTTTGATGGAAGTTCTATAATTAGTCAAAATAGTATAAATAAAAGTTGAAAATAAAAATTTATTGAAAGCTCTCTACTAAACAAAGCTTTCCAGCAATACAAAAATTTCAAAAAACTCCAGGATAGCTTTTGAATTATTTTACATGAGAGACTTTTTTATTTTAAGTTGTATTTGAATTTTTAATCAATTTTAATTTTTTTGGAATTTAAAAATTCTTGATCACTGAAGACTAACCCTACTAACTCGAAAACAAACAAAAGTAAGTTGTTGGTTGAATGTCGTCATTTTCAAGTTAGTAGGGTTAGTCTTCAGTGATCAAAAATTTTTTTAATTCCAAAAAAATTAAAATTGATTAAAAATTCAAATACAACTTAAAATAGAAAAGTCTCTCATGTAAAATAATTCAAAAGCTAAACAGCATGAAGTGTAAAAAAAAAATGGTTCCAATTTGAAGCGGCTTTTTTAAAATTCAAAACTATTGAATCGATGAAGTTACAGGTTACATAAAAGATTGGCTACATTGAAAACATATATCAGATAAGTTCTCAATTTGAAATATGAAATTATTTCTCTTAGTTACTGTACAAAATAGGTACTTTGTGATTGTATCAATTTATTTCAGGTGGCTTAGCTTAGGTCTGGTTTCAAAACTGCTAAGAGTCCAAACGAAGCGGTATGTAAAATCATTTATTTCTATTACCCTGGTCCTCAATTAATTTGGATTACTGATCTCGTAAACGATAAAAAATTCCACACTTCAACAAGAAAATCTCTCAAGAACCAAATAATTAAAATTGCTTAAGATGACTTTGTAAAGTTACTATTTTCTACTTTTTAAATAATTTTTTGTTTTTTCCATAACTAGTCCATACATAGGCTATGTATGCTCATTTCTATGTATGGTTTAGGTATGGTGGTCCATACATGGTCTATGTATGGTCTATATATAATTTTTCCACATGGGTCAATTCTTCAAACCAAAGTAAAAAAAATTACCAGCAAGCTCTCGATAAAAGTAAGTTTTCAAGTATCGTGCATTAATAAAATACAACTTTTAGACTATCCGAAGTTTACTCAAATAAGTAAAACTCTTAGAATATTTGACCAGCGTTTTAAATCAACATTTCATGAGCTTTCAGCAGCAACTTTTACCTCTTTTTTTCCTTCCTCTCCTTTCTCCCCAAAGTTTCGGGGTCGGAGCCCGACGCTGGTGCACCGAGGGCGTTGGCTTTCTTTTGTGAAACTAAAAGTTCCCAGTCTCCATTGTGCAATTCAAAAGCTAGTTTAATTCGCGCCACCCACCCCCGTCAGCCGCCGAAGTCAAGTCTATGTTTATTCAAGGCTGGCCCGAAGAATAAAGGGTAATTAAAAATAAAAGCTTTCGTAATTTGAAAAAAAAGCTCAGGAATAATTTTTCCCCTTCCCTCTCTCTTCTCTTCCCTTTTACCAAGCGAGCAACTTTGCCAATCAGCAAACGGAATTTTTTTCCACCCTGGCTTCCGAACGCCCCCGCATAATCTCGATCCCACGTTCCAGCCTAATTTCCCTGATTCTCGCATTAATTTTGCCCGGAAGAGAGGAGAGAAAAATAAAAGTGTGTGATCGTCAAGCGTTAAAGTGGAGGCTTAATCGATCGGACCACCTTAAACTCCTAATTGTAATAAAATTACGTATTCATAGAAAGGAGGATTATGTGCTGAGTTTCATAATTTTTTCAGAGGATTATTGAGTGCGGCTGAGAAAAAATTAAATTCTTGATTGAAAAGTGAGGTCCAGGGTAGTGAAATTAATAAAAGAATGGCGGAGTTGAGAGAAGTCTACAATTAACTAAAATAATTAAAATGAAAGCTCAATTAACTATTCTGTAACATACTTGATAGCTTGTAAATAAACTTAAAAATATTTTTAAATGTTTTATGAAACTATTTTTATTAAAAAAAAAATACATACAATAATCTAAAAAATATAGCAATATAAAAAATGATGCTATTTTACTATACAGAAATTCATCGTAACTCAAAAAACTTTGATCAAATATTATTCAAACCGAGATTCAAACTTTTAATTTTAAACACATACAATCCATCAACAATCTATAATTTGATTTTTTTCCTAATGTAATGTAATCGCAAAGCCATGTAATTCATGAAAAAAAAATTTCTGTTTTTTAAAAACTGGAAAAAAACTTATTGGTACATACACGAGAACCGTACACAAAAAATTCCCGAGAAAATTCCTTGAAACATATCCATAAAAAATTTTCCACCTGTGCAGGTAAGATTGCTTGTATCGGTTGTCAAAAACTCGCGGTACCTCCGAGAAAATTTGAATACCTTCCAACACGCTTCATTAGCAATGAATCAGCGGAACCACCCGTCATAACAATATCACTTTCCATAACACTTATCATACATACAAAGCGATCCTCCTTTCTCTCGGGAGAGAGTAAAAAAGGGTGCGCGTGACACTTCTGGGTGGGTAAGTGCAGGGCGGCACTTTTGAAAAATTAAACACGTCAGCCGGTCTCCGAAAACGAATTAATCAAAGCCTCCTCTGCCGCGCGGGACGGCGAGCGGGACGGCAGAGAGCTGCCATGAATAAATTTGAAATTAACCCGGGCGAGCGAGCGAACGGTTTTCGCATTATGCGAAGATGCAGCCGGTGAAGCTCGGGAGAGCTTCTCCCCCCCCCCCTTTCGTCTAAACTCCTCCTAGGACGAAGTCGTTACGAAAGAGCCTCGTCGAGCTCCCTGGAGACGTGTATCGAGGGGCACAGTATTGCATTATCTTTTCGAATTTTCGTCATTCGACGATTAGCTTCGCCTTGGATCGTAACAAATGGTTGTAAATCGTGACGCTTTTATTTGATGGTAAGAACCTCGGAGGGAAATTTTTTTTCGAAAATCATGTTTTCGAAGAGCGTAGTAAAAATACTTTTCAGGAATTGAAAATTTTGAAGTAAAAAGGCACTTAAAATTATTTTAATAACAAAAAAATATTTTTTCAGTAAACTCAAGTCTTACCTTTGAAAAAAAAATCAAATTTTGATTTCAAATATTAGAAAAAAATTAATTCAATATTCATTCATCAAACTATTCAAACATGAACATGTCTTCCATCTCGAGGTCTTTTAAAAAATTTTTACAGCTAACCACTACAATAATCAAAAATCACCATACCCATGACTTGTTCAGTAACAGTTTCGACTTGTTTTTTATCATACAACTTTATTTTTTACCGTTTCTTACTCCGCGATATTTCTCATATCGCCAAACCTCGAGTATCAAAACTACAATAAATAACCCAGAAAAAAAAAAAAATATGAAATCCCGGGGTCGCGTCCCCAAAACTTTCGGGGGAAAACAAAAATCCGCGAGAGAAAAACAGCGTCGCGACGCTGGGATAAAAAAAAGTCGAGTGCTCGGTCGAGTGATATGGAAACCGAGAGAGAGAGGATCTCCCACCATATGACGAAGACAGAAAGCAGCTCTTTTCCTACCCCCTTTACTTATGCGCGCGCGATATCATATCGATTCGGCGCTGTGGAAAAAATCCGCGCCCCGCTTTTCATCCGCAGGAGTCTGGTTTTTTTTTTCAGCCAGCAGGCAGGCATCCGTTACTCAAAACTCTCTTTAGAGGGTTATAATATGTTCTTTTGATTTTCGCGGTCACTCGAGCTTGCAAAAAGCTGTGTTTACGAGCAAACGAGAATGGAACTTTTCTGTTTAAAAAGAGTCTGGTTTATTTACTTGTGTCAGCTTTCCAAAGCTTTTTAAAAAAATGTAGTTTAATTTTACCACTGCAAATATTGGCGTGTTTTTTGTCTCCTTTTTAACACACTTCTAGCGACGTTATCTCTTTAACTCGGTTTACTGTGTTTATTGAGCATCCAAAACCTCGCTATGATGACACTGAAAATAAAATGTAGCAATGTGTTACTTTAAAACACTTGAGTTTGTTACATTCACACGAATTCCGTAATCTAGATGCGTTATCTCTACAGTGACTCACGAGTTGGGCCTGGGCTAGTTTAATAAATAAATTGAATTTTAAAAAAAATGGTTTTTTTTTGTTACTTAAATCCTCGCTTAAATTTCTCTTATAAGAAATATGTTTAAAATTCAAATTTTACGGTAGATCGAGCTTGCGAAAAGAAGCTAAGTTTATGACAAAACAAAAATGAAATTTTTCTATAAAAAATGAGTCTGATTTTTTCCTCGCGTAAAAGCATGAATAAATCTAATGCAATAATTTTATTTAGAATAATCTTATTCTTATAAATAATCTTATTCATTTTAAGGATCTGTTCATTGAAAAATTAGATTCCGCGTTCGTCGCGGAATCTAATTTTACTTATTAAGTATTTTTGCGATCTAATTGCAAAAATACTTAATAAGTTATACACAACTTAAAGAGAAAAATAGTACTTTTAAAAATTCGTACTTCACGCCAAATCAAGCTTGCAGAAAAAAAAAGAAATCACTACTCAAACAACGCCAGATGCAGGCGTAGATCATCTAATTAGGCTGATGGGTATCCAACGAGCCTGTCGGTACATAATCGCTGCCCGAGGACACGGAACAATCCATGGGGGAGTACGCAGTGCAATAGCACGGACACCGGGCTACGATCCATTAGGCGTTTCAAAACCCGGTACTAATGCCCTCTTGTTGAACTCATCAAGGCCTAATTGATCAAGAGTGTGCACAGTACTTGAAAAGTGACGAACGAGTGCTCGATCTCTGACCGTCAATGTCGATTTTTAGTTTTCAAAGGCACGAGCCTGAGTTGTTGAAATAATTTCTGTAAAAACGCGTTTAGAATGTGAAAGGTTTTGAACTCAGGTTTGAAACGTATGGGGTTTTCATAAGGGTTAAGATTTGAGAAAATACAAAAATAGTTATTTAGTATTTAATTTTTCAAGGTCACATGATCAACTAATTCGACCATGATTTTAAAATGTATTAATTTATTTCTTTGATCTATATCTTTTTATTTGAGAAACAAGCAACTCAAAACTTTCAGCGTATTAAGACTTGCCTTTAAAATCTATCACATTTATTCAATAAATACGCAAAAGAAATTTTTATTAACCAAGTAGTTATATCTACATTTGATCTAAATACCCTAGAAAAGTTTGCTAAAAAGTCTTTCAATAACTGAAAAGACATCTTTTCTAAAGACTGAGACTATAAAATACAATGTAAATGTGACATATTTGATATTATCATCAAATAAAAGCTTGATTACCCTTTCTGCATGACCATTAGTCATTACCATAACTCTAACAGTGTTCCCTTAAAAATCCAGTGTTTGATTACGTTCAAAAATTCATAAAAATTTTTCCCCTTTCGCCTCGTCCACCTTTGTCTCTCCCCTTTTCTCCCAGTGGAAGCGTCTGGGAATCATACATTCATAAAATACGCGCGATTTCCCGTACACGAGGATTATTCTTTCGCCGAGAGTGCGATGCATTATTTATGGCCCGGAGGATCATTTCTCTTTATTCCGATATACGAGAGAGGAGGGACGAGGCTATGCAAAGGCGCGCCGGGCGGCTGAATTCCTTTTGCGAAAAAAACTGAGGAAGTTTAAGACGACCCGAAGGGAGACGGACGACGATCATCGCCGGTATAATTTTTATCTAGTATTGAGCAAGGTGTGGAGTGTTCCACGCCGAACAATGAAACTTGGGACAAAGACTTCTGAGGTTTCGATTGAAAAATAATTCCAATGTTGAACTTTTGACTTAAAGAATATACATGAAATAGGGGCAAGATTCAAATTTAAACATCGAACTTTCAACTAAAATCAAAATATATCTAAACAACTTATTTGCTCCGATTCAAAGTAAAAAATTTTTTTAAATTGACTTTTCCGGATGAAATTTATGTGTACATCATTATTTTACAGTCAAAAAAAAAAAACTATCTTGACAAATTAAATTAATTAACTACTAATAGTTTTTTTTTCATTTTTACGAATATGTTAAAAACTTATAGATCAGTTCTAAAGCTTCTTTACAATTTATAAATCACAGTAAAGTTTTCGAAAACAGTACCTTATTGGTTTCACATCAAAGAACCATAAAGCTTACATAAACAACGTACAAAGTTTTTTCAAAAACAAACTTCCAACTTGTTGCTCTGAGCAACCATAAAAAATCCATATCACAAAAGTACAACGGTCATTTTAAAAACACATCCCACTCAGTAAACTCAAGCACTGCACAATAAGACTCGCTTATCAATCAAAACCATAGCGTAACAATCGTGAATGAGCGATAAATTTTCTATGGAATGCTCCCGGTGCGAGAGAAAAAAAATCAAACCCGGCAATATGGCTACGTGATTGTTCGGCCTTCTGTATATGCGATTAGGGATAAGTGGATCGGGAGGAGGAAGAACTCTCGCCTTACCTTCTTCTTTTTTCTTCCTCTCTACAGTGTCGGGGGAGTCTGCAGTCCCCTTTTTATGGGAGCTTTGTGCCCCGGCGACAGAAAATCCCCCACGCCGATCACAATTATGCCATAAAGAACGAGGATACACGATCTTTATTGGGAATGTATAATTTAACAGTTACATCAAAAAGACATTTGGAAACTGAGACGTTTAAGTTTATCCGTGCGGTGGACCAGCTACGAAGTCATTGTTTGAAAATTTTTGAGCCCTTAAGGACGTTTCAGGGATTTTCGGTCAACGTTATCAAATTTTGTAACTCGGCATACAAGAAGATTTTTATGTGTTCTTTCCAATGCCACAAAAAAAATAGGGCAAGCGGGACTCGTTTTTGAGTTATGAACGCTCAAATTTCGGTCGTTTTGCATGGGATGGCACGTAGAGCACTACAATTTTTTAATGTTATCGACGACTGTAAATTAACTAGTAGTTAACTTTTTCTAAAAAAAAGAGTATATTCTAGCTATTGAAACAAGAATCAATCTAACATTTTTCAAAATACGGCAACCGGGCCTACTTTCAGAGTAATTTAACAGTAAAGTTGATTTTTTAGTCTTTGCGGTTATGCTGCGCCACGAGAGCGAGAGAGACAGAACGACCGGCGCGTCAGCTGTTTCTCGTGCGGAGAGCCCCAAAACTGAATGAGAGTCACTGGAGGTCTGAAACGTCCTTAAAGAACTTATGGACAATCTTATTGATTTTGCACTGTTTTATTGCAATCAACGAGAGCAATAAAATTTAATTTATTTAAAATTGTTGTAACATTTTTTATAATATTTTGCTCGATATTTTGTAAGAATCGTAAGACATTAATTTTTTTTAATTTAAAAAAATTTCATGAAATTTTTACATTTTAACAATTTGTTATTGACATTACTTTATTAGCAGTAATTTTTAGTCTTTTTTGAGATTATTTCAAAGTTTCTCAACATGTTTATCATATTTTTCTTGAAAAAGACTGATGAAAAACCCGAGGAAAAACCAGTAATGAAATTAATTAAAATTTTTTGCACGAATTATAACCGCTTTCAAATTTTCCTATGCAACAAGAGAAAAACGAACCTTATTTCCTAATTTACCTCGAACAAATGCGTAAAATCCAAAATAAAGTGACTGATGACTTTTTTCCCAGTCATCGGAGAAACACAATCGCAGTATCAATCAACTTAGGCGCCATGCCACAAGACTTGCAAAATCGTGCTAATAAGTCAGCCATTAATCTTTCCCGCGTCAATTAAAGCCGGCGATAGTTGTGAAACTTACACAAAAGACGGGAAACTTCGGTCGCCGATTGAATTTAAATTTCACAAAAATCGCTAATGGCTCAAAACGTAAACAATGCGAGGTGATTACACACGACCCACGCAACAAACAGCTCTTCAGTCTTGACTCTCTCTCGAAAGTCTCGCACTCGCAAACGAGACAATTAAAAAAGTTTTACCGAACGCCAAGTTTTTTTTTTTTTTCTGCAAAAGTAGGCTCATTTTGCAAACGATGCAAAATCAAGACAATAAAAGGTAGGAAGGAATAAAAAGAGAGTTAAGAGAGCAGCGAGATAAAAATTGGGGGAGGAAAAGCCTCGGGTTTAAAGTTTCGACAGGTCGTTTTGAAAGTTCACGGGGAGAATCGGTGGAAAAAAAAAGGTACGAGGAGGGGGAATAAAAAGTAACAAAGTAGAGATAAAAGCGCGATGAGCGGTTGAGTCAATTTTTCAATTTTACGGGACCCTTTAAGGAACGCCCCTCGGGTTTTTTTTCTTTAGCCTCTTTTCTTCGTAGTTTCCCGAAACTATGGAAAAATTTTTAGAGAAAAAATTACGAGCGAGGCATGGGCGGTAACTATCGGAAACTTATACTTTCTCAACTTTTTATCGCGGCTTGTTTAAGGACTATGAAGAACTCGGTTACTTACGGCCTTTTTTAATAGTCTTCCCTGAAATATCAAACCAGCAGAGTCATTTTCACATTCAAAAAGTAAAAAATTTATGAATAATGTAGTTTTAAAAAACTTTGTTTGAAACTTTGAATTTTTAAAAACTAATTTAAATTTTTTCTAAAAATGGACTCTACTGGTTTTGATTCCAATCTTTTTTCATTTTTAAAGTTCTCAAACAACGTTAAAAAAAAAAATTTCACTTGTCGCTTTAGAGTCGGGCGTCAATTAAGTAACCATGCTGTGACAATTTGAGCACGGCCGGTTGGATAAAAAACCCGTCACGTTGAAATTCAACTTGTGCCGGTTATACAAATGCATGAATTTCTCTTCTAATTCGCTCAATTAAATAATAGTCGCGAGTGTTCAAATGGAATATTCATTTCGTAGAATACAATCGTTAGATTTTATATTTTATTAGTTGTACAAAATGTGAAAAATCTAAATATTTAACTGATTGTTAATACTAAGAGGACGCGAATTTATTTCAAATACTACTAAAGACTAATTTAATTTTGTAGTGATAAAAAAAATTTTTTACATACTTTTACAAGCACTTTTTTTTAGATAATAATCCTAAACCACGGTAGCGGTTGAACGGCGAGAGGTTTAAAAAAAAAAAAAAAAAACAACGACCGTGAAAAAGCGTACGCTTTATATACTTTGATTTTTGAGTTAAGGTTAGGTTCGCGTTAAATAACCAGTGCTCGGGAATAGTTTTTTAAAAAAATTACACGTGTTGTAGTTAGCCAATAACCTATGCAACATTAAAAAAAAAATTTGTGTAAAACTATCAATGCGTTATAAAAAGTTATAAGCATTTTTAGTTTTTTGACTCCGTATCTTCGTATTCAGCTTTTTTTAGGATTTCCGTACTCAGACACTCGCACTCGTAGCAAAGTTCGAGTTCGAGATCTCGAGAAGTCGAATCACGTCCGCCCGTTTGCAGTTTGCACACATGCAGACGCTACTTAAGTCATTGTCAGGTAGCAGCTGATTCATCAATGTGTTAACTTTTTCTTTAATTAGAACTCGTAATTAAATTATAAATTAATAATCATTAAGTTAGTGAATAGTTTTAGTTGAATTTAAGACTATGTTCAGAATTAGCTGGTTACTAAAATAATATAAATGAGTACATTATTTTTCAAAGTTATTGCAAAAAAAAGTGTTGTAATTTATTTTCGGTTTGATCTTTTTTTTCATTATTTAGGAATGAATTTTATATACATTATTATTCATAATAATGATAAAAATGATTTATAATTGCTAACTTTTAATTTTTCTAATAAAAGTTAACCACCCAAGTTTTTTTTTTTTTTTAGTGTATGTTCATGCTGAAATTTTTTATAAAAGTTGATGAAAGTGAGGTAGATGAAAATGATAACATTGCTTTTCAAAAATAAGTTATTTAGTGGGTTTATAATTTTTGTATAATTACTGAGTATTGTTGTTTTTCATCTTTATTTGTTATCATATTTTTATTGATCTGTCTTTATTCTCATCCTGACTTAGAATGAAAATGTAAGAATATAATAAAGCCACAAATTTCATGAAATTATATCTTTTGGTATCCGAGTCATCACCCAAAGATTAATTTCTTCTTTGATTGATATAATATTACTTTTAAAATTATATTTAAAATTTCACTAAATTTAATCTTTTATAGATAATTTCGAGGATAATTTCAAAATTACACTTAAAATTTACATTTTTTGACAAATCACACAAACATTTTTTACAGTTAACTTTGAACTTTTAAATATTTAAAACAAAAAATTAACCATGTTTATAATATTTTTTGATCTTTCTTATTTTTTTATCTTTCACCAGTTTCTTAAACTTGTCTTTTTTTCAGTCATTTATCTTATTATAAGGAAAGATTTTTTTAGTACCACATTTAAAAAAGTATGTTCAACTTTTTCATTTTCCTATGACACAAAAGAGTAGAAAGCAAACAAGTGGTTGGTTTTTGATAAAGTCATTTATTAAGTTGGGTTTATTTGTTTTAATTAATTGACATGCAATTTTGCATTGATGAAATATTCAAACTGGTTAAAGTCTAATGTAAAAGAAGAACTTTTTGAGGCAATGACTTAATATAACAAAAGTTTTAAAGAAAATGATTAGTTTGAGCACATGAAAATAAAATTATTCTTCCATCCTCAATCCTGATGTTGAATTCTCATAATAATTCTTAAAGCAAATTTTAGGTGTGTTTTAAATTTTATAATTTTACCGGATTCATGAAAAAAGTTTGGTATTTCTATTGACCTTAATCCAAGACCAACTAGAAATAGAACCATAAACTCAAAATTATTGAATCATGTAAAAAATTAGTACATAATCTTACATTAGCTAAACTCTGATTGAATTATAATTCTGATTATAGTTTGATTCCCAGCATCTAGATTTTAAACCAAAGCTTAAGCGAATACCTATTTTTTTATCAATCCAATGAAGCTTTGTATTTGCTAAACAACTCTTAAATTTGTTTTTTTAAAACTTGAATTTGATTAAAGTTTAATTTAATGAAATTAATTAAAGTTTGCAAATGCTTTGAAAAACTAGAATTAAAAAATTATAAAGAGCAACATAGAGCAGTAACTTATATGACTGATCTGTTGACTGAGGTAAAATCTAAAAAAACTTACTTTTAAAAAAGTAAAAAATAACGGCGGGTTGTTTTTTCATTTGAAAAATGGTATCAGAATTAAAATTCAGTTACAATTAACAGAAAAAAAAAAAAAAAAAAAAAAAAAAGAATACATAAAAGAGAATATATTCAAGCCATTTAGTAAAATTATACTTACTTATACTAACGTCTCTAATATTTTCTCTAAAATGAACTCTTGAAAGTAGTAAAATCAAAATAATATTGAACGGACGAGTTTTATGCAAACTAGCAAAAAGTATTCTTGACCTCGTTCTTGACAAACAATTTTTTTTTTTCTTGAATTGTAATTTTACAATAAAGTAACAAAAACTCATTTCCATTTTTCATCATAAAAAAATCAATATGTATGGATATTAAAATCCGTTTTAATATTGATTCTAAAGTATGAATAGTAATCTTTACTATTGTATCGCCTGATATAATTCAATAAAAAAGAGTACTTAAACAAAATCAATATATTTACCATCTACAAATTCAATATACATTTTTAGAAACAATCTTATACAGCAACTTTATAGGGATCATAAAAGCATATAATATACTCGTGCATGATCCAAATAATACGTCACAAGTCTTCACTCGTTATCAAAGCGCACAAGCATACCTGAATTACCTCACTCTACCCCAAGCCATAAACAGATTTTCATTGAACTAAAGCACGTGATGTAATCATCGAAAAGAATAAGCAGCGAAATCTCCTCCCTCCGCAAGCTCGCTCGCTGCGTATATGAGCTTTTGTGAAAAGCCACAGGATGCGTCACGTACGGTCCTTTTATTGGATTTGGGTTTCATTCTCGGATTCTACCCCCCACTGTATCCAGTTTCAAAAACGGGTAATACCGCGCTCCTCTTCGATTCGTCGTTTTCACGCACTCTCGCGGGGGGGGGGGGGGGGGGGAGCCTGAGAGGAAAACTTTTTTTTCTTATTTTTCATTGGTAAGGCGTCGTGCGTAATATCTTTTGTCGGAGGAGCTTCCGAGGGGTTGCTTCGGGAGCATGAAAGTTTGATTGGTTTTTTGATCCTGGTTATTACGATGCGATTTTATGATTATGATAAACTGTGATTTTAATTTGATTAAAGGCATGCATTCAAATAACAATTAAGATAAAATAAATTAATTATTTTAAATAAATTTTTCGAATGATAAAACTATTTCCAAATGACGATGTTGATTATTTATTACTAATGATAACAATAGTTTGACTCAAAAAATTTATAGCGAGAACTATACTTTTTTGGGAGTTTTATTTATTTAATTTTTTGTAATATTTTGAAAATTTAAACAAACTGTTTAAATTATTGAGAAAATTGTTTCCAGCACTTCTTTTTCAAAGCAGTTTCGTCCATTTATTCATTAGCACACAAATAAAGTCAAATTAAATTCAACGTCTCGTGTGCGAGCTTTCATCTTCCGGATGGCGGCGATTAATATTAACGAGGTAATTTGCGAAAGTTTTCGCTGTAAGCCGAACGCTTCAACAGAACTCTTCTTATTTTTTATTTTTTTTAATTTTTTTTCCAAACATTTGACGCCGATGTGGAAGATTTTAGTACGCATTGTTACGAGAATTGTTTGGAGAGGAAGTTTGGGACGGTTTAATTAAGCGAGATTATCATTTGGGTTTATGTGTGTTTAGATAAGTTTTGGAAACTGCTCGGTAATCGACCGATAAACTCAAGTTTGGTTTGTTATTCCAGCAAAGCTAGGATATCAATAAGTTCCCCAGACTTTCCCTAATTGTCTTTGTTCAAACATTGAATATCAATTAAGCGAGGGTAATTTAGTTTTCTCGATTCTTTCGCGAAGAGCCATTCGGATCTTGATGGAATTCTGATTTACGAGCTTGGTATAATACCCCTTTCTTCGAGCCTTTCTTAATGTTAAGAGAACCGATTTTGAAAGATCTAAAAAACTTGTAAATTTTTTTATGAAATCGAAACAAACAATGTTTACCTAGTGGAATTGTAGAGGGAAAATAAGCCTCGAAACAAAGCATGTTTTCCTTTGTACCGTTTCCGTATTATTATTTTACTTTCATTCAAATTATGATTATTATAACTAGTGTTATTATTGGAGCTATGTTATTGCTGTGATTGTCCAGTCTAACTGTATTTGTTTAAACAATATGATTTTATAAAAAATGTATACAAAGCAGAGATCTGATGGCTCAGTTGTCAAAGATGCGACTCGTAATTTGTTGGTTTCGGGTTCGAGATCCAGTTTGAAAGTCTTTTCATGTGACGTACTTCAGAAATGTCAAAATCAATAAAATAAAGTATCACAATTTTACGTATTAGATTCAATAATTTTTTTTTAAATCGATTGGAAACAATTACTTTCATAAAGCTACAAAGGGTTCAAATACTTAGACTCTTTACACGCCTATAGAAAAATAAACGCCCCAAATTTTTCCGTTTTAATTAATGAAAAGCCCCAAAAAATTAAGTTGTAATACGTATTACAGCACACTGTCGCGAGAATAAAATAGTCGTAAAGTCTTGAGATATTTCGGGAAGTCAGTAGACTACGACGGGGCGGAGGCGCACCGTATTTATACACCCGCACCGACCAAACCAGTGTCAGCGGAGCGTTGACTCGTAATGGATATTAGAGAGGGGCTAGCAACTTTGGATAAATTGGGCCCTCGCGTGCTGTACCGAATACCCGCGCTCGACTTATATATTTACCGATCTCTTGCGCAATGAATTATTACGCTTTATCGTGCGTGCCCAATGAAGTTTTCTTCTTCTTTTTTTTTTGATAGAAGACTCAATCGTCCTTTTTAAAAATAGGAGGATGATATTTTTATCAGGTGGCAGTGGGAGATGTTTATTCTGGCGTGCCGACAAATAGACAGGTTTTTGATATTTATGATACACAAGAGAGAAAAAAAAAAAAAAGTTGTTTTTTGTTTTCACAACTTGCAGCTGTAGTTTTGAGAAAGAGGTTTTTGAGAAAAACTCGTTTCGCACCGGTGTAATTATGTTATCAGTGAAGTTACAAAACTCTCTAATTACGTAAATTATACTGCACTTTTATGGATACGCATCGAGAGAGTGTGTAACTTCTTAACAAAATTTACATATAATTATTTTGGTAAACAATTATCGATCTTGGAAACCTGTCATTAATGTTTCTTTTTCGAAATAAAAACTAATATTTCTTTAATTTTTAATTTTATGTAAATAACAAGTTACAAAAGTAATTTTTGAATTACAAAAAAGAAAACAATTATTGAAATTATCGAATAACCTCAATAACACTAAAAACAGCTTTTGTCAGCTACAAACATTTGTCTAGAAACTTCCCATTAGCTGGTCATAATCTAATCTTATCAATAAAAACTAAAAAAATTATTAAATAAAATTTATTGTAAATTAAGTAATCGTTTTAAGTAAAAGAAGCTACTGATAAATTACGAGCGTTCGTAACTATAAATTTATTCATTAGTCATCAACTGGCCATAATCTTGCCTCATTGACTTTAATTAGAAAAGAGAATGAAAAAATATATTTATAATAATAAATTTTATATCATAAACAACTTTTGGTTCTTATTCAGCATTTGACTTTACGAACTAGCCATTAACTTAGCGTAATTCATAGTCTTATTAGTTTAAGCGAAAAGGCTGCTAACAAAGAAACTAAAAAAAATTTTGAATATTTTATTTTAATGAAATAACTTTTGTCTCGCACAGTTTTAAACCATCAAAAACCAGTTAGCCATAATCTAGTCTCGTTTATTACTGCCAACAAAGAACAAAAAAAAATTGCTTGTCTACATTTGAACAAGTAGCAGGATTGGTGCAACTAATTGAAACAAAAAGTTCAACCTTTATCAAAAGAGGATAAAAATAAAAACCGCCTCTGTTTATCGGAAAGGAAAAAAAAGTGCGACCGAGGCGAGGTCGTAAAATACATCCTGCAGGGGCGGCCAGACCGCTAATTACGCAACTCTCCGCATTGTCAAACTCGATTTTCCGAAAGGCCGAACTACTCCCGTGTACACACCGCACACAATACTCTGGTTGATGCCCCGGTTGCGTTGGCGACGCAACGTTACGAAACCGTAGTGCGTTTACACGTGGGCGATGGCTTTCGAGTTTGTTTTACAAAAAGAAATTGTTGGGCTTTTGGAACTAAACAAATTAGTGTCCTACGAGCTAATTTAATTATATAAACAGTTTTTTCTTCTTTTTTTTTTTTAATTATTTTAATGCTGGGAATATTTAAATATTCAAATAATAATGGTTTAATTTGACAAAATTAATATTTTTTTAAAGATACAGGAGTTAGCTCGGGAGCTAGAAAGTTTCAGTAATGATGCATATTATTATTATATTAAATTTCTACCTACAAACAAATACTTTTTTGCAATAATTTATACGTTTTGTGTTCTGTTTAAATAAATTGAATGAAACAGGTTTATAATAGTCTCAGTGTAAAACTTGAAGTATTTTAAAAAAAAAAGCCAAAATTTTAATTTAATATATAGTTCCAAATAATAAATTATTTTGAAAATTGTTAAACATGATATATTCAAATAACTTTAATTTTGCAAACTGAGATAATTAATTGAAATTAGAATTTGAAATTCTCTACTTTTTAGTGAAGTTATTTTAAAGTGTAATAATGCCTTCTAATGTTTGTTCAAAAAATTAAGCAGGTGTGACAACCACGAGTACGAAAAATAAAAACTTTTTAATCGATCAGTTCTGTTCAAATATTGATTCACCGGCTGGAGAAAGGAAGCAGATGTGGAACTCGGAAACTCGATCGATAATGATAACACTCGGTAAAGGTGTGAATATCAACAGAAATTTTTAGCATCATAAATTTAGAGGAAAAACTCAGCTTCTACGTCGTTTATCTATTAAAAACCAACGATAAATACTACATAATTTTTTATTATACTATAAAGAAAACAAAGAATAGATTTTGCAAACATATAACAGGTAAATTTATGATCGTATTAAAACGAAAAATTAACGACGCGACTAAAGCCAGGTCTGAAAGAAACGATGACAGATCAAAAAGGAACCTCGTGCGTAGACTCTCAAAATTCGGGATACTCCAAGTTCATTGTTTCTAAATTCCGCGACCTTCACAACAAAGATATTTACGACCGATTAGCATACGCGAATTTTTCGTCAAATTTAATAGAATTTCTGAAAAAAAACTCTACTTTGCAAACAATCGAATAAAATTCATTTTTATGCCAATTATGGAAATTAGCATCATGAGATCACGTCGGTTAAAAATAATAGCGACAATGAACTCCATAAACGAAATCCAGCCCCTCCCTAGGAAAATAATAGGGAGAAAGGAACAAAAAAAAGTGGATCGACCTTTATGAAGGTTGATCTATTTAAAGTTCATTGTGCCGAGATTTATGGACTATTAAAAAAAAAACAACACACAATACTTCCTATTTAATTGACCGTTGAGATGTAATTTGGTTCGCGGTAATTCGCTCTTTTTTTTTCGTCACAGCAAAAAAAAATTGCATTCTCTTTTTCTACAATGGACTAAATTAAATTGATTTCTCAACAATGGATTTGTGTGAGTGAAATAAATTTTGCGGGATTTATTGAAAAAAAAAATTTTGTTGTATATTTCAATACGGGTCAGGGTAATGCGATGCATTTGGGCTGAAATAAATTTCGGTCCGTACAAATCGTGCTCATTGAGGCGTGAAGTACACGACTCGTTGAGTGTAAATTTTGCCAAATTTCCCAAAAGACCACCCGCGGTAAATTATAAAAATTCGTAATTTATGTCTGAGGCGTAACGAAATTTTATTTTTGTAGAAAAAAAATATTTATGATGGGATTATGCT
Source organism: Encarsia formosa (assembly GCA_038277355.1). NCBI lineage: Eukaryota > Metazoa > Arthropoda > Insecta > Hymenoptera > Aphelinidae > Encarsia > Encarsia formosa. The sequence goes on from CM076184.1 coordinate 20,152,916, forward strand.
ACAAAACGTTGGGTAATCTTTGAACGTTGCGATTGAATTCTCGAGTGTAATTTATCGACTGGATTATCGTACAGTATAAATAAAAAAGAACTTTAGACAAAACTTTTAACTTTCCCGGAAAACAAAAATAACTTTTGGTTTTTCGATAACATAAATAATTCTGGAAATCAACTTGAAATAATGTAATAAACTTGGTAATCAATTACATAAATAATTCCGTAAATTTCGTTAAACTCGAGGTCAAACTTTTTTGGAAACAATCGAGGAAACAATTAAAAATTTCAATTACAGTAATGGAAAAGTGCTTTTTTAAAGCTTTCGTTAACTTTAGTTGAAAACAAAATTTAAATCGGTTAACAAATAAATTATTCTCGGTGGTACAAAAATATCAATTTATATTTTAAAAACAAATAAAAATTTCATAGTATTAGTTTGATTAAATGTTCAAATATTTTATAAATTTTAAAAAATGGTCATAATTTACTTTTTTATTTAAAAAAAAGTAAAAAGTAAGTATAAGTAAAATGTTTAATTGGAACTTTAACAAAAAATGTTGTTGACGATTATAATGATTTGTACAATTTTCAATCTGCGAAAGTATATAATAAAATACTTGTTTTAAAATAATTTTCACAGTAAATTTTGTTGAATTTATGAAAAAAATAAGTACCTAAAGATCTAAAAAGATGCAATAAAATTCAAGATTTTATCTCGTAACTTCTTAAATTTAAAAGCTTTATTTTTCTGATGAACGACTAATCATTGACTTCATCAATAAAATATCTTTCATAAAAACTTGTGTATAATTAAATAATTTTAATCGAAATCGATTTCAATATCGTAATTATAAAAATCTATTGTATCTGAATTTTTTCTCGATTTTTCCCGAAACATATTAATTTATAATTCAAAGAAACAAATGCTGCATCAAGGGCTACCAATACAACACAAGAAAATATAAACTTCATTTCGACTCTTGGCTGCCAAAAATCTCTAAGAAATTCGTGATTTATTCGTTCAATTTGAATTTCCTCGAAAACAGATAAACAAGGGGGTATGATCGACCCGAAAGAAACAAAGCCCACCCTTCCGCAGTAGGTCGAGCTACAGGATCGAAATACACAATAGGCGATGATGCACCCACACATATAGCAACAAGCGCTTGCGAAGAGGGAGGCCAAGTACGTTGTTAACACGGATTTATAATCGGGCCAACGCGGAGGAGACGTCGACGAGTCTCTCTCCTTCTCGGGCGTAATATACATCCTCCCCCGGCCGGCACTCTTCAGTCATCATTTATTCAGGAAGACGTACGACCAAGACAATCGCGACGCGACGCGAAACCATTTGCGGGACACCTTTTTTCGGTGGCTGACCTCGATTTTTTTCTTTAAATTTTCGGTGAGCTTTCAGCGAGAGAATCAAATTTACTCAGGTGTTGAGTTAATCGCTTTTTTAGTTACTGGTCATTCGAGGCGTGAGTCAATGTTGTGCAATTTTAATGAATCACTTATTACTGTATGACGGGTAAATTTCACTGTAAAAAATGTTAGTTTTGTTTAGCTGCCACTAAACGTTGACTCAAAGTAAAATTCTTGCTCCTCGTCTTGCTCATAATCACCAGGGTTTTGAATTTTTTTCGAGATTTTTTACAAGGAAGCGATAAAATTTCACCAATTAGGAATTTTTAAGATTTAGTCAAGGATTTAGCAGATTTAAGAAATGAAATAATATTCTTATAACGAATTAAGAAACAAAAAATGAGTATAAATTCTATGATTGAGTGTTGAATAATTGTTTTGGAAATTTTTATTCCTGTCACATATCATTCAATCGTCATGAATTTTTCTTAAATAACTAACAAAATTATTAAAATTTACGATAACTGTAAATATTTGGTAGTTTTATTGCAATAAACCAACTTTAATTAATTTTACTATAAAACACAGTTGATTTATACATTTCCGTGACCACCTACTATAAATTATTCGCTTAGCCTTCACTGAACTTAGTAGGTTCCCCAGCTTAAGAAATTAACAAGTCAGTTTCGTTTACAAAAATTATATTTAATAGAAAATGAATAAAAAAAATTATTTAGTCTAATTAGCTCGAGAATTAGCTTAATTTTATTAGGCAGTAAATCGAAAATAAAATCGACACGTATTTTTTCTTTTTAAAAAGAACTGAAAATTGAAGTAGTTATAGACCTTGGAAGTTTTCGAAATATTTTTATTATATTAGTAGTAATGACGTTACGATTTTTAAAATTTAAAAATTTATATCTTTGGCAATTTCGATCAGAAAATTATTTAAAAAACCTTAAAATTCATTGACAATTAAGAACTTTCAGAAAAAAACGATTTTAAATAGTTTTATATCTCAGGTCACCAGATCAACTTGTTATATTCGAGGTTATATTTCATTAAATACTTTAAAAAAATTTTAATATTCACGTAAGTCTGACTATTAATTCATTTTTGTTATAATATTTCAAGCTTCTAAGAGCCCAAGGTAAAAAATATTAATTGTTGAATTTTTTATTTCTAAGATGTATCTTTAATCAAAAATTTTAACCCCAAAGATCAAATAAAAGAACCAAGATAGCTCTTATTTTTCAAACAAATCCTCAAGAAAAATCTTGAAAAAAAAAGAATTTTGAAGTGCACCAAATTGCGAGCCAAATTGATTTCCAATTCAAACCTCTTAATGCTCGACTCGAGCCTCGGCATCAAATCGATGATTGCAAGCGCTAATGCGTACGTTTTTCTCTTGTTACTCCTCGTCAGATGTACCCGTACAATGCTCATTGTTCTGGCCGCGGCGCGTATTGGGTTAAGTGCCTGCGGTGCGGGACTTCGAGGACGGATACATTTTCGAACTCGCATCCGAAATCAATCGAGCCAAAACCGCGCAACTTTCACTCCGCGTCGCATCTGCTTACTATAAAACCGAACGACTGCTCGGGAAGAAAATAGTAAAATTTTATTAATACACCGCTCTTTCTATCCCGCGTGGATTAAACTTTGAAAACTTATTCTATTTTTACTTACTCCCCAGAAGCGTCGTGAGTTTAGCCGATAAAAGAAGAGAAAAAAAAACACTCCTAATTCACGTGGACTTTTGAAGCGATCGTTGCCTCTTTTACGAGTCTGACTTTTTTCTTCTTCTTCTTTATATAAATCTGTCACCCTCTGTGGAGAGAGCGAGCGCGTGGCGCAATATGGAAGAGAAACTTCCGTTACGAAAAAAGCTCTACTCGACGCGTGAAAAAGCTCCGAGTTTTTGTAACGACGCCGCCGCCGCGCGCGGTTTGGTATTAATAATGAGAATACGTGCACCGGGGACGCGACGCGGTGTATTTATAATTGTGGATTACTTTTGAGGGCTAAGATACGTGGGTAGATTTTTTTCTACTTGAACATTAGTGTGTTTTTTCAATTGATGTTAGTTGTTTTTTAAGAATCAATTTACTTAGCGACTTAAGTAATAACAAAATAATCTGTAAGATTCTATTGATATTATGGTAATTATTTTTTGAACTCAATAAAAATTTTTTAAAAAAGGTTTCTTTCTTGTAAATTTTTTTTAAAGTTAAAATCAAGGTTAAGACAACTTCAAAAATAGTAAAAAATCCGAAGAAAAATCTTGACTAGTTTAAACTCGAGTTTGCATGTAAAGTAAAAAAATAAACAAAGAACACCTGATAAAAATGATTTTTAATTTCCGGTTACATTTGCTGCAATGACTGTACCTTCTAATTTTAACAATGATCATCTTTAAATAAATTACATTCAAATAATTAAAATCTCTCTGTCACATTTAAATTTTCTACATCGTGCGCTGATAACGTATTTTTCTTCCTTCTCTCTTTACTTTGAAACTTAAGTTTACACAGGTAAAAATTTAAAAAGTCCCGCGAGTTTTTCTTTCGAATTTTTCAAACATTCAAACTTCAGAGATCCCCATTACAATATTATTAATGTCGGCTTGTCGGGTACAAAAACGAACTTTTGAAAAAAAAAAAAAAAGTAAAGAGAGCTAACAAAGGAGTCACCGCCGCCAGTATTAAAAAGTTTCCTTTTAACAAAACTCAAACATTTGCAGATCGTTTTAATTAATGAGAATAATGTAGCGTTAAGAAAAACTGTTTATTCGAACTTCGCTTCAACAATTATGACGCACCAAGAGAAAGAGAGAGAGACTTTAAACTTTTAAAATGGCACAAAAGTTTCGGGTTCTAAAATCTAAAGTTGAAAATAAAACTCGCCGAGAAAACTTTTCCCCGGGCCCACTCGCACGCACACGTAGAAAAGTTCTTGCTCTGCGACTTTTAATCGCCGAGGAAAAACGAACCTTTCATCCTACAGCTACCGTAATCGATTCTCGCCGGGCGCCGCGCGTTAGTTACAAAACTGCGAAGGTAATTATTTGACCCACGCAATACTTACCTCCGTGATCGATGAATTCACTTGTCGCGAGGAAAAAATAAAAAAATAAGCTGGTAGTTTTTTTGTACGATTTATCGGGGAAAAAAATGTAGGACGAACCTGCACCGAAGACTGCCGCAGTGCACGTTTGCCTTTATAAAAACGTAATTACCCCACGCGACTTCTTCAGCTTCTTCTTTTTCTACACCGTCATGCACTCGAATGACAGACTACTTGGCTCGATCCCGGCATTAATGTTTAAACAAAGATATGCAGGTTTCTTTTGCAAATAATGTTCGCTTGATTTTTTGAAGTCGAGGTGGATGCAATATCCGGCTGTAATCAACCGGGATGGACGTCAAGTAGGTCGCGATTCCGACGAAGACGACGCCAGAGTTTATTACCGACTCCTGCAGGTTTAACGATCGGACTGCCCTTCGTAACTCGTGGGAAAATTTTCTTATGAGTTTAAGAGTTGAACGAAGTAGTTTTGAATTTTTGTAAACAAATATAATTACTTTTTGTACTTTGAAATTTTTAAATTAATTTCTTTCATCTATGAAACCATAATTTATAATCAACATTTTTTTGGAAATTGATTGTGGAGTAAACAAATGATTTACCTTTAGAAATAAAAATTTACTATTTTTAGATATTATAATAAATTTAACTAATGTTTTCCGGATTTTCAACGTGTAAAGCAGCTTTCAAAATGTTCGTAATACATCCGAACTATGTTATTATTTCTAATTTTAAACTTATTTGTTCTTATTCTTTTCTTTTGTTTTTATTTTACCGCGAGTAAAAAAAAAGAACGTTCGACGTTGCCAAGCACTGCGTAATTGACAACGTCGTGACTTGGAATTCAACTACCGAAAAGTACACACGCTTTTTCGACTTTACATTTAAAAACTCGGCCGCTCAAGCGTCGAGCATTGATCAAAGCGATTATTGTTTAATATTTAATTATTTGTAAATATTTGTGAATAAATTGTGATTTAAATTATTCGCTCTCAAACGTACTTCATTTTGATACACTCAATCTACATTCACACTTCAAAGTCTAAGAAGAAAGCCGTTCTCGACCCCTTGGCTCTACGAGACGGCTAATTCGCAAACATTGGTCCTTCGAACCTGGATATTACCACAACCATCAAAAGCGTAAAATCTAAAAAAGTAAAAAAAAAAATCATAAAAAACATAACCAAGTCAAGAGGTTAGCGCGAACATCGCCGTCACTCGATTCATTGTCATCAAGACAGCTGACAGTTTGTTATTTTTATCAAGTTTGAGCACGAAGCGCGCAGGCACGCCGGCGCTAAGTGCAAAATAACCAAAAAACTCGTATTTACATCGAGACTTAAGCATCGTGTTTGGTCAACTTATGCATCAACCCACGATCGTCATACCCGTGCAGTGCCACTAACCTAAAGTGCACTGACGGTATAAGCACTCACGCAAACCAAAACAAAGTTGGTTGAGTACGCAGGCACGCCGGTACTCAACTAGCTGTTATTTCTGCAACCTTGGAGCCAGTACACAAAACCTGCTTCACGAGTCGTCAACTTGGAACGTCGAGCTGACTCAACACTACGGAGGATTGAAGCTATTTTTTCATTAACCGTCATAACCTACAACACGGATTTGATCTGCATCTTCAGGCGTCGTCGATAATCGAGTCTTCAGTGGCGTCAAGATTAAAATACGTGAGATCGTTTTATGACTTAGGTTTAAATTTAGCGATTAAACAAAAATTATATTATCTTGAAAATTCAAATTTTCATTTCGCGTGACTAAACAAAACGTACGTTATTTTTATTGCTTATATTTGAATACTAATTTTATTGATTACTTTGAAAAATGACTGCAACATTTGAAGATCTTATAACCGATCAAAAAGTTACCGCGAAATTCATTCAAAACTTTCTTGTAAACACTAGTAAAGTTAAGAAAACTAGCATTACAGTTGGTTACCTCAATCAGCGGGTCGACCTTCTCAACGGTTACTGGGACTCGTACAGGAAAAATCACCATGCTCTCGCTCGCTTCCCAGAATTCGAAGAGTCGGAGTACTGCACGGAGGACATGTACAGCACCGTTGAACTGCTGTACTCCGAGCACACGGCCGTACTTAAGCACGAGATCGAGAAACTGCAGCCTCAGTCAAATACTGCGTCTTCATCGTCTCAGCCTACGACTCAATCAAACACCGAGCCTGTGGTACGGCAAATTCATCTGCCTCAGATTGACCTGCCAATGTTCGGAGGTAACCCTCTTGAGTGGGAGAGCTTTCGTGACCTGTTCGACTCCATGGTGATAAAGGTACCCGGACTTTCAAATGTCCAAAAGTTTATATATTTGCGATCGAGACTCACCGGTGAAGCCAAACTGCTCGTTAGTAATACGCCGGTAACCGAAAACGCGTTCGACGGCGCGTGGGAAGATTTAAACTCACGGTACGGTAATCCGCGAATATTGTCAGCTTTTCATATGCGTAATTTGTTCGAGATTGATCAAGTCGTGAAGTCATCACCGGCAGAGATTAAACGTCTACTCGACGCATTTCGGCAATCGATTCGCGCATTTCGTGCACTTAAAAAACCTGTACACCACTGGGACGAATTTTTCGTGTACATCCTAGTACAAAAGTTGGACCGGGCAACTCGGTATAACTGGGAAACTTCACTTGCTGACAGCAAAGAGGTCCCAACCTTCAAGGCATTGACTGATTACCTTGAAAATCGCGTCAACGCGTTAGAATTCGCTAACAGTTCCGATAGTATTCTTAACGCTAAACCACCTAGGCTGAATCATTCAAACGCAAAAGTCAACTCAAATGACCGAAGTCACTCGTTAAACAAATCGGCGCTAAACGCTTCTAAAGTTCAAGACGTTAAGCCTCAATTTACTAATCAATCAGATGGGAATAGAAAACCTAAAGCTAAAACGCCAAACCCACCAGTTCCTTCATGTACACTTTGTTCAGGGGAACATAGGATTGCGTCTTGCCCTCAGTTTATCGAGATGCAACCCATTTCACGCAGATATCAAATCCAAAATTTTAAACTTTGTCAAAATTGTTTACGCCCTGGACATTTAGTTCCAGATTGCCATTCCACACATCGTTGTCGAACTTGTAATCGAGACCATCATTCTTTGTTACACATCGATTCAAGCGACCAAACACAAAGTCAATCGACACGACAGAATGAAACACACAATCAGCCTCGCTCCCAGTTTCCTCAGCATACAAAATCAGTCTCGTGCTGCACACTTTCTTCGGTGACAAATCGAGCTGTTTTACTCGCGACTGCTCGTATACAAATTTGCGATCAGAACGGTCATTCAATCGTGATTCGCGCTTTGTTAGATCCCGGAGCAGAATCCACTTTTATATCTGAGTGTGCTACTCAGAAATTAAATCTTAAACGCGAGATAGTGAACGTGAAAATTCAAGGCGTTCAGGCTTGTTCCACTGGCACTTCTACACATGAAGTCGCTTTTACGATAAATTCGCTTAAAGACAACAATTTTTCGATAAATATACACGCTTTAGTTTTACCTAAACTGACAGGTTTGATTCCAAGCGCCCCGATCACTCCAAAATCATGGGATCACGTGTCTGGTCTTTCGTTGGCTGACCCTGATTTTTCAACTCCAGGTGAAGTTGATTTGATTATTGGAGCTGATTTGTGCGGCCATTTATTCCTTGGCGATAAACGAGTTGGCTCACTTGATGAACCCGTAGCCTGTCGAACCCCTTTTGGATGGGTCTTGATGGGTCCTGTTGATTTTGAAAATACGAACGTTCGTCGTTCACACTTGATTCACGTAATTCGATCACCTCATGGATTTTCTTTTGAAAATTTTTGGGATCCTGATAACGATCTGGATGAACCATTAATAAACTTGAAAAATGCACTTCATTGTTCAAATCAAATCGTTTCGTGCCATGACAACGACTGTTTGTCTTTCGATCTTCAACGTCTATGGGAAATAGACGAGATTTCTTCCGAGAGACTCTTGTCAAAGGAGGAGGAAGATTGCGTGAAATTATTCCATGACACTCACACTCGCGATAAGACTGGTCGGTACACTGTACGTCTTCCTTTCCGGTTAAATCCACGTGAAAACTTGTTGCCTAACAGACAGGCTGCTGCATCGTTGCAAATCTCAAACGAGAGGAAAGCAGCGTCAAATCCCATTTTCAAGTCTGAATACAATAAATTCATGTCAACGTACCTTGACATGAAACACATGAAGTTAATTTCGTCAGAATCAGACGAAGGTACTTTTTTGCCTCATCACGGAATCTATCGCGTATTGCCATCACCGAAATTTCGTGTGGTATTTAATGCTTCTTTTAAAACTCAGTCAGGAAAATCATTAAATGATTGTTTAATGGTAGGTCCTAAATTGCAATCTGAGCTTTGGGCAGTTCTTACTCGTGCCAGACGATTTCGTTTCGCTTTTACAGCTGATATTGTCAAGATGTTCAGACAAATTAATGTTCATCCTGATGATGTTATTTGGCAAAAAATTTTGTTCCGCTTTGAAGCATGGAGAAAATTGTTAGAATTCGCACTAACTACCGTTACTTACGGTACGAATTGTGCCCCTTGGCTTGCTTTGCAAACGCTTTTACAATTGGCGGAAGACGAGATTCATAAATTCCCTTTAGGTTCTCAATCTATTCGCAAAGCATCATACGTTGATGACTTTTATGACGGTGCTGATACCCTAGATTCTGCTATTGAGGTTAAGAATCAATTAATCGGTATACTTAAAGCTGGTGGTTTTGAATTAAGCAAATGGGCTTCAAATTCCCCAGAACTTTGTCCGAAATCGGAAAATGATGTTAAGGAATTTAAGTTTGATCCAGTTACAACACTTGGTCTTGTTTGGAATCCTCGAACTGACACATTTTCATTGAAGGTAGATATGAACGATTTTAAAAAGGTTCAACCTACTAAGCGTTCCGTTCTGTCGGATATATCTCGACTTTTCGACCCCCTTGGCTGGTATAGTCCAGTTTTAGTTACTGCTAAAATTCTGATTCAAGATATGTGGTTGTTGGGTCTTGATTGGGATCAACAACTTTCTCCACAACTTTCAGAGCTTTGGGAGAATTTTAAAACAAAATTACCCTTACTCGAAACAATCGCTATACCTCGCTGGTTAGGTACTGATAATTCCTCAGAGATCGAAATTCATGTTTTCACTGATGCGTCAGAACGTGCGTATTCTGCTACGGTTTATCTGCGTACAAAAAAGCAAGCAGCTAGTTTTGCCAGATTACTCTTGGTCAAGACAAAAGTTGCCCCTGTGAAAACCCTTAGCATCCCTCGTTTAGAACTTTGCGGTGCACTACTTGGTGCAAAGCTCGTTAATCAAGTACGTAAAAAACTAGAGTACGAACAAGTTCCTACTTACGCGTGGGTTGATTCTCAAGTCACCTTAGCTTGGATCAAAGCTCATGCGTCAAAGTGGACACCTTTCGTCGCAAATCGTGTTAGTAAAATTCAATCGATAGTACACCCGGATTCATGGCGTCATGTGCGCTCCGGTGAAAACCCCGCAGATCTTGCTACTAGAGGTATAACCCCAGAGGAGTTAATATCCAGTTCATTGTGGTGGAATGGACCACACTGGCTCTCTGACCCTAAATTTAGTCCCAGTAAGGATGAATGCAATGAGACAACCTCTCTTGAGCTCAAAAGATGCAATGTAAGCACTGTTTACGTATCAAACTCATGTGTGAGTATAAATCTTTTATATAGATATTCAGATTTAAATAAAATTATTCGAATAATCGCCTATTGGCTACGCTATTTACAAAAGCTGAAAAGGCGAGATACGCCTAAAATTTGTTCCAAAAATAATTCAATTGAACCATTGAAAACTGTCGAGCTTTCTGAAGCACTTAGACTTTTGATTTTAAAGTCTCAACGACATTTTTTCAAAGCTGAAATAGATGCTCTTTTGAAAAATCGAAGACTTCCATCTGGTTCGTCCATAAGATCTTTGCGTCCTTTTTTGGATGAAAATAATTTACTGCGTGTTGGAGGTCGTCTTCAACGCGCTGAATTGAGTTTTGAAGAAAAACATCCTATAATTTTGCATAAAGATTGTCGTCTTGCTTATTTACTAATGTTCGAATCGCATGACAAAACTTTACATGGTGGGCCTCAATTGATGGTCAGTCACACCGTGCGAAAGTTTTGGATTACTCATGTGCAAGTCCTCCCAGCCAAAAAAAATGATGTCAATTTTATGCAAAATTGATGTCAATTCTTTGCGTATATTTTGCATCTATTTTACGTAATTTTTATGTAAAATTTACTCAAAATTTACTATATGAAAAGTTCCAAAACTTCCCTTTTTTTTGACGTCAATTTTTTGTAAAATTTACGTCAAAAAAAGGGAACCCTTGTCAACAAAAAATGATGTCAATTTAATGCAAAATTGACGTCAATTCCTTACGTAAATTTCGCATCGATTTTTGTGAAATTTTTACGTAAAATTTACTTAAAATTGATGGTTTAGATTGTTCCAAAACTTTCCTATTTTTGACGTCGATTTTTTAAAATAGTTTCAATGTAAAATATATGTATAACTTGCATTGGATTGAGATCAATTTTTTGTAAAATTAACACTTAATTTACTCAGATATTGATGAAAATGCATTCTAATAAAATATGTTTAATAATTGACGTCAATTTAATGTGAATTTGATATCAATTTTTTTTTTAATTTTTAATAAGATTTCTTGCATTTTTAAGACGTTTATTTTTAGTTCAGTATTTGATTTAGATAAATTATATTTATTTTTTTTACAAGCGCACTTATAAATATTTTTATTATTATAATATAAAATACTTACAAATATTGTTTTACAATGAAAAAAGTTAGAATTTTATAAAAAAATATTTTTAATTGTATCTCATTATTTCAATTATTTGGTAAAAATGAATTAATTTAAAAAAAATAGTTGGCCGAAGGTCTTCTTATTGAACACTTAGATACTTCAAACATGCTTCCAAATCAAAAGTCTTTTGAATTCGAAGAAGCTATCCAGATGTTTGGCAGAGGTAAAGCAGGGTAAGTGCAGGGCATCAAACATTCATGGAATTACCTGTAAATTAAATAAAAAAAAAAAAAGTTGAATTGCTTCATAATTTTCTGAATGTTTGTATTAAAACTATGATTAACTTTAAACCAAGTTTTTAAAGAATGAACAAGTATTATAGATCAGTGTATACTGACTGTCAGAGCTTAGGACATTGTTAAATATGATTCTGTCGTGATTTTAAAAAGAGGGACGTGGTTCGAAATAGGACTGACCACGGAAGATGAAAAAAATAATACTAATAAAAAAAAAAAAAAAAAATTCTGTAGAAAATCATATGATAAACAGTTTCTCGCTTTGAACGTCAGTATTAATTTATCAGATTTTTTTTACTTGATTGCATTTGGATTTACTCAAAATTCATTTTACTTTTGACAAAAAAAAAAAAAAAAAAAATTGATAAGAAGGTTGAAATGTACCTGATCACTTAACGAAGACTACATTTCCTCAGACAGTTTGAAAAACCTCGTAAAATAAGCATCTCTGTCGATTTTATTTTGCACCCATCATTCTTCACAATAGGAACTACTGCAATTTTTGTTAAAAATTTTTAACACAAAGTATCGATTCAATTTTAAGAAAGGTTTTCTAAAACGAAAAATTAAAAAAAAACAAAAAAACTTATCTGACTGTTGACGTTGATCCTTGACGTAGCTTCATCACATCTTATACCGACAAGAGTAGTAATTAAATTACACCAGTTACACGTGTAATGTAAAACGTGTAACTTACTCGTGTTTATTTTCAACAGGGGTGCGAACAAACCCAGAACAGACAGCAATGAACCAATTATCGGAAATAATCAGTTTAATTCAATAGAAAAAAATTAATTAATTGTTCTTGCAGAAAATTTTTAAAAACGCTTTTTGTAATTTGACATGAGAAAAAAAAACCGATGGTTTTACTTCTAACCCCCTTTCTTTGACTGTTAACGAAACGAACATCGTACATTAAAAAAACAAAATTCGATCTGTATTCGATCCCAAGATCATAAGGTTTGATTTAGTTTGACAGTCAAAGAAAAGGGGTTAGAAGTAGAACCATCGGTTTTTTTTTCTTATATCAAATTTCAAAAAGTGTTTTTAAAAATTTTCTGCAAGAACAATTAATTAGTTTTTTTTTCTATTGAATTAAACTGATTATTTCCGATAATTGGCTCATTGCTGTCTGTTCTGGGTTTGTTCGCACCCCTGTTGAAAATAAACACGAGTAAGTTACACGTTTTACATTACACGTGTAACTGGTGTAATATTACTACTCTTGTCGGTATAAGATGTGATGAAACTACGTCAAGGATCAACGTCAACAGTCAGATAAGTTTTTTTTTTTTTTTTTTAAATTTTTCGTTTTAGAAAACCTTTCTTAAAATTGAATTGATACTTTGTGTTAAAAATTTTTAACAACAATTGCAGTAGTTCCTATTGTGAAGAATGATGGGTGCAAAATAAAATCGACAGAGATGCTTATTTTACGAGGTTTTTCAAACTGTCTGAGGAAATGTAGTCTTCGTTAAGTGATCAGGTACATTTCAACCTTCTTATCAATTTTTTTTTTTTTTTTTTTGTCAAAAGTAAAATGAATTTTGAGTAAATCCAAATGCAATCAAGTAAAAAAAATCTGATTAATTAATTAGGATGTTCTGAAAAACTCGACGTTAGGCGTCGCTAGTGTAAACTTGACTCGGCTCCGAGCAGTTTTGCATGGGAGCTGACGTATGACTGTGTGTATCGGTGAGAGATTCCACACGAACACACACACTGATACATCTGCTCCCATGCAAAACTGCTGGAAGCCGAGTCAAGTTTACACTAGCGACGCCTAACGTTGAATTTTTCAGAACATCCTAATACTGACGTTCAAAGCGAGAAACTGTTTATCATATGATTTTCTACAGAAATTTTTTTTTTTTTTCATTAGTATTATTTTTTTCATCTTCCGTGGTCGGTCCCATTTCGAACCACGTCCCTCTTTTTGAAATCACGACACAGAATCATATTTAACAATGTCCTAAGCTCTGACAGTTAGTATACGCTGATCTATAATACTTGTTCATTCTTTAAAGACTTGGTTTAAAGTTAATAATAGTTTTAATACAAACATTCAGAAAATTGTGAAGTAATTCAACTTTTTTTTTTTTATTTAATTTACAGGCAATTCCATGAATGTTTGATGCCCTGCACTTACCCTGCTTTACCTCTGCCAAACATCTGGATAGCTTCTTCGAATTCAAAAGACTTTTGATTTGGAAGCATGTTTGAAGTATCTAAGCGTTCAATAAGAAGACCTTCGGCCAACTATTTTTTTTTTTAAATTAATTCATTTTTACCAAATAATTGTAATAATGGGATACAATTAAAAATATTTTTTTATAAAATTTTTACTTTTTTCATTGTAAAACAATATTTGTATGTGCGCTTGTAAAAAAAAATAAATATAATTTATCTAAATCAAATACTGAACTGAAAATAAACGTCTTAAAAATGCAAGAAATCTTATTAAAAATTAAAAAAAAAAATTGATATCAAATTCACATTAAATTGACGTCAATTAAACATATTTTATCAGAATGCATTTTTATCAATATCTGAAGAAATTTAGTGTTAATTTTACAAAAAATTGATCTAAATCTAATGTAAGTTATACATATATTTTATATTGAAACTATTTTAAAAAATCGACGTCAAAAATAGGAAAGTTTTGAAACAATCTAAACTATCAATTTTAGGTAAATTTTACGAAAAAATTTCACAAAAATCGATGCGAAATTTACGTAAGGAATTGACGTCAATTTTGCATTAAATTGACATCATTTTTTGTTGACAAGGGTTCCCTTTTTTTGACGTAAATTTTACAAAAAATTGACGTCAAAAAAAAGGGAAGTTTTGGAACTTTTCATATAGTAAATTTTGAGTAAATTTTACATAAAAATTACGTAAAATAGATGCAAAATATACGCAAAGAATTGACATCAATTTTGCATAAAATTGACATCATTTTTTTTAGCTCGCTAAGCAAGTATATAGTGATTGTGTAGTTTGTGCTCGTTTTGCCGCAAAAACGATGACTCAAATTATGGGTAACTTGCCTGAATTTCGAGTCAATGCGATTCGACCGTTTTTAGCCACCGGCGTAGATTATGCTGGGCCTGTGATGTTACGTACCACGAAAGGTCGAGGTCACAAAGCATATAAAAGCTACATATGTATATTCGTTTGTTTAGCCACGAAGGCTGTTCATCTTGAAGCCGTTTCTGACTTGACCACTCCGGGTTTTCTCGCAGCCTTACGGAGATTAGTTTCAAGACGCGGCCACGTTCAAACCCTTGCCAGTGATAACGGTACTAATTTTCAAGGTGCAGATAAGGAACTTCGCAGAATGTTTCGTGAAGCTTCCGAATTTTACAAAGATGCTTGCATTTCACTTGCTAATGAAGACTGAGTGGACTTTTATACCCCCCTCTGCTCCTCACATGGGTGGAATTTGGGAGGCAGCAGTGAAATCAACTAAACACCATTTAAAACGTGTGATCGGCAGCTCGACCCTCACTTTTGAGGAAATAACGACACTATTGTGTCAAATCGAAGCTTGCCTGAATTCACGCCCGTTAGTCGACATAAGTAGTCATCCCGAAGATCTTGCTCCATTAACTCCTGGGCATTTTCTCGTCGGTCATGCATTGACGGTAATCCCAGAACCGGGAACGGTAAATTTCGATCTAACCCCTACAAAACGGCACGATCTTTTATCTCGAATGCGCGATGATTTTTGGCGACGTTGGAAGGCGGAATACTTGTTTACTTTGCAAGTTCGCTCGCGGTGGTACGATTCTAGGGAGAATCTAAAACTCGATTCCTTAGTTCTGGTCAAGGATGAAAACACACCACCGGCTAAGTGGCCACTTGCTCGCGTCAGATCGATCAATACTGGCCCCGACGGAAAAGTTCGCGCGGTAATAGTAAAAACGGCTACCGGTGAGCTCTCGCGTCCAATTCATAAGCTGTGCCTGTTACCAGTCCCAGTGAGCAGTGACGAGTCCGATCCGTTGATTCATTAAACTACTGAATCGAAGCTACGTTACTACGTTTTCTTGAAATGTTAAGAATTTTTTTTTTCTATATATATTGATTATGTAAGCCGTCACGGCGGGCGGCATTCATAAAAAAAAAAAAAACAATTTGAATTTTTTATTGTTATTTACATATTAAAGCATTTAAATAATGCGAATCTTTTTTTATATTTATTTTGACACTGAAAAATGTAAGCCGTCACGGCGGGCGGCATTCAGTGATCAAAAAAGCAATTGCAAATTCATTTTTTTTGTTTTGTTTACATTATTATTATCATGTAATATCAGATTCGTTAATTTTGACGTAAATTCATCTCTTGGATGAGGCGGGCGGAATGTTCGTAATACATCCGAACTATGTTATTATTTCTAATTTTAAACTTATTTGTTCTTATTCTTTTCTTTTGTTTTTATTTTACCGCGAGTAAAAAAAAAGAACGTTCGACGTTGCCAAGCACTGCGTAATTGACAACGTCGTGACTTGGAATTCAACTACCGAAAAGTACACACGCTTTTTCGACTTTACATTTAAAAACTCGGCCGCTCAAGCGTCGAGCATTGATCAAAGCGATTATTGTTTAATATTTAATTATTTGTAAATATTTGTGAATAAATTGTGATTTAAATTATTCGCTCTCAAACGTACTTCATTTTGATACACTCAATCTACATTCACACTTCAAAGTCTAAGAAGAAAGCCGTTCTCGACCCCTTGGCTCTACGAGACGGCTAATTCGCAAACACAAAATAAAATTCATTTTATATTTAGGAATTCAATTTGATTGTCAAACAAAAAAATGTATTTTATGGATAATTTTTAAATATAATTTTTTTCTCTTTCTCAACGTGAAAAGGAAGAATGTTTAACAACTCATTTCAAATTAAAGTAATTTAAAAATTTTGACTACTATGTCAACAAATAAGTAGCTCACGTGAACTCTCGCGTGAACTGTTGAAGTGTAAATATTTTATTTTTTATTTTTAGAATACCAACAATTTTTGAAGTTCAAGGTATTTGTATATTTTAACTTGATTCCAACTCGAAGAAAAACAACAATGTTCGAATTAATCAATGTTTCAAAAGTTTTTTTTTTTTTTTAAATTAAAAAACAAGAAAATGAAATTTTTATTATTTTTACACGCAAAAAACTCGGCGGAAAGAAACGGCCGGTAAGGCATACCAAGAAAAAAGTCGGGTGAAGTTACGCCCGAAAAATCGGCGGAAGGTTTCTGATTTTTTCCAAAGCCTATATAGGTATATGCCGCGGCCGAGTGCTGCCAGCTGGGCTGTAGCGCTGGAGATCTGGCAGATCCATCCGCTTTTTCAAAAACGCTGTCAATTTTTATTTGTTTGAACAATTTCTTTCAAACTTTTCAGAAATGTTCTTTAGGACCTAATCAAAAACTTCTTCGCTGGAAGTTTTTTCAAATATGAACTTTTATGCTTACTTTTTTAATATAAAGTTTTTGGATATAAAGTGCTTACTTTTATTTTTAAATGTTTATTACTCGGTTCTGAAAATTTTTAAAAATATTTAAACCACTCCGTTGGCAGCGGTAAGGGTTCAAGAATATAAAGCTAAAATTTCGTCAAAAAATATTAAGTGGTTTTCGAGTTATCGCGTGTTGAGCAGAAACTTGAATTTTTCTCGATTTACGTATTTTTTCGCATTTTAAGTTCAAATTGCAAGAACTCGAAAACCACTTAATATTTTTTGACGAAATTTTAGCTTTATATTCTTGAACCCTTACTGCTGCCAACGGAGTTGTTTAAATATTTTTAAAAATTTTCAGAACCGAGTAACAAACATTTAAAAATAAAAGTAAGCACTTTATAGCCAAAAACTTTAGATTAAAAAAGTAAGCATAAAAGTTCATATTTGAAAAAACTTCCAGCGAAGAAGTTTTTGATTAGGTCCTAAAGAACATTTCTGAAAAGTTTGAAAGAAATTGTTCAAACAAATAAAAATTGACAGCGTTTTTGAAAAAGCGGATGGATCTGCCTGCATCAAGCTCCAGCGCTACAGCCCAGCTGGCAGCACTCGGCCGCGGCATATACCTATATAGGCTTTGGAAAAAATCAGAAACCTTCCGCCGATTTTTCGGGCGTAACTTCACCCGACTTTTTTCTTGGTATGCCTTACCGGCCGTTTCTTTCCGCCGAGTTTTTTGCGTGTAGTAACTGAATAACTTTATTTTTCTCAATTTCAACAAATGAATCAGCAGGTATTTTGATTGAACCAAATCACCCAATTTCTCGAAAAAGATAATTGAAGATTATTAAATTAATTCAAGCTTAAAAAACAAAATTTTTTTTTAATCCATTGAAACTAATACATATTGAAGTTCAAATACTCTCGGTCAATTTAAGGGGGTACAATGAATGGAAACAGCTGGGTATTACTTTGATAAAGAAATATCTTCTCTAAATGGTCGTTTCATCGAGAATTAAATTGTGGCTGTGCGGGATCGAACAACTTTTTTGGCTGGGCTCCGGAGCTCTGACTCTACTGTAATTTACTTGTTCTCTTTCCAATAATTACACTTTATACACTTCGAAGTTGAAATCCAAATAAACATGAATCAGTTGTTCAAGAAATAAAAGCTAAAAGCGTTTAAAAATTCTTAAATTTCAAATATCCCCTCTACTATTTTTTTATTTATTTATGTTGTTAAATTATATAGAGTTGTTAAATTATATACCTTGTTTAAGTATTTTATTGAATATTAAAATAAACTACATTTTATTTTTTTAATTTTTAGAAAAATAGTTTTACCATTCATCGAGTATTATGATTGTTATTGCTGGTAAAATCGTATGTATTAGGTATTGTTACTTACAATCCACAGCTCAGACATTGAAATTATTCAAACAGGGTAGTTATATATTAGTGCGATTATTAGTGTGTAAAGGTGTATAATCAAAACCACTATAAATCATACTAAAGTATGAATTAATATTTTATCAACCGCAAATCACAAACTATGTATAAAAGTTTTTACACTTAATTTTAAATTACAAAGAAATGCATATACATAATTATCAAGGTACAGTAATTAGTACAATTAGTTAAATTTTTAGTATATTAAAACTGAAAATTCGTTCCTAGAATGTCTCTCTCCACTGCTAAACCAAATCCTCGACCAAATCATTAAAAATCTCGCATTAAACCCCGAACGAAGCCGCCCCCTTTCATCCGAAAAACAACAACACCTACTCTCCCCTATGCAAAAAAAACCCATTCATTCACGGTCCATTAGCACCAGGGGGGCTC
Organism: Encarsia formosa; assembly: GCA_038277355.1. Classification (NCBI taxonomy): domain Eukaryota; kingdom Metazoa; phylum Arthropoda; class Insecta; order Hymenoptera; family Aphelinidae; genus Encarsia; species Encarsia formosa. Next base: position 20,171,813 of record CM076184.1, read on the forward strand.
AAGCCTTGCACACAGACTCCGCAAAACTGAAGCTGGGTACTTTGAAGTTGATTACGAGGAAAAGAGAGCTAATGTGTCATACAAAACAACTGGGAAGGGGGGGCTCGGTTAGACAAAAGTGGGTCACGCCTCGTCGAGCAAGGGGCTGCTGCAGAGTATAGGAATTCCTCCTTCTACGGTCCAGCCGCGCGGGGTCTATGAACTCTGTCCTCGTAGGGGTAAACAACGATCGAATTTCGGCTGAATGAGCCACCTTGTTTCAAAGTTAGATATTTTTTCTCCTGAGAATACCTTCGGTACTGAAATTATTTTTACAATCTAAATCGAGGTAATGAAATGATCGATCGGTCGGATCGATACGCGAAATTCGGTTGTGTGCATTGGATCTGCATATGTTTGTAAACACTCTGAGAAATCGAACAACAATGCGCTGCAGACGAAAGGTAAGAGGAAGGCGACCCAGCGAGAGGAGAAGATCAGGAGCGGAGAGAGAAGAAAAAGAAGAAGAAAAAAAAAAAACTCACCTGTCTCGTCACGCAGCTCCTCGTGTCAATATCCTCTCCTCGAGCAAGAGCTGCACCTAGGCTGAAAACACCCGCACCAACACAAGCACCACCACTGCCCGGTCAAAACACCACCAGAGCATCACTCAATTTAAAACCGAAAAACTTAAAAAAACAAAAACAAAAACAAGAGTCGCTGGAGGCACACACGTAAAACTCGTCGCGCGGGTCGCGTCTGCCTGCAGTCCGTAAAAATAGCTGCTGGCTGCTGCCGAGACGGAGTGCTGCACGCACTCACGCCGCTCCTCCTGCCATCTGCTCCTCGGGTCTGGTCCTTAGGCCCTCCAGGAGATTAAATACGGCGGGGGTGTTTCCAGGAGAGGAGGCTCGACCAGGGTGCGGTTGGAGAAACTTCGTAAACGCACGTGTGTTGGTGTACACTTTGCAGGAGGTAGGAAGGAGAGGTGGAGGAGACAGACGGCGGCCAGCAGAAAACCCCTGCGAGCCAGGCGCGTCGCGGTACTGGCAGCGACCTCCGCCGGCCGAGCAACCGTAGCGACGACTGGCGGCGGATTACCGAAGAGGAGGAGGGGGGGAGAGAGAGGAGGGAGGGATTGACTCCGCGATTATGGATCGAGATTTTCGAGCTGAGATATTGCATCGCGGGATGGATGGATTCTTACTTTTTTTTTTTTCTTCGGGTGGGTACGGGGATTGGGTATTGAAAAAAGGTGCAGGGTTTTGAGGAGGGATGTATTTTTAGGCGAGGTTTTAGTCTAGGTGTGAAATACGTAATAAGTAAATTTCAAGAATGAAGTATTTTTTTTTTTTTAATGTGTCAACGTTTAATCTGAAAAGTTTTAAATATTTTTTTTAGGTATTTTATAAATTATAATCTTATTTCACAATCGACCTTCTTCAAATTTTTAAAACTTCCTGCAGGAATGTTATTATAAAAAAATGTAAACATTTCACAATATTAAAACAAAGGATTAATAAATAAATTCGAAATTTAATTAATGGAGCTTTAGTAAATAAGAAAAAATTTTAATAAGCTTTCACTAATGACTTTCATTGAGCTGTGTTTGACATTGGGGGAAAAAACTGATGAGTTCACAGAGACATTCGGTCATTAACTCATTTTTAATCTCCCTGATTCAAATCGAAGATTATTATTTTCAAATATTTTAACTTATGTAAGAATTTCAAAATAGTAATGATTGATATATGTTTTAAAAATTTAATGTTCAAAAAGATAAATAATTACATAAGTATAAGGTAATCAAAAATGTGCTTGACAATTGCATCGACATTATTTAAGGAAAATTAACCTCCGGCATTTCCGGCACCTCCGACTCCGATAGATAAAATTTTTATTTTCGATGTTTATTTTCATAACATAACTCGACTAATGAAGAATCATTTTTAAAAATTAAAACAATTTGAGTAAACATATGTACTGTATTTATTTGGAAAATTAATTATTTTTATTTTTATTTTTCATCTAATAGATTCAAATTTAAAATTCTTCAGAGTTTAAGTTGGTTCCGTATGTATTTCAATCTTCCGACTGCGGCATCCTATCAAAAACTCTGCTTTTAAATTTATCGTTAAACAAAAACGCGTACTCCTTCCACAATTCAAATTCAAAATAATTCCAGGTCTCGAACACCACGAACTCCTAAATAAACCAAGCGAGTTACATCCAAAATTTATCCGAAAAAAAAAATCAGTTGCATAATAAACATTTATAGTGCAACTGCGAATCCTTGCACTTTTACAGCACCTTATGGCCCGTTCGTTCGACCGCGGAAAATGTATACACGCAGTGGGTAGGGCTGCAGGGTGGGCGAAAGTGTCCCACGGGGAGAAGAAAGTAAAGCTCGCGTCGGCTCGTGAATAATAAATCCGTCTCCGAAACCCTTCGCTTCAACGCTCTGAAGAATGCATGCGCGCGGTACGGTGTAACAGAGAGTCAAAGTGCGAAATTATTTTCGATGCAGTGTGCGTGCACACCGTAGCTGGAACGCGAGGCGAGAAGGGAAAAGTGCGTGGGTTACCGCGGCCCGCGTTTGTATTGTCGCCTATTAGAGGAATGGAGAGCGAGCGGTCGAGCCAGCTCTCAAGGCTATCCGGACCCCGGGAGGATAGGTAACTTTTCTCTCGCACTGTGCTTAGGCTTACTTAGCTCGGTGGTGTTAAATGCTTTTGAGGAGGAAGTCGAGATTTTTTTTTTAATGAATTTTAGCTTGAATCATTGGACTGGATGGGATTATACAGAAGCATAATTAAAAATATTATATCTACAGAGATGTTAATTATATAATGTTTTTTTATTTTTGAATCAGTACTCGAAAAATGTGTGATTCGCCGAAACTTTGTTCGCGAATGAATACATTATTTCAGTTAATTGTTAAATTTTCTGAAATCTATAGTTCAACCAAATATTTTAGAAAAGATCTCGGCCCTGGCAAAGATCTTTTCTAAAATATTGAAATTTTTTTTTAAATAAGAGGACCCCTGAAAAAATTTGAGTCTAAGAATAAAGCAATCTTTGCAAGAAGCAGAAAAATTGACAAAATATCTCCAAAATCATAGAATTTTAAGATTTGATTAAATAATCGACTTTTTTCAACTGCCAGAGCTTAGAATTTTTGAAAATTTCTCTTTTTTCCACAGTTTCTAAACCATATTCTGAACATTTATACCAACAATAAAAATCTTTTCAACTCAAATTTTTTTAATTTTTAAATTTTTCTACCAGACTGTAAAATGTTTTTAATTTAATAATTAATTTTTTTTTTAATTCATAATTTTATTTAGTATTCAATTAGTAATTTTTCAAAACTGTGGGCGCTATCTAAGACTCCTCAACTACTCAAAAAATAAATAAGAAGCCACATTTAAAAAATTATAAATTTATTATAAAATTCACCTCGATCCACTCGGACAAAAATAACTATTTGTACATTATTTACAAAAGGTTCACATGAACATACTTATATACAATCATCAATATAAAAACAATGTACAAGCTATACACGCTGCTTGGATACAGAACATCCGCTGTCAATCCAGCAATAACAACAAAGCAGTGAAAAAAAAAAAAAAAAAAAAAAAAAAGAAGAAAAAAATCGAAACGTAAAGGGTACAAGCTCCATGGTCCATTATTCAAGACAGCAGAAGAAGGCAATAAAGGTCCCCCAGAGACCATTTCTGACTTATTCAACTCGAAAGGATACCGCAACCGTTGAAACGCTCGCTTTTCTCACCCCAGCTGCAGCGCTCTGAATCATTGATTAAATACCCGTCGACGCAGTCCCTGCATTGTTCAGCCGTTTAATTCTAATTCGTCGACGTTCTTCGTGATCGCGGTGTCGCGGATTTTCCAATACGATATTTCCTTTATTATCCTGACCGGATATATGGGATCGAGAATACGTTTCAGGGACTCTTCGCAAGTGGGTATCGTCGCTTTGTAATTGAGTATCAATTCCTCGAGGGTTACGAAGTCGATGGTTTCGTCGAGATTAAGCTGCTTTTTTATCCACTCTACGATTGGTTTGGCCAGGACTGTATTAGGGTTGAGCTTGGGAGTGATTTCTTTCAGATGAGCGATGCACTTGTGCGTGATTTGCAGCGGTTCGAAACACTCGTAGTTTGTGCTCTTGTTGAAAACCTGAATTATACATGAAATTTGTAAAATTTGTCAAAGAATTGTACGTTATGTTTCATTGAAAAATTAATACTTACTTCAGAGTCGTCCATTTCTTCAAGAACAACGTCGGCCGAAGTCATACTCCAGCAGAAAAAAGCTGCAAGCACCACGTTGTAATCTTTAATGTTTGATACGAATTTTGAGAAAAACGCATTGATGACTACTTCTTCACAGTTGAATCTACTTTCTGGGGATAACTCAAATACTATTCGAGTCGCGTTGGTTCTGACTTGAAAATTATCGTCGTACAGCAGCTGCAAAAGTGTCGTCCACCAATTTAACATGAGACCTGAAAAAAATTTTACGAGAGTTGAAAAATTTAAATATATATAGTTTGATTTTATAAAATATTTTCACTTTACCAATGTTGTCTTCCTTCGTATCCTTCATGAAAATATCAAATAATATTTCAGAAATAGCTATTCTGCAATCGAGATTTACTTCCATGACAGAATAACTTAGAAAAGCTTCATAAACATCTTTTTTCAATTTATCTGTTAAGCTAACATCCTAAAAATAAACAAAGTACTCGATTAAGATCTTATTTCAATGTAATCATCACTATCTAATTTATATAAAAAATCTTATTGTACCTTGGGTCTCGTCATTAAAAATCCAAACACTTTACCAAATAGTTTAAAAAATTCTGCTCTCGGATAAAACGTTTTTGTTTTCAATTGCTCGTAGAGTTTTGAAAGAATGTGCATGCACATGTGACTTTTTTCCTCTTCTCTTGAAAATGTATGCTGAATATATCCAGCATTTTTCTGGATCTCTTGTACAGCGCTGTAAAGAAATCCATAAACGGCTTCTTGTAAGTATGGATCGCTAATCAGTGAATCGATTCTGGCGATCGCTGTCATAAACGTTAAGTCGTACAATATCATGCTGTCGGTTTTTTGTATCACAGAAATAATTTTTGACCATACAATTTTCAGCAATTCTGTATTTTCGTGTGCAAGTATTTTTTCCCAGAATTGAGCAGAAACATATTCATTATTTTTTAATTCTCCTGAATAGTTGTTACTATCAACAGTTGACATAATCAAATCCATTGCAGCTACTTCATACAATTCAACTCCGGGTCTTTTCTTCAGAATTCTTTTGCTTGTGAGGTGCAACTGAATTTTCTCAAGTAAAGCTGAAAATTCAGAGTCTTGATATATCCAGCTGCAAAAAATTTTTTTTTATGATGAATTCAACTATGCAGTTTTTTAAAATCCTCTAGATCGTTTTAATTTACCTCGAAAAATTTGTGACAGATAAAATTTTGATGATTTCAAGAACTCCAGATGCCACAGGAAAACAAGCCGGACGGTCATTAGAACTTTCTAAACTCTGCATAAATTTTGTGGCAAAAAATGCCAAAAAAACTTTGAACTCGTCACAGGGAAGCTTAACTGAAGTAAACTGATCACTTTTTACCAACTCTAGTAACTGTAAAATTATTTTTTCTAATTAAAATTCAATTTTCATAAATAATTCATGCTCATTCAAAAAATAAAAAATACCTGTAGAGTGTAACCGTGTAACAAGTTAAGAGGTATATTTTCAGACGTCATGCTACTCAACAAATGGGAGAATATGGACGCCACATTGTTTTCTGTCAAAAGAGGTATCAATGCCCTGGCTGCTAGTTCTCGAGTTTTGTAAACTTTGCTTTTACCACACTTTGATACTAAATCAATAAATTCGTGAATCTAAAATAAAATTTTTACAATAAATCAATAAAATCTTAGCCAGTTTCGAATAATTAAAAGTAATACGGACCTTCCAGTCTTCTTCAGCATTTTCACAACTGAGCCCAGGATAGAGTCGGGACAGAATTAAAAGAATGGACTGAATTTTTGGCTTAATTTGGTTTTCAGGCTCATGAACGAAAATTTTTAATTCGTTCAATAAAAACGGCAGTAAGCTTGGAAACTTTTCAAAAAAATTGTTTCCTGTCATTCTATTGTGCAGAGTCAAGTTTACATGATCTTTGGTCCTTTGAACTCCAAAAACTCTAACTACCAAAGAACTAAATAGTAAAGTAGCTGCATTTCTTTCCTAAAAACGAGAATGTATCAAACACACATTAGTAATAAATAATAAACATTTGAAGATTAATCTAAAAAATTTTTCAACTTACAGCCCAGGATGTTCCTTCATAATTTTTAAATGCCGCAATAAAACCGTCAGCTATGTATTCTTTCACTAAATCCCCTAATAAACAGTGTCTGTAAAGTGCTCTAATAATATTTAGAGAATGAGTCTTAATTTCGGTAATTTCATTTAACTTTTCACATTTTTCTGTTTCTCCGTTAGAAATAACGGACAGCTGGTTTTTTCCTAAGTGATTGAACAAAGATTCCCCAAACAGTAACTCTTTTGCATCAGAAACAGTAAACGTATTTTCTATGTTTATCAATTTCAACAAAATTCTCATGACTGAATGAAATGCTAAAGTTTTGGAGTCGCAGCGTTTTTTTATTTCCGAAGTTACCAGAGCCTGTGATAGATAAAAATTTTCATTTCAATAAATTTCTAACAATCAGTATTCATTATTAAAATTAGACTATTTACTTGAACCATAAATGGCACACCCGCGCTCCGTCTAGTCGCGCATAATTTTGAATTTTCAGACGTCAAGCCGACAACCGCCAAAAGTATTTGTTGCAGCCACAATTTAGGAAGTTGTTTTAAAAACTTTTCTTCAGCCCCAACATGCCACAATCTACTGCAAAGCTGACCAAAGCCAACATGAGCCTGCTCAAAAGCTCCCCTGTGTTTTGTTTCGCACAACATCGTAACAAGAGTGTTTCCAATTTCTTGAAACTGATAAAAATTGAAATTAGTAAAGTGTATAGGTACTTTCAAAGGTCAATCGCAATTTATAAATTATTACCTGCTTCTCTGACAATATACCAGTATTCTTTTTTTCATCAAAAATAGGTGCATTAGATGTCAAATAACCAAAAAATAAACTTATTTCTTTAACTGTTCTCCAAGAACAAAGTAAAACCATTTGTGGAGTTATCACAAAATCTTCTGTGTTTTGAAATATACTATCCAAATGCTTAGGATCTAAATCCATTGGTAAGTGTCCCTCCGGAGAAGAGCTATTTACAATTTGGGAGACAGCAGTGTTTAGCTCAAAACACATATCCACAATATCACAAATGACTTTTCTCCAGCATTTGTCATCAACAATGTTTCTATAAAATAAAAATTTGTTATACATGGATTTCCTCATCAAAATTTGAATGAAGCTTTATTATAATAAAGGTTTATTATTACTTCAAGTTTACAGTGGTCAAAATGTTGTGGATGCAATAAACATATCCGTACAATGAATGTTTGCTTGATGCAATTACAATGTTTTCTGTAGCCAATTTTACTGGTTTCTAAAACAGAATTAATTTTAATATTAGTTAATTACCATAAAACAATTACATTTTCAAAATACTCACCTGTAAACAAGTTTTTAACAGGACCAACATGTAAAATGAAGCTTTTTCTTGAACATCGGTTGGGTTATCATTGTTGATAAGATTAAATAAAATTTCTTGTATGTTTGGTATTAACATACTAATTTTCAGCATGTAAGCTGCAGTAATACTATCCAAAGGTCTGATGCTATTTGCTAACTCTGTAGCCACACTAATAAGTTCTAATGTAAACTTTTCAGAATTAAAGTATGATTCTATAAGGCCACTAGATTTTATTAAATGAAATGCCATGTCCTTATTGATTTCATAAGTGTCTAAAAGTAGGCAGTTGAATAGATGTTTGAACTGATCCAGTTCCCATAGAGAATTTTTTAATTCTGTGTTTAAAAATTCATCCATGAGACACATTATTTGTAGACTAGATTTTTTCCTTACATTCACAGCATTTGGGTATAAATTTTCTAAACAAATCTGGTGTAAAGAAGTCACAAATTTTTTGTAACTCTGAACTTGACTTTCAGTGTTTGATGAAATTTTAGGCAAAGAAGTAGAATCCAGTTGAAGTTTTTGCAGTTCCTTAACTCTATTATCTTTGTCTAATTGTCTCTTTATCACAGCATAACTATCATTCACCCTCTTAATGACCTGAAAAGTTTTTAATTTGATAACAATGATGTATTTTAAACTTTATAAATTCAAACTTACCTTTTTGATTAAAGGAACATATTCAATTTTTTCTCTCATATTAAATTTTAGAAAGAAAATAATTAGATGAAATTCTTGGCTGGAGAAATTCAGTGTACTTTTTTTAGAAACTGTTAATAATTCTAGAGTATGAAGACGAATCTATCAATTAAATAAAGAGTTTAAGTCATTTAAAAAAAAATTTTTTAAACTAAAACTTCAAGTTCCAATTCTTACCTCTTCATTGTGACAAATCAACCAATTTTCTAAACTTTTATAGTCAATTAAATTGCGCCATTTTAATGCTTGTGAATTTAAACATTCTTCAGAGTCTAATGAACCAGCCTTTTTATTTTGTTTGAGTGATTTCAACAATTCCAAATCATTTATTTTTGAACAACCCATGTTGTTAAAAGTTTGTCAGTTCTGTAAAAATATTTGTTTTTACTTTGAATGGTATTAAAACATACTAGTTCAATAAAAGTGTATAAATTTTTTAATCAGTTTTTTTTTGGAAACTTTTAACTATTAATTTGAAATGAATTAAAAAAAAGAAATAAAATAAAATAAAAAGATGTTCACCGTTCTAACCTCATTTACGCTAAGAAAAATTTATTTTCAAAAGAATATTTTTATTATAGTTATGGTATAAAAATTATTTCAGTTCAGAGAAAAATTTCAATTTAGAAAGTTTTATTATTTTTAACACTAAAAATCAATAAAACTACATTGTACAATTTTGTTTACAGCACAGATCTCAACAGATCTATCGACGCATCACGCAAAGCAGGTGCGAAAAATTTGTCTGCTAGATGTTTAGTTCGTAGGTCCGCTAGATGTCTAATGTCTATACTTTTTTGCGAACACAAGTGCATGATCTGCAGGTAAGAAACAAAATAAACATTCTATATTTAGTTGTTTACACTTTATTATTGAAATACAAAAAATAATGAACTCTCCGCAAAAAATCTACGGTCGAATGCATCTATTAATTTGCTGAATATATTTATTTACAGACTAGACCACTCACATACACTGATTTACAATGGAAATTGAAAAGTCTGTCAATCAAGAAAATGAAAAAACTGAAAAAAGTAAAGAAGAGGATAAAAAAGTTAGTGAATCAAGTGAGGCTATTATTGATACAGAAAAAGTTCAAGTTGAATTGAAACAGCTTACTATGTTGAGTCCTGTAACATCTATTGTATTAAAGAAATCCTCAGATTCAAAACAAAGTAAAAATGATCCGGCTTCATTGTCTGAAACAAAATCTTCTGGGTCAGCAACTGGTAATCCCCGAAATAAAACTGCTCTTGCTCCAGGACATAGTTTGATGGACTGGATCCGACTGGGTTCAACGGGAAAAGATTTGACTGGAGTAGGTGGACAGATTAAAAGTATATCACCTGCTGAATTAGCTCTCCACAATGATCAAAAGGATGCATGGATAGTAATACAAGGTTTGGTTTTCAATGTTTCACAGTATATGGACTTTCATCCTGGTGGTGCAGAAGAATTAATGAGAGGTGTTGGAAAAGATGCGAGCAAACTGTTCAATGACATTCATCCATGGGTTAATTATCAAAGTATTCTTCAAAAATGTTTTGTTGGTAAACTGGAGTATTCAACAAATGCTGCACATGCATTTCAAAGTGATTGTAAAAAGTGACTCCTAAGAGTAAAGAAGGTGATAAAAGTTATAAAAAAACTATCATACATAAAAAAATGAACCAAACTAAAAGTGGAAATTGAAAAAAATTGTTAATTATTAATTATAATTTAAAAATTCAAATTTTTTTGATTTATATAACTGTGCATAATATTTAATCTGTGAAAAATTTAGTAGATCATGGGAAATATTTTATTTTTCAATTTAATAATTGAGTGAATTTTTTAAATTTTTAGTGTATAGAGATAAGTACAGCTATTATAACTCTAAAGGAAGCTAGTGGTAAATTTATTCAATTGCAACATGAAAAAAACCATTTTATTTATACCTGTATAAATAATTTTAAAGATTCAAGTGGTTCAATGGATAATAATATTTTATGTAACTGATTTTATGATAAAACGATGGTCCAATTAATGTAATATCTGCAGGCCTAGTCAGTAGTTACTAAAACATCACTAACTTTGTGACTAAAAAAACATTTTAGATTTAGTTGTATATGAAATAGAATTTATTCTATATACTTATAACTAAAATATTTTCTGTATTGCAATTTTTACTTGAGTGATCAAATATTAAAAGAATCATGTATGATTTGACAATGTAAAACACCTGTAAAAGAAGTTCTAAAAAAATATGTTTTAAAGTACTTATAATATCTGTAAAAAATTGAAACTGCGTTATTGATTACTTGCTGTTTTGTGAAATATTTGTAAATAGAATGTACATAATATACATACAAAGCGCAATAAATAAACTAATTTTATGTAACGTGCTAAAAAATAACTATTAATTATTATTTCCGCAATTGTAAAAACACAATACTGAAAACTAAATAAATTTGAAACTAAGTATAAAATATTCAAAAAATCCATACAAAAAAGTAAATATGGTCGGAATTCGGAAATGACCTTACCATACCAGAACAGGGGTAAATTTCCAGCACCTGCAATAGATGTCGTTACTATAAATAATTTTAGTTAATTTACCGTTGATTTATTTTTTACCATGTAATTTTCATTAATTTTGAACAGTTCAAGTTTTTTCATTATTTATTAATCATCTTTAATCATAAAAATTTTAATTAAAATATCAATTGACTTCCAACACAAAAATACGTATATAAACTTTTATTATATGTACAGTACGTATTTTTGAGGGCGTTGATTCATTTTAAAAAAAATCGATTAATTTCGCGCGAATCCATCACTTCAATCTAGAACTAAATCATTCTACTTTTGAAATTTTTCATCTTTTAAACATAAGTCAATGCTTCGATTAGATAGGTCTGTAATATTAAGTAAAACAATTATGCAAGACTACTTTATGCCTCTCGTTGTAATTTGTCTATTTTAATTATTGTAAAACTGCGATTCTTTGTTTATTGAGAATGATAGTCATGTAAAACTAATGTATATTTTATTATTGGTCCAATAAACGATTTAAAAAACAAAAAACAACACCAGTTCTCGTCCGACACCGCAGTTAAACAACATTAAGCGCGGTTAGTACGGGGATGGGTGACCGCTTGGGAATCCCGCGAAAAGTTGTTATAATTTTTTTTTCCTGTATATAATTTCAAAAATCAATGTACTTTTTTCTGTGAAAATTGAATTTGAATCCCTCAAGTGACTCATTCAAAAAATAAACGCGACTTACAACATTGATCAATTAAGAAAGAAATATTTTTTTTTTAATTTTGACTTTCAGCAGTAATTAATATCTATGCAAAATTTCAACTGAATAGCGCGCTTACAATATTATCAATTGAAAACTTACCTTTAAGCATACAAATTTTTCATATTACTGCAAATAATTATTCAAAAATTTGATAAAAAAATGCAAACGTCGACAAAATTTTTATTTTTCCTGGAAAATTATTTGTTGAACCAGGATATAACTCGTGCCATAATTCATCACCATCTTCTTTTAACCTTTTTTGTCTAAATTTGACCAAAAAAAAGTTCCTTAAGCTTCTTTATGAAAGGCCAAGAAGGAGCTTGTCACCACGAGAAAAAAAGCTGCGGGAGAAAAAAAAAAGAAGTAAGAAATCGAACTTCTTTCAGAAAGCAGGGACTCAATCCCCAAAGCTTTCGATGAAATCTCGACGTTTTTGTTAGAAAAAATGGTTCTTTTAATCGAAAAAACTATGTGTCAAGAGAAGACCTAATTCATCCCATTTTTCTTTACTTTTTTTTTTTGCAGTCGGAAATTTAAAGTACACGCTAATTGCATGACGAGGTAATCCGCACCTTTAATTATGCATGTTTAAAGCAGGCTTCTTTTTATAAATTTTTCCGAGTAACTTCTCCTGCAGCTTCTTGAAAATTTTATTCTACGTTTCGAGTTTGCGAAAAAGATAAAAAATTTTAATGAAATCCGTGAATTATTTGGTAATACTTCTTGACCAAACTCAAAATTTTTTTCTTCTTTACTTTGAAAAAGATTATTTCAGAAAACTAATTATGTAGTATTTTAATTAAGAAAAAAGGATTTTTTATTAAAATTATTAAATTTTTTGGTAAATCAGGTCTAATAGTGTTTATAAAAAATTCCAAATTTAATTGATATGTAAGAGTGCAATAAAAACAGTAAAATAGATTTTTGACGAAATTTGATGAAAAACGAAAAACAAAAAATAAAATATAATGGTTTTGAATTTTGCATGATTTTATTCTCAAAAACTTAAAATTTTTTAAAAATTAATTTGTAAAAAAAAAATTGTACAAAAGTATCGTGATTCGAATAGAATTTCATATTGAGTAAATGCAAAAAGAATAATAAAAAATTTTGTTACAGGAAATCAAACTGACTGAAATAAAAAAAGTTCGCTATGTTTGTTAAAAATTCAAATGTTCATCGAAAATTGTTTAAAATTGTGGTGAAAAATTAAAAAGTGGAAATTAAATTTGACAACCCCTTTGAGTTTTATTCGTATTTGTTATAAACTACAAATTTTTCTTTTACAAATTGATTTTTATTTTTTAATGTATTCGTTAAAGAAACTACTGGTTTTATTTAAATTTAATTTAAAAAATTTAATTATTAAAAAGAATAATTTAAAAACTGTTTAGCAAAACTTCCAATGTCTGAAACTGACACGTGATCGTCGAGGTTTTAATTAAAGCTCTAGAATTAATTCCGTGAATGTAATGTAACGAGGCTTAATTAAAAAAAAGCTAAAATGTTCAAATTTAATTAGTTCAAAACCTTGAATAAAGATTTTTTTTTTTTTTTTGGGAACTTAAAGTCAAGTTATAAAAAATTTAGCAACAATTTTAACTATTTTGACGAATGAAAGCGATTCAACAAATATTCTAAAATTGATTTTATAAAAAAAGAATGACAAATTTTTAATTAATTAGTTGAAAGCTTGAATGAAAATTCTTTAGGGTCCAGTTTTAAAAATTAACGGATTAAATTATTGATCGAAAAAAAAGAATGTGAAACCCGAGTCCTTTTTTTAGATAATTATTCCAGCTTCAAACAACGGATGGCAAAATTGGATCCCCTTGTGTGCTGCCCCGCGCCGGTCGTGCTTTCATCAAGATTTCAAAAGGCCGTACGACCGCGTCGCGCGTATTATAGCTGGTGCAGCGATCATCATCATCATCATCATCATCATCAAAGCGCCGATGAATGAAAAATTGTAATACAGTACGCACCCGAGGTGTTAATGACATTATTCTTTTACATCACGTTTACCAGCATATATCCAATATTCATTAATTTATTTTGTTTTGACAGGATTCAAAATTAAAACGTCGTTTCAAAATTTCATTTTTTATACGGTTGGTAACAATTAATTTACCTAGATTATAATTCTAGAGCCAAAAAATGTTTGCCAAAAATATTTATTTGAATTCGTAAGAACTAAACTTAATATTTTTGAATAATTGTTATTACTTGCGTTCTTGGATACTCGTGATTTATTTGGTATTCAAATGTGTAGTAACTCGTAGAAATAAAAAAAAATTTGTTTTTTAAAAGTAAAAACTATTTATACAATTAGCTTGTGGAAAATAATTTTAGAAAAGCTCGTATATTAAATTTTTGTTTCATTAAGTTGGTAAATAAGAATTAAACTATAATTTTTATGTAAAGTCTTTATTCTATAAAACAATAATAAAATATTATTTGAAATTTCTGGAATAATTGATTACTACTTTTTTTAAAATCGATTTATTTATTAACAAGTAAGTTAATTTAGAAACTCTATGAATTAGGAAAAGATTTTGTTTTTTAATTTTCTTAAAAATTCCAAAGCTGCAAAATAATTCTTCTCGTCAATTAATTCTCTCTCAAGCTAGCCGCGCACTAGGAAAATAAATTTGGCTTTAATTAAAATTTCTTGCAATTTAACTCCGACTGAAAAGTCTGAAAACACTTTTAGTACACAAACTTTTTTATATTCTTAGAAATTATACATTGTGGCTAAATAATGAAAAATAATTTTTTTTTATCTTACTAAATTAAACCTTACAAATTGAATAACATCAAAATAATTATTATCATCGAATAATTTTCTCTCGAGCGAACCGCGCAGTAAGAAAATAAATTTGAAATATCGCTACTTTACGGCAAGAGAGGGGGGAAGGTAGCAGAGAAAATTTAAATCGAAAACACGAGGGTAATCGTAGCCTCTATTTTACCTCTCAGCGGTGAGTTTAACTAAATTCAGCTATAAATCGAGAGAGTCCCCACGCGTGCTGTATGTACATGGCGGTGCACCTGCTTAATTGAAATGAATAAGAAGAAGAAAATAAAGAAACGGGCTTCGTTTGATCGCGCGCGCGTACGCAAATGGTATGCAGTGGTATAAGTGAGGATAAAATTCATGGGGGATGGGTAGATAAAATAAGGAGAGCAAGAATAAACGAGCGTAGTTTCTTTATTTATGGAGAAAAAAAGGAGTTGGTAGTTTAGAAGGTATGTAAAGTAGGAGACTTTACAAGCTCTTTTTACAGGGGTTGCTTGCTGCGTCGAGGTGAGCTTGAGAAGAGAATCGAACGCCGCGGAGGTTGTAAAACCCTTTACTCGCCGCTATGGCTTTAATGCAAATTATCCGACGATAAAATAAACTGTACACAGTAAATAAAAAAAAAAAAAAAAAAAAAAGGGTTTCTTAATATGATGTTACTTTTATAAACGTTGATACTTTTTTAACTGTATAATGAAAGTTTTTTTTTACTGGCTTTTGATTTGCTGCTGGTACTTAATACTACCGACCAACCAGGAATCGAACCTTGGGTCACATGCTTATTTTAGTGCGTTACGCTACAAACTAACTAATCTGATTATTAAATTACGATGAATTTTAGAAGTTTTGACTATTAATAAAAATACGTAGACCTTTCGCAAAATTTACAGAAGACGAATAAATTTAAACAGTTTTTGAACAATTACAGTACATAATTGAATGAGATACTGTTTAAAAAATTAGTTTTAAAATTATTTCAATAAAAAATAAAAATTAAGAATTGTTAGGGAATTACTAAAAAAACCATTATAATTTTTCCGAATCAATTTTTAAAAAAATTGCTAATTTATATATCAATCATTATCAATTAGTAACTAATTAATTATTAATTGTATTTTCTAAAATCATTTCTAAACAAATAAAAATTGAGAAAAATAATTTTATCATAACGTAATAATAAAAAACTGTATGATTTTTCCTAATAAATCATTTAGGTTGGCAATATGATATTTTTAATAGATGAGTTTTATTTAAATCATGAATATTCTTTTTATTAAATTTTTTAAGAAACTTCAAAATCGAATCAACTGATAGTAAAAATAGCCATGAAAGAATATCTAGTTTCAAAAATTTTTAAGCACACTATATTACTATTTTTTTCTTCAAATTTACAGCTAATTTTCGTACCTGAAAAAAATGACCATCTTTTTCAAGGTAAAAGTGACCCGGTGAAAGTGGGATTGTCAAACTACGAGTGAGTAGTTCAAATTGAAGCGAAAGTAATAAAAAAAAAAGAAAAACGAAGAGTAAGCTTTGGACGAGAGAGGATTTTTCAAGTCACGTTAGTAGCGCGTAACTCGACGTGCGATAAGAGATAAAGTCGAAAAGGTAATAGAAACGTATAGTTATCCTCCCTGCGAGAAAAATACACATATACTGCGTTCTTCTTCTTGCTACCATTCCTCAGCAATGACAGCACTAAATCGTGAAAAACTACTCGGCGTCTACCTGCTGTTTCGAAATTGATAATCTATACTGCCAACCTTTTTTATCAATCGTACGTCAGTTATTTTTGATGAATGTATCAAAAACATAGAGATACATTGAAGTTTATGTCAGAAGACTGAAAATACATTCGTCAATGTAGTAGTAACAAACTATTTTTTGGGTTTTGTTCAAGTCTACGAGCCAATCAGAAAAATCTTGAAATCATTTAATCCAAAGTTAAAAATAAAAAGGTCATTAAATATATATAGTAGGTCGGTGTACTATTCAAAAATAATACATTTTTATGAAAAAAAGAAAGACCAACTTGTGATTTTCTTTAAGACTGTATTGTTTATTGCACTCTTAAAATTATAGCTCATTTTTTATCAAAATATAAAAAAATTTAGTATTATTTACTCTGATAAATGTATCAAAAATATCGAAATAAATAATAGATGTACTTGAAAAAAATTATTTTTTTTTTTAATTAAGAAAAAATTATAAAAATATTATAAACAATTTAAATAGCTAAGATTTAGTTAAAGATTCGGTACATTGATCTTTGTTGTCACTGAAAAAAAAAAAAAAAAACAATAATATATTATTAACTACAATAATAAAATCAGGCCATCATTTATTTTAAAAGAGATTGCTTGGACGTGAATTGAAAATAAAGTCTTCAAAGGTACGGAAAACTCTATATCTTTCAATTAAACTTTATATTATTCAATAAACTGACTTCATCGGAATAATTTTATTTTTAAATCCATTAAATATTTAATGCCAAATGAAATCTTACTACCGGTAAAATATCTCAAAATATCTTCTAAAACCAAACGACCGTAAATTAATTAAATTTTCAACTACGAGTCTAAATTTTTTCAACCAGCTGAGATTCAAATTTATTTTTCGTTCATTTAGAATAAGCATGAAATTTTTTTTCAGATTTTTCTTGATTACCGGAGATACTTTATTTGAAAATATGAATTTTTTAAATTTCGATTTCCCTTGAATTTAAAAATCATTTATATATACATAGAATCTCATACGTTAGTGTAATTAAGTGTATTTGTTATTAATTTTCTGGCATAATTAACTTTGTACTATTCTATGTTACTTAGCGTCGCACAATAGTACACACTTTTTTACATCAAAAATTTTTTCTGAAACCATATTTTACTTTTACAAAATTCCTTTAAAGTTTAGTACTGCAATAGTCTCCTAGAAATTTATAAAAGTCAAAAAGTTTTTAAACGCACCGAATGGAAAAATAGGAACTTATTCTCAAAAATTAAGTTACCACGGTAACTCACGCACAGTCATTTGTCGCGTGGACGCATGGCTCGTCACGATGATTATGTAATTTGAATTTCAAAAGTGAATAATAGAAGCGCCGCCTTGGCCTCTCCAAAGGAAAATAAATGAGATTTTACCAACCTCCCCGCATGCAGTGTATTGCCTCGCGCGTGAAGAAAATTGAAGGCGCGATTGTTTTATGTGTGCTCGGGGGGCTCGCTCGGCCCAGGAAAATCGATTCGGCTTTGAATAATGGATTATTCATCATTCTTCCTCGAGGAGAAAATCCTTCTTCGTCTTCCTCTCGCCACGGCTCTTTAAGAGAGCTTCAATTAAGCGACCGAAAAATGATGAATAAGTTTACACGATTTATAATTATTAACAAAAATATATGTATGTATATTGAAAAAATTACAGCCCCCCCCCCCCCCCCCGTCTAATTGGCGCGATGATCAAAGGATATTTTTAATAAGCGCATCCTTGCGATGCTAAATTACCCCGTGGAGAAAATTACGCTACTATTTTACGTTGCTCGTTTGCTTTTCAACAAAATTAGATTAAATCTTTTGCGAAGGAGCAAAAATTCCTAAAAACTTCATACCTCGTTATTTCCGTTCAATTAATGCGCGGTAAAGTAAGAAAAAAAAGATTCCAATCAGTTAATTTTTAAGAACGCTATCCATCAGTGGTAGGGGAAATATTTAATTTTTTAAATTCTTGATAGAGATACAAAAATTGTTAATATTTTTTTAACCTGAAGTTTTTGAAGATACAAGTCGTAACTTATGTGTTTTTTTTTTTTAGTATTTTTTGCATAATAAAATCTAATGAATATAAAAATGTATTCTTATTAATCGAATGTTAATATTCAAAAGAGCACAAAAAATGACATTTTTCGCACAAACCGAAACTTTCTATTTCCTCCCTAGAGTGTAAAATAATAATTTATCAACTTTTGTTTATATCTCAGAACCTAACCGGGCTAGAGACATTTAATTTGCGGCAAAATTTTGTTAACAAAAAATTAATTTCTACGATATTTTTCAAAATTATTTATAGCCCGAAATTAAAATGGTTTCGGTTATTATTGACTTTAAAATTGCAGTGATTTAAAAAAAAAATCAAGCCAAAGACCTCGGTAGGATTAACGCTTGATATAAAGCCAATAAAAATAAAATCATTAATCATTTTTTACAAGTTACCCCCTGCTGCAACAGTTCATGCCCACTGGCAGGAATAGGAATTAAAACATGAAAATCAAAGAAATTTTCCGAATCTCATTCCTCAGTATAGTAAAAAGATTTTTATTCAGATTCGTAAAGCCAATTTGCAAAATTGGAATAGCGTGCAGTCCGAAATCGAAGCTGGGAGAAATAAGATACAATGCCGGGGGGGCACAAAGACGGTTGACATCCGTTTTGGGCTCTCGCTTTCTTCCTTTGTCCCCGGCTCTTGGTACAGCTCTGCAATGTATTTAATTTCTCGTTTCTTATCACGTTTCGCTCTCGTTTGACGCTTCTTCTTCTTCGTCTTCGTCTTGGTCTTCTTCAAGCTCGCGACGCGACGTCTTCCTGGGAAAGATCCCAGGGTATTTCCGACCATTCTTTTCGTGAGCTTCTTAATACTCTTCCCCCCCCCCCCTACTCCCGAGTTTATTATACACCCCCTTTATGGATGTACTTGCGTGGCTCTTCGGATGAGTGATTTTGTAGGGCGTCCTGGAAGGTACTTTTTTTTTTCTTTCCCGGATTCCACACGGAGAAAAAAAAATTGGAGTTTCTCCAATTTAAAATAGGAGGCGCTATGAGTCCCGTCAGATTGTGAACTCTCCAAACAAAAATTGGAGTTTCTCCAATTTTTTTTTGGTAAAATAACATTTCGTCGATTAGGTTAATGATTCTCAGAGATGATCCACGTGCCGGTATAGAAACATTTAAACAACCTCTTGGACCCGAATTAGCAGTTTGCCAACGGTAGATACACCTTTGGAGCATACCCGAGGATTTCACCAGGTCGCGAATGGCGGGTACACCTGGAGATCATCTCCGAGAACTTGGTTTGAATTTTCTTAGAGGTGACTTTGGTGATCGTCTGGGGAGCTCCCAGGCATGAATTTTGACCTTGGACAACCAGATCGCCGATGACGAGTATACCCGAGGATCATCTCCGAGAAGTAAAGTTGAGTTTTCTTCGTGGTGACTCTGGTGATCAACATCATTCTTTACTTAAAGAACTCGATTGCTCGAAGATGATGTCCGGGTATACCCGTCATCGGTGACCTGGTTGTCCAGGTCGAAATTCATGCCTAGGAGCTGCCCAGACGATCACCAAAGTCACCTCTTGGAAAATTCGAAAGAAGTTCTCGGAGATGATCCCCGGGTATACTCGTCATCGGTGACCTGGTTGTCCAGGTTGAAATTCATGCCTGAGAGCTTCCCAGACGATCACTAAAATCACCTCGAGAAAAATTCAAACCAAGCTCTCGGAGGTGATGCCCGGGTATACCCGTCATCGGCGACCTGGTGCAATGCGCCTCGGGTATGCTTCCCAGAGTATGCTACCGTCAGCAATCTGTCAACCCGGGTCCGAGAGATTGTTTCAAAGTTTCTATACCAGCACGGGAATCTTAACCTATAGTCGACAAAATTCACAATTTTAAATTGTAGGAATACCAAAAAAAAATAGGAAAAACTCCAATTTTTCAAGATTGGAGAATCTCCAATTTTTTTTTTGGTGAAACTCCCCTCCAAATTGGAGAAACTCCTATTTTTTTTTCTCCGTGCAGCTCGCTTTAATTCACTCTAACTCGATAGTTTCTGCATCCTCTGATAACTTTTTAGTTTATTTTTCGGTCTTAATGGGCTATAAGGAGCATTAATAAACTTGCTTATTACTGTTTTTTTAATGTGTGGTTCTAATTACGAGCAGAGTTAGAAAATTCAAACTTTTAAAAAGTCTGATAGAGGGCAGCATCTTCATATTTTACAAAGAGATTCATTCAATCTGACGTAAAATTATCACAACTGACCAATATCCAAAGGGGAAAGAACTATTTCATATGCCGAGATATCCCTGAAGATGGCCACTTAGACTGGCCGAAACGTTGGACAAATAAAAAACCTTGCTTGTTAATAAGAGTATTGGCTTAATTATTTTCACTATTTACCTCACAAGCATCTGCCTGGTTTTTCTTTATAGATTCATTCAAAAATTACTGACTTTATAAAAAAAAAGTAGCTATAAAAATCAAAATTTAAGTGAGTAACTCGATATATAAGTTTAATATACGTATTCATATGCATAAAATGAGCAAAACTAAAATCAAATATAATTTTTTAAACTTTAGCTTCCTTTATATTTATTCTTGAAATGTCTCTGAAAATGCCAGTCTATCGAGATAAATAGTTAAAAAAATTCTTTTTTCAAAACTATCATTTAATTTTTGTACACAAAATAACTGAAAAAAAATTTTCATTATTTAAAATTATTATTTCATTTTTTTTTTATGTTTAGTTCTTCAAAAGCCTATTTAAAATTGTGACGAAGATTCTTTTTGGAAGTAAATGACAACACAATCATTTAAATTATATCAACATTTATTCAAAAGTTCCCCAAAATCCCATACACTAATTTATTTCTACAAAGACTCAGTTTAGCTTATTTTCCAAGGCCAATCGACCGGCAAATTAACCCATTACCGCCCATGGAAAAATCAAAAGTGATATAAAAAAACTAACTGTTGGAAAACCTGTCTCATGAAAAAATAGTAGATACGTATTTTTTCTTTTTTCAATTTTCATTGTTTAAACATTATTTATTTAAACAAATTCGAAAAAAATTTTAAATTTTTATAAACTAATAACGGCATTCGATTCTTTGACCAAAAATAAGGCGAAAGTCATCTAAGTAATTTTTTGATCAGAATATCTACTATTTTTTCATGAGACAGGTTTTCCAACAGTTAGTTTTTTTATATCACTTTTGATTTTTCCATCGGCGGTAATGGGTTAAGGTAAATTGTAAAAGGGAAAATTACACTTTTTAGATTGAATATTGACACACGCGAATTCTTGGCTGACAAATAAAACTAACAATAACAATTAACAATTACTTTACTCACAAACTTACAATAAAACCCCAAACCAAACCTTTAACCTTCCCAATCTTAACGTACTCCTCAAAACTCTCACACACAATCTTCCAACCTCTTTCTTCCCATCCACGGCAACGAAAAAATCAAAAAGTGACAAACGACGATCGGTCTGCGAACTCTTGGCCGACTCGAAGGTGTCTGAATGTTGATCCACGAGACTCTCAGCAGATATGTAATTAGAAAAACAGAAAGAATTACTCTCTTTTAATTTTTATATTAATTTATGTGAAAATAAAGGAGAGATTTTCTTTCTTTTCTTCTTATTTTAAATTGACATATTTTACTATGTCACAAAATATGTACTTTGTTGCATCTCATCAGCTACTTTTTGAACCTTCAACTTACATATGAAAAAATTATTAGTTTGTAAACTTGAAATTTTTAATATTTAACCAAATTAATGAAATACCAATTATAGGTACAATTATTTCATGCACAAGAGTAAAACTTAACATAATCCTTGATTCTTACCCTATTTCAAGAGAAAAGAAGGTCACAGTGTGGTAATCAATAAAATGCATTTTCCACATAAATTTAAAACGTACAACGCGTATCTTAGTTGAAAATCGTAGGGAAAAAACGCGGTATTCATGCAGTTTGAGTGAAAGTCACGCAGCTGCATCGCGATAAAAGTTTCGATTGTGCCATACAGCGCGAGTAGTGTGTTATAGGTAGAAGAGACATATTTCAAAATGAAATGGAATCGGGAGCATGGATGTATTACTCTTCTCTTTCGCGTGCCTCTCGGTTAATATTTTTCAGCTGACCTCATCCTCAAAATAAACAATGGGAACCTGCAGAGAGAAAGAGGAACACTTCGGCAAATTGGATGGATTCTCATCGGGGTAAAATATGTGCGGAGATTTGAATTTTGAAGCCCGGGTTGCGATTGTGATTTGGGAAAATTTTCGTTAGTACTCTATGTGAATCGAACGATTTTTTTCTAATCATCGAAATATTTTTCTATATTTTTTATTTATATTATGTTGAAAACCAAAGTTTTTTAAATTTCTAAGTAAATTAGGCATTTTTTTTGTGTATTTACAAATATTATGATACCATTTTTTTCAATTGTTCATTTTTATTATATTAATTATTTAAAAATTATATTATAATTATATTAGTTTATTTAAAAAAGATATTAAATCAAAATTTTTGAAATTTGAATGAGGAAGTTGTTATTGATTAAATAAATATATATTAATTATGTATTAAAGGACATAAATGTCCGTTGATGATGATAAATAAATAAATAAATAAATTTTTAAATAAAAGTTTAATTTTGAGTATTTTTACAACAGCTTTGAGTCAAGCTAAATTTAAATTATTTTTCTACATCTAATTTCAAAATAATCAATCGATTAGTTATCAAACATAAATTTTTTTTAAATCTTATCGGTGAGTTTTTTAATCAATTTGATTTATAGAAATCTCGTGGTAAAAATTCATGTGCGTTTTTTATGAAAGCCTGAATTACCGATGTAGAAACGAGGTTCGGAAGTAGATTCGTAAACATGAATTTACAGTGGTTTTAAAGAAGCACTCGGCCGCGGTGTAAAATTCGTATTTGGGAAGCCGAGAATTCGTTGAGCATCGGTAAATAACGTAAAATTGTTTGCTAATTGAATTTCCAGTGCCTTGGACCAAATCGAATTAACAATCAAGTGCGCGGATGGTGCATATATGTGGTTGGGAAAAATTTTTATTTCATCTTCCGACCAATTTGATTTGGCTGGTATGCTAAAAACTCCGTTATTTGAGAATTTATAAAAAATATTGCAAAAAATTTCAAAAGCTTAAAGTCACAAAAAGCTACTGTTCGAAAAAATCCATTCTTTTTTCCACAAAAATAAAAATTTTTATCCATTTTTGCCGAGAAACTCTTTCATCTCGAACATTAATAAAAAAAATTACTCGCGTAAAGGAAAGATTGTATAAATTGTCGATTAAAACTGCGAAGTTGGGGTCCGACACGAAAAATTACTCCAAATCTCATTTTCTTTCTCGCAAAATTTTCCCATTTAAATTCGAGACTTTCAATTACCCCCGGCTGACAAAATATGCATAAAAAAAGATTCATCTCTGGTCGATCTCTTCCATTTTTTTTTTTATCATCGTCATCTCATTGTTTCGAAATTAATTTCACACAGGGCGTTGAATAATCACCTCGAATAACTCTCGCTTTTTTTCAACCCCCCTTTTTTTTTTCTTTTTTCAGCTCCTCGAGAAGAAGAAGAAGAAGATTCGCGCACCGATAAAAGAGCGCACGCAGGTGCATGATGTGCAGGTTTCTCACGACGACTTACTTTTTTTTTTTTTCTTTCTTTCTTTCTTCTTCATAAGCGGAACCGCGACGAATAAATTATAAGTGGAAGTGCGTTTTTAAAAAGTGATACGCGCTGTTTACTCGGAGGAGGAGCAATAAACCTCGATTATATTTGATCGGCTGTCGATACGATGTAAATAATCCAATAAAGATGAAGCGTACCTTGAAAGTTGCATGAGTCATTTGGTCGGTGAGTAATAAGGATGTTCTCTCGTTCGTAGAACTCGCGCGCGCGCGCGCGGTATTTTATACGCATTTGAGAAGGTCGAGTAAACAAAGGTTAATGAAACTTCTGCGAAAATATCGAAGAAAATAATAATGTATCTCTTTTGTTGAAAAAGTTAATTAAACAACAAACTTTTATAAACTCCTTGGCGATGACAATAGTCTTCTAGAAGTTGAAGTTTCAAGTAGAGCTCTGAAGAAAACTTAAGTTTTTCACCGATATTTCTTGTAATTAAAAAAATTATATTTTAATTTAACTTTTTTTAATTGGTAATGTAAAAAATGTAAGTATTGGTCGATATGCTTTGATCAAAAATGCTAGTTGTGTTAGTTTATTTATCGCAGTCTAACTTCAAAATCCCAACTTTGAAATGATTTTGCGATCCTCGTGCGATAAAATTAGGTATGACGTTGGTGTGAAAAGTGATTATTTAGCTCCCCGCACCAGTGTTATAAATAACTATATAATATAAAAAGCGATAAATACTAATAGTGTTGTGTAATGTACAAAAAAAAAGTGTTTCAACAAATTTAGGTTGCAGTAAGAGCATCAAAAACTTTGTCATATAATTTAAGCAACAAAATTACTGTCACACCTACTCGTAAAGCTTTGTTTTCTTTTTTTTTTTTTTATTTAAATTTATTAAGTAGTTAAATGAATTTTTTTTTTAAAGAAGTATCAAAGTATTAAATTTTTCTATCAAATACTTGTTTTTATTTTAATTATTTTTCCGTTTTGGTTTTGAAAGTGTTTAAATTTGGGAGTTTACAAGTTGGGAACAGCAATAAAAAAAAACTACAAGTTGGGAACAAGATAATTTCTGATACTTCTACAAGTTGGGAACACCCTTTTTTCTCGTGCTTCTACAAGTTGGGAACACCCTATATTCTTGTACTTCTACCAGTTGGGAACATCCTTATTTCTAGTGCTTATAAATTTATGAACATTAATCAAAAATTATGAATTATTTTTTTTTTTCCTCGTGATAAGGGATGTTTTAAAGGATTTTTTTGATTTATTAGTTGGGCTTACATTTAAAAATTTATATATATTTATAAAAAATTTGTTTTTGGGTTATTTGGTATGGGTTCTTTTTTTTATTTTGAATTTCAATATTATTTATCATATCAAATAAAAAACTAGGAGGGTTATTGGTTTTATTTTGAATTTCAATATTAATCATCATATAAAAAAAAAAACTATGAGGGTTATTTAGAATATTAGGTTTTTTTATTTTTAAATATTGTATCCAGGATAACCTATTAGGGTTTGGTATTTTTTTTTTTTTTTTTTATTCTACAAAGGTAAAATTAGAAGGTTTATTTGGAATATATTTTTATTCTTATTTTTTTTTTTCCCTGTAATAAGGGATGTTTTAAAGGGTTATTTTGGTTTATTGGTGGGGCGAACATTGACAAATTTATAAATATTTATAAAAAATTTGTTTTAACTAGATTGGATAATTCTTACAGTCATAAAGAATATATATATTTGCTATAGTCAATTTTAAATTTATATTTTATTTTTTTCTATAAAATAATTTGTTCCCCATTTGTAGAAGCAAAAGATTTTTGTATGTTCCCAACTTGTATAATCATTGGAATATGGGGTGTTCCCAACTTGTAGAAGCACTGGAAAAAAGGGTGTTCCCAACTTGCAGTTGTTATGGAACTGTTATCAGTTATTTTGTTCCCAACTTGTATTCACCCTTAAATTTTACTGTTTCAGTTCAAATTATTCGTCTAAAAAATTTTGCAACTATTTTTTCTTTTATATATAATTAATAAATGAAAAAAACTTAAAAATATTATTAATTTATTCATCAAAAATATTATGTGATTCTTTAATTTGAGGGTAAAATTATGGATTTGTCAAAGTTCAAATTTATGAAAAAACCTTTGACTGCTGAAATTGAAAAATTTCAAGCAGTTTAGAAAACTTAATAAAATATACATATTTTACAAACTATGGCTTATAAAAATATGAAAACATCCAAAATGGATTACCATTTGTGACTAAGAGAATAGTATTAAATTTCTTTAAAAATTACTGCAATTGCTAGAAAAATTTAGGTTTAAATGGCTTGACTGCATTTTAAATAAAAGGTAAAAATCTTTCAACTCGATTAAATCAAAAAATAACAAACTCCTCTCCGCAGAGTTAAAAAAAAAGCTACGAAGCAGAGTCTTAAAAATAAGCAACATTCAATTTCTCGTATTACAATGTTTTAATTCAAAATACTTAAACTTCGCATCTCATTACGCAAAAAGCTCGGGAAATCCATCCACACGACCTCGAGTGTTCTCCAGCGGCGGCACGCCGAGGAAATTGAGTTTAACCAAAATGAACACCCGAGAGACGAGGAATAAAAAAAAAACAAAAACCACCGCGAACCCGTCGTAAAACATCGGTCGGCCGCACGTCGAAAAGAAGGATCGCGTGAACACCCAAAAATTAAGCCGCGTTGCGATAATCAAAAGAATTTTACGATTCGATTTTCAATTTTACGTCGGTACAGCTCGCTTAACTGATCTTTTTTTTTGGGTTCGGCGTAGTGCTGGTTAGTATTTTATCTCCTTCTGACGTTTTTATGAATTGATATTTTGCGATCGCAGGATAAAACCCTTTTTTTTTTTTTTTTATCAGGCTGTAAAATTTGTTTTACGGCTGGGACCAGCGATGCCAACGGGCCCCCCCAACGAAATATATATATGTTGAATGCCGCCGCTCTCCTCGGCGGTCGGCGGCGGCTGGCAAGAGTGAAGGCGTGGGGCAAATTGAACAGCCGTCTGCTGGCGTAGGTACATATTTGAAGGAGCGAGAAAAATATTTATTTACATTATAATGATTATGAGTATAATGAAAGCGTTAAGTAAAATATATATTTTTTTGATAAAAATGAGCATTGAATAAAAAAAAACTGAATTTTAGTGAAAATAAAAAAAACTTGAACTATAGAGTAAAAAAAATAAAAATTATAGTAACCCAATGTTAAAATTTAGTAGTGATAGCGCTGAGTAATGTGAAAACTTTCAAATAATAACTCATCACCCTGTGAAAATAATAAAAGGAAGTAAAAAAAAGTTAGTGCATAAATTAACTTGTGCATATTGAGGTTATAAAATGTAAAGACCAAGTGTTTGTACAGAATAAATTTGGAAAATGTATTTTTTTTTTTCTAGTCATTAAAAATTGTTACAGTAAACTGTTCAAATTATTCATGAACCCTTTTGTAGGGCAAAACATTATATTTACAATCAATATGTTTGTGTTGTTCTGGCTAAAAGCTGATGAAAAAGAAAGTCAAATTAGTCAACCGTGCTTAGATTGTCTTAAGTAAGCTCATCAGTTATTTTTCATCAGAAATTAAATGTTTAGGTCATGATTGATTGAGGAAAATATTTTGGTAATTTTGAAACCAGGATATCTAAAAGCATTGAATTTTAAGAGTAAGACTGTAACTTGATTAGACCTAAGTTTAGTATAAATACTTACAATTCTTTATTCTTACAAAACATTGTTTCTTCTTCCTTTTTTAAAAATGAATTTGGTTATTAAAAAAAAAATTTAAGAATTTTAAGACTAGAGTAGGTCAAAGCAGAGATAAGAGTGAATTTAATTTCCCCAAAATTGAAGCTACTTACAACAGTTTTATTTTATACAATTAAAGTAAATAATAACTGAACAAAATTAAAACTTGTCGCACTTTTATTTTCAAGTATGATTTTAAATACATCCATAATCTATTGTAAAATGCAGTTTTAATTCAAAGTAAACACCAAAATAATTATAATTGATAGTTATTAGTGAACTATTGATAATATTCTAAATGATAAGTGGTGATGAAAAATAAGCACTAAACATAAACTTACACTTCAAATATTTACATCAGTAACTCTAATAATAGGTACACAATTTTTGCGGCAAGGTATTTCTAAAATTCAAGAAAGGTTTATTATTATATCTTAATTATTTGGACATTGTGTCTAGGTTTTTATTGTAGCCAAGGTATATTTATTAAGAATATATTTTCAGCACACATATCAAAAATTTACATATTAGGTACAAAGTCTACAGATTACGCTAGATCAGCAAAGTTTATATTTTTTTTAATTTTGTATTTATTTACACTTTATAAGTGTTATATTTTAATCATTTCTCATAAAATTTATACAAAAAAAACAATAGAAACCTGTTTTTAACATCAGGCTTCCTTCGGTCAGATTCTGACATTTTTTGCTTTCAAAGCAAACCACATGACAAAATCTTTTACAAAATTTACATCTTATTCCATTTTTTTTATTAGTTCTAAAACAAAGTTGACAGTAACAACTTATATCACTCGATTTTCTTATGAGGATATCATAAATAACGTTTCTAAATGTGTTTGGGTTAAATTACAATACATAAAAGTGGGCTGAGTTAGATCAGCAAAAAGGATGCTCAAATAAATAAATGAGGAAAATCTGAAAATCTAAAAATACGAATTGTTCCTTATGTTAAATTCATTTATTTTAAGGGTACTTTCAAATAGAATATTTGTTTGCATCATTTTTTTTTACAAATCTTTCAAATGATAGAATTTGATAAATAAATTAAAAAAATATATATACATATTAAACTTTTTTTTATAATTTACAATAAGATCTGCAAAGTACGGGTTTAATATTGACGAATTGAGTATGGCATCCACTTGACCGTGTTGGCGTGTTAGTGCTACTTTTATCCTATTAAGTAGAGCTTAATAGAGCATGCCAAGCAAAAAATTTAAAAAAAAGTAATTGTTGATTGATGAAACAGGCTCCTCTACCTGTTTAAAAATAAATAAATGTATAAAATTAATCGAAAAAATTTAATTAAAGTTAAATGATATAGCCGGTTACGGGAGGGATAAAGTGTCCCCACGGCAAACCCATATAATATACAAATTTATACATACATATCAATTGAAAGTTCTTCAAAAAAGAAAACTTTTGGCGCAATCCGCCAATTTTTTTTCCCTGTGCAGCGAAGCACAATAGTGATTTTTCAACTTTTATTAGTATTTAAGATAGGTAGAAAAACGCGGTTTATTTAATATGGCGGTGTACTTAATATGGCCCTGTGCCTAATATGGCCCCCCCTGTTATTTTGAATATGCTCGATATGCGGCATCCCAACATGGTAGGAAGAAGTCAAAAACACTGAATCATGAAGTTTTGAGTTGTTTAGAACATTCGAAAATTATTTTTGCGCACGCCTCATAGCTAAAAGTCGTTTCCTATACCTTCGTTATTATTTTACGTTGTAATTAAATGATCTGAATCAGTAGAAATACCGATACTTCATCATACTTACTTTTTAGAAAATCCTGTCCTAAATTTTTTTTAGGAAAATAAATCTAATTGTTTCAAAGCTTTTTTTCATTTTATAACTAAAAAAAATTTTAACTCAAAAAACAAACTTTGATAAAAATTTAAAGTCGTAATTTTTCTACTGGTTCCAAAGCTTTCAAAAACATTGTAAATAAGGCTCAATTTTTAAATAAATCATTTTCAAAATAATAAAAATTTTGAAGTTTTTTAAATCTTATATCCTGATTGATTTAAAAAATAGGAAAAAATCGCAATTAATAAATTACTTCAAGGGAGCCATATTAGGTACACAAATTTTTGGTGTCATAAAATAACGTGTTTTGGTTAACCCTCTGGCATTTCAAGTTCATTGATAAAAATAGAACGCGTAAGGTCTCATTTTAAAGCTCTTGAATTAACCTTTAAAATGAGACCTTAGACGTCAAAAAATATTGGTTTGATTCGCCACAACGTCGATTCTCGCTTAGGTGTCCTACTAGGTGCACCTACCTTATATTTATACAGGTTTATCGTGAGGACAACCCCCCCCCCCCCCTTATTTCGTATCATTTCTGATAATTACTTATAATATTTTCCAGTCACTATAATATCTATTAAACGCTCCGGCGGTACGAAAACTCCATTTATAGAATGAGCTGATATGTACTCTTGTGCTCTAAGAGTTCTACTGAGTGTTAAATTTGACATCTGGCATCTGTTTTTAGTTTCGCAGTTGTTTTGCGAGCTGAACGTACGTTCTGGGTCAGAATTTCCATGTGGCGTCGTAAGTACATGAAGAACAAAATTTCCTAACTCTTCGTACTCTTTTTTACCTTCTTCATTCAACGAATCTCTCACATGAAACCAAAAGAGTTCTGGTCTGCAGGAAAATGATAATAACTCTTTCGGTAGCGGTTGATTTAAAATCATTCCTTGCGCCTTTGGATCAAACACATCGTATGGTTTTAACTTATTCCATTGGTTTATGAGAGTTTGTTCTTGACCTAAATAATAAAAGCAATAAGTAAATACATAATCCCCCAAGCTGCTACAACCCCATAACGGTGAGCTCGCAAGTTTTATTTTCGAATAAATGACTCAATAAATAATGCCCCAAGCTGCTACAACCCCATAACGCCGAGCTTGCGAGTTTTTTTTATGAATAAATAAGTAAATACACAATCCCCCCAGCTGCTACAACCCCATAACGCGGAGCTCGCGAATCTTTTTTATAAATAAATGACTCAATACATAACCCCCCGAGCTGCTACAACCCCATAATGCTAAGCTCGCGAGTTTTGTATAAATAAATAAATGAAAAAAAAATCTCCCGAGCTCTTGCGAATATTTAAGATAAGTAATTGCGAATATTTAATATAAGTAAATTAAAAACAATCCCCAAAACTGCTACCACCCCATAACGCCGAAAGCCAAAAGCGCGTGTTTGAGAATTTTTCGAAAAATCCACCCTTCATTTTAGGGATGAAAGTGCCCTTCGATTGGTCCGAAAAAATTTCTATAGCTAAGTTTGTGTCATTTCAACTGATCCCCGTGATAAAAGTCGCAGGAAAGTCATAAGCGCGAGTTTGAGAATTTTTCGAAAAATCCACCCTTCATTTTAGGGATGAACGTGCCCTTCGATTGGTCCGAAAAAATTTCTCTAGATAAGTTTGTGTCATTTCAACCGATCCCCGTGATGAAAGTCGCAGGAAAGTCAAAAGCGCGTGTTTGAGAATTTTTCGAAAAATCCACCCTTCATTTTAGTGATGAACGTGCCCTTCGATTGGTCCGAAAAAATTTCTATAGCTAAGTTTGTGTCATTTGAACCGATCCTTGTGATAAAAGTCGCAGGAAAGTCATAAGCGCGAGTTTGAGAATTTTTCGAAAAATCCACCCTTCATTTTAGGGATGAACGTGCCCTTCGATTGGTCCGAAAAAATTTCTCTAGTTAAGTTTGTGTCATTTCAACCGATCCCCGTGATGAAAGTCGCAGGAAAGTCAAAAGCGCGTGTTTGAGAATTTTTCGAAAAATCCACCCTTCATTTTAGGGATGAACGTGCCCTTCGATTGGTCCGAAAAAATTTCTCTAGCTAAGTTTGTGTCATTTCAACCGATTCCCGTGATGAAAGTCGCAGGAAAGTCAAAAGCGCGTGTTTGAGAATTTTTCGAAAAATCCACCCTTCATTTTAGGGATGAACGTGCCCTTCGATTGGTCCGAAAAAATTTCTCTAGCTAAGTTTGTGTCATTTCAACCGATCCCCGTGATGAAAGTCGCAGGAAAGTCATAAGCGCGAGTTTGAGAATTTTTCGAAAAATCCACCCTTCATTTTAGGGATGAACGTGCCCTTCGATTGGTCCGAAAAAATTTCTCTAGCTAAGTTTGTGTCATTTCAACCGATTCCCGTGATGAAAGTCGCAGGAAAGTCAAAAGCGCGTGTTTGAGAATTTTTCGAAAAATCCACCCTTCATTTTAGGGATGAACGTGCCCTTCGATTGGTCCGAAAAAATTTCTCCAGCTAGGTTTGTGTCATTTCAACCGATCCCCGTGATAAAAGTCGCAGGAAAGTCAAAAGCGCGTGTTTGAGCATTTTTCGAATAATTTACCCCTTATTTTAGGGTGGAAGCTGTACAGAGGGGGTGGATTCTAGTTTCATTCAACTTTCATTCTTGGATCATACTTCTTTTCAACTCTGTATGTTATTAAAACGCTTTAACTATCAACAAATTCAATCAAATATATTTTTTCTTTATTTTCGGTTGAGCATCACTGCAATAATGGTGCTGGAGGTGCCAACTTCAGATTCATTGAATGAAATCTTTTTAAAAAAGTTTGTTGTATTTTAAGTGCGAGTAAAAAAATTCAAATTTCGTAAGTTAGTTACTTAGCCAATTCTTGTTTAAACTTTAGAAAAATATATGTATGTAACCAAAATAATTTTCTTACCTTCTGATACGTGATAGTAGTAATATACAAGTTCTTCAAAAATTATTGGATTCTTTTCTCTAAATTTGATTGACATAGCGTCAGATGGGTTCAGGCATCGAGTCAGTAAAAAAGTTTTATTTTGGAAATTCTCGAAGCGTATTGCCATCTGTATAGCTGATCGAAGTACGAGGTTTAGAACATTTGTACAAAAATCTTGGTATTGGTCACCATTAGTCAACAATTCATTTCTGATCTCATCTCCAAGATCGTAATGGAAACGACGTTTAAAATTTGATTCATCTTCAAAATTTATGTCAGTGACTTTGGTATTGTTAACATAATCGCTTTTCATAACTATTGATAACACATTCCTGAATCTAAAAATTAATTTCTTAGCAATTATTATTATTTTTTTTTTTTAAAAAGCATTTTTGAATTTGTGACTACAGTTTTCAATATAAATTTCTCTCCTGATTACTTTAAAATTCCAATATTAATAAATAAATACTTTATCAACCGTTACATTTTGTTGTATTTAATTATAATTGCATTTAATAATTATGAAATCTTCATTTAACAGCGTTAAATACTTTAAGAATTCATGTCACTCAATTTTAATTTTGAAATTTGGTTTTGCTACTTTATTTGTTTATAAATAATCTTAAAAAATGAATAATTTTTCTAAATAACGTTGAGTTAGAAGCAACATTTTAATAAAAAACAGTTTAACAATTAAAAACACAAGTTCAAGTGAATCTGTCTAGTGGTTTCGGACGATAGCACGATGAAATTGAAAAGAAGATGCGTTTTAATTAGTCTTATACATTTCTACTCCATTTTGATCGTCCGATCTACATGCGAAAAATGAAATTTCACAAGAAGTTGCTATGGGGGATCTCAGTTTAAGATTTTTAGTTTCATGTGTTTAAAAAAAAATTAAATGACATGTAATCTTTTTAGTTAAATTTGTTTACAAAATTCAGAATAAAAACTTTTCAATCATGACACGCCTGAGGACGCTCAATTTTTCTTTTCACATAGAGTAAAAACTTTAAAAAATGTTTGTTTATAGCCAAACAAAAGCATTTTTGGTTCGCTTAAAGTAGTTGTACTAAAATTTGATAAGAATTATTTATTTTAGAAAATCTTTTTTTTTTTGCAAACCTTCAAAACTCCACGTAAAAGTATAGTGGGGTCATAAATAAATAAATAAATAAATAAATAAAATAAAGCTCTTTATTTTAAATTGGTGATTAAAGACCCTGTAAATTATAGCAACTGAAAAAATTTAGAAACTTTTTTGTGAGTGCAGACATGACTTTTTACTCAAGTTTATAAACGAGGCTGGAAAAATTTTTTTAATGCATTGTCACGTACGGCACTGTCCCTTAGATAAGCGGACGATTGGCTTTCAGAGCCTTAAAGAGGCCCGCTGACGAAATCCTCGGGCGTAGCCGCATTGACGCCGAAGATACAAAAGCTCGAAACTCTAGGCCTTGAGAGCAAATAATTGAGGGGAAACAAAGCTTGAGCAGAGATGCCGCGAGTGCATTTTTGTAAAAACCCAACACATTACATACTCCCCTCTCGGGTGCTTATTGCAATAAACGAATTAGTAAGAGTTTCATAATGCGAAGTGTTATGAATCCTTCCCTGAGACCTACCCTACCTGCCTGAGCTACTAAAAGCTTTATCACATAAAAGAAAGACATCCGGGATGTCACATAACGAAACTTTTTTTAGAAATATATATTTCAAAAAACGATACTCGAGAAAAATATTGAATCTCTTTAAATTATTAACTTTGTACGTGTGAAAAATAAATAAATAAAATTAAATAAAACAAAATAAATAATTCATAAAATTTATAAAAAAGAATTCGTTTCCGAAGATTTTATTAAAATAATGTCTTGAAGTTTTGCATGAAAATCTATTTTGATTTGAAAAAAAATAAAATCATTAAAGAAAACCTCTTGTTACTTAAGTCTTAGATTTTTTATAACAATTACATGTTATTAAGGCTTCATATACAAATAGAATTATTTGTTTATTTTTTATTTATTTTTTTTGTTTTTACATGTCCCCACGTTTTTTTTACATGGAGTCATCGAGGTTTGCAAAAAAACCATTTTTTTAGTTCATTTTAAAAAAAATTTCATAAAACTTCAAGGGCTTCGAGCGAACCTCAAATTTGTTTTTGAATGCATACATTTTTTTTTTTTTTTTCGTTTTTATAATATTATTGAGAAAAGACAATTTTTGCATCCTCATTTGACCAACGATAATTTACACTTCAAAGCGTTAAAACTTTTGAGGAAATATTTTTTCTTTCGACAAGAAGGAATATTTAAAAACAACAATTATTCATGTAAACACTCGGTAAAAACTTTATATACACATGTTTTATTACCTTTTTTCTAATTCAATTTGGACCCTATGAATGGCGACACCTTTATATTGAATGAATCTGTTGAACCCATTCATTTCCCTGCACACTCTTGACACAGCCAAAAGATAGAATTTCGTTTCTTTTTTTTCAAGAGCATCCAAAACTTCTTTGGCATTACTATCTTTTGGATCATTTTGAACAATTGATGAGGCTAAATTAATCAAAGCCGGTAGTTGTTCGATGACCCTGTTGGCACAAGCTTCCATTGATAACCACCTGGTCATACTAAGTTTTAAAATAGTGTGCTGAGGTAAGCCCAATAGTTCTTGCATAACTTTAACATCGTGCCGTCTGTGTGAACTTAAAAACATTTTATTCAACTTCTTAAAAAGTGTATCTACGTAATCCGGAATCTCTTTCCGTCCATACTGCGCACATAGATTGATGGCATGGGCTGGACAAGATACGCATATTAAGCCATCAATTTCTTCTTGTAGTAATTTCTCTACACCTTTTATTCTGCCAGTGTTTACTCGGCACCCGTCACAGCAGCAGCTAATTATATTTTTCAGAGGTATTTTATCATTTTTAAAATGATCAATAATTAAATTTTTTATGCGAATTGAGCCAGATTCCGCCGATTCCCCCTTTTTGAAAACTGGTAACAGCGCATACAGTCTGCACTCTATTTTTTTAGAGCTTTCACTCGGAAATCTAACGTTGAGAGCCAAATTTTTTTTTTTGGATTTCGTGTCCGATTCGTCGAAGCACAACGAAAATTTGCTTGCTCTCAACGATTCTACCAGCTCTCTGTCAGCCTCCTTAGCGATACCGTTAACCACAATGGCTCGTGCAGCAGTGCGACCAAATTTTAAATCCTGTTAATAATTAAAAATTGAGCAATTGATTGCAGTTGATATTTATTTTTAGCAGATTAAAACAACAGTATAGTCTATAATTCAAAAGTAATTTTTCCAAACTAATCAAAAAATCATTATTAATTTTTTTAACTAATATATTTTTAAGAAGGAAACAAAATCGACTTTTATATCTACAGTAGAAAGAAAAAAAATAACTGAAACAATTGATTTTTGTTCACTGCCTTAAAAAAAAACTTCTGCCCAGATTAAGTTTGTTTTTTGACAATAGTTTATTTTATTTTATGTTGCATGCTACTTTACTTTAATTATTTAATTTCTCTTTAATGCCACAATTTTTTCAATAATTAGATTAATGCATTGATTTTTAATTCATCTGGTTTTTTAAAAGAAATTTCGTTTTGGGTCTATAAAGTTAGTGGTTCTACGGGTTAGTATCTAAGGTTCCTTTTTTAATTCTATTATTGCACGTTACAATCATATTTATACTGGTTTAGAAAAATTTTAGTCGCCGAAGTAAATTGTAAATTTATTCGTTGAAAATTTTGGACTAAGGTTTTGTTGCTCAGGCAATCGAACTACGTTTCGGTTGACCAGAACGAGACGATTCTCGGTCGAGTCTAGCCGAGCAAGCCGAAAAGAATTACGGTCGAGCCGAGCGAGATGGCCAAACTGCGCCGCGCCGAGCAAGACGATTATCGGTCGAACCGAGCAAACCAGCTCTATGAGGTCCCATTTTATTATCACTTTGATTAGGACTAAGAGTCATCTCGAGCAGTGCTAAATGCAAACATTTCATGAAAAATTAATCATTTAATAGACTGTCGTCAAATAAAATTCTCAAAACTAATAATTATTAGTCAAACTAAAATAATAATTTCTTTTTTCTTACAAAATATGTCGGATAACAAGCAAAGATAAACAAAGTGATATATATGTATATAAGAGATAATGATAATAATATTTAAATACTGAATTCACCAAATTTGTCTGAAGCAAAAATAATCCCTTCCCACCCAGTCCTCAAATT
Source organism: Encarsia formosa (assembly GCA_038277355.1). NCBI lineage: Eukaryota > Metazoa > Arthropoda > Insecta > Hymenoptera > Aphelinidae > Encarsia > Encarsia formosa. Next base: position 20,208,562 of record CM076184.1, read on the forward strand.
ATTTTTCCGCACTCCGGCCGGGAAGCGCTACTTCCCTGCCGCTGCCGCTACAGTCAGTAGCGCTTCCCGGAACCGTCGTGCGGAAAAATAGCATACTCAACTAGGCACCTGAATGGGAAGGTCTCAGATCACATGTTTGTCACACTCGGCTACGCCTCGGACGACAATTTCATGCGATCTGAGACGTTTCCCATTCATACTGCCTAGTTAAGTAATATACTATTCCTATGTTCTGTCTCGCCCTCCCCACTGCACTGGTTTTCCCCTGACGCGCAGACATACATATATATAACCAATTTAATAATTCAGTTATTAATTTTATTCTGGGTTCCTGAAGCACAAACGGCACAAAATTGATTATAAGTACTTTGTTGGTAAAAAAAACTTTCGTTTTGTCATAAAAAACCTCAATTGTTTGTCGGGCGTCATTTCTAAAAATTAATTAACTTTTACTGAAAAGCTAAGGAATGCCCAAAACAATTTTATTGATGATTTTTGTCGTATTTAATGACGCCCAATCAATTAAAAAAAAAAAAAAAAATATTTACTTTTATACATGGGCTGGGCTTCATAGAGCTGAGCAAATCGCGCAAGCCGAGACGATTCTTGATCAAGCCGAGCGTAATTAAGTCGACATGGTTCTCGGTCGAACCGAACAAACCGGCGCAGTTCGACCGAGAACCATCTTTACCCGGCGAGCGCGGTTCGTCTGCCACGGCACACTCAGTTACCTACTCGGCTTGTCTGCCGTGGCTTGTTCAGTTACTCGGCTCATCTGTTGCGGCTTTCTCTTAAAAAAATTTGTTTTTCAAAAATAATTTAACTCAATATTAAAATAAAATTCACTATTGCAGAAAGAAAAATATTCAATATTTAATTTTAATTGTTTAATTCCCATGCAATGAAAATTGCTTTTTACTTTTTATATAATTTTATTGATTAGTTGAACCATTGATTAAAAAATATATATATATATATATATTTAATCATTTTTGAAAAATTATTGTTTTCTGTTTACATAAACTTACTTTAAAAATACCACAATCGGGAACTGATTTAATAGCATTTAAAATTTTTGGGTGGTTCCAGTAAGGCACATTTACTTTTGTTAAAGCTCCGATTAGAGATACTTTAGCGGAAGCTATCGCTCTTTTTTTTTGTCTATCAGCAATATCCTCGGGTCTTTGAAAATCTACGTCAGGTGGCATTTCTTGGAGCCCAAGGGTATGCTGCCAATGTCTTTTACACTGGGCATGCTTTTTCAATTTATCTTTTCTGGTAGAAATCTCTACATTTTTTCCAGTTTTTTTTACAATACAAAATTTTGGACCTTCATTATACCCAAGCCAGTTACTAAACCCTTTTAATTCAAGCCAGTATTTTTGAAATTTGTATTTTTTTTTTTTTTTACTTGTAACAGACTTGGTGACTCTATCAGATCGCTATAAAAAATATTTCAAGAACATTATTCTTATAATATTTATCATGATTCATAGCGAATAGAATATAATCTTTTTGGGCGAAATCAAAAACGCTTTTTTTTGGATCGTAAATGTTAGCTCCGGTAGATTCATGTGCTATTTGTAGGTCACTAATTAACACGACTTTTGGTTTGTTTTTTATTTTTCTATTTTTTAATTTTTTTATATTTATTTGAATCAATAATCATTTGTACGTGAATCAACGGAGTTATCAGTTACGAATCCGAGAAGAGAATGTTCTTAGTCAATACAATGAACACGCGATACTTTTACGAATGTGCGATATTTTTATGATCCCAGAAAAGACGTTTAACAAAATTTAATAAAATTCTTTGTGCTAAACTTACAAGATCATTACTTTGGCTATCATGCTCAATAACATCTTGATTAGTTTTGTTTTTTTGATTTTTTTCAACTTGACATGCGTCTCTGTTATTATCTTGATTTTTATTTTGATTCGATGATTCAGCACAATTTATTTGGGAATTATTTGTTGTTAAACTTTCTGTATCTACATTGTTGCAGGTAATCGCTGAGTTATCTCTTAAAAAAAAAAAAAAAAAATTATAGAAAGTAGTTAAGTTATCATGTAATAATGGTAAAAAATACGTGGTTGATTTTAATAGGGTATACTTTTAAAGTAATTTATGAACTTTATATCAATATATATATATTTTTTAAACTCCCACTGAACAAGCTACGGTACTTTAAAATATCAAATGAAATTCAAAAAATAAGAAATTGTTACAAATAGCTGGTTATGCACAAGCACACAGCATTAACTTAAAAAAAAAAAAAAAAAACCCTATGAATTTATCTACTTAAAATATCTAAACATACGGCAGTCGTGGTTACATTTTCTTTTAGCGAACGAAAACACCTGATTTAAATTTAAAATTATTTTTTAAAAAATCATATTGTAATACGTACGCCAAAACTAATGGATACAAGTAACAATAATTGGTATCAATATTTGAGAGCATTTCGTAATAAAAATATTGTTATTTAAATTATTTTCTTACTCTGACACTGCATCAGAAAAATTTTCGTAGCTAGATACTGATGAAATTTCGGAAGAACCTTCATGTATTTTTTTTTTACGATTTCGCCTCGATTTTTTATCTGAAGTAGATGATATTACATCTGCACCTCCTTCAAGTGATTTTTTCAGTTCGTCTCTCAATTTTTCAACTTCTTCTCTAACACCTAGTTTAGAGACCCTTATTCCATAAGTATCACCCATATCTAATTCTTCACGCTTAGTTATTTTTCTTATAACTTCCATCAACTCGGCAATAATAAGTTTTAATTTTTGTTCTTTTGGCCCTTCTGAAATTTCATTTTTATAATCTGTCACATTATCAATACCTTTTTTTTTTTTTACTGGAGGCGCATTTATCGTTGAAGACGATAATATTGACTCTTGACACTGTGACATGTCGTCAATTACAGTCTCACCTTCACTGTCCACAACGCTTAATTGTGAATTTAATATAATAGCTTCTGAATTATTTTGGTCTGCAAATATATTTAATATTCAAAACGTTTGTAAAGTGTTGTATATTCTTTCTATTATATTTCTTTTATTAAATTATTTAATTAGCAGCATAATGATCCATGACTCAATAAGAGTGTGAAGTTTTACAATAACGACCCACACTGTAAGGTTCTTAAGATTTTTTTTTTTTTAAATAAAATTGTTTATAAACCACTAGACCGATTTAGCCCGCTTTTATCTTAAAAATTTTGTTTTGACTTAGACTATAGAAAAAGAACATTGATAATTAAAAAAAAAAAAAAAAAAAAAAATCACGCTCAAAGAATTGATGAAAATTGAAATGTTTTTCCGAAGTTGGAGAATATGCTATTCATGTAGAAAAAAATGGTGGTCATAATAGAGCTCTTGATAATATCTACTTCCATCAAATGTCGGGCAAAAAACGTAGAATTCGACCTAAAATTTGATTTGGTAAAGTACCGACTAGATTTAGCGCATCTATTGTTGAAAGTTAAAAATATGACAGACGTTCATTTAGTGTGCACCAAAGCAACAGCGCAAGAAAATATAAAGTGTATCGGCTGTGAACAAAAATGGAATCAATCATGTCTTCTCAATTGCGATAGAGACACAGACGATGAGTAGCTAGTAAATAAAAAAATAAATAAAAAATAAAAATTAGAATAAGTGTAATAATGCTTAATCAACAATAGTTTTTATGTAAATTTTGTGAAAAGTATTTATCATGCATATTAAGTTAAACTAGATACATTTCATTAAACAAAAAATATTCAGATAACTTACAATTTATTTATTACTTATTTTGAATTTTATTTTAATATATTTGAGCCTATTAAAAACAAATAAAAAAGAAGCAGATAGTCGAGCGTCGCAAGCTCTATGTATTATCTCCTTTTTTACGAAAGAAGGGATTCACTTACGCTTAAAATCCTTTTCAAAAGGCTCTAATCAAATATTTTTTCAATTTTATCTAAACATTCTTCCAGCGTTAAGTAAGAAAAAATCTGAGCAGCTACTCGGAGGTGCGAACATGACTAAATAGATATTCTCTAGAGTTTTTAATGGAAAAGGGCTTGACAAGACCCTAAAAATCTTTTCCTCGGGTACGAATCATCTTTTTTTTTTTCAATTTCATTCGAATATTCTTCAACTTGCAACAGAAGATAAAAATCGAATCGAAACTCGGAGTTGCGAGAGCTGCAAACCCCTTTTTTCATTGATTTACAACAAAGTAAATTTTTTGTATCATCATCTTCAATTATTATTTTTTTTTTAATAATATATAAGTTCGTTTATTAAACAGAAACTTGCTAGGAAAAAGTTTAAACTGTGTCTCTGTTGCCCCGGCACGAAGACGGATACTCTGGCTTTTTCCTATAAAAAAAAAAAAAAAAAAAAAAAAAAAAAAAAAAAAAGACTATATGGGAGGCCTAAGATTTTTTTTTTTTTTTTTTCAATATTTTAAATGACTTTTTACATTATAGTATCAACTGTATGCGTAAAGAAGCGGTGAGGATTCGAACCAACGGCCTTCGACTTTATAATCCAACACCGTGGTAGCTGCACTACCAATGCTAGATGTTGCTCAGTATTTTTCACGAGGTGATAAAGAAAGTAAAGTTGAATTTAAAAATTGATTATTTCTACAGGTTTACGCAAATTTTATATTCTTCGACTTTCGGTGAAAATATCAAATTTCATTTTGATCAATTTTTTGAGTGAAAAAAAATTTTTTACATAAATATTCATTTTTGATGGTGCAACTATATACAATAATTTTATGTCCACAATGGACTGTATGGGTAGGACATTTTATTTAAAAAAAATATATATATATCTTATATATCATAGGAACCCTGCAGAGTGTCGACGGTACTTGTACTCGTAAAATAAGCGATATATTTCAGTTATTCAATTTATTAATTAGAATTTTTTAAATATTCAAAAACATCAGAAAACAGGAAAATATGAAAAATTTTACATAACCTGTTAATTTTGGAGAATCAATGTATAGCTCCTTATTTACATCGGTACTGTCATGCCAAGTCATCGTAGTGCCCTCGTATTTTAAAAATAATTTAGAGTTATACTCTGCATACGCCTTTTTTGCTTCTTCATTAGTGCGGAATGTAATCAAAGCAGCAGTAGGATCATTTTTGAATTCAACTTGAACAGTTATTATAGTACCGAAAGTATGAAAATTATCATAAATGTTTCCGATGCAATTCAAATTGCATGGAAGTCCATACAGTATCAATGAGCTGCTGGTGTTCATATTATTATCATCAATCACTGTTTTTATTAGAGACCTTTTACGTTTTCGATGGATTTCCATCGTGAAGCCTGGTTACACACTTTTTCAAAATTATTAAACATATTAGACTTGAAAGCACTTGAAAAATTTCACGTAAAAATTATTAGTATTTATAAAATTTAAATTAGCTGTTAATAAACACTTGAATAGATAAAAATTCAGATGATACAACTGGGGACGCTAGTCTACATAAAATTATTATTCTAAGTTATTCAATTTTTTGGTTAAGAAACAGAATTTCTTTGTATCGCGATATTTTTGTATCATAGTTACACAAATTTTGTTCTGTTTATAACCTTATTTGCAAGTAGTAAATATTTTGTTAAAAGTTAAAATAAAGTCTTACGCAAACTCTGTTAGATTAATATTAATTTCATATTTGTAAACTTCATAAAAAAATGGCTGATTACACAGTCTCGCCGATGAATGTTGAACTATTAAAATATAATATTAGAAAATCGGATAAAGAAATAAGAAATGATCAATTGAAAAATGTGAAGAAAGGAAAGGACAATAGCTCATTGGACAACATGACCGACTTGTGGATATCGTTGAACAACTTTGAAGTTGATATCAAAAATGCTAAAGCACAGTATCCGAGTAGAAATTCAGAATATTATTCAGATTACGGATCAGAAGATGAGGGTGAACAAAATTTATCACAGCCACGTCTTATTTCTACTAATACAGAGTTTTCTTCAGAACCAATGGAAGTTTATGAGACAAATTTTAATATTTCTGAAAAGGGAACTACAGTCACACAATCAACAGATAATCGCGATTTTTTTATTAACAAGCAACCCAACGTAAGTCACGAAATCAGCGAAGGTGTACAAAAAGACTTGCTAAAACTAAAGATTATCAAAAGAGAACAAATATATAATGCTAACAAAAAATTAATAAAAAATCCCTTCTCTGAAACATCGGGTAAGTAAAATAATAAATTAAAATGTTACAAATTCCGAAGAAATGCATTAACTGATAAATTTCCATTCATAAAGTTCATAATTGAGTGTTCGGAAGCAATAACCAAGTGAGCGCTCGAGACTCCGAAAGCGCGCACACCGGGTTATTGCTTCCGGACACTCAATTTATAGCTCAAAATTAATACATACAATAAATCATTGTGAAACCATACTTTTACTGTTTTATAATTGTATTAGAAGAAATTTACAACCATTAAGTAAAAGCGCTTTTAAGGAATCCTAAAGGGCGGTAGCCCTAGAACGGCGAGTTGGTTTTATACAACAGACTGCCGTTAAAGCGTACGCAATATATACTTTGATTTTTTTTTGTCGTTTATTATGATACTCAATTAATACCCGACAAAATATTTTTTTCTTTAAAATTCAATAAAAAATTTTATTTCTTAAATTATGATTAAAAAATTTATTATCATCATCTGATGATGAAAATATTAAAAAAAATTTTAATATCGAAATTTGAGATTTATTTTAAAGTCACGCCAACCATAAGAGTGACGAAAGTAAAGAATTATTAATTTTTTGTTGGCAATGATCTCTTCTACTGCCTCATTTTAACTTACCCCGTGATTATTAGATTCAGTAAAAGAGATAAAACAGTTCTGTTTAGAATTGTGTATTTATATTTATCATAGAATAACGATTAATTGTTATCAACTTATTTTATATTTCTATTTTAAATTTATCAAAAATGTAGGTAACAGTGATAGTTCGCAAAGGTGGGATACGGATTGTGGTGAAAAATTGAATCACCTTTCAACGTAAGTTTTTAATATTTTTTATTTTTTTTTTTATTTTTTTTTTTTTTTTTTTTTTTTTTTACAGAATGATTAAATTTTTAGAAAAAAGTCAAAGAATGCCCACGTCTCCGATGGTGATTCTGCATTTGAGCGATTAAATCGTACAGCGATACAGAAAACAAAAGCTGTTACCAACAGAAGTGCTTCACGTAAAGTAAGTCAAACATTCATTTTTAATTATCTAAGATTAATGCAAGAGATTATTAAACTCTTCCGAAACTATTAAAAGTTATGGCACCCTTACTTAAAAAAGAAAAAAATTTTAAATAATAAAAATGAAATACGTCAAACAATTTTTTAATTTTTACTTTAAGTACTTAATTTTAAATTAGAGAAAACAAAATTGCAACCAACACCTTTTAGTCGGCTCAGTAAACATTGTTTTCGGAGACGGTCGATTATCGGTTGAAGACCGAAGTCCGTCATAAAATGTTCTCGGGCTAGTGCGAAAAAAAGAAAAATCTACAATTGCGCGGTTTTGGCTTGTTTTGAGTGATCGCGCGAAGCGCCAAAAGAACAAAAATTGGGAAGGGCTGCCGAAAAGGTACTTGATATCCCGTCGCAATTTTTAATGAAGTTTTTACACGCCGAAGAAGTTCTCTTAATTATCCCGGGCTAGTGGTAAACAAGGATATGCGCTCGTTTAATCATTCTCGAGCGCTTGTAATTACGACGTATTGTGGAGTGGACCCAAGTACTCGCGCGCGGCCGCCAGCAGACGATGAAATTTAATTCAGATGTCTAATTGTTTGGTTTGAAAAATAAAAAAAAATCGAGGGGCAGTAAGTTTCACTTTTGCTGCGCCCATCTATTATTATTATTTTAATGACGCAAAACACGATCGTTTAGAACATGCCAAAACTCTTTAAACACTCCACACCTTGGCAGCAGATTAGGCAGGTCACGTACAATATTGTTGTCTGTTTCAGACAAGGTAATACAAATGCATAATTTTTCGTATCATTGGAAAATAAAAATGATCCATCAAAATAAACCCACGGATCATTTGAAAAAATTTCATGACCATAAAAAATCATCCTTAGATCGTATAACGCGATCCTTAAGAATACCGTTGAAATCACTTCCATAATTTTTATAAATTCGGCTCGGGCGTCAATTTGGGTACGCTGAGGGTTACCGCTGACGATGTGCATACTTTGCACATGAAACTACGTCTTAGAATCCGAAGAATATCTAAAACGTAACAGAAAGAAACAAAACAATATATTTTTTATAATTTTGACTTTATTTATAGTACGCAGTTTTATCTATGCTTTTTTATTTTATTCTAAATAGTAACTAAATTATGAAATTATGTTTTTAATTTTTGTTGCTTAAAAAAAAAGTTATAAAGTTTTTACAATAAACAAATAAATTAATAAAATAACTAATTAGTTAACAATAAATAATTACCTAAGGGTCATTTTGTGGATCACGCGAAAAATTATTTTTAACGATAACAAAATCCTTAAGAATGATCCTTGAAAGTATTGTAAAGATCATTCTTAAGGACCACGACAATTTTTGAAACGGTCCTATTTTCTCTCCGTATGGATCTTCTACGTTTACGACGTAAATTTCATTAGGATAACGATTGTGGCCAAAGGGCCATTTGTGAGAATCAAAACAAATTTTGAAATGATCCTTGGATTTATTTGTATGGATCATTTTATTTATCCATGATCCGAAAAATTATGTATTCGTATTCATTGGAGATTATTGATTTAATATGTTTTCTCTGAAAAGTTTCTAATAATCTCTGACATTCAAATAGTGAAAGATAGATTGAAACCATAGCTCTCTCGAAGTGAGATAAATAGTTCTATATCATGTATCTAGCAGGAGTTAAAAATTAATTATAAATTTTAGGTGTTAAAAAAAAAAAATTCAGCAGACAACATTACAAAGAATCTTAGTGTAAAAAACAAAACTGTATTCTACCAGTCAGTCAGTCAAAATCAAATAGTAGATAATGACTCCCGGTAACTGATTCATTGATTAATAAATAAAATTTAAAAAATGTCTAACGGATAAACAAAAATTAAAAAATTTTAATTAATTTTTAAGATTTCAATTAGAAAATGTTTCTTCTTCGTCTCATAACACTGTATGTATTGCACCGACACCGACAAATTTCAAAAAGCCTTTGAAGAGGAACAATTTGGATCATACTCAATTGCCTGCTTGTAAACGTAAATCTACAAAGGTCTGTAAATTTGATTAATAATTTACTCGTAAATGAAGCTACGGAATGATAATTTAAATAATAAAAGTATTCGTTTGTATAATTTAAAAACTTCTTTTACATAAATGACTACGATAATTTTTTTTATCTTATTCGTTATTATACTCTAAGAGTGACCTGTCATTAAAGGCGATGGCACAAACTCGCGGGATGCGGGAAATCCTGCGTCCCGTGTCCCGCGTTTTGCTTTCTCAAATCTGAAACGAGAATACCTCTGTTTCTCTTTGCTTATACTATACGATAAACAAGCCTATTCTCTTGATGCTCTTATCGCAAAAAGTTTCTCGCATCAGATGCGAGAAACGAAGAAGTTTCTTGCATCAGATGTGAGAAACGAAAAAGTTTCTCGCATCAGATGTCAACCTTGGTGTACCGATTATTTTCGAATATGAAGCTGGAGCGATAAGCTAATCGTAAGCGACATTTGAATTTCATTCTTAAAACAATTCGCTGTATTATTTTGTAAAAATTTACAAGATTATCCATCAAATTTGAGAAAGCACATTCCTGTATAAGCACGAATAGTATATTCCTGTATAAGCACGAGAACGGCGTCGTTTCTGCGAGAGTTGGATGTTTCAGTACGAGACCGTCGTGTTTACCGGAAGGCACGCACGTAGCGCGTGCCTTCCAGTAAACTCAACGGTCGAGTACTGAAAAAATCCAACTCGAGCGGGAACGTTGCCGTTTTCGTGCTTATACAGGAATGTGCTTTCTCAAATTTGATGGATAATCTTGTTAATTTTTACAAAATAATACTAAGAGACTCTATAGCGAATTGTTTTATGAAATTCAAGTATCGCTTACGATTAGCTTATCGCTCCAGCTTCATATTCGAAAATAATCGGTACACCAAGGTTGACATCTGATGCGAGAAACTTTTTTGTTTCTCGCATCTGATGCAAGAAACTTCTTCGTTTCTCGCATCTGATGCGAGAAACTTTTTGCGATAAGAGCATCAAGAGAATAGGCTTGTTTATCGTATAGTATAAGCAAAGAGAAACAGAGGTATTCTCGTTTCAGATTTGAGAAAACGTCGTTTCTGCGAGAGTTGGATGTTTCAGTACGAGACCGTCGTGTTTACTGGAAGGCACGCGCTACGCGCTACGCGCGTGCCTTCCAGTAAACTCGACGGTCGAGTACTGAAAAAATCCAACTCGAGCGGGAACGTTGCCGTTTTCGTGCTTATACAGGAATATACTATTCATAACAAAGACGCAATACGCGGGACGCAGGATTTCCCGCATCCCGCGAGTTCGTGCCATCGCCTTAATATTATGATTTCCTGAAATAGTTAAAAAAGAACCAAGTTGAACTTTTTTTTTTTTTTTTTTTTTCGAACGTAAACAATTGAAAAAAGTTTTTATTTAAAAAAAAAACTTTGGAACTGTCTTAAATTTTGCTCATAAATAACTATCAGTATGTATATTTCTGAAGTTTCACAAGATCTTCAAGCAATGATAAAAAAAAAAAAAATTAATACTATTATTAATAAAATTACGTACTATTATCATAATTTTCATAGAAAGTATTTATTGGTCTATTAAGATTATTATACTCATCGTTCTAATTTGTTTACGACGTTTAATTTTACAGACTTCTCTGAATAAATTAAAAAAAACTAATGATCCAGCAAAATTGAGCAACCTTGAAGAAACCCCCAGGTAAATTGATTTAATTTTAAAATTTTATGATCTTACAACAAACAACAGTAATAATCGAAAAAGGGCTCTTTCGCACCTTAGGAAAAAGTAGCGATAAAAGCTCTAAACAGCCTTTCTTTGTTTATTTTGATTTTTTTTTTTTTTTTTCTGTAAAACGCTGTTTAGTTTCGTGCGTGAACATATATCATAGTAATAATCATAAAATTAAAAAAATATATGAAAAATATTTTTGATGAAACTAATTAATTGCAGGTCACACGAGATTGAGCAAGTGTCTTGTGAAGTTTTGACTAACGGCTTAGTTGATAATCCTGAGTACTATAGACAAATCGACGAACGTTGCTTTACCACAGGAACTTTTATTTATCCTAAGCAAATGCTGGCCTTAAAGGGGTCTTACAAAATGAATATAAATAACGAAATGATGTGCCAGTTAAGAAGTTCACAGTGGATAGCAAACGACTTAGTGGATGCCTTTTCATCGGTTACATCTGAACCAGGAGCTGTAATAGCTTCATGTGACGTGAGCGCTTCAATCTTCGTAAATTATGAAATGATGGGTGAAGATCACATTCTATATACAAACATGGAGATGATCGAAAATCAAAACCCAACAATAATTTTGTTTCCCATTTTATATGGTGGTCATTGGACCCTTTACGTATTGAATTTTGAAAATGAAACCAGCTATGAGCTAAACCCATACGGTCCAAAAAGATCGAACTCCGAATTATCACACAAACGCTTTAGACATTATATTTTAGAAAGTCGAAAAAGATGCGTTAATTTAATAAATAAAGTAGATTGGAATTACACCGAATGCACAAAGCCTAGACCAGTACAAATTGATAATTTTAATTGCGCAATATTTGTTATGTATTTTGTTTATTGTTTAGTAAAAAAAATTTCATTTGATTTAAAATTTAACCCAAACACATTTAGAAACGTTATTTATGATATCCTCATAAGAAAATCGAGTGATATAAGTTGTTACTGTCAACTTTGTTTTAGAACTAATAAAAAAAATGGAATAAGATGTAAATTTTGTAAAAGATTTTGTCATGTGGTTTGCTTTGAAAGCAAAAAATGTCAGAATCTGACCGAAGGAAGCCTGATGTTAAAAACAGGTTTCTATTGTTTTTTTTGTATAAATTTTATGAGAAATGATTAAAATATAACACTTATAAAGTGTAAATAAATACAAAATTAAAAAAAATATAAACTTTGCTGATCTAGCGTAATCTGTAGACTTTGTACCTAATATGTAAATTTTTGATATGTGTGCTGAAAATATATTCTTAATAAATATACCTTGGCTACAATAAAAACCTAGACACAATGTCCAAATAATTAAGATATAATAATAAACCTTTCTTGAATTTTAGAAATACCTTGCCGCAAAAATTGTGTACCTATTATTAGAGTTACTGATGTAAATATTTGAAGTGTAAGTTTATGTTTAGTGCTTATTTTTCATCACCACTTATCATTTAGAATATTATCAATAGTTCACTAATAACTATCAATTATAATTATTTTGGTGTTTACTTTGAATTAAAACTGCATTTTACAATAGATTATGGATGTATTTAAAATCATACTTGAAAATAAAAGTGCGACAAGTTTTAATTTTGTTCAGTTATTATTTACTTTAATTGTATAAAATAAAACTGTTGTAAGTAGCTTCAATTTTGGGGAAATTAAATTCACTCTTATCTCTGCTTTGACCTACTCTAGTCTTAAAATTCTTAAATTTTTTTTTTAATAACCAAATTCATTTTTAAAAAAGGAAGAAGAAACAATGTTTTGTAAGAATAAAGAATTGTAAGTATTTATACTAAACTTAGGTCTAATCAAGTTACAGTCTTACTCTTAAAATTCAATGCTTTTAGATATCCTGGTTTCAAAATTACCAAAATATTTTCCTCAATCAATCATGACCTAAACATTTAATTTCTGATGAAAAATAACTGATGAGCTTACTTAAGACAATCTAAGCACGGTTGACTAATTTGACTTTCTTTTTCATCAGCTTTTAGCCAGAACAACACAAACATATTGATTGTAAATATAATGTTTTGCCCTACAAAAGGGTTCATGAATAATTTGAACAGTTTACTGTAACAATTTTTAATGACTAGAAAAAAAAAATACATTTTCCAAATTTATTCTGTACAAACACTTGGTCTTTACATTTTATAACCTCAATATGCACAAGTTAATTTATGCACTAACTTTTTTTTACTTCCTTTTATTATTTTCACAGGGTGATGAGTTATTATTTGAAAGTTTTCACATTACTCAGCGCTATCACTACTAAATTTTAACATTGGGTTACTATAATTTTTATTTTTTTTACTCTATAGTTCAAGTTTTTTTTATTTTCACTAAAATTCAGTTTTTTTTTATTCAATGCTCATTTTTATCAAAAAAATATATATTTTACTTAACGCTTTCATTATACTCATAATCATTATAATGTAAATAAATATTTTTCTCGCTCCTTCAAATATGTACCTACGCCAGCAGACGGCTGTTCAATTTGCCCCACGCCTTCACTCTTGCCAGCCGCCGCCGACCGCCGAGGAGAGCGGCGGCATTCAACATATATATATTTCGTTGGGGGGGCCCGTTGGCATCGCTGGCTGGGACTGAAAGAGAGAGCTTGCACAATTATTAATCTTATGGGTGTGGAAAAGAGATAAAAGTAGATTGAAATGTTTTGAAAGCTTTTGCTTAGATGAAAACTGAATTAATTATTTATTGAAAATATATGTCAATACTTTTGGCTTAAGTATAGTTGAATAAAAAAAAAAAAACTTTTTTTCAGTCTCATTAGTTCCAATTAAACTATTTTATAAATAATCTTTACAATATCATTTTGAAAGGTCTGAGCAAGTATTATACAAAAAAAAATCATTCCACTATTGTTAATTTTTTATAATAAATCATGAAATAATTGTTATATGTCCTTTAAAAACTATTTAAGTTCAGTTTTCTTACAGCTGATTAGTCATATCAGCGACTATTGCAGAATGATTATTATAAATGGATTATTTGATTTATTTGAAAAGCGAAGTTGGGAACTCTTTTATTAAACTAGTAGGTAACACAAATTTTCTTGTACTTCAATTTTGAAAGAGAAAAATTACTTGGAAACTAGATTAAAACTGATCATAAACATTTTCTTGATTTCCCAAAAAAATTGCGTCAGACTTAATTCTCAATATTTTTGCATTAAAAAATCTTTAAAATCACTATATTATACAAACATCTGGTTTTTGTATCCTTTACAGGTATCCGCATAAAACAGTCATTGCTTCAACTTAAATAGTATATTATTCACCGAGGGACTAAAGTGTGCCGGGGAGGCCCGCTGCGGTTGCAATTAGCAATTAGCGGGCCTCCCCGGCACATTATTAGTTCCGAGTGATATATACACTTTTTTAATCTCGTATCGCAAGATTTAACTTGATTTCCTCCGATCAAAGCCAAAAAAACGGCGAGGTTGCTCCCTGCGCATAGCGACCAGCGCGCATCTCACAGCAGATCAGTGTGCGAGACAGCTGATCTGCTATGCGCGCTGGTCGATTGCGCAGGGAGCCCCCGCCGTTCTTTTGGCTCTCATCGGAGGGACTCAAGTTATTACTTGCGATGCACGAGGTTAAAAATTAATATCCTTGCAAAGCACTGAAGCATCAAATTGGTTTTTTCCCCTTCAAAGTTCGATCGGGCTGCAAAACTCGACTTTTCGGTCATTCCCATCGCGAAATACCCAAAAATTGAAGTCTCAGGAGCCGAAGGAATTTAAAACGGTCCCTCTTAAAACTTCACTCTCGCGTCCGGGCGCACGCGAGATCTTCAAGCCCTTTGACGGGCTGTCGGGCGATTACCCGTCCGGGCTAATTATTAGTACCGAGTAAAATGCAAATGCGACATTTTCGCCGGATGATCTCCTCCTCGTGCACTCGGGCGGGGACGAGGAGGCTGCTCCATAAACGCTAATCTGATCGACCCGGTCGGGTAACAGCGTCTACGTCGCGTCGCGTCGCTCGTTGACGTGCGCGTATTATCCGAAGAAGGAGGAAGGGAAGTAGGCGCAGTGTAATACGGGCGATAACGCGAAATTGATGGTAAATAACGACATTGTCTACCTTCCCTGGCATACGCCTGCGACTATGAGGGCCTGGATTTTACGACTTTACGCAGATAAACGTTGTAAGGGCTTACGGCGCCTTTTTATTTCAAACTTAGTTTGGTCTGTTAAACGTTGATAAAGTTGGATTGACTTGGTAAGTGGCTGGATCGATTCAATTTCCTTGGATCCCGCTGAAAGCACTAAATTTTTAAAACATGCGTAACTTTTCAATTTACGAGAAATGACTGAGTATAAATTGCAAGTTTTTTTGAAAGGCAAACAGATTCTTATAATTTTTTATTTATCTTTACGAGTTTTTAGTCACTCTGACTATGATGCCTATGCGTAGATAAACTGATGTTTAAATCATTTTTCAGCAAGTTTAGTAGTGATGGGGAATCGAACCCACTGAATCCGCACCTATAATACCCGTCAGGTATTTCGATGCTATGACCAGTACTTATAGATGTAGAGTACTTAATTAGTATACTTCCTTCGACATTGGTCTGACGTCATCAATTAGGATCGCACCTGGGTTATTTGAAGACACCAAGTTCAAAATTTTTCAGAGTGCACCACTTTCGAAACATATTTTTTGGTACCTGCTCAAAGTTTGTGTTTTATGCTCTTGTGCTAAAAATAAATTTTTTGAAACTGAATTTTGAGGTCTAAAATACAGTTTCTTTTTTTTTTTGTAAATAGGGCTGTTCGAGACCGAGACTGACGAGACTTTGGATGGTCTCGGTCTCGGTCTCGAAAAAATTTTCTGGTCTCGGTCTCGGTCTCGGTTTTAGTGTTGGTCTCAATAATTTGACAAATTTTTTAAAAATAATTGTCTTTTTTTTATAATGTCTACACAAATAAATAAAACATAGACTTTCTGTAAGATTAAATAAGAATTGTTTATTTACTAACTATTATTATTTTCATGATTTTGATCGGATAATTTCGAACACTTTATGACATAATTATTTTTTATCAAATCTATCCTCTAGATGTTTTAATTGAAAATATAAAAATTAAAATCAAAACCATGTCAAGGAGCATATTAAAGTCTCGGTTCGAGACCGAGACCGAGACCGAGAAAAGTCTCGAGTCTCGAACAGCCCTATTTGTAAATGATTTTGGCTTCTCATACTAACGGTTAAACTGTGAATTTATCATAGATTTATAATATTAAAAAGTTTGAATTTGAATTTTTCTCCGATTGACGCTTCATATCAATAGTGAATTGTAAAAATAATAAAATAAACTAAATTTGTAATTTACAAAACTAAAATATAAACCGAGAGATTTTTTTCAAAAAAAAAGTTAGCGACGATACCAGTTAACTCCAGATAAAAGACACTGACACTCGGGCCAAAGAAAGAAACGAAACGAAAAACCCCCCCGGTTTTATTTCTTACTCTCAAACGAGCGACAATGATAATGTAACTGAAAACCTCTCGCGCCAAACTCTTTTATTTTTCGGTATATCATTTCACACGAGACGTATTTCATTAATACGGCGCGCTGAGCCTCCTCCCGTAACATTAAGAACCCTCGGCTCGGGAAGCCTCGCAAAGGCTGCGTGTTTTAAGAATGTGTTCTCTCAACCGTTTTCACCAACCCCGGTGCGGGAATTATTATTTGCGAGGTGCGGTAACAGCCGCAAAAACCTCAGGCTGCACCCGCGACGTCCGACAGATATGCCTCTTCAGAAGGTACGATACTCCACGATAAATAAACTTTGTTTACCCTTCGTAAATTTCGCTTTTTCCTGGTGGTGTTTTATATTTTTAAATCGTCGAGCGAGATTTGTAAGACTGAAGATGTTTTGGAGCGATTGTAAGGGAACTCTAACAAAAAATATTTTTTTTCAGAATTTCCACCTTTATTGTTGTTTACGAGTGCATTACATTCGGCAAGTTTCACTATATTTTTATAATGAATTATTTATTCGTTGGTTTCTATCTCGCAAGTAGCAAAAAATTACAAAACTTTCGACTCATGCAAGTTATGCACGTGAAACTAAAATGTACTAAAAACACTATGTAATGTTAAGACACTAATTAAATTTATTAAATTTATTAATTGCAGTAAAGTTGTTGCTTTTTCCCGACCTGGTTCCGATTTTATGAATTGTCTAACTAAGAGTCAGTTATATTGAATAATCATTTTATATGATAAGACTACCTTTAATGCCTTTATAACAGATGAATTAAAATTATATTAAATATTGATTTTCAAACTCAATCAAATTAACGAGGGGCTATGCATTCCAGAATCACAAAAAGAATCAGACATAAAAATCAATATAATCAATAAAATATCGATTTCATTTCAAGCAAAAATCTTCAAAAAATTTTATTTTTAACAAAATATTAATTGAAATTGGATCCAAGACTCTAAACACTAAATTTTCAAATATAGAATCACGAAAGAATCAAAAAGAATCAAAAGAATCATCAGTGATTCTGGAGTGCATAGCCCCTCGCAAATTAATCCCAGAAATTGCATAAATTTTTTTAATCATTTTAAAATAATTCTCTTCAAATCAAATAGGCATGCAAAGAGTATTCATGGGATCCCTATTGTCTAACAATTTCAAAAAACTCGCTTAAATTTTTTATCTACTATTGTCTGGTATGAAAGTTTTTGGCGGCATTTTTTAAAACATTTAATGAAATAATTACTTTTGTTGAGTATTATTTTAAAAAACATATTTTAACTTGCTTTATTTAAAAACACAATAATAAAAAACATCGAAAAAACATCATTAGCCGGTACACTTTGCATCAGAATTTTCAAAACAAGTCCCCCACCAAAGTTCTCATCTCGGCCAACATAAAAATACAAAACATTCTAATTACGAACCGATGAAAATACATCATTAATCAACCGCTCGCAGCGTGAGTCAAGCTCATCCTGGCGTAAAAAAAAAATCCACGACTCACGTCGTAACGAAAAAAAAAAAAAAAAAAAAGAAGAAGAAAACTCGGAGTCAAAATTACTTAATTCAATGGGCGCTGCCCCCGCGGTTTTTTGCGAGAGAAAGCCAGGAATGCAAATTCTCCCGACGCCGGTGTGCAGCAGCGCTCTTTTTTTCCGTGGGTTCGCGTGCCGCCGCCGCCGCCGCACAGCCGATCATTAAAAGTTAACGATTTGAAGCTGCAGGAGAGCCGTACGGCGTACCTTTTTTTTACCCTTTGCTTCCTCGCGTGCTGCCCAGTTGTGGAAAAAAAATATTTTTGCCCAGAGCGAATTTCAGACGGGAGCGAGAGAAGAAGAAGCGGCCACGATATTTCGGAACTATTTCGAGAATGGGAAAAATTCAATTTGCGCGGGGTATGAGTACGAGCCCCGGGTACGGACCATTATTACTTTTTAAGAAGCGGAGTTGGTTTCTGGAGATACTCGGGAGTAAACTGTTCCTGATGATGTTGAGATACTTCATCGTTCATTTTAGTTTTTGATAAATGCTGCGTCTAGATTAGAGATTATTTCATTTTCGTCTGGAAGATTTTATGTGTAGAACAAAAAAATTTCACTAATTTGGATTGCACTTTTTGAAAAAAATAAATAAATAAATTGTTTCCTAATTTTTATAAGTGTAAACTATTATTGTACAAATTTTTATTAACTTTTATTATTTTTGTACTAAAAACTCACAAAAAAATATATAATAAGATTGATTTTTCGAGCAACTATAAAAGTAATCTTGAAAAACTATCTGAAAATTTATGTTTAAACCTTTTTACCCACCATTACAGTGTGCTATATAAATTTTCAAATAACTTTTTTATTACTATTCTGAAAAGCTGCAAAAAAATATAAATGAAGATTTATTTTTTAGATCTTTATCAAATCAACCATAAAAGTTATCATGAAAAATTATGTTTACTGACAATTTTGTATGTATTAGTATACCAAATAAATTTGTTCGATCAAAATTGAATAAAGTTTATACCAATTTTCCATAGACAAACTTTATCAAATTATACAGCCCTTAGCATATACTATTTTCAAAATTCATTACAAATTTTGCTGAAACAAAAAAAATGTTCAATCTAAAACTCACATTGTTTCGAAATTTATTCATCTTGCAAGTTTTAATTAATAATAAATTAATAACAGCTGCCATTACGGCTATTATTCTTAGATATCATCACACACGCTGCCGCACACTTGATTTGAGCGAAAGTATAGTAATAACAAGCTGAATATTGGATTTGAGGTTAATAAGGAACGCAAGATGCTAATTATATTTTCCCTTTTCCAGGCCCCCTCCCCGCGCCCCTGCAGAAACAGTAGCGGAACAGTTTGAATGTGTATCCAGGCCTGGGTTGAAAAGCTCACGTAACCAAGAGTCATCGTAACTCTTGCATGCAAAGTAGCTGACAAGAAAGCGAGATAAACCTGGAGATGAATTTTCTCATCCAACTAGCTCTCTTCACTCACGTGTTAGTTGTTTTTGTTTGTATATATTTTACCCACATTGATATCATTTCTGAGGTGAAACTACAAATTAAATTAATGCAGTTTTTTTCTGTTTTTAATTGTTCCAGTGGTTACAAACTAAAAATTTATAGAAAAACCTGTTACTCGAATAAATTTTGGGTTATATTTTAATTTAATTAATTTGTGTAAAAAAAAATTCAATGCGCATATAATATAAATTTTGTGTCTGATTGGTTTGTTTCAATTACAATTTTTATTACAATTAAAATTATAAACAATAGGTATAATTGATCTAGATTATTAATGTTTTTAAATTTTTTATAAAAACAGATTTTTAAAAAGTTAAAATCTTTGATTCTCCACTGCTCATTGTACATTATAAAATTATTGCTTAATTTTTTACTACTGATTATCAAAAGGATTTAAGTTAATTCAAAAGTTTGTTATTTCAATAGATTTTCAGATCTCAGAAGTGAAAAGTATGTACAAAAAATTTCTTTTTCCAGGGTAACTGTGGCATCTATTTACATTTTACAACAAGTAAATTCAATTAGAAAATCTGTTATTTTATAAAAATATTCCATGTTAGTTCCAATTGATTCTTCAGTTTAAAAATTTTATTCAAAAAAATTAAAATTTTTAAATCCAATTATATATAAAATGCTGTTATCGCCGTATAAAATAAAATATCTCGAGTGTAGAAAAAAAAAAGATGAATTTTATCCTGTAAATTGAAAAATTACAGCTGCATAAAACACTTTACTCGTACTTTAAAGCGGATCCTTGAACAAAAACTAAGCGCTCAATCCTCTTTGAAAGGAGGAGAAGAAGATATCATTAAAGATCGACCGTAGATTTTTTTCTCCCCTCCTTTCTCATCTTCTTGCAGCGGCGATAAAATGTGGGACGCGAAAAAATAAAAAGAAGAGAATAAACTCGGGATTGTCGAGAGTCAGCGCTGGCCTTCTTCCTCTGCACTCGCAGTATTATTGCCTTCGTATAATGTTTGCACAGAGTCTTAGCTTCGTTACAACGCCATTTATCTTTGCTCTTTTTTTTTTCCTCGCTGTGTTTGGATCCCAGTTTAGGTAGGTAAAATTGAGCAAAGATCAACTTTGAGCCCAAAAAATTGAATTGGCTCGGTTTAAAGCGACACCCCACTTGTAATTTTTTACACGGCTTCATGGTATTAAATTCCGTAAGGATTGCGGCACGAAGTGGGCGTTTGAATTTTAAAATTATTAAAAGTGCCAATCAAAAGTTTCAAAGTCACGATGATCTACTTCGATTTACGAAGCGTCAAAGTTCGAAAACTTTTATCCATATTCCGCGATATAAGTGGCGTACTCGGCCCGCACCCTACTTATTATTCACCGGTACCTACCATTTAGTTCCAAGTTCCATCCAAGTTTACAATGGATTCTCACACTACTTTGAGTATAAAATCGAGATTTTAAAAATTTATCATCTTAGCCTGCCTCCAATGCGATCGTAAAAAGTATTTTTTTCACAATTTTACTATGAATTTAGTTATTATGTCAAATGAAGCCTTCTTTTTACTGAGCAAGTTAAAGTTTTCTACCATTTTCAGATCAAAATTCAATGTGAAGATATATTTGGAATAATCAGATCAAAATTAACTTTTAATCGACAGCGTGAAAGAATATTTTTAATAATCAAGATAAAATTTGGAGTTCCTGTAACATTACATGTATTCTTTATTAAAATTTGTTTTACCAAGCCTTAGTAAAATAACAAGTTAAATAGGAAACAGTTATTTTTTAAATTTAATTAGAAAGAAAATATATTTTTAATAATAATATCAAAATTTGTCATTTTTTTACAACAGTTTTCTGCATTTTATTCAAATTCTGTTATTTTTAGTCTGTATTTTAATCTAATAATAACTGTTTGTAACAATCAGGTCAAAATTTTCTTGACATCGAAAATTTTCTCAGACCAATATATACATATTTTTTTTTTAAATTCCTACTATTTTTAGACCCAACAGTAAAACACCTTGAACTTTAGTAAAAAAAAACCCCGGCCTTTTAAAAAGAGAAAAAATTACCATCTTAATTTTGTCATGCATGAAATCAGCCCGTGTAAACCAGCTTATTATCTCAGCGATTGTGATCGCTTCCACGCAAGAAAGAAAAAAAAACGAGGGTCCCTTTATAGCGCAGGATCACCCGCGTCGTCGTCGTCGTCGTCCTCTCTTCACCTCTCGGATCTCGCTGGCTGTCGGGTCGCGTCCCGTCACGCTGAAGCCATATCGCGAGCACCGAGCGCAAATTATGCCGCGAGCGTGACTAGATCGTCGAGACTCGGCGCTCACCCGGAAGTTCGGTACACTTTTCATTCCTCCTTCTTTCTTTTTTTTTTTTTTTCTTTTACTTCTCTCGTGATTTATGATGTTCGGCTTGATCTTTTAAACAATTAGCGGGTGGGTGGGGATCTTTTTGAACTCGAAGCGTCGACGACTTCAAACAAAGTTGAAGTTGTTTATTAAGTACTGGTACACCAGCATTGTCTGAAAGCTTATCTGAAAAACATGTAACTTGTCCAGTTTAGTGGTAATAGTTTATATTTGAAATTTCTTAGATGATTTCGGTTGCTTCTAAGCTATTTTAAGGTTGCATAGCGAACCTTATTTTATAAATGGAAACGTACTTATATTTTTCTCGTTGCAGCCTTGAAACTCACCATAAACCACTAAGAAAAGTGTGCTCTTGTGTTTTGGTTTGAGTTTCCAAGTTTTAAACGCCAGCCAAGCCACAAGACAAACCTCGTCCTTTCGAAAGTAAAAACAGCTCGTCATTATAATTGCCCAAGCGAGGGAGAGAAGATTCGCATGATTTATCCTGGCGCGTCAAAGTCAGCTTTCGCCGTCGCGGCGTTACGCGAAAATTACCGAGAAACCTCGCGAAGAAGAGGATAAAATAAAATAATGACGACGATCGGGCCGGTGCAAAGAAGGGGAGTAGTCACGATCCCGGGGTAAAACAATGACAAGCCAGCACGTGCAAACACGATCCCAGGGATAATTGCCTTCACCGCGTCCCGGCGTCGTCGCTCGGCTGGTAATAACGGAGCGCCAGCGGAAAGTTGACCACCGTTGCACCGCTGCGCTCCGCGCTACGTTGGGATCGTTTTGCATGGAAATCCGCATTGTAATCCGCCGAGTTTTGGCCCCGCCGCGCGAATGTTAATCCGACGGGATTCGCTCACTTCATCTGCATCCCGAACTCAGCCCGAGAAAATTACCACCGACACGTGCTGCCGTTTTCTCTCATTGGAGGCTTGATTACCCCCCTTGATTTGTTTATTTTTCCCTAACGCGATTAACCGTGTGTGCTCTACTTGAGAACGAGCTTGAGAATACAAAAGTTCAACTGTAGTTTATTGTTTCGGTACTTACGATAATAATTATATATATTTATTTTATTGAGTGAAAAATTTTATGCGTACCCTGAAAATTGATGGTATCCGAACTTGCAAGTCGTACCTTTCAGTACCATTTTAATAAAAAACAAACTTTCTATGATATCTCGTTAATGTGTTGAAAAAAAAGAATGAATATATATACTTACATGAGGATCCGAGTCGGATCCGAAAAGTCGATAGGATGATTCTGTCAAACTGTAAATTTTTATGTGATTTCTATTGTTTACTATAAATAATAAAGTGAAAAAATTTTTTATGATTAAAAAAATTAAATAAATACAAAACAACAATTAATCATCTCCGAGGATCCGAAAAGTCTATAGGATATTTTTGTCAAACTGTATGTACATTTTTATGGGGTTCCTATTGTTTACTTTAAGATGATTAACAAAATTAAATAAATACAAAAAACAATTAATGATCTCCGAGGATCCGAAAAATCTGTAGGATATTTCTGTCAAACTGTACGTAAAATCTTTATGGGGTTCCTATTGTTTACTTTAAGAAATAAAGCAAAAAACTTTAATGATGCAATAAATTAAATAGGTACATTTAATGATTTCCCAAGATCCGACTCAGATTCCATAAGTTTAAAGTCTTAAGATTCTATATCAGAAAAAAGAAAAAAATTAGAATGCAATATCATTTGAAATTTCAAAAGAATGTGATCGCAATGTGTAAGATCGGAAAAAAGGGGGGGGGGGGACACGGGCGATGATCGCAGTTACTCGATCGATTTAAGGGCGATGGCGGCACATGCAGTCACGCCCCGTTTTCGCGTAATATCCCGGGAACAATGCGGGAGGTAAAACGCGCCGGATAACGGGTCCGAAACAATCGCCGCTGCATCGGCTCGTATCGCATTATAAGTATTATGGTTGGTACCACCGAGCGATGCCCCGTTTTAGCCCCGTGTCGTTATATGCCGGGGCAGGGATGAAAATTCCCGGCCGATAAGACTCGCCTGGGGATCGTTTAAATTCGCATAGTTGTCTTCTGGAGCTCGGGATTAAAATCACTGGCGCGCTTGGAACTTCAAATTGTCTACACCTATTTTATAGAAAAAAAATTAAGTTCAAAATTTTGATAAATCTGATTAATTGGATTGATTAAGATTAATCAAATAGATTTAAGGTATAGAAATTTTTTTTATGAGCTAACAATATTCGGAATCTTATTCTTTTAATTCGATTTCAGTATCAGTTCAAAAATCTGCTGAAACACTATTTTTGGCTGTATGATCAATTGGATGGTACTTGAGATAAACCAGTTCCACGTTTAAAAAAATTTTTTTTTATAGTTTTAAACTCAAACAAGATTATTTAATTTAAAAATTATTGTTAAATGATTATTGATTAATATTGATTTTTAATACACTTATTTTTTACAGAGCACAATGTATTCTTCGATAACTGTGCTTTTCAACTAATTTTTTTGGCAAGTGAGCTACCATTTTCTATTTTTTTTTTTTTTTTACAGTTAAAGGTATGCATGAAAATAAATTCTGTATTTGTAAATAAGATACTTTATGTACAAATAAATTTTTTCGACAAATAAACAATAGAAAATATTCTCACAACTATTTTAAATTTGAAACATGAATACAGTAGCTTATACATAAAAAATAACACTCATGCTTTGTAGAGCGATTTTACAAACCATTCAAGTGATTTGATTTTACGAAGTGCGATAAAAGCTCATCTATAAATACACTCGTGCCACTATTATCTATTTTACGTTAATTGACTTTAACTTGATCTAATTGGCTATCGAATTTGTTCAAGCACAGTATTTTTTATGGGTGTAAAGCGTATTATATATACACACATAAATTCGAGTCTATCATTCAGCCTATAGTTTTGAATTATGAAAATATTAGTTGCAAGAGTTTCTCTTAAACTAACTACCTAGATTCGGTATTGGCTGTAAAATTTATAATCAAAATAAAGATTAAATCAATCGAGCTCGATAAGTTTGCAAAGAAGATAAAACCAATTTAGTAATTATTAACTAAATTGAAGAAGCAAAGTGAGTTTTTGGTTCGTAGATACATCAAAAAATAAATTTTAAATCTGAAAAAACCTGTTTTTCATAAGCCAGCTACTAGACATTTCTGTTTTGACTGACAATACTGAAAAATTTTTTTAGTTCATAGTTTAAATGATATTTAAACTAATTGATATTGGGACCTGCTGGATTGGAATTCACGAGAGAAATAGTTGGTGGAAAACTATTAGCACAAAATGCTTTAACAAATCATAACATTATCATCAATAGTAAAGATGGGTTTAAAACTATACAGTTAGGAATCCAGTACTTTTCAATGATCGTTGACGAAAAAATTTAGCTAACGAAGCGTGAACAGTAAAAACTGTTATGAAATACCTAGCCCACTCATTTATAAAAAAAACAATTTAGCTTAAATGATTTTTTTATCACTGTACACATGTCATTTTAACTCATTTTCCATCTAATAATATACATAATCATTTTAAAAATATTATTATTTAGTTAATGGTCAATCTGCACAGTCCAAATTTAATAAACTTCTGATCTACAGTTAATTCTTTGACTTTTTCTCTCAAGAATCAATTTAAAAATTTTAGATTATTGATTTAAGGATGTTTGGTACTTACAAAAAAATGCAGCCATTTTGTCAATTTTAATTGAATCTTCTAATAATTTATATTAAAATAAACGTTGGATTTTTCTCCGTTTTGGTTTTTCAAAAATTGAAATAGTTGTTTAAATAATTGAACACGTAATCTTATGAAAATTAAGCATTTTTTTTATTTAACAAAAAAAAATTTTAAATTCAATATTTTAAAAAATATTAAAATTTTCTTTGAAGTGTCACCGAAACTACCTCACAGTTTTTTCAACGATCTCTGAATTTTTGAGAGAGTAACAAGTGATAAAGAAAAAAAAATGCTTGATTTTTTTTTAGACCACCTCTTCAATTGTTTAAACAAATTATTAGATTTTGCTAAAAACTAAGACAGACAAAAATAGGGAAAAACTCCAACGATTATTTTAATATAAATTATTAGAAGATTGATTAAAATTGACAGAATGGCTGCATTTTTTCGTAAGTACCAAACATCCTTAATTGATTTTTGCAGTTGTTAGTTTAAGAACTTGAAATTTTTTTGTAATGTTTAGAAATGTATTAGTTAGAGAATTTGAAAACTTTTAGTGGTCTTAGATGAAAAAAATGAGGCTAAATTTAGCTAATTTTAGTTATGAATAAAAAAATATATAATCTATAAATTTACAATCTTGTCTAATCCAAATGAACAAATGGTTTTAAAAATATAATCGACAATCTAATCCAAATTATCTACACAGAGGTCTGATCGCTCAATATCTAAACTACGCTACTCGCCTAATCCAACGGTTTTGGAATCGGTTCCTACTCTGACACTTGTTCAACTTTGATCTCCTATATACACACTCAGAGAAAGGTTTGATTGGGTCAACAATATATTGTAACATCTAAGATGCTATAGTTGATATAGAGACAATCAGGCATATTGTAGCCGTTACAATATCATAGTAGCGCTGACTAAATGCGTATTAAGGAGGCTCGGCAGGTTTTTCAAAATCCAAAAGTAAGAACCCAAAAAATTCCTGTAGATTCCTTGAAGTAAGACAAACAACTTTCTTATCTAACACAACAATGGTTGTCGGACTCGTTTTCGAGAAAAAAATCAGTTTAGAATTTTTTTTTAACATGGGCTCTTATGGAAAAAAACATTTAAAAATTTGGCAAATCATCAAAATCTACAAGTTTACTACGAGTCAGGTGTCATTTTAAAGATAAAAATTTAAAGATTATTTTAAAATTATAAAAATTTAAGATTATCAGACTATTTTACAAGAAAAATAGAAAATTGCGGTACATAACCTTCAAAACATGCAATTTTTCAACGTTTTTAAAAAATTTTTATCTTAAATTTTGTTTTAATATGTTTAAAAATGATAAATAATCACTTACTAACAAAAATAAATAAAAAAAATACTTTTTTTCTTATTTTCAATTTCATGCACCCGCAAGGGCCCCCGCTAGGTACGACCCCTACGCTGTCAAGCCTCCTTAAGGGTTAACATGTTTCTAGTTGCACTGGTATAGCACAACTTAATTTTAAAAAATTTCGTTCTTGTGATTTTGGCATAATTAATGTATTTGTTGTTGTTGTTGTTGTATTCCTGGCAACCTCGCTTGTGGGTAAAGACCCATTACAAGGGGGGTGTCAACCACATATGTGTGAGGGACCCACGCCACCTACTCTAAGTTGTTTTATACAGTTTTCTCTGTTTTGCCTTTCTCATGCTTTTTAACGTGGTTTCTGCCCAATTCTCGTTTTTGTGTCCCTACTCTAATAACCCCCTTAATAAACCCCGATTGAACGAATCTCTCGAGCGATGCTTGCATTTTGGTTTTCGGGGACTCAGTCGACCCTACTAGCCGCAAGCGCATCGGGATACTCAAGCTCAACCCGGTTAAGTAGTCAGCCTTACACACTTTTTCCGGTCGGGCATCGGTCGACTTTATTCCTCCGATTCGGACTCGCGGCTGGTCAATGTTTTCGGAGAGAATTTAGTCGGCCATTAGGATGTCCGAGTTGGAACAAGTGATGTAGGGCATCCTTACCTCACCTAAGCTACAGTGGACTTAATCCCGACAATTTTAACGCGTGAAAAAACACTCGAAAAAATCGCCGAGACCCGGGCTCGAACCCACGACCCCAAGATTGGAAGGCGCGCACTCTAGCTCGGAGCCACTGCGGCTCTTAATTAATGTATTTAATGAATAGTTTTAATCTTAAAAAATATACAAATAATTATAAAAATCACAATATTTAAGAAATAATGACTTGAATTAAGATTTTAAAAAATAGCTAGGTTGGGTTATATTTTTGAATATTTGCTTTGCTAGTCGCGACGATATGTATTATTATCCTTACCATACGTATTGTAACTGCTACAATATTTAGACTATTGAGGGAACAAAGATCATTTAATTGATCCAATATTCCAATAAAATCTTTCTCTGAGTGCACCTATTTTTGTTGATATTATTTATTATATAATAATATAAAATGGCAATAATGGCCGTTGATTTAAAAAAAATCATATCAAAATTAAGTTTATAAAAAATATTTGATAAAAAAGTTTTTTTTTAAGGTACAAACGTCTTAGTTGCTATTGAAGACTTTTTTTTATTAAATAGCTATAATTTTGTTACTTAAATGTTTTTTACTCAAAATTAATCAAAATTGATCATATTTAATTGGTTTATTAAGTTTATTTTTGTTTTAAGGCATTTTTAAAACAAAATTTAATCATTAAATGACATTCTGATGCATTGTGAATCTTTTTACGTGATACTTAGATATTTTTACCATGTTCCAATTGAACCATGATGTACATACCTTCGTATTTTATTTCAATTGGTTCGGTTAAAAATAATATTCAGAAAAAGAATGAAACCAGTAAAGATCGAGTACGTGGCCCATCAAAAACTGTGTAAAATCAAAACAAGATATTAAATATAATTCCGCAGCATCCTCGAATGATTAGAGCCGAGGCATCATATTCTAAACGAATAAATCTCCTCTCTGAACTATACCTGGCCTAATGACCTACCTTATTCACTCACAGTCCAGTCCCTCTTTTTCTCATTACTGATACTTCCCCCTCCTTAAAATATTCGTCACTCTGCCGTTTGCCCTTAACACAATAATTTGCGCATCGTGCGGCACCAGTTGGCCATCAGATTTAGTAGAGCGGACGAGCTAGAAAAATATCTCCTAGTCATCATATGTAAAGTACGGTTAATCAGTGGCTTTTTTGTTGTTTTATGAGTTTTTTTAATATTTAAGTGATCGATAATTACGAAGTCTGTGTAATTTGTTAACATGACTGATAAGTTTGTTTACTGACTAGTCTTTTTAAAGAAACTAAGTACCTGAGTAAGTAAAAAATGAGTGAAGTCAATTCTATTAACTTGTATTTTTTGGTTATTTATTTATTGTTTTGGTTTTTTTTGACCAGTAAAGCTAGACAAAGACAAAGACAAAGTTTGGACCGAGGTTTAGACATTAGAGTCGAATTTGTTGACCAGAGACTGTCAGAAGTCTGAGGTATCGAGGTTCTAAAATACAATTTTTTGATTTATTTATCACTACTTTTATTAAATTTTTTAAAAGTATAAAAAGAAAAGACTTTGGTATTGCGTATTTAGGTCTAAATTGACCGTGTACTTGCTTAAAATTCCAGTTTTTGATCTCTAAATTTTATATTCAGTTCTTATTTCAATTCGGAGTTCTAGATTCTTATTTCAATTCAAGACTAATCTTTTATTTTTTTAATTTACTGAAATTATTGTTTGGTTACTCACTTAACTATTAAATTCACTTTTTTACAGCCAGCAATTTCCTTTCTGAAGAAAATAATAAATAATCCTTTAAAAGACTTCTAAGTAAAGTACTTTTGATAGTTTTCAAAATGAATACACCTACGTTATCACTTCTGGTTCTTTTTGGACTTGCATTTGTGGTAAGTATTACATAAAATTCGAATATTTGACACTCTGTATTATATGCAAGCTGTAAACCCAATATTTCTGGTAACAGTAACAACAATTTTTAAACAGTTACTGGCCAGTAGTGAGCTTTTGAAACTATAATATCTTTGAAAACTAAACATTTGTTTTTGATTTTTCATTTAGTATCCAACACATTCAATAGAAATACTTGGTTCGATACAGTGTAAGAGTTTCTCTTACACTTACACGCCTGACATCGGATGCCACAGGATGTATCAAATCAATAAAAATTGGCACGAAGCTCGAAAAATTTGCCAAGAGGATGAAGCTGATCTAACGATTATCAACACTGACAAAGAGGCAGAAGTGAGTGTTTTGTTTCAACTGTAAATGCGAAGTAAATTTATCAATAGCTAATCAATTAAATATTGCATTTTTTTTTATAGATTATCCTGAACATGATGAAAAATCATGAGTGGGCCAGTCTAAAAGACAACGTTATCTATGCGTGGGTTGGAGTCCAACATAAAAATGGTTCATGGACAACGATTAATGGAGAACACTTCGATGGTACTTATTACTATCAATGGCATGAGTATAATAACATAACCGTGAAGGGGTACAGTTATAACAAATGTCTGGTAATGGCTTTGGATAAACGCACTCGCACCCAAGGCCTGGAAATAAAAAATTGTGACGAAAAACTTTGTCAGTATCAGTACTCTTTCATTTGTGAAAAAAAGAGTTGGTTTTAGTTTTGATTCGTAATTTTAAGTCTAATTTATCGGTATTTTTGAAAAAAAATTTTATTTTTAATAACTATTTGTATGCACACGCGGTTGTATTACTCTACGATAACAATGTCAACCAACTATTGTACCAGTACAAAATAAAAAATTGTTTAAAAAACTTAAACTTAAATAGAGAAATTAATTTAAAAATTGCTCACTTTCTATTTTGACATCCTACTAAGGAGTCTACGAATAAGATTTAAAAAAAACCTCTTGCAAACTTGCTAAAATCTGATCCATCAAAAAGATCTTTAAAAATTAAAATTTCAAAGTTTTTTGGACTCTTGGTAATTTGAACCATTCCGATGGTGGGCAGGTCTCGAATTTATACTTTTCAAACTTTTTTTCTAAATTGTTTAAAAATGTTGAATTTCGGCCTGTAAATTGTTACTGCCATCTGCCCACTATCGGAACAGGTTAAGAGTTTAAAAATGTATATTAAAATTTCAGGAATTATAACAGATGTGTGTTTTGGGAGTCCAAGAATTAGATTTTGGCGATTTTGCAAACAGTCCTTCGTAATATTATTTTGTAATTACTATGTTTGTTGAAATTTAGATCTAAACCATTTTATTTATATTTTTATAACTTTAAAATAAAAAGCTTAAACTAGAGAAAAATCTTT
Organism: Encarsia formosa; assembly: GCA_038277355.1. NCBI lineage: Eukaryota > Metazoa > Arthropoda > Insecta > Hymenoptera > Aphelinidae > Encarsia > Encarsia formosa. Next base: position 20,239,559 of record CM076184.1, read on the forward strand.
TAAAAAACTTGGGTATTACTGAATAATAGCCCCTTCTTACTCTAGAAACATGTACTAAATTAAACTTAACTTTTACAAGAAACATAAGCCAAAACATAAGTTCTTGTTAGATTCATGGATAAAAAATTTGAAAAACAACTAGAAGAAATAAATAGTAAAAATAAAAGATGCCCAAACAGAGTTACCAAGCAATAAAATTAAAGTTAGGAAATAAATTTATTCGGCCACACCCCCAGTTTCATATTCTCGCTAAAATTACGATCTGGATGTACCAGCTGTCTCCGCTCTTCCTACACGGAGAGAAGGTTTCATAAAAAAAATCGCGCAATGCATCCAAAAACCCGTGCACGGCACCTAAATTCACATACCTGAACCTAAAATCAGAAGGTGTATATTAGCATCTTGATTTTAATGCTACGAACATAAAAAAAGGTGGCGCTGCACTTAAAAAATCTGCATGTTCAATTTTTTTGTCAAGGCCTTAAGAGTCAACATGCAGAAGAACAAAACATGAATGTGCATTATCGGAATGAGATTTTCTATTTACCTTAATTATTATAAATTCTTATTAGAAATTATTTTATGTATGTAAGTGTCAGTGCGGTGTAAACATGGAGTTTATAAAAAGCATATTAGAATCTTGGGGCTTAAAGAATTTAGTTAATGTTTTTAAGTGTAAGTTAACAAAATCACTTAAAAACTTTTAGGAGCACACAACCGCACGCACAGATAACCTATAAATATAAGGGACACAATAATAAACGCCTCAGGTCCTAGCAGATCAACAGAAAAAATTTGCACCTTGCACGATTTTTTCAATGCACGGCATGCAAACAGTACGACATAAAATCGGTCCAACTTTTGACTGCAGAGGAATGCTTTGACTAGTGCACGCATGCGTTCTGAGCGTTCATTAACATGTTATTTGTAGTGCAATAAATGTGCGCGATTTTTTTTATGAAACCTTCTCTCCGTGTACCCACTTTTGTTCTAATGAACGTTTAAGGATTCTCTTAGAAGTTTAATGTTATACCAAACGATTCGTGAACTTGTTTACTTTCATGCGCATTTTGCAGAATCTTTTAAGAGATGTCATCCAACATGCGTGCGTTTGTGGAAGAACAGCTAAGTTTTTAAGAAGAAGCGCTCATTCGTATGCGCAGTGTAGAAAAAGTGTACTAATATTAAGAGAAACATCACCAACTTGAAGAATATTACATTACAACATTATACAGAGTGTTATCAGTAACATTTATTGCTTCAAAAAATTTGCTACTATAAAAAAATGTCACAAACAATTTGAGTGTCTTAAAAAAAAAAACCAACTGTTGCAGTAAATGAAATATGTAAAGAATTATGATCTTTCAATCGAATGACAAATGCGTGTAACAAAATGTAAATCTATGGCTTACAGGATAAATTAGATAAGTCCATTTTTGTAAAAATTGAACATTTTAAAGTTTAAATAAACTTTCTGACGAGTAAAGATGAATTAGATACCGAAAAAAACTCAAGTTTGTAATAAGATGAGATGTGAAGATGTGACCTAGATAAGTTTTTACAGTTAATTTTACATTTTTGTTAAAATTATGATGAAATTTTTACTTTTTCAAAAAGGAGTAATCTAGTTTTTCTTGTTAGCCACAGAAATAATTCTCAAATTGGATTAAAGTTTTAAAAAAACAGTTTTGATACTACATTGATTAATTTTAATAAAGAAATGGGATGGGGGGCACTTGGTCACTGGACCGGGGGGTCATTAGGGGGAGATGGTACGAATTCTAATTCGATGGGGGCACTCGGTATTTTCTCATTTATGCCAAGCCAGCTCTTAGTTAGTTTTCTGATGACAGCTCACATGCACGCAATAGCTGTCGCTTATTTTTGGACTTATTCTGTTTCTTCAGTTACATGAATTTTGAAGTGTTGATAATTTTCAAGACTTGGATTAAAAAAGGTTCGTAAAATTTTTAATTTCATGTTATTGATTTTTTTTAAATACTTTTTATTTGTGGACTCAACAAAATTTTGAAGTAATTTTTAGTTTATTTCCTCTGAGTAATATTTTCAAAACTAATTTGCTAACTTTTTTAATTAATTATTGTTAGATAGTTTTTTTTCGGTGGTTCGAACTATTTTTCTTCAAAATAAACTATATATTTTTAACAATTTTTTACTTCATGTTTTAAATTTTATTTTGTATTATATTGTTTCACAAAATTGTTATTTGTTACTAGGAAAATACTTTCTAAAAAAAAAATAAAAAGAAATTCTGAAATTTCTCTATATTAATCAAAGTGCAGTACATCTTTGAAGAAAAACACCTTTTGATAAATTTTTTCAAAATGTCTTCAACGTACTTCACTGCACTTGTTTTCGGATTGATTTTTGTAGTAAGTAAAGTGCCACAACAATTTTAATTAGAAGGTTCATTTATTCTGACGGATATTTTTTAATTATTTAAACAGTGTCCATCCCAATCATTGGAGTTTTGGAATTGGCTGATGTGTGAGAAAGCAGGACTAACAACTTATCAATACGTAACAAAGCTTGGATGTTTTAAAATTTACGAAACCAATACAAACATGCGCGAAGCACAGGACATATGTTTTGCCGACGATGCTCATCTGGCGATGATTAGTTCCAATATGGAGGCAAACGTAAATTATTTCAATTTTTTAATTTTCATATTTTAAAATAAAACTTGATTATTATTATTTTTTTTTTTAGTTTATACTTAGAGAAATGGTACGACGGAACTACACATCCGCCAGCTTGTGGATCGGTAGCATGAGCTACAATTACGGTGCGTGGTCAGTCGGCACAACACAGCACTTCGAGTGGCCGTTTCATCATACAGCATCAAATGAAAATCAATGCTTGTCGCTGACTTTTGATATCACGAAGAAAGGATTTTACACGAAAAAATGTTCACAGCCACTTCCGTTTGTTTGCGAAAAGAATTATCCTTTCAATCATTGATCAAATTGTAATTCATTTTATTTATATAAAAATTAATCCTTGAATAGTTTTATTGAATCATGACCTAATAAATAATTATTTTTTGTTATAATGTGCTTGGATGTAAAAAGGTTTTCGATTTGAATGAAAATAATTTTTTTTATATTGTCTGAATTCTTTCATTTTTAATTTTTTTTTTCTTTTACAATTTATCATATTTTTTAAATTTTTAATCGATGTATTAATTAAAAAAAAAAAAATTCCATTTATTCTCAGCCAACTAGGGAAATTAAAAAAATCATCCTTTGGATCATAACCCTGTAAGAAATGTGAATTAGGTTATCCATTTAATGACCATTAAATGGCTAGTTAATAGAAAAATATTTGATTGAGTCTATGAAATTGATAATAAATGGTTATTAAATGGATAACCTAATTCACATTTCTTACAGGAAAACAGTATTTTTTATTATTTTTAAAAAGTGAATTATTATAAAATTCTCACCAAACTGATCCAGATCCAAATATTTAATTCCAACCCAGCAACAAGCAGTCAACAACATTCCGCAGGTGCTGAAAAAAATGGGTCGACTTCCTGGTGCCATAAATATTTCCCGTTGGGTGGGATCTCAAATTATTGGCTGAAAAAGTACCGTCTGATATCGTAAAGGAGCAGGGGGAGGAAGAAAAAGTCACGGAAACGTAATTTTCGAGCCGATTGTATTCCCAACGCTGCTGCATCGGAGAGGAATTCGGATCGGGCGGAAGTTCGATTCGGTCGCGATGTTATACACGTGTTGCGCTCGCGGATCGATCGGTGCCTTTCTCCTCCGACTCCTGACTGATCTACTTCTGCCCCGGCATGGGATGAAATTTTCGCACGCCTACCAACTTACTCGAATTTAAATTAAGCTCATTTGCGATACTGTAATTGACACCGATGTAACATGTCGACCGGCTTTTTTACTAAGGACGCTGTTGACGTAAGCTTAAACGTACTTGGTGAATTATAGACAGAAAATGAAGGTTTTCTTTCTTTATTAACTTACGTTGGATTGTAAACAATTTATAATTATCTGTATCAATTGTACATCATATATTATAGAGCACTGAGACTATTAAATTATAAAAAAAATTTTTTTAAACAAGTTTAGTTAATAATTAATAGCGATTGACTAAATTAATTTAGGAAGAATTAATAATAACAAAATCCATGATGAAATTTTTTTTTTACTGTGAATTACTTAGCATTAAGACTGCTGTACAAAAATCAAGTTTAATATCTGCATCGCTTGGGATTTAAACCATCAATTTGACGAATTTGAATACGATAAAGTGTTAGCATGTCAAAATTTTTTAATATTATGTGATAATATTATGGACTATGAAGAACAATAATATCTGAAACATCTTAGAGTTGTTTTTAAAATTGGGTCTGTACATAAAAATTTAAAAAAAACAAGTCATGGTTACATTTGTACAAGTGCGTAAATATTTTTTCAACCCTTGGCCCCTTCGCCTTCGACAAAATACTATTGGTATGATCAAATTTTTAATGTTTTTAAATAAATCAACATCTGAGCCATTGGTAAAATCATCAAACTGAATTGGTTTTAATTTTTACTTCGTACTTAGAAACCCTTCAGAAAACAAGCTCATTCTAGTACGCAAAATCAACTTTCTCATCGCAACTCTCAAAATTTAGTTTAACTTAACATAAACAATAAAGTCTTTTCCAACTCCAATACCAAAATCAAACTTCAATATCCCAAAACTTCCCTGGGTCAGGCGCGAAGCTAAAGTTGATAAACGTCACGTTGGTGGAAGGGCGATCGAAAGACAAAAGACGTAGCTCGCTGCGAAAGCCAGCAAAGTTTCCGGGAATAGTCAAAAACTTTTGTAAAATATTCAGAGTCCCGGTTCACGTGTGGCCCGTCCGATCTTCGGTATTAAAGTTGTTCGGAAAAAGGTGGAGCAAGTGGAGGACTTTGCTCGGAGACGACGAGTTTCGCGTTAAAAGAGGAGGTTGGGCTCGTTATACATTCGTTTAAAACTAAATCACGCGTGTACCTTTTTGTTTGAGTACTCGCGCTCGAACTCCCCCCGTGAATAGGGAGTCTTCTTTTGAAAAATGATCGTTCTTAACTTTTACGAAAGGGTGGAGCTTTCGTTGAACTGTGTTTTAAATTCTCGCCAACTGCTTTTTTCAAAGTTTAGAAAATAAAAGTTCAATTTAGCCAAGGGAACTTGTTACAAACATTTGAGCTAAAATTTTATGGAGGTATTTTCAAATTGTCGGATTTACTGGCGTATTATGATTGGGATTTATTTTGGTTTGTAAGTGTTAATCCTATGTTTGATAAAAAATGATAATAAAAACAAACAATAAGTTAGATGGTTTTTTAGTTAGTTAAAATGTGTTTCTTACAAAAACTTGGAATAAAATATCGAACATCGCGGAAGTTAAATGGCACAGTAATCAAGTGCAAAACTTTCAATATTATTATTGCAGGTTCGATTCCCGTTACTAGACTATTTCTATACGTAATATTATAAAGAAACAGGAACGATAACTTCAATACCCGAAGTCGTGTTGATAAAAAAAGTTTTACAAAAACAATAACATTTTTTATCCTTTTTTTTACGTTATTAGACCATAACTTGCAAATTTTATTGGAATTATAATTATTTTAAATTAAATACTCGACGTTGCAAATTCTTAATGCAGTATAAATTTATCTCTTTTATATTTTTTTAAATAAAATATTATTTTACAATAATTATCTGATAAGACTATTCATAAGTTTTTTTATCAATAGAAGAAAATATGTATAATATAAATATAATCTCAAAATTTATTTGGATTATGAATATTTCTAACACCAATTGATAAATTATTCTGGCATATTTGAAGTCACAGATTATTATTATCATCACATTTTATATTAAACTACATTAGTTTGTATTATTCAGTATCTCTAAATCCGTAACTTATTTGCCCGACTGGAGACAAGTCCAAAGCATATTTTTTAGAGTTCATCTTTAAAAAATGTTTATCATAGCATGCAAGCAAACTAATATTTTGCAAAATGATCAACGATACTCGTGAAATAATTATAGCGAGAATTTGAAAAAAATTAATAAATTAAATAATCAGAATTACTTCTTTTAATTGTAGGCAAAGTTTTGTCAACCTTTTTACTATGGACTTGATTAAAAACATTTAAAAAAAACCTTACACTCACAAAAAACACGAATTCTAACTTTAATTAAAACATCCCAACCCGAAGAAAATTTTTTCGCCATGCATAACGTAAGCACTCAAGCACCCGAGGCGGAAAAAAATACTTCCCCGCTTAAAAAAAAGAAGAAAAAAAAAAATTCACGGAAAGAGATAAGAAGCCCGCATCGCGTTCTCACAAATCTCAGCCGAGTGTCCACCCATCGCCTAATCCTCGCATAATGCGTCCCCCGAATTCCCGAACGCGTAAATCCGCTTAAAAAATAAAAAATCCGGCAGATCATAACTCGAAAAATACCCGCGCACAAACTCCGGGTTATTAGAATGAACGAGGTCATGAAAATTAAGAAGCGTGCATCTTCTTCGCGGGAGTCGGACGCGATATCAGGTTTCCGCTCGTCCGTCTATATCGTGTTCCTTTTATTTTCCGCGACACACAATCGCGATGGGATTTTAATTTTTGCGGTCGAGGCTTTTGTGTTTTTACCAACTGGCGCCGGTGCTCGTTACAACTGTTTTGCGTTTCCAAGATTTTCATCTGCGTTTTGACGTGGTGGCTTTAGTTTGTGCAAGGTGAGTCATCGTCGGATTCTGCAACGTCCATTTGATAGGAATTTTCTTCTCTTGGAACTTACTCTTCATCTTCAGAATCTTCGTCTTCACTTGCAGAACATCTAAACCTCCAGTGTTTCCTAGTGGCTCATCTGGAACATCTTCAGAATCACTGCAGTCATCGAAAGATTGAATTTCCGCGTTACTACGCAACCATCAATTTAAAACAGTTCGACAGAATTTCTAGGATTAATTTTTCTTTAGTTTTTACATTATAATTTTTCATTCAAATTATTCAAATTATTTCGAAACGTTTGGAAAATGAACCTGGTACTAAAGAGTCTTACCTCTTAGACTGTTGGCTATTTAACAAACAATGCTGGAGAAACTATACAATAAATTTTTATTAAAATGAAGAATTCATCACTCTAGAAATTGAAAGTTTCTCACTCTTATTCTTTAAAAAAAAAATTAAAGAAACAACTAAAACCTCTCAATTATTATATTTTGTTTTTTTATTCAAAATTACTTTTTTCAAGAAGTAGTGAACAATTAATTTTACCTATAGAAATTAAATTGAAAGGTAAATAAATAAACAATTTTTGACTTATTATTTTTACAATTCAAACCAAGCAAAAAGAATAAATATTATCTATAATAATTAGCATAATAAAAAATGCACAAAAAATTTTGTTTGTAATTTCTAAACATACAGAAGGAGATGTTTCATTTACTTCATAATCTATCAAAGATATAAAATTGATCAAGAATAAATAGACGTAAGTAGTTTCGAACAGTAGTCTCTGAAATCAAATCAAACATCCGATAAGATAATAAATACGAGATACCAGATATTTTAAAAAACCACGCAACTTTCTTTACTTCTACTTCGTTCAAATTCGTCAAAGTCAAAAATATTCCACTGGTAAACAAGGGATAGAAAATTGAGTTGTACGTACAGTCAAACTCAAGAAGCTGGATGCAGCCCGGTGTCATTATACTTCCGGGTCCGGGAACACAATGACTGTTTACGAGTCACTCGATGAGTTTCCCGGAACCTCGGGTGTCTCTCTCTCTAGCCTAAAGAAAAGCCTTCCCTGCGGCACCTTACACACCCATCATCTCGCTGCACCTGGCCGAGACTACACCCGAACCGACGAGGAATGCGAATAGACGAGGCGGGAGAGAGAGTAGAGATATAGGTGGTATTTTTCAAAAGCTACGGCACAATGCTGCCCCCGAGTTAGAGTGGAATGCACCCAAGATTCGGGTTTTTTGGTCCAACCCCCCAAGATTTATGATCATGTGGGAGGAGGATCCCCTTTTTTTTCGGAGGTATTTATACCCGAATAAAACAGATGGCGCTCGAAAATGGAATTTTATAATTGTTATACAATCGTTCTAATAGAGAGTTCGATCTTGAATTATGGACATGGTAGTTGGACGGATCTGCATTTGAAAGTTGATGTAAGTCGACTGGGCTTAGTTCAAACATTTTTTGAACAATATTTTTATTGTAAATTTGTGAGAATCAAAGTTCATAAAGCTACGTTTGATCGTTATTCAAAAAGTTAAGACATTGGCAATAAAATAACACAAAATTGGTAATCATTTTACTTACCTGTATGCAATTCAATTACTCCAACCATTCATGTATATTCATTACGTCATTTTGATTATGTCTAGAGGTAGTTTAATAAAAGTACTACGTTGACCATTAAATAGGTCAAACATAGATTTTTTTCAGAATCCATTATATTAAAGATGCTGTTTAGTTGCTGTAAAAAAAATGTTGAAAAATATTGCAGAGATTTTAAAACGTACAAAAATAGTCGTCCGAATTCTGGCAAAGCGATGGGACGGCTTTGTTTTAAGCTTCCCGAAAGCTCTCGGCCGACTAAGACGTGATTAACCTATAATAAGGAAAGGGCAGCAAAAGGTCAAGGCTCGTTCGTCCGTGGCTGGATGAGCCCACTATACCTTGAACTAGTACAAGCTGATGGCGCGACTGCCAAAATCGATTTCCGAATAATTTCGAGAACGACTGTTGAAATATTTTGAAATTCACACTACCAGAATCAACGTTCTGGACCCGAATAAAATCGTACGTATAATTTCTTACATTTAGAGTTGGAAATAGGAAAATCAAATGTAAAAAATGATTTTTTTATCATACGATACTGTAATTATTAGAAAATAATGTGATTATTTTTCTTTTTTGTCGTTGTTTGCTATCAGCTAGAAATTATTCGAGTATATATTAGAAATTCTTCAAATTTTTTTAAACAGTAGACAAAAAACTTCTTTTTCAGTAACTGCTTATTTTGAAAAAATCAAAGTGTAACTTTCATTTTCAACCTTTTCGTCATAATCAGTCAAAAATAAAATTCCTGTCAGTAACGTTAAAATTTTTTAAGCCTCTAAGATCGGCATCGGAAAAACAATGGAAACACACGGGTGTAATTAAACTCTGTTATTATCCCATTACGTAATGAAACGATGAGAAAATGAAGTAATTCAGATAAGAGTCGATGACCCGCTGGCTTTTTTTTTTTCCTCGCACGTTCACCTGAAGATACACGCACCGTGGAAAAAAAAGAGGAAAAGAAAGAAATGTTATAATCACGGCTGTGTAAGTGTGTGGGAAAAGTTGTGTGATGTAACTTAAAATTGAGCTAAATTAGCGCTCTAATGGAAGAGAGCTATAATTTTTTTCGAGGTATACTCGTGACTACTTTGAAGAAAACTGTCTAATTATAGTTAATTTTTATACCTTGATGTGACTAAAAAAAAAAAAAAAAATTAAAAATAATTAAATTAATTGAAAAAAACCTGTCGAGTGAATAAGTGAAATTATTTTTTTGAATACTTTTGAACTAGTTATATTTTTAAGACAGATTATTTATAGTGAATCTGTTGGAATCTCGTAAGTACCTAATAATGAAATTTTTTCTTTGACAGTAATTTTTAAGTATAATGAAAAAATAATGTCAAAAGTATTTGAAATCACTGAAAATACCTCCAAGAACATGTATTTAAAAAAATGTTTTGTATAATTTCTACTAATAGTTCCATTCTTATAAGACTCGATTCAAGTTTCGTTGACCAAAAGTTATCAAGAAAAATAAATTCAGTCCAGCATGGGCCAAGATTGATCAAAGAAAATAATAAATTAACAAAACTAAATTAAACTCTAAACTCAAACTGAAGCTGGACGAAATCTTAAAGGTAAATTTCATGAAAATAAATTCCCAAACAGCGATACGAAGAAAATTCATATCGATCCGCGTGCATTACCATAACGAGGAAACCGGCCGGGAGTCGGCTACCAGGCGAGCATAATAAACCGGCAAGGCACGCGAAAAATCCTCTCGCCACTTACGCCCCGGCCCGGGGTGTATGGTTAGTGCAGTCTACTGCCTCGCTACACGCGATAATTATGCATCCACGGCTTATCATGCCTTCCCTTCCCCTCTTATATTGCCGAGAAACTTCGATTCTTTCGCCCCCGCGCGGCGAGACCGAGCGGCGCTCTCGGCTTATTGATTTGGGTGTGTTCGATCTGATTATATTCGGGGTAATTGTTTACACTCGGATGTAGAGCCGATTATCCGAGTCTATCTTACTAAATAAATGCAATATTTTTCATAATTTTTACTTTTTTTACAGCGCAGAGGATTTCAAAAATATGTTTTTCTCGCAACAGTGAAAACAACTATCAGAGAGATTAATCTTACCCACTTGGACAGTATTTTACTTTTTCTTAGATCGTAAACTTTACTTTCATTACCCTTACAATTATAGTTATTTAAATTGCGATAATGATGTTTTAAATGTAATAATTTAACGAACCCGCGCAATTATACGGCGTTTCACGCGCGAACATTTTCTTAATTATCTCATTCGCCCGAGCTCTGAAAACTTTCATTTTTTTTTCTCTCTCTTTCTCCCCGTCTCCTGAGCATTCGCACCTGACATTGAATAAATTAGCGAGTTACATGGCTCTTGAATGCACTCGTATTTAACACCTTTCTGCATTTGTAAATTGAATGCGCCCCCGTCCGCGAGAAGAAAACGCCGTGGCTCGTTTACTCCACCAAGAATAGAGAGTATGTCAAAGTCGTAAACAGACGCGGAAGTCGGGGGAGGCGGAAAGAACGAGAAAAAAAAAAAAAAAAGGTTTCAATGGGTGCCCCAACTCTCTTTCACCGTCGTAAAGAAAAAAATTATTCGAATGATGAAACGACCGGGCGATAATTTTCGTTTAACAACTCTATAAAACGAAAGCGCTTGGTACCCCCGTGGGGCATTGACCGGTAGGGCTTTTAAAAATTCAAATCTTTGGAGAACGCTGCGTTCCAAGAAACGCACCTTGTGGATTTCAAAAACCGTGTGCACCAAGACCACAACCGTTAGGATTTAAAAATTCAAAATTGAACGCGACAGTCACTAGCTCTATAATCATCAAATTTCAAAAACTAAAAATCGAACGGTACATTGTATAAGTGAAATTTGTGTGATGTTTTCCGTTCTTTTTAACCGATTATAAATTATAGATTATGAATTCTTTATCGAATGCTCGACCTATCTTAAAAACAGCGTGTATCGTTCTCCATAATCAATAAAATTAAAAAACTCAAAATCAAACACAACGCTTCTGATTCATAATTGTAATGAACGATCGTTATTCATAATCGATAGGATTCGAATAGGAGATTCGATCCCGAAAATTGAGAGTATTGTTCTCCAGAATCCCAAAATTTCAATTGGTCCGTCGCGTTCCAAGAACCACTTTGCAGATTCCAAAAACTACGTGTGCGGTTCGCTACACCCACAACCGTTAGGATTCAAAAATTCAAATTCAAGTTATCCATGTGCATTCGAGCGTTACATTCCGCGCATGGTTCTCCGGAGCAACCAATAGCGAAGGCCCGCAATTCGACCGCGACGTTCCAAATAGTTGACGGAATTAAAAAATTCAAAATCGTTTCGGCCGCGAGGTTCCCGCATCCCCGAAGCTCCTCCGCGAGGAGGTGCAAAATACCTACCTCCGGCAGCGAAAAACAGTGCACCGCGCCGCAATGGCGCCCAACAAGGACGGTCGTGTATAAGATCTCGCGAGAGAGAAAGAGAGCGAGCAGGCAAGCAGGGGGGGCATGCGAGCGTTCGCCAGGTGAGCGGTGGTCTCTCCTACTCCTCGCTCGTCAGGCGTACCAGCGCGGCGGGCAGCGTTCCCCCTCGAATTCTCGAACCGATTCGCCGTGGCCGCGGCGGCGCTGCTGCTCCGGCTTTAGTTCGAGCTAACCTGCCTCGCAGGCAACGTGCCGCAGGTTTACCCCGCGCGAACCTACGCGCTTGTGCAGGATAGTGTGGCGGACATCTTGTGGGTCCCCCCCGTCCTCCCCTCCCCTCCCCCCAGCGGTGTTTCAGGTGCATCCCGTGTGTTGTTTGTTTGTTGTTTATTCATTTGTGTTTCATAGTGCCTGGTGTACGTCGTCAATTGTTTGTTCGATCGTAAAGTGTGTGAGTGCAGCAGCGCGGGCGATGCTGCGCGCCTAGTGCCTGCCCTGACTGCCACCGCGGTAAATCTGGATTGCGAGAGGACGACGATTCAGCCGGTTCGTAAAAAAGGTGAGCACGACCGTTGCCAGCCTGACTGCGTGGGTGGGCACGGTTACTCTATTACCTATATTGTAAACAAACCACCGTCTTTTGCAACGTTAAACTTGACTCAAACCTGTAACAACCCCCGAAATCGATTCTTCGACAGCTGTCCGTCCGGTGAACGTCAGTGAGTCAGGTGTGAACAACTCGCGTGCATAAGAAAAAAAAAAATAAAGATAAGATAAAATAACGTTCAGATAGAGCGCTTATCTCGGAGTACCAAAAATACCCGAGGTCTAAAAATAATCCCCCAAAAATCCGTTGCATAAGAGAGGGGGAGAGACGATTCGGGTGCCGCGGGGCATTCTTCTGAGGTTTTTTCGCGCATTCTCGGGGGCCCCGGCCGGACAGCCAGCCAGCCAGGCCGGGGGCACCCGCAGGTAATGTGGAGCGAAATTTACGGTTATGCTGCGAATAGATAAATGACTGGGGCACGGTAGAGCCGATCACGGGGATAACCAGTTTTACGCATAGGTGTGGCGGCATTGACATCCATCCCGGGCGCGGACGAGTTGTTTTTTCGGGGGATCGGGCGCTGGTTGTTGTAGCCGCGGGTATTTTGTTTTGTCTGGGAGGTTGGCTGTGGGTGGAGTCTGGGATGGCTTTTTTTTTAGACTGGGTGCGGGATGATGATTTTTAAGATCGTTGGTGGAGATCGTCGACCGAACTGAATCACTGCTCTCTACGGAGCTCTTCTCGGTTTCATATTTTTTTTTTATCTAACTGTAAACAGTTACAAGAATTAAAATAAAAAGGCTTTGGAGAGTAGACGGTTGAGTTGCGATGAATGAATAACTTGGTCACTTGTTCAAGAGATTGCTAAAAATAAAATTTTCAGGTTTTTAAAATGAAAAATTACTTTGAAATAGCAGGAAAATTGCGAGCGATCAATTAGAATCATTTAAAAAATAACTCGACAACTTTTATTTGATTTTATTTTAACGAAAAAACTTTAAAAATTATAGCTCAACAGGTGGTAACGAGTGATTTATGAATACAGAATTGAAAGTAAAACTGCTCAATTCTACCAAAACAATTAATTAATTTTACATTCGCAATTTCCGGTGTTGTTACCAGAAAATAAAAATACTTCTTCGAGCTCGTCTTCGAGGTTCCTAAACAGTGCCAACTATTATTATTTTTGTAATTGAAGAATGTTGAAATTTCTTACTGCTTTATTTGTCTACAGATAAATAAAAAAACGTGTTTTTGATGTTCGATACCGGCAATAATCATCATGATTTCAAAAAGTTTCAAACGTAGGATTCTAAAATAACTTGCTAATCAATCTTCCTTGAGAAAACTTTTATTTTTCCAAATTACGTACACGTGATAAAAATGAATCATCAGAAGAATCTATACTTTATTAGTCAAAATCGACCATAAAAAACTCATTCATTTTTATGAACTCCCAAAAATGAAAAGCATTTATTAGCAATAAATTGATTTAAAAAGAAAGATTCATAGATTACAGAATTTTACAGCAGTTGGTAGAAAATAACCTTCAAACAAAATAAAACTAAATTAATCATTAATTTAAATTTATTACTATACAATAATTTTATAGTTACAGCCTTAGTAATTCACAAGGTAATTTTCATGGCTATTAAAAAAAAAAATTTAAGTTATCAAGATTCTAGAATAGTACGTACATTATTAAAATTATTCTTGTAATTATGTCATTAAAGAAAAAGAAGAATGTTCATTTTCTTATTATTATCTGGCAACTCGAATAGAGATAAAAAAAACGTGTTTTAGATGCTTACCGATAAAGACCACGAATTTAAGATCTTCTGAACGCTCTGTTTCAAAATAATTTTCAAATCAATCATCTTTCCTCGTGAAATCAAAAATTTTTTACTTCTCCGAAATCATCCACAATTAAAGCCCCGCAATAAAATTGAGTCATAAACAGGACCTCGTTTTTAAAAATCAAAATCGACCGCAGTACTCAAGAAACCCATTCGTTCTCATCAGTCTGCCCCGAAATTAAAAATAAAAGATCGGCAGGCCGGGCAGTAAGTGGACTGAAGCTCGCCGCGAGAGTTTGAGTCCATTAGACTTCATTACACAGATTTATATCTCATCGAGAAGGGCTTTTTTTTTTTAAGGCTGGCTATATCTAAATAACGTGACGCCCGAAGAAAGAAAGAAACGCGCAAGGTCGTAATACGTGATGTACGCACGTGCGTTTTTTTTTTCGGGTTACGCGAGTCTACAACTACGTTTTTCGACCTTGTAAACACACTTTCGGGCTTCTATATTTAACCCATTACGAATTCGGGCTTGAATTCTTAATCACGCGTCGAGTCGTTACACTCGGCTCTTGGGAATGTTGTAAAAAAAAAAAAAAAAAAAAAACAATAAAAGTGCGCGCTGATTTGATTTCTTCGAGACGCTTACACGCTTTTTATTCCTTTAATATTCAAAATTATTAGTCACCTATATGCATAAACATTTACGGACGGTATATTTGATTTTTAATGTAAATTTTAGAGGCAAATAACCTGGTAACAGTTATTAAATACGCGAATTAATCATTTTTATAATTTATGGTCGTTACCGGTAGTTATAAATTCATTTTTTAAACGGAGAGCGGATCTATTAATAGATTAAAATCGAAATCAATTGAAATTAATCAATTAATTGATTATTCCAGAATTAGTTGTTATTATATTAAACATTTATTTTTATTCAAATGAAATAATTTTGCACTATTTAATGTTTATTGTTATTATTATTATTATTATCAAATGGTAGGTTAAACTTAATTATTTTAAAACTATAGGTAGAAAAAGGCAATTTTTTAATTAATTTTTTTTAAAGGATTTTTGCAATACCATTGAGTAAAATACAAAAACTGTAAAAAATTAATCTTTTCGAAAATTTTTTCATAAAATATAATTTTAAACTACAATCACTGTTTACAACAGCTTGCAGAGTGAGATAAAATAATTTCAATAACTTTTCTCGAGTAACCCACTCCGACTTTTCAAGAGCACCCGCATAAAAAGAATAAAAAAAAAAAAAAAAAAAAAAAAAAAAAAAAAAAAAAAAGAATCGTTCGAGCTCTCGTGCTCCAATTGGCGCGTCGCGGTTACCGAAAAATATCATCGCTTCTCAGCGCTCCGCGGCCGGCTCTTTCTCCGGTTCTCGGAGGACTCGCGTGTGTTTAACCTTGAAAATGACCGTACGTGTGCTCGCTGTTTGTGGAGGTATTATACGTCGAAAGGAGGAGGAGGGAAAAGTTGGGTACACACGGAGAAGGAGCGGGATGGACCCGAGAACCGGGAGCATACATACATACATACTTACTTGCATACTTTGAATTTTAATGCCCCCGAGCTACGGGCTTTGTTTCTTCCTCTCCTTCTTTATTGTTTATTTTGTGAATCAGACTTTTCATTTGGCTTCAAAATTTCACGTGGAATGCCGGAGCCGCGCCGTACTGGGTTTACTATCCGTGCGCCGAGTCTTTTCGAGCGCGAACGCAGTGAATCACTACGCTCAAGTCGTGAGATGGGTTTGGTCCTTTTAATAATTTTTTTTTTGGGTTTGTTCATGCAACAGTTTAAATTAATACTTTTAAATAATAAATATCATAGAATTATTCTGGAACAGAACCTGTTGTAAGATTTGAAAATAATTTTTCTGTAAAAATTTACATATTCCTCAATTTTAAAACTTTGATTTATTTTTTTTAACTATACTTTTGCTTATAAAAGTTGAGTTTGAGTGCAAATTTGAAATTCGTCCTATTTAAAACAGTAATGTTTAAATATTAAGATTAATCGGCCACAGGAAGAAAGAAAAAATAATATAAAACAAAAATAAAATAAAATAAAATAATTAGAAAATCAATAAATACAAAATCAAATAAAAAATAAAATATAATTTAATAATAGAAATAAGTTTGTGAATATTTCTAAAATTATGAGTTGTAATTTTTCAATTTAAAACATATGTATAACGTAAAAAATGAAATTTTTGAAAAACTTATCTTTATTTTGATGTATCTTGAAATTTATCCGAAAGCAAGCAATCCATTATTTACAACCGAATATTGTATAAATTGACGAAGCTTCTTGAATTATTACTTAATCGACCGGATAAATTTTCAGATCACCGCATAATTTCGTTCTCGATATTCCCGCCAAAACTTATTTTAAATATCCCCGGGAGCCCTCCGGCGCGATATTTTATTCATGCGCTTCGTGACCCTGCAGCCGGTAAAAGCCTCGCGATTGAATTCACTCCCAAAAATCTTCGCGAAGACGAGACCAAAAAAAAAAAAAGGTTCCCGTAATAGACGGACCGCTAACGACGGAGCTTGCGCGCGGTTGAAAATTTGTGTCATTAGCGAGCCGCTCAATTAACTCTCCTTTAATTGGGACTCGTTCGAATTTATATTAACGAGGTGGAAAATCCTGCACGCCGGCGCGGTGTACCGTAAGGACCTTATGCTAATTCAGCAGCGGACCAACGGGAGTTTTCAGAAGTAATTCGCGGCTTTCTTTAGACGGAGGCGAGACGGAGGCGTGGATACCGCTGACAACCTGAAGGATTTATTTCGGGATAGGGAAGCGTAGGACTTTGGACGGTTGAGTGTATAAAATCTTTGCATTATCTTTTTTTGTATGTTGTCAAATACAATGAAGCTTTGACGCTAATGTTATGAAATGATAGGAGTCCAGGCATCAGGAAAAAATTCGGAAAGTTTTGGGAAAAAATAAAATAAATTTTTTACTGCTTATTGAGTTAAAGTATTCTGTGAATCCTAATTTTAATGACATAAATTTGTGAAAATTCAAACAGAATCAATTAAAAGGTCTTAGAAACACCAAAATGTGGTTTAAAATTCATAAATTCAAGCTTAAATTGTCTGATAAATCATTAATATCCTCGTTAATATCATACAATAAAAGGTAATTTTAGCGTTATTGTACTCAACAAAATATGTAACATTTTTTGTTATTTATTGTCAATTTTCATTAATAATTTTATTGAGGAAAAACTGTTCAGTAAAATCAATCATAAATTTTGTAACTACACTCGACTACAGTGATACCAGTCGATCTAAATTTGATTTTAATTAGTCGTAGTGTAATAATTGGGGCTTTAATTATCGTACGAAGTCATTGAGATTGGAATCGTATTTGTCGTGACTTTGCCCGAATGATTTTCCAACGGTCGTGATAGTCACAAAAATAATGGCCATGATCACAAAATAGTCGTGTCTGGAGGAAGAATAAATTCTAATGGAACCGATTTCACGATTTTGATACAGAAATAAATTCATTTTTTTTTTCTTTTTTAACTTCGTTATGTAAGGCTTGCTACTTTTACTTTCTCGTTTAAATTATTGTTATTTGTTGTAATTTGTGTTACAATGTAATGGGTTTCTTGCGGAAACTAAACCGCGTAATTTAAAGAAACCTTATTCAATTTGTTAGATCTTCCCTAGGATGTTTTTCCAAACATTACAAATTGATTTAATATTTATTAATTCTTCCGTATCAATTATTTTAAAACAAATATTTTTATATGAAAAATTGTTTGATATACAAAAAATGTGAGTCAGATCCTTTAAAATGTTTGATGACTGAGTATCATTGTTATTTATAAACAATTTTTATTTACTAAAGTTGCAAGAGTATATTATTTATTTCTTCTTTAATTACTTTCAAATCTTTTATTCCATTTACTCTTCTGAGTGTAGAAAGCATGATAAAGTTTCGTTCTAAGAATTAAAGAAAGAATTTAAATAAAAATCTAGATTATTAAAAAAGTAATCTGCAATCAAACTAATCTTTTCTCACTCTCGCTGGACACCCAAAGAATAATTAAAAATGTCGAAAAGGGAAGAAAGTTAATTAAAAAAAATCAGTAACCGCACAGTCGGACGAAAGTTTTTCATTTCGGAAGGAACAAGGATGGAAAGCGCGAATATTTATCAGTCGAATTATATATTTCCCGCGGTGTGCCGCCACCGGCAGCTGGTACCGGGACACCGGAAAATATATTGCTACTTATTATTCCCCGACGCTGCTGCTGTGGCGCGGCGGCCTCGTAATTGAAAAAGCTTTCCCGGCGCGCGATGCGATTACATGTAGGCTCGCGGGTTTTTCATACCGCAGCGCATTAAATTCGCGGCGCTCGATAACCCGCGAGATCCCCATAAGAGCCCGGAGATTGTAATAATGTGCCTTAATTAAAATAAAGGTTCGGGGTGAGGTGAAGAATCAGGAAATCGTTTTCAACGGATTATCATTTTTATGGTTTTCGAGATTAAAGCTTTGGAAGATTTTTCTTATTTTATTTTTTTTAAACAATTTATACCTCAAAGTCCGTGAGAGTACTAGTTTTTATTACTTGAAATACCTCGTGAAATACATTAAATCGATAGTCCCAGCGAAGAAAAACCTTAGCCGAAAATCAGCAGATTTGAAATGACCAATGAGAGGCTGAAATAAATTGAAAAATCAGAAAAATTCAGGAATCTTCATAAATCATTACACGATAAATAATATTTTATTATTTTTTTTAGATTTTTTTATTCATTTTACCACGACATTGGTCGTTTAAATTCTACTAATTTTCGGCTAAGGTTTTTCCGAGGGTTTTTCTTCGCTGAGACCGTCGAAATCAGCTCGGAAATCAGTGTACCTACGATGAAGTAAATAATATTGGGTTTTAAAAATGTTTTTTTTTTTTTTTTTGTCATAATTACGTATTTTGACTGTTTCTTAATAAACTCAATCCTTTAATAGTAAAAGCTCGATTAAAATTTAAAATTGTTGAAGAAACAAAATCAAGATCTCAAAGAATTACTAAATTTTATCAATCAGCCATTCCATGCCTCTATTTATTTTAAAATTATCCACCATAGTTAATTGAGTAACAATCTGTGTTATTATCTCGCGATTCGATAAAAAAATTAACCTACTGTAACATCGAATCTGATAAACTTACAGACAAATAAAATTTTAATTGACCGTATCGCTAGTTGTAAAATAATCAATAAATAAATACTACACGGCTTGGAAGTATGTTATACGAGATTAATTTTAATTGGCTGACAGATCAATACTTTTAAATTGTGTTTTACAGATAAAAACACTGGTTTTGTTACACTTTTTATTTTTCAGGATAATGCGATATTCATGCTGAAATTAACAGCGCGTTTAATTACTAAAAGACCGTAAACTTTTAAACTGTCCCTTTACACTTATCACGGAAAAATACGAGAAAAATAAAAGATTCACTGACCACGATTAATAATATCGGTAATGGTATTAAGAAAAGTTCGTCTGTTTAAACTGCTCTGCATAATGAAGAAGTTGTACAGTTAAATTCAGTTAGATTGCTTTTCCTAAGCTTATTAAAAGTTTCGATGTTTTTTAACGGCAACTCTGCCCTTATTTTTTCGATTTACTTTTCAATTACTCTCCCCCCAGACCAAAAAAAATTAAATTTTTACTTCTTCAACGTTCACTCTCGTCACCGTTCAACCAAATAAACAAACAAACAATACAGTCTCGATGGTTATCAGTCAATTAACCAATCGCGTTGGACCAATTACCCGCGAATTTAAAGTGCAATATGATGCTGCTGCGGGGAGTCGATAAATTTCCATCCTTTCGGTAAATATTGTGGCAGGAGGGAGGGAGGGAAGATGGCACGTTTATCGCGGATTTATCGCGGTTCGCCATTGTGTATTCAGCTGCGGGCTTACAGTTATGTATGGGTAAATTCGCGACAGCTATCGGATCGGTTCCAACGCTGGCCTCCCTAATGTGTTTGCATCTCAAAGATCCGAGATCAATATGGTACACCGATAATGGGTTATACTATTATTTTAATTGGTCAAATATCAGTGTTTAATGAGTGAAATTTTGAAATATCCATTAATTTCTGCAGTTTGAAAAAGTTTTTTTTAGTTTTTTGATTATCTTGTAGATTGATTCGGGGAATTTAAAAATTTAATTTCGATTCGGTGCTAAGAAAGTTTCAAAAGTGTACCTAATAGAACTTTGAAAAATGATTGCGGGTAATTTTGTAATTTCGTGTGTCGTTGAATGAAAATTTTTGGCTCGTCATCTCAATTATGTAATGTGACATTGCTGAATCAATACATTTTCACATACTACAAGAAGAAGTATTGTCAAAAGGCGACTACTTACTATTTACAGCTACGTAAAGATTATTTATTTATTTAACAAACATAACACATAAAATTTGAAAAATATTATAATCACTTTTTAAAGATTTAATTTACACTAAATTTTTCATTAGATTACTTTTATTAGCCATTCTTTCATTGAATTTTAATCACAGTTAAATTCAAGCAGACTTTTTTTATTTTTTACAATTTAATTGTTCTAATTACTTTATAATTTCCAGCTCCCAAATCATTTATTTTTTTGAAACGAAACCACCAAACGATTCAGTACTAATTTCTAATTTAATCAAAGAGCCATTAATCGAGATAAAAGATCGTAACCGCATATAAATCGAGTTTCAATTCGGCTTTGTAAAAATGCAAATAGAAAATAATGGGCCGTGAAAATTAATAAGACCGTACGGAGGGGGAAGAAGATTGTAATGGGTTACGTGCTCCGATTTTCCATTAGTAACCAAAAGAGGAACGGGAGAAAGGGAAAACTATCGAGTTCTGGCAGCAGGGACAAGTAGGATAATTGCGTTTGCTAAAAGTGGCTCGGTTTCACTAATTAACGACATTGGTTTTACGACTGATAGCCATTTGGGCGCGAGCGCGGCACGAATGAGAAAGATTTGTTCCGGGGGGCCGGACGGTGGAAGCTGTGAAACTTTGGATTTGCTTTTGAAATTTATTACTTATTTGATACCTACAAATTTTACTAGCCAGGGTGCAGATTTTTTTGGGATTCTAAGTGAACCACTTTAATTTACTCAAAACTTGCTGAGAGAAAAGATGAGACAGCAGTGGTCAATAAACTTTTGTCATTTTTATTTTTTACAAAGCTTGACAAAAAAGTTTTTTTAATTTTGTGCTCTTACTAAAATTAAAAAGAATAATATTTTTTTTCTTCACTTACATCGGAATTAAAAAAAAACTTGATAATTTTTTTAATATCAAAGAAATGGATTGAAATTTTTTTTAATGAATTTGTGTTTTTTGAAAAATTAAATTAATAGTTTTGTGATCCTACTCACAGTTACGTGAACTATTAAAATCACTCAAAATAAATTAAATATTTAATGTCTTTTGACGAAAAATTTAAAAGAATTAAATTAAAATTATAGTCTTTAAGATCTCTTCGCACTCTTCAATTCGTGTTCATTATATCTTAAATTAATACTACATTTTTCTATAATAATATAATAATCAATTACTTAAAAAGTTAATCCGGTATCTAATATTACTGAATCAACCTTTCCTTTAAATGACGACCGTTCGATTGATAAAACCCAGCATTAACCATTTGCTCAATCCATTTACCGTAACTGCTAATAAAGGCCATTAAAAATAGTCCGCGGAAAAGTAACTGCACTAAACGCTCGTAAAGAAACGAAAAAAAAAAAAAACAAAAACAAAAAATCCCAATTGTCCCAGTTTCTCTTGTGCCAGCTGTAACTGGAGTAAAACGCACCCATAAAACGATCAATCGATCGAGGTGGTCCGCTTATATCGTCGCGTAAGCGATAAGTCGACTAATGGAAAATTGATTAACAGAATGAAATTTTTTTCAATTTACAGGAGGACGCACGGACGGAGATGGCATGAGGGAGGGTTGCGGCAACGTTGCCGAGGTGGTGAGTACTCGATAAAACTATTCTCGAAAAAATTGCTTTTTTGGACTTACGATATAATTGAATTGAGACTTGTACCTTTTTTTTTTTAATTACGAGGGTACGAGAGGAAGTTTTTATAACCGGCCTGGGTTATGCCGTTACACGGAGGGGCAAATATTTGCCCGACTTTTTCCGTGAAATTGATGCAGCGTCGTTCGTTTATTTTATCTTGGGGGGGCGGGGATCGTGAAATAAATTGACGAGATTAGTTTGTTTATGAAATAATGCTGTTTTTACGGAGCCGCGCGCTTTATTATTTTTCACAGTGAAAAATTATTGTGCCCTGGGTCTGTTTATGCTTCACGAGTAAATAATGTAATGTTAAGTTAAAAAGTAATTTATTGTTAAAATTAAATCAGTAAATTTATATTTATAGAACTATATTTTACCAACTATTCTATGTGAATAAAAAAAAATTAATTTATTGTCCTGGTATTTTTATAAACTGCAATGAACAGAATGTTGAGCTCTGGAAATCTTTCAAATTATTAAGAATTGCAATTTCAACTTTTTTATGAATGTTTCATATTAGAGATGTATGTTTTATTAAAAAGTTTTCATTCTAGAAAATTAATTTTCTTGCTTTGTCCATGAAGAAGCATATTTTTGTCTTTCCTGTGATATTATTTATAAAGAATTTAATCTCGTATTGTTAAACTGCTAATTTTTATTAAATTTTTTCTGAATGCCTTAAACAAGCTTAAAAATTTTAATGCGTTTACGCTAACGTTCTCATTTTAAAAAATTCATTCTTCTTTAAAACCTTTCAACAGATTTACTTATAAAAAAAATTATAAAAATTTATTTTATCAGCCTTAAGCTAAAAATTTTTTGAAGAATATAAATTTCTTCATGAAAAATAATAAATTTGTTTCGATTAAAACACTAAAGTCTTGCTTAAAAAAAAAAAAAAAAATCATCTTAAACTTCAAGACGGTTGTAAACAAAAAAAGCTCCCCGTAAAAAAAATTTTACTCTGATTAAAATAGTAAAAAAAAAAAAAAAAAAAAAAAAGAGAGAGAAAGAAAACTTCGTATTCAGTCGATGCTGGTTTAAAACCAAATCAAACGTAAAAAACGGTGGGTTTCCGAAACACGGTATAAATTGTAAGAAAAACGACGTAAAATAAAAGCTGCTCGCAGTAGTAGTAGCGAAATAAAGTAGCATAAGTCGAAGGGAGACGGAAAAGAAAGAACGGAAGAAGGTAGATCCTCTTTCATCAAAAGAAGCCTTAGCCTCTGGAGATTCTCTCTCTCTCCATGAGATCCAAATAAATAAGAGACGCTCTTTTATCTCATTCGCTATTCAGACTGTAGTTTCCGGGCGACTCCTCTCCTCTTACCGTCTTCCACTTCTTCTTCCTCATTTTTTATTTTTACCCCCTCCCCCCTTAACTCTTTATCTACTCTCGTATTGTTAATAAAACGACGGACGCGGCGGGTTAAAAGTTTTAAATAAATCGCTGCCGCACTTTCATTAGACGAATGAACCGTGCCACAGGGGGATGTCCTTTTTACCCCACTCCGCGTTTGTTACTCATTATTTAGAGTGGAGATTTTTTTATCCACCTCTGATTTAAAAAAAGCCCCCCGCCTTTTTGCAATTACATTGAGCAAAGTCTCTTGCTGCAATTTTTTTTTTTTCCAAAATAGCTTGCTGTGAGGGAACGTCTTGGATGCTCTTTGCTTATGCAATGTATAAAAGTCTTTAAAAAGTGTAATGGACTTTCAGGGATCTTCTTAAGAGAAAATGTTATTCGAGTCTTGTGAAGGAATTTAACGTTGTTTCCTCCTGTTTTTTTTTTTTTTTGTACTCCTGCTTGTAAAAGTTTTTCATCTTGACGTAACTTGAGAATTTTGAGAGTGTTTCTTTTTTTTCCATCGTCTGTAGATGTTTGAAATAAATTGAAATAAATAAATATATTGGGTATAAGTAGTTGAAGTTAAGGGCAATAGAGAAGTTGCACATTTTTTAAAAACATTTTTTTCTGAAAGTTTTCGATTTTTAAATTTTTTTTCATAATTTTTACATCAAAATTTCTGAAGATATTAATTATTGAATTTTGAGCATTTTACCCCTTAGTGACGTCATTGAAGGGTATATAACATTAGGAAGTATATCTATAGCTATGAAAAATTACTGAAACTCCATAAGTCAATATTTCTTTCAATATTGTATGAAAAATAAAATTTGTTTTACTAATTTTATTTTTTCAGACCCATTTTTTCGAGCATTTTTTAGATGTTTATTTGAAAAAACTCATTTTCGGACTCATGCAACTTCCCTATTGTTAATGCTGTAATAAATTTCTAGCTAAATTGATTTTAGGGGCTTTGATAGTAGAAAAACAAGCGATAACCATTGATCAGACTTATTTTACAACAACGCTACCGAATATCGAAAATTCACTGAGGACTGAAAAATTCAACCAGCTAAAGGCACAAAACACCTGTTCCCAATCAATAGAACACTGCTTAACTTAATTTTCTCAGTTTTTGCTTTGGCGTCAACTGTTAAAACAAAAGAGAGAGAATTATATTTTAAAGTTTGGCAATCACCTACGAAAAATCTTATAATCTGTTCTCAAGTATATTTTGATTTTATTCTTCCATATGGTTCGAGGACAACTAACTTTCAGTGAGGTCCTGACAATTCGTAAGCAAAAAAGCACCTGCTCCCAGCTGTTTTAAAAACCATGGAAAAATGAAACTTGTAATTTTTGTACTATTGTAAAATTACTGAATCATTCTACAGTAACCTGCACTCAGTAATAAAATGGTACCTTTTAACGGGCTTTTAATGTAACTGAGCTGCTTGCTTCTTTTTGAATTTTCAGCACTAACTTTAAATAAAAAAAAATATATACTCTGACTCATCTAAGAACTCCATACTCTCACCATCTCTCAAACACAGCATTTAAATCCAAAAAGTCATCATACTCAATAAGGCACCTGTTACTCTCAAAAAATCAGTAGGCCATCGGCTCGGAAGTACGAAGGAGGAAGAAGAAGAGGAGAAGCGCGCGTCGATGGTATTTTCGAAAGCCCGCAGCTGTCCGAGAACAGCCGCGAAGTAGGCTACCGGGTTATTAACACACGCGGCTCGCCGCCTGACCCGTCACCGAGGTGAAAGCCTTCCCCGGGTTTCGGGACACTCGCCCCGACTTTTCACACCACCGTCTTACGTAAGCCCGCTTTTTCATAAAAAGTACAATAATTCGAGAAAAAGACGCTGCGCTTTGTTTCCGAATTGGATTTTTCCTGGGACAGGGAACGACTTTTCACGGGCCCGCGAGCTCGCCTTCTCGGTTCGTTTGGCGCCTACAAACAGAAACAAAGAAAAAAAAGGGGCACGGGTAATCTTGGTAGACCGGCTTATGCAAATAACACAATCGAATCGTCCGAATTACGCGGGTTATATGATAAATTCACACGTGTAGCACACTTGTTGCTCGCGGGGGGTCGTTTGGTTAATTTCAGAGAGGATTTACAACTGGTGTCTGATTTGCATGCCGCGCCGTTTTGTTTTAAAACTGTCATAAGTGCCGAAACCATATGTTCAGAGTAAATAAATAATAAAGAGTTTTGATGAAGTTGTTAAATAAAGTTAATGTGTGTTCTTTCTTGCAGGTTTAGTGCACTGTAAAAAGTATGGGATTTTTACCGTACGCCGTGCGAGTAGCGCGACATAACGGTTTTTAGAGCCTATTATTAAAAAGTACTAATGATTAATTTTATGGATAAAAAATTTTACTTTTAATTCGAACAATTAGTTTTCATAACGTAGCAATTAATATCTTATATTTCTTCATTCTAAATTATTTATATGTAAACCACTGTATACTATACTTTTCAGTGTTCTGTTGTGTTTTGAGAAATTTAAGGTGCGCATCCGCTACAATCCATTGTTAACTCTTTACAATAAAATTGAAACTGTTATAAGCGGTGAAAAAAATAACTCTAGCGCGCATTATTCTTTAACAGTCCGACGAGTCGTGATTTATTCATAATTTCATACCCCACCCATGAATTATTCTCCACTTGGATTTTTAGTTCCAGTAGCTTCATCGCGGGTCGTGTACCGTGGGCAAAATTTACGGAGCGATTGTGCGGGTTCGATAAATAATTATTTTTACGCCCCGATCGAAGCGAGGAGAGGCCTCGAGGTTGAATTGATTGAATGGGGGAGCTCCTCGAGGAGGCTGAATAGATAGGAAGAATCGAACGGGGGAGGAGCGAGCACCGCAACGGGGAGAAAGTGAGGAGAGGACGAGTACCCTGCCTGCGCTCGAGAACAATGCGAAGTTGCGCCTTTAGCGACGTGCGTGCATGAGCGTACCCTGAAGAAATTCTTTCGTGGAATTCTCTATGTAGAACAGTGTACGTAACAGTAGTTAAGTTGGAAAAAATGGGATGGTTGTTAGATGAGAAGGTATCAGAAGCTTATTAGAGAAATTAAATTTGAGACTTTAAGAAGACACAAAATCAAGAGATTTTAAAATTTGAAGAAATTTTAAAGGAGTATGGTACCATCTATTTACAAACTTACTGCAATAATTATTTCTTTCATAAAAAATCCTTTGAAAAATACCTTCAATTATCAGACTCTAAATGTATATACTTTAGGTGTTTAAAAAAAAAGAGCTCAAAATAGATTTCAGAATACGAAAAAATTTTGTTCAATATAGAAAATTATACATAACAGAAAGTTAGTGAGAAAAAAAAAGATATGATATATGAAGATTTTGAAGAAGACTATCTTAAAACTTTGTATAAGTTTGAAAATCGGATGAAATTTTTATCGAGATTTTCAAATAATTAAGATTTGGACTTTTTATTAAAGAACATTAGATATTAGAATTTAAGCTTTGAAAAAAATTGAACTGATTAATAAGATTTTTTAAAGCTCGCAATAGCGATAAACTAAAAATTTCAGAACTACACACAAATTCGTATTAGTTACAGTTTTTTCTCTTTCTCTTCTCTCTTGAAAATTTTACAACGTTACTGGAAGGCTTTACAGCGAGCTTTGCAGACTGCAGATAACACTCCAAACACAAAAAGCTCGAAAAAGCAGAAATTTTTGAGGTCAACCAATTCAATAGAGAAAATACCTATCGAATTTTTCGAAAAAAAAAATTTCTCCTGGCTCACCTCGCGCATTTCATCGGGAGCTCAAAGTGTCAACAAAAGAATAATTCTTCTCCGCGGGGTATCTTCCGGGAGCCCCGCGCTTGAATCCCATCTTTCATAAAGAGAGCTTTCAAAAAAAGCGCGCGATATCTCGGGGTGAGGGGAGTATTTTTCGCCACCAGGGTGGGGCGAGATAAGCCCCATCAATATTTCTTATCGAGCCCCCGGCTGCCCTACTACACAGCTGCAAAGCCATGAATTTCCTGCAAATCCTGCCACTGGTGTATACATATGTAAATAATAACCCGTGCATATTCATCGCTTGGATAATTAACGTCTGGCTTTAACTATCCCTGTAGCTGTGTATGTGCAGTATACAGTTCTCTGATTTCCAATCAGAGGGCATAAACTACATAATGGTCAGAAACTCGGAGGAGGTAGTCTCCCGGGAAATCCGAGGACGTCGATGGACCTACCTCGACTCTCACGTATCTCAGATAAAGTCTTAATGTTACTGCTCGCTCGGCTGGCTGGTCAGTTTTTTTTTTCTACGCGGTTGGCTTTAATTGCCTACTTAGGAGGCTTAAGGGTTCGTTTATTGGGGGGTGATTTTGCCGGACTTGTGATTTATGACTGTTAGTTTGAGGAGTTCGAGATTGGAAGATTTGCTCTGGAGTATTTGTAGATTGAGGAAGGATAGATGTAACTCAGACGTGTGAAAATTTTTTTTATCAGTATTCTTTTATAATAATTTGGTTTATCTTTAGCTGTTAAATTTAATTATGTCAAATATTCATTGTCTTGCGCATAAAATTATTTAAAAAAACAAACAATTAGATCCTGCGTACATATTAATATATGTTGTATTTCATCTTATTAGTACTATAAATATTATGGTTTATGTTGAAGAACTATATTTGTCGTACATAAATAACCATAAAATATATAACTTCTGCTTTATGCAGTACAAATCGAGGTACAAACTTCAGTCCCTCGAACACAAATTGTACATACATTCAAATGAAGTATGTGAAATAGTTCCAGGAGCCGCTAGTTACGACGAAACAATCACACTCGTCTATAGGCTTCCGCGTGCTGTAAGCTTTTTGCCGTTCGTTCGCTCGCTCACATGAAAACGAGCTTCGCGAAAGCAGCGGACTCGTTCTTACGCCAGGCAGCCGCCCCTGCAAGGAGGAATCCAGTGTCGCGCCAAGTTAAACGCGCTTGATTAACGGTTGTGCCTCGGCTAGTACCGGACTTCCCCGAAGAATATAAGCTTTTTTATTCTCTCCGCTTCGTTAGAACGCTTACCTTGTGTGGAACATTGTGTAATTAAGAGTGTTGATGCTTACCCGACAGACGTTCTCTTACGTAATTTACTCCTTTTTTTTTTCATTATAAAAAAACTTAGCAGGTGCTTGATGCTTGTTTAATTGTTGGTTTGATGGATTAAGGATTTTAACGGTTTTTAATTATGGTCTTTTTTTCTAGACTTACGGAAAATAGAATTTCATGAAAAACAGCCTTGATGTTTTTTTGGATTTTTATGACTTGGACTTCAATAAGCTCTTGCAAGACTCAATTGTGTTAAATGATGATAAACTTCAAAAACAAGACAACTGTCTCAACAATTTTTCTTTTTTAGTTAAAAATTTAATGAAAAAAGTCTTAAAATTTAATTAATAAATCATAAACTTCCTGCTTTAGACTAAACAAAAATTCGAGATTTTTAAAAACGTAAATAAAGTCTTGCCTTCTGCACCTTGTTCAAAAACTGTTACTTATTCTAAATTCAAATGTGACGTGACTTTTTTTTACAAAAAAAAATTCACGAAAACAGGCTTTAAAATCAAGATAATTCCCAAGTTATTTTTGCACATCAGATAAAAATTCTTGCGTATCTTTCCTCTTTCGTGCCCCACCGCTTATTATAAATTCAAATGTCTGGCCAAACACAGATAAGAAAATGCCTTTTTAATGAGGATCCACCCCCGCTGACTCAATTTCAGGGGCGCAGATGCGATAAGAGCCGCAAACTGTTTCCACTTTATTAATTATTAGATTACGAGAGACGTGCCACTAGAAAATATGATCTTGTTGGCTCATTAGACACTCGATTCTTTCCCGGGGGCGCGAGTCGAACGAAACCTCTAAAAACAGTACGCGGTGGTTGAGGATCTCCCTGAAACAGTGAAAGCTGCTGCTGCTGGCTTCGTTAAGTGAAATTTATACAATCGTCGGCGCCGACGTAATGGATGCCCTTAAAACTCCCCCCTTCCACCCCTTTCGGATAAATCCCTCTCGCTCGCTCTCCTATTTCGCGCTTGTCTCGTTAGAGTCGATTCGGAATTCTGCATGCGAATGTGTGCTGCATCCTTGAGTTTGCTTGCAGAGATGCGATCGTTTTTGGGGGATTTAATGAACTTGCAGACTGCCACTGCTGATGGGAAACAGAGCTGATGGATATTAAATTTACAGTGTTTTCACTTTTGGGGAATGGTTTGCGATTTGAATTTGAGTTCCGTGCAAACGTTAAGGCTATTGTTTATACAAGAAAAATGAAAAGGCAAGTGGATTGAATAGTGGGATGATATTTAAATAATAAAATTGAATAAAAATTTAATTAAAAATTCATTTATTTATTTTTTTACTTATGTCCATCATCATACAAAATATTTTTTATATACTTTGATCACTAGGAGGTACATACATAATTTATCGAAAAATATAAAAAGAAAAGTATTATTTTATTATGTCATTTATTCAAGTGTTGAACTTGTTTTACAATGTATTTAAATAATTATTTTGCTCTCGATTCTAATGCTAATAATTATTGATATCTTTGTGAAAAAAATCAATTAATTTAATCTAATCAAAAACTTAAATAAATGATATTTTTTAAATTATAAAACTAATTTGTTTTATACTTTAGATAGATGCAAATACAAACCACTCTAATTTTGATTCAATTATTTATTATAATAAATTTTTTAGACTTTCAAATTAATTTTTTTATAAAAAAAAAAAAAAAAAACCAAAAGTTTTAGCATGGAAAAATTCTGCAAATTTTGCAACGGTACGTACATAAAAATTTGAAGAAAAAAAATGGGCACTTAGAAGACCGTAAAACCCCGAAAAGCATACCGATTTGCCTATATAGAGAGAAAGAAGACAAACAACCGAAGCCGCGAGTTTTCTCCTTAGGTGAGAGACGATTTACGTAAGGGAAAAAGATTGCCCGAGATGATGATGATGATGATGATGGAGGGTAAATGGACGTCTGCAGCATCCGTGCCTGCTTATTTTCTCGCCCCGCAGATGACTTTTAGAACTCTTGAAAGGAGGAGGAGGGCTTTTGTAGGGAAGAAGAATGTTTTTAAGTGGACGAGAGTGCTGCAGGGGCAGGAGAAGAAAATTTTGCGAATTTTATATGCGCACGTTTAACCTGCTGAGAGTGGTTTAAAACTCGTGATTTATTGTTTGCTCAAAATTAAATTGTAAATTAAATTTTAAAAATAATTGAATGAAAAAAATTTCCTTCTGCGGGGAATTAAATTCGAATCTTCCCGCCTTGCCCTTGCGAATCAAACAGGTGGTTCGCGTGCGCGGCCTGCGCGCTCGATCCAATTTTTTTCGAGGTTAGGTTTATGCTGGATCTCTCGCGCGCAATTTTTACGCCGTGAGCTCTCATTGTTTACATTGTAATGTTTTGATTAATTTCAAGTTTGCTTAGAGCGTATATTTTGTGTCAAGTGTTTTTTATTACAACCTTTATTTGTGCCAGGTTTTAGAAGTAGAAAATATGTCTGATACAAATACTGAACGAGGCGATCTGGGTTCAGCTTTAAAAAAATTATGCCTCAATGATGCTGATGAGCAGAAGCCTCATGCACCAGAAAGTAGAAAGCTACTAAAAAGTAACACTTCACTTGATGAAGAGGAGAACTTTAATTATTTTTGGGAAGATAATTTTGTAGAAGATAAAATTCAAGAATTAAATGTTCATGAGTTACCAGGAATGCAAAAGGTTTTAATCAAGTTTTTTATTTCATGTATTAGCTGAACAACCAAATTTTTAATACTAAAAACATGGTATTCTTAATAGGATGCAATTTTTTTTACTGTTAAACCCATTCACAAAGAAAATAAAATCAGTCAGAAAACACAAGCTATATTGGAAGAGTTTAAAATTAACATTAGCTGTAAGGATGCTGAAGATGCAAAAGTTTCTCATACTCAGGCTACTCATGAGGTAATAAATCTAAATTTCCTTTTTTATTTAAAAAAAAATTGTCTTTATTGTCATTCCATTTTGGTAGGATGCAGTTTTTTACACATTTAAGAGAGTCACAGAAAAGAATAGAATTAACAGGCTAGCAGAATCTTCAAATGTCAAAGATGAAATTTCTCATAAGCGAGCTGATTGAAAAAGTGAAGATAAAAAGACACAATGACATTTTTTCAAGAGGTAACACAACAAATTTCTTTATTGAAGTCAAGACAATAAATTGTCTTTGTCAAAAAGAACTATAATCAGAATTATTGTTCTTTTTGACAAATAAACAACAAGCGCAGATTATTTCAAATTTATAAAAAAGTTACTTAAAGAATGCTACAAGTGTTATCGGTAGACGGTGCCCAGTTGATATTAAACAATTTCATTGAATCAATTATTAAAATATTTTCAAATGAATTCACATTCCATCACAATTCAAGTGAAAAGTCGGTTATTGAATTACTAGAAAGAATAGGATATTAGAAAATTCTACTTTGCCAGTTCAAATAGTATTATTAAAGTAAGCATTCAATTTCCTTTTTACTGCATACTTTCTCTCAAGTTGACTCAAAGCAATGCACACAGAGAATTTATTATTGAGTGTCCTGGTTGTGCTTATCTGAATCCATAAATAACCATAATGCAGTTTATTCAAGCAGAACTCAAAACAATGCTCTTTGTTGTGAATAAAATCAATATGAAATAAGTAGGTGTAAATGCAAACGATATCGTCAGTTGTAAAAAGTAATGGATCATTCATTCAAGAAGAACCTTCCAGCCGACAATTCAAAAAGCCTCTCATTACAGTCGCGTTGAAAAATCCTCCCCGGATTAAGCGAATTCGTAAAAGGAATCAAACGCAGCCTGCACGGCGAACGGCGGGGCGACAGGAAGAAAAATGTCCGAGTTTATTCGCTCGCGCACTCGACGCCGTCCGTATTTCAAATTGCAAACTCTCGCACTCACGCACGCGCTGCATTCCTGCAGGGGACGAGGAAATCGCGGTGCAGTCTGGGGCCCTGCATGGAAAAGTCAATCCGCGCGAGGTACTTGAAAATTTTGCGGCTCTTTTATTTTTCGGTAAGGGAGGGGGGAAGATTTAGTGAGCTTGCGCGTTGATTTCGTAACGACTTCTATGTGTAGCCGCAGCCCGCTGGATTTATTCTTGGTGTAGGTCATTAGATTTTAGTGGGGTGTTAACTCCGGTATCGATGATTGAATGTCGTGCTTGATTGTATTTAGTCTGACCGTTTTGTACTCGACTGATTGTAATTTAAAAGTCGATTGTTCAGGAATGTTCATTGTCTAAATACGTATCACTTTTAATTTTTATGAATTATCTTTTTTACACTAGCAATTATTATTTAATTTACGTAGTCAGAAATGATTGTAATTTAAAAGTCGATTGTTTAGCAGTTAAGTTGTTTTAATACGTAAAATAGTTTTTACAAATTATCTTTTTTTAACTATTACTTTTATCAATTTTTTCAGAAATTATTTTTGTAAAGAGTGCATTTATGTAACAGTAAATTGACAACTATAAATTTTATAGTCCAAACTATATATTATCAATCATATCAATTTTTGAATAGTTTCTTTTGTGATACTGCACTTTCAACGCAAATCATAGTTCATACTTTGATGTTAATATTGAATATAATTAAATAAAATTTTGTATTTTTTATTAAACCATACTTCTCTTTTATGATTACCCAACTGATTAAATAATTTAGTATAACACACATGATTTTCTCTCGAGAAAGAGGGGTAACAAAATCATTCACCCTTTGTATTTCGAACAGTCATAGAGCCACGAATTACGTCGGTCACGTACGTCTGGCTGAATTTTCCACCTGCGTAAGAAAGATACGCCGGCGGCTGAATTTTCGGGAACGAAGTTTAATCGCTCACTGGAGCAGAATAACACAAAGATACTTCCCGGCCGGCGTGTAGGCGTGAGAAGAATTAAGAAAAGTCACCGTTCATTTTTCATCGGGTAAAATCTGGATTATATGTATGCGGTGAAAAATGACGAACGCGGCAGGTGCTACTGGCCATTGAATTACCGCTGGCGATGGATTTTTTAGGGGCTAATTGCCACTCGGAGATTGATTCGATTTAGAATATGATTGAATTTTTTTTCCCGCGTGTGTGTGTGCGTGGCTTTTTTAAGAGCTATTAGTCAGACTTCCGAAAGATTAAAATGCAATTAGAATTTATTCTTGACGACTTCTCGGCAGTTTTATTCGTAAAGAGCGTGTTAGCCCTCTGTGAATTATATTCTATAAAAGGTATTAGTAATTTGAAAAGGTCATGGTGTCGATTCCATTCACTTTAATTGAAAAATTATAATAATAATAGTGAACATATAACTTACAAAAATTTATCAGGATTATGAATAAAAAAAAAATTTTTTTTAATGAATAGAATCAAAAAATTTGAAAAAACAATTCATTGCAGTTTCAATTATCCACGGCCAGATGACGTTTTAAAACTTGCTGCAAAAGTTTTATTATTCAATTTTATAAGTATTAAGTACCGAAAGTTTAAAGTCGTTCAATTGTTTTACGATTAAGTGGCCTTGAAAAACTACACTGCATTTTAACTCAGTAAAAAAAAAAAAAAAAAGGAAAAAAAAAGTATTTTTATATAATTTTTACAAGAACAATAATCTTAAGTCTCGCACCAAACAAGTGTTTAAAGATTTCAAGTATTCGTAGACCCACTCTACTTTGAAATCACTCCACACCTAACCTTATCAACAGACAAAAACCCACCAGAAAAGAAGACTATGACAACTTGAAAGTTCTCTCATCCTAAGCCATGGAGTACTCCTTCTACCACGTAAACGTGGCGCTTTTGCACAAGGCGATTCGCGACCTGAGCGTGAAGGACGTCGAGGAGCTATTGTCGAAGGGCGTCGACGTGAACGCAAGGGCCTCAGAGGGCCGCACGTCCCTGCACGTCGTTCCCAACTCGCCCTGCCTGGACTACGAGAGCCACCTTTACTGCGACGAGAAGGTCGCGGTTACCATCCTTAAGCTTCTCTTGAACGCCGGCGCCGACGTGCACGTGAAGGACGCCCACGGCAAGACAGCCCTGCACCACGCTCTGGACTTGGAACACCTGCACCTGGCCATGGCCCTGATCCGAGCGGGCGGGGACGTCGGCACCAGGAACAAGAGGAACCAGACAGCCCTTCACTTTTTCACCAAACCCGAGGACGTGAGGTACCTGTTGTCGCGGGGTGCTGATATCAACGCCAAGGACGACTCTGGGTGCCTGGCCCTGATGGACGAGCTGGAGACCGGGAAGTTAAGTGAGACTTCCAAGGTCGTCCTGGAGCACCTCGCGAAACTCCAGATGGTCGAGCTCCCCGTGGACTCGAATTTCTTGGAGGCTGTTTCGAAGGTGACCATCTACAGGGAGTACCTCGGGAAGTGCGAGGATGAACTGAAGCTCGCCAAGCTTACCGAGGCTGGCGACTCCTCCTGGGTGACCTTCTACAACCTCCTGGTCGACGACGACGCTAAGCTGAAGAACTACGCCGCCAACGGGGACCTCATGCAGGCCTTCGAGAAGAGCGGTTGCGAAGAGAAGTTTCCGATATACGGGACTGCAATGGCCGAGAACGTGAAGAAGGGAATCGAAAGACGCAAAATCGACGACGAGCTGTCGCTGCTCTTGAGCGATTGTCTTTCAATCTCGAATCCGACGCATTTGGCCGTTAGGAACATCCTGGGATACCTGACCACCAAAGACTTGTCAAAATTAAGTAAATGAATTTTAAAGACTTTTTTTTTTAGTGAAAAGTATTGTTGATTTTTAATGGGTTGTTGGTGCTTTAAAAGACATTGTTTATAAAAAATGTGTGATTTTTTGAAGTAATTTAGAATGCGGAAGGGGTTTGGTTAAAGCTTTTTAATGAAAAGTATTTTTGATTTTTAAGAATTTTGATGGATTGTTGATATTTTAAAAATACACTGTTTGAAAAAAAAATTAAATGTGTTGTATGATTTTTAAATAACTTAGAGGATATCAAGAGCTTATTATGCAAAAAAATTGTATTTACTTCTATATTTTTTTATTTTGAACTTTTTGGTGAATTTATAATAAATTACTCGATAAATTATGTTGATTTAAATTTTCTGAAACCTGACATGACGATTTACTTACTTTTATCAACACTATTACGCAATTACATTCAAAGCTTCTATTAAATAGAGCAATTTACTTAACTACTTTTGAGGAAAAAAAATATTTTAGTGTGAAATATTTGAAACTCGAAATTGTGATTATAATGCTTACGATCGACTGAAAACCTTACAATTTTTGAAGAAGACGACATTGACTGCACAGATGTTACAAAAAGATGTCACTTTCATTCAAAAGTAACACTAAAACGACTCGGAATGATCGACTAGAGCTGAAAAAAATTTTTATTGATAGCACTCATTCTTTGTTTGAAAGACACAATAGTTTCATCATTGAAAATAGTAGTAACTCTTCGACTCGGTCTACCGAACTAGCAAAAAAGAAACAATGGAAAATCGCATTTTCCAAACCCGCATAATAAAACAAAGGCCCCACAATTTTCGAAAGTTGAAAGCTGGCTGGGTTCGTAATTTTGGGTAATAAAAACCTGCCGCAGCGTCACGGGGAGGGTCACGAATTAAAGTAAAAGTTCATCATAATCGGTCAATCCTTAAAAAAAAGAACTTTCTTTTTTCAAAAAATGAAAAAGCGGGCTTTACTCGCGAACCCACCGATTAATCTTTGTTTACAAGTTCTCGAAAGGGGAAAATCACGGGTTTATCTCTTAGACCCACCGAAAAGTAATAGCCGGGCTGCACTTCTCAGGCTGAATTAATCAAGCGGCTCCACCCTGCTGCAGCTATTTTTCAGCGGGCGCGCAATTAGCCGATCCTGTTGCGGAGGGAAGACCAACGTGGAAAAATCCAAATTGCGTGCTTGGGTGTCAAAGGTTTCGTGCTCGATATATTTTGTTTTGCATAAGTAAACCGGCGTAATTAATAGCCGCGGTCACGCCTTTGCTGCGTTAATCGGGTTGGGTCGGGACGAAAGATAAAGGGTTTTACGTAGGTTATGGGCCCAGTTGCAAAGCGAGTTTTGTAATGTTGAGTTGTAATGGAGATTAAGGCTAAGGTTTATTTTAACATTAGTGACCGAGCAAGCAATTTTTATGTTGTTTATTGTTATGTTTATGATAATAGTTAACCATGCATTACAATCTAATCATATTATAGTTACATTAGCGCAGAAAAGTCCTCGTTTCTTTTCAAAGCAGTATAAACTATTTAATATTATCAAATAAATGTTAATTTGATTCTATAGTTTGTTTAACATTTTCATCATTGGACTGTTTAATTAATCATCAAATAGTCATAAAATACTTATACTCTTTACAAACAACTATCAGTTTTTATTAAAATTTTTTTTATTTCTTTTAATTTGTAAACAAAATATATGATAATGGTAGAACTCGGAATTTCACAAAAAAAAACCTTTCCTCCACTCTTATTTTAAAGTAAGAGATACTCGCGACACAAGAGTGATGTATGAATTCGTAAAAGTACGTATATTCACTAACTCGAGTTGAATTTATTTCAATGAATAACGAATTTTCGCGAAGTAAAAATATCATCCATCTCGAAAAATGATAAATATTCTTCAAGCCCGCCCGGATGCATAATGCATGAGAGCCCCTGCGCAGTGTTTTTTTCTTGCGCGAGTTTATCTTGAAGCCGGGGGAAAAAAAAGAAAAACAAGCGCGCATTCCCGGGTAATAACTTCAAAAAGACGGAAAACGCCGATAACACAGCAGTGCATACCGAACTTATGATAAAGAAAGCCAACTTCAAACGGCTCAACAGCTTCAATTAACCGCCAGCCCGCATTTCCGGTCCCTTAAAAAAAAAAAAAAAAACAAATAAAATAAACCCCGGGAGAGAGAGAGAGCCGAAATCAGTGCACCGGTAGATTTATCGGTGCGGTAAGTGTACGCCGCGAAAGTCCCGTGTAAACCCGCACGATCCGATCGGTGAAAGTACTGTAGAACGAGCTTTTAAACTTCTTCTTCTTCTTCTTCCTCGCGTCGGACGAGCGGAGTTTAATTATGGTCAGCGGTGATTTCGCCTCCGTCTACTTCCGATCCCCTTATTTTCTTTATTGAGTGACAAGGATCTACTCCGCTAATTACTTTTGTTACTCGGCCTTTTTTTTTTTTTTTATGGCTGGATTGAGTTTTGTCGTAGATTCGTACTCTGAAAAGTTGAGTGGAGAATTTTTTTCATTATTACTGTGGGGTCCTTGTTTACATGCAGAGCTGCGTACGCTCGGACGGTTACGTACCGAGCCGAGCTCGTAACCCGAAGTTTCCGGGTTCGATTCTGATGTTGACCGACGCATAAAGCACTGTTGGTTTTCAAACTACGAGCGTCTTTGTTCGACGTTTATTAGACTCTTAACAGAGACATGAAAATAATGAAAAAAATAAAAAATTAAAAAGCTTAGAGAATTCTTTTTTTTAGTCACACAATTATTTATAAAAATCATAATAAATTAAAATAAAATTAAAAATGTGATTGCGACAATATACATTTAGCTGCACTAAAAAAAACAGTTAGAATATTAATAATAATAATAATGATAATAATTAATAAATGTTTTTTTAATTTTTAAAAATCATCTATTATGTAATATTCTCGGTAATATTTTAATTTTTCAGTCTACAATATTCAAACTTTCAGTTTTCGATAAATTACTAAAACTTGAACTATCAACTTTGAATCTTTAGTCTTTCAGTCTCAAATACACTGTTTATCTTATCAACTACACCATCAATTTACAATTTCCGACACTTTATAAAACCGATTCGTACTCATCAAAATGTTAAAAGAGAAAAAATAAAAATCCCCACTTTGATGATTCAGACTTCCCGTTGAATAACACGCTGCATCAAAAGCCGAGGCGCGGTGCAAAAACTCGGCAGTCTTCGCGCCAGCAGACGCGCGGAGTCTAATAATACGAGCTCACACCCCGCGAGTGCAGTTAAACAGCTGCCCTGAAATTGTACACATCTCGGACCGAAGGAGATTAAGTATCCAGGAAGCGGAGTCGGACTCGCTCGAGGCCGCCGATCGGGAAAATCCGATGATAGAGCAGCCAGGATGTGCCTTTTTTACTATTACTCGAGGAGTTTATCCCGCTAAATCCCTGCCTTGTTATTTTCATTGAATATGTTTTATCTCGCGAGGAGATAGCGGAGGATTGTCTTTATCTCGGATTATTGGGCGGAAGGAGGGGGAGGGGATATTTTGCTCTTATCGTGGGTGGAATCACGATAAAAAAGTATTGATAAGTAGATTTTATGGAACGATTTATATATTCAATGCTTTTAAAATGTTGCTGACGCGACATTTGGTTCAGTAATGATAATAAACATGCTCAAGAATTTTTTTTTTTTTTTTAAATAAATATTCTCTCTATTGATAAACTGGGTAGTAACGTAATAAACAAAAACTTACAAAATATTTTTTTATTTTATATTGAAATTAAATCAATTTCTACTCAAATTTGGTTATTAATAACCCAAGCTAGCATGAATATGACTGATATTAATCCGAATGACCCTGAAACTGTTTCCTTGCCATTTACTTGTTTGGCCCATGCAGTCAGAAGTTCTTCATTATCCTTTAACCACTTGATATTTTTTTCAGCTTTTTCAATGCTTTCATTTTTCAAGTTATCTGGAATGTTGTGACTTCTCTTCTTAAACTTTAAATCAAACAATTGAATTAAAATGAATAATGAAATATTCGTTGGTGCATACTAAAATTTAACTTACGTACCTTTTTAAGATCTTTGTCGGTTTTAATTTGGCTACCAACCAAATTTAACATCAATTTCATGAAGTTATCATCTTTACTAAAAATATTTAAAAAATTTTAACTTTGTATGAAATAAAAATTTAGAATATAAAACAAAATATCTTACAACTGTTGATAGATGTAAATGAATTTATCAAAAACAAAGTCCATTACAATGTCCAATCCAGTTTCGCTATTTCTGTCATAAATACTGTAGATAGCAATAAATAAATCGAATTTTTCATTACTTGATAATGTTTGGTTTAAATTATATTTAATAGTATTAATATCTGTTGTGCATGCGAAAGGGTTTTCTAAAATTTGTTTTTCGATTAAACGCTCATCAGTATATGAGGCTCTAATTTGTACTTTCTTCAAATCCTCTAAGCTTGCATTTTTTAAACCAAAGCAAAGTATGCTTTTCTTTAAATCAGGGTCAATACTGAAATAAAATTTTTTAAAAATAATTCATCAAGTTCTAGAGCAAGTTTTTAAATACTAATCTTTAAACTTACTGAGTGTCAGGATTCTCTAGCCACATTGAAAACTTTTCTCCTACTATTTTCATGCACTTATCATCATCCAGACTACAAAGAGTTTTCACTATAGTATCGCGGTTCATTTTGGTCAACAAAGTATCACTGATTTTTCTTTCTAATCCCACTTCTTCCACCAATTTTTCGGTTATATGTTTGGCAAATTTCTGTTAGAGTTTAAATTAGACACTATTATTTTATTTTATTTTTAAGTAATTAAATCTACTAACTACAAATTGTACCTTATAAACAGTGTAGTACTCGGTATTTGAGAATTTTCCTTTCATCCAGTTAAGGATCTTAAATCCTGGATCCCAAGCTATAAGGTCAGTTTCATATTTGTAAGTTTCAACCAAATTCAAAACGATAGACAGATTTAATCTTCCTTGTTCAGCCAAATCCATAGCATCGTAAACTAGCTGAGCCCTGTTCAGTGGATGAATATTAGAACGATTTTCTGCTGATTTGAGATAATCGATCAAAAGTTTCCAATTTTGTTCATCGTAGTTGACTCTGTAAAAACCTTTTTAAAATTTCATTGGTTAATTACGAGGTTAATTATAACAATTTTTTAGATCGGTATAGTAAATTTGCACCTGTTTGCTGCTTATTTAAAATAATCCAATCTTTTGTCTCTGCCTTGAGTTTAATGTTACTTGAAAACTCTTTCAACCAAAACTCTGGCCTGGTGTCATTAAAATTTGGATTGGATGCAGTCGCATAGTTGATTGGAACACTCCAAACGTGTTCATCTTGAGTTATATTTTTGACTGGACGATAATTGTAAAAAAATCGTTCCTGCTTCAACTCAACCTCATTAGTTTTATAATTTCTGGTTACAGTTATTAAAGGATGTCCGGCGTAGTTTACCCATGAGTTCATAATTTCTTTTATATCAATGGTATTTTGAGCATCGTCACTTTCCTCGTAGAGCGTGTCCTGCACTGCGCGAAAAAAATCATCTGAATCTGTTGCACCGAACGAACTGATGAAAAATACGTAAAAACAAATACTTAATTCATAATTTTTTTACTACCCGTTGAATGGAAAAAAAATTACTTACTGTCTAGTTAAGTACTTTCGGATGCTTTTTTGAAAAATTGGAGTTGTTAAAATGTGTTGCAACATTCGAATGACCGCTGCACCTGTAACAATATTCAATTTTTATTCACTATAAGTATACATATAAATCTATGTTTTATATTAGTTTAAGTCATACTATGAAAATTTTTACAATACCTTTTTTGTAAATCACTAAATTAAATGCATTACCAATTTCTTCAGGACTGTTGACTTTGATATTCAAGGCATCTGTATCGTGAAAACTATCAATGATGTAAGCTATATTTTTCACTACGGAAAACTCTGTTGAACGCCAGGAAGGCTCAATCTGTTGATTAAAATATTATTGATGATCTCTAATTAAAATATAATTAATAATCAACAGTGAAACAAACATATTTTTCACCTGATCCATGATGAGAGATGCCAAAAACGTGGCAAAACCTTCTTTTAGCCATGTAAACTCCCACCACTTGGGACTGACGAGATTTCCAAACCATTGATGAGCAAATTCATGTGATATTAGATTGAGTCTATCAAATTTCTCAAATGATGTTTCCGCCATTTCGTCGTAAATTAGACTTTGTTCACTTAAATCAAAATTTTTTTATTGTAATATAACCTCTAAAGTTCAAAGTACTAACAAAAAGAGAAAATTTTTTTTTTTTTTTTTTTTTTTTTTTTAATTCACTGCGATGACATTTGATTTGTTTGAACTTTAGTTACCTGCAAAGTACCAGCCCCCAATTTTCCATGGCACCCGGGTATTTATATTGTGGTATTGCTACCTGATCCATTTTACTAATTTTAAAAGGTATCCCGGTAAAATCTTCCAGTGCTCTAAGTATGGGTTCGCTATAATTCGCGGCTAAATGTGTTTGGTTCATCGCGTTGGGTCTAGCGTGAACACTGAAGTTTTTAGCTGCATTGGTTACATTTTTAAAGTCGGAGACTACAAAGGCCAACAAGTAAGTAGACATTCTGGGAGTTTTTTCAAAACTTGTTTCAACTCTTCCATTTGAATCTGGTTTATCTGATCTCGACTGCACTTTCGTATTGGAAAGGGCTGAAAAATTTTGATGGTGCCTTATTGTCAGGAGAAACTCTGCTTTTAACTTGGGTTCGTCGAAACACGGAAACGCTCGGCGTGCCGAAATTGGTTCGAAGTGAGTTGACGCAAGCCATCTAAATTAATTAAATTTTAAGTTTTTATTAGTTTTATACACAATTGTTATACAGAGCTTTTTCTACTTACACTTCTTTATTTTCAGCATTTGTGTAATTGCTTCTATAAAAACCACGGGAATCATTGCTAATTTTACCGCTGTAAGTTATGTTCAAACTGTAATTTCCAGCCGTTAAATCTTCTCTAGTTTTACGCGTTATAATAGAAAAGTTTTTTATGGGTTCTGAATCTAATTCGAGATCGT
Source organism: Encarsia formosa (assembly GCA_038277355.1). Lineage (NCBI taxonomy): Eukaryota > Metazoa > Arthropoda > Insecta > Hymenoptera > Aphelinidae > Encarsia > Encarsia formosa. The sequence continues at coordinate 20,282,139 of CM076184.1, forward strand.
CTATTCTGGCCTCATTAATTTTATTCAAGTTGTAGTCGAGAATTATTAAACCATTGTTATGGAAAACTATCTTCTCAACATCATTTTTCAACTCAAAGTTTATAGTTATGACGCCCGTAAACGTAAAATTTTTATTCTGTCCATCGTTTTCATTCAGATAAACGTCCATAAAAATTATGTAATTGTGAACTTTATAGACATCTGGTAATCTGTAATCAATGACACTGGTCTCATTTTGATCTAGATTATCATTATCTGATTTAGTTAATAATGAGTAACTTGGACGATTCACTTCTGTATTTGCACCGATAAATATCACGGAAATTAAAACGAGAACTAGTTTATACATCTTTAAATGCATAAATTCACCCAGTGTCAAACAGTTTTAAATAATTTTTAAAAATTTATTTGCTTTACGTTGAAAACATCTGACACGAATGACGGTTAAATACAAACTAAAAAAATATGTACCAAACATTTTGATTTTTCAAAATAAAATAATTTTTTATAATAACTCGAAGCGTAAATAATTGGATAATAATTTAGACGAATTTGTTTACCTTAGTCTCTAGATTATGCGATTGTTCACACGGGAAATTCTATTATGTGAAATTTTGAGTTACGAAATCACTAATGACATTCGAAGTTACGTTTGCATAATTAAGTTAAAAATTTCAAATTAAGTATGTACTAAAAATTTAATTGTATCTGAAATTTCCTTGAATTTTTAATTTTTTCTAATAAACCAATTAAGCCAAAGTATTTTATTTTTTCAAAACAGAATTGAAATTAAAGCATTAGTAAGTAAAAAATTATCATTACTTTAAATTTTTATTCAAATTATTTGAGCTCTGTCGACGAACTGGGCCACAAAAAAATTATTTAAAAATTAAATTAATTAAGTATCTTTTTAACAAAAACATCATTTAAAAATAATTTATTTTGAATGAGTACCAAAATAAATTCTAATTAAAGTATGAAATTTTCAAAAAACAAAAGCCTTCCTTTTGATACGTGATCGGCAACAATATTTATTTAATAAGATTGAAAAAAAATTTTCTTTGAAAATTTTTGCGAAAATTGAAGTTAAAAAGGATCGTCATTTAAGTTAATCCAATTTAATAAGATACAACAGAGAGGACAAATATCTAAAATTTAAGCTTTTGCGTTAAAATTTTTCAAAGATGCAAATGTTTATTTATGACCAAACACAAATGAATCCAACCCCTGAGAATGTTGAACTTTTCATTAACTCTCGTCGAATATTTCCCCACTCGCGGCTAATGCAAGGGTTAAACCCCTTCTTTCAGACATCAACTTGATCGATACGCGAGACCCGAATTCCGGAGTAAAAAAATCTTCTCACGCTCAGGTACGTCGGGAGGCTTATAAATTAAGTCAATCAACGTTACAATTACGTTATCAGTGACGCAAGAGTAATGAGATATCTCGCCATGCCCCGGCGGTGGTGTTAATGCTGCCCCCCACCTCCCCTAATTACCCCGGTTAGTTGGAAAATCGCTCCGGCGATCTCGCTCTCGAACGAGAAGAAGGTAAATTTATGCCTGAGTTATTGCGGAGTATCATCACTCGCGAAAAACGTTCCTTTGTCCCAGCAGCCAGCCCGTAAAAGTAAGAATTGTAAGCGGGCCTTGAGCTTTACTGATCCCACCTCCACCTGTCGATCCGCTCGGGTTTTATCGCTCGCGTCGTACTCTTTGCGCTCCTTCTTTGTCGGATACAAGCTTTTTTATAAAGGATGTGCGAAAAAATTCCGCGATTACTTAGCATTTTTTGTTTCTTTGGTAGAGCATTGGATACTTTTAATGTAGACTGATTGATTCATTCGATTATGCCGTCGCTTTTACTTTGCAGACTGCATACACTAAATTATTTCTTTGCAATGTAACTTGGATCAATAATAGAAAGATAATACACTGCAGATATTGTTACATGAATTCCTTAGTTTCGTAAAAAAATTTTACTTTTCTAATCTTCATGAAAATTGAACGAATCTTTGAGGTACTGTTTATATCGTATAAACGAATTTTTAGAGTAGAAAATTCAATTTCGTTTGTTACGTAACAATACGAGATTTGTGCAATGGTATAAGGAATACTGGCAATAATGTTTATTTCAGCAGCTGAGTTGCAACATCATAAACTTAATTATGTTAAATTTTGAAGCAAAAACGAAAAATCTTCAGCGGAAAACAGTTCTCAAAGAAGATTAGTTGGTGATTTTGGCGAGTCTACCTGCATCGTGATGTAAAAACTCTATTTAATTAATGCAGTGTGAATGAAGCTTGATTCTCAAAAAGAAATAAGTCAATAATTTTTTACTATGTGTAAGAACTGAGTGGACTATAACAATTTTTTTGATAAAACTGGTTTTACCCGTTAATCAGTTTCGTGATAATCTCTTATTTTTAACTAAATTCATTCTTGTGAACTCGAAAATTATATCAAACTTTAGATACGGTTTTCTTAAAGATCAACAGGCTCATCGTCTTGGCAATCAGTGTTTATTCTATCCATATTAACAATTAGTACTGTTTTTATACAGTAAATAAAAAAATACAGAAAAGAATTTTGATTTTCGTTTTTATTTTTTTTTAACGGTGCAAGTACACAAGTTTCTCAAAACTTGACATGCTACCAAATAAGTAAATAATTTTGTGTTATGTGTAAGAAGTGAGTGGACTAAAACTTGTTTTTTTTTTTTATAAAACTGGTTTTGGATTTTACCAATTAGTCACTTTCGCGATAATCTCTTGTTTTTTACTAAATTCTTTCTTGTCAACTAAAAAATTATATCAAACTTTAGATACGGTTTACATAAAAATCAACAGACTCATCGTCTTCGATTAGTATTCATTTTGTCCATATTAACGATCAGCTCGACGATCAGTATTGTTCTCATACAGTAAATAAAAAAATGCAGAAAAGAATTTTGATTTTCGTATTTATTTTTTTTAACGGTTCAAGTACACAATCTTTCCAAACAGTTGATATACCACAGTCAGCAATTTTCAAATGGGGTGAACCTGATTCTCAAAATATGACTGGTGTTGACTACACATTATCAAACATTTATGAAGTTTACGACTACTTTATTTTCATCGACGTCTATTTGCGAGTCTATTTGAATGAAAAAGGCTCATCGAATGAAAACTTTACGTTCACAGGTGATGTAGTGATAAACTTCGAGTTAAAAAATGATACAGATAAAATAATTTTTCTAATAAAATAATAAAGATGGTTTGATAATACTGCACTATACCTTAAACAAAATCAACGAGTCTAGATTATACAATCTTGAATTAAATTCAGAACCAGTGACAAATTTTTTTATTAAAAAAATTAAAAAAAAAGATTAAAATCTGCAATAAAATTTTAAAAAGGTTTTTACAGAGTCAACTACGATGAACGAAATTGGCAATTGTTAATCGATTATCTCAAGTCAGCAGAAAATCGTGCTAACATTCCTCCTCTAAACAGAGCCCAGTTAGTGAAAGATGCCTGGGATTTCTATAAACAAAAAAGATTGGGTCTTTTAACACTTTTAAACTTGGTTGGAACTTTTAAAAATGAAACTGATCTAATCGCTTCGGATCCAGTATTCGGTATTCTCGTTTGGATGAAACAAATATTTTTCTACTCAGATTATTATTTTACCTATAAAGTGCAAACAGTCATATCATATGATACAATATAAACAATATTTTCTAATCTTATACTTTGCAGAAATTTGCAAAGAGCGTAACCGAAAAATTAGTGTAGGATTTGAGGATAAAAGTACAGATGACATGCTAACCAAAATGAGCCGCGATAGAGTATATCAAATCGCCTGTTCTCTCGAATACGATGAGTGCGTACAGAAAAAAAAAGAAAAATTAAACTCAAGAAATTTATTTCAGTTCCACAAATATATTACAGAGGAAATTGCTGTTTGCTTTGCTTTAAAAGAGGCAAGTTTCGAAGATTGGAATAAAATTCGTCTTAGAATAATGAATGATAATATCACAACTGAATGGGATCAAAGATTTTTTTCAAGGTCCTTAGCGTGTACGACAAATAATAATATTTTAAAATACTATCTAAATGATTCGTTACTCCAGAGTAAACAATATTTAGATGTGGTCCATGTTCTAAAAGAAAATGTTTTTTTTATTCACAAAAGCGTAGAAAAATTAGACGTTCTATTAAACTTCGTTTTTGACAATTTTGCTCAAATTTATCTAAAGCATGGGTATAAAAATTATTATCTTGAACATATTGTTTATTGAAAGTTCTCATAAATTAAATCATTAAACAATTTTTTTTTTTAGAAACAATAATGCAGATATGAAGTTAATTTTGAACTTTATTGCCAATCGTATTAAAGATGAGAATACTTTGAAAAAGCTCAGAAATTTTGTTGTGGATGATATATTTATAAAAAAAAAAAAAAAAAAAGAGGACAAAAAATTTTGATTAGGGAAGATGTGGTTGATAAGATTTGAATTTTTAATATTCTGAACATTTTAGTTTCAATGGCCATTCAATACAGAAAGTCGTAAAATTCAATTCTAATCAACTCGTTTTCCTTAGTTTACTATTTTTATTTCTTTGACCCTTTTTTAACTTAATTAAAAATTCAAATTTAATTCTAGTTTAAGGAAAAAAGTTCAAAAATCTCAGACCACTTGGAAAGAGAAAGCATCGCCATAGCCGAAAAAAATGTCGACTGGTTTAGGGACCACAAAGAACACCTGACTGCATGGTCCAAACAAGTAATGGATTGGAAAGCTTAACTTGGATATATACATTCATAAACAATTTCATAAAAATCAGAGTATTTGAAATTGTATCTACGTGCAGAAGCTTCATTTTCTGCTTTAAATAACAATAAACCGTTTACATGTACAATTGAAGGAATCATATAAACCAGCTTACATAAAATCCTACTTGCTTATGAAGATCTCTTTAAAAATCACATCCTCCCTCCAACCTGAATTTTCTTCCTCCCTGATGATAAATAAAGAAACGCAAAGCGAGCTCGAATTCCGCTTGCGTTCGTATATGGCAGTAGCTCCGAGTGCGGGAGTAAGACTCGTCTCTTTTTCCATCTCTCTGCTCTACTGAGAAAACCCGAAGCGGCTTAAGCCTCTTTTTTTATTTATCTCTGTGTTCGCGCAGACTGAGAATTCATCCCTGGTAATTGGTTTTTCAATGCGAACAATTATCTACGACAGAACTTTGAATTTTCGAGTTTGAATTATCGTGAACTTTCGACCTTTTAACTTTCAAAACTATGCTTGCAGCTTGTTTATTCTTAGAATGTATCAAACACTCAGCTGTGATTAGAAATTAACCATGCAATAATTTGTCTAACTATTACATTATTAGTTGATACTGCTCAATGTTTATATCTGATATTCAGATTTACATAATCAATGTAAAAAATTTATAAAGCAAACTTCAATACCAGTTACATTGGAGTTCAGTCGTCTGGAATACCATTGTATTGTCACACCTGTGTCTAGTTCATACCAACCCCCGCGACGTCAATGAATTTTTTCAAGCTCGACCTGTTGAACTTTCGCGCGCGCGGGCAGAAATAAACGGGCAGAAAAAAAAGGAAGAGGAAGAAATATCAGTTGACGTCGCATCTGGAAAATGAACTGCTCGTCTTCGGCGGCGTGGCAGGCAGCACACGCGACTTTTAAGTCTAAATATAAAGTTTGCCGGAGCCCAGAGAGAGAGAAAGAGAGAGAAAGAGAAAACCGGCAGTCAGCGTGCCTTCCTTGCACCAAGCAGCAGTGTGACCTGCAACTCATGTGCGCGATTATCTTACCCGCGGCGGGCCTGAAAGTCAGTGTTTTCCTTAAAAATCCCAAAGTGCTATGCTCGACTGGTTCGTTTATGGTATTACCAAAGTGCAGTGTGTCGAGTTTCTTATCGAAAACGTCCATTTTTTTTGTTTTTGCGGGTGGGATGAGCTCGAAATTATATCATTTGTGGTGTTTTTAACACTCAGAACTGCGAGCTTTTGATACTGCAGTATTTAAAACAACGAAAATTCGCGGGTCAGGATTAACAACTCAAAATGAGAGTAACCAGTCAATAAAACTTTTTTTTATTTTGGTTCTTAAACATGACATGAATGTTATTATGAAAATTCAATTATTTAAAATGTACCTACCCTTGTATCAGGATTGCCAACTAATAAATATTAACAATAATAAACCTTTGCCATGTCTTAATCTCGCTAAAAAATCGAGTACCTTTACATTATTAAAATAAACAACATTATCTAAACAATTCATTTATATCAAAGGAGTATAATTTTATGAAACGAATCTCGATGATAATTATTTTGACAAAAATCAGTCTCCAGTCCCTTTTCGTGCCCGCACCAAAGTGTCTCAGCTTTCCCTCAACTCTTTTTCTGCTTCTGAAATATACCCGGAGTCGAGTTTCACGCCGGTTTCAGCCCACTACCGCACGAACATCGCTCTCCGGTGGACCAAAAATTGTTTCCCAAAGCAATCATTATTATTATTATTATTTTTTTTTTTTTTTTTTTTTTCAAATTCACGTACTTGGCGAACAAACCAACGCCTCTCGCAGCAGTCCTCTTATCGCGGCTCTCCACGCAACGGCTGTCAAACATCAATCCTCCCACGCCCGCACTTTGTCAACCGCGCCGTATTCATTTTCGATGCATGAGCTCTAATCTCCTCTCGCTTGCAGGCATCGAACGCCCGTGGATTAGCCCCCCCCCCCTTCCTTTTTTTTGGCACCTCCATTTGCCGGATTAATCCTGGGTTTTGAAAGGTTCTATCGGAAAAAAATTGTAAGGGTTGGAGGTTAAGTTTAGGAAAATGGTGGAAGGATTTGTGAATTTGTGACTAGAGCTAAAGTTGTTTTAGAGCTCGCAATAGTGTAGTGTTAAAAATTATTTATAACTCCAACAGAAAAATGATCCTGACAAATTTAACTTTGGAAGTCTAAATCTTTTTTTATTTTTATTTTTTTTTATTGGTTTTATACAAAAATTTCAACAACAATTTACCATTACAGCAATTAAAATTTCAACAAAATTTTGTGTCATTATTTGCAAACTTCAGTTTTATTATAAATTATTAATTTATCAGATGTCAGAAAAAAATTCTCATTTGATTTAAGCTTTGATTATTTGCAACCATTTTTCAGATTCATGGAAAGATTTTTTTCAGTTGTAATATGTTTGTAACTTTATGAAATTGAGTTGAAACTTTTTTTTTTCTAAAAAAGTATTTTTTATTAAATATTTATGATAAAGTATTTGCTTAGGTTTTTTTTTTTAATTCCATTGTTGTCCCAAACTTCCTCAAACTTTACCAGAACTTGTGAAGTTTACACTCGAAATTCAAATGAATTTGATGTAATTATGTAAATTTTTGTAAAATCCAATTTCATAAGGTACACTTTCAATCCAAAATCTGAATTTATAAGCTTTATCTGCACTTACCACTAACCATTGCTAATTTTTTTCATTACTACTGTCTCATTTTATTAAAGTTTTTTTTTTTTTATTTAAATCATTTATTGATCCATTAAGAATATTATGCTATTATTTATTAAAGTTAAATTAAAAATTGCTCTTATTTTTCATAACCATACAATTTTTTTTCATAAACTCCAGTTACATCAGACACCTTTTGAAAAGAAAATTCCTACCCAGTGATACTCCCACGCTCCGCAATAGTAGCACACCAACTCTATAAATACGAATCAATTATATCCCGCGAACGATCGATTAAAGTCCCTGAACCAGCAGCTGTCAATGCCGGCGGTGGCTCGCGTCAGCTACTTTACAAACTAGCGCAACTCGCGTTTGATAAAAAAAAATCGTAGTAAGGGCGTGCTTCGACTGACGCAAGAGAACATTGTTGCTGATTTAGCGTGTCCAAAGTGTGGTCGCCCTAAGGTTTCGGTAACTCAATAACGCCCAATTGACGTTACTTAATGCGGAGTCTAGACGCTGGAGGGAGATGAGGATTTGTTTGTTGCTCGTACTACGTGACTAATCATCGTACCCTCGATTCGCCTAATTAACACCTTTCTTTCGCGTTGGGAGTAAATCGAGGAGGTCCGAGTTACGAAAACCCGTTTGGATCTATACATGAAAGTGAGCGACGTTTTGGAATTCGGTGGGAATCACTGAAAAATCGGGTTTATGGTTTTTCCATCGAGCGCCATAAAATACCTGTTGAGGCTGGAGAACTTTTTTTTTACGTCGATTCGGTGAATAGCGGGACAACCGGTGCGTTTGTACGATAGAGCAACAATAAGTCAGCTTTTTCCTCGGGTTTATCCGTGTCGATCCGGAATTTTTTGGAAAATAAAAGGAAAATTTATATTGATTACCGGTTGAAAACATTGTAGAGTTTATTTTTATGCTCAAAGTAAGTACTTTCGAATGATTTTTATTATCGTGGGCTTGAGATTCCAAAGTTTGGGAAGATAGATGAGAAATTTATAGCGATGGCTGGTTGATAAATTAATGTTATTTTCATTTTCTAATCTGTCCGGATGATTTTTATGTGTTACTTAATTACTATGAAATATTCAGAGTGTATAATAATTTATAAATTATGTACAATCATTACATTAATAATTTATAAAAATGTTTTGCTGTCACTAACTTTCAAAATAAATTATGAGTGAACATCAAAATAACTATAACTTATAAACATTTATAAATAACTAAAAATATTATATGAGTACTTAAATAAGCTGTGCTTAAATTTTATATATCAAAAAAATGATGAAAAATAATAAGAAAAAAAAATGTATAAACTGCAGTTAATCTTTAAATGAAAAACAATATTAAAAAAAAAAAAAAAAAAAAATTAATAAATCCAGTATACAAATAAATAAGCAATAATCCATAAACAGTGCGTGCTTTTGCACCCCATAAATAATTCCCCAATAGCTTTCCTAGCGATCCATGCAAACTCATCGAAAGAAGAAAGCTTCCCCCCCCCCCCGCTCTCCCGCAAATATCCTGGAACAAACAAGTTCGAATAGCTCTCGGGTCACGAGTTCACATCACGTTTTAGCAAGCAGAAGCAGGAGCGATACACGCGGACTGCGAATCCAAAGCTGCCTCCGGCTAAGTGCAGACGCGTGTTTCCGGCCGGTCGAGTGAGCTCTTCGCCTTCCGGTCGTTCCCCCACTCCACCCGCCACCTTTCTTTCTTTCTTTCTTTTATATTACGTACACAGAAACGTTGGAGCGAGCTACGTGGATATCCCTGGAACTAGACTTCCTAAATCCTCCTCATAGCGCTTTTATTTTATTAGGGGAGATGGAAAAGTGGATGTTTCACTCGAAGGGTGGATGAATAGCTTAAATTGCTAGCAAAGGCGAATGAGAATTGATGCAAGAATTCAGTTTACTTAAATATAAATTGGGAACAAAAAATATTGATAAATTTCATTTTTATTGAAACTAAAACATTTTTTTGTAACAATCAATTAGTTGTATGGTAAATTATTATGGATTATCATTACTATTTTTATTTTTATTTTTTTCCTAGTTCAGATCTCGAAAATTTGTTTTATTGAATAATTTTTATTACTATTACTATACATAATCCTACATAATAAAATTGAAAAAAAAAATCATTTGATAAAAAATACAATTTGACTCTAAAACTTTTATTTCATTGATACATTAACTATAAAAAAAAAAAAAATCCATCAAGTAGGTCAAAAATCTTCTAATCACTCCCCTTCCAAATAAAATTTTTCCAAAGCCGGTCGTTCGTGAAATCAGGGCTGGGCCAGCCGTTAGTCGGGTGCCTCGTTGGATTACGCTAATGCGTCTGTAATTACGGGATTAAAGTTTCGATGTATAAAGCCGGGCTGCAGGCAGGTTCCTCATCCTTCGAAAATCCCCTCTCACCACTGATCATCGTTTCAATTTTCTCTGCCTTCCTTTGCAGTCTATTATACCCCCTCCCACCTTCCTCGATTTTCGGTAAAAAATTCTTTGTCATCCAGGTTTCAGCTGATCTAATTCAGGAGTCTAGTGGAAATCAAAGATGACTAACAACATTTAAATGCTGTTTTCGATAAAATCGAATAAAAAATGTCTATTGAAAGTTTTTTTATTGCTCGTACTTCTGACTTATTGAACCGTTTCAAACAAAAAATTATGAGTTCTTACATAGACAAGTATGCACTTTAATAATACATAAGAGTTTAAAATAAAACTGCTGAGATTTTCAGTTAGATTTCATAAAATGTTTATGATCCATCATTTCATTATCCGAGCCCCCAATTAATTTTTCACCTTTGACCCTCTTTGAAAAGAAAGAAGCTTTTTCTAACAAAATTGGACGCATGGCCTTATTAACGTTCGGATAAACACGTTGCGGGTGGAGAAACTGATTGACACCAGTCTTAGCTAGCACTTTGGGGTTTCGTAAGCGCACATCTAAAGTAATACGAAATCCCTATTTTTCGACAGTTCCCTAAGTGATAGATCAGTGTTGTGAAACGATGGCAAAGTGACTCTAGTGCAAAAAAAAAAAAAAAAAAAAAAAGCTAAATGGATCCCTCGGTGTACATAACGGAAGAGGAGCTCCAGCACCTCGCAGCTATAACGGAGTTCGCGGAGTTCCTGGAGGACCCGACGATTAGCGACGACGAGGTCGGTGCGACCGCCGCGGCTTCGCCTAAGGACGTCGAGTACTTCCTCGTCGACGACTCGCCCATGGCGAAATTCAGCCGGAGCATCAAGTGGGCCTACAAGAAAGTGAGTCCTGAATGGCCTTTAATTTGGGATTAGTCGAGTGGTGTGCTTTGAGTAATCTTCTGGGAAAAAAATATTTATTTTGTTCAAAATTTTGGCAATTTTTTAATTAACCTAAATACGTTGCTCTTGAAAAAAAAAACATTGATTTTCAAAACAGTAGGAAACTAAAATTATTCTATGCTAGTATAATCGAGAAAACTTTGGCAAAAAAATAAAAATTTAACTTATAAACTGTTGGGTAATAAACAACCATGAATCACATAACTCGTGATTGATTCTTGAAAAGCTTTGTTAAAAATATTAAAAGTCTGTATATTTTTTTTTTCCGAGTAAAATATATTTTATCGCATTCGTGGCTAAAACATTTTTCTACGTGCGACCTGAAGTTGTCATGTTTTAGCCACTCGATTCGATAAAGCACCCCATGTAAAACTGTTCTGTAGAATTTCTACAGAAATTCTGTAGGAAATTGGGCATGTAGAATCTCTGTAGAAACTCAATAGAAATTCAATAGAATACATAAAAAAAAATTAATATCATCTGATAATCTTGAACAAAAAGGTGATCTGCTCCGGGGATGTACCCAGGGTACTCTGGAAAGACAAATGTTATGTCGAATGATTCTATAGACGTGGACAATCTGGATACCACAGTCCGGAACGACCTGGATACAACTTTTATTGTGATTTAAAACTAAAAATAGCAGATTGTTTTTAGATATCAGGCACTTGGTGCAAACAGTGGTGACTACTCTCTGTGGATGATTTCTCCAGGAAGATTCGAAACCGGAGTGATTAGGGCGGGCACCTGGTGCAAGGGGTGGTAATCTCTCCGTATAGATGATTTCTCCAGGAATTTTTCACGCTGGACAGTTTACTGCGGGCAGTTGGGGAAAGGAGTAGTAACTTCTCCCCGTAGATGATTTCTCCAGGATGTACCAAGACCGGAGGGGTTAGGGCGAACACCTAGTGCAAGAGGTGGTGATTATACTCCCTGTAGATGTTTTCTCCGGGAAGTTTTTACTCCGGACAATTCACGGTGGGCAGCTAGTGCAAGGGGCGATGATTACTCCCTGTAGATGTTTTCTCCAGGATGTTTCGAGACCAAAAGGGTTAGGGCGGACACCTGGTTCGAGGGGCGGTGATCGCTCTGCCTGTAGATGATTTCTCCAGGATGTTTCAAGACCGGAGGGGTTAGGGCAGACACCTGGTGCTAACGGTGGCGATCTCTCCCTGTAGATGATTTCTCCAGGATGTTTCAAGACCGGAGGGGTTAGGACGGACATCTGGTGCTAACGGTGGTGATCTCTCCCTGTAGATGTTTTTTCTAGGATGTTTCGAGACTGGAGAGGTTAGGGTGGGCTCCTGGTGCAAGGGGCGATGATTACTCCCTGCAGATATTTTCTCCAGGAAGTTTTTACTCCAGAGAGATTACTGCGGGTACCTGCAGGTGCAAGGGGCGATGATTACAATAAATGTTAAAATTAACCTGGTACGTAGGTATTATTTTCTTTTTTTAAAACCAAAAACATACTTACTATTCGATAAACGGTCAAATTAGTTAACAATATAAACAACTTGATAACTTTTCGACATAATTAAGCTTTAATAATCAAGCCCCGAAGGGGCACAACTTAAATATAAGTTCCAGATATATACTTGCAATTAGATGTTTGGTCTGGTGGTTAAGGTCTCGGCCTTCTATGTGGCCGTCGTCAGTTCAAATCCCGTCGATAACTTTTTTTTTTTTTTTTTTTTTTCAATACATTTTTGTGGAACTCTTATCATTTTAATGTCTTTCCGGACACTTTTTTACTTATTAAAAATTTTTTTTAATAGTTGATATAATCATTACCAACAAAATGTTAAAATGAACTTGGTACATACGTAAGAAATATTATTTTTATAAAGGACTTTACAACGTGTAAAAATAATCTATAAAATAAGAAAGAGTTCCATAAAAATTTTTTTTTTTTAATTTTTTTTTTTTCCCTTATGCTGAAGTCATTTCAGGATTCGGGTTAAAAATCAGTTAAAATTAAACTTAAACAAAATAAAAAAAAAGGGGCTCTGTAGACCCAAGCTACTACTTTAAGCTATCTTTTAAGCCCAATCCCATCATAAGCGGGTCAAAATTAACGTCAGAATATGGGAAACACTTTTGTATATTAACGGATGCAGCTCGTCACCAGCTAATTGAGCTTTTATAATCAAACCTCGAAGAGGTTTAATAAAAATTTCAGTGCTTGGCCTGGTGGTTAAGGTATCAGATTTCTATTTTGCCATCGTCGGTTCAAATCCCGACAACAAATTTTTTTTTTTTTTTTTTTTTTTCTTGTTCTTTCAATACATTTTTGTGGAACTCTGATCATTTTGGCGTCTTTCTGGACATTTTTTTACTTTAGTATATTATGCAACAGGTGCAGTATCGTCGCCCGGCCGGTTTCAAAGGCACCAAGTACAAAACGTAGCACGAGTGACTTTCAGAAGCCCTGGTGACGAGCTGCACCCGTTAATATACAAAAGTGTTTCCCATATTCTGACGTTAATTTTGATCCGCTTATCATGGGATCAGGCTTAAAAGATAGCTTAAGGTAGTAGCTTGGGTGCTGCAGAGCGAAATGACTTCAGCATAAGGGTAAAAAAAAAATTAAAAAAAAAAAATAGTATATTATTCCCAGAGGGACTAAAGTTTGCAGTGGAGGCCCGCTGTCATTGCAGCCCGAGACGAAGTCGAGGGCTGCAAATACGTGGGCCTCCTCAGCAAACTTTAGTCTTGAGGGATATATGCACTTTTTTAAAGTCCGTTGATCACAAAAAATAACTTGATTTCCTCCGATTAAAGCCAAAAGAACGAAATGTACTCCCGAAGCGCCAGCGGCCGACACGCAGCCGGCCGCCATGTTGCGGCCCGAGCGCTAGCGAGGGCATGCAGTAGGCCGGGTGCGCGTTGGTCGATGGCGCAGGGAGTACATTTCGTTCTTTTGGCTTGCGTCGGAGGGAGACAAGTTATTACTTGTGATCAACGAGGTTAAAAAAATTTTTATGGAACTCTTTCTTATTTTATAGATTATTTTTACACGTTGTAAATGATTATATTAACTATTAAAAAAAATTTTTAATAAGTAAAAAAATGTCCGGAAAGACATTAAAGTAATATGAGTTTCACAAAAATGTATTGAAAGAAAAAAAAAAAAAAAAAAAAAAAAAAGTTGTCGGGATTTGAACCGACGACGGCAAAATAGAAGGCTAAGACCTTAACCACCAGACCAAACATCTAATTGCAGGTATATATCTGGAACTTATATTTAAGGTGAGCCCCTTCGGAACTTGATTATAAAGGCTTAATTATGTCGAAAAGTTATCAAGTTGTTTATATTGTTAACTAATTTGACCGTTTATCGAATAGTAAGTATGTTTTTGGTTTTGAAAAAAGAAATAATACCTATGTACCAGGTTAATTTTACCATTTATTGTAATCATCGCCCCTTGCACCAGGTACCCGCAGTAATCTCTCTGGAGGAACAACTTCCTGGAGAAAATATCTGCAGGGAGTAATCATCGCCCCTTGCACCAGGAGCCCACCCTAACCTCTCCAGTCTCGAAACATCCTAGAAAAAACATCTACAGGGAGAGATCACCACCGCTGGCACCAGGTGCCCGCCCTAACCCCTCTGGTCTTGAAACATCCTGGAGAAATCATCTACAGGGAGAGATCACCACCACTAGCACCAGGTGCCCGCCCTAACCCTTCCGGTCTCGAAACATCCTGGAGAAATCATCTACAGGGAGAGATCACCACCGTTAGCACCAGGTGTCCGCCCTAACCCCTCCAGTCTCGAAACATCCTAGAAAAAACATCTACAGGGAGAGATCACCGCCCCTCGCACCAGGTGTCCGCCCTAACCCTTTTGGTCTCGAAACATCATGGAGAAAACATCTACAGGGAGAGATCACCACCGTTAGCACCAGGTGTCCGCCCTGACCCCTCTAGTCTCGAAACATCCTAGAAAAAACATCTACAGGGAGAGATCACCGCCCCTCGCACCAGGTGTCCGCCCAAACCCTTTTGGTCTCGAAACATCATGGAGAAAACATCTACAGGGAGTATAATCACCACCTCTTGCACTAGGTGTTCGCCCTAACCCCTCCGGTCTTGGTACATCCTGGAGAAATCATCTACGGGGAGAAGTTACTACTCCTTTCCCCAACTGCCCGCAGTAAACTGTCCGGCGTGAAAAATTCCTGGAGAAATCATCTACACGGAGAGATTACCACCCCTTGCACCAGGTGCCCGCCCTAACCACTCCGGTTTCGAATCTTCCTAGAGAAATCATCCACAGAGAGTAGTCACCACTGCTTGCACCAAGTACCTGATATCTAAAAACAATCTGCTATTTTTAGTTTTAAATCACAATAAAAGTTGTATCCAGGTCGTTCCGGACTGTGGTATCCGGATTGTCCACGTCTATAGAATCATTCGACATAACATTTGTCTTTCCAGAGTACCCTGGGTACATCCCCGGAGCAGATCACCTTTTTGTTTAAGATTATCAGATGATATTAATTGTTTTTATGTATTCTATTGAATTTCTATTGAGTTTCTACAGAGATTCTACATGCCCAATTTCCTACAGAATTTCTGTAGAAATTCTACAGAACAGTTTTACATGGGACATATCGACACTGGAGCCTAAACAAGGCAAAGGTTTTTTCACGCGGCGCATGCGTGTGAAAAAACTTTGTCTTGTTTTAGGCACTAGTGTCGATATGTACTATTATTTCATTATATATAATAATATCAATAAAATATTATTCTACTCCAAGACTTTATGCTTGCATGATTAAAAATAGTTGCTTTAAAAAGAAATAAAAAACCTCGTAAAAAACTACTTGTTAACAAGTTTTGAATAAAAATTTTGACTTAGGAAAATGAATTAATCGATTCTGGATTTGTCAAGTATTTGTCAAGTTATGAAACTACATAAAATTTCGAAAACCTACATTCTAATGTACAATAGTAATTAAATTTTCCTCAGACATTTCTTGTTTTAGTTCAATACAGAATAATGAAAATTTTAAGCTGAGAAAAATTACGTATGTTTTTTTTTTACTTAAAATATATTATAATTTTTTATTCTTTAAATCTCGGTGCTTCACGTTGACAATTGATTCCGATGAGAACCGCTTCACAAAAAAGTCCCGATTAAATTCCATCTCGAAACGAAAATTCATAAAATACTACATCATAGTCCGATCGATATTCATACAGCGAAAAAAGAAGGTCTAGAGTTTTAACAAGCTAAAACCTCATACGTTATTATGAATTTTTTTTTCCTTACTCCTCCGCGAAGCCTTTTCGCTCCCTTATTTTGCGGGGGAGCATAAGAGCTCGGCTGATTGAAAATATTGGCGCGAGCGAAAGCTTCACGCTGCTGATCTCCGACGCGAGAAGAGAAATTGAGCTTTTCAATACCCTCCTCCCCCTCTTCCTCCTACTCCTTTTTTCGCTTTTATGCTGGCGCGGTGAGGAGAGGATTCCTGCTGCGGCTGGAAAATGTGGCGGGTGAAAATGTCGAGCGTGAATGAAAAGCTCTTTCGTACAATAAAAAAAATTCTCCCCTTTTTTAGGCGAGAGTAAGTGTGTATTTTTAAATTTTTTAGAGGCGATTTTGTAATTTTCAGCTGAGCTTGCAAGCTCTTTCATTACGAAGTACAGGATTCTGTGTAAACAGGGTTGATTTTAAATGGTTTACTTTTTTAACTGTTGTACGAATTTTCGCTTCTTCTTAATTTTTTAGAGCTTGCAAGCTTTTTCCTTATCATCAAGCCAAAAGTTTTGGTAAACAGTTTCATATTTAAGGTATTACTTACTTTTTTACTGAATATGTTAAAAGTGTTACTATTTTTGAATAAATAGCTCTTAACTTATCAAAAAGACATTATTTTTAGTAAAAAGATTTGAATTTAAGATGTCTTTTGTCGTTAAATATACTTTGCAAAATTGTGTCAAATTCAGATTCAAGAATTTAAGCTGAAAAGCTTTTTTCATTATGAAGTCAGATTTTTTTACTAAGCGGATCTTATTTTAATATTAAAAATTTTTTTGATTAATTTTACTTTAGAAAATTTTTTTAATTCCTAATATAGCTAGAATATAATCTCTTTTTTACTTGACGTGTTTTAAAGAATTACATACTACTCTGTTCTAAAATTTTAAATTGCACAAGTCTCCACTTTTTCTTTTGGTTAGCAAATTTTATTTAAAGATAAACATTTTTTTTCGTTTACTGTACTTTAGATTTTCATGTTGTTATTTGAATTCGGTGGTAGCTCGTTGTACTAAATACTTAATAATTATTTGTTGATTTAAATCATGAACTACTTATATGTGAATTAAACGATTAAATGCACTTTAGATTCTTTTGTGTTAGATTCTAATGGTCATATCTGAGCTTGCAAGTTTCCCCAATTTTCAAAGATTCACTACTATGAATATACAGAATCGTTCAAAATTGACGTTCAATAAAACTATTTAAAACAATCTTGATTTTTTAACTTAAGCTTGCAAGCTTCATTAAATTTTAATAAGAGCTTAAATTTTTTATGCCAAACGATCAAGTAATGACTCTCGGGTAAAGAATATTCATGCGTAATTTAGTACTTGGCGTCCAATGAATGTGCAATCGATTATCGGTTTAAAAAAGAAAAGCTTCGACGAAATTACCATACGTATTCATTACTGCTCCCGCTCGCTTATTATCCAAGATGTAAAAGAGTGACATTTGCGATTCCAATAGTACGCGCGACACAATTTCCACCTCAAAGATCATCGCCGCGCGCTTTTCTTCTTTTTTTCGTTCCTCCTCTTTTATCCGTCCTCGTTCGTTGGACCGACCCGAGCTTTTTTCGATTACTCGACCCCGCGCGCGCATCGAATTATCCAACTTTTTTTTTTTTTTCTTACAAATCGGACTCTCGAGATCGATTCCGAAGAAAATCGGCGCACGAGGGCTTGAATCATTCAACAGGCAAAGTTTATGTCGGAATTATATTTAGAAGTTCTCGCAGATATTGTTGACCTTGTTCTCAAAGATAAACTTTTTAGAGAAGCTTTAAGAAAAATAGGAATATTTGGTCGAAACTATGGTAAAAAAATTCATAAATTGAACTGGAAAAGTTTAAAGGAACCATAAAAAAAAACTTGTCTAAAAAAATAATTAAAACAGAACGATTCGTGAATTTGCACAAATTCACAGACGATAAATTTCTCGAAAAAAATGAGCACTCGAAATTTCATTCAAATTTCCTTAAGCGAGTTCATTTTCCTCCTGCGTAATCAGTCTTATAAATGAGCATCGAGTGATGTCATCGTTTCCAATTTTGACAGCCTTTTTTCCTGTGCACTACGATACCATGGAGCTCAAAATCGATCCGTCGCCTTTCCTGTCCACGACCATCTTGACGAGCGAGGCTTTCGGGGTCTTGAGGTCCCAGGACCAACCGATCCTGGCGAAGAACTCTATGATCCTGGCGTGCACGTCGTACCTGGAGGATCCTCCGATCTCGGCACTCCGATAGTCTACCGGGAATGCGTGGTGATAGTTGTGCAATTCCTCACCGTTCTAAAAAAAAGTCGTGATTTTTAAAAAAAGAAGCATTCCCAAATAAAATAATCCAAAAACTATTGATTGATTTATGCCTACCATGAAGAAGGTAACCCAGTTGTTGTCTGTCGGTGCGATGTTTCTACGATAATTAAGCAGTTAGAATTGAGTACATCAAAATCAGTTAAAAAGGATTGATTTACTTACTTATCGAAGGGTCTCCAACCGACCATGTGGGCAAGGCCGAGGGCAAGGCTGTTGATGGTCATGTAGGAGTGAGACACGTAGAAGAACCTGAAGCCCTGGGCGAGAAAACTGTAGTGCCAGGTCTAGCTCCAGAAGTACACGGGGATGGCTATCGATATGGAGTTCAAGAGCATTCCGAGTTTAAACCAGTGTCTGTAGTAAACAAATTTATTTATAAAAAAAAAAAAAAAAAATTAAAGTGTTAAATTAGGATATATACCTTGAGCATTACCGATTTCAACTTTTAGCTGGAGAACATTTAAAATGCATCTATATTTCGATCTGATTATCCGGAGTATTTAATTTTGACATTCTGACTGATTATAGAGTTCTATATCACTTAATTAGTACAGAAAAGTTAATTTATTTGATTGATCTAACTTAAAAATTTGTAAGCTTTTTAAAACGGATATGCTTCAATTATATAAGATTGATTAGTTTATTTTCTAGTATATTAAATTCGTACCATAAGTAGTGTTTTATAATTACGCACTCGTTTGAAGTTGGATAAACTTACTTATCAGTGAACCGAACGACTCGGTCACTCTCGACGATCTGGCTGAACTTTTCCTTGACGCTCTCCGGCCTTTTGATGAGCGTCCAGCCCTGGTGGCAGTAGAAGAACCCCTGCGAGCTGTCCTGCGGGTCGTGTTTGGTGTCGGTGTACTTGTGGTGAAACCGGTGTAGCCGGGCGAAAGTTTCGATCTTCATACAAATCTCGAATGTACAATTTTTCTTACTATTCACGGGCTTCTTAGAAAGACTTAGGTGGACACAGAGGTCGTAGGCCAGGGCGGTTATGGTCCGGAGCGCGACGTCGGTCTTGTAGCTTCGGTGACTCCAGAGTCTGTGGGCGCCCGCGGCTATACCGTAGTTCGCGTAAATCGATACGACTGCAGCTGAAATATTAAACTTCACTTGAAGTTAAGATTTTCATGCTCGTTTCGAATCAATCGAGACTTACCCCAGATTGTGGTTTTGTAATTCTGTAGGAAGGGATAGTTCAACAGGAAGTATATGCCGAGTATGTTAATTGTCGCGTGCACAACGACTTTCCAGTAAACAAACTCGTAACGCTGGCGAAACGATTTTTTTGGGTCATTTTGACGAAGATATTTATCACTTTTGTGTAGTTTTTCTAATTCGAATTTTAGATTTTTATGACTTAACTCGTGGTAGCCTTTGTGAGGGTCAGCTTCGTTCGGAGGCATTTTTTAGTTCAAATTCTTTTAGTTTTATTATAAATTACTAATACTTCACTCGCCAACGGTCATATTTTCACAACACTTTTTTGTGTCAGAATTAAGAGAAGAACAAAACTAAATTGTCATCTTTTTAACTTTCTGAGGCAAAATGCGTCCGCCCACCACAAAACTATGATAACTAGTGCGTAAATATCGGAAAAGGTATTACCTTTTGTATTACCACACAATGGTCTCTCTCTGTCTATTTCTATGTTTCTGTTCTCGTTTCTGTTTGTGATACAGTCTTTTTTTTCCCGGAAAACTACGCGATTGATTGACGCTTTTGAATTTGATAAGCTTTTATTCCAAACATGTTGAAATCTCGACGAGATCTGAAATGTGTGAAAAATGGCTTATGGTTTTTTTAAATTTGATCTTTCAATCATTGAACTGTTTTTAAAATTTTTTAATTCAAAGTTTAGTTTGAAATGAAAAAGTTTATGTTGAACTAGGACTTGAGTAAGGTAAAAAATAGATAGTATTTTCTTCATTCTAGTGTAATTTATTATCGCATTTTTTATTATCTGACCCCTGGTAGCTGTCGATTGTCTTAAGCATTCAAAATATCTGTTGATTAAAATGTGCATGAATCAAAAATTTATCTCAGTGAATCAATTTTCGATTAACTAAAAATCTGGTGTCTTAATAAATCACTGATTAGTCTTCTAAAACATGAAAGATTTGGAAACTATCTTTAAAAATATAAAGTAAATCAACTATCGAATCGCAAAATAAATAATCTTTAAAACACAGCAGAGATGAAATCATAAACAAAATTTTTCATTATACATACTTTTCAAAATATAGTTCATCGATTAGTATTGGATACACAATTTTAAGTTTTCTAGACATATTGCACGTATAATATGTAGGACGAAAAAGATGATTGAGGAAAATCAGTGGAATGAATATTAAAAAAATACCAATAATTAGAATTTTTTATTATGCGGTCAGCGATGTCAAAATTGAGTGGTGTTGTATTTCAACTTATTTTTACAAATTTTTGAGGCATGTAATAATTTTCCGCATCAGTAACTTACCAAATCAATAAAGATCAAAGAATAAAATATTTCAAGTAAATTTACAAATATTTATTATTACTATTTTTTTTCTGAAATACTCTTTAAGACATCCAAGAGGTCAAACTGTAACTATCAACTATGTTCTTAATTACTACCCCAGTCAACTCTCAGTCCCCCCAAAACAAACAAAAAAAATCTTCCACTAGACCAAGGCTAGCCGACCGCAGCGTTAATTCCAGCCGCGAGCTAATTATACCGCGTCGGTGTCACCCCGACGGTAGCAGGTGTAAAAGAGCCCTCTTGAAAAAAAAGAAAAAAGATGAAGAAGAAAAGCAAAATTTTTTCTTTCCACAATGCGAAATAGGTCATTTCAGGGGGGAGGGAGGGTTAAGACGTGCTTAAGCGTCGGCTTCTCGAGAGTCCCAGAAGAATTCTGGGCGAGGATGAGAGCCAGCCGCACCGCCGACGCGCCGGAAGAAGAAGACTCGGAGAGATAAAAATAAGGAGGGTGGGGGGAGAAAGAAAGGCTTTCTAAGCTGGAATTTTATTTCGGTGAAAGATTTATTATCGACTTTTCCCCGGATTATTTGTCTCCTCAAACTGTTTAACCTTTTTTACTCGCTTTTTTACGTATTTCTCATGCGACAGGAGCTGCCTTTTTTTTCTCTTGTTCCGTAAAGGTCGGCGAAAATTTTTCATTTTTCTTTGATTGAAAGCAAATCTGTCTTCGGGTTGACGCACGCCTTATTCGATTGAGTTTGTATGTGAGTATACACGAAAAAAATGGTTTGTCTTGAACTTCAAAGTGTCAATTATAAAAGGTTTCTCTTATTTTTGTTTTTATTTTATTTTTTTTTAAAGTTGTAAATAATTTTTATTTAAAAAAAAATAAAATAAAATATAAGGACGAATTTTCAAAATAATTGATATTTTATTTCATTTTTTAATATTTTGTGTCGTTACTGATTAAAATAAGTTAATACTTTTGCGAATAACTCTCAAAACTGGAATGTAGCAGTATACCGGACTTGAACCAATGTTTCGAATGAGAGATATTAACCCATTACCGCCCATGGAAAAATCAAAAGTGATATTAAAAAACTAACTGTTGGAAAACCTGTCTCATGAAAAAATAGTAGATACGTGTTTTTTCTTTTTTCAATTTTCATTGTTTAAACATTATTTATTTAAACAAATTTGTAAAAAAATTTAAATTTTTATAAACTAATAACGGCATTCGATTCTTTGACCAAAAATAAGGCAAAAGTCATCCAAGTAATTTTTTGATCAGACGCTTAGATCTTTTGTTACGAGCGCTCAAACATGTAAAAATATGGTTTTATAGTCCCTGCTAGAAGTTTCAACAGAACGTCTGGGGTGCTCGCCAGATAGTGGGCAGAAAATTCTGTCAAGCTTATTATTTTATGTATATGTCTATATATATACATATATGTATATGTACCTAGATGCGTTGATGAGAGGTTAGTTTACAAATCGGAGCAGCAGCATGCAGCTCCGATGTTACAAAATTGATAAAAAATAATCAAATAATTTTATAGAAATATAATTTTAATTTTTAATCGATGAATTATGCTTGCTGTTTGAAAATCCTAACCTCTCCCTGCTGTATAGCCACACGTACAATGGACTTGAACAAATTTTTTTTCTTTTGTTAAATATTTTAACACCTATGGAGTCAGGGCAGTGACCTAGCGCATAGGATAGCGATTACAACCTGGAGATGATTTCCCCAGGAAGTTTTGACTCCGGAGAGGCCAGGGCGTATACCTGGTGCACCTGATGATACTTACGCCAGGGAGATGATTTCCTCAGGAAGTTTGGACCTCGGAGGGGCCAGGGCAGATACCTGGTGTACCTGGTTATACTGAAACCTTGGAGATGATTTCCCCAGGAAGTTTGGACTCCGGAGGGGTCAGGCTGAACACCTGGTGCACCTGGTGATATTTACGCCTTGGAGATGATTTTCCCAGGAAGTTTCGACTCCGGAGGGGCCAGGGCGGATACCTGGTGCACCTGGTGATACTTACGCCTTGGAGATGATTTCCTCAGGAAGTCTGGACCCCGGAGGGGCCAGGGCGGACACCTGGTGCCCCTGGTGATACTTACGCCTTGGAGATGATTTTATCAAGAAATTTTGACCCTGGATGGGCCAGGGAAAATACTTGGTGTACCCGGTAATAACCCAACTCTGAAGATGCTATCCTAATAGTAAACTTGATGATGTGAACCCACTGGGATCAAAACTTTCTGGGAAAATCATCTCCAAGGCGTAAGTATCACCAGGTGCACCGGGTGTACGCCCTAACCCCTTCGGAGTCCAAACTTCCTGAGGAAATCATCTCCGAGGCGTAAGTATCATCAGGTGCACCAGGTGTCCGCCCTGACCCCCCCGGAGTCCTAACTTCCTGGGGAAATCCTCTCCAAGGCGTAATTAATACCAGGTGCACCAGGTGTTCAGCCTGACCCCTCCGGAGTGCAAACTTCCTGGGGAAATCATCTCCAAGGCCTCAGTATAACCAGGTGCACCAGGTATTCGCCCTGGCCCCTCCGGAGTCAAAACTTCCTGGGGAAATCATGTCCAGGTTGTAATCGCTATCCTATGCACTAGGTCTCCGCCCTGACTCCATAGGTGTTAAAATATTTAGAAAAAGAAAAAAAATTTGTTCAAGTCCATTGTACGTGTGGCACACGTATGCCACACGTGTGGCTATACAGCAGGGCTGGTATTGTGTGAATAATATTTTTCGTCCCTCTAACCTCAAAATCGGAACTTCGCCCCTTCTTTTCGGTTAGAAGGACGAAAAATAGTATATTTCCCTTAGGCTCGAGGGTTCGATTTAGCCTCCTCGTTGCAACCCTCGCCTTCGGCTCGGGTCGCAAACCTCTCGGAGGCCAAATCGAACCATCTCGCCTGCGGGAATAATATACTATTAAAATTACATCAAAATGGATGAGAAAAATGTTCAACATAAGGAAAAAAAAAAAAGAAAAATTTCAGAGTCAAGTTATGAAACTGAACATATTTTTGTTAGTAATCAATGTTACAATTTAAAATAAAAAGGTTTAGGCTATAGCTCGCCAGAATCCCTATGCGTAAAGCATTGGCCTTCTGTCAAGAATCTGGCGATTAACCCTACTAAATTTCTGCCCAATTTCGCTAAATCTGCCCACTGTCTGGCAATATTCTGGCGAAAATTTCTCGCAGGGGTGGTGAGCTCTGACTCGTAAAAGTGTATCTTCGGTGCGGCGTCTCGGAGCTCACCACTATAAAACCATATTTTTACATGTTTGAGCGCTCGTAGCAAAAGATCTAAGCGTCTGATCAAAAAATTACTTAGATGACTTTCGCCTTATTTTTGGTCTAAGAATCGAATGCCGTTATTAGTTTATAAAAATTTAAAATTTTTTCCGAATTTGTTTAAATAAATAATGTTTAAACAATGAAAATTGAAAAAAGAAAAAATACGTATCTACTATTTTTTCATGAGACAGGTTTTCCAACAGTTAGTCTTTTTATATCACTTTTGATTTTTCCATGGGCGGTAATGGGTTAACAGTAACTTTTCAGCCACTAAATTCCTTAATCCGCTTGCTAAATGTAAAAGCTTTTCAAAGAACAAAAAATATTTTAATCTTTACTCACGCCAAAAATTATAGAAAAAACAAATAAATTCAGCCACTTTTTCAATATTCTGTTAATTCTCAATTTTTGTGGACATTCAGAGCAAAGACCATTTAAAAGAAAACTTTTCCATCAAAATAAAAACACGTAATTCACCGTCCAAAGAAATCAGGCAGATAGTTCCCGAATCCCAAACTTTGTGGTCGAAACGAACGCCCGTACGTTTCCCCCAATTAAAAGCTTCTCGAGTTTGCAACCGGCAGTAGCGGTCGGAAAGACACAGCCAAAGTTCGAAAGCGATCGATACGTGGTGGCTGGTGGTTCCGTATAATGGCCCGAGAGTCACAGAAGCAGCCTCGAGTTCAAGTTCGCGAGCCCCGCGATCCGGTTTCTCCTCCCGCACGCGACTTTTATATCCTGCGGTCGATCGACCGGTTTCATGATCGATCGCTCCTGCAGCTTTTTGTCGTTCCCACTTCCTCTCTTTCCTTTCTTCTTCTTCAACAAAAATCATGAAAATTTTCAATGGACGTCATAAATTTACCGTCGGATCGAATCGAGCACGGCCAATTCGGGGTTGTAGAGACAATGCAGTCGTAAAAGACCCTTTTTGGAGGAAGAAGAAGTTGTGTAGAGTGGGAGTCGGAGCACCGTGCGCACGTGGGTGCAGTCGATCAGTGCCGAGGCGTCGCGCGTACATCAATCAGACGCGCGACCGGCCGGAAAACTGACGCGGCGAACCTCCTCGATCGCTGTGGCTCGATGATATCTGCTGATTCTCGAAAATTGATGACATCACGATTTTTAGTTTTATTTTTAATGCGAGCTTAAGCTGAATTTACTCGGTGGAAAAGGATAGTTTTTTAATGAAGTATCGAAAAAATGTGCCCCCTGTCGGCCATAAAATGAGTATTTTTTAGGTTAGATTTTTTTTGTCTACTTTGGAAAAAAAGTTGTTATATTGGTGTATCAAATAGCCCATTCGCTATTTTCATGTCAAGGGAGGGGATAACGCATTCGATCGTGTAAGTCATGGTGGCGAAAAAGTGAACTAAGTGAAGAACATTTTGCTTAGATTAAACAATATTTTTAAACTGTTTCTTCATTATGAATTAAGAAAAACATCTTGTATTTTACAATTTTGGAATCAACTTCATTGAAATTTATCATAATAAACATTGTTATATCGGTAGCGCAACTTTGAAAGTTTACAAATGTTTTATATTATGAATTTTTTAATTTTAATAATAAGTTGTAATTTTTTTAGTCTCAGCTTTATTCACAATAATCATTAATTAAAGTACTTTTTCATCCGTCTTTTTTATTTTTTTATTTTTAATGATGTAACCGACTTCTATGGTTCTATCTATCACAGACTCTTCTGTTTACCTACGAAAAGTTCTTCACTTAGTTCATACGCAGATGGCGCTTTTTACTTGCAAACAGCGAATAGTAGTTAGTTATTAGATCGTACTAATTTTGAGCAGGGTAAATCCTAACCTAACAAACTATCAACCCTATTCTAAAAGTCA
Organism: Encarsia formosa; assembly: GCA_038277355.1. Lineage (NCBI taxonomy): Eukaryota > Metazoa > Arthropoda > Insecta > Hymenoptera > Aphelinidae > Encarsia > Encarsia formosa. Next base: position 20,308,225 of record CM076184.1, read on the forward strand.
CACAGAATTTGAATTTTTTAGGTTAGATTTACTTAATGAAAAATCTATAAAAAAAAAATGTTTACAAAATTTTTTTGACTGTAATGTAATAAATCCGCAGTCGCGTCAATTCAAAGTTGTTTCCGAGAGTTGTTTTACAAAGATATAATTAATATATATTTTAAAATAATTCTCCCCTACAAGTTAGAGTTTTTAGGTTAGATTCTTTTTTGTGAAAAAAAAAGAAAACTTAAAATAAAAAGGAAGTTGGTAACAACTTCCGACTGGCTTACTCTGGTATTACAATAAATATACAGTGGTCCCAACTTAGGATAAGGTTAATTGTGATTAGTTCTAACCTTGAAGTTTCAAAATTAGATTTTTTTTTTTAACTAGGATTTTAATTAAACGTACTGATGGAAAAAAAACACTAATAAAGAAAGACTTTAGCGTCCAATAATTACACAGTATTATCAACTTGAAATTTTTTTTTACTTAAAGCTACGCTAGTTTCACAAAGAGATAATTTTTCATTTCTGATTTAGTAAATCTACACTTCTTTTCGAATTTCATCTCGAGTACTCGCAATTTAAAATCCCGAAAATACCTTTTAGTGTAAAAAGATCAATTTAGTTACAAATTAACATCACTCGAGGAATTTCGTAATTAAATCAGGGCCTCCGAAAGGCTTCCTAAAATAATCACGTGCTGCTTGTCTCTTCAGCAGCACGCGAAATCAAATTTCTCGCTTAATGAATTTCGTGCGTAATAAAGTGCGTTTACACGAACGTCGCGCGTAGCTTCAGCCTCGATAATTTATAGCAAAATTAACCATCGTAAACGTCTGATTAACTCGAAAATATGGCTACAATAGATCCCCCGCTCGCTCCCAATCAACTCGTCTCGTTTGTAAATTTATAAATTTTACATGTTAATTAATACTTGCACCTGTAGCCAAGCGTTTTGCGTAGGATAAACGTCAAACGGAATTTTAAATCTCCTTTCGCTTCAAAAGGCCGAAAAAAGCGTGATTAAATCGTCTGGAGATAAACTCGAGTCTCAATTATTGTGTTTATTATTCAGTGGATTAAGAAGAGCTTTGGATTTAATCTCGGTACGTTTAATAATGAAGCAGGATTAAACTCGATTTCCGGGCGCGAGGATAATTTTATTTGAAAATTTAAAATCCCTAAATTATTTATTCGCAGTGTAATGCGCTTTTCAAAAATGTTTGATTTATGGCCGTTGATTATCTTCGTCAACGACGAGTGACCTGCGAGCGCGTCGGATAATTTATTAATGCCTCGATTTGACGAACTAATTAACTGATGCATGAACAATACCCAATTAATCATCCGTCATCGTTTTCAAAAACCAATTTTGATAATTATTATAGGTCGAGGGCACTAAACGGGCAAGCAAAAAAGCATGATATTTAATCCCGCGAAAAAAGAGAGTCATTTCGGGCGAGTACACGTCCATTAGATCGAAATGAGGATGTTAAATATTGTTTCGCAAGCGGGCTCGGTTCTGCGGCATTGTGCATTTTATTTATACCAGCCCCGTGCGCGGCTCTTAAAACTTTCTCCGGCGAAGTTCCCGAAGTTAATCGAATTTACGGCCGATAATTGATTATCCGCACGTGCGCTGGGATTAAAATCCAAAAATCCTCTTTTCACCGTGAAAAAAAGAATAAAATTAATTGTGTTTTACGTAAGGGAACGTGTGAAACTCTCAGACAGTGTGTGGTTTTCCGATTTCTGTGAAAAAATTATTAAGTCTTGCAAAAAAAATTTCATATTTTAAAGAAAAAAAATTGTATAAGTAAAGAATCAAGAAGAATCAGTTTCTTTTTCATACTTTAAAAAACTGACAATGAATCTGTGTCAGTGATGTGGTCTCGATCTCATAATCTTTAGACTTGTAGACATTAGCCATTTCGTCTGAGTCATTATGACTTATTTAAATATATTCTAAATTTTTGTAATTCATAATATCTCTTAGAGAGTCAATTTTTTTTACCAAATTTTTATTTTTATAAAGAAATTTGTTAAAATTTTGCCCTCGATTTTACCAAAGCGTTTTTTTCATTTTAATTTTCAAATTATTTTTTAAATCGTCATTATAAGCTTTTGAAAAAAAAATTACGTTCAATGATGGTTTTATCCAATCATTTCATTGAATTTCTGTCAAGTATTTCAAATTATTTGATATTTAAAAATAATTTAAACTTTATTCTCAAAAAAGAATGAAATGCCGACTTAATGACTTTCTTTTTTGGTTCTCTTAATTTACTTAAAGAAAAATGTAACATTTAAAAAAATATCAAAAGATAAACAATTAATTTAATACGATCTCTATAGGAGACATAATTAAAAATCTCCTTTCAGCGCGAAAATTATTTCCGGATTACGGACAAAAATTTATTTTTAGTGGCAAGATTTGGCTCGCTGATAAAACTTTGCTACCGCCCTTTGTACTTTTTAATGAGGCACTTGTAACAATGCGAATTTTTTTTTTCTTTTTTTCAAGTGAAATTTTTCAGTTTCAAAAAAATATTGGTTTGGAAAATTAAACTTTTTCCTGCTATCCACGTGAGAAAGAAGTTTTTCGCGGTTTAATCATCCCAATTTTCCGCACAAAAGAGTGAAAAAAAGTGGGTTAACCAGGGCGTATTTCACCAAACTTTCACATTCCCATAATGATCCAGAGCGAATTATTATATAAAATCGTAATTATTATCAGCTTTCGATCAAATTTGTTTTTGTGAGAAGATAATTATGACTTTTTACTCAGTATTTAAAAAAAAAAAAAAAAGAGTATTAATTGCAGTAAACTAAAATAAAAAATTGGTTTAATAAACTTCAAAGTTCGTCGAAAAATTCGTGCATCATTGTCGAAATTGACTTCATGTTGGATTCACATAATCCGAGCGTATTCCTACATTGTCAAAGTTTCCGTGTGTAAATCAGTTGGCCAATCGCACACCGAATTCGGCTGTCCTTTTGATTATCGCTTGTCTTCGGGGAGTCTAATGCCGAAAACTCAAAACACGCAAGCTCCGAACTTGCAAGTTGTACAATTGTGACTCATGGAAACTGAACTTTAATAATCTTGAATTAACTGCCAGACATAACTTGAATTAATACATAATATAATAATATTTTATTTACTGTTACAATATTTTTATGAAAACAAATTTTTTTTTCCCGGACCTTATAAAATTTGATTGAGATCAAAAGATTTTGAAAAAAAGTGCTTCGTATTAAATTTTTAAATTACCAATTTTTTAGATGATTATAGAGTGCCCAGCCACTCAACTTTAGAGTTTACGAAATAATGATTATTACTTTTATCAAATACTGCTAATGAATAATTTATTTTTCAAATTAAAACCAAAAAAGCAATCGATAAGAATGAAATTCTATAAAAAGGAAATATCTAACCACGATTTATTTTATTTTTGTTTCAGGTAAGTTACCGAGATCTTGAGCTTCAATCGTTTTCCCATCCAAGAGTGGCACTAAAACAGCGTAAAACGAGCTCTTTCAAGCACATCTACAACAAGGCTATCGCTTTCTAGACCCGTGTTTTTGCCCGCTCAAAGTGCGCCCAATCAAAGACGCGCCAGATTCACAGTGAATAAACCCGCGCGTATTGTTCTCCCCCGTGTCCGTCTTATTTATTTTATCACTGCTCCGGCTGGGATTTCGTTAAACACGCTAACTCTCCGAAGAGCAAATAATCGATGCGGAATACACTGTTTCTTCTGGGATGCGATGCCGACCTTGAAAAATCCTTGAAATCTGGTACACGTGAATTATTATTCAGAATGGTTAATAATTTCGATAAAAAAATAAAAAAATGTTTTCTTGGTCAAACGAACGATATTTTATTAATAATTAGGATAAGTCCTGACGTTTGGTCATCATTTTTAGGATGACCTCTACATAGGCTACAAAAATAACAAAAACACATTTTAACGAGCATTTTAAAACGAATAAATTAAAAATTAAAAAATTGAGGGTTACAAATTATGGTTAAAATATCTTACTAAAGTAGTGTGGTGAGACACAAGTCATGATTTTCGATAAAATTTCGATAAACCCTCTAACACTTGCAAATAGGTTACTTCAACGCTTATTTGGTCAATTTTTCGTTTAATAATTTCATAAAAATAAGCCTCTTGGTTTTAATTTACTGTAAATTGGGCAAAAGACCTTCCGGAATTTTCATGAGCGTGCCGTAAAAAATTGTATGAAAATACAAAGTTTGATGAGAGAAATAACTTAGGAGGGTTCAGCAAGTTTTACGCTCGCGAGACTTTGCAGTTTTAAAAAAGTTCCAAACATAATACATCCATCACGGAGTGAAAAAACTCTCGCGTATTTCTCAGATTCATTGTGTATAAACCTCCTAAATCTGTTAAAAAAAAAAAAGAAGAAGAGGAATAAAATGCGCGCAATCTTTCGTTCTTAACAGACTCGACATTGTACTTAACTTCGCGGAAGTAAGTGCGGAGGAATTTCATTATGTTTGAGCCATTTTTATACGAGATATTAAAGCCGACATATTTTCCTTCTCGCGTGCCTTCTTTTTTTTTCACCTTACCCCCCCTCGTCCCGCTGTTTTAAAAGCTCGAATAAGTGCCCACTTTATATCTCGTATAAAAACAGTTTCAATCCGACGAAAATTTTATAACGTTTGCCTCGTGAATAAGCGAATAAGAAGCTAAACAGTTTACGGCGTTTGCTTTCCTCACTCTTAAAACTCAGGCTTCAAGTGTCCGATGTTTGTAAGCAGTTTAAAAACAAAAAAGTCACACTGTTTATCCCAGCAAACTTTTCTTAATTTTTTGAGATGAGTTTTTTTTTCATATTTTGAAAGCTCTGATTATTTGAAATTCCAAGAGCTTTTGGTTATCTACTTAATCTTTAAATATTTTGTAGAACTAACACTAAAATATATAAGAAATCTCATGGCTCAAATAATTTAAGTACAAAGAACTTCGTTTTGAAACAGTAGCTGTTTTTTCTAGTGTTTACTACACCTGACCCTATTTTTCAAGATTGTTTGTTGTTTTCTTGTGTTTCAGAGCACAGCATAATATTTTTTTAGACCTTAACAAAGTCTTTCTGCAGACTTTTTGCTTTATGAATAATTTTATAGCTTTTTTTTATTATTTCAATAAAACAGCCTTAAAAGCTTAGCGTTGAAAAATGGCCATTGTCCTCGCTAAAAATTAAAAAGTCTCCGCTTATCAATAAACCCGAAATCAAATCAATCAATCACCCCGCCGCGAGTTTTACGAGCCGCGAGGGCTTTCAAGCGCAGAAAGGCTATAAAGCCTCCCGTGTGAAATTCACGAGTGCGAAATCAAGTCGGCGTGGTTTACAACCCCTGCGCCAGACAGACGCATGCCCAAGACAAACGGCCGGACAAATGTGTTCTGTTTGGCCGGACCAAACACCCTTTGAGAGATCCGCCGAGATTAATCCGGCTTATATTCCCTTTCAAAAGATCCTTCCAAAGAAAATGAAAAATTTATGAAAGGGACTCTAATCTTCTTTTGCGCTCTTATCTATACAATATTTTTTTCATATAAATTTGATGAAAACCTTATCTTATTCTATTCATTTTAGTAATTAATAATTTTGAGGTTGTTTGGTTTTGAAAGGAATAATTTTATTATTTTTACACTTTTTGAGGTTATGGTAAACTTAAGTCTGTATCAAAATCAAATAAAGCTCGAAATAAAGTATTTAATGAATCGTATGATCATCCCAAGCTGTCGAATAATTAATTTAAGGAAATGTTGTATGAAAAAAAGTAAAACTATAACCAAAAAAAAACTTTTACTGAGTTCTTTCTGATCATTTTTCGTCTTTTGAGGTTATGTTCTTGTAGAATTGAATTTTAGCGAGAATTTTAGTAAACGTTTCTTACAGTTTATTTTACCATAATAACTTTCTGATAATTTTTATATAATCTTGTTGACAACTTGGAAGACTGAACATGTACTATTCTATTTATTTCCAAAAACATTTTGAGGTTATGTCGAACGAATAATTTTTTCTTCAGCTTTTCAGATTGAAAAGAAATATTTGATACACATTACTCTATCAATTTTCCGAATTATTTTGGTCGTCTATACGTGAATGAAAAATCTTTGAAAAGAACCTTAATCTTCTTATAGGCGCTTCTCATCGATGAGGAGGATTATAAAATTCAATTATCGTGGATTCTGAGAAAATAGTGTGTATCTCAAAACAGATTTTCCCGGGAGAACGGTGGCGGGTAATCTCACAGTGTAACGTGATTCAATTCGAGCAGCAGGTAAATTGGAAAATCTGCATCCAACAGTTGTTGCCAGCTGGAGAAGATGTCTATCCTGACAAGAACACACAACGAGTGGAGAAAAAAAAAAAAAAAAAAGGTATAAAAGAGGAGGGAGCAGCGCAAGCAATAATCGAACGAATTGTAAAAGGCAGGACAATGAGGAGGGAAAGAAACGCGAAACGGTTTTTCTTTCGCTTACATCACCCGGACTCTCGGACACACCATCGCGGGGAATGAAATTGTTTACGAGCCGGGGGATTCAAGTGATGATGAAATGCGCTCGGGGATGGTTTTCGAGATTGCGGAGCGGAATAAGAAAAGGAAATCTTGGAGCTTTTGTTTCAAACAGTTTGAATTATTTTTTATTTATTTATTTATTTTTTTGAATAACTTGGAAAAATATGTAGTAAAAATCAAACATTTTTTTAATTTCTTTGATGCTGAGGTTTCATAACTTTATACTATTTTTTGAGAAAATTCGTTAGCTTCTTCGATTTTTTTGGCTTCTACTTAAAATTAAAATTACTATGGAAAAAAGTAACTCTTTTTTCTTTAACTATAAAAACTAATTACAATAAAAAAGTTTGTACATTTAAACATTTATAAAATCTTTTGTGTAATAATAATTGGCACGTATATGATAAAATCGTCTCTTTTACTTTAAGAGAGGAAAGTAATTAATTTTCAAGTGTATTAAAAAGTTTTTGAAAATAACATGATGAAAATATTTCAATAATTTATACCTCGATTTATACCATTACTCGTTAAATTTTTCATAAACCGGAGAAATGTTTTACCAAGGCACTGTGTAAAATATAATATGAAGCAGCATAATTAATTTTATTTTTAACTCACCCCCAAATGAAGGTACTTCATTATACGGTTATTGATTTACTCGTCGCAACATTAATTAATATCGCGGGGAGGGCACAGTTCAAATTTATTTGCCAAATATCAGCAAACACACGTGAATTTCCTACAATTTCGTGATCGGAAATCCGCGAAATTATTGTAATTTCGTGGTCCCCGACCCCCCTTGCCCAAATATAAACGTATGCTTAGTCTTCGCTTTGACCACCAATATCCAATTATCTCGTGCCAGTGTCCCCCATGGATTTTGAATTAACCGATTACCCGACAATGTTTCTGACCATCTCGATTGCCCGTGCGAAGAAAAACCGTAGTCAACATTCTGACGATTTAAAATAACCAATAAGGGCGAGGGGCTATGCACTCCAGAATCATTGATAATTCTTTTGATTCTTTTGGCAAATTTTAAGTGTTTAGAGCCTTGGAATCAATTTCAATTGATATTCTGTTAAAAATAGTACTTTTCGACGATTTTTACTTAAAATTAAATTAATTTTTTATTAATTATATTGATTTTTATGTGTGATTCCTTTAGTGATTCTGGAGTGCACAGTGCCTCGAATAAAGGACTAAGGAAAATGAAAAAATCAGAAAAAAATCAGGAATCGTAATAAGTCAAAACCCAATTGATAGAATTTTTTATTGAAACCGATTTTTCAATTGAATTCAGCCCCTTACGGACAACTTTTAATCAGCTGATTTTTGGCTAAGGTTTTGTTCGATCTAGTTTCAGCAGCTAGACTTTTTCTTGGTCTTCGTAATTTTTATCAAAAAGCCTCGCAAAAAGCTACAGAGGTTATCAACAATGGACCTCATAAATTCTCGAGACAGTTTTTGCATTAACGTTTTTTTGAGAGAATTTTTAATTCCACTTTTATGTTAATTTAACTTCACAAAAGACTTTTTTTTTTTTTCTCTTCGGAGTTTGGGAAACGGAATTTTTCAAAAATTTACGACCACGGTAATTCACAGTTGTTGAATAATTTATCCTCCTCGGCGCTCTTCGAAGCTAATCATTTAATGATACACTGCACCCGAACTAAACATTGTTTTTATCTTATCGTCAAGACTTTAATTATTACGCAAGCCGGCTTCCATCAAATTTTCTGCACGTACGACTGTGTAAACAGTCGCCCTAAAAAAGGCCTTAATTATCGTTACACTCGTTGTAAAAACTTAATTACCAGAAGGAACGAAAAAAAAAGGAACGTTACGTTCGAAAAATTCTTCGGAGCAGTGTTAATTAAAAAAAATTTTTCACCCGGCGATTCGATTTAATTACAATGCCGAAAAGATGAAGGGGTCGCGTGTCCGGTCCTTCACTCATTAGTCGACTGTAGACACGGAACCGAGAAAAATATCCCTTGATTGCTGCTAATGGTTTTACGTGTAATTTTTTATTTTTAGCCTTTTTTTTTGTTGGTCAGTTCGTTTCGGTATAAAAATTACCGTTAAATGATTTCGTAACTGGTGATATGCGAAAATGTATTAAATATTCAGTGCATCGTGTATTTTATACCGTCGAATTGGTTCGATTATTTATTCAAATCTAGAGCTTAAAACTCCACTGTCTGAAATTTCGGTTAAATTCACCCGGCAATTCACCTACTGACCCTAAATAATTATTTTAAAAATCAGTCGTTCTTAAAATACGTTCTAGATATTGAGATTTTTAAATCGATCTCAAGTGATTTTCTTTAATTTTCTAATTTTAGAACACTGTTGTCTAACCCTTTTTGTTGGAATATCCTTCAATTTACATTATTGTTTATAACTTTTAGAGGATAAATAAACGTTGTCAAAAATTTTGATACAAAAGTTCAGTTTTAACTTTGTTGATTTATAAATTTTGAATTCACGACCGAATTATATTTTATAATTTTTTATTTCATTTTTAGCTTAAAATATCAATTTCATAGCAACAAAAAATTTATTTCCAGATTTATGTTAAAAGTTCAATTTATAAAATTTAACATAATTTCATTCCGTTAAGACATTTTATTGAAAATCTGCTGCACGAGATCTTTCAAACTTTCGTTCAAACTGTTACATGGAATTTTCATTTTATGAAAAATGTTTTGATGTCTATTCCACCTCTAAAAAATGAAAAAAATGAACTAATTATAACTGATTAATTTGCTAATTACTAAAGACCTCAGACATGAAAATTTTATTGGAAGACATATCTTTGAGTCGTACCTGTTCTGTAAAAATGTCTCCAATTAATTCATCATCTTCATTCATAAATTCTGATTCGTTATGAGTACCTTATTTAATTATGTACTGTAAAACTCATAAAAGCGATGGGACTTTTCAACCCATAAAAAAAAGACTAATAATTAATGCACTATGAGAAAAAAAAAACATCCTGTCTATAAAACTGCCCCACTACGAGAGTAAAAAATTTCGAAACAAAGTGTCCTTTGAGAAGGTGAATCATAAAGTAAGAATCACGTTTTTCCCGTGCAGTAACGACCCACGCTGTGAAAAAACGAGGTCCTCCAACTTCCCAGCCTCCGCGGCAGGCTCAGCGAGAAGCCCTTTCAATAAATCCCGCTAATAATGACAAGGATGGCTGGTCACCGGCCGGCTATTACCGGGCCCGAGACTCTTCTCTAATAAGTGCCCCGCACCGACTCTCTGAAAATGAGAGCCGGATATCATTTTCTGGAATCTCTCTCTCTTTCTCTCTTCCCAGCTGCCGCTGCATCATACACGAATTCAGAAAAACGTGTTTTTCACCGCCGCGTCCCCTTTTTAATTTTCCGTTTCACCGTCATTGGAAATCGATTAGCCTCACACTTGACTCGAAATATTTTTCAATTTTTCCTACTCTACCCTACACACTTGATTTTCGCTTGCAGTGTTTGCCCACCTTTTTTTTAAGCCACCACCGCAACGGCTGCTCGCTTGAAGCTTGAAATATTGCTGCTCGAAAATAAATACCAATAAAATACAAGTGCTCCCCAAGGGTTTCTAGGAAAATCTCGAAACTCAAATGAAAAATTACGTTTGAACAACAATAAATAAGCGGAAAGAGATTTTTCTTCGCAGCGTTGAAAAATTTTTCAAACGCGTCAGAAAATTATTGATCTTCATGGTTATTCTATAAATGAAGAAAAAATAACTGTACCCAGAGGAGATATCTTAAGATCCTAAGATAAAAGAGAGAACCCAAAAAGAATGTCGGCATTTTATTCGTGATGTGATTGGCTGAAGAACAAAATTTATAATTTGAATTTTTACTTTTAATTTTTATATTGCAATTCAATTAAAACATTTTGAGAATAGATTTGATAAAAAATAATTATTTAATCAAGTGTTCGAAATTATACGATTAAAATTACTGTAAGTTAATTTAGATGAAGCTTCGACAAAATTGCTTCAGAAATCAGATGATGTAATACAATAGCGTGCTGAGAGAGACTAGTTTTATTAAATAACAGCAAAAAACAAGCAACAAATTGGAACCTAATCTTAGTGAAAAGTCCTCCAGAAACTAGCCTTATGAATACACCCAAATTCGGGAAACCGAGCGTCAAACTACCTCCTGCAATTACCTAAATCTTCGATCAAAAGCTTCCTCCGAATCAATCTGCAGCTTAGTCGAAAAAGGACACCGTCGCGTAGTTGTAGTCGCAGTCCCAGTGTATATGAGTTTTCTGGGTCAGAGCATCTGAGAGCAGGAAACTCATCAAACGGATCCCAACTATTCGCCCTGGTGGAAATCATCCCCCAGTCGTCGTCGTCGTCGTTCCAAATAGTTACGCGATGCAATTACGGCCTAGCTGTTCTGGGGCTGTTTGCAAGACGTCGAGGCTATATTTTTTTCTCTGGGGGTTAATAAAGATCACTGGAGGATATGAGGATCGAAGACTCGAGATCCAAAGGATTTAAATTAAGAGGACTCCAAAGAGACTGAGAATAAAGGGCTGTTTCGTTTCTTTGTTTTTTTCTTTTCGTTGTTTTTGGAGGTTTTATTTTTGTAGACTTTTCTGAACATTATAGTTTCTTTCGTAATTAAAAATCTTTTGAGGGTCCTGCCGTTTCCTGACCACTTTTTCATTTTATAAGGTTATGTCCCCAAATAGTTTTCTTTTTTCGTCATAAAGTTTAAAAATTTGAAAAATTCTTAGGATGGTATCACCGAAAATATGAGTGTACTGTTGGTACCTTGGATTTTTACACTTACTTATTTTTTAAAGTAAGGTTACTTTAACACTATCTCGATACTTATTTTAGTTTTTTTTTTTTTAAATTAAATAAAGTATTGCGATACAAAAATGTTTCTTAGAAATATTCATTATCCTGCATAACTCGCTTCCAGAATTCTTTTGAGGTTATGTTTCCTTATACAAATATTTCTTACTTCGATAAGAAAGTTCTGAAACCAATATTACCAATTGCAATGCTTCTATTTAAATATCGATCTGTAAAAAAAAAAGGTTACACAAGGCTTTACAAGGCTTCCGTCCTTTGTGAAAAGCATTTCATTCACTTCCACTTAAAAATAAAACTCGATCGATAAGTCGGCGGCGGGGGGAAAAACTTACCAATCCGCGTAATGTTGTTTTAACTTTCACAAAACTAAATTCCTTCGCACTGTTTACGTTTGACGTCAGCACTCAACGCCGGCGAAATAAACTGCTGATCGATTAAAATAAAAGCTCTTTGAATATTTCAAAACCGGCAAGCCTAACGACCGCGCGCCGCGGCTTTAAAATCTCTCTCGATCTGCAGACCGCGGGACTTTTGATAAATTCGCCTCGATTCGAATTCGACAGGTAAATACACTGCTTTTTAACCCGGAATAAATTGCGCCACTAAAAACAGAAACAAATCGAGTTTATTTAAAACCTCCGAGCTCCTTGAAATTCCGCTTGAACTTCGACCCGAACTCGGATCGATAAAAGCGCACTCGACTATTTGAATATTATTGTAACTTTTTTTCAAATTAGCGGTGGTTATGGTTCGATTTTACCCGGCGCTAATGTCACGAGGGCCTTCGACTTCGGTCAAGGTTGAGCGTTGCTCTTTGCTTTGGTGAAAGGGAAAATCGTGGGCTCGAAAGGATCCTTTTTTTTCTGAGGCTTTTAAGATGACCCGTATTTCAGGATAATTACAGTCATTAATTTGAAAAAATTCCTTCCGGGCGCGGCGTTTTTTTTTTTTAAATCGTAGACTTCTGGAGCACTACTTTAAATTAAAAACTTCCTACTCCGCACTTATGATGATAATTTTTTTTTTCCCTCACTCTTTTTTTCTTCCGCCCAAGCGGTATTAATTAAATTGATCTGTCATCGCTGAAATTAATTGATATCAGAAAGTAATTTTATAAAATCCTGCAGTGCGATTAAAAGAGGCTTGAAAAGTTTTAAAAATGTGACGCCCCGGCAATTAGCAAGCTAGGAAATGGAAAAAAAAAATTCTTCCGTCGCGTCGTGCTGATTTGCTCTGTTTGCTTAGTTCTCTGTAATAGGATTATTACTCCTTTTTTTTTTTTTTTTTTTTACTTTCTACGATTGAAAAAATTGACAAAGTCCGGTGTAATATCAAGCTGCGTAAACTTTTTTTATTTGATAATTTACTGTTAAAAAAATTTTACATGAAATCAAATTAATTATATTTTTTTTCCGAATTTCACGTTACAACTTTGAACTTTTTGAAAAAGTTTTAATTTCGAAAATTCTCGTTTTCACTTGACTTTTGAACTCGAAGATTGGTAAATTAAAATTTTAATTTGACGTAGTCACTATTTTCCCGCTACAAATTTATAAAAAATCGACTCTATTTAATGAAACTCTTTTACCGCTACAACATATACATTCAAAGCACTCGATGGACTTTAAAAAAAATTTACAACTTCCCTTAACAAAAACAAAAAAGCATCTTTTTTTAAAAATTCCAGTCGTAAAATTTATTATCCTCTTCGTAGACGCCCCCGAAAAAAGGGAAAAAATTTAATCCCAGCCACCCCTCGTAGAGAAGATCGGAGGGAAGAATGCAGGATTCGGGGACGGAAGAAAGGCCTCGTGGGAAAACCAGGCTTCTTCATTGTGTCCCGACATCTTTTGAGCTGAACGGTTTTTTTGGGAAGAATTTTTACAAAAGGACATGGGTGTTATCGGAAGCTGGATTCGAACTTAGTTTTCGTAAATTTAATTTTTCAATAGCGGGTGTACTTGGTATCAGTTCATTTATTTTAAATTATAAATTGCATGTGATGTGGAGATAATTATTACATAGCTCGTCGGATGCAAATTTTGTGAATTTATTGAAATTGGAATCCGATGATGATGGATTATTTGTTTTTTAATAAAGTCAATCGGATAGTATTTGATTTGTCGGATATCGCACCATAATTATTCTGTTTTATTGCTACCTGCATTATTGAATCTATTATTTATTTAAATAAGATTACAAATCGTTAATTTTTGAAATTTTACTGACAAATTTGTACCATTGATACAGTCGGTAGAGCGAAAAACTCGTAAACCAGTTATCCCGAATTCGAGTCCCCGATATCGTCGAATTGCACTCAACCACTGATATGTGTTTGTTATAAAAGCACCAAGAAAAAAAAAAATAAAAGAAAATAATCATTGAGTACGTAAAGGGACAAAATTTGAAAATTAACTAAAAAACTGTCGAATTAGTTACAGCAGATCGTTTATTCTAAAAAATAAACTGTTTCAGAAAATTTTTTTTTTTAATAAATCCGTTTTTATTAGCTCTTTTTTGCAAGATTGTTTTTTTGAATGATTAATATATCTTTCAAACTTTTAATTTTTCCAAACGTCCCAACCGAAATAAGCTCAAAATAAATATAGGCCAACCTCAATCCATAATATTTTTTATACCCTCGCACAACACCCCACTGCAATCCCAAACTTTACTAAAAAAACTATTCGCCACGCTCCTTTATTTTTTTTTAATTAATGACTCGCCCGCCCTCACCCTATATTTTCACCGAGAGCTCGATATTTCAAGATCCACTCGAGGGAAGGAAAAAAAAGGTCGCGTTTTTCCCGATGGTATTATCGATCTACCGTCGCGATAAGGCCGCGGCGTAATGGCGCGCGCTTTGTTTCTCCTGTTGCGGGGGCCCCGGATGACGAGCCTGCGGTCGTGCAACCTGTTGTCGTCGTCGAGATGCGGTCTTAATCGATGAACGATACTCGCCCTCGGCTCCTCCCAGGAGATTCACTCTTTTTCTTGATTTCGATCTTTGACTCTTTTTCTCTTTTTCTTTCGCGAAAATGGGTTAGCCGTGACGCTGAGATCGTGGGTCTTTAAAATAGCTTATTTAATGAAGTTGTTCTCATTATAAGCGAATACACTTTGTGTTATATATACATATATGTTTATTGTGTTGTTAATATACTATTAATAATAGTTATAATAATACTCTTTATCTATTACATTTTATTACCTTTTAATGATTACGCTGTGATAAATATATATCGAACAAAAGAAAAGTTTTATTGGCTTATCAGTCTGTAAAAAATAATATTTAAAAAAATATATCTAAAAATTAAAGTTATGTATAATAGAAAAGAAACAATGTAATAGCTAGTTATTGTAATGTAATGCACACAGTGTATAGTGATCATAAATTTTATTACATAAAACAGAAATAGTGATAGCAAGAATAGCCCATCTGGGAGCCCACGAATTTTGATATTATTTTAGGTCCGAGGATTAGTTTATGATTCAAAAACAATCCCTGTAAATTTTCTAAAATGTAAAATTTTTTTTCTGAGACATGACCTCTTAAAGTAGCTGTTTTAGCTTGAAATGTTTTATAAATAATACTCAATGATTATTGTTGTAACGATTGGATTTTCAATAAGACTTAGATTATTCAATATAACCAAATGGTACTTCATTAAGATCATAAGCAACCCCTCAGATTCAAAATAATATTTAATTTTGTGGGTTTTGAACATTACAGTTTACGATACCAAAATTTTTCAATAAAGATTCTAAAATAATTCATTCAATCTTACCGTAATCAAAAATTGTTCTTTTACTTTTAACTAACTGTTCAACAAAGAATTAAAATTTTGAATCATGGCGCGAAACGAGCCATAACTCAGCGTTAAAAGGCACCATTTCCTCGTTGGAAAAATTAATCCAGGCGGTAAAATTACACGGCGGTGAAATCCGAGTTCGAAGTAAACTTTCCGCTGGAGTAAAAAAAAGCCAAGCACTGGACACAATAAAAGACGCGCTCGCGTTCTCATTTCCACGGGGGAAACTGTACACTCCTTTTTTTTTCTCTCTCTCTCCCCCTCTTTCTCGTATCGATTTTATGCGCCCGCGCGGCCTTTTATTTACGGGACGGTTCGCTTTTTTTGGAAAGCCAAACATCACTGGGTTAATGAAAGGGTCTTCTGCTTTCTTTTTAACTCCTCGAGAAAATTGAATTATCACGAGTTTGTCGGCTTGATATTTCGCCCCACCACCTTTTTTTTATCGTTAGGTACAAACTGATGAAGTTTATTTCCTGAATGGTTTTTCCTTCAAATTAGAAGGCCCTAGTAAAATCGAGGGGCTACGCACTTCAGAATCACTAAAAAAATCACACATAAAAATCAATATAATTAATAAAATATCAATATTGTTTCAAGTAAAAATCTTCGGAAAATATTATTTTTAACAAAATATCAATTAAAATTGATTCTAGGGCTCTAAACACTTTAAATTTCCCAAAAGAATTACAAAAGAATAATAAAAAAATTAAAAATAATCAAAAAGATTCGAAAGAATCATCAATGATTCTGGAATGCATAGCCCTTCGAGTTAAAGAATTAAAGAAAATTTTTTTTTCGAAAGTTCAGGTGTTAAAAAGTTTGGTAAGCTGCGTAATTTTTAATATTAAAATTTTCTTTTGTCCTCGCCAGCTCGTAAAATCAGAAGAGGATATTTAATTCAGGAGGGGTTTTATCGATTCGTCGAACAATTTGCATGATTCACGGTTGCCCACCGAGGGTTTCGGTTGAACATTGTATGTTTTACGTGAAATTATCCTCATTTAAAATCAACGTAGGAAGTAAAGGAAGTGGCCTGGCACAACGGTCGAGCGATAATAACACATCAATATTCCATCGGTCGCAAACAAGGAAGTAGCTGGCTTCGATAATGAAAGGATCGGTTGAACAAAAAAAAAGGTTTCTCTTCGAGCTTGTTGCGAATAAAAAAAAAAGAAGCTACGATGTGCTGTAAAAAAAAAAAAGAGTTTTCAGTGATGCGCACGCGATGATGATGGAGGTTTTTGACGAGCCGCCCGGGGAGGAGGAGCAGGGAAGCGCGATAATTAGTCAGACGTCGATCACGCGATTTTGGTATCATCGTTACGCGTTCCGCAACCCCGAGAGCCGAGGATGAGTTTTCGTTTTTTGATTGAAAAATTGGGTTTTTTATTTTTAGTTTACAGCATACAGTTATTGTTGAAATTTTTAATAATCGTTTTTTTAAATACTTTTGAAGAAGAACCTGAAATCTCAGATAATTTTTTACAAGGGGCTATGTACTTTAGAATCAATAAAAGAATCACACATAAAAATCAATATAATCAATAAAATATCAATTTCATTTCAAATAAAAATCTTTGAAAAATATTATTTTTAACGAAATATCAATTGAAATTGATTCCAAGTATGTAAACACTTAAAATTTGTCCAAAAAATCACGAAAAAATCACAAATTAATCAAAAAGAATCAAAAGAATCATCGGTGATTTCAGAGTGCATAGCCCCTCAATTTTTTATATCCTTAACTTTATTATACCATGAAAAAGTAAGAAAATTTTCTAACCTGAAAAATAAAATTTAAGCCCTGTCAGTAAAGCTTTATAATCATAATTGAAAAAGTTTCAAACATAAAAATGTCACTTGATTATATTATTAACACAGAGAAACCTTGATGAACCTCAATATTCATAGTACTTTTAACAAACAATGGAGTACCAATAAGCTTAAGATTGTGTACATTACTACAAGATTGAGCCTGAAAGCAAAAAGGATTCACCAAAAATAGTGTAATAGTCCATTATAGCCCTTAAATAGCCCTGCCGACGTGCTGCAACAGCGCTATATACTATTTTATAGTACAAGTAACCAATAACACGCATCAAAGATTTGATTTTGAGGTTAGAATGACCAGGAGCACTATAAACAATCATTAGTAAATCAAACACGCCTCGAAAACAAACAAAAAGAATTTTAAATTTAAGAAAAAGAAAAAAGTTCCGAGACAAATCGATGATCACTACGTAGTCTGAGTTCGCGACCGCGGATCGATCCCAACCCCCGTGCAGCACCGAAGCCATTGACTGTCTACCCCGTTGTTACTGCACCCTCGAACTCTACGTGCAAGAGAGCCGCTAGCAAACCATCCTCGAATCCTATTATCTCCAAGCTGGTACCCGAGTCGTCTTCGTCTGGGTGCAAGCAGCGTTTATTCTTTAGTTCGGTTCCGGCACGCGCGCCAAGCTTTTTTATAGTGAAAAAGCGGAGGAAAATAATAATGCACGCGCCTGCTGACTTTTGGGAGATGCTCAAGGTTTGTTTATTTACGTTGTTTGCTTCATCGAGTTGCGTGGAGAGAATTTTTAAGTTTGTGTTTTTAGAGACGTAGTTTTTTTTTCACAGTTGGTACTACCTTTTCCTTTGTCGTTCCTAACGGAATTCAAACTCTTTTCCCTCCATGGTTTGTACAATTCACTTTTGTAGTGTAGAAAAATCCAAAGAAAAATCCTTTTTTTTTTTTTAAATGAATCTTTTGTGACTGCCAATGGCGCGTACCAAATTATATATTTTTTCCCACCCCAGCGATCAAGCAGGAATATAAAAGTTCTCATTTAAAACTTCGCCGAGTCCCCCGCAGATCTAAAAAAGTTGAAGCTTTAATAATTGAAAGTTTTAGCGGAAGAAGAATAAGAAGGCAGGCAGGCAGGCAGGCTCTTTTTATTCCCCCGGCATCGAGACTCTTCAATCATTTTTAATCGCGGAGTATTTCTCATACTTTATTCACGCAGAAACTAATGACGAGACGGCTCGTCTGCGGAGTCTTATAATTCAATTCGAGTTATGGAAGCCGGATACGCTTAGATTCCTGCATCCTCAAAGCTTCCGGCTCGCTAATTTTTTCTTCCTTCCGCTAACGACGAGTTAATTAAGCTTCGGGGCGGGTTATTTTGAATTTATTCGTAAACCCAGTCGTTTCAAAAGTTTTAATAATATTCCGCCCCGCGCGATCGACCAAACTGGTAAAAAAGTATCGCGTGCGATGGGCTTAGTTATGGGCTGTTGTGGGCTGTCGCGTAACTATGGTTACTTATTGACCTCCCGCGCTTGCTGGATTATTGAGTTTCAACTATAGACCCCGCCTATACTAAATTTGTGCGTGCCGGATTTAAACATACGCGTGGAAAATTCTCGCACAGGTAACTTTTTCCACGAATTTCCTGAAATAGAGCAAAATTCCGGAGCTCAATTTTTTAAGTCTCTCTGGTCGTCTGAAAATAAATTATAATCCACCAAGCTAAGAAAGCTCAGCTTTCAGTTTATTTATGGTTAATTTTTTATAAGGGTTCAAACGAGGTCGTACCTATACACTCAGAGAAAGGTTTGATTGGGTCAACAATATATTGTAACATCTAAGATGCCATAGTTTATAAAGAGACAATGATGCACATTGTAGCAGTGACAATATCATGGCAGCGCTGACTAAATGCGTATTAAGGGTTAACATGTTTCTAGTAACACTGGTATAGCACAACTTAATTTTAAAAAATTTCTTTTTTGTGATTTTGGTATAATTAATGTATTTAATGAATAGTTTTAATCTTAAAAAATATACAAATGATTATAAAAATCACAATATTTAAAAAATAATGACTTCAATTGAGATTTTTAAAAATAGCTAGCTTAGGTTAGATTTTTGAATATTTGCTTTGCTAGTCGCAACGATATGTATTATTATCCTTACCACACGTATTGTAACTGCTACAATATTTAGACTATTGAGGGAACAAAGAATATTTAATTGGTCCAATCAAATCTTTCTCTGAGTGTAGATACAACATTAAAATGTTGTAATGTTAAAATTTAATGTTGTACCTGTAGATAATTTAAAATTTACTAATTTAGACTTATTGTTACGTTTTAAAAGAACTCTGGTAATAGTGTATATAATATTATATATAACATTATAATTTTAAAGTAAAAAAGAACTCTGGTAATAGTGTAATTCACTTTACTAGCTCTCAAAGTTACTTTTAGAACATAAAAATAAGTCTAAATTAGTAAATTTTAATTTACAATCAATTCCATGAGAAAATTATTTCAACAATAAAATTTGCATTTGAATGTCATCCATTTGAAAATCCTCGTCACATGTGTGAAATCCAGAGCTTGTCCATTGATAAGTCCTTCGCCGGTTTGTAAAACACGAGTAGTGTACCCTTTTATATTCCCAACAAAGCGGGGCTATCGCAAAATGCTAACGACCAGGGATCCCGGCTGTCTTCATAAATCATGTCCCGCTTTTCTTCTTAAAACTGTCGCAGCCTGAAAATTCAAAAGATCAAGTAAAAATTCGTCCTCGCACCAAAGAGGAGCCTAATTGAATGGGGGCTGTACCTTGGCCCCCGGCTTCAAAGAGGAAGTACAAACTGCGTTAAGCGCGGAATTAAATTTAGCCCGGGCTTCGGTATCAATGGCTAATCACACCGGGCGCGGCGTCTTTTTATCGACGAGCTATTCACACCGACGACGTGCCGAGGCGTGCTTTCGTTTTCCAACCTTTTTTTTTTTTTCAACTCGGTTGAGAAAAAAGTTTAATTGATTAATTATAAAAAAAAAAGATTCGTTTGATTATCTGTTGAACGATCGTTTTCGAACTAATCGATTCTTTGAAAAAATTTTAATTGTTATTTTCATGATAAGATAAAATTAAATGGTGTACACAAACAAAAAAGTGGAAACAAAAATTTTTTAACAAAATTTTTTTGTATAAGTGCTTGTCAACAATTTCCGACTTAAAGTTTTTATCATTTATTCTTTTTGATATAAAATAGTGATCCTCGATTTTTTACAGTTGAAATATATTTCTACAATCTTTTTTTTTTTTTTTTTTCAACATTGTAGGTCAGACTAAACACTATATTGATTTTCTAAAAATTGACAAAGAAACAATTTGACTTTTAAAGTTTAGTTTATTCTTCTCAAATTTTTTAAATAACTCTAATGGAGATTAATCGATCTATCATTGCCCACCACTGCCTTCAGTCATCCAAATAAATAATCCACAAGACTCAGTTCTCTCATTATTCCAGGGGGCAGTCAAGCCTCGGGACGTTTACCCTTTTCTCGCCCTGAGTTACAGGTCAGGCCGTAAGAAAGGTAGAATCGGGGGCTCCCTCCCCCCCCCCCTCCCCGATACACTGAAAAAACAAAGGAGGCGAAATTCCCGGGAGCTTTTTTAGCCCTCCAGGCTCGGAGCTTTGCTCCTCGAGAAGCTCTTTTTCTTTTTTTTTCTTATCGTGTAGGTATACACTTTTCTTCTTATTCCAGGAGCAGGTTTGTTCGATTTACTTTCTTTTTTAACTTCTTAATTTATTTCCCCACGGCGACGTACTTCGGGGAATATTGTTTCTCCGGCCGCGCGTCTCTTTCGAAAGAAGCTTTTTTTTCTTCGGGGAGGTGTAATTCTGGAGGGAGCGGGAGGTGTTTAATTGAATTAATGGGGTGCGTGATTTGATTTGAACTGGAGTTTGGTTGAAAGGTCCTTAAAGCCCGCTAAGTATTGACGCTACGCGTTTGGTGACGACGTGGGGTTATCGAGACGCTTTGGTTGTCATGTTAGGTGCTTTAAATAAGTAGAAAAAATATTAGGTACAACTTTAGAAATTTTATTGAAAAATTAAAATTATCGATTGATAGATAAAAATCGATTCCAAATACATAAGTGAACTTACTGAACTGTTATGCTAATTTAGTATTGAATAATTTTTGTAATGTAAATTTTTTTTATAATAATTTATTTTTATATTTATATTTTTCTATATAAGTCGGAAGGCTTAGGTAGGCGTTAAATAAATTTATATATATATATATATATATATATAAATGAAAGCTCAAAGAACAATGAATTTTAAAGTCCTTTAAATTCAAAAATCTGAAGATAATACCTTACCATGTCACAGAAAATTTGATGAATTCATTAGTTATTAACAGACATATTAAATATTCAATGCTCGATTCAATGTATCATTAATGGTTCACGTTTGATTGTATCGTGGTTGAATTTTCAAATAATTTTTGAACAATTACTGCTTGACCATAAAAAAAAAAATTGAAAAATGATTAAATCTTTATAGTTAAATTTAATTAATTCAAATTTTGATAATAATTATAAACTTTTTTTTTTCAAAGTTTTAATTCAGTTAAATTATAAACCAACTCAAATGTTTAATAAAATTATTAAACATTGTTAACCATGGACCTGATCACATAACGTATCATGTCGGTCGCATCTTATGCCTACGAATTTTTTTCGGCCGTATCCTAGACGAATTATTTTGATCGTATCCTGAGAGGTTATTTTAACTATGAGTAGTTGAAATAACAAGTTACTATATTATTATTATTATTATTATTGTAATTATTATAGTTGTTTCAAGCAATCGGATCTCGTGACGTACCACTGGAGTCCATGCAAACTGGTCTTGTGACGTTATAGTTAAAATAACCTTAAAGGTTTTATTTTTGATTACCTCATTTCAATGATAACAATCAATAAACTCATTCGTTATTAATTACTTTACGCATGCACACCATATTTCTTTGTCTGTTAAGTATTACTGTCGATCGCTTTCATGTTTCAAAAAAAAAAAAACCACGTGTTGAAATTCCCCCAAAAAAACGTAAACACTCCGGTCATCTCGCTGGCTAATCTTCAAAAGATTCCCAGCAAGCCTGCGCTCTCGTAACAACACATCGCTCGCTCGGCTGCTGCAACAAGTCGGTGTCATTGTGTTCCTCGCCCTTTTTTTTCACCGACTCGGACGCCTAGGCGCCTCTGCTCGGCGCAACAAGTCCTTTGCGTAAAGAGCCGACGCTTTGATTTTCGGGGACTCGGCCCCCGCTCTGATGGATTTATGGAGGGGGGAGGAGGACACAGGGAAACATATATTTTGCTTTGGAAAGCCGCAAGGGTTCTGGAATTTTTCCGGATGATTGTCGAGTGCCATTGAAATATTTCCTGAAGTTTCTATTATTATTATTTTAATTTTTGTGAATAATATCAGTCTGTGTGTCACTTGCCAATTGCTATTGTCTTGCATTTGATCGAGATGTTATTTGAATTTTTCATACTTTTCAATCAAAAATGTGTGAGGTACACCTTTTAAAAAACAGGAGCTTAAATTAATTTTTCAAAAATGAATATTTGGTACTCTGTATTTATATGTCTTAAATTATCATTATTTTTTCTTTTATGTCAAACACTATTTTGAAAATTCAATTTAAAAAAGATCCCACCATAACCAGTACATTAGGATGGTTCCACAATTATACGATAACATATTTTGAAACCTAAATTACTGTTTGGCCAAATACCGGAGACTGACCGATCAATATACATTTCGACACTAATTAGCGTAGTGCATAACATTCCACAATTAAGTAAAAATCCCTCCCAAATAGCACATCTAGAACCCTCAATAATCAAACCTGACATAGATATTATACTGATCAGAACCATTTTATTGTTTGTTTCAGGTGAGTGTTTTTATCCTCCTTAGAGAAATCCTAATTGGACGTAAATCAAAGCATCGCATTCCACGCGAGCAACAATGCAGCGTACGTACGTACAAGAGGCGAGTTCATCCTCGTCGTCTTTTCATTTCCATAGCTAAAAAAAAATCAAAGCGCAAAACGAGAAAGAAGAAAAAAAAGCAGAGTGCTCGTTACGGGGTAAACAATGCGAACTGCTGGACCGAGTTACAGTTATACATTTACGCTCGTCTGGTCAATTGGCTCGCTCGGTCTCGGCGCCTTATGCAAGGTAATTTTGCACGCCGAGATTATTATCGCGCACGCCACGGATGACCAATCGACGCGCAGTCTCTCTTTTTTTTTTTAAATCAAGTACCAGTGATTTGCACTCGATGTTTACCTCGATGATTTGTCAAAAACTGTGCTTACAAGCGTACCGAGTTATCGATAAAACTTACTCGCGTCGACCTTCGATACGTAGCGAGCAGTTTGACAATTTCGTCTCGCCACCGCAGTTTATAGGAAGCTATTAAAATGCACAGCGGCGGGTGGGGCTCCGAAATTAATGCGTGTTCCGGGTGTGGACGTTAACGCGATAATCACCGTCCGCATTACGGTCGTACAGGGCGTAACGTCGTACTTGACCGATTCGATAAACTCGAAATTTCAGCCGAAATAATCCAAAGGAATCCGAGTTATTTTGCGCCGAGTCAGGTGCTACGGCCAGGATGCAGCCCGAGTGGAACCGTTACGGCTCGCGCGCGCCCTGCACCTGTAGTTTTACGTAGGTAATTTTTTTTTTTTTTTCTCTCTCTCTCTCTCTGGTGCTTCCTTCGTTCGTCGCCGGAGGATTCGCTTGCGCGGGGGCGTGTTTGCGGAGCTGGAGATATTAATTGTTTCGGTGTGTGCTGTTTGGTTCGACTGGCGAAGTGGCTCGGTCGATAGGTGCGATTGAGAGCTCGAGCCTCGTCACGATCTGATACCAGTTTGTGTTGCTCAATATTTTGCTTGTTAAGAAAAAAAAAGTTTTTGTTTCAATTTGAAAAGGTCACATCATTTTTTTTTCTATAAATTTAACCGTAAAAAACGACAAACTTCATTTTTGTGACTAAAAATTGCAGTGTAGAGTGTTTTTCAAGTTAACTGAGTAACTGTTTGACACAGGATAAAAAGATTAGATGTTCAAGTATCAACAAATGTTACAATTAAAAAATAAATTATTTTGCCGAAGTATTTAGTGTGGATTAAAGCAAAAAATAATTTTCTGGATTTATGATGACTTTGTATATGATAATTCGGTCAAAGAAAAAAAAAGTTGCTACGACGAAAACTCACTTAGCCAAAACAATTTTTTTTTCCTTCTTGGTTTTTTCAAAACCTGTAAACCTTAAAAAATCGAAAAAAAATTCAATGCCTCCAAGATCGTAAATTCATGTCTACATGATACTCTACTCAGATATCAAATTTTTATCATTTTAAATTTGTAAACTCTTCAAAATATCTTTTGTTGTTTTTAACATTAATCTCATTGTCCCGTAACTATCAAAATTAAGTCAACATAATACTTGTTAAGATTTCCCAAATCCATCGTTCACCCACTTATCACTTCGGGGCACACCCGACCGGTATGAAATCTCCATCGGCGGAAGCAGGAAAACAAATTACCCCGTCATCCACCCCACACTTGAATTTCGCACCTTCCTCCTCCTGCCGCCTATCGGAGCCCTTCATCTCCCCGGACTTCCGGTTATTCTTCTTACTCTTCTTCTTTGACTGTGGCGGTAGGTGGAATTTAAAACTCACCCCCTCGTTCAGGAGGACTAGAGAAGAAGGTCAACCCCCCACTTGCACCAAGACAGAAGTAGTCGGCGCGCGTCTGCGTGCTGTTGCGGGTTGTACCTCCGAGCCCGCCTGTGGATCCTCAGTCGCGCGCGCGCCTCTGTTCCGGTAACCTCGCGCGCGTACCTATACTCCTCGCGAGTTTTACTGTACACGGACACGTGCAGGCGTCAAGCTGTTTTTCCTCACGCTGTTCTACCTCAAAGAGTGCGGCAGGAGCATGGAGGACCCCAGATGAGTACGTTTACTCTTTTTTTTTCTTTGAGGTTTTTTTTTTTGATACAGTAAATCCCCCCGATTTTTTGAATTCTGCTTGTGGCTGTGGAAGAAAATTCAGACGGGAATTAAGTTTGAGATGGTTTTATTAATTTTCTAGGAGAAATGAGAATTTGGTTGGGCGCTTTTTTACTCTGTAAGTTATTAATCTAGAAGTTGAGTTATCAAATTAAATTACTTATATTTTAATAGTTTATTATTTATATTATTGTAAAAGGACTTGAGTCCGTTGATGATGAAGTAAAAAAATTTAAAAAAATTTATCAATCAAAAATTCAAAGATGCATATTACCAAGTAAAAATAATTCATAGTTCTATATTCAAGTATGAGGACGAACCAAGTTTATAATACTAATACACTTTGTAGATCGATCAATATTTATTGAATAATATAAATTCCTATGCAGAGTCTATGGATTTGACATGTATTTTGTATGAATGTTACACTTTGCAAAATATGAAACTTTGTTGAGTCGTAATTTTAAATCGCACAGTTATATTATAAAATAAAAATTATTCATTTAAACTTGGTCAATGTTTCACCGTTTCTACATTCATATGTAATAAAAATAAATTAAATTATTTCATAGTGAGGCTTCATTTATTGAGCTATTATTCAGACATAAAATCTAATTTTAAAATAGTTTTGAAGTTAAATTCTTTTATGTAATTTGATGAATTTTGAACATGAAATAAAAAATTTTATTTTTATTAAATTATAAATAAAAAAAAGTAAAAAATACCTATATTCTCATTCCCACCAAGAAAATTTAAATTTACAGATCACGATGAACAAATTTTATCTTTAATTTAAATTTTAGTACATTTTTTAAGATTTTCTAATCTCTTGCTTTTTTTCAATAAAAAACGCCATTGAACCACTCAATCACGTCTCGTTTTATCATAATTCAAGATTATTGTGCCTTTAAAAGTTGGACAATAAATTTTGTTTATCTTGATTTATTCGTTGTATCACAATCTCGACCGTATAATTTAACATAAATAGAGATATTGTTTATCCGAAGCCCGGTGATTGAATCAAAACAAAAATGACGACGATGATGATTTTTTATTTTTTTCCACAGCCAAGCAGACGTACTTGTTTTTTCATCTCGTATCCTCTGTTTTTTCAAAAACTCGCATTACTCGCTGATTTTTCATGCCATAATAATCCTCATGCGCACAGATATATTTATAAGTCCCCCCCCCCCAATAACCCAACCCCTGTAATTTATGAAAAACGTAAACAATCGATGTTGAACGAGGTTCGTTACCCCCTCCATTTTTGCATTCTTACGTGTTTGTTTTATGAGCGCGTCGCACCAAAGTTTTCGTGAAAGAACCTTTGAAAAGTCAATTTGACACGTTAACTTTTCTGCGACAACCATCTTTGAAAATTTTGAAACAATAAAAATATGTCTGTCTCACTTTTGAATATTATTATCTATCTATACTTTTTTTTACTTCTCTCTTTGACATTCTCTTGTAATCTATTTTTGAGTGAATAAACTTGCACTGGACCGCGGGTTTTTTTTTCTCCTAAACCGAGTACTAATGATCTTATGAAGAGACCTGCAAGTTGTAAAGGGCAAGAAAAACTTTCACTGCTTGACCCGTTTTTTTTTCCTTCATCCGCATGTTTCTCTAATTTTTTCATCGTAAACTATTTTTTGAAAATTTATGTAATTTTTATTACCTTCGAATTAAAATTTTACTCTTAAGCCTCGCTATTTGTACGACCGATCTAAAATCTATTTTATAAAAATAATACTAAAGTCTGGTCGTACACATAAAGAGCGCTCTAAAATTTTTCGATATTTTTGATAATTTTATTCAAAGTCACATTTTAAAATTATCTTTTCACTCACTCATTCGTCGGAAAAAAGCTCTCGCAGTACGATAAACAAAACGGATGAGGACATCTGTTGCACTCCGAGAGATACACAAACCAGAACCAGGCCGTCATCGACCCGAGCCGAGCCTAAATAAACCGTCGGATGATCCCCGGGCTCTTTGTAAAAAAAAAAAAAAAAAAAAAAAAAAAATCAAACGAAGTTACCGCACTTGGAGGGTTGCACAACCGCAGGGGCTGGTTATAATAAAGGAGCCGACCACCCACGTAACTGAATTTCGGTATTAAGCTCCTCCCCCGCTCGCTGCACGCTAAAACCACCGCCGCCTTTTTCCGGTAGTGCGGGTCCAAAGTTTTATTTCCCGGGGCTTTTGTCGAGCGGAAAGCGCGAATTTTCGGGGATAATTTAATGACCCTCGGTTAAAAAAAAAAGAAAAATGAAAAGTTTTGGAGGGGAACAGTGACGTGGGATTTTTTTATGATCGATTTTTGAATTTTTTGTAAAATTTATGTACAATAGGTACAGTGACGTCGTTTAAAACTATTCTGACGACAATTAACTATTGCGCAAATGTGAATTTGATAGGGTAATTCAACAAAAATTGAAAACTTTACATCTAAAATGATGCGGAATTGGATTAGTAACTTATTACTTTTTGTTTGTTTAAAATTAATTTTAGAACTTCAAATTTTGTTTTGTTAAAAAATTTCACTATAACTGGTAGACTATTTAAAATAAACTTAACTTTTTTATTATTCAACCGAGTAAATAAGAAGTAATGATAAAAAGACTCTCTTTTACTTCTTTGATGGTAGAGTGATTTGAAATAACTCTTAAAAAATTAGTGGTTAAATAATTGCAAATTTTAGAAGGTTAATGACAAAAATGTAAATTTGGGGACAGAAAAAATATTGTAACTAAATTATTATTTATTTATTAAGTTATTAATTAATTTTAAAAATTTTTTAAACAATCCAGTGGTAAAAGTTGAAAAATATTTACATAAATAATAAAAGTGTCTTTAAAAAATCTGGTTTTTGCTAATTTACGAAGTAATTACCTCTTTAGGTAAAAATTATGCAAAAAATGTTTGATTATTCATTATGTTACTATTAATAGCTATTTTTGAAAAATAAGAATCAATTTATTCAAAAAATACAATATAATTTTTTTTTTTAATAAAATTAAATTTTTAAAGTAAATTTTTTAAGTTAAAAAAAAATTGTTAAAAACCAGCCCAATGAGAATGGTACTAAAAGCTTCGAACGGGAACTCTCAAATTTCTGCTGAGGGGGAATTTTCTTCCGGATCAGGGTTAATTAGATAAAGACGAGTCTGCGATTAATCGTCGTCTCTCTTATGAGCGTGCGACTGGGAAAAAAAAAAAGAAAAACCCCAACGCAGTGAAGAATCGTCTTCGTCTTATCTCAAATCCGAGGGTGCTGGAGTGTACACTTGAAATTTTTCGTCTTTTTTCGATGAAGTTTTATGCTGTGTGAAAAAAAATATAATATTAGATAAAGCATTAAAAAATATCAAATAAAATGATTACGTTACGTCTAAAGAATTTTTTTTTTTAATTTTACGTGGATAAGTGAATAATGGATCAAATGAGATTCGATCCCTGGGATTCATAATTTGAAATCAGATGCTCAATCCACCGAGGAGCTATTTCAGATCTGTCAAACCAGTACAAAATTCTTTGGTCCCAAACGATGTTATTCATAAGGATTAATAATAAACCACCGTAAAGTTATAAAAATCCATAAAGTAAAGCTCGGGCGTCGAAAAAGGGATAAAATAATAATCGCGGCTTGTAATTTAGACGTGGCACTGCGCACGCGGGCTTTCCAGCCAGTGCTAATAACCGGCTGGATGTCAAACGAGCCATAAAAGCCCCTTCGGCCGTTACAATTAAAACTCGGGTGCTCCCAACCAGCCGGCCACCCTTTTACATGAAAACTCGTTACATCATTTTCATTCCGCTGTACTTTTGCTAAACTTTATTTACGAAGTCTCTCGGAAATTCTTATTGTCGACGGACCCACGTAATTCAGATTTTTTTTTTTTTCTATTTTAATTAAAGCGCTGCGACGTCAATCGTAAGGCTTCCGCCTTTGTGCAACTGCGGACCGACGACCAATTAAACTTAAGCAAATACTGCATGAAAGATTCAGAAAAAAAGTCCCTTTTCACTGTTGCGAAAAAAAAAAAAAAAGATGAAATTCTAATTTACTCCCAGAGCTTGCACAAAGGAAAAGCTCTCGATTGTCGCGGTGGTTTTTTCGGTTGACGATTCGCCGTAATCTTCGAAATTCATATGGGAGGATGCGCCAGCGGTGCATTGTTGCGATGTTTCTGGATTTCGCGGTGGGACCGAGACAATGGAGGAATTTCAGCGTGTGTGCTGTTTCATTGTTGCAGTTTTGGAATTATGGATTTTTTTTTTAGATATCGAGGATGATTTTTACTTAATTTATGAACAATGGGAGAATTCGTGTGCCAAGGGTAAATTGAATAAGTCGAAACAGTTAAGTTTCGAACCGCACTGCCGTGCGAGTATCTCTCTGAGACATTTTTGAAAAATAGGCATTGTTTCAAGTACCAACTACTTGAAATTTTGAAAAATAAAAAATTTTGATGTTACTCGGATTAAAAATGAGCTATTTACATATATTAATAAGACTCGATAATGGGAAAAAAATTTTACAGTATGCAATTTAAAAATTTTTTTTAAAGTTGAAATAAGTTATAATAAGAAAAACTTATGTCTTTAAAAGTCAAAAGCAATAGAAACTCCTCCTTTTTTTTAAGCTTTAAATAGCTGTTTTCGAAAAGATTTGTTTATGAAAAATCAAAGTTAAATCATATAAATAAATAAAATTAGTACATATAACAATTTATAATCCATTAGCATCAGTATCACTTAAATATTCTGCACGCGTAATCAACTTAAGTAATTCTTGGAGTACTATTTCTAATCAAAAAAATCATCCTAGTTCACCAAATTAATATATACTTTCATCTCGGTGAATCAACTACACTTCTGAAAAGCCGCAAATTCACCGAAACTTTTGCCTCCAGAAGTTCAATCAAAAACCGTACATCCCCCACCCTCGAAACTAATACACTTCTGATGAGTTTACTCGTCGTCCTCGATATTAGTACCTGATGAAACGCCTCCCTCCCAACAAAATAAGTTTCCAAAGTTTACCAATAAAACGGCCCGCTTTCAAATCTGAGCTCCGTGAAATAATCTTCAATAAATCAATCACCCCGGATGATACCAACCTTAAGACCGCCATCAATTCCACCAGGATTGATAAAAAAAAGGGGGACCTTTCGCAAACAATGCTATCTTGGGATGGAAAAATTTCAACATGAGAAACAGTCCCGGGTACACGGGAAAGCTCTCGGAGTGTATAGTTCCCCCCGAACTTCGGCCATGCATCTTTGTTTACCTGCTAGCCAAGTTTCCTGCACCCGTGGCCTTAACCTTACCAGAAAATCTACTCCGAAATTCGAGTAAACACCCGGTACTTACTCTCCTCGCACTGGAGGTCTAAACCAGAATTCTTAATTCAAGTTCTAAAGTCAAATACAATATTTTTTGGAGGACCAAGGATCTCCAGGTTCTAACCTTTGAACTGCTGTCAGAATGTCAGTGTAAAATATTAGTGATTACAATAATATTCAATACTGTCAATGTACGTAAGGACGTTCAACTTTGACTACTCAAGTCAAGTCTTCTCGTATGACTATTATTCCGATATAGAAGCACGCTGATTGGTTGCTCGAGTCTAACCTAACCCCAAAAGTACCATTTTTTTTTTCTTGACTATTCTTTTCTATTATCAATATTCTCCTAATCGTCTCCGTAAACATTTAAAAATAATCCTCAAATGCTCTTTTAACACCTCAAAAAACTGCTTGGTGTCATCATCCATTATTGAGAAACTTTGTTAAGAAGCACGAAAAAGTTCGATTTCCCATATGACACTGTTTTAATGGGTCAAAACTATAATTATTGATATCTTTGTTATTAGACTCCTAATTGCTTCCAGATTTTTGCAGAGGACTTTTTATAATTCAATCAAAATATCTCTAAATTTTCATAATTTATTCATCATGATTAATTTTTTGATTTGAACGTCCTTAATTACAGTTCGTTCTTTCCTTGTGACTGTCGATCGACTGAGATATCATAAACTGTACTCGTCGTTTTTACGAGAAAAATCCGAATCACGGGAATCTAATCACTCGGAATTTAATTAACTTCGATATCAATCGAGTTTATCTCTTTAGGCTGGAGGGGATAAAAGAAGTGGAAGCAGAAGAAGACACAAAAGTATTTTCTCTCCGACTTCCGAGTGTAGCGGGGCGGGGGGGATGGGATGGAGGCTTAATGGAAATGACTTTACGGCGAGTCATCTCCCACGGTCATACGTTAGCCTCTCGCTCGGCTCGGGCCGCGATGATTACCGGTAATTATTTCGAGTGTGCGTTATCCCTTCTCTCCCTTTGAACGAATTCAATCTTCTCTCCATTGTTTCGCTTGATGCGGCATTGCGAATGAGATTGCTCGCCGGAAGAATTAAAAGCTCGGGGATTCTGATCTTTGGTTTCTTTTTTTTTTTTTTTTTTTTTTTTTTTTGGATGAGGTTTGAAAGTGAGTGGGAGATCTTAATGTCTAATGAAAATCTATTTCAAAATTTAAAAAAATGAATACAAAGAACAAAATCAATTGACAGTGGTAGCAATAGTGACTTACTGATATATTGTCATATTAGATTGGTTTCAACTTCTATCTAGACTAATGTTATTATTTTCTAGTCTTGGAAACCATCATTTTATTCAATCATTTAAAAGTATTTATGTTTTCTAAAAAAAATTTTTTAAGAAATTTCTCATGCTAATTATCAATACAGTTAGTAAGTTCGAGTCGATGTGGAAGTAGGTTTCGAGTAGTTTTTACATCGTTTCTGTGTAGTTACGAGCCCATAAATTAGATAAAAAGTAGGTAGAAAATATTCTCATGTCCGTCACAGTAATGATACTTCATGAAGTTTCCTTCAATTCTTAGCGAAGCATATGTTTACGAACGAATCCCTCTTACGCTTCTAATCATCAAAATTCCTGCGCATACTCATTGTTTCAGAAACTTGTAAATTTTTCTACATTTTCTCACAAAACTCAGTCCACGAAACATCTTGCGCTAATCAAGATCTTAATCCATCATAATAAAACATGGAAACAATATTGTTAACAATCTCCAGATCCGAGTAAAATCGGGGTCGGCAACCAGAATCAATGCAGTTCTTCGCAACGAAATTAAGTCTTCCAAACAAAGCGTTCCGTACCATGGCCAAAAGTCATCAATTCAGTTTAAATTGCGACAATCAATCATCCAGACGCTATTAATCCCACTTCATTAAAGCGCTAAATCAGCCGAATCCTCCAGTTATTGTAAGGAAACGTAACGTACCCCCGCTGAAGTATCATTCCCTCCTGGTCTTAATTAAAGTACCTTCGAACACGCACAATAACCCAACCTAGTTTTGTAACTTGTGTTTCGTTTCATAAAATTTGTTTCCTAATTTAGAAAAGATTTATTACAACATCAAAACCAAGAGGTATGGAGAGCTAAATTAACTTTCGTGACGATACTGTAGTTCGTTTTAACCTCAATTTTCACCTCTTTAAGCTCGCTACTTTTCAGTTACTACTGATTTAAACTACAAGTATGTTTCCACTCAGAAAAGTCGTGTTAAAATTTCCCGCCAACTAAATTCCCGGGTAAAAAAACACAATTTCGGTAACTTCCGTTAGCAGAGCTCATTTTTGGAGTTAACTGGCTCCCAACTCGATTAGATAGAACTCGAGCTTATCCCTTCTGCGGTTCGGGATTCGTAGACGATTATTACCCACGTCCGATTAAACCCGGGTGATTTATCCGTACCTCGAGTGTGAAGAATTTAATTCCCTGGGTTTCCTCCTCCTCCTGCGCGCGTTGTTAAAAACTCGGATCCCCCCCGCGGCAAGCTGGGTTTTTACCGGTAGCAGGAAATTGTAGACCAATAAAGATTTATCTACCGAAAATAAAAGAGCGACGCGTAAATTTTTATCGCGAATTTTCAATGGCTGGACCCTTTGGAAAATACACCCTTTTTTTATCGGGGGTGAAAATATTGAAAGTCGTAGGAAGCTTGGATATATGTAAACTCGTTTGGACATCGATACCTTACGGGGATAATTTCATCACGGGTAGGAAAGTTTTGAGGACTTTGATGGACGGTAATCCGGTACGAGGGAAGGTAACGCTTTGGTGACAGTAATTTCGGGTGCGGTCGCCAGAGTCCGGTTGCTGCAGTTATGAGTGATTTTGGTTTGAATACGTGCGTGTCGGGTTTACAAGGGTGTGAGTAATTTGTTTTTCGGGTGATTGCACTCCGAGCGGGATTAAAATTTCAAAGGGTATTTCTTTATTTAAAATAATAATATTAATATTATTATTATACTGTTTCATTTATAATTCAATTTCATGTGAAATGTAATGGTTCGCCATAAAAAAATGTTTTAATTTATTATTTACGTTCCTTTAACATTATAGTTGGTAAAATATACTGATAGCAACTGTTAATATAAACTTTTTGAATTAAATATTTATTTTCATCTAAATTTTATGGAAAATATAATTCGAAAATCTTGTAGAGTCCGGTAGCTCAAAATTTGTCAATCAAGTACATAATAAACTTTCAATTGATGGATAGAAATGGCTTATTTGCTCAAAACATGCCTCGTGATAATTTCGGGGTACACAGTTTGCGCATTTACATCGTAATTAAATGGGGTATTTCGGAAACCTCGTAAGCCCACCAAAATTACTCCTCCAAACTCCAGTTGATTATGGATGATGATGATTCGGATGATCGAGCGCACAAAAATTTCTGATTCAGCTCGATTCAGACTATGATTCCCAGAAATACCACAAAATATTGTTTACTTCATAGGTGACGAAATCCTTAAGATTCCTCGGTATTTTAATGGCCCGGCCCGGTCGGTGAGAATGAAAAGACCATCGATAGCCGCCCGCGTCGCTGTGGTGTAAATAACTCGGTCCGGTGAGTGCTGCCATGCCGTACCCCATAAACGTCCTGGGAGCCGAAAATTGATTACCGAAGGAGTAGGGGCGAAGGCGCCTACACCTGCGCACCTCTTTAACTTCGTTACCTCCGAGACAGACGTACGTGCTAGGAAGCGTCAGTCGTACCCAACGACTTGGTTTGACTTTTTATTTGAGTTTCGGGAGGATTTTTTGATTGCTTTAGTTCTAAGTTTCTGGGTGTAAAAAATTTTTGAATTTTTATCGTCGAAAAAAGAATGGAATCAAAAAGAATGTTGGGATTTTATTGATGTTGTGATTGGATAAGGAACAAAATTCAAAATTTTAATTTTTAAGCATGACTGTGAAATATTCCACACCGAGATTGAGTTAAAAAATTAAATTTGTCTTATTGAAAACAGTTAATTTAAATTTTACAAAAAAAAATTTAAGTAATAAATTATTTTTCTCTGAAGTTTTAAACTAATCATGAGATATGATACGATTTAACCAGAGAAAACAGTTTGACTGCATATATATAATTTCTTTTAAATAAATTAAAGTTTCAAAATTGTGCGTATTTGCATTCTAAAAGAGACTAGCAAAACGAAAATTTTGACCTAACATTTGTGTACTCATTGCTGAAAATTCAAATTAAAGTTTTCGGCTAAAAATGATAATTTAATTGAGTATATGGAGCATAGTTATCTGAGTTATGGATCTACTAAACTACTGAAATCCTTCAATTAGTGCAAAGTTACAAATTTATAATAATTTTACAAAAGTTAAACTATCGTAGTAAATATATGTTAACACTATGAATAAGTAAAAAATAATGCTCAAAATTTCGAAAAATTAAATAAATAAAATATTCTAAAACTTGAAACAATGGTGAACTTAATGTTAATGCAAAGATCACATTGTTAATTCAACGAAAACATTCCGCAAGAGCGAAAACTTGGCAAAACAAAATTAAAATGTATTTACACCGTATCAAAACCTTATTCAAACTCATTCAGCGTTACCCGGGGGTAAATCCGCGACCTAATGCCGGGTTCATTTAGCCGCTAAGGTAAAAGATTAGCCTTATTTAAAGCGCATTTTCTTTTCTTCCGGCACTCGCGCTTTTCTTTCGGTCTCTCTTCAGCAGCAAAAAGCTCAACTTTACCCGGGGATTTAAAATGTAAAGTTGTGCATTTGTTTGAAAAGAGTTTGCGTTAATAGCAAAGCTTACAACAGCTTTTTCCCCTTTGTCGCGCCTCTCTCCACAAAGGACCAAATTTATATACTAAATTACCCACGTCGCGCAAAAAAAAAATCCTCCGAAAAATTCCATTTAAAAATATTGAAAATTGCCGCTTTTGTCGGTTACAAAAGCCATTCTTTTATTTATTTCTTTCTTTCTTTTTTTTAAACGGTTTTCACCTACCCGCGTTATGAAGTTTAAACTGCGTTTTACGATCGATTCAATATTCGGTCAGTATGCAAACGAGGCCCGCGCGCCTGTTTCGCCTGCGGAATAATGGAACGATTCATACGTGGCCCGGGCTCTTTGTGCCCGCACCGAGGTGAGATTGACCGGAACGACGGGACGCGACGATGCGGCTCTGGGAGTGAGAAAAAAGTCATGAGATTTGAAAAACTACCGCGCGAATCGACCGATTTACCCTCGGATTTACCTTTCAACAAAGAATATCGTACCGGTTAAAATTAATAAACTTTTGGTGGTTGTTTTTTAATAGTCGGTTAAACAACAATGACAACAAAAAAGTTTTGAATTAAAGTCAGAAGTTGGGGGCTCGTAGTGTCCAGCTGTTGTGGGTACTTTGACACAAGCTGCTGTCGGAAACAGCGCGCAGGAATGCAAAATCACTGGCCATTTATATTCTCCCGGTCTGATTTTACCGAGTCTGATAAGAACGAAGCTGCTTTTTCCTTCACCGTCCTCGTTTATAACTTACAGACTATTTTTTTCTTTGTTACATATTTTTTAGTCTGATTTGTATAAGCTTCTGAAAAAAATTGTATTTGTAGTAGAGAATTCATTATGAGGCTAAGTAGTGATTAAATTACAAATAAATAATCTCTAGTAGTTTTAGTCAATTAAAAAAATTTGTCAGTATAAATGACAAAAACTGATTATTAACTAGGTTTGATAATTTATGAAAAAAAAAACAAAGATTCAATACAAAAAAATCACTAACGTATAACAAAATTTAGAAAATTATTAAGCTTTTTCAAATTTAATAAACACTCAATAGTTGTTAACAAATCGAAACTGTTTGTATAAATTGGTTTTAAAAAAAAGCAAGATCTGAATATAAAAGAAAACTACTCATCTAATATAAGATCTAAAAGATAATTGTAAAATAAAAATACATACTCATGTTAAAGAACAATTTTTTATTTGTGTAACATCCAGTTTCAAACCCAAAAGCTTATACTTTTATGGCTTTGATCTCTGAGTACGTTATTATAATAAATAAATAAAATAAAAAATATTTTACATCCAAGAACAAAACTCAAAAAATTAAAAATTTTATTCAACTTAGCTTAAAATACGATTCATGGCACGCTGCCGAATTATTCACTTTTTTGTACTCGTAAGTAGTGTCAAGATTGGTACAACCCTATCGATGACTGTTGCAAAGCTTCACTGACACGACGCTTTAATTATCATCAGTTTAACTTATCTATTTCGAATCATGCACACAAAAATAATCTAATTCTTCAAAGTCCACTACAGTATCAATCTAAAGCATGGCCGAAGACTCGATGGGTTCCTCTTCACTGATATCGAAGTCAATCGAGTTTCCCGTGCTGGTCTCCTTAACGGGAACATTGAGTATGACCGTCCTGTCGCCACTGAAGTCAGCGTCGAACCCAGTCAGCTCGTTACCCAGGTGTGCCTCGACCATGCCGTCCCTGATCATCTCCTTGAACTCCCTGAACCTCGTGGAACTGTACTCAGGCTGACTCTCGTCGACCTCCGGGTTCACCGTGTAGTTGTACACGCTCGTCGTCTCGTAGAGCACCCAGGACACCTTCATCGAGGAATGCTCCTGGACGTAGACCTGCTGAGCGGGCGCCGTCAGGGTCTTGGACTCGGCGTGGACCTTCTTGTACCCCCCGTTGGTAGAAAACTCATCCGGGAGTTCGTCCGCCGCCACCAGGGGTATGCCGATGTGCCCCTTGGAGGAGATTTTCTCCCCCAGGTTGAGGTACCAGATGGTCGTGTCGGTTACGCTGTAGGACTGGGACGCGGTCAGGCACGGCTGGGAGCGCTTGCTCCTGTTCCTGCAGTACCCGGAACCGGTGGTCTTGGTGGTTCTCTTGGTCTCCCCGAAGTCCACGTCGTTGTTCCTCGTGATCCTGGAGATGGGTATCGACAGGTCGTCCAGGTGCTTCAGGTCCAGGATGTTCAGAACTCCCTGGACCAGACTGTTCAGGCAGTCCACGTCGTCCTTCAGGTCGGATTTCAGAACCGAGGGAGAGCTTCTGCCCCAGGTGTACCTGACCAGGGCTTTTTTCTCGCAGGCGACTATGATCTTTTCGCTCTCCGGGAGCTCGGAGAAGTCGGATTTCGTCCACATGATTCCGGTTTTGTTCCGGTATCTCAGGAAGTTTTCGTAGGGGCTCATTGCGTAACTGCTCTCGATTAACAAGGACACTGATACTACCACGAAAAATATGGGACTCGACATTTTTAATGGTTTTTATGAAACTAAGGTATTCGCAAAAAAGATGTGTACTAAACTTTTTGCGCCAGTTAAATGTGATTATATACCCGCATAAATTATCAGAGTTATAAAAAATTTCCATAATTAAAAGATCTACTTAAAAAAAAACTATACCTTTAAAGAGCAGTCAGATTGAAAACATTTAATACTCATTTTAGATAAATAAAGTATTAAAGATTCAATCGAAAAATTTATCGAACAATAAGAGATTGTGAGTTAGAACCAAAGATTCATGAGCACAAAAGCTTGCCACTATAAAAAACAATGTCGTTCAGATTTTTCTATTGTTTAAACTCATCAGTTCGTTAATTTAATAATTACTGGATCCGATGTGCGTAAATTAAGGTGTAATGAGAAATTTTATTGATAAGAAACACCTGAATAGAGCGTCGGTCTTTTTTTCATCTAACATCTCATTTTAATTTTTTAACTCAAACAGAGATCAGAATTTTCATTATTTACAAGACTGAATCCCCAGTTTAATAATTTAAATTTTTACTGGACTCAATTTTCTTGCGTCCACATAATTTTCTACTCGATCTCTACCACATACACCAAGATATAGCGAGTGAAAATTAATCCAAGTTTATGCAAGCTCCTCGCTCGTAAATTTTCAATCCCCGAGTTACATTGTGTTTTCATCAGGCTGTAATTAATTCTCAGTCGAATCAATCGGCCCTTCATCCAAAACTAAACTGCAAAATTAATTCGTAATTGAACTCGCGTATGAATCACGCGTTTACAAAATAGGACTAAAAATCATAATCCGTGACACCCAACCTCGGGGAACATACTTCTCCGGTAAAAAAAAAAAGGAAAAATACGAACGTGACTCAAAGGCTTAAAACGCGATTGAAACGCGAATAAACGTCGATTTACAATCGCGTATATTTTACGCGAGACATTAATTCGAGTTTTCTATAGTTTCGTGTTCCGATCCGTTTCTATTTGTCCCGTGCAAACTCCTGGGATCGAGACGAGAATAATATTGACTGTTTCAGCCTCGCCCAACCTGTTTTTTTTTTTTTTTTTTTTTTATCTCGAATTTAACCGATAAATGATCGAGGAAGTCGTTATTTCAGTCGAATCCGTGTTTGTGTTTTGGGGGATGGGATTCGGGTTTAATTGAGCGCAAAGTGATTTTAATTTTCATCTGTATTTCAACCCTATCTCCGCTTGTTTTAGTTTTTTCGGTTCGAATAGAAAAAACATTTGTTTGGTCTTTTCCGTTTTTTACCTTCGTGCGTCAGCTATTGTTCAATATAATCAATTTTTTAAAACAAA
This sequence comes from Encarsia formosa, assembly GCA_038277355.1. Lineage (NCBI taxonomy): Eukaryota > Metazoa > Arthropoda > Insecta > Hymenoptera > Aphelinidae > Encarsia > Encarsia formosa. Next base: position 20,347,292 of record CM076184.1, read on the forward strand.
AAAATTTTGCAGTTTAAACTTATAGAGTGCGAGCTTTCTTCTCAATTTGACCCTGAAATGCTACTAGAATAGATTAATAATTATTTTATCAATGACTTGTCAGTTAACTTGTCAGAATAATTCGTAAAGTGTACTTATATGTTTGAGTCTTACTTAAACTATTATGTAATAATTAAAAACTTTGAATTTTAAACTAATTAGGTCTAAATGACTGGTCCTAAATGATGCAGTCATGTTTGGTAATTTTCAATAAGAAAAGCAAAAGTAAAAATTTATAGAATTTGAGCTTCTTACCACAGATTTACTTTGTAAAATCAGGTATTAAGATTTACCTTGGCAATTAAGGGCCGAGTGTAATTGCGTCGGTGTGACACTCAACATTAGGCGAATTTTCTTCGAGTAACCTTTTTAATCTTCTTTAAGTTTCACGGTTCTTCCTTTATTTTTCGCAATCGCAATTACGAAAATGGCACGGTGGCGGCAAGCTTATTACCAACAAATTCAAAGTATTTTCGTCCGGCTCTTGGAGAAATTTTTTACGCTTTTTCTCCTGTTTTGAGAAATTAAATTACAACCTTCCTGGAGCACTTGCTTTTGAACTTTTCACGGAATTCTGGTTCTTGTTTCCTCAAAAACTACTTTGAAAATTCAAATTTCTTACGAAAAAGCATAAATGGGATTAAGATGGGATTTCGCTCATTAACTCGCGACGCAATCACCAATTTATGAAATCTCACACTTGAGAAATTCCAGCGAGCTTGCAAGCTTAGCCATAGTTTGCAAGAAAAAAAGAGGATCGAAGGAAAAAAGCTTTGTCGAAGAAAAAAGTTCAGCAACGGCTTGTCGAAAAGTATGCTGTCTGAAACAGATAGAAAACAACTGCTCGCTTCGCTCTACTCGTTTTTTCTTGAAAAAACGTTAATTAAGTGCCGGGTGACTTTTTACCGTCCGAAAGTTTCGGCTTCTGTAAAATAATTCTCCCGAAAAACACATTAATTTAGTTGAAAAAAAAAAATTCTCCCTTGTAATTTTTACTTTCCCTCCTGCGGTAAACACTCGACACCCGAAAACCAATTTTACTTTCGTCTGTTTTCTCGAATTCTGGGTCACGCGCCGCAGTGCACTTTTTTTCCCTTCCTTCTCGAACTTTTAAACCCGAGTCGCGCGAGCTTCTTCTCCCCCTCTTTTTTTTCAACGATTACTCGCCATCCATCGACGGAAAATCGACAGACGCACGGGTAAAAAGCGAAGATAAAAGTTGAAAATATTGCTTTTTCGGGAACAAAAAACTGCTACTTTTTTTTATATTTTTTTCTACTGCTACTCGCGCAAAAATTTTCTCTTTATTTTGGATTAAAAAACGAGGGGAGCATAACAAGGGGGAGGGATTTTTCGTTTTTTTAATGCCGAAAACACGAGTGTTTGCTCGGGATAAAACCGCTGTGTCAACTTGATTTTTCCGAATAATTGGGAGGATTTTGGCAAACTAAACGAATCGTACTGACATAACGTAATTTTTAAATTTACATTGGTGATTTTGGTGGAAATTTTTTTTTTTTTTTTGTGTCTGAATTATTTTATCGATTGATGGGTCATTTAAAACTATCGCATTTAGAATGTGCGAATTAATTAAAACTGTACCGGGGACGGGCTAAATACTTTATAGAGCTTGATCAAATTATGAACATCAAAGTTTAATTTAATGACCGAAGTTCATTGATAGCCCTCTAACTTTTTGCTCAAATCAGTTTTAAATTCATCAACGGCGAGCTAAAATTAAATCTATCAGTCTCCTTGTATTTTTAAATAAAACGTTTACGACCCAAAAAACTACTCAATTCGCGATTTGCAAAAAAAAAAATAAATAAAAAATAAACGAGTCAAGCCGAATTTTTCAGGTGCTTTTTTTGGCTCCTTTGACATCGAAAGGGTTTTAAGAAGGCCGTTTTTCTCTTAAACGGTTGTACAAATCGCTCGACTCGGGTTTATTTTATTTTCTTCGTCTGTTGCGACTCGACTCTTTTATTGGCTCTCGAGTCGTCATTAAAACATCGTTCCGGTAAAAAAACTTTTAATAGGCAGATTTTAAATATCTCAGGTGGAATTTTTTCAAATTATTTGATATCCGAGAGTAAGTACTTTCCAAGTTTTGGTGCAGTTTCATTAAAGAAAAAAAAAAAAGAAACCCTCCTCCTTTCGAGTTGATTAAAAGTACAAGTTTATTTATAGCCGGCATTAGTCAACGCGGAGTGAATTTACGCTAATGGCGGGATTACCCGTAAATCCAAATTGACAAACCTTCTTTTAATTTCTCGGAAAAACGGTTTTCGCACGTCTGCCAACTGTTTTTGAAAAATCTTCGCGAACTCGAGACAAAAGTCCGCGCGTATTCTCGTAGGCCGACGGTTTGCAAAAAGTCGTTTCGCGTGCGTTGGACTTCTTGTTATCCTCCGCAGGTATAAAACGAGTATCGCTGGTCCCGAGGTGCAGGACGAGAAAAAGCACCGCGAGCTCGCGGATGCATCAAAGCGAGCCTCCGCAGAACGCATGAACTTGTGTACCGGATTATTTATCGCGTACTCTTGCAGGCCAGGAGTGTTTCAGACTTTTTTCACCCCCCGTTCTGCTGGGAATATCGAGGTGTAGCGTCTGGAATCATACACCGAGTTCTGATTAAATTTTCAAACGTATCCACAAAGTGGGTTTTGGCTGATGAATTAGAAATTATTAGTGTGAGAATTAGGTTTTTCTTGTAAATTTAAACACGGATTCCAAAAAATTCGTATGTTATTTGACAATTAGTTTTCGGACTGTTGAAGAGGTTAGGTTTTACAAATCAGCTGTGCATTCAAATTTTATGGTTTTTCTAAAATAAATAGATTGAATATTTTCTGTTTGAACATTCCACTATTCCACTATTTATTTTATTTATTTATTTTATTTTATTTTCAATTTCCGAGCATAGAGCTGTGCTCTGCCATGCTCGTAGGAGTTTTACAAAAGTTAACAGTATATAATATCAATATAAATGTAAATACAAAGGAATTAACATTATTACAGATTTATAATATAGAATTAACGTAACAGTAATATTTAGCATAAAGTAACAAGTAATAAAGGTCCATCTCATGTTCCTTCCCTTAAGGGGCAATAAATGTTCATGCGATTTGTAGACACTTGAGTTCATATTCTGGCTGGTGATCCACTAGAACCTCTCGGTGATTGTAACATAGCAGGGGTGTAAAAGTGTTAGTTCAATAATAAGGTGTGTGTGTGGTTCCCATGCCCAGCGGGGGATAATTAGCAGCGAGTGAGATGAGAGAGTAAATTTTTAGCCAACTAGAGTAAACAGGTTTGATGATTCAAGCGAGGTGTGATAGCTGCGATACTATTAAAAGAGAGCTAGCGCCATATTGCGTAAACTTTTTATTCGTGAGCTGATTGGCGGAGAAGGTTTTTTAAAATATTCGAAAAGTGCAATTGAAGGTTAAAATTGTTTTTTTCCTATGCGCGCTTGCAGCGCGCTGAGGGGTCCTAGTTAATCAAAAACTCTTAATATTGTCACTTGAAAACAACTGAGTTGATCGATAAGTTGAATAGTTTCAAAAGATCAGCTGTTCTCAATAATAAGCTCTCTTTTAAATTTATTTTGGTACATTGTAAGATATACAATAAATTTTTAGAAATGTCGAAAACTTTTTCTAATCGAACGATTCCATGTGACATCTGCTCAAAAACTCATTTCATCATTCTTACAATTTTCAATCGTAGTCCCAATTGTGTTGCCAGCCGTACAAAAAAAAAAAAAAAATTCCAATTCAACTTTTTCCCCGAGCATCCATCGAAACGATGAAAAAAAAAAAAAAAACGAGTGAGCGATACACGGAAAAATTACTTTTTCGGTACAGGAAACACTTATTCTCCGAAGGAGGACTCCACTTATTATTTTTCGAGATTTATGAGAACGAGTTTTGTATCGATTTTGGTGAAATCTTCTTTGATTTTTATTCCCGGTAATAGATATTTTTGTATCGTAACGAGTACAACTGCGAGTGAAATATTTTTAGTTTGAAATCTCATTTGTCGAAAATGCCAATAAAAGAAGTGAGCTTTTTGAAACAGCTCGGGAAAAAATAATCGAAATCGATATATATACTTTTTTTTTTACATATAAAAAAAAGTTTGCCGAATAGAACGACCGACGCGAAAGCGGAAAATTATATTTCAAATAATAACAAGCGTGCTGAACGACGAAATTTAAATTATTTATCAAAGTACAAACTTCGCGGTTGAAAATTGTATTTCGCTGGCGCGTGAATATAAAAAGTCAAATTTACCACCGAAAAACCGCACGCGTCTGGTACAAAACGATCCTGCATAATTTATGTCAGCGTCTCGCCCGAGAAAAAAAAAAAGAAAAAAAGGGAAGTGTCGTACGTTTTAATATTCGCAAAAATACCAGATCCATTGTGTCAGAATATATACATCATTTTATTATTTCCTGTGCTCTCATTTCGTATTTTTTTTCCACTTTCTCTAATGTGAAAAATGTATCTGAATTCATTCCGCCTCTGTTTATTAAATTTTCCCGCCCCCGTAGACTCACGACATTGTACAATACATTTGGTATAAAAATAAAGAGCTTGACGTTTTGATTTGAGTATTATATTATACAACCACCCTTGTAATGCCTTGTAACCAACTGTTTTTTCATTCTTCCGTGTTGTTATTAGGGATAAAAAATGTAAAAAATAATTTTTTTTTTTATATGTTGAGACTAAAATATTTCTAGTACAAATCATTTTGAGATCATAGTAAATATCAAAATAATGTTTAGAAAGAAATCTGTTCTTGTTGGGGTTGGCAACCGGTACTTTAAAAATATATTTTTCTAAAAGTACTTGATTTTTAATGAATTTTAACATTTTTTTTTCGAATTTTTAAATCAAAATTGATCAAGAAAAAAATTAAGTTTTGAAACTACGGTTTGATGACGTCATTGGTCCGAAATACCATTAGAAGTATATCTATATTGAGTATATTGAAATTTTTTAAAATGTAAACACTTTAATTTTAGTTTTTTTTTTTTTTTTTTTAAGTGTCGATGATTTTTTAATATTTTAACTAAATAAGAAAAAAAATACTATAAATTTTAAAAATTTGCCAACCCTAGGACATAAAACTAAATTATGATCTCAAAATTTTGGTTTCGCTCAGGATTTCAAATTGAAAAAACTATAATTACTTTGGTTTTTTAGTATTTATGAATAATCACAAGTAAGAGTTGAACTTTATTATTGTATTTCATCACTTGTTGTTATTCTTTATGATAAACGTCGAATAACTCCCAGTAAGTATACAAGCCATGTTTAAGCAGCGAATACAAATAGTAGCTCATAGATGGCCGGGGTAAGTCTGAACAAATTTCGGCAGCAAGTTAAGCTCGTGTGTGTACTTTCAATTTTATTGAAATTTGCATCGCCACCGGTCTTTAGTGCCGGCGTTTTACTTTGCCTGCAACTTCACTCACGCCACCCCCAAAGTATGCTTTGCGAGGAAGACGCAAATATTCAAAATACCGTAGCGCCAACTTTTCGAGTTGAATTACTCGCTGTGTGAGCATCGCCTAACTTCCCTGGCGTGAAGTGGCTGGGTTTTAAAATTTAAAAAGAATACGTGTTTATTTTACAAGCGAGGGTGTTTTTTCGCGCGTTTTTTGTCCTATTCCGAGTTTGAATTATAGATGGGGAGACGCTTTTGACGCACAAATACGATGCGCTTTCCCGGGTCATTGAGCCCGCGACTTGCAACCAGATGTCCTTTGAGTGCTTTTGGCAAAGGTACCTTTTTTATCGAGTTGGACAATTTTTACATTTAGTTGATAAAAAATTCTGATAAAATTTGACTGAGAATTAGAAATAGTATGTGTAACTTCTATCACAAAATATTTTTAAAGTAAGATAACTTTTTCTTTGAAAAATTTTGGGTGTACTGAAATTAAACCAGAAACTATAGAGTCCAATAACTACTAAATATTTACTCTGAATAAAATTTAAATCAGTATCAAAAATATTTTATAATGTCGTTCATGATACTTTGTAAATTTGTTCTGCTTGAAAGCAAACGTAGAATAAATTAAAAAACTTGAAGCACTTTGACCATTAAAAAGTAATTTAAGAGCCAAATTATCCCCTTCTTAAATTCAATCCAAATTAAAAAAAAAAAAAAAACCCTAAAAACCTCAAACTTACTTATTTATTCGAAAACACCTAATTAGGCGAGCCAATGATCCGAAAAGTTCGCCAATCATTCATACTTTATCTTCATCTGGTTCCCCTTAAAACTCTTGAAGCAGAGTCCTCTCTCCCCACTGAACTTTCCTCTAACGACCGAAATTACGGGTAAGAGTCTTCGCCTCTTCGTTCGGTCGGGAACAAGACGTAAAGTAATGTTACTCGATTTTACCCTCGGCTTAATGGGCCGGAGGAGAGCCGTGAATTATGCATGGAAAAACGAGCTTCGATCGCACCAAGATTGAATCGAATCTTCCCCTCCCCTTTTTCTCTTCTTATTCTTATTCTTTCGCACCGCCAATGACCGATAAGGCCACTTTTTGATGAATCGTGCTTTTGTCCAAGATGGTCCGCCTTTTATTCTGGAGACTGCTGTGAGTGCAGCCAATCGGTTTTACTAAAAACGTACCTTTTATGTCTTTTATCTACGAGATGCTTCGGTGATCGCTATAAAGATAGACTTGAATTTTTTATCATGGACTGTTTTCAAAAATGTGAATCTTGAAAAATAGCTTGGAATTTTTAAGTTATTTTTTCGATACGTATTTTGAGATTCTAGAGCATCTACCATAAACGCTATCATGAAAAATGTCCCAAAATTTTTTTTTTTCAAAATTCAAAATTTGAATAATAGTTTTTCAATTAATAAGTAAGAATGCACGAAAATTTTTTTAACTTTGAGAAAATATTTTTAAAAAATTTTGTCTGTGTTAAGTTCTTTGTCTACTTGAACATACTACATTTTAACATATGATTTGTGATAGTATACTTTTTTAATAATCATTATCAAAAACTGTTTCAAAATAAATTGTAGAAAAGAATGCGAATTTTTTTGAAATTAAATAAACAAAGATCTTTGAAAAATTTTCAGAGTTTTTAAACGTTTTTATCGGTTTAATTTGCATCTTACTTTACATTTTTTGAGATACTATGTCATGACCATAAAAGATATCACAGAAGTTGTATGTTTTTTTTTAACTGTTTTAGAACGAAAGATCTCGTAACTTTTTGAAACACAACTTTAAATTGTTTATTAACCTAAAACAAAACAAAAAAATGTTAAAGTCATACAAAATTATTATTTCAATGTCTTATACGTTCTTCCAACTGTCATTCAAGCAACACTCTCAAAAATCAGCTCCCAAAATTCTTAAAAAAAATCAAATTCCGATAGAACAACCTCCGAGACAACCTCAGTCCCATCAAGCGCAAAATCCTCAAACGCATTCCCAAACAAAACGACATCGATCAAGCGTTCGCATAATGGGAGTTGGGAACAACCGTTGTTACACCTACCACAGGAGTTGCATTGTCTAATTCCTCGAATGTTTTTCCTCTCCTTAGCCGCGCTGGGATAATGTATAACGGGTCGTGCCTCCCTCCCCCCGGATATGATTGATAGCGGCAGGCGCTCACGGGGCTATTAACATATTCGCGAGCGATAACTTCCACTACCCGGGACCCATCCATCAATGGCAGTGCTGTACAGACCAAGATTTTTCACCTCGCCTTTTTTTATCATTCTTGGTAGTCGGTACCCGGACAATGGTTTTCTATGTGCGATTTTGTGGATTTTGGGTGCTATTGAGAGAGTTTTGTGGTTTAAATTGCGTGCTAATACGTCTGTTTTGTCCTGACTAAACTATTTTAATCGTGTTGAACAAGTATACGATTATATACTCTTGATAAGATTGCGTGGTTTTTTAATTTTTAAGAAAATAAGAATTAGTTTTTGATTATTGTAAACAAACGCGGTAAATAAAATGTAATAAAGTTTTCGACGTGGAATGTTATATACAGAAGCATATTATTAAGATTCTGTAAAAATGAGTAAAAAAGAAGGCTTTTGTATCCGTTAGTTTTATCTGTAGAAAAAAAAAAAAAAAAAAAAAAAATTATTCAATATGCTTTGATGAATATCATTGAGACAAAACTGTTACTTAGATACGTATTAAATCAGAATTATTTTACCAATCAGTTTATAACTACTGAATATCAGAATCTGAAGCTTGTCCGAGACTCGAACCGATGACCATTGACTTTCTAGTCCAAAGCTCTTCAAACTTCTCTACATTCACTCCAAACGAAAATTTAATGATCAACGTATTTCAATCTCCGCTAAGTAAAAATTTGGGTTCAACACAGCGAACACGAAAAAAAAAAAAACAAAGCAGACTGCAGGAAAAAAAAATTAGTTCGCTAATTGCCGGGTTGATGTAGACATAAAAATGCAAAACAAATTTTCCTCGCTGAAATAATATTTCAATTTCCTCTCTCCCTTCTCCCCCAGCCTAATTAAATGAGCCACTCTCTTTGTGTCGACAATGCGCGTGACCTTTTTTCCTTCTTTCTCTCGCCGTAAAACTTTGTGCAATAGCCGCGGAAGAGTAATGAGAAGTGCGGCCAAAGGTAGTGTTAATGGCGAGGACAATTTTTGCGGGTTAATTATGCGGGCGCCACCGGCTCTAATTGCGTTCGTCTTGATTTTTCTTCCCTCGCCTTTCCTCTATAAAACTACTGTTATGATAGCACCGAGTCGTCCTTTGAATTGGTCAATTAAAATCTTTTCCCTCGACAAACGTTATAAAAATACAGCGTCTTCAATAAAGATTCATAAGAAAAAAAAATGAAATGAAATAAACGGAACGGTGATTTTTTTAAGGTTAATCCCAAGCCGAGTTAACGTACATCATAAAACAGAACCTTCGAGTTTTATCCCTCCTTGATTACCAGGGCAGTTTGCGGCCTCATTGAATTACCATAAACGATGCGCTCGCGCATAAACCCTCCTTATCCTTGAACTTTTGTTGCTATCAAAGCTTACCCCTCCCCCTCCCCAACCCGGAAGTGCACGCATTCGTCTCGAGACCGTTAAAGATACCGAAGGAGTTTGTAACTTTGATGGAGTATCATTGATCCGAGACGCGTCTTTGATCTACCGTATCCCAGAAGCAATTTCGCGTATGGGTTTACTCTCTCAAAAAGTATTATATATCAAGCCTTCGAGTGCCCTCTCTCTTTGAGCTGACGTATATATACACTTTTTTCAATCAAAATTTTGATCAACTCCCGTGAATAGAAATAAATTAAGCTGGTATATTGCGCTACTTTCGGTATGGTCTGTAAAAACAGCTTAAGGTATCGTCGCTAAAACAGTTTCAATCGCAGCTACTCAAAAATCGTAAATCGCTTGACAGTCTTTCAAGATTTTAAAGTGAAATAAAAATTTTTTTAAGGGCCACACTGAGTTAGTAAAGAGGATTGGGTCAAAGAGTGCGGTCGGTAAAACAGTTTTCTCTTCAAATTTGATTTTTGATGAAAAAATAAAAATTACTATCGGTTTATCGCAGTTAGTCGGTAAATACATCTAGGGTCAATATTTGAAAATTACAGACGGTAAAACAGTTTTATTAATATTTTTTACCGATTTAAATTATTAAATGGAGTTGAGCAACTTCTTATCACACAAAAACTATAAAATAACACACGTTTTTTCAGTAATTTCATCTGGAGCTAAAAATTTTATAGATTTTTATTGAGAATAATTTCTATTCGTCACTGTCCATATTTCAAAAGTAGTCTTTCAATTTACGATAAGACCATAATCATTTAAAGTAATAAGGTAAATTTTAAAATAAAGACCGCTGACATATTTCTCAGCAAACGGGCGCGATTAAGTCGCGCACCCCGGTCTAATGGCCAAGAGATAAGACGTTAGCCGGACCAAGTTCCGGGTCGCGCATTCATTCAAACCCGAGGACGCTAAAAAACCTCGGAGGTGTAAAGTTTACGATCCAGAAGCAGGACCCTTGGTGCATTTATATATACACGTGGGCGCGAACTCGAGATGAGCTCGTTAGGTATACGACTCTCTCGAGTTTCGAGGGAAATTGATAAGCTCGGGGGTAGTACACCCGAGCGATAAAAATTGATTCTCGACTCGATAACACTCACCGAAACAACCTCGATCCTTCGCGTATGAATTTTCTCCTTATCTTTTCGATGAAAAAAGTAACGCGTTATAATCGTTAAAATCAAAGTGTCCCAATTAAAATCATAAACTGGTCGAGCGGGGCGAACTTTTTTTTTTCCCGATACGCGGCCTGCGAAAGAGCAATTTCATCGAGTTCGAGCGAAACAATTTTCCCACCCAATTTTCATTTCAAACCAGGGTTTGATTTTCAAGGGCCAATCGACCCGATTTTGATTGACTTTTATATATTCAAAAAGCTTATATTTTTAATGAATTGGTATACGGCTCAAGAGCATATTAAACTTTTTTTTTTTTTAAAGTACGACCGGGAGAACTGCGGGGGATGGGCGATGAAGGGGGAAATGTTATTTTCCAGAGCTACGAGCAAAAGTTGGCTTTTCATCATAATTGTTTACGCGATACGGTTATTTTTGACCCCGCGGTGAATTTTTTACAAAATCAATTCGGTGTTGTCTTTGCCAAAGGTAAACAGTTTCATGATTTTTTCCGCATGAAAACGGCATAACGCTGGGAGAAGGAAGAAAAAGAATAACAAATACGGATTCCCTCCTCCCCCCTCCCCCCCTTTTGAATATCGGAAAACGTGCTTCTGAGCAAAGCTCATTAAACGAGTAGTCGAAACGACTTGGCCGCATTGTCGAAGACAAATGAGTAGAAGCAAAGGAAAAAAAAAGAGGGAAAACGGTAGAGGAAGAAGAAGAACAAAGGAATTAAAAACTTGCACGTATTTTTCGCGATAACGAAAAGCGTCATTGTCCTACAAAGAAAAAAAAAAGCGAAACAATCTCGCGCGCTCGCTCCACTTTGCAATTTTTTCCATACGTCGACAGGGGTAGATTATATTCTCTCAAAGTCTTCCTCTTTCGCTTTTTATTTTCCGTACGGGCGCGCGAGAAAAATTTGTAATTTCTCATGTCACCGTAATTATTTCCCCGGCTAATCCGGGCGCATCCTTTTTAATGAAAATTACAAACTCGTTCGTAAGTGAGACTCTTTTGCAGCTCAAGCTCGCACGAGTAATTACACTGCTTACGAAAATTGTGGGTATAAATTTTAACGATTACGACTATTGCGATTTAAAGATTCGTTCCTTTTTCTGGAGGCACAAAATTTCTGATTCTTAATAAATATTACGCTCAATAAAACAAAAAAGAATGCAAAAATAGAGAAACCAACCTGTTTCAAAACCACCCAGGAATTTTAAATAAAAACCAAAACAGAGGACTCGAGTATATCTCCCCCGACCAATAAATTTCAGTCCCTAAAACTTGTCCGCACTTGTGATGCTTAGAGAGGTAGCAGAGGAGTGAAATTGAGGGCCCCGTAGTGTCTTTCACCGATGTGAAGATGCTGGCGTGCGTATACCCGCCGGAGAGCTTCAAGTCCAAGTCCCAGGTGACCCTGAGACTTCGACAGCACCAGCATCGGACCAACAAGAGACCCCGGAAACAACACAGGAACAACCAGCAACAGCAGCAGACCACGAAGCAAGCCAATGAGGTGAGATTGTCATGCCGCGGGTAGATTTTCTATTTTTCTTTTTCAGAATCGCATCGTAAAGCTTCGATATTCAAATGATAACGACTCGAGGGTTTTGTGTTTTATCAGAGAAACCTTAAAATTTAAATTGACCGGGCTTATGTGATATTTTCCTCCTGTGTACAATTGGCTTTGGTTTTAACGCGCGATGCTTAAATTACGAATGAAAATTAATCGATTCGGTTCGACCGCGGCACTTTGTTTTAAAGATTAAAATCAAAGGTTGTTTATTTTTAAAAGGCACGTTAGCGCTTTAAATGCCAGTGGTATTCAGTTTTTACACAGAAATGAACTAACTACATTTGAGACACCGATTGTTACAAAAAATAATTGGTAAACAGTACTTACATTAGAGAAAAATCAAAAATATTATATTTTTCTTTAAAATTATTTATAAAAAACACGTTGGCACTTTTACGTCGAATGGTTTTAGACCAGTTCGCTAATACTATTAACACCACTCAACGTTGCAATTCACCAGTATATTCAGTTATAAGAAACACACCTTTGTTTTCAAGTTATCCATACTAGAAGCAGAAAAAATAAAATTCATTTACCTTTTATATCTTCAATTTAAAATATCGAGAGAGCTGAAACAAAAAAGACGGGGGAGCGACCCCCCCCCCCCCCGCCGTCGTAAAAAAAGGGTAAATCGATACTCCTCCCAAAAAGAGCGGAGTCAGCAGTTGTTCATCAGGGAGGATCGGGTACGAATCTTTATACGCGGCTGTAAAACTCCACCCGTGGGCGTGATTATTTACAAACAGCGCCCGGGACCCATAAGATTCATCGCATCGGCCCCCGAGGCGAAAAAAATTGTCGCTTGCTCTTTTGAATTCTCCTCCAATTTTCGCGAGGAGGCGTCTATCTAACGATTTTTTAACTTCGCTCCACCTGGTAGTAAAAAATAAATTAAGGATTAAATTTCGGGTAAAGGAAACGTGCCCGGGGTCTCAAAGAAAGTCTGACCTACATTAAACGAGAGAGCAGGGGCGGGGGTAAAAAAAAGGTAACTCTTTGGCTCGTCAGAGAGAGGCTTCCCTTTAGCCGGTGAATTAAAAAGTCAGTTTTGGGGATGCTAAAGGATACAATTTTTTTCCGCTCGGAAAGCAAGAGAATTTTATAGAGAGGCAGCGGACCCTAAAAGCTCCGCGAAGAAGCGGACGACGGTTCAATTAACTCGGATAAAAATCGAAGGGAGAGATTAATCAATGATGCACCTCGGCAATAAAACCCGTCGTCAAATTAGTCCGACTCTCGGATTAATTAAGCCCGCACGCGCGCATCCGATAACTTCCTTGTAAACGATGCCTCTCTTCTTTTTTTTTACATGTTTTATCAGATAATTCGAACGAATGTTTATGAATGCATGACGACAGCTATTTTCGCGAACACGCCTGCACTTTTTTTGTTTTTTTGTTATTATATTCAACGCTGAAATATGGAATGCGCCTGGCATGGTTTTATTTGCATGTTCATTACCTTTTAAAATGTGTTTTAACAGTCCGTGAAATTTTTAAAAATACAAACGCGGGGCTGCTGGGTGATAGGGTTTTTTGAATTTTTAACATTTTAATCTGCGCGATTCAAAGGAAAAAGTTATGCGCGAGACAAAGCCTGACTCCCCAGTTGCGTTTATTTAAACAAACGGGGCCCGCGAAAAACGCCGCAATTTCCTGGAGCAATGAGCAATTTTAGCGGGTTGCGATGCCGCTAATAAAGTCATTAACCGCGCGGCCAACAAGATGTCGCGGGTACGACAAAGCCCAAGGGTCCTTCCGAGGCGAGGAAAAGCTGACTTGGCTTCGGGGCGAATTCCTCCGGAAAATTAGTCGCCGAGCGCGTATACGCGAAATGCTTTTGTGTCTTGCGCGCGGTATTATGGAAATTTTGCTTCCCTACCCTCGCGGATTCGAATTTGATTTTCCGGGATTCTGGCGCTTTTGTATGCCTGCTTTGCCGGACGAAAAATAAAACAGCGGCGGGGAGGGGTCGTAAAGAGAAAAGTTGTTTTACGCTTAGCATGACGGTGTGTTTTAAAAAAAACCCGGTGTAATTGCTGTTTTTATCGCGCACTGTTTTCAGCAAAAGTGGGCGGTTTTACGTCCCGGAATAACCTCGCACGAAAGCATAATATTGTCTCTTGATGATGATACCCCTGAAATATGCTCGTAATATTTCGCGCGCGAGTTTAACTTTGTTTGTCCGCACCCGTGACAAAACAACCAGGAGGGTCCGAGTAAAAAGGATTAAAAATTAATTTACGCAAGCGGCCCCGTATTTTTGGCTAATTCATAATAACTTACCCGAGCTGCGGTCAGTTGTGTTGGGGATTACAACGGCGGAGTTTCCGCGCATCGATGAATCCTCCCCTTTGAGCTCGTACCCGCGGCAGTTAATTTCCCGCTGGCCGCGGTTGGAATTTTCTCGAAAACGGCGGGGGTTTTAAACTTTGATACGTGAACTAAACCCCCGTTCGTTTTTGCTCCTGATTCAGCTCATTTTCATAAAAAATTCATGAAACATTTGCGTTGCGTACGAGCCCGCATTCATAAACACAATGGCGGCTAATGTAAGTTTGGTGGGTGGTACCTTTGCTTGGTCGAAGTTCGTTCGACTTATTCTTCTTTTTTTTTTTTTCATCTGAATCTTCATAAAAAATTCATGAAACCATTTAATCAAACACTCCCACAGCGCTTTGCACAATGCTTTCATAAATCTCGGCAAAATGGGAGGAGGAGAAGCAGGACGGGAGGGGATAAAAAATCTTCTTCCCACACGATAAAAAGCTCGAGCTAGCAACATGCTAAGTTACCCGGTTTAATTTATTCTTATCAACAGGCGGTCGATTTAAGTTATTGATTTCGTACGTTATTTTCAATCTTTTCCGGGATTTCCTTCTGTGTAGCGTTGAGAGGATACTGAATTTGAAAAAGTAAGATTTATGGTGAGAAGAGAGTTTTTAATTGATTAGATGCAATGATTTTGAACTAATGGAAGCTTATTTGTATAACTTATCGAATAGTAGTCGACTTAGTAGTTAGTTGACAGAGTTGAATTCTTTGTTGATTTTCATATATTTAAATTTACAAATAATTTGACTACACCGATGTAGAAGTTGATAATTGACTTTTCAGACTTTTCTGTTAGTTTCTTTCAGATTGTTCACAAGTAGATTTAAACTTAAATTCATGTTGGGTTCTATTGAAGACTTTTGGTTGATTTAAAGTCTATTTTTTGATTGATCCGCAGTGAATCCAATTCGCCGTAAAATGATATAATCAACGTTTATTCTGATAGTTTTTCGAATCAAGGTTGACTCTTTAATATATTGTTACTACTGAATCCACAGTCAGTCTCCTTTACTCGTAAGTAGATTCAAAACCAAACTCAAGTTCCACTCAAAGTTTAAAATCCAACACTGCTCATTTCAATATTCGTCATCAATCAAAAGCGTTACTCGAAAAAGCTCCAAGACACATCAGATCAAAGTTGTCTCCGCAATTGGCTCAGAGTCATCACCGAGAAAATACCCTCAACCATCAAACAATGAGGCGCCTCATCGGGGACAAATTGACGCAGGGAATCCCGCACACATAGCTCAGGATCGCTGACGATGATCAAAGGCCGAGAGCGAGAGCGCAACAGTTCCTTAACTAATGAACCAAGCGCCCCGGGCACACACAGGGCCAAAATCAATTCGAAGGGCGAGCGTGAATTAATCACGGCCTGGGTGCATCATCCACCCCGACACTCCATTCGTCCTCTCCCTGGGTTTCCGTCATTGCGGGGATTAATTTCCTGCGGGTAAGTACGACATCCCTCGGACTTAAGATTCAGCCTCTTCTACTAGGCGCTGTTTGCTCGATTTGGGCGCTACTTTTGTTTTTATAAATAACTCGTGTTTTTATTTCGCGCACGTAGCGTGCATAAAGGAGGGGGAGATACGGTATCGTAAAAAAACACGACGATGGGACGACCCGGGAAATAAAAGAGGGGTTGTAAAACGCGTACTCGCTCTTTACAAACTGACCAATTCAACAGTTGTTTTGCATGACGTTGAACTACCAGAAGTTTTGTCAATGGCGCGGGTGGTTTCAATCAACGTTGCGTCACGCGGCTTTGATCTCATTACCCCTTTTTTTTCAACCAGTCCGGTTCGTTACGAAGATAATAATTAACGACCGGAGAGCGAGCATCCCCTCGTCCATCACTCGCGTTTTTTTTTCTTTCGTTACGGTCTCAATAGAGGCCAGGTTTTATTGACGAGGAGTCGTCTGAATTAATTTCAACGTATGTGTCCCGAGGGCTAATTACCGGCGGTGATGATGATCCCCCCCGGTTAACATAGTTTGACGAGACGAAGAAAACGTCAGTGGGGGAAGTGCGTGTATGTGATAATTTAATCTCGATTTACTTTTGAGGAGGCAGGCAAAAAACTTAGCTATTTACATTTAAGAGGGTAATTAAAATTAGTTGGGGGTTTTTGCTCTGGAGATGATTTTGGTTGGAAAAAGTTGACAGTAATTACTGAAGACTGAATTGGACATGTGCTTCGAGATAGTTTAAATATCGAAGTTCATTTGTTCTTGATGACAGTTGGGATTTATTTTGCGCTTGAATTGAAATACAGATATAGGAAATTTTCTTATGATATCAATAAGATTAAATTTCAATTTAGAAAAAATTATTAAATTATTTCTAGTTAAACCATTTGTTGTTAATGTTATCCTAAACCGCGGTAGCGGTTCAACGGCGAGTGGTTTAAAAAAACTAATCCAAACTATTGATTTTTTTTTTTAAATAACATGTTCTGTAAATAGCCAATATCCTCAGAACAAAATAAAAAAAAATTTGTTCCAAACTGTTGCTGCGTTAGAAAGTCATCTTCATCATTTTTGGACTCAAAATCATGTTTGGACAGTTACAAAGTTTACCTTGTTATCACAGTTCAATCATCTCAAACTTTTCTAATCAATCGGGATTCTGTGTCAGAGGAAGATTCTTTTTTTTTATTTTCGTTTTCGCGTTGTAAGAGATCCGCTTTTAAAAGAACGGAACTCTTCGCGATCGTCAGGGGTGAAATATTCGAGTCATCCATTATGGGCCCGTAACAGCCGAATTCCAACGGATGGATGATCCGCAGAACCGACACTGACGCGTGGGCGGACGGATCCCGCGCAACTATGCCGCGCACGTTCGTTTCGTAGCTTCAAAACTTCCCTACTCTGGATTCCTACAAGTTACCTCACCCTTCTTTTTTGATGGATCGGAGGCCTGAATGTTACGAACGCTGTTTCTAGTTTTCTTAAGCAGGTTGAATTTCATTTGGAACACCCTAATGTCATTCATCTCGTGTGCTGCTAAATGTAGAAATGGAAAAAAAAATTAACCGTAGTATTTTTTCTTTTTTCGAAATGATCTTTTTTGTCTGACGTTTTGGAAATGTTTAATTGCCCTCTTCATGACTCTATTTTATCATCGATCAACTCTATTTTAATACAAATTTGATCATTTTCATTATATACATAAATAACAGAAGATTTCATAGTTTACTCGCTTATTTTTGCATGTACAGTTTTGTGTGTACTATACTATTCCGTACTTGAATTAATTTTTTATCAGTATGTCATAAGTATTGCCAGAACATACGAAAAATTCCTTAAATTCGGTACCTCACAAAAAACATTATCTACTATCTCAGAAAAAAAAAAACACTTTTTTTACTTTTGACAGTTTATCTTCCGGACTTTTAAGTACAGTTATCTCGTAAAGTACCAAAATTAGCGCTTAAAAACCAGAAAAATAATAATTCACTCTGTCAAAAAAAAAAAGAAAGAGATGTCCACCCACGCGTGACGGAATCTCGTTAAATTTTGCGGACGAGGATTACAATAACTCGTCTGCGGTCGGGGCATCCTGCAGCGTACATCGCGTTGTCATCCGCGCCCAGCTTAAATGAATCACGCCCGAGCCGCGAAATTTTCATTATCCCCCCAAGCTTTCAGCTTCGCGGATTAATTTTTAATTGCGATTCGATCATCGTGAGAATTCGCGATTCGGACAATAATTCCCCGGCGTACTCGATGAACGAGCCCTGTTGTTCGTAAAGCTTCCTGCAATTACGACCGAAAAAAGATAGGAGCCGGACAAAGGGCCTTCATTGACCAATCACAGACTTAAAAACTCGCGCGATAATTACCCCCGCGTCAATTCGGTCTTTTGTGTTGTGGACAACCTCGCACGCGAATCAGCGACTTTTTTACGCCACGCGCGTACGACCTTGAGGTGCAGTGATCCCTGGTGTAATATACACTAAATGGGTAGGCTTTTTACGCTCGATTTTATGCCGCCTTTTCGAAGGACGACCGGGGCCCCGCGATACTTACAACCTTTTTTTCGGCGATTAAACTCCCGAGGAGGCTTTTATGTGACTTACGGTGTTTTCCGCCCACCGTGGAGGAGGGAAGTTTATAAATTTCTTTGGATGCTTGGAGTGTGTTCGTAAAACTCGGGGAGTTTTATTTCCTTGTGTATAAAAATTACATTTTTATGGTAAAAGACGATTTTTTTAAATTTGAGAACATATTTTTTGATGCTTTTGCGAGGTTCAAGCCAAAAAGTTTTATAAAATATAATGCAAATCATTAAACGTCATGCTGTATAAAAAATTTAAATATCAAGTTAAATATTCAATTTTTGAAGTAGTTGAATAAGCATGATAATATACCAGTTTTAATGTAAAAAATAAATTATACTTATGGCTATTAAGTTAATAATATTAATAAATAATAAGTTGATCAGACTCTAAAATAAAACGTATATCAAAAATTATGAACCCATTCATAGAATATATTTAATTCTAATAAAAAAGAACATTCATTTTTCTATATGAATTCCAAGAATACTATTTTTCTGCAAATTCAAAGTACTTTTTTTGGGAAAAAAAGTTGTCAATTCATGGTTTTAAAAAATGATGAATAGAATAGCATAGATTGACAGATCTATGCTCTGTACTTTAAGTTATTTTTTGAAAGTTTAAAATACTTTTTTAGAAATAAAATTAGCCACTTTTCTCGAATTTAGAATCTTTTTCATGGTATTATTTGTTTTTTATTATCCTCCAAGGCTCATAAAATGCGTAATATCTCTGTAAATGTAAATTTTTCTTTGGGCTGTAAATTGCAATTTATGTAAGTGACTTTAATTACGAGGTCAAAGTTATGTCGAGTTTTTACAGCGCCTCGTGTGAGGCTAATGGAAAGAAGAGGTAAGTAATAGTTTCTCGCGGTTTTTCATCAATGAAGTGGAATGGTTACGAACAACACAGGACGAGTTTTCCAACTCAATGAGATTCTCCGAACGATAAAACTTGAAAAACTTTCCTTTGGAGAAATAAATTTGATTGTCCAATGAATCTCCAACTATTGACCACAAATAAAACCCCGATCGGTAATTTTTTCTTCCAACGTCGTGCAGCCGTGAAAGCTAATTAGAGGAGATAAATCTATTGGACTCTGTAAAATCTCGGAAAACTCTACTTTAAGAAAAAAAAATATGACGGTAGTATTCATGACTTATTATTTTAGCGTTTAGTCATTAATTTTTTTATTTATGGACGCTAAACTTTGACGACTTAGTTCATGTGATTTCACTCGATCAGTTGTAGACATAAAGGTCATAATTTTTTCACTGAAAATAATTATCATTAATTGATAACAAAAAAGTATTAACCATTACGATACTTAATTAGTAGCCAAACTTTAAAAATAGTAAGTTGCCCATCTTGGTCGGGCAATTTAAAGGGCAACGAAGAGGTCAAAAGACCCTTCCCGACCAAGTTGGGCAATTTTTTTTCCGTCTGAGAACCGAAAACCAAGGAGCGAAGGTCCGATTTTGAGGTTAGAGGATGGAAAATGTAAGAATATTTATTATTCTGGTTTGTATCTCATACCATCTGAGTTTTGTTAATCTATTAATCTTTTCTATCGATAACTTCAAAAGATATCAAAAACAAGCACTAACAATCAGTTTGGTTCTGTAGGTGTTCCCAGAACCTCCATTCAAATAAATTCAGCCAGAGCAAAAAGGGGGGTAAATTTTTCCAGGGCTCAAAAAACCGCATAAGAGAATCATAAATCGTCCGCAACATTAAATTTTCCAGGGTTGTTTTTTTTTCCACCTCAAGGCTCCGCGACAGTGACAAACAGAGGGGGGGAGGGGAGGGGAGGGGGAGTGTCTTTTGCGGCGAAATGAAAATTGATCGCGGTCCAAGGATAATACGTTTTTCTCTGTTTTTGTGATCGGGTTGCCCCGCGACCTCAGGAATTTTCATGCGGATCATGGCGTGCGGGGAGACAGACGCGCCAGGAATTCGGTACGAAGGATTCATATTTTTCGATGTCTCTCGTTAGACCCGCGTGAGGAAATGGAACTGTTCGACCTGGTTTATCCCACCCCAACGTTATTTGTTCGAGGATGATGTTCATTGTTTTTTTAAGGGGTGATAGCAGGGTGTTGTGAATACAAAACTGTTTTTGATTCGATTGTTGTTGTCTATAGTGTGTTGTTTACTTCTGGATTTTTGTTTTTCCATAAATCTTCGAGGTTATACTCAATTTATAATTCTAAACATATTACATATCATTGTTCTTTATTTATTTATTATTATTATTTTTTTTAGGAAATTTAGTAGCTTTAACTACAAATAATCATACCGATTTTGAAATCATCATTTATAAAGCAATAAGCAAGTTAAATTTGTTGATACATCAACTGACTATCAAAGGGTAAATTTTGAGGTTATTTTTATATATTTTTCACTTTGGCCAAATTTCAATTCGAGCTATGTTCAGTTTTGACATAATAATTGGCTATAGATTAAAATGCCACTTGTAAGAAACTAACAAAAAATCGTCCAAAAATGTTTTTACTGTTCAATTGAGTTTGCATTTTAAATACTCCATTTAGAAATTAAAAAATATCTCATACGATTACACATTGAAAAATAAAATTTTAAGCAGCTTGACAAACAATTTTTAAATGTGCAATTTTTATGAATACTGTAAGTATACGCTATTCTCACAAAAAATATTAATTAAGCTTAAATAATTTATCTCAATTAGAAAATTTACTCATCGAAAAACCCGTCGAAAAACTTCGGTCTCGCGCCGCGCATTTTTTCATTCAAACACGAATTTAAAAAAAAAAGTGTTTGCTTTCTTATGTTTGCTCTAAATATGAAAAAGTGAGTTTTCTCCGTTGGTACCCCCGAGTTTTCATGCTAATGAATCGGGTCGTACGTGCACTTAGAGCTCGCGTATTCAAAGTGCATGCATGAAAAGGAATAGAAAAAACATTCACATAAATTTATGAAAAAAGTGTAGACACATCGTATCGCAACTTTAAACTTATAAAAAATCTTTTTACACGTATCCCAATTAATGCAGCAGTTAGCCCGGGGTGTATCGAGCTTATGCGAAAAGTTTCGAGCGTCACTGCTTTGGTTTCATTAGCATGAAAGTTTGTTTGTGCGGGGGCAATAACCAACTCGCGAATTAATGTTTCAGTTTGCAAAAGCTCCCCCCTTCCCGCGCGCGTATTTGATATCAATCAACTTTTGACTGCAAATAAACCATGAAACTAATTCCCCCGAACAATTAATTCAAATTTGCACAGTTTTGAAAAAAAAAAAAAAAAAAGAATGAAGTTTATACCAGTCACGTGGAAATCCAGCGAGCGATTTAGCCGGCTTAATAAGCTGATAAACCGCGCATTAATCTCCCGATGTGGTTTGTCAAACTCGCTCGCTAAAATTACCTCGGCTCATTTGTAGGTAAAATCGATCGATGCAAGATTCAAGTTTTTAGAAAATCGAGTGCTCGCGTGGAATGCAGAAAAAAAAGGAAGAAGTACGTCGATGAAGGATCTTTTTATGACGTGGTATTTTTTGTTGTTACAGTTACCAGTGGGCGGGGGCGGTGCCGTGCTGGTGCTCAGCGAACTTGAAAGCATGGCGTCGAGGCAGCAGCGGGAGATCGCCCAACAGCGCCGTCTCCTCGAGCAGCGCGAGGCACGGCTCGCCGTACTACGCGGAGCTCAGGTTTGTAAAACTATCATTATTGTTTTTTAATACTTTTTAAAAAATTTATTTGATCACTGACCTATAAACATATTGGAATTCTTTGAGACTTATAGATACCAGCTTTCCAATAAGTGACTAAGGATTCATTTATATAAAGCTTCTTTTTATTATTTATTTTATTTGTTGCAAATATAATAATTGCACTAAGTACAACTCTATTCAAAAGAGGTGTGAGCTATATAGTTACAATTTTATAAAATTTACACATAAAGCTAAACAATATATCTTTCATACAACATTACTTCAGTACAAGAGACTTCAGATTTTTGTAAATTCACTACCTGATTTTAAAGTTTTATAGGTTTATCTCTTTAATGAGTTGCTGCAAAAATTTCATTTATATAAAACTACTATTAGAAATTCAGAAATGCAACTATAACGACATTGAAAACCACCGTCACAAACTGTCGAGCGAAAAAAAACTTAAAAATTTTCAATACATATAATACATGGTTGAAATTGAGTAATAGTTCTTCGCAATCCGTAGAAAAAAAAAAATTGAGTACAGTTTTTCATTAATGTTATTATTATTTATTATATTTTAAATTTAAAGTCATTACTCATGATCAAAAATTTAACTTTTTTTTTGAATTATTATCATTTCGTCTGTTCGAGAGATTTGCCGCGAGAGTTGAACCCAGGACAGTCAGTACGAAAGCACCTAAAACCGAGCCTAAAACGTTAGACGCTGGGATGTAACAACTGGTGCTAAGGCAGCACTATAAAAAAATTGTTTAAATTAGATCTCAAATAATAAATAATGTGTATGTGCATACTTTTTATGAGCTAAATTCATGAATTTTGTAAAGGCTAAAATAATAACTAAGAGTGGATGAAAAAAAAAAAAAAAAAAAAAGAAAATTAAAATTTATATTTACTTTTGAAACTTAAATCATAACTTTTTCATGAATTTTGAGAGCAATATTGTAAAATTCTTCGATAAAATAAAATTTTTACCGAATTATGAAAATTAATGTGTATCTTATCGGTCCCTCATAAATTTTTAGCAGAGAATTTTCACGTAATTATATTACTCGCTTGAACCTTTTAAAAGATTAACCGTGCTCGAAACAAAAAGCTTTAATCCTCAAAAAAACTTTTATTTCGTGAATACGTAATGAGAATCAACTGGTCCGGCTGCTGGTACATACTTAATTCAAATGTATTTTTTTCCGATTTATGCATTTGATAAGATTTTCAATGCTTAATTCTGCTCTGCATATAAAAGGTTGTACTTCCCCGATCGATAAATAGCTTATTCAATTGATCTCGTTAATTGGGTACTTAAAGGAGGAATACTTCTCTTGATTTGAAATAATAATTTCCCTCCCCCCCTTTTTCCCTACATTTTTTTTTTGTTATCATACGGAACAATGAAAAATAAAAAAGTTCCGACAAAGGATATTTTAATAGGATTTAAATTATCCGACGAGAAGCAGTGATGAATGTATTCAATAATATAAAGCAGAGATTTAATAGTAATGATGCCTTTTCGGGCTCTTATCTTTTAATTAAGCGTCCTCTTTCAAACCCCTCGACGGTTTATTTAGAGCAGTCTCTCGAGTGCTCGGCTTCGATCTCGTACTTTCACTAAAAATCGACACAATAGGGGATGCGAAAAAATTGAAAATCTTTCATTATCAGACCTTCATACTCGTGAATATCACTATATATTTCGGTACTTTAAGAGTTACAATGTTTAATTACCGACCGATTGTTTAAACTTTTCTGGTAAAGTAAATTTGTTTAAAACATTTAAATATATTTAAATATAATAAGGGATGCGAAAAAATTGAAAATTTTTCATTATCAGACCTTCATGCTCGCAAGTATTACTATATATTTTCTGTACTTAAACAGTTACAATGTTTAATTACCGACCGATTCTTTAAATTATCATGATAAAGAAAATTTATTCAATAAATTGAAATATATTCTAGCTGTATTTATGCTTTTTTTCACTTGGTATAGAACTTTGTCAAGCTTAAGTGTCACGTAAATTTTTTGGCGGGAATTCAAAATTTGACAAAAAAAAAATTTTCAACTTTCTGACCTTTAAGATTACTACAATCTTCTGACAACCTTACTTTTCTATAATAATAATATAATCTATCAAAATTTTTCGTGTTTCTATGGAATTTGGAAATCAGATGAAGATTTGAAAAAAATGTATTACATTTATTTCCCTTTCATGAGTTCTGTTTTATGTCAAATAGCATGTCATTAAATTAACATATTTCAGCAGTTTTTCAAAGGTTTACCATGTCGAAAGGTTGCTTTTTATTTTATGTTATTTTTTTGAAATTTTAATTTGAACGAACTAAATAAGACTGCAAAAGCATCTGGACGAGCATCTGGAAGTACTTGAAAAACTTACTTTTAGCGCCGAATGACTTCTTTTACTTGGTCTGGTGATTTACACTTCGGTCTCTCTCTCTTTTTCTCTCCCGATTTTTTTTCGCAGTGAAAGTTAGTACGCAGGCCATGACTTCGAAGTCGGAGAAAGAAAGGACTTTCGGAAATTCCATTTTTATTACCTTCCCCGTCCGACCTTTTGTAACGTAACTCTTTTCAATCAGCGTGACAAAATGTATTTTTTTTTTTTTTTTTTCTTTTGAAATACTTCTTTTTGAAGTGATTTGTCTTTGTAGTAGGTATAAGAAACATCTTCTTAAACAAAAAAAAAATTTCTTTCAATTGGAATCTATTCATCAAAAAGATTTTTAAGATTGAATTTCAATCATTTTATTCATTAAAATTACATTTTGGCGAATAATAAAACAACTTCTTATCAATCTTTTAAATTATCAGAATTTTGAATTTTTATTTTGTACCAGATTCTCAAGACAGTCTGATAAACAAAAAAAAAAGAAAGAAAACTACAAGATTCTACTGTCACAGTACTAAACTTTTCATTTTTTTACAAAAACTTGCGTTCTTAAGTATGAAAAGTCTTAAAAATCTTATTTCAATTAAAAAAAAGTGTTTTCTAAAATTTAATTCGGAGAAAAGAATTCTCTGCAAAAGTAAGGAGTTTCCGCCGGCGAAAAAAGGTGCATAATATCCTTATCCTCTTTGTCAGGCGAGCACGCAACGGAAAAATGTAGAAGCGGAAATAAAACGCGGCTCGCGCACATAAGGGATTAGCACCGTGGCTGTAATTTCTAATTCTCTCCCTCGCTCTCGCGAAATAAGATACGAGATAAACCTATTTTCTATTTAAGACGCACGCTATAACGATGTGGATTTATGAATTCAGAGCCATTACGCAAAAGTAGTACTGTTTACGGTTACAATAATCGAAGATACTCAAAAAAAAATTTTTTTGGTTAAAAATTAAGAAGTAAAAAAAAAACTATTGACTTATCTATACGCACAGTTTACTGTCAAATAAAAAATTCAAATTTCAAACTAAAGTTAAACCAAAAATTTTTGAATGCCAGCAGGCTTTAAAATACTTCGTAATAAAATAGCTCTGCATTCGAGATTTAAACTTCTCTCGGGTAAAAAACTTTACAAAGTAACTACACCGAAAGAATCTAACTTGGCGTCAACATGAGTTTCTTTGTCCCTTTCCTTATGAGTTATTGAACGAGGAGACGCGAGCTTTTTCCCTTTTTAATTGCAATATTTCAGACCTGAAAGACTTTTAATTTTACAAAGCGTCGCGCCTGATTTTTATGAATGAGAGACTTTAAAAGCAGCGCAATTTTTTCTTGGAACTTTGAAAAAAAAAAAAAAAAAAAAGATTAAAATTTATTTTAGCTATGCTCGAGTATGAAAAATTCTAGAATGTTGATGAATGAGCTTTGAAATTACTTTATTAGAAGTTTAACAAGACTGTTAAATTTAATTTCTTCCAAGTAAAAAGTTATGTGTATCCAAGTTCAATTAGCGGGCTTTTAATCGACAGGCAAACGGGAAAGAACACTTTTAATGGGATTGACGAGACTGGGTTTTTGTATAAAAACGTGAAGTGATTAAGACTTTTTAAGTTGCCCTCTAGAGTTTTCTTATTTTACTGATACTTTGTCTTACTTTTTTTCGATTCAGGTACTTGAGTGAAAATAGATTTCGTTTTTAGTTTAATAGTCACTATCTTACTTGATATATACATATAACACTTATAATCAAAATTCATAGTCGGCCTGGTTAAGAAACTACTTTAGCTGATTAAAAGACTGCACTATTAATTTTCAGATGGAATGTTAGACATTGCCATTAATAATTATTATCATAGAAAGTACGTTTTATTATTGATCCATATAACCTTCAAGCTTTAATCCAACTCGGTTAAGGATTTAAATTATTTGCAATTTCATCGATTCATCAAGACTTCCGGGTAATAATTATTCAAGCTTTATTTGAAAAATCTTCTAGAGCAGAAATTTTTGATTTAACGGCATCCACTAATTGGAATAACGGAAAACTGGTCTTAATCTGACTTACATTAATTTACTTTCAAGTTACAAAAGTAGCTTACCGCCTATTATTAAGTAATTCTGGTAAACTTAGCTTGAAAAGTAACTTTTTCGAAGTTTTTACAAAAAGTAAAGTTTGTTTATGAGTTGGCGGCGGCAAAGCGTAATTTTGAAAGTGACATTTTACTCGTAAATTTTTCTTCTAGCTCTTTACGAATTCGTTCTCGGTGCAGTGAGAATAAAAAGAAAAAAAAAAAAAGTTTGAAAGAATAATTCGTGCCACATCTTCATTAATAATGTTTGCGTATTAAACGCCGGAAGATAAAAATTTTTATCCGAAAGCTTTCGATGAAAGTTTTGCAGTACTTTAAAACTTCACTATTCCAGGAACGAGGAAGATTATGTACAAAAGTCCTTTAAAACTTCTTTATATCTTTTAAAATTTTTGTTTTGACTCAATTTTAAGTTGGTTTTATTGTCTATTTTTCACCATTTATGTCCATTTGAAAAAACCACAGTCGTAATCTTGTTTTATTTGGATCTTGGTTGGAAACAACAACAAACTTAAATTAAAATTTAGCACTCTGAAATTTGAAAAAATTGTTGTTGTGAGTTTTCTATTAAATTAATTTAAATTAATTTTTTATTTTAATACAATGTAATGATAATTATTTTTTATTTATTTATCCAATGAAGCTGTAAAATAGTTAATTTTTTTTTATATATGCATATAGTTTATTTTTATTTTTTTAAATATTTCAACAGGCATAATTGCTCTTCGCATTATTCTACAATAAATAATGAAATTATTAAAAATAATGTTTTTTTTTGTATTAAATACACATGTTAATGATATTAAACTTTATTTTACATAATTTATTTATCATGTTCATGAATAACTCGCAAAGCTTCCTCAAGAAAGTATTTCTCAAGCTAAAAAAAGAAAAAGAGGGAAAAAAAATAATAACGCCTCAATCCAGAAATTAAAGAAAATAAAAAATTGAGGCGTCGAGGGCGAAAAATATCGTGGCTCGTAATCTTGCCTTCCGAGAAATTTTCGTCTCGCATAATCGCATAATATGCGCGGTACGGTGCCCGGGGTGTATCTTTTCGATATCTAAATTGACATCTCAGGTTGGGCAAGATCCCTTTGACCCTGGAGAGAGAAAGAGCAGGAGGCCCCGGGGGCCGATATACCCGCATTGTGTGGTCCCCGAAGACGGCCATTACGATAATTAACACCGCGGCGTCGCCAAAACGACGAGTTTATGGGACACGTGATTTATCCATTGTTTTCTCCGTTTGTCTCCTGGGTTTTTATGCTATTACTTTGTTTTGCTATTTTTATTTCTATTTTTTACAAAGGAGTATTGAAAAAAATATTTTTAAAAAAGTTTAAAATTTAAGTAATTAACAAATTATTATCATTATATATATATATTTTATAATGTCAAGATTCTCAAGAATACGAGCCAATTCAAGTTCTTGCAAAACAAAACTAAAATTTAGATAGTCACGACGAGAGCCACGATGTATGTAATAATTTACAACTATATCTAAGGGGCTCTGTTGACACTTTTTTTATTGAATTTTTTTCATAAATTAATGTACTTATCTCAATAATACAAAATGTAGATAATGTTTATACAAAATATTTTTTACTACTTTTAATGTATCTAATTTTCAATTCTTTAACTAAAATGCAAAAAATTACTTCTATTTGAAAGTTAGCCGTTTTTTTTTGAAACAGTTTATTATTAAAAATTACAACGGATGTAATTTAATTCGATAGAAATTTAGATTGAGTTTTAGATGCAAGCAGGTAACTTAATAAAATAAAACTTAATAAAAATAAAGTTAATCAAGATAAAAAATAATTTAAACAGAGAATAGTTACGATTTGTCTTTTAAAATCTCAAACAAAATAAAAAAAAAACTGACATAAATTGTCAATTAAAAAAAAAAAAAAGTTCTTTTCATCAGTCACCCGGGGTTCGAAACAAAATCAGTGACCTCCGAGAATTCGTAATCTGGGTAAAATTTACAAATAACCTCGAAAATTGAACATCACCCGACAAACCAATTTTCGTATAGCTCGACAAAAGCAATTTCGCTCCCGTCACATTTCAATTCGAAACGCCCCCCCCTCCTCCCTTTTTTTTCTTCCATCACTATACGATATGACCGGAAATTCATAAAATGGTTCATACGCGTAATCGGGTTTAATCCGTCCGGTCGCGGAATCCTTGATAGCCACAGTTCTCCATAATGCATTGTGTACTAATGCCCCTCGACGCTCGACTGCATTTTTGCTCCGTCTCTCCCGAAGATCATCTCGGCGTAGGGACGTTTAATCTTTATGTTTTTCGAGGAGTTAGTTATTCATGAGCTCGAGATGGGTTTGACTTGATAAACTTGTCAATACTGCACTTGGACGCGAGGTTTTTTTTTTGTCATTTGGAAAAAATTTTGTAATCTTATCTTGCTAACCTGCGTATTTTGACACATCGTTTAGAGTTTTTCTTTTTTATCCATGCGAATTTATAACTGTTGAAAATATGACTTGATTTTATTTTACCATAAGATTAGTGAAACTAATGTGGAATTGAAACTTTTTTGGATACCTACTATGGTAAATGATATATTACATTATAAAAATATACTGTACTCTACTAAGCCTAGATCGTTTTATAAAAATGACTGTTACGAATTTCAAAAAAATAATTCAAATATATTTTGATATACTCAAATTTTTGCACAATTTTTTCTTAATTTTGTATAGTTCTTACCACATTTTAACAGACGATTTTAACAATTTCAATCGCTTTTAATCTTTTAAATTTCAATGTTTTATAAACCATCATACAATTTCCTTTTGACGTATGTCGATTCGTTGAAGACATCACATCCATTTAATTACATCTATTTAGTTGTCGCTGTTGCTTGTCCTCGTCTCTCAATCTCCTTATCAATTCAAGTTCTGCATTAACTTCCAACGCATTATGGAGGAGTCAGTCAAAGACCCGCCATTACTCTAATTGACCTAGAACTCGAATAAGTTACACAATTTCGAATTTTCGCGCCCTTCATAAAAAAAAGCTCGAAAAAAAACAATAACCGCACGGATTTATGTCTCTTGCTCGTTATTCAGATCTGAAACGGGTATAAAAATCAAGTCGAGGCAAAAAAAAAGGAAAAAAATTTGTCATCATGCTAATTTTTTTTTTTCTTCCGACTCCCAGGTGCTATCAATACGTAGCATCGTGCGATATATTTACATATATTTTTCGCCTCTCGCGGCGCGTATGGTATAAAAAGGCGAATCTCTCGCGTGAATCTCGCGCCTTTTGAAAACCGACTCGCAGGTTTATGGAGAAGCTCGGGATTTCTCATATTCCTACAGTCTGGCTCTCAATTTTGCGGAGGCCGAGTGGGTGGAAGAATTTTCATCAGAATTTTATATAAAAATGAAGAGGGATGGCGAAAGTATTTTCGCGTTTGATCGAATTGTTTTTGAATAGCTGGAGGTTTCTATTTTACCCTGTATAACGTACTGAATTCGCGAGTAGTCGTAAATTTTTCTATAAATAAAAAAAAAAAGGGTTGTAACACAATTTACCAATTCAAAGTATTGCAAAAGTCTCGAAGATTTTGAAATTATTATTCTTTCTCCGAGTTTGTTAATTTGCTATACTAAAAATGTCGATGCGATCAATTTATCGGACTCTGATATAAATGTACTTATTTCGAATCAATAAAATCAAGCATTTAAAAACCAAAAAAAGTCGGTTCTTTAAATACTCTCAATTAATTCGATTAACTTTATCATGTAAAAAAAAAAACCAGCAGACGATGAGAGCTTGATCGTTAAAAAAAGCTCCAGCAAAAAGCAGCGCGATTGAAAATTTAAACTTCTTAATCGGGTTGAAGTTTAAAAAGCTCTTGAATTAAAAACCGCGTGCTCCCGCTGAAATTTAAAATCTTCCCTCTCGGTCGTGCTCGGTCTAATCCTCGTGGCATTAGATGCGGCAGTCGGCTAAAATGGCGATAAAATGGTTCGCCCTAGTGCGAGTGGGAATCGAGTTAAGCTCGAAAATAAAAGGTGCACGAGATTTTTATCCGAGCGTCGATGGCCCGAGATTTTTTAGCCATGTGCGAACTTTATCATTCTTTCATACGCGGTTTTTTTCAAAAATGCATGAGTAATAAATTTACAAGCGTAGAGTTTTTTTTAAAAATTTTCCTCGCCTCTAAAAAATTTAAACGTGGAGAAAAGAGTTATCTATAAAATGCATTTTTGTCCAACTATATAATAAGAAATAAATAATGTCATATAGTTATTAAACTTTGTATTTTGGACACAATCACAATTTATACGATATATTGCATATTATATCGTGATACGTATAATCTAAGGTAGGTGTACCTAATATGCCCCCCCCCCCTTGTTATTTTGAGTATGCTCGATATGCGGCATCTCTACAAGGTAGGAAGGAGTCAAAACACTGAATTATGAAGTTTTGAGTTGTTTAGAACATTTGAAAATTATTTTTGCACACGCCTTATAGCTAAAACTCGTTTCGTATACCTTCGTTATTATTTTACGTTGTGATTAAATGGTCTGCCAAAATATTTAGACACACCTGACCAAAATTTTCATTAGTAGCTTCGATTCGTTATTGTTTCAGCTTTGAAATACGACTTTAGTTTTTGTTCAACTCGTTTTCTAACGGGTTTTATTCTTAAATAACTTTTTATACTGCAGTGTACCTAATATGGAAGAAAATCCTATCCTAATGTTATTTAAGAAAAATAAATTTAATTGTTTCAAAGCTTTTTTTCATTTTATAACTAAAAAAACATTCTAGCTCAAAAAAAAAAACTTTGATAAAAATTTAAAGTTGAAATTTTTCTACTGGTTGCAAAACTTTCAAAAAAATTGTAAAAAAGGCTCAATCTTTAAATAAATCATTTTTAAAATAATGAAAATTTTGAAGTTTTTTAAATCTTATATCCTGATTGATTTAAAAAGTAGAAACAAATTGCAATTAATTAATTACTTCAAGGGGGGCCATATTAGGACACAAATTTTAGGTGTCTTAAAAAAAACGTGTTTTGGTAAATCCTCTGGAATTTCAAGCTCATTGATCAAAATCGAACGCGCAAGGTCTCATTTTAAAGCTCTTAAATTAACCTTTAAAATGAGACCTTACACGTCAAAAAATATTGGTTTGATTCGCCACAACGTCGATTCTCGCTTAGGGGGGCCATACTAGGTACAGGTACCTTATTATTTAGTTAAATGTTTATTTTACGTTCCCAATCATTGAAAAAATCGATGTTCTATGATTAAATGCATCTTGAAACTATTATATGTATAAACATATTGAATATATTACAGATAAATTTTTCATTATACTCATATATTTATAATAGGTAAAAGTTTGTTTTTCTTTTTTCAGCTACTTTACAGTTTTTATTTTTAAAAACTTTAAATACGCAATGAAAACTTTGAAATAATTTGAAATTTTTAAAATTTATTTTTGCAGGAGCCGGCGCAGCAGGACAGATTGGCGAGGCTGAGGCACCGGCTCGACCAGCAGCAGAGCAAGCTCAACCGGCTGAGACTGCTGAGGTCGCAGACCGACGCCTCCAGAGCCAACAATGCCACCCTCAGTGAGTACCAATTTACTTTTCAAAAAATTCCCGCCTTTCCTACCCAGAACGCGAGGTATTCCACTCGCTTGAAATTTGAATTGGTTCGCGGGGTCGGTTATCCGGCTCAATCGTGCGGCTTTCAGCTTGATTAACCGGGATTCGGGGCAATTTCGCCGGATGAACCGTACTAAATAATGCAATGTCAGCTGTTAATTATTTTTAGAGCTGCACTGCACCAGCAGTTTTAAAATCAGGCTGAGAGTTAGTGAGTAAATTTTTTAAAAGATGTCCTTTTTTTAAACAGTTTTGGGGGCTGATTCTCAATTACGATCAAAACGGCGATTACCGTAAGTGGCAGAGGGCGAAGCATAAATGATGGGTATGTCGAATGCTGCTCGATCCTCCCTAACGACCGCATGAATTTAAAGCTCGGTCGCGATTTTCTTTATAGGTTCGAAAGTCACATAATCTCATTTTGAAATTCCAATTGTACACGATGAAATGTGCCCGACGAACCATTCCATTCTCACTTTCACGGATTTTCATCCCGAGTATATTTCAAAGGGAATGGGAGGAGGGGGAAAAAAAAGGGAAAGTTGAAGGCTATTATTGGCTCAATAAAGATGAAGACGAACGCGGCTTAATCGGTTTTTCCCTCTGCGATGATATCTCGAGCAGTAAAGATTTCGGGGGTTATGAAAGATCATTCGCTTTATCGGGAATTTTTTGATTCGGGGCTTTATGATTTTTTATAATGGGATTCAGGGTCTTTTTCGTGATGAGGCTGTCGGCGATGATCGCACCCAGTTTATTACCTTCCATCAATTTGCAGTTGGATTATTTCATTTGAAATTCAGAATTTTTTTCAAACGAATCGTCTAATTTAAATGAATAATATTTAAAAAAAATTGTATTAGAGAACATTTTCTCCTTAGAATATTGATTTGAATCATTTATTACCATTTTATTACAAGATATCGATTGGACTTTATTTTTATCCTGATTACGTATTTATAAAAACTTTTTCATGTATTTCATAAATAAACGTTTTTAATAAATTTATATCAAACGATGCAATTTAACGACTGTTTGCAAGTATCATTTTAGTTCGCTTTTTTTATTTATTCACCCATTAAATTTCCAATTTCATCCCGAATTTTCAAATCATAATTTAAACATTCAGCCAATTCCCAAAAGACCAGGCATTCCAAAGCAACCCACATTTTTTTTTACTTCCAACTTACACTTTTTCGAAAAAAAAATCAGCCCATACGCATGCTTCAACTTCTCAATAATAATGATAAAAATAAAAAAAAAGGTAACACCGTGTCCTCCTAAAAAGTGCATATCCGTCGAAGTTTCCGGGAGGAAAATTGCCCCGCAGTAGTAGCGCTTTACGGGCCTCCCGCGCAGCGTAAGTGCACTCTCGACTTTTATGTTTATAGAAACGCCTCGGAAAGGTGAAACTCTCGTACGAAATATTTTTATCAAATTCCCCGCCTTTTTTCAAAAAAAAAAAAAAAAAAAATTCTTCCCTTACGGAGATTTAAATAATTCAATCGTTCGGATTGGTCTTCGGAAGTAGGTTGCGATATGAAATTTTTCGTTCGACGAGGACGAAATTTAAAAGATGGTTTATCCGATTAGAAGTTGGCGAGGGGACGCTTGAATTATTCAGTCGGTGTTTATTCGGGGTGAGGATAAAATTCGATGCAAGCATCAAATTTGCTAATCAAATTCGGCGCACACACCTATCTTCCCATCTTGAGTACCGTGGCCCGGTTGAATTTGAATATTCAATGGATTTTCCGGAACACACGTTCGGGTGCGCGCACAAATATATAATATTAAATCAACTCATTTTAACCGTGCTTTATAATAGTTTGGGAAGTGGAAATATTCTGAAAACTTTTACTTTACAACTCACTGCAGGTGGAGAAATGAACCTTGTTGAATTTAATGGATCTCTTCAAACTCGGGAAGAGAGAAAGCTCGGGATGGAAAAACTTGACGTACGAGAGCTCGTGTGTTCGACTTTAAAATTCTTATTTTATATTTATTTATACTTTTAATGAGTTATAAAAATTTATTTTAAGAAAAAAAAAAGGAGAGATGGTAAGAATTTTTATAAAAGTGCATCATCACTACATTATCATTGAATAGTCATAGTCGATGAAAATAATAATAATAATAACGAGAATAATAAACTCAAAAATAATTTAAAAAAAAAAATGTATTTTGTTCAAGCTTTTTGATGTTTTGTAAGGTTCAATTTCCTGCGTTATTCATGTCACATATTTCTCTATAAACATTATATTAATAATTCATTAATTTTGTTTAGTAATTTAAAAGCGAGTGAAATTTTCAATAATCAAAGTAATGGATATAGCACTAATATTTAATTTTTGAAAGCTATCTTGTTCATAAAAATCTTTTTACAAATCATCTTTTAATAATATTCAATTTTTTCGATAATAATAATAATAAAAATAATAATAATGATTGACAGTTCAATTATTTGATATTTTAAAATAATTTTCTTGATGTGTCCTGATTCCTGGTGTTCATCGATTCTTGATAAAATTTAATTTTCTGGGTATTATTGTAATTTTAAATTATTATTTTATCATCCTTTACGTTAAAATATTATGAAGCTAAAAAAGACTTTGGTTTAAAAAAAAAAAAACACGTTTGATGGATCCAGTTTCTCGACGACGTTTAATTTCCTGAATCGTTTTACAAAGTCTCGCCATCATCATCGATACTACACCACTGCAAGTCATAAAATTCTCGACCTTCACGAGAAAAAAAAAAAACCCGAATAAATTGAAAAAATGCGACCTTGTAAGCAAGTGCATTTGGATATTCAAGTTTATCGGTCCTCTAATGGGTCGCTTAATTTCCTGGATTTTCACGTTGATTGACGCCCGCGAGGCGCCGACAATCGATTTATCCGGGGGGTAATGGAGAACTTTATAGCTGAAAAGAGAAGGAAATGAGGCCCGAGTGCATGCACGCCGGGCTGAATGTGAGTCAGTAGGGTGACGATGGACTGTCTGCTGTTCTCCAAAGTTCGTTATCTTCTTCGACTCGGACAAGCGACGACGGGCTGTTATCTGTTTCCTACCCCTCCCGCGGAATTATGTAGGTCGGGTCGGTTGGAAAATTGATGGCTTTTCTTTCCACCCCCATTATCATACTAATTTTACAAAGCCTATTTACAATGATTGACTACCTGGTAATTTTACATTTTTTTTAATATTGCAAAGAAGGGATTGTACTTGTCTATCAAAAAACACAGCTTTGGAACAATCATTTATCGTAGTTTCTTATGCTAAGAAAATTTTAAATTTAAATTGAAAGCTTATTTCTTTTTTTCGGGGCTTATTTCGATGCTTATTTCTTATTTCCGTTCAAAAAATATAAGTTAGTTCTGACGAATCGTATTGTAATCCTATCAGCAAATCTGGGCCTTACAACAAATTTTCGTATAAACTTAAAATTCAGAGAATATTATATAAATATATTAGGTCTATTATCCTGATATGTCAAATAAAGTATGCGACTAACAACTTGGAGATCATTGCTTCGATTTTTGCTCATTTCTACTAGCCAAGTCTGGCAAGGTAGATTTTTTTCAAGTATTAATTTTTTCTCACGAAGTAAAAAAAAAAATTTCTTCCACATTTCTGACTTTTTGACGAACAAATTTACGCTCAAGAGTTTATCTTTGAATTTTCAAAATGATTCTAGAAATAAAGAATCGAACGAGAATGTTTATTTAATCCAAGTTACCACTCGGGTTTCCATTAAAATCTCCTTAAAACGAGGGCACAGAGTCGTCTGTAACAGCGAGCAAATATTATCCCTGAACTCGAATCTTACCAAATTTCAGTTCAAATAATCTTTGAAGTTACGTTTGACTTAAGCGTTGGCAACCCCCCCGAAGTACCTCATTAACTCCATGTAACGCGTCCGAGGTTCAATTAACGATAAAGAATGAAGATAAAAAGAGGGAGGAAACCACGCGCGACCCAGTTTTTTTTACCCTTAAGCGGAAGTAAACTGAAAAGCAAAGGATCCGTACTTTCGTAAAGTAGCTCTACCTCCAGGAGCAAGAAGAAGATGGGAAAATGAATTTTCCGAGCGACTACATTCGGACGATGTATCGGCTCGTTTAACCCCGGCGCGCGTACTGCAGTCCTCCTTGTTTCCTTTGATTCCCTCCTCGGGCTATCGGGTGATTTTTCCTTGTTTTCCCCCCCTTTTTTTTCGAGGAGCAGGAATTGTACTCCGAGAAAATTGATCGTGCTCCGGAACTCTTTATTCGTAATTTTGTAAACTTGATACTTACGGTAATGTCTGAGTGCAAAATAATAACGTTTAATTCAGTTAACTCAGAAGAAACTGAACTGTTCTAAATTATTTTGAATAACTGTATAGTTTGAAATGTAAATAAATAATTTTTTTTTTAATCATTTAACAGCTGTCGTTTGGACTTTTTTCGTAATTTTGTAAACTTGATACTTACGCAATGTCAGACAACTAGATAAAAGTTTTATGTAGCTGAAATGTAGGACAATTCCAATCATTTTTAATTTAGAAGAATAGATAGTCTTATGAAATTATCTTGAAAATCATAAATAAATTATTCAGTAATATTATTTAGTACGTCGTATATTCTATTTAAATCTGGTACAAAAATCTATTTATGGATAAAATCTTGAACAATTTAAACTTTAAGGCATCATATTTTATTGCATAAAATAAATACTAAAACTACTGTTTTCTATTCACTTTCTACAGATAAAATTTTTATTTGCAACTGAATTTTTTTTTCATAGTTGTCATTTAAACGATAATCTATCGAAATTTCCAGAATTAATCGTCTATAAATTTGTAAAAATACTTCTTTAAATAAAAAAAAAACATTCTTCATCTTCATTGAGTTTTATGACAAAAGTTGTTCAACGGAGAATAAAAAAATTTGAAAAAAACCAATTTGGTCCATTCACTTTTACAAATTGGAAAAAAAAACCAGTTAAAAGTTTCATTTTTTTTAAATATCATATTGCACGAACAATTTTTCGTACGCATAACAAAAAAAAATTGGAAAAAAAACTCAATCGTACCCTTCCACAATAAAAAGTATATTTTTTGATTGTGTCAATCTCCCAAGGTCGTACAGTAAAAATTCGCACGTGTTTCGTGTTTTACAATGTTGCCCCCCGATAATGGGAAGCCAAGCCCTCGCGTCTTCGATAAAATTGTCAGCGTCGTTTCTGGTGTGATTTGTCGCGCGACTGTTTTATTTCAAAAGAAAAGCTCGTAAAATAAAAATCGAGCTGTGGTGCATGAGAGTAGAGAGAAAAAAAAAGCTCGGGTGGGTTGGTTTTTTTTAATCAGCACATTATTTATCTGCCTTCTCCTTCGCGCTTGGGTCTGAAAAAGTGTCAAAAGAGAGTTTCAATTTCGCGCTCCATAAATCGGTCGCGTAAACAAGGAAGCAAAATGATCGCAGCCAGCGTTGTTGGCTATCAAACGCTCGTATAAAGCGCCCAGTTGAAAGGGAAAACAAAGGATAAAAGAAGTCTGAGTTGAGAAAAAAAAAAAAAAAAAAAAAAAGTAAAACGAGGAACAAAAAAAGTGTGCAACTTGAGAGCCGTGCTTTTTTTACGCTCTAGCTTTCTTCTACTCCAGTGTTATTGTTCGCTGGGTAATTTTCTTTAATATTCGTTCATTTCGTTGACTGGTTAATTTCCTGGCTCCATAATTGGAAAAAAAATTTTGCTTCTTTCGCGGTGTTCCAAGTTTGTCCTTAAAATGCACCGTTCCAAAAATTTATTCGGAAGAGGTAGATTGAAAATTTGGGAAATCATTTAAAATTAGCTACGAATTTTCAGTAATTTGCAATGAAGTAACTTTATACGTAAAACAATGGATTGAACACTAAAAAAAGCTCTTGACTTTGTTTATCAAAGCTTTTATTTGGTACGAAAGATTATTACCAGTTAGCGAACCATCATAACAGTATATCGAGCAACTTATAAATTAAAAAACAAAGTAAAAATTAAAAAAAATTTCAGTTCCTTTTATTATTTTAAACAGTCGGTCGATTTTTTTACATCATTAATTGAGCTTTGAAAAAAAGCTCTTGTCTTCGTGATTCAGCGATTTTTTCAGTATTTAAAATTTTGTAATGATTTACAAACTACTATAATATACAGCTTATAAGACCATGCATTACTGTAGAAAATCTAAAATCCAAACAATAAAACAATGTTGTATTTTCTCTAATTATGAATCATCATTAAAAAAGGCTCTTGAACTACTTCCCTCTCCACTTCTTCAATACTTGAATTTTTTTCAAAGAAAACTTTTATACCATTCACTTCAGAAAAATTCATTGATAATATTCATTGATCTTGGTCAAAAAGCTCTTCGACCACAAACTTTTCTTCCGAAACATGAAATCCACCTCGCACCTTTTTTATTCTAAACTGCGTTCTCATAAAATTTCCGCATCGTAAAATAAAGCCTTTACAGTGCAAAATAAAGATAAACCGAATAAGGTTAATCTCCGAGCGAATGTAAATTCCGGTTAAATTTTGCTACAATTAGGACGATCGCGTGTAATAATAATCCTGGAAAATATTCGTGACGAAAGTGTGTACAACAAGGGCCGGGGTAGTTGGCACCGAGGCCGAACTTTTCGCCACCGTCAAATAATTAAACGAAACAAGTCGGGCAATTAATTCCCGGGGATTTTAGCGGCTTAAGAAACGCCGCGCGGCAAACTTTATGAATTACAAACTCGGTAGGAGAAGAAGAACCGAGTTCTCGCTCTCTTTTCCCGCACCCGATTTGCTAAGTATGAAGGAAGACAATAGTCCATTCAATTTTCCACCAGCCCATCCCAGAGTACTTTATTCTTTTCCAGACCGCGCTCAATAATTTTTTGAGGTTTTGGAATAGTCTCTGGTCGGAGATTTATCAGTGCTAATTGGGTTGATTATTCAATACTAAGCTGAAAATAAGTTCATGTTTATAAATGAGAAATGTCATGTCAAAGGTCAGAGTTCACCGATTTTACGAAAATAGAAAATTAGTCTGGGGGTTAATTTTATTTGCTACCTGCGCGTAATGAACCAGATCTGTAAATATGTCTGTATATATGTATAAACTGCAGAATCAGTTTGAAAAATTTAATCGTTCTAAATGTGGGAATGGCAAAAGTATCGAAAACAAATTGAATTATGATTCAAAATTTGGATTGGAATCAAAATCAATGCTGAATTGAATTACGATTTCCAATGTAATCTCAGTAATTATAAAAATTTTTTTCAAAGAATAAATTCAAAGTGCACTCAAATATCAACATGAACTTGCATGAATAGTTTCTTGCGTAAACTGTATTGATCTTCAGTGATACCAATACAAAAATAATATAAAAATACTAGTAATAATAATAATGAAGTTTCATTAAATTTTTCCTTACAATGATGTACAAAAAATCTATAGAGATGTACATAGTCACCTGTGTACGGACTAGGTTTAAAATGAAACAAAATGAATTGTAATCACAAAATGAGGTATATATAAGTCAGACACCGTTATTCAATATATTATGCCAAGCATCCAAACTTTAGTTTCTTCCTGATTATTTGTTTATTGGAGTTGAGAGCTTTAAATTCATTTGGTAAGTCATTGAACCAAAACAATAAAAAAAAATTTTTTTCTTTCTTCCAACCTAAACGTCGTCATGAAACCAACTCTCGTCAGATTTGTAAAAACTCTCTAGATTCCAAAACTCCCTCTCTGTTTTTCCGGATCCCGCGCAAAGATCCCCGCACCCCGGAAATGAAAGCCTCCGCATTGTCCCGGCATAAAGAGAAACAGCGTAGCCGGGGTACAGGAAGAGCTGCGTTTTGGAATACCCCCGAAGTTGAGCCGGGTACAACTGCAGTCAGCGTGAGATTTAGCCCGTATGCTTAGCGCGCGCTTTACCGCTTTTATGTATTTTTGGAAGTTAGATGAGCTGACGCCCGTGCGAATCTCTCGGGGTCTTTGTCTCCAGCTCCCCCGCAACGGATAAGTTTCCCTGTGATGTTATTGTAAACAATTATGCTTTTGGGTGGCTTCAGCCACAATGGCTTTTGTATAATTAATGAGCTGTTAGTTTTTTTATTAATAATCTGTGAATCAAAATTTTAAAGATTTCAAATTAGGGTGGTTTATAGTTACAGAAGTAATATGTTGAAAATGTTTGTTTGGACTCCCTTGTTGAAAATAGTTTGTATATAAGTTGATGGTTGTTCGTCGGATGGATAAATAAATGTTAATTGTTTGGTTGGTCTCGCAAAAGTTTTATTTAAATTCTTTATTATCGTTGCCAACGTTTCGTCATCGATTCATAATAACCTTTTCAAGGCTATAGGTTTTTTCAATAAACCATGTCAGAAAATTTAAATAACTATGCTCATAATTTGAGCATTAAAATTTGACTAACTTGTCGAAAATTTTTACAGCCAGGGACTCAAGTTGACATTAGAGCACTACGTATCTGGTTTTGACCTGATCCGTAACAATTTATCAATCTAAGTACATTATATTGGTGCGCGTTGTCACATCAAGTGTAATTAAAAAATTTCATTTCTCTCTAATGGATGAAATCGAGGATGAAATAATGTACTTTACCTCCTAGTCCCGTAAAAACTCATTTTTGATAAAAAATTTAAATCCATCGATTAAAGCATTTCGGTAAAACAGCCATTAAAATCAAATATTGGTACGTAACAACACTCGAGGTTACAGATAAACACAGGGAGATTGACTCGGAGCTTTCACGAGCTGGGAGCAGCATCGACGTTTTAGGTAATACTCCGATGTAACTTGAGTCAATTAGACTCGCTCGGTTCTTCAGGGAGAAACGAAAATACGCTCCTCGCGCTCCACTTCAGACGTTTCAGCTGCTGCTGGTGCTGGTGCTTTTCTTTTTCACTTACTGCTCAAATAATCAGCTCTCTGTCTTCGCGCTATTAGCTTTGGCTAAATTTAGGTTACTCCTTTTACACTGTTGGTTTAAAGAATATAAAAGAGGAGAGAAAGAACTCGATTGTGTCAATATTTGATACTTTGTCGAGTACTTTGTACTGGCTAGAGACTCAAATCTGAAGTACGCGTTTTTTTAAAAGAAAAAAGCTGCTGAAAATTCTTTATTTATTTTACAAAATGAAGAAAAATTCTTTACGATGCGTTTTACTGGAAAATCTGTTACCTCGCGCTTGAAAAAAAAATTTTAATGTAAATTCGTTAAGATTATACTATTTAATTCAAGTTAGTACAATTTTTTTTTATCTTACTATCGATTCTATTCTGATGTATTTTATGATATATTTTTACATCTAGTGCGCTGCCTACGAAAATTTTTTATGTACACTTATGTATTTTGGTCTTAAAAAACCTGTTCTATTAAATAAATAAAAAAATTTGAACAATATGAAACTCTTGAAAGTTAAAAATGGTAACCACTCAACATAGTCTGATTGAAATAATACTTCGCCTTACGTTGATTGTTGTTTTTAAACCAGCTGAATAATTCTCGTCTCTCTGAAAAATTTCTTCATTCACCTGCACTCTCGCTCATTTAAATTCGCGCCTGATTTAAAAAAAAAAAAAAAAAAAACACCCCAAAGTTGGGATGCAAATTTCAGGGGAGGAAGCTAATTAGCCCGACGAAACTTTTGTCTCTCATCAAGACGACGCAGCTTTTTACATTTCCCGATGGAGTGAAAAATTTCCATTGTACGCGGTGCGGGTTGAACAAAAAAGGGAGGGTACGCGATATACCCGTTCCTATTTATTTTTTTTTATTCCAGGACTGAAACGAGAGCAGCGGAAAAGTCGCGATATACTCGTTAGAGAACAAGCGTTATAGGTATACGGACGTAAGAGCCCAGCGAGTTTAATGATAACGTCGCGGTGGTAGTAGAGCCGGCTGGTCGTTATCGTAAAGACGAATCGACGAGTAAGCAGAAACACATGTTCGTACTTTTTAAGGGGAGAGAGAGAGAGACGGTATACGCGTACGGGAACAAAACATTACGGGGGGGATTGGGAGGATAATTTAGATTTGTTTCGTGCTGGGAGATGGGTCAAGGTTTTTTCCTTCCTTTTTTCGAAAGATAAAAAAAAGTTTTTTTTTTTTTTTTTGTTTAGGTTTACGCTTAGAGTGAAAAGTAAGACCGAGAGAGAATCATTTAGGGCTATAAAAAGTAGGTGATATTTATTTCTTTACACAAGCGTTTACGAGCTGGATATAAGCGAGGATATAAGCCTTTGCACAAAGTTTAGCTTGGTTTAGTTTCACAAAGTCTGAAAATACGTTTGAAAAAAAATATTACTATTGTTTTATTATTCTATTACAAACAGATTGACGAGAGGTTGGAATTGTTTATCCGTTGTTACAAGAAATTGAAATTATATTAGTTTATTTAAAAAAGATATTAAATCAAAATTTTTGAAATTTGAATGAGAAAGTTGTTATTGATGAAATGTATATAAATTGATTATGTATTAAAGAACATTAATGTCCGCAGATAATGATAAATAAATAAATAAATAAGTTACTCAGTGAACAGTATCAGATCAATTCAACTGGATAATTTAAACTATTATTCATTAAGAATATTTAATTTATGTAAAAATAAAAGTTTTTTTTTTATTAAAATTTGCTTTTTTGTGTACCAAAAATTAACTGCCATGCTTGAATGATTTTAAAAAATTTTAAATTTCAACTAGACTTCGTACTTCAGAGAGAACTTTCATCCAATCAAACTTCAGAGTTTTGAACTCTGTCAGCGACTCTTTAAAAATTTCCATCAAAAATGTGCAAGATCTCATCTCAAGAATCTCCGAAAATTCGCATTTATTCAAACGTCGTTGCATTCAGAAATAAGAATAAGATAAGAAGCAATCTCGGTTATTATCTTTTGTCAGAAACAATCCTTGCTCTCCACACAGCCTCGAGATTAAAGAAACTCGACTCAAAGAACTGCCACTGTCGTATCGTTAAAACTAATGCATTTTCTCAATAAACCCACGCGCGTGCTCCCGCCTTTATGTACGAATTCAATGGTTCTTACACACTTCAACAGAAAAATATAAACTCTTGATTCTTCTAGGTTACTGAAATTTCGAAAAATATATATTACTTCGCCGCATCACTTGAGGATTATATAAACTAAAAATAAACTTTCTTTTGTTCTCTTCTTCTACAAAGACTTAATATAAATTTATTTATTTATTTATTTAACATCATCAACGGACATTAATGTCCTTTAATAAATAATTAATTCATATACATTTTTCATAATTAACAACTTTCTTATTCGAATTGTAAAAATTTTGATTTAATATCTTTCTTAAATAAACTAATATAGTTACAATTTCTTGTATCAACAGATGAGCTATTCCAACTTCTTTTCAATCTGTTTGTAACAGAATAATATAACATATTTGTTTACAATTATATTCAACCAATTCTCTAAATAAAAAATAAATAAAAAATTATGTTAATAATAATTAATAAATGAA
Organism: Encarsia formosa; assembly: GCA_038277355.1. Lineage (NCBI taxonomy): Eukaryota > Metazoa > Arthropoda > Insecta > Hymenoptera > Aphelinidae > Encarsia > Encarsia formosa. The sequence goes on from CM076184.1 coordinate 20,390,936, forward strand.
TATACGTTAAATATTTTAAAATCTACACTTTATTAACAATTCTGTCGTTACAGTACTGTTTTAGCATCGACTCAACATCGACAAAAGTCGTCTGATGAAGGCACAGTGTGCTGAAACAGTACTGTAACGACAAAATTGTTAATAAAGTGTAGATTTTGAAATATTTAATGTATATTTCATTTATTAATTATTATTATGATTATTATTATGAATCTACATAAAGTATCGACCACATCCATCAACTATCCAAAAAATGATGTACTTTATGTAGCAAGAAACATCGTTTTTACCCAAAAAGTTAATTAAACAATTAGTTTGAATTGAATTATCTCTTATTATATAATAAAATAGATTATGTTTAAACAGAAACTGTCGTTCCGAGCTTTAAAAAAGCTCTGGCGTATAAATTCCCGAAAAAGTCAAAACACAGGGACGATTATGAGATTTATGAAAAATCCTGGGGAAGGAAGAGAGCCGACCGAAGCGTATCGAACGGAATGTCGGTGTCACGCCACCCGTTTATAATTCGATTCGCGATGCGTTACGCGAAAGCGTTGATTGACCCACCCGGTCGGACCGATTCGACTCGGTGTGTTCGAACGAACACACTCCTCGTTCGGTGGATTATTACGCGAACCCGGCTGATTGAAAAACTCGTTTTAATGATCTCTTAAGGCCTTTTTCATTGCGCGACGCGCCCGAGAAAAATCCCAATGAGATATTTTTTATGGACACTGAAGTTTTATTTTTTTTCGTTACGTGCTATTATATGATGGACAAGGAATAAAATTGTTGTAACAAATTAATAGTTGTTTTACCATTCAATATGTTTTAAACTGACGAGAACGAGTAATAGGGAAGATGCATAAAAAAAATTATTTAGTTTGTTTGACTTTATAAGATAGTGTATCGAAAAATAATCGACACGTATTTTTTCTTTTTAAAAAAAAATGAAAGTTTCCGTAATAATCATGTATATAAATATACTTCCAATGTAAAATGGTACTGATGACGTCACGAGTACCAATTTTCAAAAAATTATATCTCCAGTAATATTGATAGAAAAATTATAAAAAAAGGCTTAAAATTCATTAAAAATTGATAAATTTCAGATAAAAATATAATTATAAAGTGTGCATCTTCCCTATTAGGGGTGTACTTAAAATCTTTTTAAAAAAATTATTTTGTCGAAATTTCAATTTATTTTGGCTGAGGTAAAATCACACTTAATTTTTTGTAAGTCTGCTTTTGAATGGGATCATCTAATTTATTATAAATACAACAGAAATGTATGCATCATTTTTTTTTACATTATTTGTGCAAGTTATTGTGATATTTGTGACTACTTTTCAAAGGAATTTATAATATCAATTACAGCTGTTTGAAAAAAAAGAAAGGTAGAAGCAAATATTTCTCTCGGTTCACAAAAAATTTCAATCTTTCTCGGAATAATGAAATTTGTCGACTGATACGGAAGTGCATAAATAGGGAAACGGTACGAAATTTAATTTTCCGTTCAATTTTAAGATAGCTACGAGAGTATCGGAAATATTTTGCTGAACAGGTTGAAAAATAATAACCGGAATATCTTTTAGTTTTCGTCGTACCCCCGGCAAGCATGCAGCGTCGTCTCGATCGAGATAAAATAATAAAAGTATGACAAAAGCTTTGCGCTAATTTTTTACTCGCGCACATACTCCAGATGTTAATTAAACTGAAAGCCGATTTGATAAAAGAGAATAATTGAACTAAATTTTTTTTCAAATGAAAGTTTAAATTTTTACGACCGATGTTAAATAAAATGTACCGGAAAGCGGACAGTGACATTTAATTAAGTGACCGATTTGTAAGTACCGGAGGATTTAATTAAAAATTAACGAGTACATTCTGTAAATAACTGATCTGAATTTCTGTTTCCAGTTCTCGTTTAATCCCTCAAATAAAATGCATAAATCAATATAAAATCAAGCTACAGGGTTATTATGCAAAAATTTTTCATTTTGAATAAAAAAGAAATTACTGCAAATTTTTTAGTTTGCTTGGTCACTATAATAAGTTACGAAATTTAAAACCATTCGCAGCATTATTTTGTACAATGCGGCTTCAAAAGTACACTTGAAATTTTTTTTTATAAGACTTAGTTTCTTTTAAAAAAATTTGAGATTCTAAACTTGTGTGTACACAAAAATGCACTCGAAATTTTCTTTAATAAAACTTAGTTTCTTTTTAAAAAATTCGAGATTCTAAACTTGTGTGTACACAAATAAATTTTCTACGCAAACAGGCTATTTTTAACCATTTTCACCGATTGCAAATAATTTATTATTTTCCTTCTTTATTTACCGTACTCATTAGAAAAACTTCAAAGACTAAAACGCGACGTCCTACTTGTGCCAGTGCAAAAAAAAAACTTATTTGCTCATAATTAATTATCCCAGATCTCGAATCGTCGACTCGTAAAATCTGAACGACTCGTACTAAGACCCCGATAAAAAGTGGGTTAAACATCTTCTCTGGCCCGATCGAGTGTCTCTTCTGCTCCACTCCGAAGTTTAAAAAATCAATTGCTATCCTTTCGGAAAATCGTCACGTTTGTGTTGGACGAGACCCTTGCACCACGCAGCTTTTATTTCGCAACCTTCGGACTCTTTGTTCGCACCTTTTGTTTCCCGCGCGTCGATGACAGTCGCGACTCTTTTTTTTTCAACCCGGGCGTATAAAAGGCACGTGCTTTTTTATTTTCCACCGAGCTTCGCCTTTGTTTCGGAGTGGGAATATTTCGAGCTTTTTTGGGGGTGCACGGGGATCGAATTTTTTGAAAAAGATCGTGTTCGTTTGAAAGTTTTATTGCGAGGGTGGGAAAAAACATGCTGCGAGTGTATCGTACCTATGTTTGAAAAAAATGAGTTTACTGTTGGTATCGGCTAATAGTTCATCGCCATTAATGTTTTTGAAAAATAGAACCTAAAATTTTTTAATTGAATTTTAGATTTTTTTAAAAATAATACTCTATAATAAGCTTAAATTTACTTTATTATACTCTTTAAAACTTAAATAATTTTTTTTGTTATAAATATTAAAAAATAAAATATATTTTATGATAAATTTTAAAAAATTCAAACCATGTTCGGAATCTTACATTCTATTCATCATAAATGATAAATGGAGTGAAAAAACATTTATATGTAGAATGCAGTTTACAACGGTAATTTTTGAAAATATTTAACTACATGATTTTAATTATAATACTGATCATATGATTTAGTAATCTTAGTAGTACTTTATCAGTTAATTATCTAATTTTTAAAATGAAAAAATTTTAGTATATTTTTAGAAGTTTACATTCTGATTGCAATATTATTCTAATCAAAATTGGAAAATTCGAACATCTTACTCGAACACACATTTTTCCTCGTTCCCAACTTGAAATTCTCTATTCGTGAGCCCCGATAATTGAAGCTCCGTTCAAAACAATCATTCCCCCTTTTTTCGTTTACTCAGCTCTAAAAAAAAAAAAAGTTCGCTCGCTCTTCAAAAAAAAAAGGAACTCGAAAGTTTTATCTCAGAAGGAGGACGACAGGGGTGAAATTCAATTCTCAGCTCCTTCTTGACTTTCGCGCAGTTTACGCCAGCTCTTTCTATTCGTTTAGAATCGGACCGGGAAGTTGAGTGTCATCGCATAGGAGTTGATTTTTCCGGTTTGTTTCCACCGTTTCATTATTATTATTAGGTTAGGTTTTAAAGTTATCAACGAATAATCGTGGAATCCAGTTTCTAGTATAAATTCCTGGAGGAAGAATTCGATATCGCAAATGCACAACCCACCTCTTTTTTTTTTTTTTATTCCTCGTTCTTATATATTAAACCGAGTTCTTGTGATCGAGGGTGCGTGCGTGAAAGTGACAGCCTTTTCTTTTCTCTATTTTTTTGTATTGGAGAGTTGGGGCTCATAAGTCATTTTCGGGTGGAAGTGACCTGCTTCGAGGGGAAAAAACACCCTGTTCTCCTTCTTATCGGGAGTAATAAATGATTAACTTTTTTTTTCGGAGGGCTTTGTTTACATTGGTTAGGAGTGGTGGAAAACAAAAGTTTATTTATGTATTTTGCTGCTTCAGGTTAAAAATAGCGAGGACGAAAAAAAAAAACAAAAAAACAAAAAAGTGAATAATTTTCTTTTTAAATTATTCAGGAGTTGCGGTAAACAAAGTTTTATTTATTTGAGGTAACTTTTTAGGTTAACAGTATGTAAATACAAAGTTGAATTAAAAAGTTACAAATATTTTTTCCCAACAAACCGCTTTTCCGACTTGATAATTAAATGAAACAAATAAGTGGCTTGCACTTTTACGTTGTCGAAAAAATTAAATAAAGTAAATATGTTTTTATGCATTTTGTTTCATTAATAAAAAAATAAGTTATTGCAATAAATCGTAGAACTTTATATTATGCACCGTATATATTAGGTAATTTTTATACATGAAATTTTTTATTAAAATTTTAATTAAATTTTTTTATTGTCAAATGAAATAAAACAACTCGCCAACATTTATAAAAGAAAAGAGAAAGATCAAATAAAAGTTTTGGATTTTATTTTACTCTGTGTATTTTGCTAGTAATTTCATTTGAAAAACCGTAATTTAAAATACCAAAGCGATTAGAAAAATTGTTGGCTTAAAAAATGTTCTTCGTACTTTTGCGACAACGAACCCTGATAAAATTTCTGATAAAAATTCTAAAATAATAATTTTTTTTTTTTCTCAAATTTCCTCCAACTCAAGAAATAATTCAATAACAAAAGTTTGAAAAGCCTTAAATTAATTACGGGCGCGAAACAACGCCGATAAATTGGTGAGTATACGGCGTGACGCTAATAGAGATAAATAGTCGGTGGCTCGGCTCCCTGCAAAATTAGTGCCTCTTTAATTTGAAAGAAGACAGGATTTACATGGGTCGTTACTCGAAACTTGAAATTAATTCACACCCCCGCGACCGCGCGAGGAAAACTAGAACGTAACTCTCGCAAATAATTTTTACCCCCACGGAAACTTTCCCCGGATAAAAATTGTCAGGAATATATGGAGCCGACGCGACCACGGTCACGTATGTGCTTTTAGAACTTTACGATCCCTCGATTTTCTAATTGCACGCGTGACGATCCCTTGTAATTACCGATGTAGGGAACAATTTTTTCAATAATCAATCTATTACTTGCTTTCAACAGAAAAAAATTGAAAAAGTTTATTTACTAAATTTAATTGCGGATTTGTTTTTTAATCTATAACAAAAGTGTACTTCTCACAATAGGAAAGATGCATACTATCTATTTTTTTTTTTTCATCTTCATCAAAATTCATTTTTCATGAATTTTAAGATTTTTTAAATAATTTTTTGAAAATTGGTACTCATGACGTCATCAGTGCTATTTTACATCGAAAGTATACCTATGTATATGATTGTTTATGAAACTTAAAAAAAAACTATAACTCCTTCAAACTTTATTTTTTTTTTTTCATAAAATACGTGTCGATTATTTTTTGATCAATCATCTAACAAAGACAAATAAACCAAATAATTTTTCTTATTGCATCTTCCCTATTTAAGTTTATATTTTTGATTAATTAATAAAAAAAAAAATAGCACAGGTAAAAATAAACTGAGCCAATTAAACCATTTCTCCCCAACAAAAACAAAAATATAAAAAGAAAGACTCTTACGCCCGAGGCTGTACTTGGTAGCTAACGCACGCGTGCTTTTTCATCTTTTGTTCCAGCATCCGACCTGGACTGCATAAGGGCGCTGTTCAACGAGAAGGAGAAGGAGCTGTCGCTGGCCGTGGCTAAGGTCGAGGAGCTGACGCGACAGCTCGAGGAGCTCAGGGGACGACACCACAACGGCACCGGACCCGGGGGTCTACCCAGCCCCGCCAGCGCTGAACTCGAGAAGCTCAGGAGGGAACTGTTGGTGAGTTTCTTTCTCTTTCACAGTTTTATTTTTCTTCTCGAACTGTACGCACCTGCTTTCTGTGTTACTTTTTACTTTGAAGTTTAAAAAAAAAAAAAAAAAAAAAAAGCTCTGGAACGGACTTTTGTTCGAAAGCTCTAAAGTTTAAGAACGAGTTGATATGGTAATATTTTTTTAAGCAACGGTGCTTATAAGTTGAAAGCTCTAGGATATATTTTTTTAAAAAGCTCTAGATTTGAAAACGAGTTTGTTTAATGATTTTTTCTCGAATAGCAGTGTTTAGGAATTTCAGTTAAAAGCTCTAGACAGAGCTGTAAAGTTAAAAATCAGGTTAATTTTTCCCAAGAAAAATCATTATCTCACTAAAAAATTTTTATTTTCAAAGCCGGAGTCTCTCCTATCTACAAATTTTAATAACGGAATTATAAAAAAAAAAAAAAAAACCGAAGTAAAAAATATTGTTGGATTTTTATACTTTATCTATAAGAATTTTCTTCGTCAAAGTTTATAAGTTCCAAAAAGATTTTTTGAAAGCTCTTAGTTTAAAAAAAATTAGTTTGACAATTTCTTCTAGAAAAACGTAAATAATGCGTGGAAACAAGAATTAAAATTTTCGAGGTTGAAAATTCGTAAGGTTTGAAAGAGTTATTTATGGAAGATCTAAACTCTAAAATCGAGTAATAATTTTTTCTGAATAGTTTTTATCGTTCAATAAAAATCAAAATTATAATTTTAGCTGTAATTTTGAAGCTTTAGAAATTTAAGTCTATGATCATCTCTTAAAAAGTGATGGTTTAATAATTTTTCTTAGAAAGAATGCTTGTTACAGTAAAAGCTCTAGAGTCTAAATTTTAAAATTAAACTTAATTATAACAGATGAATCTTAATTTTTTAAACTATAAAATAACCTTAAAATTACATTTCTAGTACCGAAACAAGATGAACGAGCAGCAAAACCAGGTAGTGTCCCAGCAGCGTTTGGCACTGGCGCAGCGTCAGGCGGAGATGGCCTCGATAGACGCCCGGATAGCCCAGCTCCAGGGCCGGTTGCAGCGAAAGCGCGCCCTGAACCAGAGACTGAGCCAGCAGCTGGCCCAGCAGCAAAGCCAACAGCAGAAGGGCGGACCGCAGGACTCGAGCCCCAAATTGGACCTCAGCAAGCCCAGGCCAGCCGGTAACATCGCCGCGGTAGAGCCGTACTCCCACATACCCAACGACAACGACCAATTCACCCTCAACAAGAACGATCCCAAGTACCAGACCCTGCCCTACAACACCAAGTTCACGGTCAACTTCAAGACCACCGCCAACAGCGAGCAGGACGACGTCAACAAGAACAAGATACCGCACAGCGCCAGCACCTCGCAGATCAGGAACAACTTGCAGCAGCAGTTCGGACATCAGATCGCTCACAGCCAGTCCCAGTCGCACGTTCAAGGTCGGTTTTTTCTTTTAATCAGTTTAATGAGGGCCGAAAAGTTTGACATTTTTTTCTCTCTCTAGAGTTTACAAAAAGTTTTCTGAAGTCGGGTGGGAGTTTAATGTTTTAAAATTAACAAACTTCTCCCTGAAACTTCTCAGATTTTTAAATGATTATTTTTTTAGCGTATTTGCATGGTTATTATTTTCAAACTTTTTTAATAAACCGTGTCAAACTTTGTAAAAAAAAATTTTTTTTTTAAATTAAACTTTCCAGAAAAAGATTACTAACTATGTGTCCGTCTTCGTTCACAGGTCAGATGCAGCAGCTGAACTCGCCGAACCAGCAGCAACAGCAGCAGCAGCCTCAGAGCCCGCAGAACAACATAAACCTTATGAACAACAACAATAACAACAACAACAACAACTTCCAGGGCGACAGTCCCCAGGCCCAGAACCTCAGGCTGCTCGTGCACCACCACCAACAGAATGCTCAGAAACAACAGCAACAGCAGCAACAGCAGTACGGCTCGACGAGTTCGTCGACCTCGAGTCTGTCGTCGAGCAACCAAAGCACCCACAGGAGCATCATACCCACCCACCAGAAGCCCGTGTCGAGTGTAGCCCCGAGTTTTCCGGTCAAGTCGCCCATCTATCAGACCTCGTCCACCAAGATTCACCCCGTGATGCCCCAGACCCTGAGCCTCATCGGACGGGGCTACGCCAGCAACGTACCTTCCCAGAGCCAGAACGGACGAGGTAGGCAATTCAATTTTTTTTTTCAATATTTTTTTTAAGTAAATTAAATTAATATATTTTTAATATAATATATTTTTAAAGTAAATTAAAATTTTTGGATCTTTGTAATGGTTAATGAATCGTAATATTATTTCATTACGCGGGTAATTTTAACTAGCGAGATGATTTACGCGCTACCTAGTTTTGGTTTATTTGAGAAATTTATGAGTCTGCGATCCAAATGAAATTCTGTTTGACAAAACATAGCTCACTAGTACCGTATCGCATTTTATCAGAAAATTTTATTGTACTCATTAAATTTTTCGTGCGCTGTTAGTATAAAAGTTAAATAATTTATTACTAAAAAATTTATTTATTCTTGAAGACATGGGATCAACCATGGGACCAAATCTTCAGAACGGACAGCAGCAGCAGCAGGAGTCGAATTACCCAAGTCGACTGAACTACCCAATGCCCGTGTCGCAGCAGCAGCAAGAGCAACAACAGCAGCGGCATCAAAACGTTACCTCCCATATTCCCACAGCGGTGTCCTACCAATCCCAAAACTCCCCAGTTCTGCCCCAGAGCACGGCGAGCACGATATTCGCGAACTACGGCTACGGCCAGACGACGCAGGCCGCGCTTGAGGAGCGACTGAAGATGACCGATAAATCGCCAGGTAAGAGGCCGAAACAATGATTATTTTAACTCGAGTAAACAACGAAATCGGAGCTGTTTACCTCGAAATAGCTTTGGGGCAAACCAATTAGTAAACAATTACCAATCAACGAAAACGTATGATTTTGGCAAACAGGAGCGGAACAGCAGCAGCAGCAACAGCTCGGGGGCAAGTACGAGCCGCAGCAAGTCAAATACGAGCCGCACGGTCAGCCGATCAAGCTCTACGACCAGTCGGGGGTTAATAAGCACGAGCAAACGTCAAAATTGCAGCACCAGCAGCAACAACTCGCGGAGCACAATACTCAAAGTTTCAAACACGAGCCCTCCCAGCAGCAGCAGCAGCAGCAGTTCAGATCGGAGCAGAATCAAGCCAAGTTTGATCATTTGGCCTCCAGGTAGGCGTTTTATTTGAAAAATTCCTTATTACCTGGTCCCAGTCGCTTGTTTACTTTCGGTACATTACGAGTTTATGGACTTTTTTGTGATTGATCATTGATTTAGGAATAAATTTTAGATTTTATTTTTCTCGTCTCTCTGAAATAAAAAGTAATTTTAAAGTTGAGGGTTTCATTGTTGCGATGATCCTACTTTTTAGTCTGCAAGGCAAGCATTGGAAAATAATTTATTATTGAATGGCATCGGTATTTTAATCATAAAATGAGAAAAGTTTTTCAATAATTCAATCTTGGAGCTGATAAGTTTTTCACTGTCTAAGCGTCGGTTAGACTTTAATTCAAGTCGCTTCGCACAAGTAGGTCCACCATAACGTTTACAAAACTTTCAGGTTCGAGCAACAGCAACAACAGCAGCATCAGCCGAAGCACGACCACACCGCGAAGTTTGAACCGCCCGCGTCGAGCAAGCTTCCGGAAAAGCCGTTCGAGTATGACAGGAAGTCGCAGCAGATGCCGGGCGAGTCGAAGCCGGACCCTGACAAAATCAAGCCCGCTCTGCCACCCAAGCCCAGCAAACCCAACCCTCCGCCCCGGCTCACCCAGCATCATCCGGATGGCAAAACCACCGAAGAAGTTACCGGGGATGGAAAACCTGGTGTCAGCCTACCATCGAGGTAAGAATTTTTTAAAACTTTTTCTTATCGTTAAAATCAACTTGGAGAACGCTGAAGAAAAAAAACGATCGAACTAGAATGTACGTTTATGATAAAAATTTACGAATTCAAGTAATGATTTTAAATGTAGGATTTCAGCTTGTACATATTTTAAAAAAAGTTTTCCTCTTTTATTTTCTTACTGAATGCGTGCCATAAAATTGATAACTCTAAATTATAATGTTTGTGTATGTTAAAAATCAAAAATGAAAAAAATGATGAACACTAATTTTAATGAGCGATGAGTATATAGTATATAAATCATTGTTTCTCGTAACGCAAATGTCTCTGGTTCGAATATACTCAATTCAGTTATTAAAAAATAAAAAAAAATTGTTTTATCTCAGTCACGGCCGTTTCTGATAAAGTAGGTATTTCAGCTTCAACATTCGTAGATTAAGAAAAAAGTCTCATTTTCTAAATCTTGCGAAATTTCCCTCTTTTAATTCTACAAATTATCAAATTAAAAAAGAAAATAAGAATTTTTTTTTTCAGTATCCATTTTTAACACTTGACTTATAAAAATTTCAGTAAAAAAAAGTGTAAAAAAAACTTGTACATACGTAATTTTGTAAACTCTCGTAAAGAAATGAAAATGACACAGTCCTGTCAAAACAAAACCGGCCTTGAAAACGCGAATTTGTCGTAATTAAGTAAGCGAAGCATCCCTCAAGGCTGACCGAGTGAAACCCCTGTAAATCATTCCCGAAAACCAGTTACCGGGTTAATTATAAATGTTAATTAGTCCACGATCGATTCGTCCGACTTCTTCTTCTGCTCCTTCTCCTTCTCGTTCTCTCAGCAGTCTCCGCCTCTTGGACACAGAAATAGATCCGATACGTGTTGCGCGACCGTATTTCTATTGAATCATTCGGCGCGGGTGTGAATTCATTGCTCTTACCCCAAACCCCCCCGAGTCTACTTTTCTTTTTACTCGCTTCTTAATCGGTTTAAATGTGAAATGTATTTAAAAATGATTGGCGTGCGTAATCACTTTCACGGGTGCCAATTGCTCGCCGCCATCCTCATTTGCACGCTCAACTTTTTTCTCGTGCTTCGGCTCTTTTTGTTCCTGTTTTTCTAAAACGCCCGTGTGAAAAGGAATGTGTACAGTGTCTTGGTGTGGATATTTTTCCAGTGATTTTCCCGTTTCAAAGTTTTAATTTTTCTGCTCAAAAATAAAAAATTTACAAAGTGTAAGAATTTTGTGTACAATAGATCATTCCCGTAGTGTAAAAGTCATTAAATAACTCTTTAGAATCTTTTCAAACTGAATTGATTCAAAAAGAGTTAGTTTACATTAAAATCCATTCAAAATATTGTCATATCGTACTTGAGAGTACGAGAAGACGGAATTACAACTAATTAGGGCGCGCTTGACTTCTCAATTCAAATGTGCTCTATAGTAAGCCTCTGTGACCCCTACTGCTACTCCAAAAGAACATTTTGTTCGCACAACATGAATATTTTCCTCGTTTCAACCATGACCAAGAACAAATTTTATTATAAGATCAAAAAGTACTCGAGGTAATGAAATAAAATTGCTCAATTTTGACGTTAGTTCGTGTATAATAACTACTCCATCAGTACTAAATTTATAGAAAAATTTACTAATTTACCGATGAGTATGTTTTTTTGTAATAAATAATTAATCATCTCACTAAACTCTAAAGTCAAATTATAGATTTTTTATTTTAATAATCTTTGATAAAATATTTTTGATTGTAACATTTTTGAAATAAAAGAACTAATCTTTAAAAAATAGCTCAAACATAAAGTTCGCTATGGATTAAATCTGATACGATTCATAACATAAAAAATATAGATTTTCCAACAAAACTAAAAAATCTTTGATAAAAGATTTACTAACTTTTAATCGATAATTCAATCAAATAATATAAATAATATTTGATAACCTTAACTATAAACTCGATCTATATAGTCTTTAAATTCCTTGGAAATTTAAAAAAATATGTAATATTTACATTTTTTTTCAATTTTTTTTTTTAATTTACGATTAAACCGTTAACCCTTTTTGGTTTTATAATAATAATAATACGGTTAAAAATAATGTTTTGAGAACATTTTTTTCGAAACTGAATCACAAAAATCATATTTTATCAAATCTGACACGAATTCGAAACAAAACATAATTTTTAACTTTACAGACCAGACAAGGAGGAAGAGGCGATACCCCCGATTCCAACATCCGAGCCTCCAGAATCCCCGACGGATTCCCAGCAGCAGCAACAGCAACAGCAACAGCAGCAGCAGACGATAAAAGCTCGTCCACTGGGCCTGAAGAAGACGCCGCTGTCGGAACAGCCGAAGCTCCGGTACGCCAAGTCGAACGTCCACGTGTCGATAAACCGAAGGATCGAGATGCCACCGGCGTTCCTCTTCCCCGAGACCGAGATTCCCGCGGATCTCATGCAGACCGAGTCACAACCGGCCGACGTGACCGACAGCAACGCCTTCACCAAGAGGCACATAGTCAGTCCCATAGCGAACGACGACGTCGTGACCAACGAGAAACTCGAGGACTCGGACATCGTCGAAGCCCTAAACGCTCTCAACATCGAGGACAACAAGTTGAAGTGAGTTTTTAATTTGTTTATTTAAAATTAGATTTTTAATTTTATTCGTTGTGCATGCGCAGGTGGAAAAATAAATCTTATGAAGTCACATTTACTGTTTAATCAAATTTTATGCTTCTTATTCGTACTACCATATGCTGCAAATTTAACATTTAAAGGAAACTTTTATTTAACTTTTCAAAATTTTATATGTAGTGTGTACATTTGTTATATTTATAAAAAATCACATTAAAGTACCTCCAGTAATTTTTTAATTAAACTGTTACTTCAAAATTTTTTTTCATAATTTTCAATGTGGATAAATTTTAAATCAAATTTTGATGGTTAAGCCAATTGTGACATCTACCGTGACTTTTTGAAACTGAATTTACATAACCTATTTTTTTTAATGAAGTCCATGACCATGATGAAGTCAATATTTTGTAACATTCAGCTCAATCAGTTCAAGTAAAGTGATTAATTACCAAAGTCTTTACAACTTTTTATCATTGGTGATAAAATGAATTTTCCGAGCTTAAGCAGTGATTTTCTGTTGCATAACCAAACAAAAAGCAGTGATTTCGTGGAATTGTTAGTATCCGAAGCCGCAAATCGTGATGGCATTGAAGTTATAGAGTTTCTTATGAAATTAGGAGTCGATATCAAGCTCAATGACCGTCTCAAATGTGCCATAGTTAACAACAATGTGCAACTGGTCGAATTTTTTCTTAAGAGTGGTGCCAGATTTGGAAGTTTGATGAATGAAGAACCAGTAGCTAGTTACGTCTTTTCAAAAACGAAATTCGAAAACCGTAAAAAGATATTCGAACTTCTTTTGCAGTACGATTTGAACACCCAAATTAGAATTAAAACTGGCTATGGCATTCTCCATGAGTTTCTCAACAAGATGAGTGGTGACGATGAGCTTTATGCGATTGCATAAAACAGTTCGATTGAAACAGTTAAACTGCTCTTAGATCTTGGAATATCAGTCAACGAGGTTGACTTTTACGGATTTAGTCCGCTGAGTATCTCTCTTTGTAATGGAAATAGTCAATTAATTGCTTTTCTGATTGATAAAGGAGCTGATGTGAATGAAAAGGTTAGAGGTTCAGGATTGTTAAGTCTTGCTACTCGGCTTGGACAGGTAGATAATATTGAGTTACTTTTATCGAAAGGTGCTAAAATTAATGCTAAAGACAGTAATGGCTGGATGTCACTTCACTACGCATGCTTTACCAACAATAAAGAAGTTATCAGTTTATTAATACGTAGTGGTGCTGATATCAGTGCTGAAAATAAAAATGGCCAGACTCCGTTTTTCTTACTTGTTCCTGATGAAGAAAATTACGATCAATGCATCTGTTTAATGGTTAAAGAATTTTCAAAAATGAAATTCGAAAGTATTCCGGTTTCTGAAAAGAATTTGGATTTGGTTCACAAAAATCCAAAAGCTCGTGAAATATTTGACAAGTGCAAAAGTGAACTCGAACAAATGACGAAGTATAAATTTTATGCTTGTTATTCATATTACTTTGTCCTGACAATGTCAAAAAATTTAAAAAAATTAGCTAATCTTACTATGAATGAAATATTTAAGTCAAAGTTTGAAAAAAGTTTACACAAATTTCCTTACTACAAAACAGACCTGCAGAGTATTTACGAAAAGGCTTTAGAACTTCGAGTTAAACTAGACGCTATTTATTCAAGATTGAACACAGTATTTAAAGATTTTTTACCTGCAATTGTAATAAGAAAATTGGCAGTTGATCTCAATATTGAAGATTTACCATTACATTGAGTTCATCTTTGTAAAAACTGATCTATGTAAACTTATTTTTGTGTTTATTAATAAAAGGTGTTCATAAATCGAAAATATACTTTTTATTGTTTTTACGACCCAAAAAAGTCAGTACATTCTTGACTCAGCTTTGATTTTTTCATGTAAACTGTGATTTCATATGATTTTTTGTTTACAAATTTTAAAGTAATTTTTTTTTTTTTTTTCAAATTTAATGCACGGATAGTAACAGATTTTTCATGCTGAAAATGATTTAAATTAAAATCCAATATTTCATGTAACAATTACTTTTCAGATCGGACACGGTCGAGATAGAAATCGGAAAGCCGGCAGTGGACGTGATCAGACGGAAGAAGGGCAACCTGAAGTCGACGACGGGCAAGGCGAATTTGTCGAGACGGGTGAGCTTCGACCCGCTCGCGCTTCTCCTGGACGCAAGCCTCGAGGGCGAGCTCGAGCTCGTGAAGAAAACCGCCAAGGAGGTGACGAACCCGAGCTCGGCCAACGACGAGGGGATAACCGCCCTGCACAACGCCATTTGCGCCGGACACCTCGAGATCGTTAAGTTCCTGGTCGAGTTCGGCTGTGACGTCAACGCGCAGGATAGTGATGGATGGTGGGTGTTTTGATTTAAAAATTGTTTGGCTTCAAGGTTTTTTCGGAAGCATCAAATTTATTTTTGTGATATTTTTACGATTTATTTTAAAAATTGTAGAGTGTAATGATAAAATCATAAAGTTAAAGTCTGAAGTATTATCATTCTTTAGTACAAATTTTAGTATGTACTTGAAAATTAATATTTTATTTGTTTTAAATTTATTAAATGACGATTTTATATTTGAAAATTCTCAGTGTAGACTTACAAAAATTCAATACTAATAAAATTTTAACGAATTTTCAGGACTCCCTTGCACTGCGCGGCTAGCTGTAACAACCTGGCGATGGTGAGATTCTTGGTCGAGCACGGTGCCTGCATATTCGCGACGACGCTTTCGGATCACGAAACCGCGGCGGAAAAATGCGAAGAGGACGAAGAAGGCTTCGATGGATGTTCTGAATATTTGTACAGTGAGTACCTACCCTTTTATTATTACAAAAATATTTTATATGAAAAAAGAAACGTTTACATGGATTTGGTTGACTTTTCAGGTGTACAAGAGAAACTCGGTATAATGAACAACGGCCAAGTGTTCGCCGTTTTCGACTACGACGCACAACACAGCGACGAGCTGTCGCTTAAGAACGGCGACTCGATGGTTATTTTGCGCAAAGGCGACGACAACGAGAGGGAATGGTGGTGGAGCAAGCTGGGACACCGGGAAGGATACGTACCCCGTAATCTACTAGGCGTAAGGATCAAATTTTTTTATTTTTTATTATAAAATCCGTTTATTTGATTTGTGGGAATTTATTAGTGAAATTTCAGTACTAGAAATATTGTGTTGCGCAAAATTTTTTTTAATCCTTAATTTTTTAACGTAACTAAAATTATGTTAAATCTATCTAAAATTTACTACTTTAGGAGTATAATCTTTACTCCTTATTGGCTAAAATTTCACTAAAAAACTCTTAATTGTTCAAACTGTCAGTTCATTTTGTTTTTTTTTTTTTTAATTAAAAGTTTTTCTTAATAAAAAAAAATTAATAAGTTTTAACGTAAAATTTTTATGATTTCAGCTATATCCAAGAGTTCAACCCGCAAAAGCAGACTGAAAAACGTGAATTCAAAAACTGATCAAAACACATTATCAAACTACAGTATTCATTCAGCAGCTTTATCTTCACAGATATCGTAATACGTGAAGCGTTTAGCGCTCGCGTAGGTGCATCATATCCCACATGAAACTGTAATAATTCATCGTTCTCAAGTGATTTCTTTTTTTTTTTTTTTAATTTAACATTGTTTTGAAGTAACGCACGGACGGAGTTGTTATTTATTGGTAGTATTTGTAGAAAATACCATTATGAGAGACGATTTATTAGAATGATGAAAAAAAAAAAGATAAAGAACAAAGCCTTCATTTAATTTACGTTTTTGTATATATTTATATATCGCTCATAACATTGTTACTGTATGATTATATATGAAAGCACCACTCGCATCGTCGCAATTTTAGACAATACTTATTATAGCAATAATTTTAACTCACCGTACAGTGGAATTCATAGTAATATGATGTATAAAAAAAATATCGACAATACAAAATATTTTGATATTTTGTATTGAGAAGCAATGTATTATATACATTGAAAAAATAAATTGAAAAGAGAGAATATTTAAAAAATAAATAAATGTGTAAAAATGTATTTATAAAATTTAACTTGTAAAATATCAGAATTATTGATTTTTCAAATTTTAATACAACACTTTGGTACAATTCAGAAGTGAATTTTTTTTAAGTGTTTGTAAAATTGTAATTAGATGTATTTTAAAGTTTAAGTTTTTGAAGAATTTCACTGTATGGTCTTTTTAAAATATGTAAGTAGTTTTCATATACTTAATTGAACTTTTTTTTTTCATACTCCAAAGATAACGGAGTATGGTATTGTATGTACATGTACTTAAATTTTTTTAATATTATTTGTTTCACCTAAATGTTTGAGTTTAGATGAATTCAAATTTTGCAAGCGCCGATTTTTAAGTTTACCTCGCACGTTTTTGTTTTCCGATTAATGATTCGGATTTAAAAAAATGCTTTCGCGAATGTGTAAATGCAAAACTTGCCAATGGAGAAAATACCGATTTATTTTCATCGTTATAAGAAAAATTTTAAGATTTTTAGAGATAAAATTGATTTATTATTTTATTTTTTTAACTATTTAATTCTGTGCTTCTGGTTAAAAAATGACATAGGCCTATAAACATCAGTAATAAGAGTTAAAAAAATTTCCAATTAAAAGCACAGATGATCTGTACGACGATGAATTTTAACACACATATTGTTAATAAAACATGTGCCTTTAAAAGTAATGAATTTTAAATTTAAGATTATTGCCCTACATTATATAAAAAAATAAAAACTGTTTATAATAAAAATTCTTATTATTCATTTTATTACACATCCAAACACTATCCTGTTTACCTTTATCACTATTTAAATTTTAAAATTGAACCAATTAGACATTAAATTTTATAAAGTAATCAGTTTATTAGACAAGATTTATGAGAAATAAAATTTGATAGAATTAATTAAATAAATGAATTCAACTGTAAAAAGACAAAACTATTTTATTTACAAGTTTTAAAATCACTTTCAAACTTACAATTCAGTTCATAGATTTTATTATAAATTGAGGTATAAATTTTCAATATCATTGTAAAAACATTCAACACCACTCAAATGCAAACTTATATTATATCATTATATTATAGCATACAATTTTTTTTTCTTTTTTAACATTTTATTAATAAATAGATTACCAAAATATAATCTTTTATATCAAACTCATACTGCTAATTTATTTTTTATTTTGACGATATCAAATAAAAATAAGCAATCTTTCACAATCTGTAGTAAAAAAATAAAACAAAAACAAAAATCTTGTAAATATTAAGAAACTAATAAATCCAACCTATTGCAAAAGTTTATCTAACAATGCTAATATAATGTAATATTTCATTACTTCATTTTATGTAAATCTGTGAACAATATCAAAGTAACAATTCATTAATTTTTAGAAATATAAATTTTTCAAGTCATAACTGAAAGATTGTAGCAAGATTTTTTGTTTTTGTCATTTCTCAATATATGGTTATTATACATATTTACACTCGCAATGAGATGTTAGTCCTAAGGATCCTCAAAATAAAATCCTATAAAGCATCTTTTATCTAAAATATTGAAAAATTTCATCAGTTCTGATTATACAATTAATTATCAGGTCTTAGTCTTCAATTAAAATTCACATGCATTCAAAGTTTTCAGATTATATTTTGTAATAATGACTAAATACATGAAAATTTAGTTCTAACTTACTATTAAAAATTTTTCAATATATTTTTTAAATAAATAAAATAGAAAAATTACCTAAAAATCCAAAGTTACATAATTGTTTTAGTTAACAAAAATTTATTTTAAAAACTTTTCACCGGTTATAAATTTTAAATATGGCCGTATTGAATAATTAATACAAAAATTTTGATTGATATGATTATCAAAAACAAACTTAAGCTTATTTCATAATTTGATTTTACATAAATAAAACTTTTGTAAGGCTCATTCATATTATTGCATTCATATTATAAAAAAGGATTTCATAAAATTTAATTAAATTTTACACAACTTAACTTAAGTAATTAATTAACTAATAACAATGTCATTTGTAACCATCACATAATTATAATAATTCAAGAAATTAGAAAAATTATAAATATTTTTAATTCATGATCATTGAAATGTTTCAATTGTTCAAAGAAAAATTTCATCAAATTTAACTGAATTCTTTTCTTCAATTACAACTAACTAAGAATTATTACTGATTACTCTTGATTTGTGACATTTAATGCCATTGTTTTTAAGATAAATAAACGTAGTTTAAGATCAAAATTATACATGATTTTACTGGTGATTTTTAATTCATACTTCATCTTAAGACAGTATTTTTTTAATAAATAGATAAATTAATGACACTTTTCAATTAAATTCTCTTGAAAAGAATTCAATATTAATTGACTATTAAAGTAATAATTATTCCTACAAAAATTTACCATTTGTATCAGTTTTTAGGAACTGGAAGAAAATCTGGCAGTGGCATTGTTTTCAATATAATATCACGTAACTTATCATTAGGCGATAAAGCATTGTCTTCTTGCATCAACACTAAATCCATTAACAATTTAACTAATTGCTCATGACTCAAAGCCCTCAATTGATTAGCCAAATTTTCTGGAAGTTGTTTTGGAGAAACGAGCTTTTCCTTTTTCTCTGGTGAAACCATTTCCACGTCATTAGGGTCACCTAAGTGCAATCTTTTTCTAGGTGTACGTGTAGTATTGAATAAATTTTTTGCTGGACTTTTCACAGGTGTTTTGTCTCTGTAAATTGATTTATGAATGAAATTATTTTTCAAAAAGTAATGTTCATAATCCAAGTTAACATTCTAAATGATACAACAGCTACACAATATTTATTACCTGAATATACTTTCTCTTTTAACAGCATCAATGTCAGGTGACCAGACAATTGATTTCCGTCTTCCACGTTTTTGAATTACAAGTTCATCAGGGCTTGGAGTACTTGATGAATCCATGCTATACCTATGATCGGTGCTAACTGCAATGCAAATAAAACAGAAAGTATTAATTAATGTTTGGCAGCTGAATTTTTTTTTTCTATTTTCGGATTTATTTATACACGCGATATGGGAGAAAAATTTATTCTAATTAACAAACCTGGGGATATATTTATTGTCGTTGAGTCTGGTATGCTCGCCAGAGCTTGTCGTGCCGATCTTCGCCGAGGAACATCCGGTCTCCGCAGGATTTCTCTCCTTGGAGTGGCCATTTCCTGCAAATAATGAATATAGACAAAGTAATTAAAAAAAATCATTCAAATTACTGCAGCCAAAATTTTAATAAAATTGGTAGAAAAGAAAAAAAGTTCAAAGAATAATTTGTGTCAGAAAAATGTGAATCTAACAATAATATGTACTATCTAATAATTTATTTACCAATTTAAAAAAATTTTAATTCGACGCCAAACGTAATATTCTAATCATATGTTAAAAAATTATTTAAACTATTCTAATTTTTATAAAATAAATAATTTATGAAAAAAAATTTTCTCTTCGTTTATCTCAAAAAAATGATCAACTATCAGCTGATTTGTTGTGAAAAAATTGTTATCAGAAAAAATGATTAATTTAATGAACAATCTTTGATGCATCAGATAACAGTTTTGTTTACAAGAGGCAGCTGTTCATGAAATAAAACGCTACTTTCGACTAAAATAGTTCAAAAACTAACCTACAAACTTACAAGTAAGACTCACCTCGACCACGAGAACCGTAATTGGTGGAATCTTGATTAGATATTATATCAAAATGAAGTAAAAAATAAATATTTTGATTAGCACACTGAAAACGACCGACGTCAGCTACTGCGGACCCAACGGTCCCCCGGGAGCAGATGATGACTAGTTCTGGCGGGAATTTGATCCCCAACTGTGTTAGCGTGGACGCGTGAGAGCCGCCGGCAGAGTCGAGCGCGATTAGCGGCTGCTTAGAAAAACATGTCCAACAGATTTCTAATCCTGTCAAATTTCATCCCGTCTGATGATGCGTGAAAATTTTCTCGAGTACCTGATTTCTGAGTAAACAATTTTAATTTTGTTTGATTTTTTCACTCGAAGTAACAACACGTTCGTACGATATCATGTTATAAGTGAATGACCTCTTGATTTTGAATTAAGATTTGCGTTGATTTACGATTTATTTTCCTTCAGAAGCACATGCAATTTGCTGCAACAGGTATCCGATGCTTTTAATAAAACTAACCTACCAATGTCCATACATGGTAATAAATAATTTTTAAATGCCTCGATTGATAGATAAAATGTTGTTAATCGATAGAAGTTAAAAATTCGTAAAGTAAATTTTACTATTGACAATCACTTACAACTGGTGCACTTAGCTGAGCGAATAACGATGACTTTTTTCCTTTTGTTTTTAAAGTGTTGTTGCCCTTTCGTTTCGGCTGCTGAGTCCTGACTGCTGAAAAGACTCTGTGGCTGAAACTACTTAGACGGAGACGGAGGCAGTGGGAATAACAGTGCCCCTTGTACGCTCAGGGACAGTGCGGCAGACAGGCTAAATCAGCCTGTGCAAGGCAGAGTCCCGCAGCCTGCACGCGCTGACACTGTCCCTGATGAGCCTGCAAGGGGCACTGAGTTCTCAACTTCTCTCCGTGATGCTTCGTAAACTTTCCCATGCAGAGAATGATAGAAATCTATATTTTCTGCTCCGGGAGTTTAGATGTATAGTAGAATATACTGTATATTCTCTGCCACCACAAACACAATAGATATAAGCGATAGGCGTATTCAACAAGTGGTTTATCTATTCTTTCAGTATTTTTGATAAGTATTCGTTTTTAAAGCTCAATAAAACATATTGTGCTTGATTATTTGAGAAGAAAATAAAGCTATTATTAAATAAATATCTATTAAAATGGTAGGGATAGCAAATTTATCAATTTCAATAAGAATTTCTCTATAACTAAAACAAAATTTTGATTTTTCAGGCTCAATATTTCAAAGAAGAAGATATTGATGGTATGTTTAAATTTATATGGATTGTTTTAATTAGAAAATTTGTTTTCAACCACTTATGCAACCTGTTTTTGGTAGAATCCATTAGCTTAAAATTTATATCAATTATAATTTTTTATTTTAGAATTCAGAGAATGTTTTTATTTGTACGCTCGGAGTGGACAAATTCACACCTTAGATGAACTTACAATCATTATGCGATCCCTAGGTTTGAGTCCAACTATTGCTGAACTAAACAAGTACCTCAAAGAGAAAGGTATTTTGACTTTACCTTTTGATTCATGCAACAATTACAAAATCTTATCACCAACCATTAAACATTCTTTAGGAGGCAAAATGTCATTTGCTGATTTTTTGGAAGCTATGCATCGTCAAACATCAGCTGAAAAGTTACCAAAAGAAGTAATAGAAGCTTTTCAAGCTGCAGATGTATCTAGAACAGGAACAATTCCTGCTCGTCAATTGGCACAGATTTTATTGAGGTGGGGAGAACAGTTGAGCAGTAAAGAAGGTAAATGATTAAAGTTTTTTTAATTTTAAAACAGATAACAGATACAAAATATAATTGAAAAACAGTGTTGCAATTGTATCTGAACAAAAATTTTTAATTTGCAGTGGAACAAATTTTTCGTGAAGCTAATGTTTCTCTGAATGGACATGTGAAGTATGAAGACTTTGTTAAGATTGCTTGTGCTCCAGTACCTGATTATTATTAAACATAGTTTATCACTGAGATTTTATAGTTGATTTCATTGGTTGTCAAGATTAATGTACTTAAGACTTATTTAAATTTATACACATTTTTTAATTTTGTTATATTTGGCACACATGTATAATGGTGTTAAGGATTCTAGGTAAATAAAGGGTAAAAATTTTATTATTTAAAAAAATTAATTTTAATTACTTTTTTTTAATATGACTGAAATTAATGATTAATTTTTTATTCAGATATGTGTTAAAAAATTATGTATATTTTCTATCTACAATAGCTGCTAACATAATCAAAAAACGATCCATGTTTTATTTTGGATTTTTTTTTTTTTTAAATTAGTATCTTTCTTATTCTTTAAAAAAATATATTTTAAGTTCAAAACATGATAAAAAATAATCGTCACAAGAACATTTCAGATTGGTTATTTATTTATTTTATGTTCAGAAGTTGAAGCTCAAGTTAAACAATAATAATATGAATATTTGTAAGAGATCTACTGCAAGGAATTAGAGGAAAATCTTTTAAGCAGTCTTATAAATAATTAATTTATAATAATATTACAGTAGTCAAGACTCTACAACCACATAAAAATACTAGCTAAAAAAAATCATTGATAACAATTTGACTAACATTGAAAAGCATAGATACAAGGCAACATTTGCCAACTTTCGCAAGCCCAAGCAGATCAAAAACTGGAATTTTTTTAAATTAAAAAATTTTCAAGAAATAAGTAATAAGGTACGTCTTATAACTTTTCGCAAATGTAGGCTTGAATTTTCTCGCTGCACTTGGGTTCGGTCATACCACCTCCGTCTTTACTGTCAAAGAATGCAAGACAGGGCTTTTGTCTGTTCTCAGATGCTTCAACTTTCGCAACAACTGGATAGTCCAAGTAAGGATGTTCATAAATATTAATTACTTTACCATCTACGGTCACGGACGGATACTTTTTCAACTCTGCTACACCGACCCAGGCTTTATCAACACCCTTGCTCATCAACAAATTGAACCAGTACTGAAAGAAGAAAAAAATTGATTTATCTCGAAAGAAACCCCATAGAAATTTCTATCTTAATTGGCTTATCGCATTAATTTTTTTAGGGATGATCTTTTATTGCAATACTTACAGTTGTCTCTATTGCATCCTTAATGATGGCCAATTTAGAACCGTCATCCTGGCAAGCTAACTCTGCATCATCCCAAGTCACGCCGACCGTAGAATTTACTTGAACCTTGTGACAACCATGGGATGAGTAATTGTAACCACTATTTTTACACTGGCTTTCCGAGATTTCTAAAAATTTTTAAATTATTCTTAACAGGCCATTCTAGTAGATTCGATTTTTTTTTTTTTTTTTTCAAAAATTTTTGATTTGTAGTAAAATTGATACAATCGCTTTGAAATTTTTACACAATGAAGTCAAATAGTAAAAATACAAGAAATTTTTATTCATTTTTTATTTTTAACAGTTTTCTTGGTCAAGTCAAGCTCCGAAAATCGTCTTCTTTTTTGCTGGTGGAAGTTCTAAAAAAAAAAATAATGAACGGAATCACTCCAAATTTTAACTGAAGCCTCCTGACATAAACCCCTATCGCATGAGCTAAAATTTAAAAAAAAAAAATGAAAATTCACAAAATAGCGGACTTTTGAATTTTTCGACCATTTTTTTGCAACTTAAATTGTTTATAACTTTTGTAATTGTTAATAAAAATTAATTATTTTAGTTCATGCAATAGGGGTACATGTCAGGAGGCTTCAGTTAAAATTTGGAGTGAATCCGTTCATTATTTTTTTTTTTTAGAACTTTCACCAGTTGAAAACGGGACGATTTTTCGTAGCTTGACTTTACCAAGAAAAACTGTTAAAAAAAATAAATAAAAATTTTTTCTTGTATTTTTACTATTTGACTTCATTGTGTAAAAATTTCAAAGCGATTGTATCAATTTTACTACAAATAAAAAATCTTTGAAAAAAAAAAAAAAAAAAATCGAATCTACTAGAATGGTCCCTTAAACATCATTTTTATTTTTTCCTTTTTTTAACGACTAAAATTTTGAAGCATTTAAGCTTTTTAAAAACTTTTCAAATATAGCCATAGACAAATGCTCATGTTTAGAGTTGGCAAAAATTTTATACTATTTTACACTCGAATCGTAAATTTTTGGAAAATTTAATTCAATATTTATGACTTCGAAGACTAAAAATATTTAAAATTTATTAGTTCACATTCTTACTTACTTGGTTTTTCTGGAAGAGTAATTGGCCCAGGTTTGGACGCTGTAGGTGCTTTCGCTTTACAATTCGCATCGTTTACAGCGCACAGTAGCATCGCATACATGAATAAGTTTTTTGGGTCTTAAAATAATTTAATATTATTATTAGTCACAAATTTTTATTAAAAAAATATATTTATATTTATTACAATAATACAGGTAAAAATTTTTAATATCTTACATTCTGTATTAGATTCACAGACACATTCTTGAATAATACCTCCGTAATCATAAAAAATAAGTGATTTGTATTTGTCATTGCATACAATACTGCAACAACTAAGCGTTCCAACCAATTGAATCTGGAAAATGGCAGTGTTTGAACATGTGTAAAATTCTATTGATCTCAACTAATTTGTTCGTAAACTTTTTCGTAAAACGAAGGCATTTTTGACTAAAAATATTACTTATAATTAATTCTTCAATATTTTGAAAAAATCTCTTAGTTCAAAGTAAGCTCATCAAAAAGTAAATTTTTAATTCTGCGCAAGAAAAAAAATTTTTGTTTAAGTATAATCATATAATAAGTTTCTTCTTTTTGTGCAAGTTTTCAGTAATAATCAATTTTTTTCAGCAAAGCAATTTCATAAATTTAATTTTTTATTTAAGTTTACTGCCAGTTTCAGTTTTTTTTATTTATTAAAATTTTTTAACTAATTTATTTCTAATCACACTGCTATAATATGAACGCAATGATAATATTAACTGTTTACTAGACTGTTTGTGTTTGGTTTACTCACCAACAAAAATAATTTACAAAACTCAGATTTTATGAAACACATTTTATGAGATAAAAGAATATGCTTGTAATTTAAAAAATATTAGAATCCGTCGATAATTTACGTTTTTAAGTTATTTGATTTAAAAGAAAATGTACCGCTAACCAAAGAAAATTAAGAGAAGACACCGTGCAACAAACTGTGAAAAATCTTTAAACTTTGAGCTTTTAAACAGATTGAAATAAAGATTGAATCAAACGATAATAATTTTAAACAAGACAATCACACGCACTTGCTACTTTACAGTTTACGCATTAAATATTATTAAGAATTTTCGAGCATTTATACTTTTTCATTTATGTATCAAAAACAGGCTTAATTTAAGTTATATTTTTAACATTTTTACGAATGTAAAATAAAAAAACATTTTTGCATTAATAACAATCATAAAAAATTTAGTTGATGCCGGTAAACTAATAAGAAAAAAAGTGATTTACACTTATCAAACCCAAGTAAAAATTCATTATATAAATTCATCCGAAAGCATTATTAAAACGTCTAACAATCCAAACATGGTCCTTTCGCAAGCGATTATTGGAAACTTTCTAATCAGGTATGTGACACTTTATAATTTTCTATTATCAGATTTCGCATCTTTATGGACCATCATTTACTGTTAGTAAAGATTTTTCATGTTTGATTGGGCACGATTTTCAGCACTAAATTCTTTATTTTAATCGTTTGTGGCAGTTCTTGCAGTTGAAAAATTATTTTCTGCTTTTATTATCGGAACGTTCCACCTAAAAACATCACGTTTCGGGAGCAGAGCAAAATATAACTCTGTATGAAATTTGACTCATATTACCCGTCTTCGCTGCAGACAAGGCAACTTTGATTTTTTTTTCTTTTTTAACAAGATATCATGAATCAATAAAAAAACTGTAACTCTAATTCAATTCTAGTTAATTTAATCATAATTCACATCTGAATAAAAATTATCGACTACAATAGTGTATTTCGATCGAGGCCGGAAAGGACTGATTTTCTCAACCAAGAGGATTTTGAACTGACAAGTGTCGCAACGAGGTTGAAAAATAACCCTTTACTTAGTATTTATTGCTCAAGATTACAAAAATAAAGACCAAATCGACTTTTAGCTTAGAATGCTAAAAAAATTGATGCAATTGCAACCTAATTAAATTCATTAATTCAAAAAATTTATAAGTAATATATTTTCAAAGCAATTAATAAATCAGTTGAACGAAATCTAATACATGCATATGATGTTACGGGCAATCGCTGACTCGCTTCAACGGAAGACAGCGCAGAAGAAAGATGATATAATATCAACTATTGCGTAGCACTGCAAAAAAACGATAGAAGCGCAAATTAAAAATGTCTTGATCAGGTTTTATTATTTTTTTTAAAAGGCACAAATTAAAGTACAAGAACATTTATTATTAAAGTGAAAAATCTTTTAAATTGATAAGAGAATTCAAAGTTAATTTTTGAAAATTACACATAATATTTCATAATAATTACTTAAGATAAAAATTATAGTAGACTATGATATTGAATAAGTACAATAGTTTCTTTTGGTTTCGCAAATTTATAGAGATACAGTTTTTGATAAGTAAAAACCAATACTTACAACTATAGACGATTTTTTTTATTTGTTTGATGAAACGAAAATTAGACGTCACCAATTCGAAATAATGAAACTGTTTTTGCCGCCTTCTATGAGATGAGGGTTAATCACTGTTAATCACAAGCCTCCATAAGTTGCAGTATTGTAAAAAAAATAATTTTCGTCCCTCTAACCTCAAAATCGGAACTTCGCCCCTTGTTTTCGGTTAGAAGAACGAAAAATAGTATATTTCCCTTAGGCTCGAGGGTTCGATTTAGCCTCCTCGTTGCAACCCTCGCCTTCGGCTCGGGTCGCAAACCTCTCGGAGGCCAAATCGAACTATCTCGCCTGCGGGAATAATATACTATTTTCACTTACAGTGTTTTAAACGTTTTACAAGCATTATTTAAATTTAATTAAATTATTTGTTTCTATCAAAATGACATACTTCAGGCTTATAATCGATGGAAAAAAGATGCCAAAAGTCGACATGAAGCCTTTGCTTACAGTACAATACACTGAACTTTTAAATTTAATATCTGTTTTTTCTGAAACTGAGAATGAGTGCAAAGATGACGAAGATGATGAAAATGAGATTGATGTGGATAGTGCCCAAAATGATAATAATTATATAGGGGTTGATCTTATGAATTATCATGATGTGGATACTAATGAAACAGAGTCAATGCAAAGAGTAGGTAATTTTTATTTAAAAATTAAGTTTAAATATTTAATTTAAGTGAATAATTGAGTTGTATATATTAAAAATGAAATATAAATTTTAATAGTAACTACTGATGATTATGTTAAGTAAAAATATAGCAGTGGAAACTGCCTTTATTTCTTTTTAAATTCTTTAAATCAGTATGCACCTTTTAGACTCAGAAATAATACAGTCAACATGGCAATCGCAGGTATTATTTGAGTCTGCACAAGTGAATAACCCGTCTTGTTCAGTCACTGCACATCATCATTTATCTAAAAATCAAAATATTCTCAGAGGAACAATGGAACAACAGAGCCAATACCAAAGTAATAATCAGAATTTTTGCTTTAATTTGGTATTGTCACAACAAAGTGAAGACACCATAAAAGTAGTGAAATGTATTGCTACTGGTTTGTTAGCAGCTTGCGATAAAGCACAAGAAGCTCAGAAAAGGCAAAGCACTGATTCTTTATTCACCTCAGACATAAAAAAAAAAGAAAAAAGCAAAAATTATAAGTACAGTAACTAAACAAATATTTGATTATAAAGTTAAATCTAAATACATGTATTTTTTTATTGAATCAAAACTAACTGTATGTATATTTGTTAAAGTTCAAATTCGTTGTTTCATCTCTTTAGAATTAAGACATAGGAACTTGTAATTTTTTAGATTCCAAGTTTTCAATATAATGTATTTTGAGTGTTCGTTTAAGAATTTGAATGTAGAAAACGTAGTGTTGAGAATGTAAAATTTTATCAAAATTAATTTAAAACTGTATATTTAAGAAATTTATACTTTGAAGTAATAATTCAAGTTTCTGTTTAATTTAAGACCGTTTAGATAATTACAGTGTTTATTTAACAAATAACTGAATGATTCAATCAGAATATGTATTTAAATTTATTAATTTTATGAGTAAATTTGAAAGGTTTAACCAACTGCTGTCTTGGGAACACCAACCCAGGCTTTATCAATATTCTGGTTTTTGACCGCTTTGAATAAAGTCTGGAAGAAAATAAAAACCGATTAGATACTTGTCTAATTCCATTAGCTTCTTTGGTTTAAATGTACTTCATTGACTTACATTTGCTTCGGACGTATTTTTAATGATGGCCAATTCTAAACCGTCAGCTTGGCAAGCTGACACAGCTTCATCCCAAGTTATACTAGCTGAAGATTTTACGTGTACCTTGTAACAGATGCGAGATGAGTTATCGTATTTAGTCTTCTCACACTCGATTTCTGTTACAGCTAGAATTTTGTAAGTTTTGATTTATCAATTAACTATAATGTCATTTTACTATTTTGAATATAATTGTAAGTCAATGAACGAGTCTAATCAGAGAAAAATTGGACTTTGTTTAATTTTAAAATAAAAATCAAGGGTTATAGGGTTTTTTAATCTTGAACATAAAAATTTTAATTTCTTTGTCTTCATGACAAAGACTCATGGGTGTCAAATTTTAGGCTCAAAAGCTTAGAATCTGAATCCAAAAACTTAGGTCATTTTTTAGAAGCTTGATCATAAAACTTGATTTTTCAACTTGTAAGTCTTTGTAGGTAAGTGGTTTTTGATGAAATAATCTTACTCTTGGCTACTTTTGTCGACGGATCAATTGTTATATCAGTCTGATCATTTTGCGATGCTTCAATTTTAAAAATGAATCATTTTCATTTGTAGTTGTAACTTCCAAACTGGTATTCTCGTCTAGATTGTAATAAAATAATTCATTATTAATATTATTGTGAGGCACTATTTATGAAAAATTGGAAAAAAAGTTTTTAAGATTGTAAAACAACTTTGAGTTCAATGAAACAAGTCATTGACTGATTTAATCTTTATTAATTTATTGCGTTCAACTCAAAATAACACCAAAACTGAGCGTGACTCGAAGGAGGAAAAATACTATAAATATGTAGTAATTTAATGTTATCTAAAATAAGATAAAACTTCTAACCCTCGTTTACTTCAGTCTCGTCAATTTGTGACATTTCAGTCGTTAAAAATGAACTATCACCTTTATTTATAGTTGTAATTTCCGAAGTGGGATTTTCATCTGAATTGTAATAAATATTGTATTATTGTAATAAATGTATATTGATGATGAAATAACTTCAAAATTTAAAGAATAAGTTACTAAATACTTTATTTATTATCAATCTCTAAAATTGACTTTTTCACACGTATTTTTTACCTCTTGCTCTTCATTACATATACATACATACAAAACATTTGTAAAATTTAACGCTTTAAATTTTATTACGATTGCCAAGAAAACCTGTTTAAAAAAATCAATGAAAACATCACAAAAACTAGGGTTTCACAGCTCAATAGTAATCTTTGATATTGTATTGATATTGACCACCAATACAATACAATATCAATATTACTATTGTACTATTGTGAAACCCTAACAAAAACTCACACACTATCAGTGGTGAACTAGCCTTTTTGACGGCAGATCATTTGCATTGCGATTTGCGAGTTATAAAACTTTTTTTTTAACTTAGAACAAAGTGGTAAATATATACTCATTTGAGAAAGAACGTGTTGAAACGGGAGAGCGAGAGAGAAAGAAAAAAGAAACAATGAGTGGTGGTAGGTCAATTAAAGCGTAGACTCTGCATAGCATGAGTCAGTAAGAGCAGTGCAGTGTAAGCTCTCGCAACGCGACGACGTTACCGCGCCGCACCCCATACTAAATTTCTTGTGAAGTGATTAAAATTCAGTGGTGTAGTGAAACCACAACGAATCCAGACAATAATATGGAGTCAGAATTCGAGTTGATTATGACAAAACTAGCGGATATCGACACGTGGTTTCTTGCACATCCATTTGTCTCGTTTCCTCGCAGCGGATTCAACGACGCTTTTGTTGAAGAAGAGAGAAAAAAATACAGCTTTTCTCGACTTCTTTACTCAAGATCAGAAACCAAAAATGTCTTGATTCGGTTTTATAATTTTTATTTCAATGGTTTGGTGGAAGTAGAAGATAATGTTGTCAGTACGGTGCTTGATATGATTGCTTTATCGAGAACAAAAGATCGTTTCATTTGGTCAGCGGATGCATCTGCAGAAGAAGGATTTTATCCAGTCAATAAGTCTACATCTATAGAATTGAAAAATATTCAATCAGCAAGTAAATATTCACCTATGTGTAACTTTTACAAGCACGTAAATGAGTTTATAATGTCAATAGAAGTTACTAAACAGCCTTCCACGGGTGAAAATAATCTCTTGAGACTATCCGGTTTCTTAGCTCTCACCCTATTAAGGTTCGTAGTAAAAGATCTCAATTTCATGAAAAATTTATTCTCGAAAAAACAATACACTGCGCTGTTATCAACAGTTTTACAGTTGGACGTTTATAAATACTTTTATCCTCCTTGTGAGAAATGTTTAGAAAAATGTACCTTAGAACTCAGCAAAAATAATCAATCAATATCCAAAATGTTTATTATATTGTGTGATGAATATAAAAATGCATTAAAGTCGGACTCTGTAAATTCAAAAATTGTTTCGGAATATCTTTCAGAATCCGTCTTGACTCAAACCAAGATGAATGGTTTAGGTCTAATTCAGATGCTCGATAAAGTGTGTAAAATAACTAACAAAACTTGGACTCAGATAAAAGCAGAAACATCTATAGGTCTAACAGAAACATCTTGGAAGGAAATTGACGAGTTTTACAAGACTCAAATGAAAGAAGGAGACGAGCAGATTTGTTACCCCTGGGCCAGAATTATCGATGACAGTTTTTTTTTACGCATAGCTCCAAAGGAAAACCAACATTTAGCTACTATATTCGCGGCTGTTATTGAAAAAGTAGATGGTCCTGGAATTTGGTGCTCAGCATGGACTAAAAAAAAAACTATCTTCGAATCATGTAAAAAAATTGGTTATGAACTCTTCGATAGGTCCTGTTCAAGACTTCAGTAGTATTAGTACTCTACTGAAGACTAAAAGTTTTATCACTTTTAAAAATCACTAAACACGGTAAATTTCTAACTTTATTATTTAATAATTACAAACCTTGTTTACTGTTCGAAAACTGTTCCCTTGTAATTTTTAATATTGTATAATAATGTAATAATTTTTTAAAATAAAATTTCATTGTGTGCCATAAAATTTTGATATGGTTATTTTTTATTGATTTTTTTTTTCATTCAACAATAGTTCGATGAAGAAAAAAGTATTTTTATTTTCTAATCAATCAGACCATTGACTAGAAAAGAACGATAACAAAAATTTTAGCATTTTTTTTTCTATAATTTTTAATTTTCAAGCCAAAATGAATTAGTTTAAAAACATCTCAGATCCGAAGCTTGGAATAAATTTAAACATCGTATTTTGTTTTTGAAAATTTTAACTATAAAAGAGACATTGTTTCAATTATTTTTGTCAATTAAAAAAAAGAGGTTAATTTTTATTTACGACCTTTTCGGAACAAATGTCAAGTAGGTCGGAAATAAAACTCCGTCAATAAACAAATAAATTCAAAAATTGATCGACGTTTCGGCTACCATCGGTTAGCGATCATCAGGATGAATAAGTACTTGGAAGGTGATCTTACTGATGAAAATTTTTCTAACAAGTCTCTAGTTGTAAAAATATTCTCACATTTGACCAGTCAAACTCATGTCCACCAAAACCATTAACAAGGTCATTTTGTCGATGTTTGGTTATTACATTGTGATATTTCTCATTTTTTAAATTAATGTTCATTTTTTCTGAAATTAAATAGTCAACTTGTTTCTCCCACGTACAATTTTTCATAATCAAGGCAATTTATTTGATAAATTACTCCTTTGATTTTCATGTGTTCGAATTTATCTTTACCAAGTTTAATGTATTTATTAAATCCAAACGGGTTTCTGAATACTGTGTGTGCGTGTCTGATTTTTCTGGCAAAATTTTTTATAAGATAGGATCTTCATTGTAATCATTTTCAATAATAGAATGGTTATTTATATCTGCTTCTTAAATTTATTTTTTTATTTTTTTAATTTAAATTCTGTTATTCATGTGTTTATTCATAGAACCAATTGTATAGTTATTATAAATCTAATATGTGCTCAATCTTTTTTTAATTTTGTTTATGGTATTTTGGGTGTGAGAGTTTTTAATTAATGCTTTGTCAGTCAAATTTTTAACAATTTCTATTTTTTGTTCTATTGGGTGGTTAGAGAGAAAATTTAGAAATCTGTCTGAGTAAATTCATGTGTTAATTAGTAATCAAACTACACGTATATTTTAACCAGTTATCGAATGAATTAAATAAATTTAAGGAATATTGAATCTTATTAGTTCAAATAATATCGTCTACATAATATATAAAATTATCTTACAACTAGTTCGTTGAAACATATCAATATAACTACGGTAAAATTGAATGATTACGCAGATAGAAAGCGGTAAATCTTGTAGTTATAGAAGCGCACAATATCATACTTGTGCTGCATCACTCACTGCTCAGACGTATAGCGTGCGGCTTTTTTATCATTTAGAGATCATATAAGTCTTGCTTTAAGCTGCTCTTTGAGTAATACCTCAGTTCAATCAGTTGGATACGTTTCAAAAGTTGAAAATGAACCATCATCTATATCTGTAGAGATAATATTGAAATAAATTATAATATTGTAATAAATAAAGACTTGAAAAAAAAAAAAAAACAAAAAATTTAAATGTCTAAAAAAGAAGAATACCGATGAAAATTTTTTTTTTCAATCCTTTAGACTTGAATATTAAATCTCTTATCTCCTCGACTGTATGGAATCGAAGCATTAGTTGGTACCTCAGTTGGACGTTTCAGACGTTGAAAATAAACCATCATCTTTATCTATAGTGATAATATTGAAATAAATTATAACATTGTAATAAATGAAAACTTGAAAAAAAAAGTCAAAAAATATAAATCTCTAAAAAAGAAGAATACCGATGAAATATTTTTTTTTTGGATCCTTTAGACTTGAATGTTAAATATTCTCGTCTGAATGGAATCGGAGCATTGGTTGGTATTTCAGTTGGATCAATTGTCGACATTTCATTCGTTGAAAATCCATCATTTTTATCTGTAGGCGTCATTTTCGAACTGGATAGCTAATCTAAATTCAATTAAATTATAATATTGTAATGAATTATAAATGTTTCCTATCATCCGTGACACTACGTTTGATATATTAAGTACTAATGAAATTATTTCTAATAACTAACTAATTTTAATTCTGGAAAAGTAAGTTGATGAATGTTTTAAATGATCTTTATCAATTTATAGCAATTAAACTTAAAAAAAAACTTCAGTACTGATCTAACAAACACTTAGATAAAAGTAAAAAATAGTAGTTTTGAACTTTATTGAACTACTAGAGGGTCTTGTATGTGCTGTTCCGTACTTATCAAGCAATCATTCTGCACTATAAAATCACTGCGTAAAAAATTACTATTCACAGCTATAGGAAAAAAAAATTTTTGTAACACGGGTTTGAAAAATTTGAACCTCCGCCGAACTGGCGCACACTGAGGTAAAAAATTGACAGCGTTCAAAAATACATTAAATAAAATTGAAGGTTGTTTTGACATTATTATTTATCAATTTAATCTTTATTTGGGTTATCAGTTTAATGTTTGTGGGATAAACAGTTTATTCATTAATTCTACTCGGAACCCAGGGTTGGAGACGCCAAGTGTTATTGGGTTGTAGACTGTAGAGCTATGGTGTTAAATTATTTATTCAACTGTATGAAAAATACCCGAATACCCAGCGTTATTGGGTTGATGAGCTTGGTAGATCGATTAATAATTTTTTAATTTATCGACTCTCGAGACGATATCGATACGATACCGATATTTTTTTGCATAAGTGTCGTCGAGACGATAACCGATACGATAATAATGATCCATGACGATACGATATCGATAATTTTCAAAATATGGATATCGTATCGTATCGTGAAGCCCTACTCTAGAGACATTGCGTTTGTTGAAAATTAAAGCTGAGCATTTAAACTTTACGCAAAAACCTCAAAAGTATATTATTTTTATTTTTTGAAAGGTAAAAAATGAATTTGAAACAAAAAAAGAGAATATTACTATCCAAAATTAATACATTAATGAAGTAAACTATTTGAAAATTTATTATTTCTAAAGTGATACTATTTTTCGAAAAATTAATAGAATGAAAAGATTTAAATTAGTTTTAGCTAAGCTAAAAATGATTAAATATACTTTTAATAATCTAAACTAAGCTACCCATAATAACACATTAATAGGAGTGTTCAATTGGTTTTTTCACATTTTCAGTATAAAATGTATCAAAAACAGCTTAGATATCATTTCATATTTTAGCAACAAAGGTAGAAGTTTATTTTTGGAAGGGTAAGCAATAGAGAAATTGATATTTTAGCTATTAACTAGGATACTTTTTGTTTTATTTACTAATATTTTAATATACAAGTTATTATATCTAAAAAAATCTATTTATAATCTGGATTAAAAACTGTTAATAGTTATCCTAGTTAAAAGCTGAAATAATAATTTATCCTTATAAAATATGTCTTTAAAGGATTTTAATCTTCATCAATCCCGATAATCGACTTAAAAAATTAAATGGAACAGAAAAAATATCTTTTCAAAACAGACTTTACCGAATCTGGTGAAAAAGAATAGTATCTTACAGAATAGTTTTACAAGAACACTACTTTGTTCATTGACTTACTTAGCTTTAAAGTTGAACTAGTCGGTTCGGTCACGGGTCCGGCTGTTAAAGCTGATTTTCCCTTACAATTTTCACTGTTCACAGCGTACAGCATAGCGTGCACGATCAAATTCTCTGGATCTGTAAGTAAATAAAATATTTGATTAGTCAAACATTTTTTTTCATCAAGGTATCAATGAAACTTACATTCGGTTTTCGGTTTACAGATACATCCTTGACTTAAACCTCCATCGTCAAACAAAACCAGTGATTCGTATATGTTGTTGCACTCCAAACGGCAACAAATCAGGTTTCCAACCATTTGCATTTGAAACAACATTATGAAAGTAAAATACTTGGAAAAATTGTACAGTTATCTTGTACTTAATGTTTTTAATTAATTTAATTAATGTTTTCCAATTAATTTAATTTTAGTTTCAAATCTTCGGTTTAAAAAAAATGAAGACAATAAGCGTAAATATAAAAATTCTTTATTTTAATAGTTTTAAAGATAGGTAATGTGATCTTGTTTGACCGTGTTGAACGATTTAGAGGTCAAATGCAACTGAGCTGACGATGCAGGGGCTACGCCTGGGTCTGCACGGGCGGCTCTATACGTGAAATACTCTGTTTTCCTCTATTTGCACTCTTCGAGATGATAAATGAGCAGGTGCGAGCCGTTTTGGTGATTAGGCCATATGCACGTAAATTACTTAAAAGAAAACATCTCATTAAGGGAATTCACGGGGAAACAGAGTCCAGATGATTTATAATTTAATCTTGTTCTTTCGCTCTCTCAATTTTTCAGATGATCCAATACTATAAAACTCAAATGGTTATTAAAAAATGTGGTATATTTGAATTAATTAAGATTAAAAAGAAATTTTTACTTAAAACACTACTTATTTATCAACTCTTGATGTTATTTTACCATTTCGGAGTTGTACTTTTTTATTTTTAGCGAAGTTTTAAAATGAATTATTATTTTGACTCTATATAATTTTCCTTTCATTCATCCTTTTGACAACACAGAGATTTTTTCAACTTTATACAAAAGTTAGAGTAACGTTGCTCTTTCGAAGAATAGCATACTTAGCACCAAAAATAGCTCCCAAATTTTGATCTCGAATGCATTGTGAGAGTAAAAAACTTGTATTTAGAAAAAAGATAATGCTTTTGTAAATTTTAGTTTTTAAAATATGCTTAAAAACTTTAAAGAAAATCGATTGCTATAAAAAAAAAAAAAAAAAAAAAAAAAAACAATTAGTGTAATAAACAGCAACAAACTATCAAAAATCATCAAATTTTGAGAATTTGTATACCTGGAAATAAAGATTAATTCAGACGGTAATCATAATTTTAAACAAGACACGATCGTGCTATCACACGTGATACAACATTTTTTCAAGACTTGTCACATGTAACTTTCATACAATTTTTAGGTAATCATGCTTTTACATATAAAATTTTGTTGATAAAATTTTTCTGTAAGTTTATAATGAAAAAAACTAGAGGGTTGCAATGCATTTTTTTAATTTTATGGTTCATAAATGCAGACAAAAAGCTTTGGCTTTCTTTTTAATTTCAAATAAACTTGAATTCAATAAATTTTAAAAATACTTATTGATTGATTAGCACGTACACTTACGCAAGTGATAATTTGAGAAAGCTTTATAAATATTATGTACAGTCAAGCACGCGCGGCAAAAAGCTGTGTATAAAAATACGTGCCGTGTAAATTTTTTTGGAAAATCAACGCTAAGTTTTCAATATTAAATCAACTTACTATTTTATTGTATGTGATTTCACGAGTTTTAAACAATTTTTAAATTTGAATTTAAGGCAAAACTTTTATAAACAATTTTATTTATGCAGTCAACTTTGATTATATATTTCTTTAAATATTTATGTAAAAAGAATCATCAAGCAGCATTTAATACAGCTCCATATATTTTTTTCAATGATAACTGTCAAATTTTTATCTTTTAAAGCTACACATTTTTCATTTTCTGTATTTTTGTACATAAACAATGAATAAAATTAACTTTGTAAAAATCGTCTGTTGAACAAATTTTGCGTGATCGGAGCAGGTCCAGCTGGTCTAACTGCAGCCAGACACTTGTCGCAATCCTTGGACATTTTCAATGTTACAGTTTACGAAAAAAATTCTGATGTTGGTGGTTTGTGGATTTACACAAACGAAACAGGATACGATAAATATGGCGATCCAGTTCACTCCAGCATGTACAAAAATTTAATGTAAATAATTAAGTTATTTGTTACTAAAATTTTTTCTGAAGTAATTTAAAACAATTTAACCCTGCTCTGTAAGTTTTTTAAATTTTTGTTGAAAACTACATCTTATACAAAAAAAATTAGAATCATTACTAGTATTTTTTCAGTTTTTAAATTATTTTAATTATTTCGTAATTTTACTTATTAGTGTCTATAAACTATTTCTGAAGAAGAATTCATGAAAAAGTGGCTTTTTAAAAATTTTAATTATCGAAAAGTAATATTTATAAAATAAAATTAATTGTTTCATTAAAAAGTTTACTATTGTATAGTTAACGAAAAATCTAGTTTACAAACAACTTTCGCAATTTGAATTTACGAACTTAATTAATTAAAAATTTAAAGTTTTTATAAAACCGATAACGAATCAATCTGTAAAAATAATAAACCGAACATCTAGAAGAGAATTTTCTTGAATAAAAAGTAATTTTTAGAACTAATCTTCCAAAAGAAATCATGAACTTTCCTGATTATCCTGCGATCAAAGGACAAAATATAAGCTGCATTCCACACAACAACATTCTGAAGTACTTGAGAAAATATACAAATCATTTCGACTTGAGAACTTTCATTTAGGTAATTTGATTTAGTATGTAACACTTTAATTCTTTGGTTGAAATTCTTTGTAACGAAAAAAAAAAAAAAAATTTTGTTTTAGTTCAACACAAAAGTACTTAACGTAAACCTAGACGAATCTAAAAGTTCTGAGGACAAGTGGAGAGTACGTACGATAAATTACAAGACCAACAAAATCGAGGAAAAAACTTTTTGATGCCGTCATTATTTGCAACGGGTAAAAGCACAATAAACTGAATAAACGTCGTAAAAATTTTAATATTCTCATGTTTTATTCACACTCAGATACTCTTTCGACCCGGAGATTCCTAAAATTCCTAGAATCGAGAATTTTAAGGGACAAGTTTTGCACAGTCACTCTTACAGAATACCAGAAGTTTTCAAAGGTAAAAAAGTCGCTGTACTCGGTGCTTCAGCATCAGGAATTGACATAGCTTTGGAAATGACCACCGTGGCATTCAAAACATACTTAAGTCATAATCAGCCGAAAAAGTAAGATATATTATGTGAAATTTTTCACCAGTAATGATCCTTGTGCTAAAAAAATTTTTTGTCCACGCAGAGTTTCAAGCAATTATTGGGGGTTTACGGAGATCAAACGAATCGATAGATTTCAAAATGGTAAATTTATTCTGAAAGATAACAACTCGCTTGCTGTGGACGCGCTTATATTGTGCACTGGCTACAACTACAAGTTTCCT
This sequence comes from Encarsia formosa, assembly GCA_038277355.1. Classification (NCBI taxonomy): domain Eukaryota; kingdom Metazoa; phylum Arthropoda; class Insecta; order Hymenoptera; family Aphelinidae; genus Encarsia; species Encarsia formosa. The sequence goes on from CM076184.1 coordinate 20,429,792, forward strand.
TTTTTGGATAAAAATGCCGGAATTATCGTTAGCAAAAAATTCATAAAACCACTTTACAATGTACATGTTCAACGTAAAACATCCATCAATGAGTTTTGTTGGTATTCCCGTGGGATATTTGGGATCTTTTCCAACATACTACGTACAGGTGAATAATTTTGGATTTTTATTGTTTAAAATTGAATAATTCTCAAAAATTAAAAAATATTTTTGAACAGTCCCAGTTTGTCGCATCAGTGCTGAAGGGCAAAGCACGATTGCCAACAAAAGAAGTGATGGAGAAGAACGCAAAATTGAATACTTAGTATGAACAAGGCTCAATATTTTAAATCTTTCGACAGTTGTACTTACATTAAGGAGCTGGCACGAGAAGGCGGATTTTCGGCGCTGCCTTACTTTTATAAAACCGGCAGCAAAGCCTGGAACGAATTTTTATGGAAAAACTTTAGCGAGTACAAAAAATACAGTCTTATAATTGGAGCTAACAAAATTTCTGTCAAAATTGTTTTGAAGCCAGCGCAGAAAATGAATATTCAACAGAAAAAAGAAAAAAATTGAAACTTAAATATTTCTTTAAGCATAAAAAAGTAAAAAAAACACCAACTTATTTTTTACAATACACTAGTACCACTCAGCGCGCTGCAAGCGCGCATAGGGAAAAAAACAATGATTGTAACCTCAAAAGGCACTTTTCGAATATTTTAAAAACTTGTCCACCAATCAGCTCACGAATAAAATCTTACATTGAAAATCTCACCAAAATGGCGATAGCTCTCTTTTATAAAGGGATAATAAAAAGTGTTTTTTAATTTGTATATTATTAAAATATATGTGCTGTAAAAACAGTTGGTTTCCTGATTTCTTAGCGCTGTTTGTTTTAAATTTTTGTTTTTTTTTTTTTTGCTTAATCAGTTGAACTTGTTTGGTTTATTAATAAACTAAACTTTCTTTTAAAAGGAATTTTATTCATTAAAACAAAATTAATCAATAATTATTTAAAAATTCAGTTTACCAATAAATTCAAGAATTATGTTATGCTTGTGGAAGGACTTTTTATTCAGTATGGTATCACAAATATGCTTTTCATGAATGTTCGATCTTGGACTTTTGGATGCTATATACTATGTACACAATATTTTCTAATGACAAGCATTACACATAGTTTTAAGAACTTGTTCAATTTAAAAAACTCAGTTTTTTATGATCCGAAATAAGTTTTCTGGTTGTGCGATACATTATATTTTTAATTATTTTTATAAAATGTACGTTTTCTCATGAAGGAAATTTGAATTGTAAATAAGGAAAAGTTTTTTGTTTCAAAACATTAATAAACTTTAATTGAAGAACAATTTTACAAATATTCTACACAATTATTTTTATCATTATTATTTTTTATTTATTTATTTATAAAGAACGAATTTATTGAAAAACAAAACTTCTTTGAGTAATCAAGTTGAAAATTTTTCCATACACACTCACACCTGACTATTTTTAACAATAATTAATATAATTTAATGTTTCTAGTGTCTTATGCCTTAATACTCAACGGTTGATTAAATTATATAATTCATTACAGCATAAACAGAGCGATATATAAAAATGATAAACAAATGATCCTAAAACCGCCTTGACAACTCATTATTTCTGAAATAATTCTAGTAGCAGTCGCAATCTTATTAAAAACTCATACAGAAAAAAAAAAAAAAAGATTAGTTCGTGTTTATAGCCGTTTTGCCATCCGAAGGAGGCGACCCGCACAGAATGACGGCCGTGCTAACGACGGTCGTGAGGAAAAATATACACAGCAGGGTTCGATCACTGACTATGGCCAGTTGCTTCCACTCGAGGTCTCTTCTCTCGCGGTTGTCCTGCTCTAGGAGTCGCCTCTCGTTCTTCTCTATGTTCGCCAACACTCGACCAAGCACCTTAGCCCACTGCGACTCGATGGCCGTGTCTTTTCCGAGCTCTGAAAACCAATAATGCAGAGCTTTAAAAAAAGTTTTATAATCATCAAAAAAAAGTTTGAAAAATAAAATTTAATTTAGTATGCTTTGTGGATGAAATCTTTTTTTTTTTTTATATAAAGCATTTATTTATCCTTTCAGAATATTATGCTACAATAAATTTAATAACAAAAAAAAATTAAAAATATATATATATATATATATATATATATATATATAATGATAGATGTATATATCGAACAATTTATACATCTTTACAAAGATTATGACAATTATAATTCCAGATTACATTCTTTCAAAAATTTAACAAAGATTTCGCATTTTAATGAAGTCGGTTCAAATAAGAAAATGGTGTCTATAAAGGGAGGAAATATTCGAATCTCCTTCAGTTTTTTCACTAAATTACATCTCTGTTCATCAAAGAGAGGACACTGCCACAGAATGTGGTTCAAGTCCTGCTCTCCAAGTCCGCACTGACAATTCGGATCCTCTATAACTTTGATTTTGACCAATGAGGCCGCCAAGTTGTGATGCCCTACCCTGGCTCTAGAAATAGTTGTTATAGTTTTCCTGTCAAGATTCAAATTTTCAAACCAGGGCTTTCTGCTGGCGTTCAGATAAGTCTCAACATAGTGAATCCCCTTGTTCTCTCCCTCACAAATTATATGACTAAGTGTGTTAAAAAAGGCATTTGATTTGCCCGACGCGTATAAATCAGTAAATGGGATCAGCCTCGACTTATCTGACTCCCTCTTAGCAGCCTCATTTGCCAAACTATCTGCTTTCTCATTTCCTACAATTCCTTTGTGCGCTGGGACCCAGTAAAATCTAACGCAATGACCCGTCTCTAAAAAGAATTTAAAAGCTAACCGTTTAATTTCCAAAATATAATAATTCATTCTAATCCCAAAGTCTCTAGATTTAAGGGCTAGCAGCGCACTTTGAGAATCGGAGCAAATGATCAAGTCTCTATCCCGGATTCGAGTACCCATTTCGACAGCGTCTAACAAGGCAATGCTTTCCGCCGTGAAAATGGACGCTCTGTAGTCTAGACTTCTAGAAATTTCAATATCTAGGCCTGGGGAGTGACACGCACACCCAACCCCGTGATTGTCAGACTTACTTCCATCTGTAAACCAGACGCAGCGATCGCCCTGGAGAAGTTTGTCTTCAAGTAAGCCGTTTGGGTCCGGTGAGCTCTGGAGCTCAACGCCCAGCTCAGTGTCAACAGAGACTTCAAAAAAAAGAGCTTTGTAGTCCAATAAGAAAGGACCAAAATTATCGGACACTATGACCCCCTCCATGGCGGCCGCTGCCTCTCGTAGGCAGGTAAACAAGATTCTCCTATTAAATTTGTTTCTGTACTCTCTCAGCCTCATTTTCTTTCTCACTCTATCAACAATTCCAAATATAAATAAATTAGAGTTGGACATAATTTTCACCATGTATTTGTTGCCTAAGAACACGACTCTCTCAGACAGTTTTTCCAGCTTTGATTCGGCAAGGAGGAGGTTTAATGGGGTGCTAATCCGAAAGCCTAAGGCCATTCTGATGGCTGCGTTCTGAATTGATTCCAAAATTCTCTGATCTTTCTTCCTAACTGGATAATAGACTACTGAACCGTAATCAATAATAGACCTAACTAGGCTCTTATATAAAATAATTAAGGTTTTCGGATCTGCACCCCACCAGGTACCTCTTACAAATTTAATTATGTTCAAAGCTTTCGAACATCTTGCTTGTATTTTCTTTACGTGAGTGTCAAAATTAAGTCTATAGTCGAAGAAAATCCCCAGGAACTTGACCACCTCACTGTTCGGGATCATCTTGCCAAAGACATCTACCGAGATTTCTCCCGGTCGTATACCCAGTCGGTTAAAGTAAACTATCACCGTCTTAGACGGATTAAGCTGCATTCCTATCTCGATCAAATTCTCGTAGATGATACTAATAGCTAGACTTAAGAGTCTCCTGCAATTTTCCAAAGAACCGCGTCTCGTGTAGACAGCAATGTCATCCGCGAATTGTGAGATAATCACACCCCTGGGAAGCCGTTTCCTGATACCGATGACGAATAAAATGAAAAAAATTGTACTAAGTACTCCTCCCTGAGGCACCCCCTTGTATAAGAATCTAAAGTCGTCCCCAAGAGTCTCATTGTAAATCCTTCTTTTGAAGGTAGAAAACTTGACATATTTAAGTATACTACCCGGAATGCCCAGTTCGGCAAGACGGTGAATAAGTTTCACGGGCTCGACGCTTGGAAAAGCATTATCCACGTCGAGGAAGGCGCCCAGTAGACCCTTTCCGTCACTGAACGCCTCCTCGATGTTTATAGTAAGACCCATAAGACTGTCAGTTGTCGAATTGCCTTTTCTAAACCCAGTCTGGAAGTTCGGTAGCAACTTGTTATGTTCTACCCACCACTGCAATCTATTCTTCAAAATTGTCTCAAAAATCTTGCAAATGCAACTGATAAGGCTTATAGGTCTTACCCCAACTCCATCCTACTTACCGATAAAGTGGATATAAGACTTGTCCCAATCGTCAGGGTAGCAGCCGGTACTGTATAATTCATTGAATATGTCCACAAGAATCAATTTGTATTTGATTGGCAGTCTTTTCACTACACTGTAATCTATCCCATCTATACCGCAGGCAGACCCATCGTTTTTGCTCTCCAGTGCTACGTTGAATTCCAAAAAACTGAAGGCTGAACTCAAGAATTCATCCTCACGGCTAAGGGGCAGCGACTCCGGGTCTACCCTTGGCTCTACAAACGGTGGACATAATTTATCAAGAGCTTCCTGAATTTTTTTATCATTTTGATGATTCTCAGATGAGTGAGAGGGCTTTGCATTGACCCACCTGTTCTTAAGGATCTTACACGTGTTCCATACATACTTAGCGCCTTTATCAAATGAAATGGTACTCGCGAATTTTCTAAAATTTTCCCTCTTTTTCTTTCGGTAGACTTTCTTAGCCAAAGCTGACTGCTTTTTAAATTCAATAAAATTGGATAACGATCTACGATATTTAAATTTTTTATAGGCGGCTTTTTTCAAACGTTTAGCCCTCTCACAGTCTGAGTCCCACCATGGGGCCGGGTTTCTGTGCCTCCCGGGGCCAAAGATTTTCCTTTCCGGGGTACTCGCCCGCAAAGCGCTCAATATTAAAGAAATAAAAAAGATGTATTTGCCACAGGGTGTGGCTTCTGAAAATTCCTGTCCTAAAAGTTTTGCATAATCACGCTCTAATTCTACATCAAATTTCGACCAATCAGTACGCTTCGATCTAAGGTTAAAGGATTTCTTTCTATATATAAATTTTGACACCGCGAGATCGATATGAATAGGGTAGTGGTCAGAGTCATGGATTTCGTCCATGACCTTTACATCAATGAGGCCAGCTAGATTCTGGGACGAAAAAATTAGGTCAATATTTGACTCTTTAAAGTTACTGGTATTTAAACGTGTTTTAGTCTCACAATTATGTAGAAACAGATTGAACTTGTCCATCGAGCAAAGAAGCCGTTCCCCATTGATGTCGGATCTGTCACAGTTCCAATTTGGATGGTGCGCATTAAAATCACCCACTAACAAGGTGTGGCTGTTAACATTCACATTCTCAAAGAAACCATCCCATTGCAACTGTGACAGATTATGACCCGGTACCCTGTAGAAGCATAAAATATCAACCTGAGGTGAGATGTTCGTTATCTTGATTGCAGCTGATTCCACTGTGTCGGCCGGTAGATTGATGCTCGAAATTTCCTGAAAGGCTAAGTAGTTCCTTAATAAAAGGAGGATTCCGCCGCCTCTTCCTTCTTCTCTATCTTTCCTGAAGGTTTTGAAGCCCGGAAAGTGGAAACTGTCTTTTTCCTTCAGCCAAGATTCGACACATATGAAAACGTCCGTGTCCTTTAGTAGAAGGCTTACTTCTTCTTTTTTTTTTACCACACTCTGACTGTTCCAAAAAACTATTTTTAGGTCACTTGTTATAACTTCACTTGCATTATGTTGATTAAATGCTTGATTGCTTGTTGGCTTTGAGTTAGCCTGCTTATCTTTGGTCATTTTTAATGTAAGTAACAAAGTAACGGTTTCACTCAATTTTAATTTTAACGAGATTAATTTGATTTTAGTAACTATTTAAAATTTGTAAAGGGGAGGTGAAAGACCTTCCCGCTCACAGCTCTTCGTTTAATTAGGCACTCATGAAATCAGACTCCGAAGTTTGTGAACTTTCGGAGTCTGATTCTTTCCTGATGTCGTTCTCTATGGCATTTATAAGTCTCTTGATTTGAGTTTTGACTCCTTTACCTGGAACTATACTTTTAATATTGTTCAACATTTCGGCAAGTTCAGAGAGATTATGGGTGTAAGTTAAAGTTAGTGGTCTTCTCTCACAAGGCTTGGACAAGGCAGAACTAACCAATAAATTAACTGTTTTATCAAAACTGAGTTTATGTTTGATTTCAGTCACTTCGATGGCGGACCTAGCTGTTTCGAGCGCGGAACTGTACGAGAATTTTCTCTCTTCCTTGCTTCTTTGATTCTTGGTTTTGCTTTCAGTTTTTAGTTTTTTAGAATTAGATTCCTTAGGATCTTTTTTGTTTACTCGTTGCGGTCTAAGAGATATATCCGGTGTTTTGAATGCGCTCGTTTCGTCCTGATCTGCCTCGTTGGAGACTTGAGAAGTTACACTTGATGAGCTGGAGAAGGCTCTTTTAAATCTAGTATTGTTGTCCTTGAGAGCGTCCGTGTAACTTTTTGGTGTAAAATCCATTTTTTCGTCCAAAGAATTCTCTTGCACGGGGAGAACAGAGTTATTAACCAAAGCTTTGTTTATGTTTTGACTATTCTCATCGGCTTGCGATATGTTGACATTATTTTCTTTGTTTACATCTTTTGTTGGCTCTTCTAGATTCTTTTCCTTCGTTTTAGCAGAATCTTGCGCTTGAGGACAGGAATTTTTAAAATGATCCGTATTACCGCACAAAAAACATTTAGGACTATCAACCTCAAAAAAGACGTTGAAGCCAATGGTGTCCGTAAAGAACTTGACCGGTCCTTTTGGAAGTTTTTCTACATCATCGGGATGAATCCAGACTACTCTTCGAAAGCACTTCGAATTTTTAAATGTTTTGCCCTCCGGGTCTAGATTAGCTTTTAAAAAAGATACGCTTGACGAAGTTCTAATTTTACGATCCTTGGTTAAATATTTTTTCAGAGCCGAATTTGAAATGTTGTGACCGACGTTGGAAATATATACCTTCACCGATTTGGCTATGAGAAATTTGATCGGAATGTTGTTATTGTTTATGTTTATACTGCCCACTTCTTCTACCAGCAGTCTAGCTTGCTCAGCTGTTTCAAGGACAACGCATAGACGGTCTCCGGATACACGCGAAACAAACAAGAAGGAGTCTTCGTTTTTAATGTGCTCATTTAATTTCTCTATGTACACTATATTTGGTATCTCTTTGTTGATTTGAAGAGTTATCACTTGATCGTCTTTGGGAAGATATTCGTTAGGATCGTTGTAGAGAGAAAGATTGACAGAGTTAACAGCTTGTGAAGCCATGTTGAATTCCGAAGGGCCGGCTAACGACGGACCCAGGCAGGGGATTCAAAAAGAAAAAAAAAAACAGTCGACGCTCTTACAAGCGCAGACTGTAAAAATTAATCTAAATCACTTATTTAAGCGGCCAAGAGGCCTGAACGAAACACTGTCCTACTGAAATATACGGTACACGTGTTGACGCGGAGCGAAAATAAACACGTCCGTCTCCTTTGACGGCGACGGCCGAACTGTGGATGAAATCTGAGCAATAAAACATTTTTTTTTATTTTTCAAAATCGTTGTATTATAAAAACTACGACTCAACCGTTACGGCTAATTTCATATATTTACAGTATATATATCTTGTTTTATTTTATTTATGTTTCAAACCTTGTTGTTACTTCTTGTATAATTGTGAAAGGTTTTATTAGACGAAATTGATTTCTGCACTAAAACCAAATAAATCATCGCGAAAAAATCTTTATAGAGAACTCTCGATACAACTCGACTTTTCGTACGATATTGCCTCTTCAATAAAACAGTTACCAAACAATCGAAGCAGCTAGAAATTTTTTTCTTTTTTTTTCTTTTCAGAAAATTCTATGTGTTTCATTTTAATTTGTATTGAGTATTTACAGTTATTTTTGCAGTAGCAAATTGATCCATGGAGAAGTTATAATGCATAATGCATTCATTTATTTACAGCTTCTTAGCGAATCAATTTGCGACTGCAAAAATTACTATTAATACTCAAACTACACAGCAGTCAAGGCTGGAAGATCGAGATTTCAACTAACAAGACTTTTCAAAACCTTGTCTTTTTATTATATATATAATCATTTCAAATATTTATTTTTTGACCAAAAGAAGAAATCTGCACGTAAAAAATTATAAAAATTACATCTGTAATTTGTAAAAAAAAAAAAAAGAATAATAAATTATTGAAATCTCTACACGGAGAAAAAAAATTGGAGTTTCTCCAATTTAAAATAGGAGGCGCTATGAGTCCCGTCAGATTGTGAACTCTCCAAACAAAAATTGGAGTTTCTCCAATTTTTTTTTGGTAAAATAACATTTTGTCGATTAGGTTAATGATTCTCAGAGATGATCCACGTGCTGGTATAGAAACATTTAAGCAACCTCTTGGACCCGAATTAGCAGTTTGCCAACGGTAGATACACCTTTGGAGCATACCCGGGGATTTCACCAGGTCGCGAATGACGGGTACACCTGGAGATCATCTCCGAGAACTTGGTTTGAATTTTCTTAGAGGTGACTTTCGTGATCGTCTGGGGAGCTCCCAGGCATGAATTTTGACCTGGACAACCAGGTCGCCGATGACGAGTATACCCGAGGATCATCTCCGAGAAGTAAAGTTGAGTTTTCTTCGTGGTGACTCTGGTGATCAACATCATTGTTTACTTAAAGAACTCGATTGCTCGAAGATGATGTCCGGGTATACCCGTCATCGGTGACCTGGTTGTCCAGGTCGAAATTCATGCCTAGGAGCTCCCCAGACGATCACCAAAGTCACCTCTTGGAAAATTCGAAAGAAGTTCTCGGAGATGATCCCCGGGTATACTCGTCATCGGTGACCTGGTTGTCCAGGTTGAAATTCATGCCTGAGAGCTCCCCAGACGATCACTAAAATCACCTCGAGAAAAATTCAAACTAAGCTCTCGGAGGTGATGCCCGGGTATACCCGTCATCGGCGACCTGGTGCAATGCGCCTCGGGTATGCTTCCCAGAGTATGCTACCGTCAGCAATCTGTCAACCCGGGTCCGAGAGATTGTTTCAAAGTTTCTATACCAGCACGGGAATCTTAACCTATAGTCGACAAAATTCACAATTTTAAATTGTAGGAATACCAAAAAAAAATAGGAAAAACTCCAATTTTTCAAGATTGGAGAATCTCCAATTTTTTTTTGGTGAAACTCCCCTCCAAATTGGAGAAACTCCTATTTTTTTTTTCTCCGTGTAGATTGAGATTATACTTGAATAAATAACTGTTTTCAAAGATTTCGAAACCATGTATGGAAAAAAACTCCATTACATATTCATAAACTTCGTCTAATACTTTCCAATTTAGTGAAACTTTACCAAAGTTTAAATAATTATTGACTTTGACTAACTCTGGTAAGATCTCCACAAAAATACATTATAATTTTGTAAAATTAAGTATGTAGTTTGCGACAAAGAACCTTTTTTACCAAGATTGATTTCATTGAAAAGATTATTATTATTAAAATACGCGATAAATTTTTTTAAATCAAGAAACTCATCGTTAATCTTTGAAATTTCAAAATTAACCCCGAATTGAAAGTTTTCGAGAGCCCAAACAAAGTAATTACGACAATAAATTATAATTCTCTCGGTCTCCCAAAGAGCTCTCATTACGGTGAATCTTAAAAGTAACTTTAAATCAAAAGTTAAAGCTTACCCAGAGTGGGACTTCCGTGATCCCTGGTGCAGGCGTGTCTTCGTCCGACGTACCTCGGCGAGGCCGGGGGTGGGGGTGGCGCGGGCGGCACTGTGTGATGATGATGCTGCGACTGCTGCTGCTGACTCGGGGAAGTTTCGCACTTGCAGCTGTGCTGGTGGTGGTTGCTTCCCAGACCCGCGGGGCAATTTTTTCTCTTTGCGGTTTCCGGTATCTCCTGGTGGAACAGATACGAGAATCGTTATCAAAGTCACGGTATATCGAGATCACGCAGATGTGGCTTTAATTTTGGGGCAAGGTCATTGAACCTTATTTTTAGATTTTTTTTTTGTAGTTTAAGACGGTGGAATTCTCAAAAATCAATGAGCAAAGAGCGAAATCGGTTACGTTTAATCTAATAATCTGTGGCGGGTATTAAAGATCGATTATAAAAAAAATCAGGTATGTTGACCTAAGTTTTAAAAAACGATTTGGATTATTAAATTATTTGAATAAAAATATTTTATTTTATTCGGTATGATCATGATTATATCGACAGTTCAATGCAATATGGTCAATACAAACCGGCCAGTGCAATAAAATACCCTATTGAAGTACCTTATAAATACGCTTTCAAATCTGTAGGGTCCAATAAGATTTCTTTATTTAATCAAATCTTTTTTTATTTAATTTTCAACGGTTTTAAGTCACATTTTGACTTATTTAGAAGCTTATTTTAAATTTTCAAACCAAAAAAGGCTGAGAGACGGCTAAAGAACTATTCGCTCTGATTCATGATATTTGCAATAAAGTTGAGAAACTTAATTTAAAAGTTTTAAAAAAGTTGATAAATAAGTCAAAAAGTGAGTTTAAACTGCTAAAAATTTGAAAACTCAATTCTTGAAATAATCAATCATCTTTAAGTTCCAATGAACTTCTAACTGGCTAAACTATATGAAACACAATATACAATATTTTTATTAATTCAAAGTAAAATAAAATATATGAAGATTTGCTATCGAGCAAGACCAAGATTAAAATTTTACGACTAAAAAAACTGCTTTAACTTTGGAATTTATCATTATTTGAAAATGGACTTATCTAGTTTTATTTGTAAGGCACGGAATTATACATAATTGCTTTTTTTCTGTTTTTTCTGCACTTTGTAAAATATTATATTTTTAAAAACATTAAAATTTCTTTTCAAAATATTTTTACATCATTTCACCTATTGTTTTAAAAAGTCTTAATTTTCTATCGGCTATGTAAAAACGATCAATGAAAAAGAAATTGATGAATTATATTTAATTTTTTAATTTTTTGTTGGGTTAGTTTTTTAAGTAAATTTATCTTTGCTGTTTGAAACGAATCCGTCAAAACTTTTCGTGAAATTTTCCAAACTTTCTTTTTGATAATTTAAGCCCTCATGTGTAAATTACTATTTTTGCTCCCTTTCCAAGATAAGAGTACTCCAGACTTATGATAATGATTATGACGTGGTGGTGAATACTAAAATGCTTATTTTCCATACGGTTTTTAATTGAAATATTTATTATCTAAATTATATAAATTTTCACATATGAATAAATTGAATTTTGACATATGGTCTAAAAAAATGATATTTCTTCTAAATCAATGTCATTGTTTTATAATAGCGAAGTTATTACATTCATTCAAACATCCTTTAAAAACACAAAAGAAACTTTGTAATTGTTTCATATTCTCTTTCAAATTGAAAAAAAAAAACTATAACTTAATTGTGACTGAAAAATTACAAAGCCATAAATTAAAAACTTTTCTTTGAAACTTGAAAGTTTTTTGAAGAATTCATTTCAAATCAATAACTTGTCTAAATTCACTTCTAGCAAAATTGTATCAATCCGAGAGTTACAATCAGGCAATCGAAATTCTGTAATCACGGTATAAGCCCCAATCAACAGCTTCGAATTTTCTCGATTCGTACTTCATGATTATCTGAAACTTCGTCGGTGCGATAAGCGTCAAATCCAAAATCACGGCCCAGGTATTATGATCGAAACAATAATTGCGCTCATAAATATGACCGCGGTACATATCCGCATCATCATCCCACCAATCAAGTCCGGAGTGATAAATCGCTCCGCTCGTCTATCGACGTTTTCATCAGCCCTTATGATGCTGATGCTCTTCGGCGCTCCGCGAGGAAAATGGAAATTCCACGAATTCTGGTAAAACATAAGCCTTCTTTTTTTCGATCAGCTTTTACAATTTTTCGTCCAACTCTCGGAAATGTAAAAATTTTCTCATTATCGTGATTGATTATTACTCTATTGAACCGCGAAAATCACACCGATCAATCTCCGTTGAAGACCGCGGATTTGACATTGTAATTGACTTTTTAAACCCTGGATTTGTTTCATTTTGCTTTGAAAAAATCGACGAGGTCTTATTTTGTGAATTGAAACAAAGTTATTTTTGGAAACAATCTTTTTATTAAAGCTTGAAAAAAAAAAGAAAGAAAAATCAATAAACTCTGTTATTTATATCACTGTTATTTTGAAAGCACTTTATTCAAAACCAGATACAATTTGTACGAACAGAAGAGCTTTGCAAAACTTTGTACTCATTGAAACAAACTTATTATGATTTAAAACAATCAATTATGATCTCTTTGTGGTAAATTTAAAACGAGAGAACAAGCGAATGAATTTTGTACGGGCACTTTAAACAATCTCGCAAAAGGTTTAAACAAAACCTCAAAATTTCACGAGTGCATCCTTTGAAAAATTGATCTGTTACGGACGACTATCGCTAATTCCCAAAGAAAGAGTTCTCAACTTTAAACTTTTAATAGAATTTTCAAGTCACGCAGTACGAAACTGCGACACAAGCAAGCTAGCTAAAAAAGTTGCTGGGTTTTAAAACAAAAATTTTTAGAGTCAACTTGCGCAAAATTGAATTGTAACTTTTTCTACACGTATTTGGTCATTTTACAACAAAAGGATCACTCTGATAAAATTCCGAGCGAGACTACCTACAAGTTGAATTTAAAAAAAAAAATGTATAATCTTTTTTTTGACTTTAACAAAATTTTCAATGCTAAATTTATAAATATATTTATTGGTAATTTATCTATCATTCTCGAACTGAAATTACTTTTGTGTTTTTCATTGGTTTGAATAATTTTTTCTCAAAGCTTCATATCGCACAGATCTACATTTTCACACTTAATTTTTATTACAAAAAAACATTTAAAAAGTGTAATGAAAAAATTAATTTTAATTAAGATATATTGATGAGGCTGATAAAATTAACCGGTGAAACGTCGATCTACTTCAAATTTTTTTTTTTTTTTTTTTTTTTTTGCACAACTCATGCTTTCGTTTGTTTCATAAGACCAAAAATTGGTTTTTTTTTAATTAATATGTTAAAAAATTAATTTTTTTATTTTGACTTGACATTTCTAAAATTAAATGAAATCACTTGTCTCTTTAAAAAGTGAATACAATACAGGTATTACATTAATTGAAAACAATTGAGTTTCATTGTCAGCGTAATTATAATTAAATTTTAATTAGCAAACTAAGAAATCTTATCAAAATTCAACAGCAGCTTCCATAATTTAAAAAAATAATAGAACTTGAGAAATGTTTGGAAATATTTTCTGACAAAGTATCTTGACTGATTTAAGAATTTCCTTGTAATAAAACTAATCAGATTTTATCAATTATAACGAACTATAACGGACGTATTATGATTTTGACATTTTTTTATAACGAATTAAAAAAAAAAAAAAAAAAACGACTGCTAGAGAAAAAAAATTAATTTATAATTAGTAATAAAAATTATAATTTCTGTATGAATTTCGTAAAAAAAAAAAATTTTTTAAGGATTATTTAACGCCTCTAAACAAATATATTTCATCATAAAAAATTATAATTACCTCTTGAAAATTGAGAAAAACCATTTTGGCGAACTTGTCGAGTACTAGTGACTTGACGATGGGTGGAACCCTGGTACCACGGACTCCCCGGTGATGGAGGTTCAGGGTCACGACGGACAGGCCCGAGGCGAACGACACCAGGCAGATGCTCACCCCGTAGTACAAACCTATAAGTAAACATCGAATTATTCTTTCTAACGCTCTAATATTGTTTACTAGTCTGTATTGTGATTTTTCAAAAAAGTAAAAGGGTGATTTATCAAACTCGAATGTCTTTCGATTGACTCGTCGAATAGTTAAAGTTTCCTACATCAGGAAGTGCACCGAAATCTCAACTTGCATTTGAAAAGAATAAACTTTGAGTTGTTCAAAGTTTTCTTACGTGCTCGTCATGGTCTCTCAAGATAAAGTGCCTATCATAGATGTAACGATGGTACATTAATTTGGGAATTTTTTAAAGAGGCAGATTGATAATATAATCGTTTATCAATTGATAGGGATCATAATAAAATCATTTTTTACTGAATTTTGAAAAGAAAAAATAAGTTTTAATACTATTGAAAACAAGTAGTTTAACCAGTAGTGCGAGTCGGTGTTTAGGCAGACTACACAAAAAACACTTATGATAATAATGATTATGTTTATTATAAAAAACAAAATATTAAACTATTCATAAATATTACTAATTTAAATTTACAGAAGACTACTTTAACTTAACACGTCAAAACTTATAAAAAAAGTTATTTATTTATTTTTTTTTTATAAAAATCATTTTAATACAGAAATTTGACATACATTCCATGTGTCATTTTATTTTTAATAAAATTCAATAAAATAATTAGAAAAAAAAGAAATATTTCAAAATTGAATGGAAGTAACTTACTAATTAATGGAGTTTTCTCGGTTGGCGGTAGGGTTTCTCTGATGGTCATCAGAAAAACGGTCATTGACAAGAGCGCTGATATTCCAAGCGTTACTTTTTCACCGGACTCCGAGGGCACGTAGAACACCAGTAAAGCTTAAAAAGAAAAAATATGCGTTTTTCACTCACTTTGATTAAAAAATTTTTTTTTAAACTCATTGTTCCTTTTTGATTGATTTTTCAAGGTATCTTGACTTTTTGATAATTGGAAAAGGGGATTAGACTCTGAATGCTGCAGTACCTCTTAATTGACAAAAGTTACTTTTACCTAAATTCAATTTGATTTTTCCTCGCGTAGTGGTTTTTTTTTTTTTTTTTTTTTTTTAATTCTTTATACATTTTCTTTAATTCAGATTAAAAAATAACGATACTAACCAGGAGAAAAAGGTAAAAGTGTATGGTGAAAATGCTAATGTTTTTGCTTATGCAATGTCTCCCTTGAGTCGAGAGTATAGGGATGAAAAATTCATTAATGCTAATAAAGAAAATAGACACCGAGAAAAATTTTAATTTACAGAAATGTGAATGTAATCGTAATGAATCATAATTGTAAAACATGTCTCTTCTCATCTTTAATGTTTATTTACTTTGAAGAAATCAATGCAACAAAACAAATCGCTGTAAATAATGAAAAGTAGTTTTAACTAGTGCTTTATGAAAATTATCTAATTTAAAACAAATTAAAAAAAATTTTCTTCAATTTTGTTTTTTATTTTTTTAATTTATTTTATTTCAAAAAAATCATAAACGATAAATTTTAATTTAAAATACAAAAATCAATTTTTCAATAAAATACAATTGAAATTTTGAATAAATTCTCTGCGAAAGAAGAGTAGTGATAGCTTAGTTCGTAGAATGTCAAAGTCGAAACTCCAAGTATCTGGTTCGATTCCCTCCTACTCTATTTCTCTGTGATGCCAGAATATCAAAAAAAAATAAATAAATTCGAAGTTTCATTTTCATATAAATATTTTTTTTTATTCCAACTTTTAAAAAATTGCTTTAATCTAACACTAAACAAAACCATTTTATCAAACCGCAAACTCCAACAAAAGAGACTCCAGCGACATCCTCAAATCAAATGCACTCAGAGCGTACAAAAATAAAATAAAAAAAAAAGTCCAAATCCAAAGTACACGACGTTTTGCCCCAACGAAGTCTCTAATGCCTCTCCCAGTGCAGAAACTTGGAGAAAAATTTGTCCCCGAAGTAGGGGGATAAAAAAAAAAAAAGCAGGAGGGAGGGGGAAACTTTTTCTAAGATCTTTCTCAACACACTGGGCGAGGATAAAACTTGGTCGCATGCACGTTTTACTCGTAAAAAGCTGCTTCGTCTACACCGGACCACAATACCGGATTGACGCGAGTGTAAAACCCACGCGAAACTAAAAGCCGGCCGATCGCGTGTGCTTTTTTTAAACTTAAGGAGGGGGTGGGGCAAAAAAAAAAATTCGTGCCTGCACGAGACGTTAAAAATTTATAACTTTTAATGATTCGATGTTTGGGTGTAAAAGTTTTTACTTGTAATTTAAAGTTTGAGAGCAGTGGACGACTAAAACAACAGTTACTTTTTTTACGAAAAATAGTTGCTTGCTTGTATCGGAGATGATTAATTAAAAAAGTTTATTTATAAAAAAAAGTAATGATGGATTACTTTTTTAATAAATTTTTTTGGTTTTATTGAGCACTTGAATGAACTTTTGATAGTGCAATTAAAAAATATTGAAAGGTAGAGGTTTTTTTGTTTAAAATAGTTGCAATTAAATGCGATTTGTCCATAATGGCATGCTTTTTGAAAAATATAATACAAATCAAATTCATTGTTAATTTTATTTTGTAATTAAAGTTTAATAATAAATTGATAGCCGCGTGATGTGTGTACATACTTTACAAACTCATTAGACTATAATACCCGTGAATTCCAAGTGGACCTAGAGTTGTGCAAAAGTTAAGAAGATCAATGAATATAATCTGATAAGTGCTCTACATAATTTAAGTTTTATCATACTTGGAAATCATTTAACAACAAAGCTTTGTTTATTTTCAAACGATTTTAATCAAAAAATTAAAAAAAAAATTCTTGAATTAAAAAGTAAAAACAATAAAACATTATATAAATAGATTTCAAAAACAAATTTTTTAATTCAGTTTAATTTAAGGAAAAGTTTTAATATCTTTTGTTTTTAATAAATCAACGAAAATATCAAAGTGGTTTCGTATCTCGGAAAATCTAGATAAACACAACGGCCCAGTAAGTAGAATAATAACAAAAAGAGAGAAGGAGAGAGCCCGGATAACAGAGCTAACAACATTATATAAGTCCATTAAGTAGAAAGGTCCTGTTACGGCAGCTCTGAATAATAGAGTTGCCGAAATTTAAATAATTAAATCATTCGGGATGTACCGCGATTAAAAAAAAACAAAAAAAAACAAAAAAGAATGAAAAAACCAAAGCAAACGAACTTTAACGAAGTAAAGCGATTAAAAAGGCCGTAATAAGGCGGGTTTCATTACCATGAAAAAAAAAGGGAACTTTACAACTCGGTCGGTGTGCAATTAAAGCCGGCCCTTTTTTAAACTCGCGTTCAAGCGAGAATCTTTTTTTTCACGGATCTGTTCTGTATATCGCTCGTTTATTTGTTTATTGAGAACTGACGGGTCGCGGAGAGCTTTTTTTTTCAAAAGATTTTTTGTGGGAGCTGATGGAGTATTTTGAGGTGATTTGGTTCAAATGGATTCGGACTTTTTTTGTCGCTCGTTAGTAAGACTTAATCGAGGGGTTTTATACGAAGTTATGTTCAATCGATGCAATTAAAAAAAAAGAAGAATTTTTGCTTAAAAAATTATGAAGAAGTTTAGTTTTCATAAAATATGTCAATTAATTTATTACTATTATTTTGATCATTCATTTGACTTTTTTCAATCGCAGTGTAATACTTAAACTTAAAATATTATTTTATGAATAAGTTTATTTTTTCATCATCTTTTTTATTTTGCAATATGAAAAAATTAATAAATTAAAAAGAAAAATAATTAAAATATTAGTGCGTAAGAACCATCTCATTGTTAGTCCTAAATAAAAATTTTGTTTTATTATTTTTGTACTTTGTTTTTTATTTTATTTGATTAAAAAATCCTAACTTCATTAGTTATCGTATTTGAAAATATTTTAAAAGTTTTATAAATAGTTTAAAACAATAATATTCTGGACACATAAAAGAAATTTAATTAGTATAAAAGAAGTTTGTACATAAACAAATTTTTTTTTTTTTTATACATAAAGTACAAATTTAATAGAACCAAAGGGAAAAAATTTAAATTTTTTACCATCCAATAAATCAAAATCATCAAAAACACTATAAAAAATTTTAAACTTTATTGATAAATAAATAAAAAGTTTTTATTTATCGAGTTCAATTAAAAAGTCATATTCATCACAAAAAAAAATCTCAATAAAATTGGCTCCTGTTTGGTTGCGGGAGAAAAGGTATAGGCAAAAAAAAAAATTCAAAACTTTTTCGCGCCATCGGGGGATATGTAAATTCTTTTACGAATCAGTGTATAAGCACGACCAGGCGAAAAACGCGTCTCGCGGGAGGTTAAATATTCAAATTGCCGTCCGCGGGTCCGGCAAAATAACATTGAACTCGATTACGCCTCTAAAATTTCTCACCTTTTTCGTATGAGGAAAAACAGGAAAAGTTTCCAGGTGCCGAGCTAAGAATTTTTTAAGATTTTTTTTTTAGTTTCTAGAGTACGCAATTTTAATTGGAAACTTTTTTTTTTCACGCTGAAGTGCGTTTTATTGCCGCAAAGGTTTATACGAGTTTCGAAGTTTAATGTTGCTACTAAAAAAAGGGGATTTTTTCTCTCTTCTCAAAATTCTGCGGTCGAAGAACTTTTTCTCGTACGTTGGTCGTTTGGAAGCTTTTAATCATAAAAATAATTAAAGGTAAAATAATTTACTATTTAATGAACGCCTCTTGAGATTTTTTTAGTTATAAATTAAAGGAAATAATGGAACGCAAACATAAAGGAAGCAACCGCGTTTCTTTTACTTCTTATAAAAACTTAAATCTTTGTGGGATTTGTCGAGGGCGGAGTTTTAAAGAACTTTCAAGTGAAAAAAAGAATCTTGACTTCTTCATAAAGTTTCTTATAAATAATGCTCTTTTTTTCAAGTTTTTTTTTTTTCCTTTTTTCACAACTATAAGTTTAAGAGGATATGCAGCTTGTAGATAAATAAAATACCATTTTTTTAAATCTTACTGTAAAAAGTCTATCCATGAATGAAAATTTATGACTTTTTATCTACTTTTACTGCAATGCTCATTCTTGTATAAAGTAAAAATTTGATTTATATTATGCGAACTTTTTATATTTATTGATTTTTAAAAATATTCTTCGCGTGAAATCAAAAATTTTTAATAAACAACACAAACTATATTATAAAAAAAATAATAATAATTTTTGGTTCAAACACGCTTAAGAATTATTTAAAGTTTTAATTGATTGAAGTTTAAATTAAAATTTTCAACAAAGCTTAAAAATTAATTTTTTTAGAGATTTCTTATAAATTACATTTTATAAGAAAAGCAAGTTTTTGTAGCCAAGTAATCAAAGAAATATTTTAAAAACGAAAACCGTAGTGTCATGTATTTTAAAATTTCTCTAATACTCGAGTTTTTTTACTTACACTAGTTTATATTAAAACATTAAGAAGTCTCTAAAGTATACCTTGTTTATAATAAAAAGTTATAATAACCGAATGTACTGAAATCATTCAAAAAATTTGAAATTAATATATAATTTAGAAAAATTTGGCTACACAATCGTTTACCTTTGTTCAAAAATCTTGTTGTTAAGAATAAACCCAGCTTTTAAAAAATTAAAAAAATAAATAATTTCAACTATTGATCTTCTTAGTACAATCAAAAGTAACTTTGATGCAGTAAATAGTAATCGTCACAGAGACTCGAACAAAGAGCATAAAGATTTAGACAATCGTCCAGCAGTTACAATAACTAATCCAATAAAGAACGAAAACTTGCAGGCGCGATTATATCGGGTTATCGATTTCTTACCAATGCCATTGATGAGCAAGCAGGGTAGTATGAGGTTGAATACGTAAAAGAGGGGCCTTCGACGAAGACGTATCTCGTAGGTGATGTCCGGATACGGCTCGGGACAGCACGAGTAGAACTGGACGTTTCGGGTCGCCGAGAAGTCGACGAGATCGAACTCGCCGTTCGCCTGGTAATTGCTCACGTCTCCGTTCTCGCTCTGACGCTCGAGCTCCAGCTGCAGACACAGGAACGTATTTTCTCTTTAGAAATTATTTAAAATTTCGTTGAGCTGCAATGCTTCAAAAGAATTAATATAGTTTTTTAAAATTTCAAAATGAGAATTATTTTTATTTTTTATTTCAATATACAAGGGATTCTTTTTCCACTGTAAGTAAATACAAACAACAGCTCATAAGTTAATCAGTTATGACTATATAGCTTTATTCAAGTGTTGATAAAGTGTAAGCCTTTGTAAGTACTATAACTAATTAATATTATAAATAATTAATATAGTTTTTTAACATTTTAAAATGAGGATAATTTTTATTTTTTATTTCAATATACAAGGAATTCTTTTCCCACTGTAATTAAATACAAACAACAGCTCATAAGTTAATCGGCTATGACTTCAGCTTTATTCAAGTGTTGATAAAGTGTAAGCCTTTGTAAGTATTATAACTACAAAACAAATTAGTTTTTAATTTCTTTCCATGTATAAACATGCGTAAGACTGAAAATTTTATTGTTCTAAATACCAAGAAATCTTACACAACTATGATTCTTTAATATTTACTTGAGAAATAGTTTAATACTGTACCACTGGTATTTCTCTAATATTAATAATTACTAATGCAATAAAATTAAAAAAAGTAATGATAAAACAGGTATTGTTTGTTAGTCTCAGTATGCACAACATTTGTATACTAAGATCTTTTGATAAGTATAACAAAAATCAAATTATTTATAAAATTTTTATTTCAGTCTCTAAATTTACAAAAAAAATTTTTTTCCCAGGTTAAGGTTTTTTTTTCATTATTACATTTTTTGTTATTTTAAACATCAAGGATGGATTTGATACACATAATGATTCAAATTCTGAAGTTTCTACAAAATCTTTTGAAAAATCAACTACATAGCTTAGAATTTCTTTCACAATATAACAATTAAATTTATCTGCTTCAACCAGATATTTGATTGCGTTTTTCTTATCAAGTTTTTGAATCATAATTTCTTCACATAATGTTTTGAGTCCATCAATATTGTACTTATCTGCAGAATGCAAAATATCAAAAAGCATTGTCTCTATTTTATAAACTTTTCCACAATAAAGAAATCTTAGTACTTCAAGAAGCACATCAGATTTTAAATCTTTTACTTCAACTCGATTTGTGTTTCTTTCAATCATACTATGTTCAAACATTGCTTCAAACACAGAACTTCGAGTGGCCAATATAGCTTTGTGTACATGAAAGTTTTTATTATCTGATGAAACAATTGTAAGATCACTATATTTTTCGTTTAAAAACAGGTTTTCAAAACTATCAAACTCTTGAAGCCTATTGAAACTTTTCTGAACTTTACTAACAACATTGTGAATAAACAAATGACACCCAATAGTCACTGTGCCTTCATTTAGAAGATTATTTTTAGGATCTGTGATAAAACTTTGCTTAACCAACTCTAATCCCCAGCAAATTGCTACATTATTAAAAGTATCTTTGCTCATTTTCTTTTTTGCAACTCTTTCATTTTTTATGTTTAAAAGATAGAATTCTACGGTTGCATCAACGTCAAAACTGCTAGCATTTAATAAAAAAATTGATATGTAATCTTGACATGCTTCAGTTTCTCCTTTTGGGTACACTTTTAGTTGCCACTTGATTTCCTCACCGAAAGTGTGGACAACAAATGGTGCTGAAAAACTTTCTTTATTGCTTTTGCTGTTATACTCATCCGAATCAACTTTAATTTTTAATTGTAACACGAATTCTGTTGAACTTATGCTCCAAATTGGTTGTGAGCTCATTGTTTTTTAATACAGAATTTTATAGGTAAGTAACTTTAAATAAAATAAATAATTTTTATGTTTAATTTGTACCTATGCTTTTGCCTGCATTGGCATTTAGCAAGTGACTCAAAGTGACTTCTGCAAAGGAAGGTATGGCCTTTAGCTCAGGTGCTGCGCAATCATATGCGCAATGCGTAGTGCACGCGCAGTTTTGCGCGAAATTTGAAAATATAAAAATTGCAATTGGCATAAATTAAGAAGATATAATATGGTCACGACCATATTATATAAAATTTATTTTATTGCAACAACTGGTAGATAGTAGTTACTTATGAAAGGATTAGATTGAAATTAATTTATAGTAGGTAAAAACTTTTTTGCATTATATTTGACTACTTTTAAAGTAACTTGGATTTGTCTTTATTTATAAGAGCTTTTGTAATTTTGTATATTAAATCTGGATGTGACATGGACAAAGATTTAAATTATGGCGCATCTACAAAATTTTTTGAAAAAATAATAATATAATTTACAATTTCATTTGAAATAGGGCAACTGCATTTATCAGCAAATTAAATAAAAAAAATATCAAAATATGAATGAACTGTCTTAAATCATTTTCGAATAGGTTACCTAAATTATTTCTATTTTTTTTTTTTTTTTTTTTTTTCTATAATTAATAGTATATGATTCTGTCTGATATAAACTTCCTGTAGGAAAATTTTCTATTCAATAAAAAATAAAATTCTTGAATTTTCTATGACAACAATAAAATGAATTTAAAAGGATTCTTCTATTTCTACGATCGCACAAAACAATTTCATCCAGCCTTTGTGAGAAAGGAGCTCGTATCTCAATCAATTTTTATTTAGTATCGTTGCACCCGTTGAACACTGAGCATCAACTCTGAAACTTTCAAAGTAAAAAAACCTCATCGCTCGACAGTAAGATGGACCGTCGGCTCAAGAAGAAATTCACCCGAGATCTCAGCACTCGAATTCAAATTAAGATATTGAACAAACACCGCAAGTTGGTGGAGTCAGAGGTGATGAAAATTAAAATAAGACTGGACGCTATTTCGAAGCAGACAAACGAGCAGGAGGAGAAAATTAGAAACCTTGAAGATCAAGTGGTCGCCGATCGAAACTTTGATGATTCTATGATTGCAATCGATGAAGAAGAACAATTGGTGCCTGTCAATTTTGGCCCGAAAAACTATTTCGAAGAAGTAGCGGATGTTTGGAATGAACTTTCCAGGTAATTTAATTCTTTTTACTAAACGTTTTTCGAGACATTTTTCAAATAATTGAATTTTAATAATTTTTCTTTGTAAATCTATGACATTAAAAAAGTGATTCAAAGTTTTAAGACAAATTAAATCATTTTGCAATAAAAAGAAAAATGAACATTAAAAAAAAAATTTTTAATTTTCCAAAACTTAGAGAATTATTTAGATCATTCTCCAGGTTGACTGAAGTTATGCGCGCTTTGAAGATTGACTTTGAAAAAAATCAAGATTGACATGTTTTATGAATTCGTAAGTATATATATAAAAATTCAATTTTTTCACTGTAACCCTGTACTAAAAATTTCTGATTTATAAATTTTTTTTTTGTTTTTCAGCGAATGAACAATATTTTACACAGTAGTCCTTCTCTAGAATAAATTATGTGGTTGATTGCTTTTCTTCTTATCGATTCTCTTCAGAATAAACATTAACATTTATAAATCGAAAACTTAAAAATTTGAAAAATTGTAAGAAAAAAAATATTTATTCGTATTGTATATACTTCTAATAAAAAACCATGTAAGAAGTTTAATTGTGTTCATACTTATTCATATCGCGAATCGTTCTAACAATTTTGTTTTGTTTATAAAAAACATTTATAAGGTGTCGATTCAAGTTTTTCTAATCAAATATTTTTTAATTTTATTTCCTTTGATCAAAACTTAAAATCTTTAGTTTATACAATTTTGCTCATAAATATTTAAGTATAATTAAAAATGCAATCGTTTATAACGTTAACCATTCAGTGCTTGCGGTTACTCTTTTCTTAGGATTAAAATAATTTACTTTGAATTTGTGCAACTTATTCATTTATTTCTCGCACTCATTACTCAAAATCAAAAAAAAAATTTTTGTTTACTTTTTGCGTTAAAAGTTGACTGCTCTGTACCTCAAAAACTTTGTCCACGTATAAAAATTTTTATCTGAAGCCTGTCTTTGTTTTCTAAATCCAGTCCAATATCCAACCTCGTTTAAAATTCATAAGGCTTTGAATACCGCTGGTTAATTAAGCTTAGGCGATTGTTGTCTAAGTTTAGTATAAGGTTATAGGCGAAGTTTCGTAAAGTTCTGAACGAAATCTCATTTACGGTCGGGTGGACAAAATTAAGCGTCAAGACGTCAGAAGTTTACGCGTGTGTCGGAGTAAATTTTTATGAAAATTTCACGCTTAATGTCAAAGTAAACTTCGTAACCGCGAATATTTGGTACGGCAATTAGACAAACCACTGTGCGACGCGAAATGTGACAGGCGTTTAAATTCTTTTGCGACTGTTTCATGGTTCGAGAAATTTCCAGCAGAGAATTCAGCACGTGTACAAGTGTCAAGAAATTTCATTTTAGTAAAAAATTTTTAAACAATACTAAATAAAACTTTGCAATAAAATGCAAAACTGAAAGTATCTCATTTCGTACTTTGAAATTTTAATTCTTCATAGTTTTTAATTTATATGCAGTCACTGAAAAATGATAAATCAGATTAGGTGTAGGTAAATTGAAATTAATTCATAATTTTAAATTCAAAACGAGTGATCGAAAAACCATTTGTTGACCAATTACCGTTGGGCTGAAAAAAAAAGGGGGCGCAAAAAATTTGTAACCACCGAAACTCGAACAATTAAACGGCTCTCGCTCGAGACTAATTAAATCGCTTTATTATGCTCGCCGACCTAATGCGATACAACACCTCCGCGCGATTCTCCTCGATACTTGCAAATTCCAGCCCGATGATAGTCTTCGCTTCCTGTAATTTTAATTGAGTTTTAGGGTCCAACTAAATCTAGTTTAATTAATTTTGCCTTTTTTATTCTAAGGAATAATTTTCAGGCTTGTTACGCATGTTTCGTGATTACGAATTGAACTTTGTCGATTTGAAATTAACCTGCATTAATATCTGATTGAGGCTCATTATGAAGGCTTATTCGAATGATTTCACGCGTGAAACGTACAATAATAAATCCTAGAACTCCGAGGATGAATAATTTCATCTGTCTTCATTCAAACCGTGAAAGTACATTGAAAATTAGAATTTCTGTAATTAAGGTCAAATTCAAATTCGAAAAAAAAAAAAATCTTTTATAATTAAATCAAATATTAATCAAGTTATAAACGAACTGAATATTAAAATTAATTATTTTTGATCAAACCAATAATTTATATATTTGTGAAAAGAATTCCATTATTCCTTGCTATGATTATATAAATCATTCCGACTTATACAGAAAGGAAGATTGAGTAGGGTTGTCAACTATTAAAATTTTGTAATATTTAATTACTCGTTTGGATGGAGTATAAAAAAATGATTACCACATGTTTTTTTCTTTTTAAAAAAAAAGATACTTCACAGGACACCCGTTTGAAATTTTAGAGTATTGACACAAAAAACCCGTTGTTTAAAAATTCTATATTCTCGAAGTAAATTTAATTAAAAAATTATTCTAACGAATCTTTGAATTCATTTAAAACCACGTTTTTTCATAAAAAAATATTGATAAAATAATGGTCGCAGACTCTAACGTGAAATAATTTTCAAATTTTGAGCTAAAGTTGTAATAATCAATAATAATTGCCGAAAATTTACCTCGTTTTCTACGCTATCCACCTCTAAATCCCTCGATTAAAGGGTTTAAGGGTTTCCCTCGTGAAACTTACTTAATCTCCTTTCCGAAAATTACAACTATTAAACCTGTCGTGCGATACTCTACACATAAAGCGCAGGTCTAACGTCAAGTGTTTGATAAAGTCCGAGAGGGTCAGTTGAATGCTGTCGTCAAAATGTTTTTCTTTGTCTGAAAATTATTTGAATGAAACGAGATCTAATTTAAGATTTTTTAATTTTCTTTACCTTTAAAAAGTTTTAAATTAAAATTTCCTCTATGTGATTGAAATAAAATGAGATCAGAGATAGTATAAATAAATTAAACGATTTTTAAATTAAACATATTGATTCAGTTGTAGATAATTCATTTTAGAAACTTGTTTGTCAACATACAGATTATTTTAGATTTGGTTATTTATTACAGTTTTCAAAAATTTTATTGTAAAACACTATTAAAGTAACCGCACAATTTAAAAAATAAAAATAATCTAAACGTAAATGTTTTTTATGCTGAAAATTTAAATTTTTTCTTTGTGTAATCTAAATTAAAAAACAAAATTGCACAAAGCTTTTAAATACAGTGCGTCATTAAAAGAATTATCTTGCTATTTCACCACTGTAAAGTTCGATTCGTTTTTGATGGTCAATCAAATTCGTATAAACCCTCATCATAAATATGTATCAGCGTACAAAATGACGTCAATTAAAACTCCAAACGAAGGCCATTCGAGTCGAAAGCTGTGCGTGTAACCAAAAAATCGACTAGTTTTTTACGCGCGCTCTTCCCTTCCCTCCTGCCCATCAGATTCCGGCTAATAGACACGGCGAAATGTGATGACAGAAAATTCACGCTCGACGAGTTACGTCAACGTTTAATTTGAGGGAAACTTTTTAATCCGACAATTTGAAGAATCACAAAGAATAAAATTAAAAAAAAAAGCGACGCGCTTTTCTAAATAGGTAGAAGAGGCGAGTTGGTAAAAAAAAACTCGCTCGCGTAACGCTTCTTCTAAATCCGCTCGTTTCTTTATTTCTTGTAAATTTTTTTATCTGCACCGAGCTTTTGTGCGCTTTCCTTGTTTTTTGCTTCTTTTTCAATTTCACTCGCTCTCGCATCAGAGGAAGTTTGTAAATTTTTAGTATCAGATCCGTCACTAAATGCACAAGTTTTAATTTAAATGCAATGAACTGAAATTTTGTAAAAGAATTTGTGGAAAATTAAAGTTTAGAGGAATAGTTTTAATGGTAGAGGACTGAAATGAGCATTTACTGAAAAACAGGATTATGCATACATTTTTATAAGCCGTTTAAGTGGACTTAAAAAAAACTGGCTTTTGAAAGTGTGAACGTAAACCTGCTTTATAATTCAAAATGATTCTATTTTAATTAAAAAATGTGCAAAGTTGACCTTTAGATCAGTAGATTTTAGGTAGAAAAATAAAATAAAACGGTGGCGAGGTAATCGATTGAAACTTTGCCGATTCAAATGAAATTTATTCGGCTTCGTATTTGATTAAGAGGCATTGTTTTGCCCAAAGCGTTTTTCAACCACCAAGCGAGCAAACTTTCGAACAAAAAAAGATTACACTTAGCTTAGCGAAAAGAGATGTTTTCGTACCTCAGCTACATTTAAAAACATTTAACTTTCCACAACGAATGATTTTATTTTATTTTAATTTTCGTGATATGATACGAATTTTTAAATTTTGTTACTTGATAGTTATATTTATTATTATAATTATTGAGTATAAAATTCACTTTTTACCTAAAAAACTGAAATTTTTTTTCATATAATATATACTTACATAAAATTTTTGTTTTATTAATATCGGTATTCATCGGTGTTATCTCAATAGTTTAAGATTGAAAATACCAACAAAAATTAATATTCAAATTATAAATATTTATTATAATGTTTTATAAAAAGTACCTGTACTAAAATCCACCGTTTCATTATTTTTCAACAAATGCATATAAATAAAAATAATTCTATTAATATTTTTTAAAATCAAATATCAACACAGTAGTTTGTTGAATAATTACAGGTATATATTAAAACCCTATCTAAAATAAAAAAAGCAAATATTTTCATAAAAAAGACCTAAAACCCATTTTTTCCATGACACTTTGTCAGATTCATTTATTTATTTATTGTTTTTTAATTACTCTCGAAATTTGGACTCTAAGTCGAACCGTGAATCCATTCAGTCGTGCCGGAACGCGTTGAAAATAGCGAAAAAGTCACGTACTCTTTTGTCACGTCAAAGTAGACGATTTAATATAAAAGTCTCATTTCGACGATTTATCCCCGAATATTGACGTTGATACCCGGGCGCATGCAGCTCAGTCGGGGCGCGCCGGAGGATCATAAATTTTTTCCCGAGGACTTTGGATCTGCGCTTGCTGTGTACTCGGCTTGAATTTATTTCACCGTTCTCTCGTACTTATTTTTATCACCCGACAATTTTTTTTTTTTTTTTTCATTTCGGTGTTCCGAATAAAAGTGAATTTCGGTGATTTACGCGAGAGCACGTACGAGTGGGCAATTAAAAAAATTATTAAGTATGCAAATGAGCTCGTCAGCTGTTCGATGGTACCGTTAAATTTTAAGTGCTGATATGAATGTACATTTTTTTTTAATTTGGCGTATGGTGTGCGACGCAGTTTTTATCTCGACATCGAATGTGAGTTATTATTATCGCGTGTGATTTTTAACGACAGTTTGATTGAGGTTTTATGGTTCAGAGCTGCTTTTTTTTTAATACAAAATGAGTAAAATCAAATGGTTCGAAGGAAAATTCTTGTTTTTAGTTCATCCTAAAGGGAAAAAATTCCTTTTGTAATATTTCGTCTTAAATCTCTTCATCATAATTTATCTTCAAGAAATCCATATAAATTTAAATTTTCAAAAAATGTTCATCCTTGTTTAAAAACATTCTTCAGTAGGCCCTGTCTTTGAAACATTGAAGCAAAGATCTTAAAAATAAACTATATTAAAATACAAAAACTTGTATTAGTACCTTACTTTACAAGCGAGGCACGATTCACAAAAATTCCGAGACTCTTAATTTACATAATTCGACCAAAATTTTTTTTCCCTCCCCCCGAAGTACAATCCCACCCTTTTTTTCTAAAAATTTTCCTCGTTCCTTAAAATTTCATCATTACCACACAGAAGAAAAGAAGCCAATAAATATTCGGATCCCAGCAGCCCCGTACCTCTTCTTTTTGATTAGGACATTTACCCGCGGGATTTTTATGGTCCATTATTATAGGGTAATCAGAGTCCGGGATCGCAATTTGTAGAATTGGCCTGATTTTGGAAAAGAATGGTGGCGATGGTGGTAATACGTAAGAGGCTTCCTTCCATTTCCGGTAAGAATTTATTCCACCGGAAAAAGAATTGCGTTCTCGGAAAGAAGCGGTATTAAACGATCGTTACTCCGTCGGTCCATTCGAAAAAAAGCTTATTTTAATATCAATTAAGCGAACCTGTTGGCGGAATAAATTAGACCCGAAATATAATGCCCGAGATAATTAGCCTCACCGTAAAGTTAATCCGGAAAACTATTAAAAAATTTAATTGCCCCGAATGAGTGACCCTTTAATTAATGACCCGCAATACCGGCTCGTAATCGATGGTCGGGTAAAGTCAATATTTGATGAAAAACGAGGTAAAACCGGTGCAAGTTACAAGTATTTTTCACGGTACCTCGAGTACGAGCTGGCAAACACACGTGCTTGGCTCCTTTGATTAGGCCACCGATCCGGACTAATATCAAAGGGGCAGAGACGCCCACGCTGCTGTTTTCGACCTCGGAAAATATGCAAATTATTCGCGGTCGCGGACGATTTTGGGGGAGATTTTCGACTGTTTTTTTGTTTGCTCGGTGGTTGAGGTAAAAAACTCTTTTTTCATTATCGGCTTGTATTTTTTAATTTTTTTTTCAAGGTTCGAGGGAAGAAAGAAAAATGGTCTTTGACTGTTCGAGCTGGAGGGTATTTGATGATTTTTTTTATTTTAAATTTATGGTTTTAAAAAACGCTTGATTTGATTTAAAATTTTACTTGTTTGTTTTTTTTTCGAGGGGTTTGTTTGAAAGAAAAATGGTGTTGGTTTTTTTTATTAATCGAACATTTTTTAAACACTAAAATATTTAAAAAAAGCTTTTGTTTATTTTTAAAACTTATAAATAATTCAAATGATTTGAACTTAACTTTCTTTTTTAATGATTTACACACGATTTGTGATATTCAATACAGAGTTAACAATCAATATTAAATTTTGAATATTTACAGACCGATCGCAACGAAACCAACATTGACTTTGATTAAACATCGTACTCTGTTTTCTTTGAACCAAGTGAACCATGACTTTATAACTTATGACACACGTTATGTATTCCTACTATTTCTCGCTTTGCTCCATTTTTCCCATAAAGTATTCATGTATTCACTTCCACGGCAGGAAAATCGTGAAATTTTAAATGATTGCGGAGTTCAATATTAACTATTTCACTAAATAAACAGAATTTTTAATTGACTGTACTCAAAGTGGATTGATTTTTAATAATTTATCAAATAAAGTAAATTTTTTGTCTTTTTGAGATAATTTAACTTTATTGGATTGATCCTTTTTAAATGTAACTATTAATTATGCTTTTTCGAGAACATAAAAGAATTTGCAATAATGTGGACGAAATAATTACCAGTAAAAAACTTCGTAAATATTTAAATTCCAATGGCTGGCTGTACTCGGACATATTCTACTGAATAAACTTTATGTATGATTTTTTTCTTAGAGAGCCAAGGATTACTAAATTGTAAAAAAAATTTTTATGATTTTTTAGATTTTTTCGCCTTATCCAATGAGAAATGCATGTGCATATATGCGATTGTATTTGATCCAACTCTCGATAATAATTAAAAAATCATTTATTAGCTAATTGGTACCAGAAAATAGTCCTGAAAGTTTTGTCAAGATCGTCGTTCAACAAGCCCCTACAGGTTCGTAATATACATATGTATGTTTATCATATTATTACTTATTAGCAAAGTTCAGTATGTTCAGTGTTAAATGACGTAAGTTTTCTGCTTACATCCAAGCTTTTATTTTCCTTTTATGTAAAATTTTAACAAAACTATCTCCACCCTATCATAGTCGCATTTATTATTTAGTTTTATCTGCAAGAATGCCATAAGTTTTACAAATATAAATTTCCACTCAGGGAATCGTAAAAGATGTTTGTTTACTCTGTTAACAATCATTAGAAAAATTTCTTCAACTTTAATAAAAATTCATTTTATCAAAATTTCATCGATATCCGTAAAAGATATAGCGAATAAATAACTCATTTCCCACAAATTTTAATATTTTATTCACGCGAGTTTGACCATATCCTGACTCGTTCCACTGACTTTACTATTTTACGCAGTGCGCGCTGTAGATAAGCCGTTTATTACTCAATAAAAATACTTTTTTAATCAACTTTGCAAATTGCTGAACAATATTAAATTTATAGCTGACCGTACAGTCATAAAATTAAAATTAAATATGTGTCTAGTAATGAAAAAGGGTCATGCCTGGTATCCGTCGTAGGTCCACGAGGCCCATTTGAGTATGCACCTCTGCTCGTCGAAGGGAAAGTACTCGACGTCGATGTCGCAGCTGCTGCGGAAAATCCCGTGGCTCAGCCAAACTACTTCACCGCTGTGGTTGACAATCACGTTCGTGTTTATCACCGCCGAACTGTACTGTGGATCCGCACTGAAACAAATTATAAAATTTCAAGTTTAATAATAAAAAATTTATATACTTTGTATTTGTATACTTTTCAAGAAAAATTTATAACAGAATTGCATGTAAAACGGTAAAAAAATGAAAACATTCTTTTGAGCCTGGTATGAAATTTTCAAAGCTGATAACCAAACGTTTTCAGAGAAATTATATGTTTACAATTTCATATCAAATGGTACTTAATCTAAATATTTATTAAGATTCAGAATATTAAAAAAAATAATAGTACAAGAGTACATAATTTTTTCCAGATTTGCATTTTTTATAAACTAATGAGGTTATCAACCTTTAATTCCCAGTCTAATTATCGGTTTTTTTTTTACGTGAACCCAAATAATATTAAAAAAAAAATTTAGGATTTTGTAATCTCTGATTGAAGAACTTTTAAGTGAGTTTAATTTAAAAAAATAAAAAAAATAAAAAATAAAAAACAAAAAAAAACTTTTTTTTACTAAATTTTTGAAATACTCAAGTGAGTATTTAAAAAATAAATAAGTATTTAACGGATTTTTAGCAACATTTTTTTATAAATCTCTAAACACACAAAATTTCTAGTTGTTTACGATTAATATTTTTTTGAAAAGCCCGCATAAACAATTTTTCGTATGAATTTTCAAGTTGTATGATGGTTAAATAAATATATAATTAATTATAAATACTGGCTTCTAATTGAAGTTATGATGTAAAATAAATTTTAGATATTTTGAAAGAAACTATCGTTAAACTATTAAAAGTTTTATTTAAGATCAAAAGTAAAAATTTAAAAAGCTCCAAACATTATTAATAATAATTTTAGATCCCAGGAAAAAATATTCATATTTTAAAAGCATTTTCTCAAATTTTCGGCTCCTTACCATTATTTTATCTTCAATTATTAATCCTATTTAAAAATTCTATTTAAAAAAAATGATAATTATCATGCAAAGCTGCAGCGGGGAAAAAACCCAGATTCTATTTTCGTGGAACGCGTATGGACGCATAAAATCTTCCCTCGGATTTATTCCATTTTTTTCTCTGCGCTTTTTTTCATCAGATTCTCCCGCAATGAGTTTGTGATGGTTTCTTTCGATTTATGGGGGGAAAACGAGTTGCCACGGCTGATCCGGATTACTATCATTTCGATGCATCGCATTTTCCGGTACACACAAACCGTAAGTTCATGTACATAATATACACTCAGTACCGGAACATCATGTAACGTTGAAATTATCATACTACGTTAAGCTCTATAACGTTGAAAAGTGAAATAAGGCTTCAAAATTTTTATTTCGATAAACAAACTTTTTTTATCACATAGTCTTCATTCGTCCTGCCGATCAAATCAAATTTGATGAACCAGCAAAGTTAAAATTTTTTTTAATTTACTCAATTTTCTTTTTTCTACAGTAAAGTTTAGCGGTTAAATTAAATTTAGAATATTTTTCGCCGTTTAAAATGTGGTTTCATAATTACTAAGGGCAGGTGCCACTGTGGTGGACATTTACGCTACTGTCCAATAATTCAGGACATTTACCTTAAATTTGTTTAATAACTTTAATCATATAGACATTTACAAGCTAAATGTCTATATGATTAAAGTAATGATTTCTACCAAATCTTTTGCAATCTCAACATTGTTACTTATGATCTTGGGAAACATTTGAACAGTTGCATTTGTTAGCTGCAATCAAATATTCTATAGCATTCGTCTTATCAAGCTTATCTATCATAGTTTCCTCGAACAACAACTTGAGTCCTTTAATTGTATACTTCACCGCAGCAGACAAAATTTCGAGGAGAAATTTATCGACATTGTTAAATCCGTGGCCCTTAACCTTCCCACAGTAGAGGAACCTTAAGACTCCAAGAAGCACTTCCCCTTGATATCGTTGAGACTAATACTTATCTTCTCTTCTTCTCCATAAGAGGTTCTCATCGTGTCTGCTAATACAGGATTTCGAGCAGGTAGGATGCTTTTGGGAACCCAAAATACTTTATTTCGAAGAAAAACACTGAAATCATAGGATGTTTTCTTAATGAGCAGGTTCTCAAAGTCATTCAAGACATCGAGTATGTTGAATTAACCTTTTGAATTTTTGTTTATAACATTACTGACAACAAAGTGGCAATCAATCGTTACTTCACCATCTTTCAAAAGATTATTTTTTGGGTTCATGACAAAACTTAGCTTGACAAAATCACCGAGTCCCCAGAGTTGAGCAGCTTTCTAAGTGTCATTTGATTTTTGTTTTTTCTCAACTTTTTTATTATTTTTGTCTCGTAGCAAAATAAAAAAACAGTTAAAAATTTTAATACTACCTCTTCAGAAATATAAAACAAATTTTTATATTTAAAAAGTAAAATAGTAAATGCTTAAAAAATTCAGTAGATTTTGACTGTAAAACAGTAAAATTTAATCAAACATAGGCAGGATCGAGTTCATTAAAAATAAAACGGAGGTAGAGTCGATTAAAAATTTTTCATTTTTGCTGTTTCACATAGTGCCGAGTTTTTTTTTTTTTTACAATCTACAACTTCAAATTATCTTCATTTTTTTTTAAGGATTGCAGCTTTTGTTATTT
The DNA here is from genome assembly GCA_038277355.1 of Encarsia formosa. Classification (NCBI taxonomy): domain Eukaryota; kingdom Metazoa; phylum Arthropoda; class Insecta; order Hymenoptera; family Aphelinidae; genus Encarsia; species Encarsia formosa. Next base: position 20,463,900 of record CM076184.1, read on the forward strand.
CATACGTAAATTTTGGATGTGATGTACACAAACCTTCAAATTCAGGTCTTACAACGATATCTCTTGCGACAGATACAATATAATCTATAATCTTATTCACATTAAAACAGCTGTATTTATCAGCCTCAACAAGATATTCTATTGCATTTTCCGGTCTTATCTCAGACATCATGGTTTTCTCGCACAGCATTTTGAGACCATCAATAGCGTACTTATCTGCAGCGCGATAAATATCAAACAGCCTCTTTCCTATATCACTTACTTTACCGCTGTAAATAAATCTGAAGACTTCGAAAAGCACTGCATACCCGATGTCTTCGATATTTAGGACATTTTTCTGATTTTCAATCATGTCATGTTCGAACATAGCTGCGAACACTGGACTCCGACCAGACAGCCTTGTGAAGGTACATTTTTTTACCCTCGGCCGAGAAACCGTCAGATCGCTGAACTTAACATTCAAAGGATATTTTCAAAATCTTCGAATTCATTGAGCCTGCTGAAACTTTTATGATCTTGAATAAACACATTGTTGACAACTATATGGCATCCAATAGTCATCTTACCATTTTTAATTAAATTGTTTTCTGGAGTCATTAGAACACTACGCTTTATAAATTCGTTGTATCCCCAGGAGTGTACCGTATCGAAAACATCTTTTGTCATTTCTTTTTCTCTAACTTTTTCATTTTCTACGTCCTGGAGAAAAAACGTCACGGTCGGTTCAACTGGAAATTTGCTAGCATTTTTCAAAAAAATTGATATGAAATCTTCATATGTTTCTTCATCTTCTTTCGGATACAAACTCAAACACCATTCAATTCCTCTATTAAAGCTCATGTAAGTAACAAAAGTTGCCGATAGGCATTTTTTATTGGTTTTATTGGTGAAATCGTCAGAATCAGTTTTTATCTTCCATTTTACGTCAAACTCCGTCATGTTTATGTTCCAAGCAGATCGTAAACTCATGATTTTTTAAAACTTTTCAATCTTTGTTCAAATAGGATGCTTTACTGATGTAGCAGCCACATACAAGGCGGTAACTGAACAGTTTAAAATTTTTCGGTAGGGCAGGGATCAGATTTGAGGGCGGGATCTTTGCCTTTATACTCGTTGTGTTCATCAACTAAATATTCTGTTTCCGGACTATTTCAATTCTTCCCCTAATCTTTTAATCTTCGAATGCAAGAATTCAAAAACTCTATGTTTTATATGAAAGATTAATCTTACTAAAACGTAATATTTTGGTTTCAAGACGCTCATTTTATTCAATCAGCAAAAATAATTTTGACCTTTATTATTTTAACCCACGTTTACTTCAAAGATCATTTTATAATATTTTTTGAGTGTTGACTTATATTTAAAAATGATTACTTTTTTACCAAAATCAATAACTGTTTTAGAATTTATATAAGTGTTCAAGGAAGTTTTAGGAAGTTCAAGTTTATTCTCGAGTTTTTTCTCTAATGCCAATAAAACTCAAATTCCCAGATGTTGAAAAGTAAAATATACAAAAAAATTTTTACTAAATAAAATTAGTCGATATTCGTCAAACATATAATTTAAATTTATGATTACTTTTACCAGTTTTCACAAAACCATTCAACCAATAAATTACTAAACTTTTACTGAAGTTGACATTTGGTATCTTCAAAAGTTTCAGTTTGATTAATGATATGACGAGTTTGAATAGTAAGCAAAAGTAAGTTATTTTCAATAAGTCTGAGCTTCAATTACTTAAAATTGCAGTCAAATAGATTCACTATTTTTTCTAAACCCTTATGGTCAATTTATGAGTGTACGGAATTATTCGGTAAAATGTGTTCTGAAGTCTTTAATATTTTTAAGCGTCAACAGAAAAGCTTTAAAAAAGTTTTTTTTAATGCTGCACAGTTTTATTTTTTGATCAGTCGAAAAAAATAAATATTAGGCGTCAATGATGTAGCCTTATATTCATACTTTAATCTACGTCATGAATAATTTCCAAGTTGATCATTACAATATAATAATGTGTTTTACCGGTAGAAAGATAAAGTGTCGCAATTTACTGTAATAAAATAGTAATTTTTCTGAAAATTCGTTTAACTTGACCTATAGGTATCAACATATATGTCCAACATGAGAACAGCGGGAAGTTTATTAAATTAAAGTGCAGTTCGAATAAATTAACAAGTATATGTCTCGTCAAATATATAGTCTTGATTTATTATAACTTTAAAATTAAATGTTTCTCGAGTAATCAGTCAGCGGTATAAACTCATTAAAGCATTACAAATGAAAAAAGTTTAAAAAGCAACGACTCCAGAGAAAGAGTATTTAAATTTAAACGCCAGAAGTTTTTTTTTGAATCCTCATTGGAAACACCCGCTAAACATGCAACTTTTTTTTTTTATGCACTTCGAACTTTTGTTCATTTTATGGTCTAAGAAAACTTTCTCGCTGTGAAAAAAATTTATTTAAATTTCAAATTAATATAAATTATAATTTTTTTTTTTTTTTTAAAGTCATGAATTCACTATTGATAGCGAAATTATGTAATGAAGAAAGGAAAAGTGTAAAACTTTACAGAAAGGAAATTAAACGTCGTTTGCATGTTAATGGAATAGATGCCCAGGGTAGATTCAATGAAGCTTTTCATACTTTGCTGATCGTAAAGTTGGGTTTTCTTTGCGTTAGAGCTCAAGCAAAATAGAATTTCTCTGCTGACGGCGATCTTACCACTTTTTCGTTCTTTTGAAGAAGCAATTTTTAATTATTAAATTCTTTTAATCCTCATCTCTCAACATTAATGTAAGCCCTTTTCTTATCACTGTCCTACATTTTAGATTAAATTCTTTTTTTTTATGGGAAGTATAAAATATTTCATTCTTCGGGAAACTTGATATGCTTGTTCGCGTTTGGTAATGTGATATTTTTGAAAAGAGACAGTTATACTTGTTTTTATTCGATTTGACGTAACTCCAACTGAGCAAAACCGTTGTGATCTTTTTCATTTTGATGTAAAAATCTCTGAAAGCTTTGTGCGACTAGACTAGCACGACATAATAGAAAGTTGTTTAATTTTGACCCGACAAAAAATAATTAAAAATGCATTAATATAGAAAAATTTTACTAGTTAAAAGCTAGAAAAAATCGACACCAAAGTATCGGCTTTTGAAAAATTTTTAAGTACTGTTTTTTTTAGGTTCCATAAATATAATTTATCAGGTTTGATTTGATAAATACTAACTGGATTTTTAGAGCTTATAGTTCATCTAGTTTATCGAAAACCAATTTCGCATCTACATTCCAAAAATATTCGTTACATTTTTTAAATGCTTACGCTACTTATTTGATAGAATTTATGCAATATGTTTTTTTTTTAGAAGATTTTGTAAGAATGAAATATTGAAAATATGTATGAGGTACAATACAATTAAAAAAAAAAGAATTAGATCTAATATCATAAGGAATTAAATTCGTCATTAATAAGAACAAACATTTTTTAATAGAAGTTCTATGAAAAATTTGAAAATTTTTAATAAAACAACTTGCAGTTGGTATAATTCAAAGATGAATTCCCCCAGTATTGATCAAATATGACAAATACTTTTGCGCTTGGAAAAAATAGATTTTCTACTGATCTATTTCCTTAATTCATGAGCAAATCAACAAATTAACATCAATTTACAACTGGGTACAGTTACTTATCGCTTGTTACACGTACACGTTAATTTCAACCTCCTTCGTTCAAATGGAACCTTAAAAAAAATTCTGCCCAGAAAACAAAATAAAAACTCTTTCTAAAAACATGAAAAAAAAAGTCAAACACTCTTCAAATTTTAATAAAACTCTGCCGTTGATATTCCCGGTCGTCTACGACACTCCGTAATCCAGCTCGTCGTGAATAAACATTCGTTTTTACAGCCATTTCGTCTGTCGGTCCAAGCCGAAAAAAGGGCTCGTAATTCTCAAAATAATCAAAGCAGCGCCCGGGAGTCAGATAAGCCGGGGGGTGTGGTACGCCCGCGCCGGGGCAAATGAAAAACGAGGTGTTACAGGGGGAAGGAAGAGACTCCCGGTTAATGGTCTTGGTACGCAGGGAAAAGTATAGTTCTGGTTTAAGGTCCCCTCAGAGTACTTACTTGTTGTAGAGTATGGTGTCGGGTCGCCAGACCCTGTGGTAGGGCACCCGGATGACCTGGATCCCGCCGTACTCGGTGCTGTTCCATTGGAGACGGTGGTCCGTCCACACCTGAGTCAGCCAGCAGTTTGTAGTGAGGATTTGATTCTTTTCGTCCTGTTTCATAAAGAAAAGATAATTTTTTAAAATGGTTGAGTTGATGAGAAAAATCTTCGGAAATTTGAAATCTCATGAATCTTTTTTTGAAATTTTTTTATAATAGTGCCAAACAATTATGTTATGGTGTAAATATTAGGAATTTTTCGTCCTACAATCTTGTATACTATTACATAAAAAAATCCGAAAGACTTTTAAAAATATGTCTCAATTTCAAGCACTTGAAAAACATAATTCTTAGAAGGATATCATAGATTCAAATTTTTAAAAAGTCTCAGAAAAAATTTCATTTCATTTTTAAGTTGCATAAAAACTTTATCTATAAATATTTAGTAAGTATATAATTTCACTTTTAAAAAATTTTTTTTTTTTTTTTACTATTAGATTTTTTATTTTCTGATAGTGCTTTAAAAAAATTTAACCAAATTAATGATAAAAAGATTTTTGAATTGTTGATTAACGCATTGAAAGCAATGTTGTTTTAAAATTTTGCACTAAAAAAGTATTTCAAAGGGCATAAGCAAAAGGTTAAATATAAATTATTTATGTGAGTATCAGCTCCATGAAAATATTTTTGAAGAGATACTTTTTAATATTGATGTAAAAATAAAAAATAAAATCTAAACATTTTGAATTTTTTTTTTTCTTTAAAAGTCCTTCGACATCTAGAATAATGATTATAGATCGAATCTGAAACTAATAATCGTCAATAATGAATTAATAATTTTAAAATTCAAGCGCTCAACAGCACCGAAATGTTTTGTATTTCTATTTTTTTTTTAAATTAAAAATTTTTTGTTAGTAACAATTCTTGTCGCTGTAAACTAAGCTTTCCTGTAACAAGAGATCAGTCTTACCAAGGGATGCATCAAGTAGACGAACTGCACCACTTGACGAAAATCGATAGAAGCCTCAAAAACTCATTTTCGAGCACTCAAAACCAGTTTAACAAACTTCCCGAATCCGTACACAAAAGAACTTCGAATTTCAAATACAAAGTATTTTTCTCACTTAATAAAAAAAAAAAAAAGCTCCAAGTAAGTTTTTAACGAGTCTATTCCTCGGATAAAAAGCATCATTTGCAAGCTCGCGCCTTCTCTTTTGAAGGGGTGGGGGTATAAATTCGCGCGAGTCGTAATGAAATTCGCGGGAAGATCGATGGAAAAGCGTGGATCAAAGATACTACGCGAGGGATGCACTTTGGTGAAATTGTTCACAAATTTTTTTTTTTTTTTTTCGGTCGAATGGGGGAAAAAATGTCGTGGTCCACTTTTCGGGAAAACGAATTTTCAATCTTTTGCAAAAACGATCAATTGGTTTCTGGTAAAACTAGTGTACCTACACACTTTTGAGGATTACATTTTTTTTTTTTTTTTTTGGAAAAAGGTGCTACTTGTTACTCGGCACCGGGTTGAACTTTATAACGAGATTCAGCGCGCAGGCGAAAATTTTTCAGTGAAATTTGAAAGAATGTGACTTTAATGTAACAGGACAAAATCCTTTGTAAGTCGCAATTTATTCAAACAGTGATATAGCGCCGTGAATTTTTCAAAAGACTTTGGTGTCATCACCATTTTTTTCTCCGGCTTGAGTACTACCAACCTACCATTATTAAAATAATTCACCGAGATGATGTAAATAATAATATAAAGCGGAGCTTTGGTTTTGAAGAAATTTTCTTTCTTTGTATCCAGAGAAAAAAAAAAAGAAAGCGAAATCTCGCACTTTTTTAATTTCCATCCGAAAAAGAGTAGTAAAGGTAACTTTATAGCGAGCTTGAATCTCATAAAATGAAGAGAAAATTTCACTATCAAATTTTACTGTTATTTTTCTTTAAATGAGAATCATCTGAAAATTAAAATAGTTGTTTGAAAATTTTAAATTACAACTGTAAGATAATTTATGTCTATTATACTAAACCTCGACGGTAATGAAAAATATTATTATGCGTTCAAACTTCGGTAAAAAAAATTGTACGAAAAAACTATGACTGTCTCAAATAAAAAACCTTCATTTGCAAATTAAAAAAGTTTTTTGAAAAATATAATGAAATTAATGAATTGTAATGAAAAAAACTACTCTTAGACTGAACAATCAAATGTCGAATTCTAAGAATCTAAGATTTATCCAAACTAGAGTAAAGAAATAAATAACTGAGTTGTAAAAGATTTAATGAAATCGTTACAAAAAACCTGGGCAAGAGTAAATTGTCAGCAATTACCTTCTTACATCTATCTAAGGATTTCGGTACACTATCTTGATTGACAAACTTTATCGACATCAGAAAAAAGTTTTTCAAACTAATCCAAAGTCATCTGGCGAATGCATAGATCAAGAAAAGTAAGAAGTTCCGTTAATGAAAGCGATTTGTCGAAAATAACTACTTTGCGTATCTTTCAACCACAATGCTGGATAATTTAAATGTAGTGACGATACAGCTATTATGTCATTTGGTAAAACTTCGAGCTTAGGCGAAGTGCAGATGAACAGCGAGTAGAGCAAGAAACTAATCAGGTGGCCTTAAACAAACTTTGCCAAGTGTAAATAAAATGTGTACGGAAATTATTGCTATGATGCACCTGATAATCCAAACGTAAACATTATTTCATACATAACTTTATACTAATGTTAATAATTTATTAAATAAATGAATAATATAAATGAATTATGAATTTGACGACATCTTTATATAATAACAATAGCTACTCTGTGCTATTAAGAAAAAGGATTAAACAAAAATTTTATTTTATTTTGTATTTGAACAACAAGCGTTTGAACTAAGTTTTTAGAGAGTTTGAAATTATGATTTCGAGACATTCTGTAGATCTTTTGTTTTTTAGTTATTCGCTCAGTATCAAAAAGATAATTTTCTGTCATACTATGACATAAATATGAAAAATTTTAAATAATCGTAATTTATAGAATAAAAATTTGGAATCATAA